>OX243904.1:22892627-24142627 GCA_945859665.1 Anorthoa munda | reverse complement strand
AATGGACATACAGGTCTACCTCACCTTGCCGAGCTTCTCCACGGGCACCATAGACAGCGGAGCCTTCTCCTTAGACTCCGCCAAGCCTTGCAAGTCACCTCCAGACCCGGAACGAGAGCCAGCGCCTCTCTGGGACCCTCGCGGCGTGCTAGTGCCACTGCCAGATTGCTCTCCCCCGCCCTTACTATCGTGGCTATGGTGGTTCCCCATCACTTCACTGCACTTCTAACACCTTAATTACGTAATTTTAGCAGGAGTGGATCCTGCAATCACAACAATTTGCGAGATATTGGCGATGTAGCTGGTCTGGTGATCACACGAACAAACGTCACTCGCATGACTGACATGACAACTGACGTCAGTTGTCAATGTCAAGTGGGCGCGTTCGGATACTTGAACCGAGAGGTGTGAGTAATAAATGCACGAAAATAGACTTTATAGTAAATCAAATCAAATCAAATCAAATCAAATCATATTTATTCGTAAATGTAGGTTTCAATACAATAGGATGTTATAATAAGGTGGTCAGTTCGCTACATTTTACTCGAGAGCATACAAATAATAACAAAGTTAGTGGTGTCGAAACAACAGACACATTTAAAATTAATAATTCAATTACTTACAAAACACACAATTCCATACTACCTAACACAAAATTGCCAACGTTAAAATAATAATAATAATCTAAATATAATATTGTAATAAGCTAAATGTCAGTGGTGTCCTCCATAAACTCAGTTGTGGAGTAGTAACATTTGTGAATTAAAAATTGTTTCAGTTTCTTTTTAAACATATTATTATTAAGATTCTTTATCTGTCGCGGAATTTTATTGAAAATAACTGGAGCCATTCGGTAAACACTTTTACGTAGGAGGGCTGTTTTACTACGATCAACACAAAGAATGTTCGAATCCCTTTTTCTTAACCGTGGATCAGCTGGGGTTCTTATTTTGAAAAGTTGTGGGTTTGTCTTAACAAACACTGCCACCTCAAAGATGTATAATGACGGCAATGTTAGAAGCTTCAAGGATTCAAAATAAGGCTTACAACTGTCCCTCGATTGTAGATTACATATAGCACGTACGCATTTTTTTTGTGCGATGAAAACGTAATTCTTGTCTGTCGAGTTACCCCAGAATATGACTCCGTATCTTAGAACTGACTCTACGTAGCTGTGGTAGGCAATAAGCACAGCGTCACGGTTCACATATTTGGACAGCTTATAAAGAGCAAATGCAAAACTGTTAAGTTTTTTACAAATTTCTTCAATATGTGGTTTCCACGTAAGTTGACTGTCTATCACTAACCCTAAAAACTTTGTTGTATCCGTTTTTGTAACTGATTGCCCATTATGACTAATATTAACCGGTAGTTGTTGTCGTTGTCGCTGACTAAAATGCATAATACACGTCTTTTCCAAATTAATTTTTAAATTATTCAACTGTAGCCAATCTATTGTTTGCTTTAGCGTGTCATTGATTTCTTGTTCATAATTGTAGGAATCATCTTTTTTTATCATTATTGTACAATCATCAGCAAATAATACTGTTGGGTGATTGATACTTTTTGGAAGATCATTTATGTACACCAGAAATAGTGGAGGACCCAATACGCTCCCCTGAGGTACACCGTACTTCATCGTTCTAAGTTTTGACCTATATTTGATTGCCCGCTTGGTTTTAATATTTATATTTGTTATTTCTGTATATTGTTGCCGGTTGCTTAAATATGATGTGATAAGCTCAAGACCATTGCCGCGTATTCCATATCTTTCTAGTTTGTCGATAAGAATAGCATGATCAACATGATCGAAGGCTTTCGACATGTCCATATAAAGGGCACAGATGGGTAGTGTCTTATCTACACTTGACATAATTTTATTAAGAAAATCATAGATAGCAGCATTAATTGACTTATTTTTTCTAAAACCTTTTTGTTCAGCCACCAATACATTCTTACTTTCGAGAAAATTGTACATTCGGTGGTGTATTATTTTTTCTATGACTTTCGAGAATACCGGTATTAATGCCACTGGTCGATAATTTTTAATTGAAGTCTTCTCCCCTTTCTTATACAATGGCTTAATAATAGATACTTTAAGTTTATCTGGGAAGACTCCTTTTTCAAAACATAAGTTTACAATATAAGATAGTGGATGACAAATAATATGATGGACTTTTTTGATAATGTTTGTTGTTATGTTATCGTTTCCTGTACTGTTAGTATTTTTGAGAGATTTAATCGTTCTGGATACCTCTTCTGGTGTAGTTGGACTTAAAAATATCGAATTATTCACTCTGTCTATTTGTTGCGGCAGTTTACTGCAACATGGAGTAATTTGGTCAATATAAAAGTCATTGAATGCATTGCAGATGTCTTTAGTTTTTACTATTTCTTTATTATCGTAAATAATTTTCGTTAGTGGTTCTTGAGGGAAATCAACTTTGCTGTCATTAATTATTTTCCAAGTTGCTTTGCTTTTATTATTAGATGTCTTAATGTAATGATTATTTTGTACATACTTTGTTAGCCTTATAATTTTTTTATATCGAGCTGTATATGAAATGTATATTGTTTTATTGTCCTCTGTTTTTGTTTTACGGTATTGCCATAGTAGTTTGCGTTTTATTTTGCTGCACGTTTTTATGCCATTAGATAGCCATTTTTGCCTTTTATTAATAGTCTTAGTTACAATTTTTACAGGAAAACATAGATCGTAAAAAGCTTTAAAAATGTCTATAAAGTTGTCGTATGCTAGATTTGGATCATTTATTTTATAAGCCTCACTGAAGCTTAAGCTTGCAATACACTCAATAAACTTTTCTATATATTCCGAAGAGAAGTCTCTTATTTCAATTTTCCACGAATGAATTGCACACGATTTTTTTACATTGCATTTTAATATTTGCGCAGTGTGGTCCGATAGTGCAGTCTCTATTACTTCTCCGTTGTTACCACGAGCATTATGAAATATATTGTCTATACAGGTACCGCTGGATAAGCGAGTAGGTTGTTTAGTTAGTATTTTGAGGTTAAATCCATAAACTGTATTCATAAATGTCTTGGCAACTTGATCATTTTTTAGAATATCTATATTGTAATCCCCGCAAATTATTATAGTTTTATTAGGTTTCCCAAGTGTAATAAGCGAGAGTAAATTTTCAAAAGTTTCGAAAAAAAGAGAAAGATGAATCTTTTTATGGGTATTTTTCGGCACCCTATACATACAGACGACAGTTACATTATGTTTCATGAGTTCTATGCCACAGCATTCAATAATATTAGTTTTAGATAGCTTTTTTACTTCTTTTAGAACTTTGAATTCATGAATATTTCTTACTAAAATACACGCTCCACCTTTTCTTCTCTCTCTATAAAAACTGTCACCCAATCTGTAATTCGGTAAAGTGAGCATGTTTTCATCGCCTAGTACCATATTATGCTCAGTAACACACAACACATCAATTGTCTTATCTAACTTGGAAAATTCGGCTAACTGTACAGTCAGCATATCTGCTTTATTAATTAGCCCTGCTATATTTTGGTGCATGATATTTATATAATTATAGACGAAAAAAAGTTTCATTTGAATTGCGGATGGCATTATCTAATGGACCAGTGATGCTATTTACCCTTTTTTCCCCTTTTTTGACGGAAAAGTATTCTGTTATTCTTTTTTGTCGTGACGTACATTTGAGCCCATTGTCGTTGTTGTGTTGTTTATTTGTTGTTATTTTACATTTAGTTTCGGTATTACATGGTATATATTTATTATTATAATCAATTGTATCCACAACTAAATTTATTTTGGAACAAATATTTTGAATATACTTATATCTATTTTGATCAATTTTTTTAAGCTGCACAAAGTTACAGTGTTTAAACCTACTTGATACATAACGAATCAGGTTATTAAGCTTTTTCTCACAAATGAATCGATTTTGACAAACCGAAAGTAATATTACAGACGCCTTTGTTTGTTTCAATATCCAATACAATTCATGTGATATTTTTAGTGGATCCGAGTCTTCTTCCCCAACACACAACACCAGCTTGTCATGTTGCGTAAGTTGGAGCGCGTTACAAGAATGCGTAAATACTTCCATCAGCGCTTCAGGGTATACTAATCCCTGTATGTTGTATTTATCATAGTTGCTGTTCATTCTGGACCGCGCTAGTTCCGATGCTAAACCTCGGCACTGATTGCCTCCAATTATCATTATCTTCTTTGACGTTGCATGTGTGTTTTGGTTAGGAAAGGTCAATATGCTTAGTTCGCCTTCGTTCCGTTTCGTTGCCATAGTATTGTGTTCTGTTTCTGATTGCAGGCACTTTTTGTTTGTCTCGGTGCCTTTTAAAGTTATAGTACATCCTTCTGTTTCAGTTTGCATGGCAATACCCAGGTTTTGTGATGTGTTTAAATAACACCTTTCTTTTAAATTATTTATAATCTTCTCGTTATTACTTATGATAGTCTTTAATGAACTATTCTCAGACAATATATTTTTTAATTCATTCTCCATTGAAGCTATTTTTTCTTCCATCACCTTTAATAGTGCATCCAATTCTTCTAATGTTTTCCTTTCATTAGTCTGCATGCTTTGGTAACTTCTATGGGGCTGGCTGTTTGATATAAAGGACGGAAACTCGCCGTCCTCATGCTCAGGTTGGGTAGTTCGATTTACTGGATGCTTTACTTTTGGTTGCGACTTTTCCTTCTCATCCTGGGAGGCCTGGGAGTCGCTTCTGAAAAGTGTTGCAGTCATGGGACTGTTAGAAAAACTATCGACGAGTCGCCGTCTCGTTCCTTTTGTAAGGCCGGAGGACATATTTTTCTTGAATGACGATAGAGGACTTGTACAAATCTGTTTCAATATGGCCATTTCTTGACTCAGTTTATTTATTTGTTTTTTCAGATCAGAGTTCTCTAAGCTAATATTATCCAACTCATTTTGCGTGCTTTCTAGAGTTGATTTTAATTGTTTTATTTCTTCCATCATTTCCTCAGCGCAATAGTTGTTTTGTATACTTGTAGAAAAATCTAAACTTCTACCCAACAGGTCTTCAGATAGCGTCGATTCGTTGAATTTATCTATGTTTAACATTGATTTATGTCTCCGCAGCGTAACATTTTTATTTGCGCTATCCATTTTAATTTTATTACAATAACAATGAATCCGTTGGACTTTAATTATATTATGTTATTAGAAGTCCAGAACGTAGAAGTTATGAAATCCATGTTATGCTCTCACATCTCCGTCCAATGCCAGAGCCATGTTAATTAATAGTGCGCAAAGCAATTTGGTAAGAATTCTGTTCACCGCAATCCCAGTAGCAAGCGTGATGTTAAAATATTTATGCGTAGATAGCGTATTCAAAACATGCAAAAATAGGTAATAATTTCCAAAATTCTGAGAAAACGGGCGCACCTGCGTCGCGCACCTGCGTGTCCTGGGTCTGTGTGCGTACAGCGAGCCGGCCGCGAGTTGTTGTAGGTCAGGGATTGATTGTTTTTAGCAAAATTTTGAGAACTTATTTGCTAATTACTCACGAACCACGTGGAGTTTAGAAATGCCTTAAGCAATGTTAAATAGTCCTTTTACACAGCTTCACAATGGTATAAATCACTAATATGAACACTAACTTTTGCCGACTTGTATGTTTAAAAAAATAACGGAACAAAATAATTACGTGTTGTCTGTTCAACGGTCGAGTTATATCTCCATAATAAAGCAAATAGCTTCACGTGCTCGATAAAACATCTGCACAGTAGACAGTGTTTATAATAAAATATTTCGTTAGTAATAAAATTATTTTGTACTCATAACATCTAAGCGTTTATGAAATAAGTGGACATGAAAGATAAATATTTATGGTGATTCTTTTAAGTTTTATATCTTTATTTCCATACTAATATTCATCCATACTTAATGTTATAAATGCCAAAACATGGTATATTAATATACTTTAGTTATTATACCATGTGCCAAAGTAGCTCTCTACGTCTGCCAGTCTCACCTGTTAGCTTTTCACGTTGAATCCGCTGAGCCGCTTTATATAAAATTCGGTACCTATGGGGATAGTTTGAGACCCTGGATTATTTACATCCCGGCAATCATCCGTAGAGGAGTGGAAGATTCATACTCATATTCATATTCTTTATTGTAAATAAAACAAACATATACAAATACAGGAAACCGGCATGTCCTAGAACCAAAAATTCGAAGACATGTTACATTCACCAACACGCACTGGACCCGCGTGGTGGATTACGGCCCATCCCCAGTCACAGAGAAGAGGCCTGTGTCCCAGCAGTGGGAACATTAATAGGCTGATGATGATGATACAAATACAGTAGGACTGTACAAAGGCGAACATAACCCTTATTTGGGTTCTTTTACAGCAAACCACAGTGTCATAGAGACTGAAAGAAGAAGAACGAAGATTGTTTGGTAAATCCATAATTTTACAAGTAAAGCGCATTTGTAAAGCGCCACATACCTACAACATTATTTCGCTATATTGACGATTGCGGATTCTAATGCTACGCAGAAGAAGTCGCGATCAAAAGGTAGTGTTAATATAAGAGTAAAAACGCACAGTTTTATAATAAATGTTTAATTCATGTTTATCAATTCCTTAAAATTATTTACAGTACAAAATATCACAGACAAGAAGACCCTATTCTAATCTTAACAATAAACAACTAAGTACCCATGTTCTGAACATTCCACATCCATAACAACAAAATATTAATTTGATTTTCGTAAAAAAATACATTGACGAGTTGAGAACCACCTCCTTTTTATGAAGTCACATAAAAATCTTGATTTACATAAAATAACTTATTAGATCTCAATTATCCTACGAGGTCAATGATTGGAGGAATCTCATCGCTGGTAGCTCTATGAATAAATGCAGAGGAAGCGCTGCCCAGTAGGTCAGGAATATTGTGGTTAACCAGTGTGCACCCTGCAAGAGAGAAAAAAAATCTTACTAATATTCTACTATCCTACTTCCTATTTATTACCCGACTGCCGAAGGAGGGTAATGTGTTTATCAGTCTATATACGTATGTATGTATGTATGTATGTTTGTTCCTATGTGGCGTTCCAGAGACCAAACGCGTTGGCCGATTTTGATGATTCTTACGTCAATCGATTCGTCTTAATCCTGCGAGTGTCACTGGCTACATTAAAATTGGAAACAAAAATGGCGGATTTTGGGCGCCATTTTGTGGGGGAAAAAATATTTTTTTTCTTCCAAACCCATCGTGTGGGGTATCAAAATAAATGATTTTAAGAGGTCCTGTGATTTCAAAAATATATAACACTTATATATTTAAATGTACCTAATTCGAAAAAAATGTTAACTAAAAAGTTATAAATAAAAAAGGTAATTAAAAGTGCTGTGCAGTCGGAGGATACATCTGGTTTTGGTCCGCCAGCTCGCGAATATGTATCCTCCGACTGCACAGCCTGATTTTCTTCTTGTTTACGTCTTTTTAGTTCGCTTTTTAAGCAGTCGGGTATTTTGATTTTTTTAATTAACTTTTTTTATATATAAACTTACACTCACAAAAATAAACAAACATCAACATACTTATTATAAATGCGAATGTTTGTGAGGATGGATGGATGCCGCTGGCAGAGGCTATATTATAAATGTGAAAGTTTGGATGGATGTGTGTGTGGATGTATGTTTGTTACTCAATGACGCCAGAACGGATGAACGAATCTGGATGAAATTTGGCACGGAGATAGGGTACAGTTTATGGTGATTATTTACTGTGTACACTTGATTCACTGTTGCCACAACGTTCCTATATTATAGTCTGGAATAGCATATAGGCTTCTCATCTCGGTATAATATTCCCTTGGGATAAGAAAACAATAGTGTTTATAGCGTGCAATAGCGTGAATAGTCACGCGGGTGAAGCCGCGCTGGCAGAAGCTAGAATTAGGTAAACTGACTTTTAATTTTCGAGGTTAAGCAACGCTTGCCGAGCTTGGTCTGTGAATGGGTGATCCATTAGCTAGGTTTATACCTACCGAGACTCCTCCAGTCCTGTGCGGCCCGTACTTCGAAAAGCACGTTAAACAGTTGGTCCCGGTTAACATTTGTACAACTTTGATTGTATATCTATGATATATGATATCGTTACTGAAAGTCAGAAGCCATCTGACATCAGCCATACCAAGGGGTATCGTGTTACCCATTTACTGGGTTCTGGAGGTCAGATAGGCATTGGTTTCATATAAAATTCTGGTACTCAACTGCATTCAGTTAGACAGGGAGCCGACTCCAAAATAGTTGTGAGCAGGCTCCAATATCTGTTAGGTAAGTAGGTGATACACCTTAAAGGTTTATCCACACATATCAGGGCCGTGCCAGGGACGTGGGCGGACCTTGCCCCTTCAGGAATTTAAAAAAAATATCGTTGGGTACATTTTATATGAACTCGTTCACACACACGCACGCACGTCCGTGCACGGGACGTGCCCGGGCCCGTGCACGGACGTGTGTGAACGAGTTCATATAAAACGATATGTGTGGATAGACCTTAAATCTTCCTACCCGCACTGGGCCTGCGTGGTGAATTAAGGCCGATTCTCTTTTTCATCGAGTGGAGGCCTGTTTCCCAGCAGTGGGAACATTAGGCTGACGATGATGATGATGATGACACCTTAACTCAAGGTAATAAACAAATCTTACAATATCGAAGACAGCAGCCCTGTTGGTGTTGGTGCGCTGGGCCAGCAGCATCAGGGAGAACAGCCAGTGGATGAGGTAGATGGACAGCGACATGCGGCCCAGCACCTCCCAGCCGCGCCACGACAGGAATTTCCACCACACACCTGGAGATAGCCGAGGTTTAGCGAATTTTGTAGCGGAGAATCTACTCACTACTACTACTACTCACAGGCTATCAGCGATGGCAACGATCGGAAAGCCGAAATATAAGGATTAGGTCTCGTGACATTTCGAAAGCGCTTGTCAATCCCATACATTTTTGGCATTTTAACAAACGCTTTCGTGACGCTTTTGTTGATAAAATTTCTGTTGTTTAGCCTCTGGAATCGACTTCATTATGATTTGA
Source organism: Anorthoa munda (assembly GCA_945859665.1). Taxonomy (NCBI): domain Eukaryota; kingdom Metazoa; phylum Arthropoda; class Insecta; order Lepidoptera; family Noctuidae; genus Anorthoa; species Anorthoa munda. The sequence continues at coordinate 24,133,527 of OX243904.1, read as the reverse complement.
TCTAACTTATAACATTACAACAACCTAGGGTAACTACCATAGTTGAAAAATTAAAAAAGGAAAATAAATGCCGGACCTAGGATATTACCTTGTGGAACTCTTTTTCAATAAGCTCAGAACTTGAATAATTTTCTATTTTAAGAAAAAAGGTGCTTTGTTCAGCCTAAATTCAGTTTAAATAACAAACCTAATGCAAAACAAAAACCTGGTTTAAGTACTTACTATCAATCTTATTGAAGAACCCGTACATGGCGAAGGCGGTGAGTGTCATGAACACTGGCCTGTCTAGAGTCGCGTAGAGTGTGACCAGCACAGGGTGGGTGACGTTTTTCATGCAGTAGCCGCCCACCACCCACAGGAACATGCACGGGACTGAGAACCGGTATAAGATTCTCATGCACTGCGAAAAGAGTAAGGTATATACATGAAAACAGCACCGGCAATAAAGTATTCTGAAAAATTGAAGCTTGTAATAACGAATATTATTTATTATGAATCAAGCTCAAAAGAAGACTTGGAAATATTTCCAAAATCACCCTATAATGAAGAATTTTAATCTTTCTACATATAGTCCATTGCCGTTTCCTCAATTTGCCATATGTAAAGTCCTACCAGTGATGGCGATGGTTGAAATCCTACCTTACAACAATGAACCAAAAATTTAACGTACCTGGCTCTGAGCAGGTCGATACCCATCCACCTGATGCACGTGGTACAAGAAAGCTACCAGAAGACCTATGAGTGCTGAAGGTAGACTGTCCCAGGGTGCGGAATACAGCCACGTGAAGGAACGCTCTCCCGGGAACTGGGTCCTCATCAACCTGCAGAAATAGAGGCCGTTATTAAAAATATGGTAGACAGAGGTGAAACTGAAAAAGGTGTGATTTGTGCTCCCACATTTTACGCAGAAATATTTTAGTCCAAGGTACCTTCGGCTGGGCTTAAATACAAACTCTAAGCTGTTAATGATAAAAATCAAAAACAGTCTGTCAAACCTGGCGATATAATCATAGAACGAATCAAAGAACTGTTTTAATAATAGGAATATTATGGTGTACCTTCTTTTTAACCGACTTACCAAAAAGGAGGAGGTTCTATGTTCGAAATTATGTTTTTCTTTTTTGTTTATGTCCACGCATATCTCTGTCAATTTTGGACCAATTTGAAATTTTTTTTTTTTTTTGAAAAAGTATGTTTCGAAATTGGTCCCATTTTAATTTGGTGAAGATCTGATGAAGAACTTCGAAAATATATAACAGAACTCTTCAATAAATTACGGCAAATCTCTCTGGATTGCTGCAATCGCATGTCTGTTTATTGTTTATACCATTTCATAACATAACATCACGCCAGTACGCTCTTAAGTGGTACGCAGATCTCTCATTTCACCGGTTTTGATCAAGTTTCGTGATATTCGGGTAATCTATTCTGGCGTTAAAGGTACGTTAACCAACTTGCCTATTAGGTAGGTACAACAAAAAAGTAAAAAAAAAATAAAAAGCTTTTTTACAAAAAGTACTACCGACTTCCAAATGAAAAAAAACTACAAAGTGAAAAATAACTTTATTTTAGGAAGTCGGTGTCCATAACACATAAAATGGTACCTACCAAAGACACCGACTTTTAATTTTTTCTTAGGCAACGTTTCTACCTGCAACCTGCTCACATGCATGAAAAACCGCCTTAGAAAAAATTAATAAGAACCGAATGACAGAAACAAAGTACTTTAAACTAATTGCTTTAAATATATCCTAAGAACTTTGTGCCAAAGCAGTAGAAATGCAGCACCTAGCTGTCACCTGTACCTGCGAGGACTTTATGTCTGGGTCACCGAATGGTGTTACCGTAGCGGAATTGTGGCCAAATCATAGTATTTTTTTTTTGTCATCGACACTAATAAGAAGTAGAATAACGAACTTAACGGTGGGTGGAAGATACATAAAATATTTTTAGCAAACATTGAGCTCGCGATGACAATAAAAGCATATATTCATAACATCGTAACTTACATTATCTTATCTTACTAATATTATAAATGTGGAATTGTGGATGTATGTTTGTTACTCAATCACGCCAGAACGGCTGAACGGATCTGTACGAAATTTGGCACAGACATAGATTATAGTCTGGAATTTATAAACAAGACTTTTCATCCCGGTATAATGTTCCTTTGGGATAAGAAAACTTTGCAAGCGGGCGAAGCCGCTGGCTGAAGCTAGTACTTAAATAAATTATGCCTTTGCCTTTACTAATAAGGCCGTTGGATCCATAAGCGTACTAACTGTGTCACGTGGCCTCATAAATAACAGTTATTCTATTAAAAAGGTAACTAAAGGCTGAGTTAAAGGATACAAAGTAGGTTTTGTATTGAGATATTGATATCACCTTCAATCAAAATATGGTTGCAATATAAAATCCTATTTTGTTATTTTTACACTTCTTTTTAGGATTTTAAGGTATTTTATTGCCTTACTGTCTATCTAAACAGAATGGCAAATGAATAGCTTTGCGATTTAACAAGTGACTATATTTTTCTTTCAACAGCAGTTTACGTCTAATAGAAGTGGTTAGTTACCTAAGTCATTGTCATCCTCCATATCCCAATGTATTAAGGTCACCGCATTTTATTTTTGTCTTCCATACATGTCCGTTTACCTTCATCTCAGTAGTCACTTTTTATCTAGTCATATCAACATTCTATACATCCTTTGTGCTAGCCTAGAGTTTCTAGTGCTATGGGTACTAAGGAAATTCTGGTGTTACACTTACTCAGGAATCATAAGCAGCACCATCGGCCTCAGTTGCCAGTTGTATATGACCGCGAAGTTGATCAGCATTGACCCCAGGATCATGCCTCCTATGACCTTGACTGCGGTCTTTGGCCATCTGCCCAGCAGTAGAGTCAGGATCGTGCAGACTATGTACAGCTGCATGTCCACGGCCAGAAACCTAGGGAAAAAGTGGAAATGCTGATAAGGGTAGATATGGGGAGAGCTCGTGGCCAAATGACAACATCTGCACGGGTCGAACTTCAAGGTTCGTGGACCATCTATTACATACCTACCGACACTCCTTCGTGCCTCGGAAAGCAAGGCTAGACATATTGATTGGTAGAAATGGGTGGTTACCACAGGGGTCTGTCTTAGGCCCTACCTTCTTTCAAAGAAAATAAATATTGATTATAACTTTATCATTGCTCTCGTATACAAAGCAATACGAGAAATTATGTGTCTTGCCGCCTTAAAAGGCATAAAGGTAAGAGGTTAAAGACCTTCATCATAAGGGATTTCAAGCTACCGTATATAGACATGGCTATCAATTAACATATTGTGATTACGAATTCTTAAAATCAATACGACTTACGTAAGTAAACAGAATAAATTATCGTAATCAGGGAAGTGCAGAATGACGCGAGATGCAATATGAAAGTAGTAATATACTTGAAGGGATTTCCCTTCAAAATGTGGTGATAAAAATAAATTACACAAAATCTTCCGTAAATGACGCTGAATCGATAAACGGTAGTAGTAGGACACCGGCATGTCCTAGAACAACAAATCGAAGACATGTGACAACCACCAACCCGCACTGGGCCCACGTGATGGATTACGGCCCATTAACTCTCACAGAGAGGAGGCCTGTGTCCCAGCAGTGGGAACTTTAATAAGCTGATGATGGTGATGGTGGAACACAAATAAATATTTATGTTTGTGTATTTTAAGCAACGTATTTCGTTTTACTGTTTTGCTTGTCACAGTTTAAATAATGCACTTGCCATGTTATCTTCACCACCCTTGGTTGACTGGTAGAGAATGCCAAAGGCATCCGTCCGATAAATAAATCCAAATTCCGGACTGGTACTGAGAAATTTCAGATGGGAAAACCCAATAACACTTGGCCAACCCGGGAATCAAACCTGGACCTCATCCTCTGCAGTAGCGCTTGTGACCAACGAGGCAGTTTTTCCAAAAAATCTGTATAGAATTTATAAAAAGGATCGCTTCTGCCAGCGGCTTCGCCCGCGTGAAAGTCGAAAATCCTCACTATAATCTATCTCTGTGCCAAATTTCTTCCAGATCCGTCCAGCCGTTTGAGCCGAGCGTGAAAAAGTAACAAACATACAAATACACACACACTCACACACAAACTTTCGCCTTTATAATACACTAACGAGCAATGAAAAAGTTCCAGTGACATAGCACCAAATTACTCCTAAACGGGAAAGGCTAGCTTAAAGACGCCGTCTGCAATATTGAAGTACATTTAACAGCGCATCAGAATATTACCAACTAAAAACGTAAATATTGTGTTAAAATTTTAAATTAAATGTGAAAAAATTAAATTAATATGTTTGTCGGCATTTTGTGGGTGGAACTTTTTCATTGCTCGGCAGTTCATTAGTGTCATTCTAAATTTTTCCGAAGCTTCAATAACAAACCTTGACATTCGCCTTACGCGAAATTTTCCGAAAACGATTAATTTGCGGCATTCAACTCATAATATTAGGTATAGATATATTTGGAAAGGAATGGGTTAACCACAAAACGGTATCACAACGTTATTACCATATTTATGCTCGCTATAATTTATGGTTCTGCGAATAGTTGCTAGGTATTTTCCGTTAACGAATATGTTGTTTGGTAATTTGATTAATCTGGCTATATTAGCAAGGTCAGTAACCGTTCTGCTTTTTAACCCGACTGCCGAAGGAGGGTAATGTGTTTATCAGTCTATGTATGTATGTATGTATGTAAGTATGTATGTATGTATGTATGTATGTATGTAAGTATGTATGTATGTATGTTTGTTCCTATGTGGCGTTCCAGAGACCTAACGCGTTGGCCGATTTTGATGATTCATACGTCAATCGATTTGTCTTAATCTTGCGATTGTCATAGGCTACATTAAAATTGGAAAATACAAAAATGTCGGAGGATACATATTCGCAAGCTGGCTGGCATATTACCAAAACCAGATGTATCCTCCGACTGCACAGCATGATTTTCTTCTTGTTTACGTCTTTTTAGTTCGCTTTTTAAGCAGTCGGGTTTTTTGAATTTTTTAATTAATTGAGTTTGTTTATTGCAGGTTAAGATACGGGTGATTGTAGGCTGAGGATGGCTTTGAATGACATTTAGAAAGTCAGAAAACCCTAGAAAAGACTGGTGGAGTGTGCCTCATTCATCAGCCTATAAGATAAGCACTGCATTGAATCTCAGGGCTTCTCTCAGAGATAGGGATAACCTAATTCCCTCTGTCCATTCTCCCAAGTAGGCACAGTGCGGTTTGGTGCAGACTTGCAGAGTCTTCCTGTATCCCATAACAAGACAACAGAAATATGGTAAATACCCAGCCTAAAACTTACAAGCCAAATATAAGAACTAGGGGAAACTAGGGGTCTTTAAGTCAAGAGTGAATAGGTTACTACTAGGCAAGCGTGCTCCATCGTAGACCACATCATCGCTTACCATCAAGTGAGATAGTGGTCAAGAGCGAGATTATAATAGGAAAAAAAAAAAAAACAATCCAATATGACACTTACCATGTATGAATGAGACACTTGTCGTCGGGCTGCACGAAATTGTTAACATACAGCGCCTGGGTCCACCACTTGCCTCTGCAGCGGTCTGCCTCGTCCTCCACCATGGGGCCCCACAGGGGACCCTCGCCGGCGTGCGTCCACCAGGTCGTCGCCAGTCCCAAAACGAACAGGTACAGAGGAGATATTCTGGGAACATTACGAAATGCACAATAATGTATTGATACGGTGTATAGAAAGACCATAAATATCCTTCTGCCACTAATATTGATCGAAGTAATACCACACATTCTTCCTCAAAGGGTAAGGCAGAGTTTATTAACTTTAAAACTTTCGCGCTGAGTTAAACCAGATATTTTTCATTTAAAGACTTTCGAATTTAATCTCAGCTAAAACAATGTATGGGCACCTGCCATTGTTCTTTACTGAATTTGACAGCTATCCCACCGCCACCTGTCCATTGTTAGTTAGTCCTAAAATGCTCAGCTTAAAGCAATGGAAATGAGAATAATACCTAGCTATCCTATGCATCAAGCACTGAGGCATCATCCTGATGCTGAGCTGCCTCTTGGGGTTGTCGGCCACATGGATGAGCAGGTTGTAGCCCAACAGGAAGCTGGACACCATAATGAAGGTCTGTACGATGGAGGTGCCGTTTTGCAAGTATGCTGAGAGGACGTGGTGAGCGCTCTGTAAGAATAGAATGGGAAGTTAAGACAGAAGACATGAAAAACAAAGTAGGTCCCTTTTTCCATTGAATATGAACATGATACCAGCCTGTATCTGTCCCACTGCAGGGCAAAGGCCTCTTCTCATACAGAGAAGGCATGAGCATTGATCACCACGCTTGTTCAAGGCGGGTTGGCGATTTCAGACTTATATTCACTCACTGTAAGTTTCCTCAAGATGTTTTCCTTCACCGTTCCCTGTGATGTCCAAGATAAACTAACCACTAACCATTTTTCCATTAGAAACTTTGAATTTGTCGCCGATTTTATTGCAAAAACTAAAAATATATTTTATCCAACAGAATTAAATAATAAATAAACGGCGGTGATTCGATGATTTTGCTGATTTAATGCCATTTAGTATCTGCCTTAAATCAGCGAAATCGATCAACATTTTCGGCCAGGCAAAGTGTTAAAATCAATTTTGTCTCTAGTACTTTGTAATGGAGGACTATAGACAGTACGGTAGCAAATATAAAAACCGGCCAAGTGCGAGTCGGACTCGCGCACGAAGGGTTCCGTACCATAGTCGCAAAAAAACGGCAAAAAAATCACGTTTGTTGTATGGGAGCCCCATTTAAATATTAATTTTATTCTGTTTTTAGTATTTGTTGATATAGCGGCAACAGAAATACATCATCTGTGAAAATTTCAACTGTGTAGCTATCACGGTTCATGAGATACAGCCTGGTGGCAGACAGACAGACAGACAGACAGACGGACCGCGAAGTCTCAGTAATAGGGTCCCGTTTTTACCCTTTGGGTACGGAACCCTAAAAATTAAGTAAAAGTCACTTACTTTCTCGAAGAACTGAGGATTGTAGATGTATGTGAGGTGATAAGCCAGCACCGAGTGAGCCAACATCACTAACAGCAACGTTATAGCTCTGAAAGATACAGTTTTTAAATATAACACACTGCATAGAAATATGAATAAGACTAGCTACCTCCTATGGCTCCGCCCGCGTGGAATTTGTACTTCTATCTTTATAAATTTATAGCCTACGATATATAATTAGAGTATTCTGATTTATGATTATTGTATTCTGATGAATAAGCTACCTATATTGTCGTATGGTTTCATCGAAATCTGTTTTATAATTTTTGCGTCAGAGAGGAGAGTAACAAATTTTCACATTTATAATATTTTTGGTATAGTGGGATGTCAAGTTTATGGGATGTCTAGTTTATAATGGTGTTCCTTACTTCATTCCTTGCACTGGTTTGAGGGCAGAAAGCCTCGGGTCTCCATCACTGTGGTCTGCCGTCAACCGCTTCCAATTCGCCACCAAAGACCAGGCCATCAACTGTTTTATTGCTGCAAAGGACCAAAAAATCCTTATAAATAAGAACATTTGTACATCTATATTATTTTATTAATAACTACTCATTTTATCGTTCACATTTAGTTCCAATAGACAGATTTTATCACTGCGAAAAAAAAGACCAGAAAAAAACGACATAAATTGACCATAGGCTCGATAGATGGCGTTGGGGTCGAGTTAGATCGCGATATGGGTTTGTTACCGCGGAAACATCACTATCGCGGACGCGCTCTGCCAAAATTGCCATCAGGAGGGTCTTAACTGACTCGACTGAACAGCGGGTGATGATATAGGAAATGATCCCAATGATTATAATCCACTCGCTCGATTCTCAACTATCGCAGAGAATCGAGTCGAATAACTGACGCTGTTTTTGGCCCTATTTAAAACTTATAAATGAGACTAATCCGCCAGGTGGCGCCACAAGTAGGAGATGATCATGTACAATAATACTTAATTAAATGTTTAATGTTAGACTTGTTTGACTCGCTTGATTACAGGCAGCAGAATGGTAATTAGGAGTTAGGGATATTGACGAGGCAAACGGACTTGCAAATTTGTCAAACAAGCAAGTCATGTCACACATTCCTACACAAAGGTTTTCGACAACGGTTTATTATTTAATACTAGCTGTTCCCCGCGGTTTCGCTCCCGTGGGCCGCCCCACAGGACCCGTTTTCGGGATTAAAAAATAGCCTATATCACTCGGGAATAATGTAGCTTTCTATTGGTGAAAGAATTTTTTAAATCGGTCCAGTAGTTTCGGAGCCTATTCGGTACAAACAAACAAACAAAAAAATCTTTCCTCTTTATAATATTATAAGTAATTATTAGTATTAGTATAGATATTATTATATAATATTAAAATATAACCAAGCTAAGTATTCGTTTTTACCCGACTACGGCGGCGTCGCCAAGTGTTTGATGATCAGTATGTATGTAGTGTATGCATTTAATTTATGTTTATTTGTTCCCTGTGTCTCTCAAACGAATCAATAACTTATGTGTATGTTTCGTTTGCTAACATAACCACTTGAGCGCGCATGGATTAATTTAGGACCAACGGGTCATATTCTCTACCGCCCTTGCCTACTTAGCGGCCCATGGGGTTTGCGTTTCCTGTCCTTTAGTGAATAGTAAATTTCCTAAATCAACTAAGTTATCGTCATACGTTATCTAGAGCCCACTCTTCTAACTTATGCATTATCTAGATTTATGTAAAACAACAAGCCCTAAACAGAAAAAGAATGTGATGTACTTTAGATAAAAAATAAGTTCAAAAACTAAAACCCGACTTCTGAAAAAACACGCCTTAAAAAGTATGAAAAAAGAAAATATTCTTACCTGAAATTGTTATGTAGGAAACTAATCGATATATATCGGGTATTAAATAAACAACATACAGGTAATTTTTTTTTTTGAATTTCTTACATATTCATAGTGGTGTTCAGAGAATAACCGTGGTCGTAAGCTACTTTGCAGAATGTATTGTTTTGTTAAGGTAGGTGGCATCTTTGACAGTAAATTTAGACAACAAGTTAGACAGGGCTTGCATCACCTTCTGACAATGCAGGAAAATTATAGGTAAGAACCACTTCTTCAGAGTTTAATTTTGGAGGATAAGCCCCACGGCTTGCTAAACTAAACAGCCATTCAGTCAACTCCGGGCTGATATACGAGTATCACCAGCGCCTGAACCAGGTTGGTATGCAAAATAAAGAAACCATTCAATGGATCAAGGAACACAGCGATTGCCGAGGAAACGCTGCGGATGAGCCCATCGTGCAATTTCCTTTCGGGTACCTACGCGGTCTGATACGGAAGGTCACCAAAGATCAACACAACAAACTATGCATTGACCATAGCGAGTGTAGTCAGGCCAAGAAGGCAGTGCCTTCCATCGACGGCCGTTTCACAAAAAAGGCTCTTCGACTAACTAAGCCACAATCGCGTGCAGTCCATAAAAATTGGTCACGAAACCTTTAGTAAGCACAGTTTTTTAATAGGAATCACGGACAGCCCAATCTGCAGAGCTGCACAGTGGAAGATGAGACAGCAGCACACCTGCTCCTGAGCTGCACTATAATCGCGAGTTACAGGGCCAAATACTTTGGTGACCCAGGTACTCTACAGGAGATATTCGGCAACTTCAAGGCGCTGCTGGCCTTCCTCAAGGAGCTGGTTTGGATCGAATGAAGAAATTGAATCCCTCCTATACGCAAAATACGCGCTTGGTCGTGGAGTTGCGGACAACAGCACGTCAAAACTTAACTAAACTACGGCAGGTGGTATACGATCATGGTTATCCTCTGAATACCACTATGGATATGTATGAAACACAATAAAATATGTATTACATGAATGATGTAAGTTGATTATTTAATACCCGATTTTCAATGTGGCGAAGTTGTCAACAGCCTCGGTCACCACGGTTTATCATGCAGCCGAAGTGCGGGTCGCATAGCGCGTCACGGAAACTTAAACGAAATCATCCGATGTTCTCTCGTCACCGTCAACGTTCCGGCCGTATTGGAACCCCATGGCCTGGCACGTGACGATGGCAAAAGACCGGACGGGATGTCTTTGTTTCCATTGAAGATGGGTAGGCCTTTAGTGTGGGACGCTACTTGTGTCGATACTCTTGCGCCATCCCATCTTCCTAGCTCGTCGTGCTGTGCTGGCGCTGCCGCTGCGGCTGCAGAGAACCTCAAGTGGCGGAAATATAATAACCTCATCGGTAGTTATATTTTCGAGCCGTTTGGGGTTGAAACTCTTGGTCCGTGGGATCCGAGTGCTCACGCTTTGTTTAAAGTTCTTTCCAAACGATTAGTTGACACTTCGCGTGACCCAAGGGCTGGCTTTTACCTCGGTCAGAGAATAAGCATTGCCATACAACGTGGCAATGCTGCCAGTCTTTTGGGCACATTACCAGTGGACAACGATGTGGAGGAGTTTTTCGACGCCATGTTTTAGATTAGTATATTTTTTGGTTTAGTTAGTGAGTAGTTTTTGGTTTAAGTTTTTATGTTTGTAGTCTTAGTTAATTAAGTATTTTATACACTGTATATACTTATACCCGATACATATCGAATAGTTTGTACATAACAATTTCAGATGAGAATATTTTCTTGTTTCATATTTTTTAGAGCGTGATTTTTCAGTAGTCGGGTTTTAGTTTTTGAACTTATTTTTTATAATAGGTACGTCTACTGATAAGCAGCGTCCGTTTTCTATGGAGATTATCTAGTCTCATTACTACAAGAATTCATTTTTTCAATCTTAATTTATAATTGGTTCAAGTTTTTACTATAAAACATAATGATCGTGACGCTACAGATTTTGCGTCATTCATAATATTTTCGATCTCAACCTGTTGCTAACCGGTACTATTGATAGTAAGTTCCAGATCGTTAACCTACCTTACTCATTCATCATAAGTATTAGTAGTTGTTTACGAATGTTTTTTTAGAACTGCCCAAGGTTAACTCTGCGTTATCTGATTATGGAACTACTTAATTCCATAGCGGTTTTTTACGACGATGGAGTTTAATCACTGTCGCGACACCCTATTTTTAGAAGCTTCCTAATTATAGCATGATTAACAACAAACTTGGTAAACTTGGAAAACTCTTAACAATTTGGTATTTATTAGTTCTTTTAGCAGACAGACATTGCCTACACCAATGCGGAAGGCGACTCAAATTATTATTAAAATCAAACTACCGTTACAAGACCGTTGCAATTACCGAATTATAAAGTTGCTTTGTAAGTAGCATTGATACAAAAAATATCTTCAAAAATATTGTAAGTAATTGAATAGGTAGGTTTTTACTGCTAACTTATTTTTACAGATTAGACGTAACTAAAAATATCTTAACGGCGAAATTGTAAGTTGGATGGTAAATAAAACATTAAATAAATAAATAGAGAGAGAAAGACAGATAAATTCTTCATCATTCTTTTCATACATTTCAGCCGAAAGATGTCCACAGCTGAACAAAGGCGTTGCCAAATTGACCGGTCCCGTGCGGCTCACGGATTCCTGCAACCTTACCTGCAACCTTAATCATGAAGATAATAAGGGTGAAATAAACAAAACACCAACTACTCACGTTTCCCGTCCTTATTCCTCATCACATCATACGCCGTCCCCACCACATTGAGCCCCACTATTAGAGCGGCCACCCACGCAAAAGCCAGATCCCAGTCATCCACCATCCTCCTGCTCCCCGTCTGGCAATACTTCAGCTGCGTAAGGTTGGCTTCGAGACCGTACTCCGACCTGGTGAGATTGTTCACGCAATTGTGGAAGCGAGCCCGTGGGGAGGAGCCACGGATGTGACTGCACGAGGTGGGTAGACAGAGGCCTCGGTGGATAAGGGTGTGGTTGAAGCGATAACGGTCGGTGGAGAAGTGCTGCAAGCAAATTGTGATGTTAGTTAGTCTGGACTGTCTCACTGAGGGCAAAGGCCCATCATTTATTTAATTACTAGCGACCCGCCCCGGCTTCGCACGGGTAGTAGAGCATATTATTCCAACATGTTTCTTATTAGATAGATAGGACTTACCTATCTATCTAATAAAAAACATAACACCTATAATAAAGTACCTATCTACCATATAAAAACAAAAATGCGATAGACAGACAGACGCGGTAAACAGACTTTGTTTTATAATATTATTATGTAGTGACCACCAATTTACACAAGTTTATCACGAACAGACAGACAGACGCGGCAGGGGATTTATAATCCCACTCTTTAGATCCTTAGCAAAAAGCCTTCATGCGGCCAGTTACTGTCCCACTGTAGGCTCACAATGTTAGGACCCATTAATATTAACGATAATTTTTATGGCGACCCTTGGCGGGAGAACGTGCCTATTGGCCTTGTTTGTTCTGTCTCCTGCTTGATATGGAGGGAATTGGAAATTAGTATTTTTTCCTACTCCTCCGTTAATCTTTTCTGATTAATTTCGTTGCGGGATCCAAGACAGTTAAATTCATTCTCCGAGACTTCGTCGAGCTTCATTGACTCGGCGCTTTTCTGGCGGTCGCCACTGTTGATTCTGGATTTCAGGAGTTGCAGTGGTTTGGGTAAACGGTGGGATTGTGCAGGCCAGAGGCCTCTTCTGATACACAGAAGGCACGAGCATGAGCTCCAGGTTGGTGATTTTAGATTTAATGTTTTCTTTTACCGTTGTCAGCGGTGTCTAAGATTAACTTAAAAAAAACCGGCCAAGCTTAATTTATTTTATTTTAGTTTAATAATTATTATTTATTGAAGTGAATATACAACTAAACATTCTGTGAATATTTCAAGCGTCTACCTGTTGCCGTTATTAATATTGAGCAAAAAACGGCCAAAAAATCACGTTTGTTCTATGGGAGCCCCCTTAAATATTTATTTTAATACTGTTTTTAGTATTTGTTGTTATAGCGGCAACAGAAATACATCATCTGTGAAAATTTCAACTGTCTAGCTATCACGGTTCATGAGATACAGCCTGGTGACAGACGGACAGACAGACATACAGACAGACGGATCGCGAAGTCTTAGTAATAGAGTCCCGTTTTTACCCTTTTGGGTACGGAACCCTAAAAAGTACATAGTTTGAAAAATTCACATTTTGCACATTCCCCGGATTTGAACCCACGATCTCAAGCACGAGAGGCGCGGTCTTAGCAACTGGACCACCACGACATTTATGTTCAAACAAGTGTTAATACTCCTGTGTATTTTGATTATCTTATTTCATACTAGTATTCAGTTAAATCCGGTTAATTGGAACCGACCCCAGCATAGTTGTGAAAAAGCTAGGCAGACTGATTTTATTTTTAACCCCCAACGTAAAAAGAGGGGTGTTATAAGTTTCACGTGTGTTGCTGTGTATCTGTGGGTCTGTCTGTGGCATCATAGCGCCTAAACGGATAAACCGATTTTAATTTAGATTTTTTTGTTTGAAAGGTGACTTTGTCGAGATTATTCTTAGCCGTTCAAAAGTTATGGGCTGTTTTCTGTTTGAAACGGAGTATTTTCGCAAGATATCGTGTCATAATTACGTGTTCGATAGATTGTTGATCGAAGCGTGTCAACTACTAGATATATTATGTAGTTAAAAAATAATGAATTTAAAAAAAAATGCCGGGGTTTTTGGAAATTAAAAAAAAATTTTACTTGTCATTTAAACTATTTATTGTTCGGTTCGGCGGCATCCAGTTAGCGCCGGATATCGCAGAAAGCAGCGCAGTGACGACACACGAGGTCGCATTTGACGCATATTTATCGTGTTTTTTTTAATTTAATGGTATACGTCATAGCACAAATAAACAGTTTTTAACGCCCGACAGAAAAACGGGGGTGTTATAATATTGACGTGTGTACCTGTGTGTTTGTGGCATCGTAGCTCCTAAACGGATTAACCGATTTTGATTTCGTTTTTTGTTTGAAAGGTGACTTTATCGAGAGTGTTCTTAGCTATGTTTGATAAAAATCGGTTCAGCCGTTCTAAAGTTATGGTCGTTTTACTGTTTGAATCGGGTTTTGGCAAGATATCGTGTCATAATTACGTGTTCAATAGATTGTCGATCGAAGCGTGTTTACTACTAGATAAATGCATAAAATGAAAAAGTGTCAGGGGCTTTTAAATTTGTTTTGTGTCTATCTTTCTTAATCACTAAGATTGCTCAAGATGGGTTGGCGCTTCAGACTCATATTCCACCCGATAATTTCCTTCAACAATGTCGGTGATGTCTTAAATAAGATTAAACACGAGTAGTTAACGTGAACTGACAAACTCACATTAGTACATGCCCAGATTTGAACACATTACCTCATGTTGAGAGGTCAGGCCATAACCAATAGGCAAAATTCTGTTAAGAAAAAAACTTTTTTGAAAAAAAATACTACCGACTTCCAAATAAAAAATCTACAAAGTGAAAAGCAACTTTATTTTTGGCAGTCGGTGCCTTTCGTAGGTACCATTTTCTTGCGTTATGGACACCGACTTCCAAAAATAAAGTTATTTTTGACTTTGTAGTTTTTTTATTTGGAAGTCGGTAGTATTTTTTTCCAAAAAGTTTTTTTATTTTTCACTTTTTAGTTGCGCCTACCTAATAGGCAAGTTGTTTAGTAAGGTACCTTTTCTCAAACATGCTTGGAAATGTGATCATTATTTTGACAACCTTCTTCGAGATAAATCGAAATTGCTGTACTGGTCAAATACATGCGCGCAGCGGCCGGCAAAAGTTGTATGAAAATCCATATCTGTCGTGTCTAGCGGCCAAATAAATTCCATAGTAAACTCATATCTGTCGTGTAGTTTAAAAATGGAACGATGTTTTACTCCGAAACATGGCAACCAAGATGGGAACTTATCAAAGGTTTTATTTAAATTTCGAACTGGCTTGCAAATAGAACGCTGTTTATTGAAAAAAAAACAAAGGAACACTTTAACGCGGGAACAATTATTGTTGTTCGTCATTGATTTTGACAAAATGAGTTCTAGGTAATACTTAGTTTTAATTTCCGCGCATTATTTGAGAAAAGTACTATACAAGCCTTGGCCACAACTAGGCATTGATGGACTTACGTATGTGTGCCTCGGCTTCGCCTCGGCCCACATTTACACGTTCGTCCATCAATGCCTATTTTGCTGGCCGCTGCAGTAATGTACTAATAACGCCAGAATAGATTACCCGAATATCATAAAACTTGAACATAACCGGTGAAATTAAAGATCTGCGTACCACTTAAGAGCGCACTGGCGTGATGTTATGTTATGTAATAGTATAAACAATAAACAGACATGCAATTGTAGCAATCCCGAGAGATTTGTCGTTATTTATTGAAGAGTTCTGTTGTATATCTTCGAAGTCCTTCATCAGATCTTCACCAAATTAAAATGGGTCCAATTTCGGAACATACTCTACCAACAAAAAAAAAAACATAATGTCGAACATGAACCTCCTCCTTTTTGGTAAGTCAAATAAAAATGTGGCCAAATTAGCACAATAAGAACACAAAAATCACTAACAGGCCTTCACCATTAATTAAATTTGTCAAGGGCTCGAAGAAGAATAATTACACAGCTGCTCAACAAAAAAAAAAATATTTATGGGTAAAAATAGCAGAGTCATCACTGTCAGCGTTATTTACCATGCTACATTTGGATAGGCTGAAATAACTCGAAATAAAAAATAACACGTTCCGTTTATACGTCAATAGTTTTTGTCAATTTTAACTAGTTAGATGAGGCCATTTGTCTATGCTCAGCAAGGAAAAAAATTGCCAAAGTAGCGGAGCCCTTCAAGGACTCTTCGAGCAAGGTCATTTCCACTGTGAGTAAGGGACAGATACATAAAACTTCTATAACCAATGGAAATAACCTTGCTTTAATTTATTTAATATATACTTCTTACTTTGCCTTGTATATACTCTACGAGACAGCAGTATTCGCAAAATCAAACTTGCATCTGTTTCAAACTCTGAGATCGAAACGACGCAATAGAGAGATATGTGCTATTCCACACAAGACTGCATTATACTCAAAGAGGAATGGCACCCAAGTTATATATTAAGTTACCCATTACAATAAGAGATCTTGACAGTATAAACCACTTCAAAAAAACTCTTCTTAATTTATTTTGTGAGAAAGCTTACTATACAGTCAATGAGTAGAGATATTATAATTAGAATATTTGTACGCCGTTGACGGCAAGACATAGCGTTCATTTTATTAATATTGATATCTTGTTATCATCTTTCTTAATTCTTTATTGTACGCAAAAAATTACATATACAACATGAGTGGTTATGTAGTTGACGTACAAAGGGGAGCTTAACTCAAAGAAGAGTTTTCTACCAGCAAACCAATGATAGAGAGAGTTTACAAAAGGACCAGTGTACAAGTTTAGAATAATATAAAATAAATCATAAATATACTTACATACATAAGAACAAAAAAAAAATATATATATACTTATATTATGTCATTCCGAAAGAAAATGATCCTTGCTTTTCCTCTTGAAGACATACAGAGAAGGGCTGTCGCGTAGGGAATGTGGTAGAAAGTTCCAGAGACGCACTGCAGTAACAGAGAAGGAGCCATCATAGCGGCTGGAAGTGTGACGCGTTCGAAGAAGAAGAGAAGTGGAAGTGCGACAGGGTTTACCCCTCGAGACAAAGTACTCAAAGCGTTCTCGATGGTATTGAGGAGAATTAGGATTGTGTATCTCGACGACGCCGAATCGGCAGCCACTTCAATTTAGTCCGAAACTCCGACACGTGGTCGTATTTACGGAGGCCAAAAATAAAGCGGATGCACAAGTTCTGCAGTCACTCGAGTTAATTCAGAAGTACCTCCGTTGCATCTAGAAAACAGACTTCCGCATTGTCTATGAGCGGTAGAAGAAGAGATTGAGCAAGAGTGACCTTAGTGTGAAATGGTAAGAATTTTTGGAGACGTTTAAGAGACTGAAAAGAGTAGAAGACTCTCTTACTAACATCAGCAACATGAACCTCCCAAGAGATATAGACGCCTAGGTTTTTCTCATCTGGTTTTGGTCAGCCAGATCACGTATCCTCCGACTGCACAGCATGATATTCTTATTATTATTATTATTTATTTTATAAATAATAATAATAAGAAGAATATCATATTATAATATGATATTCTTCTTGTTTTCTCTTTTTAGTTCGCTTTTTAAGCAGTCGGGATTTTTGGTTTTTTGAATTAACTTTTTTCCAATCGCTATCGCGTAGCTTTCGTTGGTAGAATGTCACTTGTCTAGAGGTCTAGGTCCTGATGATCCAGGATCAAAGGTTCAAGGTCCTTTTTGTGTTTTAGTTTATCCTTTTGTTTCTTTTCTTTCGTTTAGTCATACCTACTTCTCTTTCAATAGCATGTGTTACCTGTATAACGCTGAGAAGGCGGTCGTTCCTGTGAGGCATCAGATCGAAGGTGCCCATACAGAACATTCCTCGCCTCGCCCGGCACTCCTCCCAGTCATCCAGATGGAACAGCTTCGGCATTTCATAGTAGTCCTCATCTGTGGAACAAGCTTACTGGTTAATAAAAAACTGGTTGCTTAAAGAGCTACGTATGGCGATGCGCCCTAAATGGAATACTTTCATTGTGCGTACAGCTATGGAGAGGAATTTCTTGCCGGAGTCTGCGTTCCCGATAGCTACAACTTGGGGGTTTAAGTCAAGAGTGAATAGGTTACTTCTAGGCAAGCATGCTTCACCGTCGACAACATCATCGCTTACCACCAGGTGCGACATACCAACTTCGCCCACGTGAAAGTCGAAAATTATCGCAAGGGATAGATAACATACCAGAGCAGTGGTGTCCCAGTGGTAACGGCCGCGACTTTCAAGTTGTAGGCCATGCGTTCAAACCCAGGCAGGCGCTTTAGTTTGTGTAAATTATTTCATCACCACGGCAGAAAAATATATTTTAAGATTGACATCACCTAGACCACCAATGACTAATAAGAGATTGCAGCAAACCAATCAACGCTTTCTTTTATTTGTTTACTAGCTGTTGCCCGTATCTTCGTCGGCGTCAAACTCTTATATATTTTTTTTATCAGGTTTCAACTGTTATATTTCCCGGGTTAAAAATATTTAGGAGTGTGTATAATATACCATGTTACTCCTTAAAACATCAGCTATCTAATCTACCAGTGAAAGACCCGTCAAAATCGGTCCAGCTGTTTTGGAGATTACCCGGAACAAACAGACAGACAAAACTTAAAAATTGCGTACGTGTTATTAGTAACTTAAAGAGTTTCACATGCATTCAATAAAACGTTGGTATTTTGATATTACATACAGACACTTCAGATTTATTACCCGGATGCAAGGAAAGGGTTATGTTTTTCGCGCGTATCTTGTATGTATGTATGTAATATTCTTTATTACCTCGTATCTTTCAAACCACTTGATGGATTTTTATAATTAATACATCGTTAGATAGGTCTTGGCCGCCCAAGTGTTGTTAGTGAAAACCCGCCTGCTTAAAAGCGAACTAAAAAGACGTAAACAAGAAGAAAATCGTGTTATGCAATCGGAGGATACATATTCGTGAGCTGGCTGACTAATACGAGATGTATCCTCCGACTGCACAACATGATTTTTTTCTTGTTTACGTCTTTTTAGTTCGCTTTTTATGCAGGCGAGTTTTTTGTTTTTTTGAATTAACTTTTTTTATTTATAACTTTTTGGTTAACATATTTTTTCGAATTAGGTACATTTAAACATATAAGTATCATATATTTTTGTAATCTCCTCTAAAAACCCTTCATTTTGATACCCCACTCGATGGGTATGGAAGAAAAAAAAAATGCAAACCCCACAATATGGCGCTCAAAAACCGCCATGTTCCTTTTTTTTTAAAGGCAGTTTTATAATTAAGACCTATCTAACGATGTCTTAATTATAAAAATCTGCCAATGAATTTGAAAGATATGAGGTAATAAAGAATATTACATACATACAAACATACAAGATACGTGCGAAAAACATAACCCTTTCCTTGCAGCCGGGTAAAAAAGGAACATGGCGAATTTTGGGCTCCATATTGTGGGGTTGCAATTTATTTTTTTCTAATCCCATCGAGGGGGTATCAAAATGAAGGGTTTTTAAAGGTGATTACAAAAATATATACCACTTATATGTTCAAAAGCCAGCTCGCGATTATGTATCCACCGACTGCACAGCATGATTTTCTTCTTGTTTACATCTTTGCAGTCGGGTTTTTGGATTTTATTAATATTTTTTATTTGATTGACTTAAGTTGACTTCCGTAAGTAAAACCGCAAGTTGATTTCCTGTATATGTGATTGGATGCAACTTAATTCATCTGCTTGGCTTTTCCCAACTATGTTACCTCGACTGCCTCTCTGACCTCCACAACCCGGTAATTGGGTAACTGGTAAGACGTGACAGATTTAGTGGTTTTTGATTACCGCGACGACTGTCAAAGGTCTTTGTCTGTCAAAGATTACAGCCGGGATCAGCGGTTTATAAACTGACATATGCAAAACATACAAAACATTAACAGAGAAAAAAAAAGGTAATTCTAAAAATCAAAAAGCCCAACTGCTTTTATGAAGGAAACTAAAATGACGTAAACAAGAAGAAAATCATGTTGTGCAGTCGGAGGATACATATTTACGAGCTGGCTGACCAAAACCAGATGTAACCTCCGACTGTACAGCATGATTTTCTTCTTGTTTACGACTTTTTTGTCGGGTTTTTTGATTTTTTGAATTAACTTTTTAGTTAATTTTTTTTTCGAATTGTGGGGTCCAAGCTTGAATATACCATTCAAGCTTGGACCCCACAATATGTCGCCCAATATCCGCCATTTTTCTGGTTTCTTATTTTAAAGTAGCCAGTGACACTCGAAATGATAAGACGAATCGATTGACATAAGGATTAAGAAAATCGGTTAACGCGTTTGGTCTCTAGAACGCCACATAGGAACAAACATATATACATAGACTGATAATAAATACATTAACCTCCTTCGGCAGACGGGTAAAAAAGATACAGTTAGAAGAGCACAAGGATACTGCTTATTTCAATAGAAATTACTTCAGCAGACCTAAGACAGCGCAGTTGGATGATAGACGAAGTTCGTCGTGCGTTTATTTTGCATTTGCACGTCTGCGATCGCGAACTGTCATGTGAGGCTAACGTCACAAAGCAAACCGATTGACAGCGCGTTTAAAATTCGCGAATTTGCCAAAAACAAAGTTTTATTTTGAAATAAAAAGCATTTTACAAAAAAATACTACCGACTTCCAAATAAAAAGACTACAAAGTGAAAAATAACTTTATTTTTGGAAGTCGGTGTCTATAACGCAAAAAAATGGTACCTACCAAAGACACCGACTTCCAAAAATAGGAAGTCGGTAGTATTTTTTTGTAAAAAGCTTTTTATTTTACACTTTTTAGTTGTACACAGGGCCGGATTTAAATTTGTGCCGCCCTGGGGCACTGAAGAAAATGCCGCCCTATGAAGTTCTTTTTAATTAAAATTAATTAGTGTTATTGGATAATTCTCCAATTTTAGAAAAATTCATTAATCAATAAAAGTTTCTGTTATCAAAAAGACAAACATAATTTGAAAATATTTTTAATACTTCAAAAAAACTACATAAATTTATCAATTCCAGAAAATAAAAATATCAACTTTAATTTTTTCAAACCTTTATGGAAATAAATAAATTAAACTATTTGAATAGTTTTTACTTAAATTTCCTATATTATAATACAACGTTTTAATGTGATACATAATACTTAAATTATATTTCTTGAAAGATAAAATGTTTATTTAAAAGAATTAGTTAATTATATATTGTATAGAAAATTTTATCTCACTTTCCAAATTTTTCCGCCCTAGAAAATTTGCCGCCCTGGGCACTAGCCCCGACTGCCCCTAGTATAAATCCACCACTGGTTGTACAAGTTGTTTAGTAAGGTACCTATAACGCCAGAATAGATTACCCGAATATAATGTAACTAGAGCATTACCGGTGAAATGAGAGATCTGCGTACCCCCTAAGAGCGTACTGCTGTGATGTTATGTTATGAAATGGTATAAACAATAAACAGACATGCGATTGCAGCAATCCCGAGAGATTTGCCGTAATTTATTGAAGAGTTCTGTTGTATATCTTCGAAGTTCTTCATCAGATCTTCACCTAATTGAAATGGGACCAATTTCGAAACATACTTCTACAAAAAAAAAAAAAATTCAATATCGGTCCAAAATTGACGGAGACATGCGTGAACATAAACAAAAAAACCAAACATAATGTCGAACATAGAACCTCCTCCTTTTTGGTAAGTCGGTTAAAAAGAGCATACATTCATACTAATATACTAGTGGCTCTGTGAGCTGTTGACCTCGCGAATCTGTCTTTTTGATTTTATGTCGATCAGAAAAAAAGAATCAATAGAATTTCAGAAAATTACATCAAATTATCGAACCTACTCATTTCACGAGAATCGGTTGAGAGATGCGACCTGTAGAGGAGAATATCCGGACATCCGCAACACAGATCACTGCATCTTAGTCAAGGGCTTATTACACTACACGGTATTCAGGGCCCTGAATACCGGGTCATTTCACCATTCCGTTTCAATAAGGTCGATATTTTGAGAACCCTAACTCCCTAAAAGTTATTACACTACCCCAATTTAGAGTTTAGGGCCCTGAATACCGTGTAATGTAATAAGCCCTTCACCACGGTGAGATGTCTAGGCAGAATCGACCGAAAGGACATACGAAAGAATTTTTGCCCAAGCTGAAACGGAGACGCTTCGTGCTCACTCAGTCAATAAATGTAAAAGTTAATCTGTCTGGCTGTTCTTAAACAGCTAAACCGATTTAGACGAAATTTGGTATGAAGATATTTTGAGACCTGGAAGGAGACTGGGAAGGTATTTTTATCCCGGAAATGATTCTTAAGAGGGGGTGGTAGTTTGTATGCTCAACCAATAATTTCTTAAGTAAGGCCGCCCACACACCTACAATATTATTGCGTAATATTGAGGAAAATTATGCTATTTGAAGTACTAATGCTACGCAGACAAAGTCGAGGGCGAAAGCTAGTTAGCTATATTCATAAAATTTTACCTATTTAAGATGCCTTGCCCATAAATTCGGGGTCACCGTGACAATAATTCCTCCATTCAATGCATCGTTCACAATAAGTAATAACTTGAACAGTTCCACCGCTAATATAAGGCGTTCGCCGGCAGTTAGCGAGTGGTTCCGTACTGGCTCATCGCGGTGGCCAGTGAGTCAGCCGCCTTAGTGGGTGGGTTATGCGGTGATAGGGTTACCAGTTCTCAAAAAGAATATAGGAGATTTACATATCGGGTGCCAAAAACAGTAGATTTTTTTTTGTTTTGTAAATATTTAAATAGAAAAGTGTATTTATTTGACCCAAGGATCGGCAACAAGTAATTATTACTCGAGGCTTTTAAACAGTATATTGTGCATTTCTAAAGAGTGAGAGACACCGACTCTTGTCAAGTTATTAAATTATATCTGATTGCAAACAAAATCTTCTATAGCATAGAGCAGTTCTTTACATTCACACGACCGAGGCACAGATAATACTGACAGATGCCTCATCCCGTACAAAGAAACCGTGCCGACGTAACTAGCGTTTTTCGTCTGATTATTTTTTGTAAATTGATCGCGTACGGTTCGGTTCCACGATGGTAGATGGTATTAGCAGCGACTTGCAAGTAAAAGGATTTACTCGGTTCGTAAATATTTTTTTCTTTAAATACAGTGACGATTTGTTTTATAGCATTTTTTGCACGTTTTTACAGTTTCATTGCACCAAAATACAATACAAATTTAAACAATCAAGTGGAATTCCTCAGATTTAAACCGCGCCATCTATTGCAGCAATTTTAAATCATCATCATCATATCAGCCGAAAGACGTCCACTGCTGGACATAGGCCTCCCCCAAGCGTCGCCACATTGACAGGTCCCGTGCGTCTCGCAACCAGCGGAAAATTTAAAATTAATTAATTATTAATTTTGTATCAAGTTTAAATGATCAGTTCAAATAATCTTTGAAATAATATTCCATAATTTTGTGCTTAGGAGAGTTGAATAAACAAGAACATACAATTTTTATGTTCAATACCAGAAAATGTTAATTTTACACACAATTCAATAACAAATCCGTGCATATCGCACCTTCTAGTGAGATTTATTTGACCAAATTTTCTTTCTTAGCGTTGGGACCCCGTGACCGAGATGACAAACGGGAATTTTGTGTAGTATTGCCTTATACTAAAATATATAATTTTGTAGTCGGATACTATATTATTATGTAGTTTATTTGGCAAGCTTGCAGCCTAATTGCGTAAGTAAATTGGGCAAGGCAAAGGGTTTGACCATGGTTTGACCCCATCAATCGAATTATCACATGCGAGATAAAAGACGCGATGTGGAATTCCGTCTATGTTAGGCTGTTGGTTACGATGGTGATGCCATAATCAAAAATTTGTAGGATACTATAATATATTGTCTATACTAATTTAATAATATATACTAATAATATTATAAAGAGGAAAGATTTTTTTGTTTGTTTGTACTGAATAGGCTCCGAAACTACTGGACCGAATTAAACAATTCTTTCACCAGTAGAAAGCTACATTATTCCTGAGTGACATAGACTATTTATTTATCCTGAAAACGGGTCCTGTGGGGTGGTCCATGGGAGCGAAGCCACGGGGAACAGGTGGTGTAGTATATTTGGCAACCCTATTACGATGGTGATGACATAATAATCTGTGCGGTAATTGGTCAGTAATTATTTTAAGTGTGATGTAGGTATTTGCATAAATAGACAATTATGTATCAATCCACTTAAAGAAAACTGTTTTTCACGGTACAGGATTTGCTTAGTTTGAAGGACAGATGGGTCTAAATCATGTGTTGTGTAATATAATAACCAACCATGCCCATTTTCGTATTAACAACACTGATGACCCTGACCTAGGCTAATCTTATTGCAAAAAAAGGAACAACTGGTATTTATTGGTATACAGCCTCGTTGGTATTTATTTTACTCTATAGTGATAGAGCTTCTACTGCGCATAAAGTCCAAGGTTTGATGCCCGGTTGGGGCATATGTTCTTGGGAGATTAACACGTTCCCAGTGTTGCTAGGATTATGTACATCATCCCTTACGTGTATTTTTTTATTTTATTTATTTACACTAACGAGCAATGAAAAAGTTCCAGTGACATAGCACCAAATTACTCCTAAACGGGAAAGGCTAGCTTAATGACGCCGTCTGCAATATTGAAGTACATTTAACAGTGCATCAGAATATTACTAACTAAAAACGTAAATATAGTGTTCAAATTTAAAAAAAAAATTGTGTTTAAAAAATTAAATTAAGGTGTTTGTTGGCATTTTCTGGGTGGAACTTTTTCATTGCTCGGCAGTTTAGTTCATGCTCACGTGTGTATGTCAATAAAAATAAATAAGCTCTCGCGCGCATAAATTTAAAATACTATAAAACCGGTTCGGACGACTGATCGGATGAACCATGACGACAACATACTCAAAATAGTCAAAATGCACCATCGATGGGTCATGCACTGTGAACGTGCATTAGGGATTTCTTAGTATTAGTCCGGAGAGTGGATTTGTGGCCGGTAGTAGACTCTCCCCCCTCATCATCATCAGCCTTTTTAAATAGGCCGTAATCCACCACGCGGACCCAGTGCGGGTTGGTGGATGTCATCACATGTCATCGAATTTTTGTTTCTAGGACATGTCGGTTTCCTCACGATGTTTTTCTTCACTGTTTTGAGAGTGATGAAATAATTTACACAAAGTAAAGCGCCTGCATTTTTTTTTTTTTTGTGTAGTCATCCAATGAATTCTCCCACTCTGGGTTAAGCGGGAGGGCGTGTCAGACTTTTACTGACTAAAACCCACCCGTGTTCCTTCAGTTGCTTGAGCCAGGGCCGCGGTAACTCTTTTTCAAATTTATCCGCGACCGGGTTCGAACCCCTGACCTACGACACGTACTATAAGGGTCAAAAGTGCAGTCGCACTCTACCAAAACAGAAAAGGCATTTTTTTGTACGCAGCAGAATTTAAACTTTGTGCGGTTAGTAGGAATAATCTATAATTTAATTTCTATACAAATTATTAAATCAGTTGTGGATAATTTAACTACTACAAAAACTAGCCATTTGAGTTTTGGGAGAGTATGACTGCACTTTTGACCCTTGACTGTACCTAAGTCTCGGCCGTTACCACTGGGCCACCACTGTTTCGTTCTAACATAACTGGTGAAATTAGGTTGTAAGTACAGTGGGGCCTTGTTTAGCCGGCCCCCGCTTATTCTGTGATCGCTATAATCCGGATGGGAAGGACGATGGAGACGAAATTTTTAAATTAAGAGTAAACATTATAAGTGGAGAAGTTTTTAAGAAGAATATTTATTTATTTGTTAAAACTTCATTCAACATACAGTACATAATATTATACTTCTGTTGTTTTTAGCTTCATGTCAAACCCGGAAATTTCTTATTCTTACTGTACGCGTACAATTGAATTTACATATTTCTTTCTTGTCTTACGTATATTTTGTTTCGATAATTAATTAGAGAACCTTTAAAATATTGCATGCATGATACTACATGATATAGGACTTTTTTATACCGGCTCCTAATAATAACAATTGAATAATGTGAATTTTAAATTAATTAACTTTTGAATGATTCTATTTGACTGCATAGTAATAAATAATCTGGACATTATTTAATTTATTTTGACTATAATATACTTAATTATACTATAATATCTTTAATTCAATTATTATTTATTTGTTTTGTATTTTGTAACGACACTGTAGAATGGCTGCATGTTAAAATGCAATATAATGTAAACTAATATACCTTCGAAAATTTTTTACGCCATTATTGGCAAAACATGGACGCTCACAACATTTATTAATTCAATACCATGCATGTCTGATTGGATTGAATGATGTGAATTTTAAATTTATTAACTTTTGAATTATACTATTTGACTGCATAGTAATGAATAATCTGGACATTATTTAATTTATTTTGACTATAACATACTTAATTATACTATAATATCTTTAAATCAATTATTATTTATTTGTTTTGTATTTTGTAATGAAATTTTAGAATGGCTGCATGTAAAATGCAATTAAATGTAAACTAATATACCTACAAATTTTGTACGCCATTATTGGCAAAACATGGACGCTCACAACATTTATTAATTCAATACCATGCATGTCTGATTAGTCATGTAAACGCATGTTTGACAAATAAAGTTTTCTTTCTTTCTTTCTTTCTTACTATATATGTTATAGGAAATCTGTAAAAACCAGAATGGTATACAATTACTAGGGCATCAATAAAATGCCGGCTTATTTAGGATGTGTGTGAAATGATAATTCAAACATTAACATTAATCAATACACATATTTCCTTGGAAATGCATAGATATCCTAGGATTTGTATACAATTCCTAAATAGTTCAAGGACAAGTGTTTAATTAAGAAATTAATAAATAAATGTTTGCAATTTAAAATATATTTTTTTAGATTATTTTTTTTTGTCTTACCGGATGCAGCTGAGTACCAGTATTTTACATGAAGCGTCTGCCTATCTCACATTCACAACCCAGTAACTGGGTTGTTACCCAGTAACTGGGTTATGTTACCCAGTTACCTGGTTGGTCACCCATCCACGGAGCAATCTCGGCAAGCGTTGCTTAACCTTGAAGATTGACCTGCGGCTGTTATAATTTTGCCATCACGCGAGCGATTGAATACCTAATACCCCGCGCGCCCTCGTTTACCCGGTAACGGCCGATATCCTGTTTTTACCCGACTGTTAACAGATTTCCTATTACCGTTTAGGAATTGTATAGAATGCCTAGGAAATGGGTGAAATACAATTTATTTTATAGTTTTCCGGTCGATTTTCGGATGTCTATACATTTCATAGGAATTGTATAGAATGCCATTAATTTTCTATAACATATACATTAAAATATAATCTAACGGACGTATCTACAAATAATCCGCAATGTCCTTTTTTTGCCTGTCCGAATAAGCGACGCCCTACTGTACTAGTACTATAAATAGACATAATACGGTACGGTATGACTCTGCCCAACCCTCCGGGGCATTAAGGCGTGAATATACTATGTTAGATTATGAACCTAGAAGAGTTCTGTCTAGACAATAACAATGGGTACACCTCGTCTTACCCATTCCGATCCTACAGTCGTGATGGTTGTCGATTCTGGACGAAAAACAAATGGTGTTGTATACGCACTATTATTTATCTTTTAATGCTTTACGCCTGTAAAATAATTGGAAAAATTTCGTCAAGGTAGTTTTTTGTATGAAAATGATGGCTAACTAAAATAAAACAAAAAAAAAATAAAAAGAAAAACAAAACAAAAAACACAAAAATACAAAATATACATGGTAAATATCCCGAAACAAAGATTTATTCTAACTAAAATATACTAGTAAACTGTGTAAAAGTCTGAGAGACAATAATCACATCACCTCAGAACGGCTACACCTCTATTTACCCGACTGCCGAAGGAGGGTAATGAGTTTATCAGTCTATGTATATGTATGTTCCTATGTGGCGTTCCAGAGACCAAACGCGCAGACCGATTTCGATGATTCTTACGTCAATCGTCAATTCAATTTGTCTTAACCTTGCGAGTGTCACAGGCTACATTAAAATTAGAAAATAGAAAAATAGTGGATTTTGGGCGCCATATTGTTAAGTCCGAATTTTTTTTCTTCCGAATTTTTTTACCCGAAATGTGGGGTATCAAAATAAAGGGTTTTAAGAGATGATTTCAAAAATATATAACACTTATATGTTTAATTGTACCGAATTCGAAAAGAAAATGTTAACTAAAAAGTTATAAATAAAAAAAGGTTAATTCAAAAATTCAAAAAAACCCGACTGCTTAAAAAGCCCAATACATAGTTTTAGGTGGTATGAATTTCACCGGGTTAGAATCGTATGTAAAAAACGTCTGAGGGTTACGACAACAACACAAACAAATTAACCTTCATCTGTTGTTGAAAACAATAGTAAAACAATAGACCGGAGTCAAAATTTGATACCGCCATAGATGAACGCATAAGGCTAGCAAGCTAATGACGCCAAAAAAAAAAAACTCAAAAGCACCTTACCTTTAATTTCAAAACCAGCGACAGCCACCACCACGGCCAACAAAACCACCCACATTGTGACCATCACTGTCACTGAATGTCAATCAGACACTTTTAAATTCAATGCACTCTTTAACAAAATATTTTTTTAATGAAAGTTCTCAAGACCAAACTTGATGAATATATCCCAATTATACAGGCGAAGAGAGATAGAATATGGCGGATTTAACCACCGGTGGCTCTCTGGCTGATAGGTCCTGAGTAAATGAGCGTCAGTGACTTGCGGACAGTTTTATATAGAGATCGATCTATCGAACGACGTTCGGAGAACACGCCTTAACGTACAGAGCAAGGACTCCGATGCTAACTGTGCACTAACTTGTCTTGGGATATCCCCGCTTGTTGTTTTAGAACCGATTTTTAATAGTCTGACAACTTAAATCTATACATACAAATAAAAAAAATTGAAGTGTCTGTATGTAATATCAAAATAACAACGTTTAATTACATGTGAAAGTATATACGGTACTAACAACAAATAAGCAATTTTTAAGATTTTTGTCTGTCTGTCTGTCTGTTTGTTCCGGGTAATCTCCGAAACGGCTGGACCGATTTTGACTGGACTTTCACTGGTAGATAGCTGATGTAATAACGAGTAACATACGTTACTCGTTACACAACGTTTGATCACGAGAAAATTTATAGTTACGGCGGGAAACTAAAAAAATAAAAATATTTTTTTTACGAGTTTGACGCGGACTAAGTCGCGAGCCACAGCTAGTGAGGAATAAAAATGGCCGTTTGACAGATTTTCTATACAAAAACTGTCAAATCGCCATTTTTATTCCTCAGTTAAAATTTATCAGACTATTGAAAAATCTGCCCTTAGTCAGAGTTAGAGCAGTTCAGTTTAACTTACCAATTATTGGAGCGATTTGAGTTGCGTACCTATCTATTACAAGCTTTTTATTAACATGCAATGTATGTATGTAAATGTGTTCGGGTCAAATCTTGCTTATGAATTTTAAAGCAATTATCCTCTACCGATTAAGATGAAATTTTGCATACACGTTTGGTTTTGGATGACAATGTATGGTTAGCTAAGTGATTCGCCATTCTAAATCCAATATGGCGGACGGCCCAAGATGGCGAATTAGTTATTTTTTGTGCACTGCCATGATATGGGTATTAAATGAAAGGGTTTACTGAGAAGAATACGAACAAAAAAAACGGCCAAATTGCGGTTTGCGATTTATGACGTTAACAAAAACTACTTACTAGATCTCGTTCAAACCAATTTTCGGTGGAAGTTTACATGGTAATGTTCATCATATATGCTTTTTTAGTTTTATATAGAATAGAATAGAATATAAGTTTATTTCTCTCAAAAAGGTACATTTTCGGTAATATTTGTGACAGCTGGAGTCTGTACTGGGTTCGAGACCTGTATGACAGATCTCCAGGCTCACACCCTTAAAATTACAATATTATGGTGCACTTATGTACTACAACAATGTGAAAGTATCAAATTGAGAGGAAGAGATATACAAAAAAACCTATTTTATAAAAAAATACTACCGACTTCCAAATAAGAAAACTAGAAAGTGAAAAATAACTTTATTTTTGGAAGTCGGTGTCATTGATAGGTACCAAATTTTTAAGTGATGGACACCGACTTCCAAAAATAAAGTTATTTTTCACTTTCTAGTTTTCTTATTTGGAAGTCGGTAGTATTTTTTTATAAAAAAGGTTTTTATTTTGCACTTTTTAGTTGTACCTACCGAATAGCGAAGTAGTTAAGTACCTATAACGACAGAATAGATTACCCGAATAACATAAAACTCGAATATAACCGGTGAAATGAGAGATCTGTATACCCCTTTCGAGCGTACTGGCGTGATGTTATGTTATGAAATGGTATAAACAATAAATAGACATGCGATTGCAGCAATCCCGAGAGATTTTCCGTTATTTATTGAAGAGTTCTGTTGTATATCTCCGAAGTTCTTCATCAGATCTTCACCAAATTAAAATGGGACCAATTTCGGAATATACTCTTTCAAACAAAAAAAGAATTTTCAAAATCGGTCTACAATTTACGGAGATATCGGTGAACACACATAAAAAAAAATAAAATAAAACATACATAATGTCGAACATAGAACCTCCTCCTTTTATGGTAAGTCGGTTAAAAACAAAAGGAGATGTGCCGTGTGTGTCTTTGGAGAGTGTTGTGTCCGTGAGTGCAATATAAGTCCTCACCCCAGCGCCCGTGAAGGGCACCAGGCGTAAGCACTCACTTGCCCGAGAGTGTGTGTACGTGTCTGTGTGTGACAAGGTGAAACGCGCTCTAGGATGGAGGTGAATATTTCCGGTAGGCGAAATTATTGTAAAATATTTAGTATATTTACAGTCTCTGCATAATCCAATTTATCATTCTCTTATTTTAGAAGTTACAGGGGGGACTCATATTTTATCACTTTGGAAGTGTCTCTCGCGCAAACTATTCAGTTTAGAAAAAAATTATATTAGAAACCTCAATATAATTTTTGAAGACCTATCTATAAATACCCCACACGTATGGGGTTAATGATAAAAAAAATGAGTTTCAAGCACCTGTGGCCGACGCCCCCGATTCAATAAATTTTATATTCATATTTTTTGTGCTTTTTCACTTAGTACAGTAAATGAGAAAAGTGTTTCACCATAATAAAGTATTATTCCTTGCTAAACAAAAGCTATCTATCTAATAACAGAGAGAATAGATCGCCACTTAAACTTATCCTTACACACCTTTTCCCCATTAAAAGCATATTTATTATGTATAATAGTTTTTACACTTGATTATTTTATGCTCAGAAAATTTTAAAACACCTCACATGTAAAAAATTTGTACCTCTACGAGTACGTTTGTTTTTTAAGCATGATTATTTTGTTTTGTTATTGCTATTGAAACTGACTGTTATAATTAGTTAAAATTATTCTCATTTGTTTAAGGTTTCATAGTTGATTATGTTTAATTATTATTGTTACAAAGATAAAAAGAACATTTCATTATGTAAAAAGTTGCTCTGCAGTAATTTTTAAGACTGAATATTTAAAATCACTATCTTATTTTATTACATTTGAGACTGATTATTATAATTAAGTTAAATGATTCTCTTGATTATAGGTGATGAAAACGGTTATTTATATACAATTTTTTTATTAGATTTCTTATTGAGATAAATAAATAAATAGTTAAAAATAACTAAGACTTTCATTTTTCAAAAGATTAACCAATATAAAAGCATTTCTTTGTTATAAATATAATAATGATTTAATATTATACATATACTTACAATCAATAAACATTTATTATTTTTGTACGACATGTTTGTGCCTGACAGTACATTTGATCAAAAACTGCTTTAAAATAAAATAATCAAATCGGGGGCGTCGGCCACAGGTGCCTCGACCACTGGGGGCCTAAGCCACGGACCCAAGCTCACAAGCTTAAATAAAACACTTTTTTATATAAATAAAATATTATATTTTGGTTTTACCGCAGTTAAAGTATGTTATACCCAACTTGATTGAATAGGGATTTTTTAAAGTTTTATGACCAGGGGCGTTTGATTTCAGCGATTGGCAATAGTCGAAATGCCAAAATGTAAGGGATTGTTCCATACATTTTTGATATTTTTCAAAAAAAGAATGTCACTTGTCTAGAGGCCCTTGGATATCCCCACTTGTACAATAATCAATAATCATCATTTATTTGTTAACATAGGTTGGTGACCATAGAAATATAAAATACTTGTTTATTATATCTATGTTGGTGACGCACCATGGCTTCTTTAAAATTGAAATAGTAATTTACATAATATTTATATTATTATTTAATTTACATCTATAAATACGTATCCAACAAGAAAACTTTATAACTGTGCAACGCTCACTGTCAATGGATTCGTTCAAGAGTTGTAACCATCGAGCTCAGAGATGGCGTTAGCAGTCGCGAGTTGACGAATTTATCTGTGATGCGATTGGTCGCGTATGCCGCGTCTTCGCGCTGTTTTGGTGTCGGTCTTAGATAAAAGTACCTATAGATTAAGCACTGGCGTGGCCGCACATGAGACAGCAATAGTTAGTTCTGGTGTTACAACAAGAACGAGAACACTACAACCCACCATCGCACCGACACTTATTATCTATAAATAACCCAAATTCCTTGTCTCAATTAACACATAATACCACGAAATCATAGAAAATCAAACAAAACCGAGTTTGTTTGTCAAACCTGCCATTGTATTAGAGTTTGACAAACAACAGAAACCGGCCACAGTGACAAAGACAAAAAATAATCTTTTGTCCTTATTATTTACATGGAGCTGACAATTAGCCATCTCGCTCTATCAATCAAGCTCGTTTTAAGGCTTAATCTATAGGTACTTTATCTAAGGTGTCGGTAAATCCAGAGACGAGTCAAGTCTTGTTCGATTTGAATGGACGTGAACTTGCTGTGAAAAATCCTATAATCCTATCTACAAGAGACATTATAAACCGTTCTGTTGCTCATATTGATAGCGCGGCCGTGCCTTGTGAGTTTAATTAAGTGGACATTGCTGGTGGTTGTGAACTTTCTTTGCTACTCGTCATTTGGACTGTTCGCCGGTGATTTCACGCAACTCCTGAGTCCTGCTCATCCTCGTGGTCTTCTCTCGAGGAGTATTGGAAGCGACACTGGTTCGATGACAAGGTGAATGAGCGCATTTAATACTGCACTATGGAAATACTGATGTTTCTTGTTGGATCTTAGAAGTTCACATAGGGATCACCATTTACAAAAAAGGTGTTGGCTATTTACACGCCACACCATATTATGGTCCTAACGAGACGGATTGTTCCAGTTAAACAATGTTGTGTAATGCATAATTTTAGTAGGTACCTACTCAACAGTTTATGTTAAATTGGAGTAGGTATATAGTTGTTAGTACTTACATACAATAAATCTTAGTGTTAGGTTTTATTAAAAATTGAATTTGATTTAATTTCTAAGATTATTCGCTACGGCAACATTTTGGAATGGATTCGAATGTGATGCCGCGTTTAAAAAAGAAGAAATATGAAAAAAAACAAATGAATGGGATGGGGAAAAATGTTGGCGGGCTTTTGGAGTTAGTTTGAGCACGGTTCGTTTTTGGATGAAAAACTCTGGAGATTACGTATTACGTATTATAATATTATTGTAAGTAAGTGTACCTACGAAATAGTCTATATTTAATTATAATTTGATAAACTGATTGTTGAAGAAATAAATCGGTGTGTGATTTTAAAGTGAGTATGTATTATTTACTCTTTGAGTATTCTTCTATCCGCTATCCTTGAGCACAATTGGTTGCTTGCTAGTTTATTTAGCCTGTTGATACGAGTATTCTGGTAATCTTACTATATTAGATACAAAACAATCTTAGATTTACTTAATAAAAACAATACGCAATAATTGTAGCCGGTACATAATTGTTAGTGCCTATCTACGTTTCTTATAATTCTTACTGTTTACGTCTTCACGTGCAAGTAGGTAGTACATATTATTTAGTACATTATCTACTTTGTACCTAAAAGTAATACGAAATAAATGAATAAGGTTAGATAAATTTAACTATCGACGCAGACGCGAAACCGAGTTATAATGACTTGGTCAGTTTTGATGATTTGTACAATAGAGTAAAACGTGTGAGAAATAAGATATAAAGTACTACTACATCCACCGATTCAGCTACGAAATGCTCAAAAGCTTCAAGTGCAATAAAATTACCGCCGATCGAGCTGCCTAGTTTTGACAAATTATAGTTTTGATTTATTATAATTTATTTATTTTTTATTTATTATTCCATTTATTTATTTTATTTACATATCTTTACATTTTTAAATATTATTCTACAAAAAAATTAAATAAAAAAACATTTAAAAATACAAAAATAGTAGCCCACCGGTATCGGGAACAGGGTCCAAGCTACCGGTGGTCAGGGCTCCTGAGAGAGGAACCTCCTAACGATACGCGCCGTGTCCAGGAGTACCGCTTTCTGGATCAAGCCCTTGATCCAGCTGCCCAACGAGAGCCTCCTCAGATGTTCGTCGAGGCTCTTGGCTATTATGCCATTGGCCGTAACGACTATCGGCACAATGACTGCTGTATTCACATCCCACAATATAATATATATATTATATATTATTATTAATTATTTATTATATTATTATAGTTTTGATTTGCTGAATCCAGTAAGACTGGAAGCCGACCCCAACAATAATTGGGAAAAAGGCTAGGCAGATGATGAGCTGCCTAGTTTTGACGGTAGAATTGAGAGCTGGCCCATATTCTATGAATCATTCAAGTCAAACATTCACGATAACGATCAGCTGTCGGACTCGCAACGTGTGCAATATTTAGTTGGTAAGCTCACACATAATGCGCAGAAGGTCCTTGCGGGTGTAGTACCTACAGGTGACACGTACCACGTCATATGGGACAGTTTGGGTTAAAAAATATCAGGACAAACGCGCATTAGGTACGCATTACATAAATAACATTTTTGACTTAAAACATTGTCAGAACACGGCTGATAGTCTCGACTCTTTTTAATCGACTTACCAAAAAAGGAGGAGGTTCTATGTTCGACATTATGTGTTTTTTTTTTTTTTTTTTTTTTTATGTATGTTCACTGATATCTCCGTCAATTGTGGACCGATTTTGAAAATTATTTTTTTGTTTGTAAGGGTATATTCCGAAATTGGTCCCATTTTCATTTGGTGAAGATCTAATGAAGAACTTCGGAGATATGCAACAGAACTCTTCAATTAATAACGGCAAATCTCTCGGGATTGCTGCAATCGCATGTCTGTTTATTGTTTATACCATTTCATAACATAACATCACGCCAGTACGCTCGAAAGGGGTATGCAGATCTATCATTTCACCGGTTATATTCAAGTTTCATGTTATTCGGGTAATCTATTCTGTCGTTATAGGTACTTACTTAACTACTTCCCTATTAGGTAGGTACAACTAAAAAGTTAAAAAATAAAAAACTTTTTACAAAAAAATACTACCGACTTCCAAATAAGAAAACTAGAAAGTGAAAAATAACTTAATTTTTGGAAGTCGGTGTCCATAACTTAAAATTTGGTACCTATCAAAGACACCGACTTCCAAAAATTAAGTTATTTTTCACTTTCTAGTTTTCTTATTTGGAAGTCGGTAGTATTTTTTTGTAAAAAGTTTTTTATTTTTTAACTTTTTATATAGAGAAATATTCTGCGTCTATTTCAGCATTGAAACAATTAAACATGCCCGATTTGTCCGATTTTAAATTGATGCATTGTGCACTAAACAAGATGGACGCTCAGATTACGCAGGCATTTGAACTGTCGATTAAGGATAAGCAAATTCCGTCTTATAAAGATTTGATAACATTTGTTCAGATTCAAGTTAAAATATTAGAAAGATCGCATGCGAATAATTCGAGTTCTTTGTCGAATCCGCGCGCTAAGTTCAATACGAATAAACAAAGGTCATCAGTCGCCGTACGCGCAAATGCTTTCGTTAAGGGCAATGAGTTATCTACAAATGAAACTCGCTCTTGTGTTCTGTGCAATGAGGCCGATCACTTTCAACTTTCCGAATGTTTATCTTTTAAGGGGATGGAATCGCCTAAGGTACGGTTTGATTATATTCAATCGAAGCAAGGCTGCGTAAATTGCCTAAGTGTTTCTCACACTGTGTCTGCCTGTACAGCTCCCGCTAATTGCAAAAAATTTAAGAATAAGTGGCATCATACATATTTACATTGCGATAAAAAATATAATAATAATCAAAAGATGCATATAAAATCGACCAAGACGCATATTCAAACGTCTCAAGTAATGTCTTACCGATTCTTGTGTCTATGCGACATGCGTCGCCTGTGCGCCCGCTCATGTTCCGGCTACTTCCGCGGTCCCGCCCCGCCCGTGCTCGGCTCGTGCGACTGCGCGTCCGCTACAAGCGTGTCACAGCGAAGCGAATTCAGTAGATCAGATTCGTTAATGTCACAGGAACCTTCCCTATGTTTAAATGCGAATTCTAAGACTGATGCTAGTACCATACTTTTAGCTACTGCGCAGGTCTACGCAAAAGTAAATAATAGTAATAATAAAATATCACCTGATAACTTTGGAATGTTGCAAGAAACTCAAAGTACCCGTTGTTCCTTTGAATAATTCTGTAATTAGAGGAATTGGTCTATCTTCTCGACCTATACATGGATATGTGGATTTCGAGATTGAGTCTAGGGTTAGCCCACATGATAAATATAAATTACATGCATTAGTAGTTAACTGCATAACCGACCAGTTGCCCTCACATATGATTGAAAAATGTGACATGGCATACTTATGTAATCATGACCTAAACTGGAATATTCCTGGCAATGTAGAGATTGTTCTTGGAGCGCAATTGTTCCCACATATTTATCTCGGTCATAAAATAAATTCCGGGTCTCAAGCGCCACCTGCTTTGTTGACTTTCGGATACGTGCTGATGGGTGACTTTCCCAGTAGTGCTACAGTCCCATTTTCTCGAGGTGAGTCTTCGTTTTCTGCATTCGCATTAAATGAGTTGGATCCTTCATTACAGAGGTTTTGGGAGTTAGAGGAGATTACGTTTGGGTTTTTTGAGTCCAGAGGAAACTGAATGTGTAAATTCGTTCACTGCATATGTGTCACGTGACAATGAATGCCGTTATTCGGTCGCTTTACCCTTTTGCTCAGCTCCCGATAATTTAGGTAACTCCCGAAATGCTGCTCATCGTCGATTTGTCTTATTGTAGAAGAAGTTTGCGAAAGTACCTGGACTGCGAGACAAATATAATACTGTTATAAATGAGTATATTGATAAAGGCTATCTTTCTGAAGTTTCCGATCCGAATATCAGTAGTGATGGATTTTACATTCCTCACCACGCGGTTGTTCGAAAGGATAAGCCACACCCTCGTATTGTGCTAGACGCTAGCGCAAGGACGCATACCGGTTTGTCCCTAATGATGTACTGCATGCTGGATCCAATTTGCAAGCTGATTTATTCCTGTTGTTATTGGAATTTAGACTGTTTCCTATCGCAATGACGGCAGATGTGCAGCAGATGTATTTACAGATTGGTGTTCCTGAGGACCATCGTAAATATCTGATATTATTTCGATTTAACGAGACTGAGGAGATTCGAACATTTCAGTTCAACCGTGTTCCGTTCGGGTTGAAACCCAGCCCATATTTGGCAATGAATACAATTCACCGGCTAGCCTCAGACATGGCCGCCGCCGACTTGCCGGAAGCTGCTTCTGTAGCAGTGTCTAAGTTTTATATGGATGATCTTGTGTATTCTGTGAAAGATGACAATTCAGCTGTTCGTTTAGCTGCAGAACTTATAGCTTTGTTCAAGTCCAGTTGCATGGATTTAATAAAATGGACAAGTAATTAGAATAGAATAGAATATACTTTATTGTACACCAAAAAATGAAGTTACACATCTCTTTTACAATAATACTTATTTCTACGGGTACAAAGGCGGCCTTATCGCTGACAGCGATATCTACCAGACAACCTAATGGACCTAAAGAACTTAAAATAAAACAGGGGGTAGTCTGTGGTGTAATGCTACATAAAAATTTAAATACATACATACAAAAACATATTACTATATATATATATACAAACATACATATATAATATTACGTGTTACACATATTCATAGATGGAAAAAAAAATAAAAAGGGTTGAATAATGATAGAATAAATTAAATCGAAATAGAAAAAGTTATAGAGAAAGGAAATGGTTATTAACCAGGTTCTTAAAAGCAGCCAGTGACTGAGCTTGTCTTACTGACAAGGGCAACTCATTCCACAATCGCACAGCCTGGACCGTAAACGATTTGTCGTAAAACTTAGTGGAATGAGTA
Organism: Anorthoa munda; assembly: GCA_945859665.1. Lineage (NCBI taxonomy): Eukaryota > Metazoa > Arthropoda > Insecta > Lepidoptera > Noctuidae > Anorthoa > Anorthoa munda. The sequence continues at coordinate 24,095,211 of OX243904.1, read as the reverse complement.
GGCATCGAAAGTCTCAAATTTTCCGATGATCTCAAGTTTCTTGAATGTGTGTCATGAAGGAACTTAAAGCGTTCTTTGAGATAAAAGGGGGTTGTAGGTATAAACAGAATACTGTAAAGTAATGATAAAATATGGGCATTCCGGCGAAGGCGGATTGGCAACCACTTGAGCTTAATACGAAAATCAGAAACCTGGTCATATTTGCGTAAACCAAATATGAACCTTATGCAAAAGTTTTGGAGTCGCTCAAGCTTATCTAGCTGCACTTCAGTTAGATCTAAATAACTGACATCAGCATAATTGAGGATTGGGAGAAGAAGGGATTGGTAATTCATCAACTCTGTTGGATAATCTCCCAAACTCGCATCGTAACTCCATCAATTTTGATGAGAGTGATAATATTTGTTCGAAGTCAAAGGTATTGGGTCTGTCTTGGGATCCAGTTGAAGATAGATTCTCTTTGACAACAACGGATATACAAGAAAAATGCACAAAGAGAAATATACTGTCAGCACGGTTGGCGCAGTGATTGAGCGATTGACTGCTGCGCTGCGTGTCGCGGGTTCGATTCCCGCACGGAACAAATATTTGTATGACCTACATATAGTTGTTCCGGCTCTGGGTGTTGTGTATGTGAATTTATATGTTTGTAAACGCACCCACGATACAGGAAGAAATTCCTAGTGTGGGGCAACGTTTTTTTTTTTAAAAGAAAGAAAGAAAGAAAGTTATAGCTCGCTTGTTTGACGTTTTAGGCTTAGCAGCACCGGTAATATTACATGCAAAGCTTCTCATAAAGGAGTTATGGCTTTCTCTGTTCTCATGCAGGAATTCTCACTGCTATCTACGCTGAAGATTGCTCGTCATGCGGGTGTGCTCCGGAGACGTAGTTGTCGTAGGTTTCTGTGACGCGAGCTTGAATGGCTACGGCTGTGTCAAGCTTAAGACTAAGCGATTGACGTAAGAATTATCAAAATCATCCTACGCGTTTGGTATCTAGAACGCCACATAGGAACAAACATACATAGATATACCGATAAACACATAAGTAAAAAGTCTGGGGACTTTTACCAATCGCTACCGCGACGTTTTTGTTGAAACAATGTCATTGGCTGCACTCGGCAAAGTACGCGGGCCCAGAGCACAAAATAGAAAGTATGCAGAAGGGCCACTCCCACCGTTTCGAAAATTGACAGCTAAACTTAACAGGGTTGCTACTATATTGATATGATTGATTCTGAGTTTTAAAAAGGAGGGAGAGTGGGTAACAGTGGATCTCTGTTTTTTTTTAATGTAATGCTACTCCGAAGTTTATGGCTAAATGATTCATCTATGATATTATTATTTAATTACCCGACTGCCGAAGGAGGGTAATGTGTTTATCAGTATGTATGTATATATGTATGTTTGTTCCTAAGTGGCGTTCTAGAGACCAAACGCGTTGGCCGATTTTGATGATTCTTACGTCAATCGATTCGTCTTAACCCTGCGAGTGTCACTAACTACATCAAAATTGGAAAATAGAAAAATGGCGGATTTTGGGTGCCATATTGTGGGGGCCCAATTTTTATTCTCTCAAGTCCATCGTGTGGGGTATCAAAATAAAGGCTTTTAAGAAGTGATTACAAAAATATATGACACTTATATGTTTAAATGTACCTAATTCTACAAAAAAAGAACTAAAAAGTAGTAAATAAAAAAAAATATTTATAAATAACAAAAAACCCGACTGCTTAAAAAGCGAACTAAAAAGACGTAATCAAGAATAAAATCATGCTGAGTCGTCGGAGGATAAATCTGGTTTTGGTACAAAAAACCCGACTGCTTAAGTCGGGCTTTTTGTTATTTTTAAATATATTTTTTTCATAATATGAGTTTAATGATTTAATCTTTAAAGAAAAATCATTTAATGGCGTGTATTATATAAAATTACAAGAAATATGCAAAGTGCCGCTTTGTTCGCAGTGGCCTCTCTGTCTGCGAAGCGTCGCCGTTTTTTATTTAACGTCACCTATAAGAACACTTGGACGGTCATGATGTATCTAACGATGTCTTAATTATGAAAATCCGTCTAGTGGTTTGCAAGATATGTTCGACTTCATGTATGTTTTTTTTTATGTATGTTCACCGATATCTCCGTCATTTGGGGACCGATTTTTTTTTTTGAAAGTGTATGTTGCCAAATTGGTACCATTTTAATTTGGTGAAGATCTGATTAAGGACTTCGAAGATATACAACAGAACTCTTCAATAAATAACGGCAAACCTCTCGGGATTGCTGCAATCGCATGTCTGTTCATTGTATATACCATTTCATAACATAACATCACGCCAGTACGCTCTTAAGGGGTACGCAGATCTCTCATTTCACCGGTTATGTTCAAGTTTCATGATATTCTGGCGTTATAGGTACCTTACTAAACAACTTGCCTATTAGGTAGGTACAACTAAAAAGTGAAAAACAAAAAAAGATTTTTGCATAAAAATACTACCGACTTCCAAAAATAAAAAAACTACAAATTGAAAAATAACTTTATTTTTGGAAGTCGGTGTCTTTGGTAGGTACCATTTTTTTGCGTTCTGGACACCAACTTCCAAAAATAAAGTTATTTTTCACTTTGTAGTTTTTTATTTTTGGAAGTCGGTAGTATTTTTTTGCAAAAAGGTTTTTTTATTTTGATAATTTTTGTCTCAAATGAAAGGTATAGGCGTAATTCTATTTTATCCGTTTTAATTAATGTAAACCGCTCCACGCGAATATGAGATATTAACATTATTACTGAATGCCAAGTGAAACGGTCAAGGTCGCCCCTTACTGCAATACGTTTGTTTTGATCATGTTAGCGACACTGCCTTTACATATTTTTGTATCCTTTTGAAATATTGCATTACATTGGTAGACAGGTGTTAACGACATTTTTTTTTTTCTGGCTGTGACTTTAGGCACTTTATGCCTAGACATAGACAAAAACATAAATTGGAAATGCAATACCCAATAATTAAAGGCTAAACTGTCAAATTACGACCGTACAAATACCTACGCCCTTCGGGAAATCAAAGTAACTATCTACAGATTTTAATACTACGCTGGTAACATATTACGTATCTATATCTGAAAAAAGTTAATTAAAAAAGTCAAAAATCAGACTGCTTAAAAAGTGAACTAATAAAAAGACGTAAACAAGAAGAATATCATGCTGTGCAGTCGGAGGATACATGAGATCCTCCGACTGCACTTTTTAGTTCATTTTTTAAGCAGTCGGGATTTTTGGATTTTTTTTAATTAACTTTTTTTTTTTTTTTTTTAGTTAACATTTTTTTTGAGTTAGGTACATTGAAATATATAAGTGTTCTATATTTTTGAAATCACCTCCTAAAACCCTTTGTTTTAATACCCCACAAGACGGGTTTGTACGAAAAAAAAAATTGGCTCCCACAATAAATGGCGCCCAAAATCCGCCATTTTACTAATCTCATATTTTAATGTAGCCAGTGACACTCGCATGGTTAAGACGAATCGATTGATCGTACGAAACATCTGAGCACAAAGTACGTAAGCGGCGACGCTAGAAATACCTAAATGTAAGGGTTTGATTACGTGTCATTTCGATAGCGTTTGATTTTTCGATACATGTTTCCAATCGCTATAGCTATGCTTTCGATGATACAATGTCACTTGTCTAAGGCTTCTGGGCTGTATGGCAGACTAGTTAATTGTATGATTTATGTGTTTACCCTTAAGCCTGACGCGGACGTAACATTTTACAAATCAATTAGCACATTCTCCTCCTTAAGGGCGACGTACTACCGACATTTATAAGAACTTTCTACATACTCGAATGTACTACAATGTGATGACGCACGTCGGTTCTGATAACTATATCCTTTTATTGCCTCGTTGATGTCGCACTGTGCGTGAAGTCCAAGGTTCGATTCTCAGATCGGTTAAAGTGTTAGTGGGTTTTTCCATTATATATTGTTAGTCCATTGCATTTTGTTGGATATCCTAAATAAATTAGGAATTAGTTAGTCGCAGCAGTAAGTTGGCGGTCTCACAGATAATATAATACGGAAAATTATTAACCGGGGGAAATATAGCTTCGCTAACTTTCGCCCGCGGATTCATATTCATTTGTAGCATTCCATAGTGTTTTTACCCGACTGCCGAAGGGGGGTTATCTGTTTATCAGTCTATGTATGTATGTTTGTTCCTATGTGGCGTTCCAGAGATTAAGCACTGGCGTGGCCGCACATGAGACAGCAATAGTTAGTTCTGGTGTTACAACAAGAACAAGAACACTACAACCCACCATCGCACTGACACTTATTATCTATAAATAACCCAAATTCTTTGTCTCAATTAACACATAATACCACGAAATCATAGAAAATCAAACAAAACCGAGTTTATTTGTCAAACCTGACATTGTATTAGAGTTTGACAAACAACAGAAACCGGCCACGGTGACAAAGACAAAAAATAATCTTTTGTCCTTATTATTTACATGGAGCTGCCAATTAGCCATCTCGCTCTATCAATCAAGGTCATTTTAAGGCTTAATCTATAGGTACTTTATCTAAGCATTGGCTACATTAAAATATGAGATTCGTAAAATGGCGGATTTTGGGCGCCATATTATGGGAGCCAATTTTCTTTTTCGTACAAACCCTTCTTGTGGGGTATTAAAACAAAGGGTTTTAGGAGGTGATTTCAAAAATATAGAACACTTATATATTTCAATGTACCTAACTGGAAAAAAAAATTAACTAAAAAAAAATAAAAAAAGTTAATTAAAAAAAAACAAAAATCCCGACTGCTTAAAAAATGAACTAAAAAGTGCAGTCGGAGGATCACATGTATCCTCCGACTGCACAGCATGATTTTCTTCTTGTTTACGTCTTTTTATTAGTTCACTTTTTAAGCAGTCGGGTTTTTGACTTTTTTAATTAACTTTTTTCAGATACGTACGTACGTTACGTAGACGTAATATGATACCAGCGTTGTATTAAAATCTGTAGTTTGTTACTTTGATTTACCGAAGGGCGTAGGTATTTGTACGGTCGTAATTTGACAGTTTAGCCTTTAATTATTGGGTATTGCATTTCCAATTTATGTTTTTGTCTATGTCTAGACATAAAGTGCCTAAAGTCGTTAACACCTGTCTACCAATGTAATGCAATATTTCAAAAGGATACAAAAATATGTAAAGGCAGTGTCGCTAACGTGATCAAGACTAACGTATTGCGGTAAGGGGCGTCCTTGACCGTTTCACTTGGCATTCAGTAATAAGGTTAATATCTCATATTCGCGTGGAGCGGTTTATGATTTAAACGGATAAAATAGATTTACGCCTATACCTTTCATTTGAGACAAAAATTATCAAAATAAAAAACCCTTTTGCAAAAAAATACTACCGACTTCCAAAAATAAAAAAACTACAAAGTGAAAAATAACTTTATTTATGGAAGTCGGTGTCTTTGGTAGGTACCATTTTTTGTGTTATCGATGTGTTACATAAAAAAAAAAAACATACATGAAGTCAAACATATCTTGCAAACCACTAGACGGATTTACATAATTAAAACATCGTTAGATACGTCTTGACCGTCCAAGTGTTCTTAGGTAGGTGACGTTAAAAAAAATCAAACACGACGGATTTTGGGCGCCATATTGTGGGGGTCTCATTTATTTTTTTCTTCATCTTTCATCTAGTATGAAAATGAAGGATTTTTAATAAATAATAACTTTTTAAGTTAATAAAATTAAAAACCCGACTGCTTAAGAAGCGAACTAAACAGATGTAAACAAGAAGAAATGATTTTCTTCTAGGTCTATTCTTATACCCTTGTAACTTCCTATAAGGCAGTTTAGGCTACAATTATCTCGAGATTAGATGGAAAAATGACCAAATCATAAATATGTGTAAAATCTTTCACCGGAAAACTGATGCTCCTGAATTACACGACGAATTATCCCACCTTTTTGCCCCGGTCAATTATATACGTAATAGGAGGCATAGATTATTCGCCGTACTGGGGAGTCGAAACGTCGTAGTCGTGTCGCTCGACCCCGCGAGTCCGTCGTAGTCGCGTCAATGCTCCCTTGGATGCTAAGCCACAATCGTGTGATGGAGTTCGCGGACGAATGGAAGAAGATCTTGTCTGTATGTCTGGAGTATTATGAGACGAGCGTATGACTGCCGTTTAATTTATAGATATTAACATTATTGTTTTCATTATATAAGTTTTTAAACTGTCATGGTCACTAACATTAACATTAGAAACGGGATATTTACCATGTTTACTGTTTGTTGCGAGTTTCCAATATTTCGGTGCTGTTGCAAGCACCATGATCACGGATAAACTGAAAAGTCATTGCGGGTGGGTGTTTATGAGGAGACATATCGGTCTACCCTCTTTCTTGTTCGTTTTTTGCACTCAGTACCGCTACCACTGTCACTCACAACTCCATTCTGTTCCCGACACACGAAACTCACGGTATCCACTCGCGAACTTTTTTTTTCAGCACTTTGTCGGGTTTTACACAGCTGAACCACTGGATTCCAAGCTCTCGACAGTTGAAACCCATCTATCAAATATCGGAAACTCGCAACAAACAGTAAACATGGTAAATATCCCGTTTCTAATGTTAATGTTATTGTTTTCATTATTTCTACTTTTGATGTTATTTTTTTAAACATGTCTTTAACTAATGTAATTGGCCTTTGGCCGTGTTAAGTTAATGTAAATAAACTATAAACTTTTTTTTTTTTTATTGGCTTGTGCTTGACTACCAGCTCACCAGGGGGATGACCATAAGCTCTTAGAGTAAGGTTATTTTGAGTGTGTGTAAGGGACAGATGTATATGACTTGTATACTTCTGTCACTTACCCGATCTCAAAATAACCTTACTCTAAGAGCTTATGGTCACCCCCCTGATAATACCTAAGCGATGATGTGGTCGACGGTGAAGCACGCTTGCCTAGCTAGAAGTAAAGTTACCTATTCACTCTTGACTTAAAGCTCCCATAGCTATCGGGAAACACAGACTCCGGCAGGAAATTCCACTCCTTAGCTGTACGCATAATGAAAGTGTTCCCAAAACGTTTGGTGCGTATGGGTGGGATGTCCACCATGTACCGGTGGCGCCTCGCTGTACGTCTTGTAGTCCGATGATGATGAAACAGGCTAGGCGGAATTACTTCTAATTTAGAATCGTTGAGCCTTAAGTTAAAGATTTTGGTATAGGTATATTTGCACCCGATGCGCGACGTAAGGGAGGGTTTTATGAGTCTATGTCTGTTTGTTCCTATATCGCGTTCTAGAGACCAAACGCGTAGGCTGATTTAGATGATTCTTACGTCAATCTATTCGTCTTAACCTTGCGAGTGTCAGAGGTCTCTGGTTTAATTAAAATTATTTGGTTACATCATTCTTGTTGAAAAATACATATGTGAGAAGAAAAGACCTGAACTTAAAGCTACTAGAATAAAACAAACAATTCAAAAATATAATAAGAACGTAAATAAAAGTAGGCCGAAGCAGTTAAGTTATGACCGATCCCAACTGAAGGCGCCCGTTCACGAACATGACGCATGGATTGGCACCACTCAGCTCAACCATCATGAAGGGAACCGAATGATCCAACACATGTGCCACCGTCAGAGAGACATTTGAGAGTGGATGCCACACTCAACTGCCAGGGCACACATAACGACACATAGGTAGGTACAGTGAATGGTAGATTTACAGTCGGAACATAGTACTCACTTATGTTTGCTGTGCAGTTATATAATACTAAAAGAAATTGAGTTTATACAATACAATAGTACATTGTGATACAAGGGTGGAAAGTGGTGGTGGTGGTGGTGGTTATTGCAAACGAGCAGTCATTAATAAGCCCGAGCCGAAGGCGAGGGTTTTAATGACACGAGTTTGCAATAACCTACAACCCGTGTATCACACGATGTTTTTCAATACAGTTGTGGGAAATAGTAAAAATAAATCAAAGAATTACACTTGTTTTTTTCATAAAATAAAATTATCGTAAGTCGCACTACACCTTTCTCGACATTTTGGGGGCAAAATTTCATCTTGCGCAATTTCGCCTCAGATAAAATATCGGGTGGAGCTAATTCCATTCCATCACTTGTACTTAAACTCATATTAACAAAACAATTATAATCAATTTATCAAACAAAAATTAAAATTTTTAGAAAATGTCGCGTTTTTGCAACTGGACTCTTTTTTTTTTTACAACGAAAACAGCCTATACAGCCTTTTCGACATTTGACAAATTTTAAAGTGAAAATAATTAAATTAAAACTGGTAATTAAATATATTAAACAACCATTTAAAAGGCTTTTGAGAATTCAATGCTAAGACGAACGGACTCATTCATTTTTTCTCGTATACAATCTATCCCATTTTATTCTATGTATGAAAACTCCTTGCTACTAAACTTTTTTAAATTGACTTATACATTTTCAATACAGTTGTTAAACATGGCGTACTTTCAGAGGCTATAATTATGATTCGAAAATTAAATCTTATGCATAGGCATCTTTCTGTTACGCGGTCGTGACTTTTGTTTACGAGCTCGATCATTAGTTTTGCAGTTTAGTTTTAAATTTATAAGTCAATTTAAAAAGTTTAGTAGCAAAGAGTTTTCATACATAGAATAAAATGGGATAGATAATATACGAGGAAAAATGAATGATTCCGTACGTTTTAGCATTGAACTCTCAAAAGTCTTTTTAATGGTTGTTTAATATATTTAATTACCTGTTTTAATTTAATTATTTTCACATCAACATTTGTCTAAAATCGAATAGGCTGTATAGACTGTTTTCGTTGTAAAAAAATTCCAGTTGCAAAAAACGTGCCTTTAGTTATAAGCGTAGGTTATAAGTCAATTTAAAAAAGTTTAGTAGCAAAGAGTTTTCATACATAGAATAAAATGGGATAGATAATATACGAGGAAAAATGAATGATTCCATACGTTTTAGCATTGAAATCTCAAAAGTCTTTTTAATGGTTGTTTAATATATTTAATTACCTGTTTTAATTTAATTATTTTCACATCAACATTTGTCTAAAATCGAATAGGCTGTATAGACTGTTTTCGTTGTAAAAAAAATCTAGTTGCAAAAAACGTGCCTTTAGTTATAAGCGTAGGTTATAAGTCAATTTAAAAAAGTTTAGTAGGAAGGAGTTTTCATACATAGAATAAAATGGAATAGATTTTATACGAGGAAAAATGAATGATTCCGTACGTTTTAGCATTTAATTCTCAAAAGTCTTTTAAATGGTTGTTTAATATATTTAATTACCAGTTTCAATTTAATTATTTTCACATCAACATTTGTCAAAAATCGATTAGGCTGTGTAGGCTGTTTTCGTTGTAAAAAAAATATGTCCAGTTGCAAAAACGCGCGAAAATTTTATTTTTTTGTGAATTAACAAATCTAATTCTTTGATTTGTTTTTACTATTTCCCACAACTGTATTGAAAAATATCGTGTGATACACGGGCGTGTAGGTTATTGCAAACTCATGTCATTAAAAACCCTCGCCTTCGGCTCGGGCTTGTTAATGACAGCTCGTTTGCAATAACCTACTTTCCACCCTTGTATCACAATGTACTATTTAAAACTCAACTGCAAAAATAATGATCGAGCTCGTAAAAAAGTCACGACCGCGCAACAGAAGATGCCTATGCAAAAGATTTAATTTTCGAATCATAATTATAGCTTCTGAAAGGACGCCATGTTTAACAACTGTATTGAAAATATATTATACAGTCACGCCCGCGTCTTCATAAAGAACATCGTACATTGCCATATGTTTGTGTTTGCGCGTGTGATGACGTGGGCCGTACGCAGCACGCGACACGCGGCGCCCCGCGTCTCCATAACCGAAGACTCAAGAGGAACTGCGATCACAGAGGGTGACGAGGTTCGTATGAGCTCATGCGAGCCATAATAAAAAACCGGACAAGTGCGAGTCAGACTCGCGCACGAAGGGTTCCGTACTATTAATACAAAAAACGGCAAAAATATCACGTTTATTGTATGGGAGCCCCACTTAAATAATTATTTTATTCTGTTTTTGGTATTTGTTGTTATAGCGGCAATAGCAATACATCGTCTGTGAAAATTTCAACTGTCTAGCTATCACGGTTCATGAGATACAGCCTGGTGACAGACAGACAGACGGACCGCGGAGTCTTAGTAATAGGGTCCCGTTTTTACCATTTGGGTACGGAACCCTAAAAACAAACCAAAGGCAATAGACAAGTGACATTCTATCAACGGAAGAGACGATACGACGAGTTGTAAACGATTATATGTTCAAGAGTTTTCCGGCGAACTATGACATCGGCAAATCTTGGTATCAGCCAAGAATTATGTCTGTCTGTCTGTCTATCGGTACGGGACTCATTGGAAATATTGGAATACCTCAAAAATTTATGATTGCCAAGCACTATCATAATGTCAAATGATTTGGCCTTACATTTTGGCATTTCGAGCATCGTCATCGCTGACAGAATCACACTGCCTAGTGAGGATTTGGATGACGATGTTTTATCCACGACTCCGGCAAGCAAAGGTTAGTTTAACATAATACCTTCTGATTTCTTATATATTGACGTAAACAAGATTATTGAAACGACTTCCGAGTAGTTCCGAGAAGTCCATAAAGAGACAGGGCAGCTAGCAAGTGTGATACTTATATGCTATCTATAGTATGATAAACTAAAGTATAAAAACCTTATAGGTCAGTTCATTAGGGTTCCGTACCCAAAGGATAAAAACGACTAAGACTCCGCGGTCCGTCTGTCTGTCTTTTTTTTTTTTACTATGTATTGGCCTGTGTTTGACCACAATCTCACCGTGGTCAGTGATGATGTGGCCGATGGTGGTAAGCACACAAAGCCTAGAAGGGAACTGGCTCTCAAGTGCTGCTGTCGGAACACACCGGAAGGTGCTTGGCGACAGATTTTCAACTTGAGTGTGGTTGCCAGCCAGGCGGGTACTACAAAGGTAGGGTACTTTGTAGTACCCGCCTGGCTGGCAACCACACTCAAGTTGAAAATCTGTCGCCAAGCACCGTGCTATTGTTTCCTCACGATGTTTTCCTTCACCGAAAGCTCAAGCTCATTGTAGGATTCGAACCCGCGACCTTCGTCTCGGTATCCGACGTCACTACCACGGAGCTATCATCGCCTGTCTCTCTGCCACCAGGCTGTATCTCATGAACCGTGATAGCTAGACAGTTAGTTGAAATTTTTATAGGTGATGTATTTATGTTGCCTCTAAAACAACACATACTAAAAACAGAATAAAATAAATATTTGAGTAAGGCTCCCATACAAAAAACGTGATTTTTTTGCCGTTTTTGGCGATTATTGTACGGAACCCTTCATGCGCGAGTCCGACTCGCACTTGGCCGGTTTTTCTTAATGACAGCTGTTAAGTGCGCTTTTATGCGCTGTACAGTAACCTACCTATAAACCGCGCTGTGCACTTTGTTACAGCGCAGCAAGTCACTTTGCGTTCCGAGGCGCCATTAGGTTTGAACAAAACTGTACCTTCCATTATAACTATCGGTTCGTCTACTAACACCCGGATTTTAGAAAATTAACGCTTCACAAATTAAAAACAAGTCAAGTGAAGCCATTGGCTGTTGAAAATACATTCAACCAATCACAGCAGTGCAACACGCGTTTGAAAATCTGTTATATTAATTTTGCGATTTTCGGTACAGCAACTGGTTCTAGGATTGTAGTTGAATGACTGGCAGAAAGTTAAATACTTAACGCGTCAAACATGTACAGTTGTATTGTCTATGCAGTGATACATAGGTAGTTGTCTATGCACTTCTTTAAGATCTTAGTAGATGTAGCAAAAAATTATGAATACCTACCTATTTAGAACGATGACAAGAGTTTTGCGATAGATCTTTAGTATTAAACTGCGGGGATTTTTCCACGAGTTTAAAAAAAAAACAAAAAAGAAGCTTTAAAAGCGCGCTATCGCATTAGGTATTACTGTAATGATAGATGTAAGTAAGATTTTAATAAATAAATAAATAAAACCGGCCAAGTGCGAGTCGGAGTCGCGCACGAAGAGTTCAGTACCATTATCGCAAAAAACGGCAAAAAAATCACGTTTGTTGTATGGGAGCCCCACTTAAATATTTATTTTATTCTGTTTTTAGTATTTGTTGTTATAGTGGCAACAAAAATACATTAGATGTGGAAGTTTAAACTGTCTAGCTATCACGGTTCATGAGATACAGCCTGGTAACAGACAGAAAGACAGACAGACAGACGAACCGCGGAGTCTTAATATAATAGGGTCCCGTTTTTACCCTTTGAGTACGGAACCTTAATAAAAAAGCTGCATAGATATTTTGTTTGAAAACTAAATTGATTTGAATTTAAAATGTATTAAATATAACATCTACATAACATAACGCCTGTTTTCGACGAAGGATGAGGCAGAGATGCTCCTGTAGTATGCCCACATTTCGGGTTGCCCTGATCGACGGCATGAACTATTTTGTGCGCGGGGTTAAAATGCATGCTAGCTCATCCGACAACACGTGCGAAAGAGATAGATGCTGTGATGAGCAGTAAGAAGCTAGTTCGCGTACGAATTAGCACTTTTGCAAGTTTGTAGCGAAATGGATGAGGTCGAAAACGAGCGCGCGAAATTTTATAAACAGACCTTTGAGAGTCTAGATATCATGAAAAACCTGCCAAGTGCGTGTCGGGCCACGCGCGGTAATGAGGTTCCGAAGTTGCATAATAATGCGGACTAAGAAGAGGGTTTTTGTAATTACATGAACATTAAAACGGTTTCAGCGGCTCATAACGTCTAAAAACGGGCCCACATAGGACGTTGGTAACTGGAGGAGTTATAAAATCCAACTTTACAAGTAAAGTTAGAAAAAATATTATCTATTTGAGTACCACCGCGGGTAGAGGCAAGCGTTTGTAATAAAGATTTATAACCAGAGTCACTTAATAATTTGAATACTGCAGTATTGCTGTTACGGAGATAATCTTCGTTAAAATCTCCAAATATTTACAAACCGAAAACAAATATTTTAGTATGAGTATTTTTTACAAATTATTCTATGATAGGAAGAAACAACCAACGTAAATAAGGTGCAATAAATAATCTGTATGAAGGACGTCAATTGCGAAAGGCGCTGATACGAGCGCGCGTTAGAGCCACGGGGAATGGTATGGTTCGTTCCTGGATCCTCGCGCGCACGCTCCTAGTTTATTTCTCTTTCGGAATTTGAAAAATTTCGAATGCATTCACCTCTAGTCCGAGGTATTCACTATTTCGTTCGTATAGTCGGGTCGAATATTGCTATTGTAAAACTTTATAGATGGAAATCGTCAAAAAAAAAAAAAGGAATTTAATATTTGTTTAAGATAATATTATGAAGAGGCCCGCCCGCCTTACTGAGCATAATTATATTGGTACATAATTTCAAATTGATTTTAGTTATAAAACTATATACAAGCCCCCAAATAAAAAATAATCATGTCTTATTTTTTCGAATTAAGAAATCGGGTATCTATCGATATCGATAATGTAATTAAAATTGCAATGTGTTATATTGCACTGATGTGACCATGGTTGAGTAGTAGTAAATATCGACCTATGACACGAATGTCAACCTTACAGCCAATATAATTAAGTTTATAATTGCGACCACTGAGAATACCGCCATCTATGGTCGGGTAGCGGCATTTGCTTGGCAATGGAATCTAATTTGACTTTAGATTACAAAACGTCAAATCTATGCAGCAGAGTCATTAAAAATTGGATCTCTCGGATTCGTGCCACCATACGAAGCCGCGGCGGACATTTGAACGATGTCATATTCCATCCATAATTGGCATAAATGGGCCTTTTACATAAAAAATAAATTTCGTTAATATCTCACACATATCTTGTTTTATTCAATTTTAACATCGACCCGTCCTTGTTGAAAGACCCTTTACATTATTTTTAACACAAAGTTTTTTCGTGCAACTAATAGTTTTGCTTGAAAAAAGAAAATTAACAACACGATATTTATTCGCAACTTTTGGAAACTCCTCCAAAAAGACTTGGATGTTTAAAAATATTTTTACACAGAAACATTGATGGCTGGAATTTCTTCATAACTAACATAGCATATGTAAATCAAAAAATATTTTGCAAACAAAACTGTTCAATAGGAGATTCAATATTGATATTCTGGCATCAAGCGGGCGCACTGCCAGTACTGCGTTAACATTGGGGCGTATATATCGCTTTAAGTATGTCAATTCTTCGGGCTATGTCGGTAAGTTTGGTCCTCCTGCTGATATCCTCATTTCTGAAGCGGCACATTATACATATAATAATAATAATAAAACCCATTTATTTCCGACACCTTAAAAAAATAACATTAACATAATATTTTTACTTATAATCTATTTATCGTTTTTTATTTTAAAAATTATATAATGCCTAAGTTGTCTGGTGCTAGAACTCCAGTCTGGGTAAAGGTCTCCTTCAGTTTACTGCAAGTCTTTCTATGCCTTGCTTTTGTTTGCCATTATTTTCCTGTTAATAGCCATTTATTTCGTTAATCCATCTGTTCTTTCCCATTATATATATACCTACTCATAAATAAATGAGTGAACCTAAATATATCAGTTAGAGTCGTACCTATAACCATAACATAATATCTACTTGGGCAGGTAAGTGAATAGAATATCGCGCTGTACCTTCCAAAGTTTTTTATTCGCAGTTTATCAGCGCCCTTGTAGTGCGTCATACTTGAACCAAACAAGTTTTTGTACGGCGAGAAATTACTAGAACTGATTTGGTTACGTAATTATAATAAACGCAAAATATAAAGACATTTTTTGCACGATCAAAACCAATACTGATACAATTAATTAATAACCTTTGCATCATGCAGAACTCGTAGATGTTAGGTAGGAATACTCCTTATTGTCTGATTAATTTATATGATATTATCAGTTAGAGTTCCACAAGATGAAGATGTAGTGACAATTGAAAAGAGTATGCTTAGATAATTTGGTCATGTTGAGAGGATGAATTAAAGGCGACTAGCAAAAGGCTTACATGGCATACGTGAGTGGAAACGCTGGGAGGGGATGCCCTGGAACATACACGAATCATATTGGCGAGTTCTTCAGAAAGGCCAGGTTCGCAGTACTCATAGCGTGCGTGTAAATGAAGCTGTGAGTTTATACATATAATTATGTACAACAGAAAAGTCCGGGCAGCATACATTATGGAGCTCAACATTATCATTTCAGCCCCCACTGCAATAATATGCCTCCCCTTTCTTCTGTCACGGTTCCGTAGATCCCTTATCCAAGTTGCCGCGAGTTTGGCAATATCGCCAAGCCAACACGCTTTTGGACAGATTTGTTTCATTGGCCAAAATCGGTACGGTACGGTACGGTATCGGTCTGTATACCTAAGTGCGTTGAAAAGTGTTTGTACTACTCAACTTATGCCCGCTTCCTGCCGCCTACATCAACCAAGGTCGTACCTCTACAGTGTGAGACCGTGCCCAATGACCACAACTTCCTCCATGAACAGTAAGTTTGTGGTTTTAAGCGAAACTCCAATTTGGCCTACATACTGTAACCACACTGCAAATATTTATATACCACAGAGAAACTTATTGTTATATACATAGTAATATGTAAGTACATAACTAATTTTACAATGCATGTCCTCCAAAAGAGCGTTTTCCAAGCAGCCAAACTGTGTGGAAAGTGTCACTTTTTTTCACTAGAGCTTTTTACTTTTCTGTAATTTTTTAATTTGTAACTCCAACGTCAGCCCGACGTATAGAGTTTTTATTATTTGAGAAAAGTTTTACAAATTAGTTAAGTACAGATTATCATTCATATAAAAGGTAAAATAAAACTAATACTTCATTAAAGGCATTTTTAATTACTCTAGATTTAGATTTTGTTCAATAAATTAATTTTAAATATGTTTATTATGTAATGTTTAGTTTATATTTTTAAATATAAAAGACACTTGAATACTGCAAGAAACCTAAAAAAGGGATTAAAAGAAGTATACACTGCTAAGAACTGGATACCATGTCTAAATAAAAACTCTAGCAAATCATATTCAAGATCAGAAATAATTAATATATATAATATATATGCGATAAGGCCGCCCGTTGTATATTTTTAGTTTCTTTTGTTACTGTATGTTCTGGTGTACAATAAAGAATACATAAATAAATAAATAAATATATCAACAGAATTCTACCGGACACTTTATACGCAAAAAACACATATACCAAATCAGAACTCTTCTTCTCCCACCATCCATTAACAAGATTCTACATTATTAGAGAGATTTACAGAACGAGAAATACTCTCAAGAAGCGAAAAACTTAAAACAGACAAAAGTACTGGACCAGACGGCATACCAAATGAAGCCTTGAAATCAGCCAAATATGTACTAATTACTTACATAACTAACCTATTCAACAAAATACTGGATAATAGAGAAATACCAATAGAGTGGGCACAGTCTGATATCATACTTTTATATAAAAAAGGTGGCCCTGCTGACATTGGCAATTACCGCCCCATTAGTCTCTAACCAAATATATACAAACTATTTGCCTTGAGTCTCGAAAAACTCCTAGAACTCTATACTGAAGACTACCAGCCAGTTAAGCAAGCAGGTTTTAGAAAAGGCTACTCAACAGTTGACCATATATATACCCTTGAGCAAGTTATTGAGAAATATGAAGATCAACAATCTCCACTCTACCTGGCCTTTATAGATTATGCTAAAGCATTCGATTCAATTTCTCATGAAAGCATATGGAAAGCTTTAGAAGACTGTAACGTACCAAATGAAACAATAGAGCTTTTAAAAGACATCTACGAGAAAAGTACAAGCAGAGTCAGATTAGAGAGAAAAGGTCCGGAAATAAAAGTATGCAGAGGAGTGAGACAGGGGGATCCGCTATCACCGAGATTGTTTATTACTGTTCTTCACTATATCATGAAAAGCCTAAAATGGACTGAAAAGGAATTTTCATCATCTCAATCTCAGATTTGCTGATGACATAGTAATATTCTCAGAAATACCAAAACAATTACAAAAGATGATTAACGACCTCAACAATGTCAGTAGAAACATAGGCTTAGAACTAAACATTACTAAAACCAAGGTTATGACAAATAGAGTAAAACAACCAATCATAGTTGATGGTAGCCTACTAGAATATGTACACGATTACTTCTGCCTTGGTAAACAAATTTCCTTAAAAGATCCAGATATATAGATGAATTGAACAGACGCGTAAACTTAACATGGAAAAATTTTTGGAGCTATAAGGTAATATTAAAGTCAAGTTTACCAATCAACCTAAAATCTATTGTTCTGGACTCCAGTCTACTACCCTGCCTATCATATTTATTTATTTATTAGGGACAAAAAACAGTTACATGTTAAAGTTTATATAAAACAATGAGTACATAATAAATTGGCAAACATATAACCCACACCATTGTCCACAGATTAATATATGAACAAATAGGAAACGGAAGGGTATCGTTCATCGCGTTAATTTATCTTAGATTGTGGATTATGGAGATAAAATATTTATAGCCAGATATTTAAATGTTTTACTAGAAAGGGAGAAGATATCTATGTCCATGAAGTGTGCGTTATAGGTTTCCACAAGCTGACGAAGAGGCACCCGCGCCCCGGCGTTGGTCCTACATGAATCCACATGGAACAACCGGGGCACGTGAGCCGCCTTTCTTATAACATTTCGGGGCACTGTATAGCGTAACTTATTTGTGATTTCAATACAATCGAATCTATTGTTACACAAACCATGCAGCATCATGGCCACCAAAAGTAAGCGCCGAGACTCTAAACTTAAAATATTATATCGCTGTAACAACTGTGTGTATGGAATCCTCGAATGATAACATCTATAGTTCATCGTGCATAGAAACTTTTTCTGCACTTTTTCTAATTTAATGTTATACTTAAGGTAAAACGGTTTCCAGATAGGAATGGCGTATTCTAATTGAGACCTTATTAAAGTTTTTTATAATACCAAAAAGGTAGAGGGTGGCACAAAGTCTTTACAGGCTGTCATGACAAAACCATACATTTGAAAGGCTTTATTTATTATGTTTTCAATATGCAAGTCAAAATGCAGACATGAATCAATAGTTACACCAAGGTCGCGAACGGATTCTACTATATTTAATTGTTGGCTATTCAAAGTATACTTAAAATTTAGTTTATTTTTGTTTTTAGTAAATGATATACTGTGGCATTTTGGAAGACTAAGAAAGAGTTTGTTGTCTATACAGTAGGTATTAAGTCTGTGAAGATCTTCTTGAAGCAGTAGGCAGTCATCAATTTTTTGTGTCATGCTCTGCCGCAGAGCCACCATGTTAGAAACCGGTAAATTATATCTTAAAATGATGTACGCTAAACGTACATAATGTACGTACACCGTTATCGCTGTACGTGCTTTAGGTAATGATAAAATAGACATTGATTGTGGCTCTGCTGCAGAGCATACTCTCTAGCAGAGCCACCCAGAATATGTACTCAGGAAAGATAAATGCGACTGTTTTTGGATGAAGACTGTTGTACGAATAGTGTTTATTGCGTACGTGTTAAAAAATATCATTATAAGACAGTGGTTCTATTTATTTCAACTTTGCTAAAAAATCATAGAAAGCGCCTGATTATTTTGTGACAGCAAAATGTTTTGTTTTATTTGTGATTGCACAACTATAAATATTAGGGATATTATTAATTGGTGTGCATCAGAATGGCGGGTGAATGACTACAAATGGTCATGCTATATGCGTAAGAGCAATGTACGAGCAATGTACCAAACGTACGTAAAATTTGAATTTCTTCGCACTATTATAAAACCATAGTTTTTAGAAAAAGTATTTGAGCCGCCAACCTGATATCAGAATGGCGGGTGTATTAAAAATTTGAACAAATTACCTACTATCTGACTGTGAAATGTCTATCGTAGCAATGTACGAGCAATGTACATTATCATATTAAAAGCATAACCAGATGCTATCAACTGTTAAAGAGTAATTATAAAAATAAAATATCTCCACATTTAGAGCCTGTTCAATTTTATTAGCAACTAGTTGTGCCTACGTTATACGTTGTTATGTCTAAACTAAAGGGATTTCTTGTGTGAACTAATGGCCATATTGGTCATGCGATATGCGTGAGAGCAATGTACGAGCAATGTACCGAATGTACGTAAAATTTGAAGCAATATACTATTTTAAAACCACAATTTTTAGAAAAGGGTTTTGAGCCGCCAACCTGATATCAGAATGGCGGGTATATTAAATATCTGTCCTTCTACTGCAGAGGGATCTGAACACTGTCTGACTGGGAAATGCCTACCATAGCAATGTACGAGCAATGTAAGTTATCATATTAAAAGCATAACTAGATGCTATTAGCTGTGAAAGAGTAATTATAAAAATAAAAATTATCTACATTAAGAGCCTGTCTAATTTTATTAGCAACTGGTTGCGCCTACGTAATACGTTGCTATGTCTAAATTACTCTCCGTCCAGCCTGTCATTTTACATTTTGACTGCTCAAAACTAATAATTTAGTAATGAAATAATGTGGTAACTGATTCTATTGCTTATAAAAATTGAATTTATCCATGAAAAAAATTTAATTAATATAACAGTTATTTTATTTTTGCTTTTTACCCGACTGCCGAAACTAGACTGAGTTAAACACATTACCCTCCGTAATGTGTTTATCTGAGTCTATGTATGTTTGATGTTCCTAGTGGCGTTCTAGAGACCAAACGCGTTGGCCGATTTTGATGATTCATACGTCAATCGATCGAATCGTCTTAACCTTGGGAGTGTCACTGGCTACATTAAAATGGGAAAATAGAAAATGGCGGATTTTGGGCGCCATATTGTGGCGTCCCAATTTTATTTTCTTCCAAGCCCTTCGTGTGGGGTATCAAAATAAGTGTTGCGGACTCTGGTTTGGCCACCAATAGGGATATTAATTTTGATAACACAAATATTTAGTAGCTAATTATTCGAAATTAGTCGCCAAATATCAGAATTAGTCAGTCACTGGTTCAAAAGTTACAAGGGTTTATAGGTGGCCGATCTGGAGAGACTCTCCCCAGCTTGGCCAAATTTATATCTCAAAAACTAGGGCACCTAGCGAAGATCTGTTTTCTCCCAGATTTTGTCGCTAATTAGTCGATAAATATCAGAATTAGTCAATCATTCAAAAGATAGAAAGGTTTATAGGTGGCCGACCTGAAGAGACTCCCCGGCTTGGCAACATTTATAACTCAAAAAATAAGCCACCTTATGAAGATCTGTTTTGTTTTGTTCAATTCGAATCATCGGACTGATTACCACCAAAAAAAAAGGGTTTCTTTTCAACGATAAATAAAGTGCCTTTTTGGACATTTTTAACTGCAATTCCTTGGAAATTGTCGTAAAAATTTGATATACCGATGAAGGTAAATCATGTCCATTTATGAAATTGTCGCTATACTTAATGAAAGCTTGTTTTTGTTCTTTTAGTGGAACCAAAAGATACACGATTCTGTAAAACGTTACTCCAGCAGGAAAACCAATAATGGATGCACTAATTATATTTTCAGCGCACATTCTTGCACAACTATAAGCTCTCTGCCCATGCACAATATTTCTCACTCCGATCATTCGTTTAGAATTTTCCTGCTGGAACAGCGTTATTGCAGCCGTTTTTTTCAAAAACGACGACGCGCACTATTTTTTATGTCGCGCACATTCACAGCAGATTACGCAATAATTATACGTTCCACTCATATCACTCTAAAAGCCACTTTCCTGTTGGGGTAACGTTCACAAATAAATTGACATTATGCAACTTCATTTAGATTCATCTTAGAACTACATCATCATCTGCCTAGCCTTTTTCCCAATTATTGTTGGGGTCATCTTAGAACTACGTTATTAATAAATATATGTCGGGTTTAGTCAATAGTACGGACGTCACAACAAATCACTAGCACGCCTCTGGCGGCAATCAAGAGTAACTATGCATTGGCACGCTTTTTATAAGCACTTGCGTGGTGGGGAATAAGGCAGTTAAGTACTGACAGCCTTAGAGCTAACACGTCGTAGAATCAGTGTCGATCCGTAATATTAGTAAGCAAGATTGTAACTGTGACTTGTGTCTATTTCAATAAACTCAGTGTATCAAATAACTTGTGTGATTTCATTTTCACGATTGTACCCACTGACCTGCCCACACACGATATCTTAGCCTAAGGAAATACATCCTGATTTCCCGATGGTTTGCATCTATTGGCCAGCCTTGATGCGACATATACGTATCATAAAAAAAAAACATAACAAATATACAAAAATAATAACAAATATCTTGCTTTGCAGTCGGAGGATACACATTCGCGAGCTGGCTGACCAGAAACAGATGTATCCTCCGACTGATCAGCATGATTTTCTTCTTGTTTACGTCTTTTTAGTTAGCTTCTTAAGCAATCGGGTTTTTGAATATTTAATTAACTTTTTTTATTTAAAACTATTTAGTTAACAATTTTTTTTCGAATTAAGTACATTTGAACATATAAGTGTTATATATTATTGATACCCCACACGAAGGGCTTGGAAAAATAAATAAATTGGGACTTTACAATATGGCGCCAAAAATCTGCCGTTTTTCTATTTTCCAATTTTAATGTAGCCAGTGACACTCGCGAGGTTAAGACGAATCGATTGACGTAAGAATCATCAGAAACGGCCAACGCGTTTGGTCTCTAGAACGCCACTAGGTATAAACATACATACATAGACTGATAAACAGATTACCCTCCATCGGCAGTGGGTGGAGTAAAAATTAAAATAAAAGCAAAAATATAATCACTGTGTTTAGTCGATAATTTTTTTTTCATTGTTGAATTCAATTGTTATATGAAATCTAATCGGTTACCACGTTAGTTCAACACTAAATGATTAGTTTTTTAACTGTCAAAGTGTAAAATGACAGGCTGGACGGAGAGTAATTTAGACATAGCAACGTATTACGTAGGCGCAACTAGTTGCTAATAAAATTGGACAAGCTCTTAATGTAGATAATTTTTATTTTTATAATTACTCTTTAACAGCTAATAGCATCTGGTTATGCTTTTAATATGATAACGTACATTGCTCGTACATTGCTATGGTAGGCATTTCCCAGTCAGACAGTGTTCAGATCCCTCTGCAGTAGAAGGACAGACATTTAATACACCCGCCATTCTGATATCAGGTTGGCGGCTCAAAAACCTTTTCTAAAAATTGTGGTTTTAAAATAGTACATTGCTTCAAATTTTACGTACATTCGGTACATTGCTCGTACATTGCTCTCACGCATATCGCATGACCAATATGGCCATTAGTTCACACAAGAAATCCCTTTAGTTTAGACATAACAACGTATAACGTAGGCACAACTAGTTGCTAATAAAATTGAACAGGCTCTAAATGTGGAGATATTTTATTTTTATAATTACTCTTTAACCGTTGATAGCATCTGGTTATGCTTTTAATATGATAATGTACATTGCTCGTACATTGCTCTTACGCATATAGCATGACCATTTGTAGTCATTCACCCGCCATTCTGATGACTTAAGATCCTATGGCCCCTAGCTGGGGCAGAGGGCTTCCACAGTAGTCCTCCATCGAGACCGGTCTTGAGCTTCGCGCTTCACCTCGCTCCACGTCATTCCGATACTCGTCGCTTCAGCCAATACGGTGCGTCGCCATGTTTGACGGGGACGGCCTCGCTTCCTTTTTCCTTGAGGATTCCAATCCAAGGCCTGTTTAGGAATGTGATCGGAATCCCTCCGGAGCGTGTGTCCAATCCAACACCATTTACGCCGCTTGATCTTTTAATCTTTATAATCTTTATTTCAACAAAACATATTTTACAAAATTTATGTGTACGGAAATGGCTGCATTAGTTTAGAACTGTGTCGCAGCCATTAACGCCCATCCAACCAGGGGGAGACAACAACGCTCCAACAGTACAAAGAAAAGTGAATCAAACAAAATTATCAATTATGAAATGTCAGAATTAAGTAAATTTTACAATTAAAATCAAACTAATAATTAAAATCAATATAATAATTAAAATAAGAACAATATAGAATTAATAAGAAAAAATACAAGTAAAAAATAATTTAAAATTAGAATTGTAATTAGCATAATAACAAAAACAGGATATTAATATAATCAAAATAATAATTGAAGCCAAATAGTATTTAAAATCAGAACAATAATCAAGATTTAAAAACAAAAAGATAAAAAATCTAAAACAAATAAAATAAGAATTAGAATTTTAAATTAGACTTACGATTTACACAATAACAAAAATCAGAATAATAATCAAATTAAAATAATAATTAAAAACGAAAACAGCATTTAAATTGAATGTAAATTAAAATAAGTGTAGAGTGTGATGTGTGTGTGTAGTGCATGTATGTGAGGTGTACGTATAGATTGGGCTTGTGTGGTGCCTCCACACAACCCCACTCCATGCTACATGTATGTATTGTGCATGTTTACGGAGGGAAGATTTTTAGGGTTTGACTAAAAACTCCAATTCTTCGTATGTGTGGGTGCGGAGCCATTCGTCCAAGAGCCCTTTACATACCCGCAACGGACACGGATAAATGTTGAGTTCCTTATTTACTTTATTGTAAAGCACAGGACTACAGAAAGCGAACTGCCGACGGACCACCTCCAATTTAGCCATAGTTGTCGGACATACTCTGTCAGCTCTACGTTTACGTCTACCCAAATCCGGATCAAACAACATGCTAGAGTGCTTCCTCAGCACCGTATTCACAACGAAAGAGTGTCTTACTGTAGGTAGATTCCACAGCGCATACAAATCCTTGGTAGGGAAACGAATGGGTTTGTAAGCCATGACCTTTAAGACTGCCCTCTGCGCCCTCTCCAAGCGTAGCAGTAGACTTTTGCCAGCACCTCCCCAGACTGAAATACAGTACGTTAAAATGGAATGAGCAAGAGCAAAATAGACAGTTCTCAGGGTAGAGAAATTGGCGGAGGTCCGAAGATTTTTAAAAATATAGATTAATTTTCTCACCCTAGAGACGAGCCTATCGATTTGCTCACTCCATGTCAACGTGCTATCAACCCAGACTCCAAGATATTTTATGGAGTGCGTGCGCATAACTTCAGTACAGCCACAATTGACACCTCTCACTCTATGGCACGCATGAGCTGTCAGACAGAAGGATGGGGCCGGCTGAGAAGCTTTCCTCGGACTAAATGTGATGAATCTAGTTTTATCCAAGTTAAGGGTAAGCAGATTCTGGGTGAGCCATCTCATAGTAGCCTGTAAGGCCGACTCCGCATTCACGCGAGTTTCGTTCCAGTCACCGCCATGAACCAGGATGACAGTATCGTCAGCGTAGGCCATCACTTTGGAATTCGCAAGGTCGAGTTTACAAAGCTCGTTTATGTAAACGAGGAAAAGGGTAGGTCCTAAGACACTACCTTGCGGAACTCCGTAAGTGAGAAATGCTTCCTTACTAGTATGATTACCTATTCTGACGATTTGGGAACGATCGCTAAGATAACTCCTAAAGATATTCAGCGGTAGACCTCTTATACCAATCCTCTCCAGTTTACTAAGTAGGAGCGGGACAGAGACAGTGTCGAAAGCTTTAGACAGATCAAGAAATATAGCTAAAGACTTATCTTTGCTGTTCAAATTTTGGGCTATTGAATCCACTAATTCTAATATCGCATCCTCTGTGTTTTTGCCTGCTCTGAACCCATATTGGTTATCAGCAAGAATATTTTGGGAGCTAAGGTAATCCAGCAAACGTTTGTTTATTACTTTTTCAAGGAGCTTGGATAGAATAGATAATACCGATATGGGTCTGTAATTACTGACACTATCTCTGTCCCCACTCTTGTGAATGGGGTGCACAACCGCTTTTTTGAACACTCTTGGGAATATGCCAGAGGTAAGTGCGAGGTTGAATACGTGGCAAATAACCGGGACAAGAATGTTTCTAGCACTGTAGATCACAGTTGCGGGGATACCATCCCAACCCATGGCACTGTTTAGACGTAGGCCAGAAATAAGACGTTCTATCTCCTCGTTGTCCGTGTCCAACATGGCCATTGAATTAAGGTGAACTCCCAGACTGTTAGAGTCAGAAGTGATAGTAGAAGTATAATTTGATGAGTTAATGATTTTAGATGCCAGTTGTGCTCCCACATTTGCGAAATAATCGTTGACAGAGTCAAGCGATTGTGTTGGATCTGGTGTAATAGTCAGCAACTCACTGGCTGAAGTCTTACTTTTTTGAAGGTTGGAAATGATTTTAATGAGATTCCATGTAGCTTTCGGATTCTTACGGTGCCTTTCAAATTCGTCATGTTCATATTGTCGTTTTAATTTCTTCAAAAGGTTATTACAGAAATTTCTATATCGTGTATAAGTCACTTTAAGGATATAGTTATCTGGATCTCTTTTTGATCTTCGGCACATTGTATCCCGGTTACGGATGCACCTCAAAAGTCCACGCGTTATCCACGGTTTAATAATTCGATTGTTGCTAGAAATTACAGAAGAACATGTATTATTATTGACCACAGTGGAAATCAAACTAACCAATTCTGATGCAGCATAGTCAGCATCATTGCTGTCAAAAATACACGACAAATTGGCTCGCTCAAGTTCGGTCACGCAAGCATCTACATCGACGCGACGTGTGATTATAGCTGCTTTTGGAAAAGTCATTTTAAGTTCGCAGAACACTATAACTGGAGCATGGTCTGTAATGAACGAGTCAACCACCAATGTAATAGCAGGTTTGTTGGACTTAATAATTGCGTGATCTAAGCAGCTAGCTTTTCGAGTGGCAAAGCGATGACCAGGCAGCATTGCATGCGATGCAACTGTGTTTAGGTAAATATCCGAAATTGCGTCAGCATTATTGGGTGATATATTTATGTTTATGTCTCCCAGAACAACGATAGTTTTAAAGGTTTTGAGTGAATTTAATATTAAGTCTAGGCTGTCAATAAAGTTTTGGATATTTCTATGTGAAGGAGATCGATAAATAGATACTAATACAGCATCGGAACCAAATTTGAGAATCAGGCAATTAGCACCATGCAAAACAGGTGTCTCAACTGTGAAACTTGTGTTACGTCTTGAATATATGACAATCCCTTCATTTTGGTTAGTATATTCAGACTTGAATGATTCAAATCCAGGAATTTTGGGAAGATGAGGACATTTGCTTAACCAACATTCCGACAAAACAATGACATCAAATTGTACTATCCAAAAGGATTAGGAGGTTATTAAAGTTTGCGGTATTGCCTAGACTTCTTATATTTAAGTGGAAAAATTTTAGACCACTTGTGGTATTATTAAGGTATGAACCACATTGTTCCGGGGCACACATATACGATTTTGAGCCCGAGAGATTTTCTATTGTATCTATATCATCAGTAATGACTGAGTTGTCATCATTCATTTGGCGATCTTAGAGATAAACAGGTACATTACAATTTGATGACGTTCTCGCTGAACCAAAAAGGCCACATTATTCCAATTCAAAGAGGTTCCGCCAATTACTAGATGGATAACAGAAAACAGTGTGACAACGTCACGCGGCCCGGCTATGTTATCCCCTACGTACAAAGGTTTGCAAGTGTGTGTGTGTGTGGGTTTTATGGTGGGTTTGTGTGGTGTCAGTACAAAGAATAACTCAGTCAGTAGTAGAACACAAATAAAATTGAAAAGTACAAAAAATTGCCCAAATGAACACGGTGGAAAATATAACATAAAAGACTCAAAGAGAAGGTACAAAATGCGTAGGTTATTATTAGCTTCCAGACAAACGATATCAAAGAAAGCAAGGACCTGAGAGTTTTTGGCGTAAGAGGTATCAGGGCTGACTAGTCACTCTGATTTTGCAGGTTTTGGTAGGTCCAATTCGGTCTTGATCATTATATGTGGATCACCTTCTTTTTTACGAAGGAATATTTTTCCGTTGGCAACCCAGCAGAAACGATAATCGTTACTGCTAGCAAAGTCTTTTGCCAAGAACAGCAGTCGCTTCATTTTCGGTGTAAGATTTTCTGACACGAATACGGGTTTAGCCGGTCCACTTATGTTGAGATGTTCAGTAGAAAGCTTGCTATATTTTTTATTGTAGTCTTTAAACATACGTAGAAATTTTTCCTTGCAAAGGTTGGTAGTAAAGTCCACGATGATAGTTCTGGTGCTTGAGTTATTTGGTCCTATGCGATACAAGTCTTTCAACTCGTGGGACTGTATAGAAGCATTTACGACAGAACCGACCCTCTTCACGGTTTTCAATAAGCATTCCTTGGTCTCAGGCTTAGTCACAGGTATGTTTCTGATCTCCAAGCATGTTGATCTCGCACCGCACTCCAGCCGTTCGAGCTTGTCTCCTAATGCTGTAACGAGTTGAGAATTGTTTCTCCGTTCCGCATCAAGCTGGGCCTCAAGCTGGTCGATCTGTGATTTCAGGCCATCGTAGTTCTCGGATAGAAAGGCGACAGAGTCTTGAATCTTAGTATTTTGCAACCTAATCTCCTCAATGGATTCATAGATTTTCCCTATTTTAGTGTTCTGCTCCTCCTTAAACGCTTGGAACATGGATTTCATTTCGTACATAAAATTAGACAGTTCATTTCCGTTAGGTGTTGACGGTTCCTCCTGGTCAAAACCAACTTCTTCTATACATTTCCGCTTGCTGTTACGATGTGCGACAGTTGATAAAACTCCTTTTTTCAGGTTATCGATTAAAAGATCGCACTCGGCAGTCTCTTCTATCGGTGCTTTATTTATTGAGGAGTCCGATCCATAATGTAACAAAGACGAGGATTTCATCGGCAGTGAACAATGTGGGGAGCGTTTTGAAGCCATACTTGTTAGAAAAACGAAACGTATAACAAATTCAAAAACACAAAAAGTACCACCGGTGGCCGGATTTGAACTCAGACCAACAGTATCAGCAATCCGTATATTTCGGCAACACGCTGTCTGCGCATATATTTGATATGGCGAAATTATTATTGTGTAAACGAACTCGGTGATTTTAAAGTAAAAACTGTGATGATTATACTTATAATTTGTGGGTACTAAACAGATACAACAATACGATAGTCACTTTTTGCACTTTTTCTCCGTCTTAAAATAGCAATAATAATCACTTGCACAGATTCTATTCATGAGATTTCCGTGCACGAATCTCCGAACTGCGGTATTTCTTGAGTAAAGCGATTTGTAAAGGCAAAAGATTGCCAAAAAACAATATTATAAAAATTATTTCTGCGGAGCGTACGTAAACACGACTGTTCGCTACTAAGTCAGCGGCGGGGGGGGGATCTGGCGGTCGATCGGGGTCTCGTGGCATCTCTCCAACAGCTCTACATTAGAGATGATCTCGGGCCAGTAAATTCCGAGGATGCGACGAAGACATCGGTTGACGAAGACCTGGATTTGGCGCGAGATGTCCTTTGTTACCTTCCACATTTTGCACCCGTAGAGCAGCACGGATTTGACATTGGACCCGAAGATTTTTAGTTTAACCCTTCGGGTCAGTTTCCGTGATTGCCACACAGGTCTCAGCTGTGCGAAAGTAGCTCGCGCTTTGGCAATCCGTGAAGTGATATCCTCTTCAGTTCCTCCAGTCTCTGACACGACGCTCCCGAGGTACGTGAATTTGTGGACGCGTTCCACAACCTCTGTGCCGATTAATATCGGAGAAGGATTCATCACACCTGTACGCATCTCCTGGGTCTTACGGATGTTAATTTTGAGTCCAGTTTTTGCCGCCTCCTGGCGCAATTCGTTCAGTTTCGACTGCATGTCGGCGTGTGTATGACTCAGCAGGCAAAGATCATCAGCATAGTCCAGGTCTTCCAAGACGTTGGTCAATCCCCACTCAATCCCACGACGCCTGCTATCGTAAATGCGCAACATGATTCCGTCGAGGACGATTATAAAAAGGAGGGGCGAAAGAAGACAGCCCTGGCGGACTCCAGCGTGCACTGCGATGTCCTCCGAAATTAGGCCTTCATGAGTCACCTTGCAGGAATATTTCCTATAAATGCTCTCCAATAGGCGGACTATTTTTGGCGGCACTCCAATGTCCAACAGGCGGGACCAGATGCTGGACCACTTCAACGTATCAAAGGCCTTTTCGAAGTCGACAAAGGTAAGATAAATTTCCCTTTGCCATTCTGTTGCCTGCTCGAGAATGATACGAAGAGTGTTGATCTGGTCCGTGCATGAGCGGCTCGAATGGAAATCCGCCTGCTCCCCGCGCAGAAGAGGTTCAACGGCCTTCGACAGCCTATCAAGTAATATCTTACAGAAAACCTTAGAGGGAGTCGACAGCAACGTGATGCCTCTCCAGTTGTCGCAACTACTGAGATCACCTTTCTTGGGCACGGTATCTTATCTTATCTTATGGAGGGGCCGAGAAATAACTCGGACACTTCGACCCATTGGGATCTATTGTGGTCCCCTAGATACCTTACTCCTCCTCAATCTCATTGAAAACCGTTTTCATGAGTTTTACAACGAGACTAGGAGATATGAGCCTGTAGTCTTCTGGTTTTGGGTATCCAACCCCTAGGAGACCCATTCGCTTGCCAGCCAGTGCATCACATGTGCACAGAAGGTGCTCCATGCGTTCCGTATGTTCCCCACACAACCTGCACACGGGGGTTGTAGTTAAACCCATCTTCATGAGCATGTCGTTGGTTCCAAAGTACCCAGTGAAGGCCCCAAGCAGGTAGCGGATTTGCCCCCTGCTCATATTCCAAATGCATTCCCGGGCTTTGAACGTAGAGCCTAGAAATTTCTTGGACTGTTGCAGACCGGTATTAGACAGCCAATAAGTTCGTTGTCTGTGATCTGCAAAGTCCCTGAATGCGGCTTTTACGAGACACGTCGAAATGCCTACACATGGTTCTGGACCCACAAAATTATTTGCTGAGCCCTCTCTTGCCAGTTCATCAGCCACTTCGTTACCATGGATTCCTTTGTGCCCAGGGACCCACATCAGTCTTAACCTGTTGTGCTTCCCAAGCCTGTTTAGGGTTTGGATAGCATCCAGAATAAGCCCGGAGTCCACCTTGTAGGATGCCATGGCTTTGATTGCTGCCTGACTGTCACTAAGAATATATATGGATTTACCTCTGGTTCCTCTATCTATATTCTCTTGAGCACAGGTTATTATGGCAAATGTTTCTGCTTGGAATACAGTTGCCATCTTCCCTAAGCTTTTGCTACATTTGTAACCTTTTGCGTATATGCCCGCTCCTGTACCTGATTCCATTTTGGATCCATCAGTGTACCATACCAGACTACCTTGTTCTGGTGGATCGAGTCCCTTCTTCCAGTCTTCTATTGTAGGGATTTGGACCTTAAAAGACCTTTCAAACACAAATGTAGTTTGCATTTTATCGGATAACATGCTTGTTACCCGATCCAGGCCTTCATTTTCGTCGAATTTTGTATGGTTAGTCTTTGGCTTGGAGGCACCCCATAGTCCAGCAACAGCAAGACGATGTAATGTCTTCCTTGCCTCGAATTCAACCATCATATGCAGAGGAGGGATATTGAGGTATCTCTCAATCGCTGCCGTAGGTGTTGTCCTGAAAGCACCCGTGATGCCGAGACACACTGTTCTTTGTAACCTGGTGAGTGGAGCTTTGCACGACGCAAGCTTTGTTCTTGGCCACCATACTATGCTGCCGTATGTGATAATAGGTATTATCATCGTCCGGTACAGCCATCGTATCACTTTGGGCTTTAACCCCCAAGTTTTACCGTAGGTGGAACGACACATGCCGAACACTCGTAAGGCCTTTGTCGTTATATTTTCCACATGAGTTTTCCACCTGAGTTCTTTATCAAGCGTTACACCCAGATATTTAACTTCGGTGGACCAGGGCAGCTTTATTCCATTGAGGGAGAGCTCTCCTAGGTTTCCTAGTTGTCTCTTCCTCGTGAATGGAATAATGACTGCTTTGCTTGGGTTGATAGAGAGGTGATTTTTTGTACACCATTCCTCTGTAATCCTCAATGCCTGTTGTAATAATCCAGAGACTATGTTCGGGAATTTACCATTAACCAATATTGCTATATCATCTGCATAGCCAACTGTGTAGAATGGTCCGGTATTGAGTTTGGTAAGTAGCGAGTCTACTACCAAGCACCACAATAATGGTGACAGCACCCCGCCTTGCGGACAACCTCTAGTTGTTTTTGCACTAAGTCTGTTTCCCATCAGTTCCGATCTGACTATTCTGCTTCTCAGCATATAGTCAATCCAGTTGCACGTGGTATCGTTGATGCCATGTTCCTTTGCAGCAATGTGTATGGACTCAAATGTTGTTTTGTCGAAGGCTCCCTCTATGTCGAGGAAAGCCCCGACACAAGTCTCTTGTCCCTCTAGCGCAGCCTCGGCTCGACTCGCAACATAATGCAATGCCGTTTCCGTAGATTTGCCAGGGCTGTAGGCGCACTGTAATTTGTGTAGAGGGAATACTTTCAGTGGTCCCTCTCTTAGATACCTGTCTACCAGTTTCTCCAGAGCTTTTAAGAGAAAGGATGATAGACTGATGGGCCTGTAAGCTTTAGCTTCTTCATAAGTCGGTCTACCCACCTTCGGTATAAAGGTGACTTTGACCTCCCTCCATGCCTTGGGTACGTAACCAAAGGCTATGCAGGCTCTGTAGAGCTTACTCAAATGGGGTATCAAAACAAATGCCCCTTCTTGCAATAGTATTGGGTAGATTCCATCCGGACCAGGGGATTTGAGAGGCTGGAAGCCCGCTATGGCCAGCCTCAGTTTATTTTCATCTACCACTTTCTTTGCCGTGAGCCAGTTACTTTTAGACGTGTGCCTTGTGAGATCGTCCCTTGTGACTGGTTCCTCTTCATCGCTATTTCGCAGTATACATTCCGGGAAGTGGGTCCTAAATATCACGCCCAGAGTGTCCTGTCCAGTTCCCGTGAGATACCCATTCTCATCTTTTACAGATGATAGTGGGTTTGTCTTAGTCATGGACATTGCTTTGCACAACCTCATTCCACTTGGCAGAGTTTCGATGGAGGTGCAATGCTGCCGCCAATTAGTTCTTTTGGCCTTGCGTACCGCCGTGTTATACCTCGTTAGCATGCTATGATAGCCAGAAAAATCCTTCCTGGCTTTTGCATCATTAAAGGCCTGTCGTGTTTCCTGACGTATTTTGGCTAGTTCAGGAGTCCACCATGGTATCTTTTTGCAAAAGGTCTTTTTCTCTGGGCAATTATCTTCCCACGCACCGATGATGCCCGCCTTGATTCTGTCCGCTTCGAATTCTATATCCAGTATGGAATTGAGCTTACCTTTAGGGCTCCCTAGATTTACTCTGAGGTCCCTCCTGTATGACTCCCAAATTGGGCACGGTAATTAAAAGTCCCTTGTTCCAGTCGTCCGGGAGTTGTTCAGCGGTCCATATCTTTTCGATTAAAGGCGTCAGCACATCGACAGCGGAGGCTAAGTCGGCTTGTAACATTTCCGCCGTTATCAGGTCGAGTCCAGGTGCTTTGCCTGCCTTCAAAGAGAGAATCGCTTCAGTCACTTCAGAGGCTGATGGTGGTTCCGTATCGATGTCGAGAGATCGAGGTGGTGTAGGACCTACCTGCAGCGCGTCAGGCGTCAGAAATGCTGACAATCGGAAGACCTCCTCAAAGTGCTGGCGCCATCGCTGCAGCCGCCCTTCCGACGTCACAATAAGCTGTCCGTCTTTGGATTTAAGCGGCTTCTTCTTCTTGAGCTTACTGTTACCTGCCAAGGTCTTAGTGGCTCCGTCGGGTGAGTTCCAGGTGTATTTGTGGTGGTCACCATGAATAAACAATGTTCCTCCGATGGTCAGGTCGTGGTTCTGACAGAACTCGATAAATCGATCCCCATTGTCATTACATACTCCAAGACCGTGTGTACCCATATGCCGTTCGCGGTTAGTATTAACACTCCCAACCTTTGCATTCAGGTCCCCCATGACGATGACGATGTCTTGCTTCTTTATGCTCCTAAGGGTGGCGTTGAGGGCGTTGTAGAAGTCGTCTTTGGTATCCTCAGGTGATGCATTGGTTGGGGCGTAGCACTGTACAATGGAGATCTTCCGTGCTCTTGAGTTAAAACGGGCGCACATGATCCGGTCTGAGATCGGTTTCCAGCCCAGCAAGCTTTTTCTAGCTGTATTAGAAATAAGGAGCCCCACGCCATACTCGCGCACATCCTCCTCACTTTCTTTACCCGAATACAGCAAAGTCAAGCCCCCGGACGTTCTCAGCTCACCAAATCCGTTTCTTCTCACCTCGCTTAGACCCAGAATCTGCAGCTTGTAGCTGAGCATTACTGCTTCCGCCTGGGCTAGTCGACTGTCCTCGCTCATCGTTCGTACATTCCAAAATGCAATTTGTGTCCGTAATTTCAAGCCAAATGTCGTCGGTAAAAAATCGGTCCGGTTTCTTATTACTGCTTCAGTTTCAGGAATCTAGGGTTGTCGGGCAAGCGAGTGATTAGCCCACTGTGCCTTAATCCGAGAGCGGGGCTGCCGCTTTTGAGCCTTTGGATGTGCTCGGTTTAGTTTCGGGTACCCTCCCTAGTGAGACGATTCTGTTTTCAGGCGCAGAATATTCGCCCTTCGCCCTGCATCCGTTAGCTCAGCTGCAACTCGGAGTGGCGGACGCGCGGCGGCGCGGTTGCAGCAGGTCCCAGGGAGAACGACGGGGACGTGGATGACTCGGACTGGCTAGGGCTCTGCTTTATACGGTACTCCGCCACGAGTAGAGCAGAAGGTATTTTTGGCATTTTGTAAGTAATGCTGTTCTCACCAACAGCGATTCCCACCAAAACATACCCTAGCTTCTCTCCCCATTCTGATGCACACCAATTAATAATATCCCTAATATTTAAAGTTGTGCAATCACAAATAAAACAAAACATTTTGCTGTCACAAAATAATCAGGCGCTTTCTATGATTTTTTAGCAAAGTTGAAATAAATAGAACCACTGTCTTATAATGATATTTTTTAACACGTACGCAATAAACACTATTCGTACAACAGTCTTCATCCAAAAACAGTCGCATTTATCTTTCCTGAGTACATATTCTGGGTGGCTCTGCTAGAGAGTATGCTCTGCAGCAGAGCCACAATCAATGTCTATTTTATCATTACCTGAAGCACGTACAGCGATAACGGTGTACGTACATTATGTACGTTTAGCGTACATCATTCTAAGATATAATTTACCGGTTTCTAACATGGTGGCTCTGCGGCAGAGCATGACACAATTTTTTGGCAATCTTTATTAACTTTCATATCATCCGCAAACAGTAAGAAATTTGCATTAACAAAACAATGTTTTATATCATTTATAAACAAAATGAAAAGCAAGGGTCCCAAAATGGACACTTGAGGAACACCGGACTTAACAGCCACAATCTCAGATTCAAACCCATTAATTACAACCTTTTGTGTCCTGTTATAAATGTATGATGCAAACCAACGAAGTAAGTTGCCTCGGATTCCGTTGAAGGCGAGCTTTTCCAAAAGAATTCTTTTGGAAAAGCTCGCCTTGTGTGATCCACCTTGTCAAAAGCTTTCCGAAAATCAGTGTACACAGCGTCTACCTGGACCCTCTTGTCCATATTTTCAAAAAGAAAGTTTGTAAAAATCATAAGATTGGTCGTAGTAGACTGCCGTTTGACGAACCCATGTTGTTCCGGTATAATAAGGCCATGAATTTGGGGTATAGAGCGCCGTGCACCAGCCTCTCGAAAAGCTTCGACAAGGTGGAAAGAATCGATATGGGGCGGTAGTTTTCTACATTATTTTTATCTTCACTTTTATTATTGTACTTTAAATAAAACGACGTGACTTTCTTTCACAAGGAAAAAAGATGGAGAGTTTTATTTCATAGACAATAGCAGTACAAAATCTAGAACTATAGACAATTACTATTTGTCATTGACTAGTATCGTTTAGTCGATACATACTGAGTATCATTATTTTAATACAAGAATAACACCGCCACTTATTAAAATAAGCTGTAACTATTACTATTAATAAGTTAATAAACTAACAAACTTTCCCAATGCCTAATATTTCCATAAAGTGGTAATGCTTCATTTTACACAAGCCCTTAGTAAAAAGATCAGCTGGCATTTCAGCTGTCTGCAAATATTCTAAGTTAACAATCTTATCTTTAACACAATCTTTACAAAAATGGTAACGAACATCTATGTGTTTCGTTCTGTTGTGATACACATTATTTACTGACAACTTGAGAGCACCTTGGTTATCATTGAATACAGTGATTGTGTCTGAATTACCTGTAATTTCATGTAACAAGTTACGCAAATACATAGCTTCTTTATATTCGGCCTCAGTACTGGACAAGGCGACAGTTCTCTGTTTCCTAGTTTCCCATGAAATTACAGATCCAGACAATACAAAACACAACCCAGTATATGACTTCCTATCTATTACATTATTAGCCCAATCGGCATCTACAAAACCCTGTAACTGTGAATTACCATTTTTTCTATATTTTAATCCAAAATTTATAGTTTTTTTAAGATATTTTAAAACACGTTTAGCATAAACCCAGGTTGACTGATCAAAACAGTTATTGAATTGACTTAAGAAACTTACAGAATAGGCTATATCTGGCCTAGTCAAAACTGCCAAATACATTAAGCTACTAATGAGTTGTTGATAAGGCAATTGACTTTCTTTATTTTCTAATTTACCTAAATTCAATTTTGACTCAATAGGTGTATCCACTGTTTTACAATTTATCATATCAAATTTGTACAGTAATTGCTTAATATATTTTTCTTGACTTAAAGTTAAACAACCATTTTTCTTATCAATCTTAACTGTCATTCCAAGACATTGTTTTACTTCTCCTAAATCTTTTATTTTGAAATGTGATGATAATATACTTTTTAAGTTATTAGTTTCAACATTATCATTACTAAATATGAAAAAATCATCGACAAAAATTGTTACAATAGTTCTTTTACCATTACAATTTTTAGTATATAAGCAAGGCTCAATTTTAGATCTTTTATAGCCAAAATTAACAATAATATCATCGACTTTCCTATACCACGCCCTTGACGACTGTTTTAGCCCGTAAATAGCTTTATTTAATTTTAAAACTTTACCATCACAATCTGGGCTCGAGAAACATTCTGGTTTCTGCATATAAACAGTTTCGTCAAGATCGCCGTTTAGGAAAGCTGCTGTAACATCCAGGTGAGTTACATCAAAGTTTAATTGCACTGACAATGCAAACAATGTTCTTAATGTTGTGTGTCTCACAACTGGCGAGAAAGTTTCCACATAATCAACACCATACTTTTGCATGAAACCTTTGGCTACTAGCCGTGCACGAAACCTCACTTTGTTTTCATTGTCATACTTTTTCTTTAGAACCCATTTACACTTCACAATTGTACCGTGTTTTGGGGTGTCTACTAAGTCCCAAGCACAACTGTCTTCAAAACACTGAAGTTCCTCTTGAATGGCTTTTAACCATTGTTCTTTCTCGGCTCCTTTCAATGCTTCTTGCACTGATAAACCAGTAGCATCATCAAATGCGTCCTCACCAGTAGATGTATACCATCCATATCTATCTGGTTTCTTCACTATTCTAGTTGGATATCTCTCCACATATTCTTCTGTTGAATGTGCATCTTCATAGTCACTCGGGACATAAGTGCTATCAGAATCATCAGCATCACCTTCTATTACAGTGTCCTCTTTTATAGATGTTTCCGCCACTGACTCTAAGAGTCTCTTATCACTGTCTGTGCTTTCTTGCACTGGTACTGGTGTTTCCGTTTTTTTTTACATCCTCCACAACAATTACATCCCTGCTTCCGTGTTATTCTTGTATTAAAATAATGATACTCAGTATGTATCGACTAAACGATACTAGTCAATGACAAATAGTAATTGTCTATAGTTCTAGATTTTGTACTGCTATTGTCTATGAAATAAAACTCTCCATCTTTTTTCCTTGTGAAAGAAAGTCACGTCGTTTTATTTAAAGTACAATAGGTTATGGGCCCAGTCCCGGATTTAGCTAGGAAAAGTTGTGAGTTTAGGTTCGCTGTAGGGTCAGTGTCGATATTTTTACCAGAAGAAAGTATCGAGAAATATGTCCTCGACAAACTATTTGGTCAACGTGCCCAAGTTGAAGGGACGCGAAAACTACAACGAATGGTGCTTCGCGGCGGAGAACTTCTTAATCCTGGAGAACATGCTGCATTGTGTGAAACCAGCTACTGGGAAGCCTATAGAAACCGCAGATCATGACGCGAGAACCAAAGCTAAATTAATTCTAACCATTGATTCGTCACTGTACGTACATATCAAAAATGTAAGTACGTCACAAGAATTGTGGAATAGACTGAGAACATTGTTTGACGATTCCGGTTTTACAAGACGGATAAGTTTACTACGAAATCTGATTTCGATCCGATTGGAAAACAGCAGTTCCATGACAGCCTACGTGACGCAAATGGTTGAAACAGGTCAGAAACTAAGTGGGACCGGCTTTAATATTAGCGACGAGTGGATTGGGTGCTTATTGCTAGCTGGATTGACGGAGAAGTTTTCACCGATGATAATGGCTATTGAGCATTCCGGCATTTCAATTACAACAGACGCCATTAAATCCAAGCTTATGGATATGGAGGAAACGGAAGTAAGAGTTACCGACGGCAGCGAAATGAATGGTGCATTTATTAGTTCGCAGAAGTGCCAACGTAAAAACAAAAAACCGTCTATGGCCAGCGCCAGCAAGTCGACCAATAGCAGCAGAGATAGCGGAAATGACAGTAAACCTAACGTCAAGTGTTACAAATGCAAACAATATGGTCATTATCTAAGTCAGTGCCCGAATAAAGTTAATTATCCATCAAATGATAAACATATATCAAGAAAACAATCAAACGCGTTTAGTGCTGTGTTCTTAAGTGCAGAATTTAAAAGAAATGAGTGGTATATTGACTCAGGCGCTAGTACACACCTCACTGCTAATGAAAAATGGATAACAAACGCATCTTACTTAGAAAACAAAGTGATTATTGTTGCAAATAACAATAAGGTACAAGTTTTGTGTACCGGTGATGTGAACATCGTGACAGAAACCGACGAATTTGAGTACGAGATACCAGTTACCGGTGTTTTATGTGTTCCAGAATTGACAACAAACCTGTTGGTTATGACTTGCTTTGTTCTGAGATTAAAGAGACGATAACATTTATAAACAGGCGTTATAAATGCTTGCTTCCACACGGTAGGATAGACACCTTCATGTAAGCATTTATTAAAAATTAAGTGCAACACAGTACTGATGTTATCGGCCATTTTAATAAAGAAGGTTGGTGGTATACCATCGGGGCCATCGCCCTTAGATAGGTCCAATACTTTGACTGCACCCAGTACAACTTCTTTTGTGAGGTAAATATCAGATATACATGTTGAGCTATCCTGGTATTTATTTGAGGGTTCCCAATTATCAGGATCGAAAGTGGAAGTTTCATATACAGAAGCAAAGAAAGTAGAAAATAAATTACATATATCAGTAGGGCTATCAGACGAAACATTTTTAAGGTACATATTATCTGGATAGTTAGCCTTGCCCTTTCTGTCAGATACATGTGTCCAAAAATACTTTATATTTTTATTAGGTATACTGTCTTCGACTGTGTTAATATAATTTCTAAAACAAATAACAGATTCATGCTGAAATAATTTACGGTAACCCTTAAAGTGATTATAGTCGTACAAGTTATGGTACTTTTTCCACTTAATCCAGGCACGTTCTTTATTTTTAAAGATACGTATTAAAGAAGGTGTAAACCAGACAGGAAATTGTGAATTTTAATTCGAGTTAGTGGAGTGTGTTGTCTTATTAATCCGTATAGAACATCGTAAAATGTGCTGACAGCCTGTTCAGCGGACAGATGGGTGAGATTGTTTTCTCAATTTATAGAACTAAGCTTCTTCGAACTCCGCATTAATGTCAGGCTATTTCGCTTTGAGATAGTTATACCTAGGTACAGAATGGCATTTCATAGGAGTAAATTGCATGTTGAGTCTGCAAATACGGAAAACGGAGGATGATACACATCATCCTGAAGTAGTGACGTACAAGAGACAGTCTGACAGTCTGCGTTCGAGATAAACAAATCAAGTATTCGTCCAAGATTATTCCTAATCTTGTCAGTAATTAATGTTTCCCAATACAATAATTGGGAACCATTAATTACTGACAAGAAATTTGATAACAGCTGGCCGCTTGAGGTTAAGCTATCTGCCACTGCATAATTGCCCTGATCCAACCACTTTATATCGGGCAAGTTGAAATCCCCAACAAAGAAGAATGACTCGGTAGTAGAATCATTGGCAGTCAATTGTAGCATATCAAAGTATTGCTTGTATATTACATCACTTGTACGAGGTGGTATGTATGCAACGCTGATGATGTGGTGTTTGTGGGGCTGAGATGCAGGTAATTGAACCACAAGCTGTTCGACACAAGCATGGGCAAATTGTGTCAACTTCGTGGTGGATCGTAGCCCACGCAGTATGGCTATTAAGACACCCCCACCCTCACGTTTATTCGTTGCTGATCGATCACGATCACATCTGTAGATAGTGTAACGATCTTCAATAAACTCGCTATCGTGAATACTAGGAATGAGCCAGGTTTCAGTTAGTATGATAACATCATATGAACACGACATGATGCTCATATAAAGCGTATGCAACTTAGTACGAATTCCTCTACAATTCTGGTAATATATTACAATGTTATTAGTAGACATAGATAAAAACTGTTAACGCCTTAACAAATTAACACAGCAATAGAAATCATCACGGTATACAGTAGTAGTAGTAGTAGGGACTCCCTTTTCCGCACTTAGACTCCCATTTGGTCCGTTGTGCGTGGGGGTGCTGGCTAACATAGCCAGCCTAGCTCCGCCCAAAAGCACAGAAGCTTCCTGGGAGCTTCACAGGCTTCACGGAGCGACCTCACTGTTCCGAGGATTTCTTCGCGTTGAGAAGCCACTGCCTCGCATTCCAGGATTACGTGGGCGGCTGATTCCTCGGCGTTAAAACAGCCCCTGCAAAGTGGGTTGTCCGTGGCGCCTATGTTGAATAAATGTTTGTTAAGAAGGGTGTGGCCCGTTATTGTCCCTATAATTATTTTGAGGTTATTTCTACTCAGGCTGAGAAGTTTTTTAGTAAGACGCGGGTGAACTTTTGGCAAAGCCATTTTTGACTGTCTGCAGTCTGTTGCCCGTGACCATCTGTTATTGTGTAGTTCTGTTGATCTTTGACGAATTCACGCACGAAATTGCGAGAAAGGCAAGGGGATAAGTGGGTACGGACCTAGCACTAACATCTCGGAGCCCCTTCTCGCAAGTTCATCCGCGGCATCATTGCCTAGGGATCCACTATGCCCCCTGATCCACTGGAGGGTGATTCGATTGGATTTCGATATACTCTTCAGGGCGAGGTGGCACTCAAAGATTAGTTTGTTGTTAGTCAGTTTGTTTTCTAAAGCTTTGAGCACAGCCAGACTATCAGATAGGAATCTGATTCCGTAGTTCTGGAAACCTAAACGGTATACAATTTGACATCTAAATTTAAGTGGGACTGGAATATGTAATACAATGTTAGATTTATTTTTGTTATAGATGATGCCCTGAGCAGCATGACTATATGATAATATATTTTAGACATTAAACGGGGCACATTATTAATAGAATTGCTTCACATAAAAAATAACTGAAACAGTAGATAACAAAACACAAACAAAATCATAGTATATGAATCTAATAGCATGCAGACGTGGATAAAGTAAATATTCACCAATAGACACACAATGTATACATAGATCAAAATAGGTGCATAAAATGTATGCATGAATTGCCAATCAGGTACATTATTAAGCATTTGTCTTCTCATTAGCAGCAAAAATCTTTTTGATATCATCCTCGGTGCGCACAACAAAGGCCGCGCTCCCATCTCTCTCGCGTACAAGGATCGTGGCATTTTTAATCGTTTGGATTTATTTAAAACCATGTTTTCTAGCGACTTCTTTACCGAAAATAAGGCCTTATTTTTAACCGACTTACCAAAAAGGAGGAGGTTCTATGTTCGACATTATGTTTGTTTTTTTTTTTTTTTTTTTTGTGTATGTTCACGCATATCTCCGTCAATTTTGGACCGATTTAAAAAAATCTTTTTTTGTTTGAAAGAGTATGTTTCGAAATTGGTCCCATTTTAATTTGGTGAAGATCTGATGAAGGACTTCGAAGATATACAACAGAACTCTTCAATAAATTACGGCAGATCTCTCGGAATTGCTGCAATCGCATGTCTGTTTATTGTTTACGCTATTTCATAACATAACATCACGCCAGTACGCTCTAAAGGGGTACGCAGATCTCTCATTTCACCGGTAATACTCTAGTTTCATGATATTCGGGTAATCTATTCTGGCGTTATAGGTACCTTACTAAACAACTTGTACAACTAAAAAGTAAAAAATAAAAAGCTTTTTACAAAAAAATACTACCGACTTCCAAATAAAAAGACTACAAAGTGAAAAATAACTTTATTTTTGGAAGTCGGTGTCTATAACGCAAAAAAAATGGTACCTACCAAAGACACCGACTTCCAAAAATAAAGTTATTTTTCACTTTGTAGTCTTTTTATTTGGAAGTCGGTAGTATTTTTTTGTAAAAAGCTTTTTATTTAAAGTAAGATGTTCATTAATGTACACTGGTACAGTAGCGCCTAGAATGCCCAGTCGTCGGATTTGAGACTCTTCCTTTTCCGGTAGGCGCTAAGTAACTTGTCGCGAAGAATCCGTGATTTCAATTTAACTATCACGTTCTTTGGTTTATTATCACCTTGCAGCGCGTGGGGGCCCCGTTTATAGATATAATATCACTCTGAGATACAGGAAAACTGACAGCCGTTCCAATAGTTTGTAGCATAGTTAGCAAATTTTCATTGCGTTTATCAGGCAAGTTACAAATTTCAATGTTACACTGGCGTGCTTGCTGCTCCATAGCATCAATCTTAGATTCCAGTATATATCCATATGCGTGCCAAACATGGATCTATAACAAGAAAACCG
Organism: Anorthoa munda; assembly: GCA_945859665.1. Classification (NCBI taxonomy): domain Eukaryota; kingdom Metazoa; phylum Arthropoda; class Insecta; order Lepidoptera; family Noctuidae; genus Anorthoa; species Anorthoa munda. The sequence goes on along the minus strand of OX243904.1, from coordinate 24,052,833 downwards.
AAAGAAAAATTCAAACCTGCCAAAGAGCAATGGAATGGAGTATTCTAAACCTAAAACGCATAGACAAACAAAGAAACACTGATATAAGGAAACAAAGGTAATAGATGCTCTTAACCACTGCAAAAAACTAAAGTGGAAATGGGCAGGCCACGTAGCACGTATGAACTCAGATAGATGGTCCAACAAAGTAACTCACTGGCCTGGCCCGTTTGGAAAAAGGAAACAGGGTAGGCCCCCTGATAAGTGGCTTGATGAGATTAAAAAGATAGCAGAAGACAACTGGAAGTCAAAAGCCAAAGATAGAAAACTTTGGAGTAAAATGGAGGAGGCCTTTACTCGAAAAGAGGTCCTTAATAAAGAAAAATAACTAAATTTTCATGATATAGTAAAGAACAGTAATAAACAATCTCGATGACAGCGGATCCCCCTGTCTCACTCCTCTGCATACTTTTATTTCCGGACCTTTTCTCTCTAATCTGACTCTGCTTATACTTTTCTCGTAGATGTCTTTTAAAAGCTCTATTGTTTCATTTGGTACGTTACAGTCTATAAAGCTTTCCATATGCTTTCATGAAATTGAATCGAACGCTTTAGCATAATCTATGAAGGCCAGGTAGAGTGGAAATTGTTGATCTTCATATTTCTCAATAACTTGCTCAAGGGTATATATGGTCAACTGTTGAGTAGCCTTTTCTAACACCTGCTTGCTTAACTGGCTGGTAGTCTTCAGTATAGAGTTCTAGGCGTTTTTCGAGGCTCAAGGCAAATAGTTTGTATATATTTGGTTGGAGACTAATGGGGCGATAAATGCCAATGTCAGCAGGGTCACCTTTTTATATAAAAGTTTGGGTACGTGTAGTTGATGTAGGTCGGAGACACAATGAGTCTTATAAGACCTCATTTGATGAGGGTACTCACGATTCTATATTGTTCATCAATCACACATAAAACACGCAACATATTTATTATAGTTCTGATGGAGAATAAGACATGAGAGTTTAGGAGTCACAATAACAATAAAGTTCACGGCACAATACACACAAACGAAACGAAATAAAGTTCTCATTAAGAATCATGTATCACAGTACTTAGCAGGAGCGCGATAGCCGTAAGGCCGCTGCCTCGAATCTTGCGGGCAGCGGGGCGGCGGCGGCGGCGGCGCGGGCAACGCAGACCCGCAGGCTTATTACGTATCTTTCGCAAGTGCAAAACGATAGCGATTTTTGCGCAATAATTGCTCGTCCATACAGAAGTTTTAGAGTTGCTGGCGGTTTTTTTTTTAAATAAATGCATTTGACAAACAGCGAGCGATTAGCAATCGATTTTGTATGACCTAGCATACCTACACTGCAGGTAATGCCGACTTTTATGACATAAAGCGTTTGATCGCTATCGTTTTGCTATTGCATAAGATACGTAATAAGCCTGCCGTTCTCGAAACCAGCGGGCAGATCGCGTTCGCGCGGCACTATAGCGGCGTAGTGTTGTGTTCGTGGTTGTGTCGTCGAGATATTTGTTTTTATTCGCGAACGAAATGTCTGAACACCGGTGACAACATTTTTTTGATTCAAATTTATTCCTAACGCTCGATTTATTGTGGGCAATAGAAGAAGTGAATCCCTACTATAGGACAAGGAAAAGAAAAGGAGAGTTTTATCGAAATTATGAAGAACAGAGACAATGTCCTGACAAATTCTACGACTACACCAGAATGAGTGTAGAATCTTTTGACTATATTCTTGAAGCTATCAAGGTCGATTTGTTAATTAAACTGGTTAATTACTCTTCTATTTTTATGGTTCACATCTTTACTGTTCCATATCGGTGTCCTCTCAAAAATTGCTGAAATAATTTGCTCTAGCACGGCCGAGGACATTTCGACACGTCACGAAAATAAATTGCACAACACTGCTACGCAGACGCGCGGGCGGTCACCGCTTGACTGGCGCGCACCGCTCGTTGCCCGCGCCCGCGCCGCTGATTTCGAGGGCCGGTCCATTTGATTGTATGCATTATATCTTGCCGCGCCCGCGCCGCCGACGCCGCCGCCCCGCTGCCCGCAAGATTCGAGGCAGCGGCCTTACGGGAGTTGAAAACCGACTAGCGGTCATAATTTTTTTTTTTTTTTTTTTTTTTTTTTTTTTTATTACGTGGCGTCTCGCAACTCAGTCAAAGTGACTGGTTAGCTGCTTAACCGGGCTTTCCTACGGAGACTAAACTATATAGCCTCCAGCTAGGCAAAAATTTACTAAACCTAAGCGACAACGCTGAGGGCTACCCCAGTTGGGGTCGAACCTCGGCTCAGGGCGTCGCTGGGGGGACAACTAAGGCTGGATCTAATAAAGTGATTCTACCATCCGTTCGGAATAAGCCTACGTGGAGAAGAACGGACAAGAAACTCCAATTAACTAATTAGAATTAACTATGGCACAGCTATTCGCGGGCTGGCTACATAAATAATGACTGGGACTTCGCGGCGGGGCCTCGGCGGCGAGGGCGGACCAATCGGTATGTATGCTACGTTTGTACTATTTACGAACCCATTGACCGTCCTTGTAGACAAGGCTGTCAAGTTCCCTAGTAATGCACTCGTACCTCGAGAAGAGGGCACTGCATGAAGCGGGGGTGAGAGAGCCTGCATTCCGGATTTCTGCATCCAGAGCACGGGCCTGAGGGGTCATCCATATGGAATACGCGCTGATAATATTCTCAGCGACGCTCAAATATGGCTTGTGCCCGGAGGGGGCTACAGGGGGCGGGCACATGGCGGCGGTGGTGGTGGAAGCCACCTTCCGGTTTTGTGCGGGCATGGGGGCAGCTGGGGCCACTGGGTCGGGGACTGGATTTGGAGCTGCAATGGGGTGGGCCATCAGCGCTGGGATAGGCTGGGAGTAAGTCTGAGGAGCCACACTTTGGTGGTTCAGCTTACCCCATGGTGAAGTCCTCTGAGGGGCTAGACGGGGGGGGTGGTTGGGAAGAGGGAGCCATGCGCATTATGTGCGCATTGTATCGCTTGGCCATTTTAGGCGCAAGCTTGGGGGCTTTTGGGCAACCCCGGTAATTAGCCGGGTGCCCGACTTGGCCACAGAGCACGCAGCTGGGAGGCTCCGTGCACTGTGAGCGGTCTTTGGGACGGGGACAGTCCTTAGTGCCATGATCACCCATGCACTTAACGCACCTGGGTGTTGCATAGCAGTGGGCCTGAGAATGGCCATAAAGTTGACAGTTGTGACACTGTCCTACAAGATGGGGGCGGTAGGGTTTCTCGATCGAAATGCCCGACAGGGAGCACACGGTCTTTATATTGAAGATCGGGTTGTAACCCTCAGTAGGGCTACAGACAACTAATACAATATCGTACTGTTGTCCGCCTCTCGCTTTATGCAAGCGGTGGACTTCAGTGACGGGGACATTCTGGTCAAGAAGGTCCTTACGGATTTCCTCCGTAGGGATCTCTTTTGGGATTCGCCTAATGACTACACGGACGGGCTTTTCCTCAGGGAGGGAGTAAGTATGGAACGAGATGTTCCTATCTTTGAGGTACCGGGTTAAATTCCGGAAATCAGTGGGAGAGGGGAGTTGGATTCTGATGCCTTGTTGGCATGCAGTGGCTTTCGTGTAGTTGATTTTCCGCTCAACACAAGCGTTTGAAACATCGTTCCACTTGACTTTATCCTGAAGATAAACAGGTGGAGGGGGACGGAGCTTCTTATTGGTAACTATTACCATGGGACTGGGGCTGCGGTTGGACCGCTGAGAAGAAGCAATGTCAGGGGTGGGGGTGATTTGCCTTACGGGTGAGGCCGGTGGCAGAACTGATTGAGGAGAGGTTTTTGATACCGCCTTTTTGGCCTTGGTAGCATTTAAGGGACTATTCCTCTTTTTCCTCTTTCCTCCAGAGCAAACTACGGAGTCACCATCGGAGGAGACAGTGTCATAGTCGTCTGACCTATCGGGGACATTTTGGTCTACTGGGTCGTCAGCGACTGAGTCAGCTTGGTCAGCCATAGCTTCCCATTCATCGTCAGTGCTGAGGGTTGCTCCCTCTTCCATGGGGGAGTCATCATCGTCCGCCCAGATGCTCTTGGACTTGGACTTGGGCTTAGATTTATGAAGGGCGGCTATGCGCTCCTTATAGCTTTTATAAGCTTTGACCTGAGAGGATATGGGAGAAGGAGGATCTCTCCATGATCGGGTTTTCTTAGGCTCGACGGCCGGTTGAGAAGAAGTTTTAGGAGAAGGAGGATCTCTCCATGAACGGACAGTAGCTTTAGGCTCGACGGCCGGTGCTGGGGGCTTAGGTAGGGATGGCTCACCAGTCCCAGAAGTGGGCCTGGCTGCCGGGGAGGGCGACCTGGGTGAGACCTGGGCTTCGCTCGGCACGAGTGCCTGGCTAGGTCCAGGGGCCCCGGTCGGGCCCGAAGCGGGCACATAAGTGGCTAAAGCCTGATTTACAGCATGGCTGTACTTTTTGGTGAGTTTCTCCTTCTCGAGAATCTCGTGAAGGAGTTCAATTACTGCCGCGAGCGACATAATTGAGAAATTATAAAACCGGTGAAGCCGGGAGAGGTATCTTCCCCGGGTGGAGGGGCCCGGGGATGTGTGCGACCTACCCTCCCAGTCGGGTTAGACTGGGAGGTGAGTATCTGGTGAGCCCTAAGCTTGTCTACCTGCCACCAATCTTATTGGGTGACAGGGCCCTAAGGTACCGGTAAACCCACCGAAGGTGGGCCACCCACCAATGTGTACCGAAGAAGTCTGGCACGTCGGGGTAGACACACCCGACCGTGCCAGGTGAATGCTGGGGGACGAAGCGGGGGTTGACTAGGCTATCTACCAAGGCCAACTGATCCCGCTCCCGACTCCAATGACTGCCGTGTCCTTAAGGGACTTGGCGGGTGCTTGGGGCACACCCCACTGGCTTGTTAACACCGCTAGGTTTCCCGCCAGGGACCACAAAGAGTGGATTTGCCCGGAAGGGCCAAAATAGCTGCCACTACTAGTAACCAAAGTTACTAGTAGCGACACCTTTAGAGCGGCGTGCGAAGACGCGACGACCGCAGTGACGTCACGCAGAGGGGCGCGACGAGACGGAGAGTGGGGGCGCCGGAGAGCGCGGTGGGGCGACGAGCAGCGAGACGTCCGCACGGAGCGACGGCTGGCGAGCTAGCGGTCATCATTGCGGGTGGAAGGATATATAGTTGTAGGCTCGCGGTGCAGTACGGCCGCAGTGGTTGAGGTAACGTTCAACCAAACATCAACCGACATTATATCGTATACGATATAAGATGCCGTGAATGTCTGTCGACGGTGTGTTGCTGTTATTATAATAATAAATAAATAAATATAACGATATTGTTTGTGTACCTTGTATGTTTGTGTATTAAATAAATAAATAAACTATGTGGGTAGATAGTGTACCCTACAAAAGTATGATATCAGACTGTGCCCACTCTATTGGTATTTCTCTATTATCCAGTATTTTGTTGAAGAGGTTAGTTATGTAAATAATTAGTACATATTTGTCTGATTTCAAGGCTTCATTTGGAATGCCGTCTGGTCCAGTACTTTTGTCTGTTTTAAGTTTTTCGATTCTTGAAAGTATTTCTCGTTCTGTAAATCTCTCTAATAATGTAGAATCTTGATGATAGATGTTGGGAGAAGAAGAGTTCTGATTTGGTATATGTGTATTTTGCGTATAAAGTGTCCGGTAGAATTCTGTTGATATATTTATTATATCTGATCTATATATGATTTGAATATGATTTGATCAATTTCTTAGCAGTGTATACTTCTTTTAATCCTTTTTTTAGGCTTCTTGCAGTATTCAAGTGTGTTTTTATTACGTTTAGTTTATGTTCTTTGTATTCTCTTTTTATTTGTCTACCAATCGTTTTGTATAACTTTCTCAATTCTTGTCTTTCTTCTAAGGTAAGGGGTTTCTTATGTTGTAGTTCACTTCTTCTTAGCATTATGAATTTAGTGGAGTTTGAGATAGAGTATTTTTTCTTATTTTTGTGGTTTTTATAGAGTTAAGGCTTTTTATTATAATTGATTTGAGTTTTGAATTGTAACATTCGATGTCATCTTCTTCGGAAATATTAGATTTATTTAAATTTTCTTTCAGAGCTTCTATATATTGGAGTTGGTTTTCTTGTAGACTTAGTATATTTACTGATCGAAAAAGATTTTGGTTTTAATGTAACTTTAATAGCTAAATATGTCCTACGTATATGAAGTGGAGGAAGGCATAGCTCACTTTCCATAACATGTATCGGGGTACTCCTTATAAATCCACCGACTACACTTAATGCCTGGTTTTAGGCACTATCCAGTTTAATTAGTTTAAAATCACAAGCATTGTCAAAAAGAAACTGGTACGATCAATCCTGCTTCTAATTATAGAGATATCCCAAGTAGCAAACACTTGCTATATAAACGTTACGGTTTGGGCACAAATTATAAGGGCTAAAACCGTATAAAGTTTATATAGTTACCATATAATAAGCTAATCCCCCTTAAACATGCCATGTAAACGCATACTATATGGCTAATTGGCTACAAATAGACATGAAATTTGCTTTTATGTAACAAATTACCCTTATAACTGCTAACAAAATTCGGCTTTGAGACCAATATCTCGTGTAGAAGCAAACGCAATACGAATATGAGTTAATTAATTAATAATTATATCAAACGCCTCCATTATTTATAAAACAGATAGTAAAATAAATGTCTGCTTTACTAGAAATTTACTACATCGCTCTTTTTTCGTTTTATAATGGAAGTTTATGTGGGAAAGCAGTTTTGTGAGATTTGTGGATATGTTTTATGCCATATTTTTAATGGGCCTCTTTAATTTTAATGTTTTATTATAAGAAAAATGAATAAAATTTTGTGAGGCCTTGTAAATTGCTACTATAAGAATATTTAACAAATAATATGCTTTACTGTTAATTAAAATGTTACTCTTATTGTAGCAGGGTTGTGCTAATAAGCTCAGCCATATTGAATGATTTTAGGGTTCAGTCTCCATTACTTAATTAAAAAAATTGTGAATATTACTTTGTATTTTTTTAATTTTACGGAACCAAGATAATGACTAATGAATTGAATGTAGACAGTTTCTTGACAAAGATGATTGCCACGAATTGTGTACTGCAGTGATATTTTATACTCCATAGCCCAAGTATCTACATTATCAACTCTGAACCCGTCCTTTTCCATGCATTTCACATTACCTTTGCCTTTTCCTTTACCCGTCCTTTTAACTATCACGCTCATCAGATGATTAATTGCTCATCGAAAGTGTCAAAGTCAATGTTATGTGAAATTAGTTCCACGGAACCCATAGCATTTTCTTCCATCGTAAATGCAAAGTCAAGTATACATATATAACAATTCTTATAGCTGTTACATAAAGTTTTCGTCAAGACTTTTAAACATATAGAAGCTATATAACTTGCCATTTTGCATTTGCTTTAAATCTACATGTTGATAGTCTTTATAAGGGTATAGCTTTATAACAGCCATATTAATTTAAAAATAGTATGATGCCAAAGCGGCTACATGGCTAGAATATTATGTGTCTGAATAGCCATATTATATGCTTCTATATGTCCATTGCTTTAAAGTTGCCATTTAAATCTATATATATAAAAGAAAGTCGTGTTAGTTACTTCACTTATAACTCAAGAACGGCTGAACCGATTTAGCTGAAAATTGGCAGGGAGGTAGTTTAGAGCCAGGAGAAGGACATAGGATACTTTTTATCCCGTTTAGGGTAGGGTAGGGTAAGTAGGGTATGTAGGGTAGGGTAGGTAGGGTAGGGTAGGGTAGGGTAGGGTAGGTAGGGTAGGGTTGGTAGGGGGTAGGATAGGGTAGGTAGTGTAGGGTAGTTAGGGTAGGGTAGGTAGGGTAGGGTAGGTAGTGTAGGGTTGTTAGGGTAGGGTAGGTAGGGTAGATGAATGTTTGGTGTTTTTATGGCAAAACAATGTTTGCCGGGTCAGCTAGTTAGTTATATAAACTTTTATAACATAAAACTATAAGACTAATTTACCATATTAGAAAAAAACACTTTAAAATGCTTTTATAAAGAGAGTTGCAAAACTAATACTGTTACAAAACATGTAAAAGAGTTAAGCCCTTATAAATCCATCGTTATATAGCAATTTTGCTACTTGGGATGTAATCGTCTTAAATGTTTTTGGTGGAGACCCCATCCCGGACCAGATTAAACAAAAGTAAATTAATGAATTTCATTACCTTCAGATTCTTTGAGGTTTCGTTGATATGTTTACCCCATCTTAATGAGCTATCCAACCAATGACCCAAATACTTAACATTGTTAACGAATTCAATTGAAATATCGTCACAATTAAAATTAATAGACCTCCTAAAACAACCCTTTTTAAAAACACAAATCTTAGTTTTATTTGGTGACATAGTTAAACCTAGCTTATCAATTAACAATTTGGTATATCGTAAGGCAGACCGAAGTTCTTCAAACGCTAGATCTAAATTACTCTTTGGAGAATACAAGATATTCTCTCAGCATATTATTGAGATATATTCACCTGGCCAACATTCTTACATATATGTAGCGTTAAAATATTAATTAGAAATGGGGACAATGGATCTCCTTGTGTTAACCCACGGTCAGTACATCGTATCATCTCACAATCATATGTTGCCACTTGCAGATGTCTATTTTATAAAAAAGACATATTTGTGATTCAACCTCAAACTGATCTAAGACACGTAACAGGCAAGGAATAGCAACATTGTTATAAGCACTTTCTATGTCTATAAAACACGCCGCTGTAACTTAGTTCTTAGAAAAGCCAAGTTGAATTTCAGAAACTAGCCGTGTTAGGTTATCCAAACAAGATAGTGCCTTACGGAAATCCTGTCCTCAGGAAAAAGACATTGTTTTTCAAAGAACCAAGATGGACTACTATTATGTTTGGGAATTGGAATTATTTTAATTTGCCGCCATTGTGAAAAACATTTATTATATATTGAAATTAACATAAGTTTACCGGATAGTGGGAAGGTGCTTTATCATAGAAAAAGAAATTTGATCTGACCCGGGAGCTGTGTCGGCATTTTTAATACAGTTTACTAATTCTGGAATTGTTATTGGTGTCTCCAACGTAGCATTATTGGAATTAAAAGTAGGCTGCGTGGGACAAACAAAATCTGGAGTAAGGTCGCTAAGCAGACGCTCGGCTTTTTCTTTATCCACACAAGAGTTAGGAATTTGCCAACGCTTTAACCACCTCATCTTACGCCACATTTCAGAAGCTGAAGAGGTTTCATCTACAGATGAACAAAACTGCTGAAAAGATTTACACTTAGCAACACGAATAAGTCATTGTGCGGTGCTAATTTTTTCTTTAAGAATATCTAAATTTCTCCGAGAAGGGCAAAATCTCAAATTTGCAAGCGCCAAGCGCCGCTCCGCAACAGCCCTGGATAGCTCAGGGGGTGACCATAAGCTCTTAGAGTAAGGTTATTTTGGGATCGCGTAAGTGACAGACCCAAGCCGGCTGGTCACCGTGGGGGAAGACCGATACCCTCCAACAAATGAAACAAAACAGAAACGAAATGCATATAATCTGTATTTATGTACGTTGAACACACGAACGCTGAGAACACCAGAAAGTTTACAGGATTTAGAGCTGGCTGTCGAAAATATCAAATGGGTCATTCTGGGTATAAGCGAGATGCGGAGAGTGGATGAAGGAATAGAAGAGAGGAGTCACTATATTATGTTCAACAAAGGTGAAGTGGCTGGACACAGAGGAGTAGGCTTCATGATAAAGTCAAAACTCTAAAAAGAAATTATTGGGTTTGAAGGCCGGATATCGGACCGAATAGCAATAGTTCACATGAACATACCGAAATATACAAAACAGTGGACCATTATTCAAGTTTATTCACCGACGGAACAAGCTACTGCAACAGATATAGAAATGTTTTACAACAGTCTTAGCGAAGTTACTGAAAAATACTCGGACAATAATATAGTAATCATGGGAGATTTTAATGCTCAAGTAGGTGCTCAAACACCTGGAGAAGAACATGTAATAGGCAAATTTGGAATAGGCAAACGAAGCAACAATGGTGAAAAACTGGTAGAGTTCCTGCTCGAACATAATTTAACGCTGCTAAACTCCATATTGCGCAAAAAACTAAAATCAAAATGGACTTGGATATCTCCAGATGGAAAGGTTAGAAATGAGATAGTCTATCTCATTTCTAACCTTCTCTTTCGGTATACTCGAATGGACTCAAACGGAACTCGACGCCCTGGATAAGCGGGTCCGTACACTGCTGACTGCATATCGAATGCATCACCCACGATCGTTGGTCATGAGATTGTTTATCCCACGGAAGTCTGGAGGCTGAGGCTTTTTAAATGCCAAAAACTTCCACAACCGCAAGATAAGCAATCTCAGGGAATACTGTCAAAACACTGATATGGGTATGCATCGAGATACACTCTTGTGGCATCGGAGGTACCGTACTACAGGTATGTGCCCGACCCAGTTCTCGAGAATGGCAATATCACATTGTACTGGGATCGGTCCATCATCACTGACTGGACTATTATCGTTAAGAAGCCTGATATAGTGGTGGTGGACCGAATCGAGAGGCGTGCAATGATTGTTGACATAACAGTCCCGCATGACGGGAACCTCGTGACGGCTAAGCAAGATAAGCAAATCAAGTATCTTGACTTGGCTCGCGAGGTTGTCGACATGTGTTCACATCCCACGACATGTGGGATGTGAACACAGCGATCATTGTACCTTTAGTCGTGTCAGCCAATGGCTTAATAGCCACGATCCTCGACCAACACTTTAGGCAGCTTTCGTTAGGCGGCTGGCTCAAGGGCCTGATCCAGAAAGCAGTACTGCTGGACACGGTGTTGTTAGGAGGTTCCTCTCTCTGGAGCCTTGACCACCGGTAGCTTGGACCCTGTTCCCGATACCGGTGGGCCTCTGTTATTTAAAAAATTTGATTGTTTTCTTTTTTATGAAATATTTAAAAATGTAAACAATAAGAAAATAAATTAAATAAAGGAAATAATAATCACACTAATATTATAAAGCCGAAAGATTGTGAGTGTGTTTGTATGATTGTTACTCTTTCACGCAAAAACAGTTGAACGGATCTCAATGAAATTTGGCACAGAGATTGATTATAGTCAGGAATAGCACATAGGAAAATTTGGAGAACAAATTTTATGTGTCACACTTGACAGGTCAGGCCACAGAGAGATATTACTAGCTTCTGCCAGCGGCTTTGCCCGCGTGAATGTCGAAAATTATCCCGGGGGAACATATTCCCGAGATATGAAGTAATCTATGTGCTATTCCTGACTATAATCTATCTCTGTGCCAAATTTCATCCAGATCCGTCCAGCCGTTTGAGTGTGAAGAAGTAACAAACATACACACTCACAGACTGTTGCCTTTTTAATATTAGTGTGATTATAAGACCTACTGTAAATGACCAAAAATCACACGAGTAAATGAAAAAATGTCCAAACACACAAAAAGAACGAAAGAAAAAGAAAATGGAAAAAAATATATAAAAGACACCCAATAAAAACAACAACATGTTACATATGACGCACATCAGCTGTTTTACACACAATGTAAATAGCCACATGTTCGATTTGTGAAGCTTTGTCCAGGTTTCTTTGCATGTTACGTCAATGAGAACGCATGATAAAGACTTCTTGGTTGAAGACTTGGGCCTCACATGGAGCGTCTTTATTGTGCATGTTGTAAACAGGATTACGTGAGACACAAGTGAAGTCGTCTTCTCCGTAAGAAGTACATTGGCGCATGTCTTGGTCTTCCATTGTTATGTAAAAGTTTTTTACAAAGTTGATTGCGATGAAGATTGAACTTAGTTGTACGAGTTTTAAATGCCCTTTTCTAAGGAACGGTATTGGTATGACTCGATAGAGTCTGGTAAACGAAAGTAGAGACTGAAAAAGCGCGGCAAATTTAAAAAATATCAGCATAGCAACCCTAAAAACTAGTATGAAATACCTGGAATAACCTAATTTGATACTTTAGAATTATTTATTTTACTTAGACTGAATAAAAATACTATAGGCACTTTATATGGGTAATACTTTAGATATTATGTAACAAGATGAATAAAACAAAAAAAACCGTATTCTATAATAATTTCGGTTTATTCACACCACACGTAAACAATCTTGTTTTTGTTTGAATTCGGCGTCTTTCTCCTGTTGTGTTTCTTGATATTTAGACATCATGCGAAACAACATCTCCCGTAATCCACCTTTAATTGTTTTATTCATTTTTCACATAATAAATGCTAATATCAAGACTATAACAAATCAGGTTGTCATTAGTATAGTATTGCCATATAAAAAGTTTGCAAATAATTCGAGTGTCTACTTTCGTTTGCCAGACTCTATATCTTGTAGTCTTCATCGCTCAGCAAGTGGATGTGTATTTCAAATAGTATGTAGATGTTTTATTCGAGCCTTCACATGGATGAGGTCATAGAAATTTTGAAATCCCTTTGAATGTCCTTTACAGGTAACGACAATCCCTGTGGCAACCTTCCGGATATCTAAATGCCCTCTGTAAATGTTGGCGAGAGCATTTATCAGCATTTCCAATATTCGATTTAGATCACTTATAATCAGAATTGACGTCACGGCAGCGGAATTTATGTCATTAATTGTGAATAGCATTTGCGCCTTGTTCTCTATTTTTATGATTTCACTGCAAGTTTGGTGCACGTAGATGCGCAATGTTTTGAATTATCTATCTATATATGTATATAAAAGGCAAAAGTTATTGATTGATGTATCAACGCACGGGACAAACCCTTAGGTAGCCCTAAAACGAAACTTAAAATTTCGCACACGTATTTCTCTTATGACGTAGGGATCCACTAAGGACGAGTTTTTCAAAATTCATCCCTCAAGGGGGTGAAATAGGGGATGAAAGATTGAAACAAACGCACAGGCCATACCCTTAGGGCTAGGAACTTAAATTTCCGCACAGGTATTCCTCTTATGACGTAGGCATCCACTAAGGAATGATTTTTCAAAATTCAGCCCCCAAAGGGGTGAACGTTTGTATGAAACTTTTATTCCTTGGACATATTTACATAAAATTTCGTATGAATTGAGTACGGCAAAAATAATGAGTTACGTATATCAGCGTTTTCAAAAATTCAAATCCTAAGAGGGTAAAATAGGGGATGAAAGATTGAAACAAACGCACAGGCCAAACCCTTAGGGCTAGGAACTTAAATTTCCGCACAGGTATTCCTCTTATGACGTAGGCATCCACTAAGGAATGATTTTTCAAAATTCAGCCCCCAAAGGGGTGAACGTATGTATGAAACTTTTATTCCTTGGACATATTTACATGAAATTTCGTATGAATTGAGTACGGCAAAAATAATGAGTTATGTATATCAGCGTTTTCAAAAATTCAAACCCTAAGAGGGTAAAATAGGGGATGAAAGATTGAAACAAACGCACAGGCCAAACCCTTAGGGCTAGGAACTTAAATTGCCGCACAGGTATTCCTCTTATGACGTAGGCATCGACAAAGGAATGATTTTTCAAAATTCAGCCCCCAAAGGGGTGAGTTATGAAACTTTTATTCCTTGGACATATTTACATGAAATTTCGTATGAATTGAGTACGGCAAAAATAATGAGTTACGTATATCAGTGTTTTCAAAAATTCTAACCCTAAGAGGGTAAAATAGAGGATGAAAGTTTGAAATAAACGCACAAGCCAAACCTTTAGGGCTAGAAACTTTAAATTTCGCACACGTATTCCTCTTATGATGTAGGCATCCACTAAGGAAGGATTTAAAAAAAATCATAGAGATGTAAATTTATATGGAACTTTATATTCCGTAAAAAGGCTTACCTAAAATATTTTATCAGAATTCTAATTTTAGTTTTTAGGGTTCCGAAGTCAACAAGGAACCCTTATAGTTTCGCTCTGTCCGTCTGTCCGTCCGCAGCTTAGCTCAGAGAATCTAAGTACTAGAAAGCTATAATTTGGCATGTATGTACATATGAATAATTCCAACAAAGTGGTAACATAAAATCATGAAAAAAATTTTTTTTTCGGGTACCTTCCATAGACGTAAAGTGGGGATGTATTTTTTTTTCTCGTCTCTCCCATGGTGTGGGGTATCGTTGGATAGTCCATTCAAAAATATTATGGGTTTGTTAAAACCATTTTTCGATTTAGAGATTCGTTTGCGTAAAATTAAGCTTTAAGTTGCAAATTTATGTTAGAGTCAAGTGTCCCTCCCCCTCCCTGCCAGCGAAATGGTTGCTCTTGGCTATGTGAAAAAATTCACGGAAGTAGTAAATATAGCGAAATTAAAAGGAAAATTATCACGGATAACAAGGCTTTACAAATTTACGAGTAATAGTCGACCAACTTATAAAATGTACTTGGAACAGTAAAAATTTTGTACAAATGCCATTGAAAAATTACTTAAATAAATTTGATAGCTGTGTAAAACAGATAGTAAATATATGCTTACGAACCGTGTAAAAATATACAAAAATGAAATCATAACGGTTTTTACAAGTTTACGAGTAATAGTCGACCAACTTATAAAATGTACTTGGCACAGTAAAATTTTTGTACAAATGCCATTGAAAAATTACTTAAATAACGTTGTTAGGTGTGTAAAACAGATAGTAAATATATGCTTATGAACCATGTAAAAATATACAAAAATAAAATCGTAACATCCTTAATAATAATGATTTCTAAATTAATAATGTTTAAGCTCGAATAACGCATTGGAGTGGCCGGAGTGGTTGGTAGTACCAGTCCGTAGTGCATACGGCGCATGCGCGCGGTGAAGTCTATTTTGTGTTAATGCAGAAGTATTTTCGACGTTTTGTAATTAAAACGTAAAAGTAAAGTCAAATCAGATTCGATTTCCAAGCAAATTACTTATTTTCTTTTGCTCGATATCCTTCTATAAAGTCAATATTCGACCAGACTTCATCACTAATTGAGTAGCGTAAAACTTTGCGGTATTAGAGAAGATTAGAGGTGAATACATACGATTTTTTTCTAATTCCGAAAGAGAAATAAACAAGGAGCGTGCACGCAAGGATTCAGGAACGAACTATACCATTCCCCGTGGCTCTAACGCGCGCTCGTATCGGCTCCTTTCGCAATTCGCACCCGCGGTGGTACTCAAATAGATAATATTTCTCTAACTTCAGTTGCAAAGATGGATTTTATAACTCCTTCTTCAGTTACCAGTTAGTCCTTATTTAGTTTAAGTCAAGAGTGAATAGATTACATCTAGGCAAGCGTGCTTCACCGTAGACCACATCATCGCTTACCATCAGGCGAGATAGTGGTCAAACGCGAGAATATAGATTAAAAAAGAACATCATCCTATGTGGGCCCGTTTTTAGACTTTGTGAGCCGCTGAAACCGTTCTAATGTTCATGTAACAACAACAAAACCCTCTTTTTAGTCCGCATTATTATGCAACTTCGGAACCCTATTACTGCGCGTGGCTCGACACGCTCTTGGCCGGTTTTTTTTTTATTAATACTCAAGCGTTTTAAGTATTTTAGAGTGGGTATTGTGCAAATATATTTGTATTATCTATACTATCTATACTAATATTAGAAAGAGGAAAGATTTGTTTGTACCGAATAGGCTCCGAAACTACTCGACTGATTAAAAAAATTCTTTCACCAATAGAAAGCTACATTATTCCTGAGTGACGTAGGCTATTTTTTAATGAAAACGGGTCCTGTGGGGTGGTTCACGGGAGCGAAGCCGCGCGGAACAGCTAGTAATCTATATATATAAAAATGAATCCCTATTTCCCTTGGTCACGGGCATCACGCGTGGACGGCTGGACCGATTTCGCTTATTCTTTTTTTGTTGCGTTTGTTATTGTTAGGAGAAGGTTCTAATGCAATAAAAATGGTAGGTATGTAGGTAGGGTAGGGTAGGTAGGGTAGGGTAGGTAGGGTAGGGTAGGTAGGGTAGGGTAGGTAGGGTAGGGTAGGTAGGGTAGGGTAGGTAGGGTAGGGTAGGTAGGGTAGGGTAGGTAGGGTAGGGTAGGTAGGGTAGGGTAGGTAGGGTAGGGTAGGTAGGGTAGGGTAGGTAGGGTAGGGTAGGTAGGGTAGGGTAGGTAGGGTAGGGTAGGTAGGGTAGGGTAGGTAGGGTAGGGTAGGTAGGGTAGGGTAGGTAGGGTAGGGTAGGTAGGGTAGTGTAGGTAGGGTAGGGTAGGGTAGGTAGGGTAGGGTAGGTAGGGTAGTGTAGGTAGGGTAGGGTAGGGTAGGGTAGGTAGCTATTTTTTTATCCCGAAAACGGGTCCTGTGGGTGGTCCACGGGAGCGAAGCCGCGGGGAACAGCTAGTTCATTCATAAAGGCAGTGTTTCTTTTTATAACGTTGTTTTCAGCCTCTACAATTAATGTTTGGTTTTCATAAGTTGTAGTAGGTAGTCCCGCGACCCCCAGCGTAGGTGTGAGATGGAACACCGTGGTTGTTTTGGGTCAGTAAGAGTCTGACAGACCCCTCCGCCCTCCCCAGGGCGGAGGAAATCTAACGAGGATTTCCTAAAAGAGAAAAAACCTCGTTTTGGTCTTGAGTGAGCAACATAGAGTTGTAGTCAGCTAGGTGACTCAGTTCATGACGTAAGTGGCCGACAATTGTTTCGCAAGGCGTGTACTCATGTACTTCTTTGGCATAGTTTATCTATTTGTTTCACATAATCATCGATCTGACCAGTTGCTTGCCAGTATGACGTTTAGTTGTAGTAAATCAATCGGGTCCATTCGTCATGTATTATTTGCATTTTCCCAGCTTCATTGGAGTAAATGGGATGATTGCTCGATATGTGTTACCTTCAAGTTGTTCTTTGGCGCTGATTGTGCAAATCCCGTCATTGCTAGCATGGCTAGGAGAAAAAGTGACAGCCAATTGTTCTTATTTTTTGTTGTGCCTCTCCGTTTTATAGTTGCCGGATGAGGTCTTGATGGAGCTACACGCTCCTTTGGCAAGTCTGCTATCAGTTGTACGTTTCGGTTTGGTTGGAAACAATGACATCGGACGCTTTTTCGAAGCTCCTTCTTGACTGTTCTGCTACCTCCAATGACCCAAAATTTTTGACGTAAGTGGGCCAAAGTGAGCCGGGCACCTCCGTGGATAGTGTTGCGATGAACCTCTTGAATAATAATTATAATAATAACTTGCTCTTAAATACAATCTTATGGAATCGGAAGTGCCTTACTATGAGTATGTGTCCGACCCAGTTCTCGAAAATGGTAATGTCACGCTGTATTGGGATCGGTCTATCATCACTGACAGGACTATTGTTGCTAATAAACCTGACATAGTGGTGATAGACCGACTAGAGTGTCGCGCAATGATTGTTGATATAGCGGTCCCCCATGACGAGAACCTCGTGAAGGCTGAGAGAGATAAAAAAAGCAAGTATCTTAATCTGGGTCGCGAGGTTGTCGACATGTGGGATGTGAATACAGCAGTCATTGTGCCGATAGTCGTGACGGCCAATGGTATAATAGCCAAGAGCCTCGACGAACATCTAAGGAGGCTCAAGTTGGGCAGCTGGATCAAGGGCTTGATCCAGACAGTGGTACTCCTGGACACGGCGCGTATAGTCAGGAGGTTCCTCTCTCAGGACTTCAGGAGCCCTGACCACCGGTAGCTTGGACCCTGTTCCCGATACCGGTGGGCCTCTATTTTCTATATTTCTAAATGTTTTTTATTTTGTATGTTTTATAAAAATATTTAAAAATGTAAACAATAAGAAAAGAAATTGAATAAAGGAAATAATAATTAAGAAGAAAAAATGACATAAGCTAAGAAGAAAATTACGCAGTCTATTATAAGTCGCCCTTTTGTAGGGATCCCAATTTTTTTTTTATATCGTACCCTTCGATTGGAGTATAAACATAAAGGATTTAAAGATAAATAATTACAATAAGTCACCAAGAGATTATGCACCAAGGGGATAAAGCAGTGTCTTACATCTCTCCAACTTCACTCAAGCTGACCAACTTGAGTGAACTCGGTCCGTCCTGCATCTGGCTGCGCGGCACGAACGTATGTTTGAACTGTATAAATAAACCCCCCCCCCCCCCCCAAGACCCCCCGTTGTTAGGACCCCGAACAAGAAATACATAAATATGTATTTCTTGTTCGGGGTCCTATTTATTGTGATCTTTTAACCTACTCAGTGAAAGAAATAAAGTTCCAAGTTCCATAGGTCTTATGTAGGTAGCTAAAGGCAAATATCGCCATGCTTTTATTTCTGTCCTGACAAACTTTGTTTTGCCATATAAACACCAAACATTCATCTATCCTACCTACCCTACCTATCCTACCTACCCTAGTTACCCTACACTACCTACCCTACCCTACCTACGCTACCTTACCCTACCCTTCCTACCCTACCCTACTCTACCTTACTCTACCTACACTACCTACCCTACCTAACCTACCCTACCTACCCTACCTAACCTACCCTACCTACCCTACCCTACCCTAATTACCGAAAAAAAAAAATATATATACCAGTTAGGTACATGTTTAGATGTAAGTTCCACCTAAAGACAGTCCCTCAAAAAGCCCTCACTTCGCCTTGATTTGTCACTTCGCTGGCCCCGGGCAATAAAGCGGTTATATCAAAAATCAAATTTTACAGAAGAAATACAAGAAGCTAATTTATTTATATTTCAGCGTACAGTGATCCAAAACAGGCGTTCAATATGTCAATAGAATTGAAATGAAAGCAATTTTTTTCCAATTTAACCATTTAAAAATAATTGTAATGGTATAAATATTTAATAATAAGTAATCTGTGGGCTGACTTGTCAAGAGTGACACAAACATTTTCTTAGCTCCTCGTATTTTCTATAATTTATTTATCAAACCGTATTATATCACCGTTATTACTGCATAAAACAAAATTTTAATAATGTCTACATTATATATATATATAATAAACCA
This sequence comes from Anorthoa munda, assembly GCA_945859665.1. NCBI lineage: Eukaryota > Metazoa > Arthropoda > Insecta > Lepidoptera > Noctuidae > Anorthoa > Anorthoa munda. The sequence goes on along the minus strand of OX243904.1, from coordinate 24,033,775 downwards.
AGAAGAAAACAAATAATATAATTACAATGCCAAAGAATACAAAATCAAACGAAAAATGACATAAGCTAAGAAGAAAATGTTGACACGAAGCCAGGCCCGAGCCAAGAACACACGCCCAGAGTTTGTATCGTAACCTAGAGGTAACATATTTAAGACGCAATTTCAACATCGGTATTCACTTTCGCACTAACAGATAACGTCATAAGCAAAAAGAGATAGATATACTTTTGTCTATGCCATCTTTTCTGCCAGTGTGACCGAGGATGCTATAGATACTTATCTATAGACATATATCAGAACTAGATCTGTGCCACTGTCATATCGATATTATCGAGTTTAGTTTAGGAGGATTTTCTACAAATTTAGTAAAATATCTGTAAGAATCGTCCCTGACTGCCTATAATTTTATCTACGTTTTTTTAGGGAATCTTTATAATTATTTAGACACACACTTTTATATAATAATGTTTATTCATACCTTGTGCAAAAACGAGGTACATCATGAGATCAAAGTGACAGTTTTTGGTACACTCGTACGACTATATGTACAAACAGGTACTGATCAATATACTGATATATAATAAGCTAGTTCTTGTACAAGACTGAAAATAAAGTTTACAGACGAGTATGTATAAGTATAAAAGTAAGAAATAAAACATAATAAAATGGTTCACATATAATTATTTAATTTGAAAAATTAAAATGCGAAAATAAACATGATTCATCAACCTTTATCCATAGATGGGTCGAGGGATAGCGATAGCGATTCAATAAAATGCAGTGAACACAAGCGAGAATATGGTGTAGGTGTCCAGTTAGTATGTTTTATATTCTTGATCCACTTATTTCTTAAATAAGTACTCTTAGGAAACCTGTGCACAATCAATATTAGATTAATAATAACAAATAGCAAATAAACTTTAAGCAATACATTAAAGTAAGTTTTGCGATTAGGACCGGATTATTTTAAACACAATGAAAATTCAACACCAAATTACTGGCAAACTCGTGGCATTTTTTTAATACACATAATAATACCACTATACTACACACACAGAACAAATACAGCTACTTACATATTATTACACGGCGAAGAGCAGAAGTGAAAGAGAGCTGTTGCGCCCGCGCACAACGGTTTTGTTCCGTCCGTATTCACCCCTCTCGGCCTACCCGACGCGGATCGCTGCGTTACAGGATTGGTCCACCGTTGGCCAATCCTGGCTCATTACTTGCCATTGGTGCGATTCGCGCGCGCGCAAAGTTAACAGGAAACAAGACAATGGTTTACAATTAGGTCAAAACAATTTCTTAGAGACAAACACACACAAAGGCTTACAGTTATAACAAGACAATAGCTTACAGATAAACACACACGATAGTGTACAGTTAAACATGATACAATAATATTTGATAATGAAGTGAGTTGCCTACAGTAAGTAAAATAAAAATACAGTATCGATAAATCTTTCTTGTGACTTTTGTCACATCTCTAACATCAGAACGTAAGTACGTAAACTGTCATAGCTGCCGGACAGCCTATGAAATGTATTCCCTGCACAATAATTTCAGTATGCTAGTCGATAACTCACCTGTGGAAAGATATCCTTTGATTATTTTCTGTTAATACACTCATTCTACTCTTGCAACTGATAGCCACACACGACATGGTTCATGAAGATAATTAAACAACAAAATTCTTCCTGAATATACGAAACAAAGGTGTGAAAACAGCGAAACACTTTAATTAGAGCTGCTAACCGATGGGTTACAACAGTGACTAAAAAGTTATCTCTTTGAAGTTCAGGATGGTTGCGTTTGTCTATGTTTGTCTCTTTTTTTTCATAGAGTTTTTCTATAAGCAAGAACGAGAGAATTGACAGTTTCGTTTTCGTCGTTAATACGTTATCTCTAGTTACTATACAAACTCTCTGCACACGCCCAACATCTTCGGGTTCATCGCTCAACTCCGCCTCGCAGCCGCCGGGATCCCCTACAACCGTTAGTCAAGCGATCCTGGACGCTGCAGTTGCGTCGAGCTCGAGCGACGAATACTTTTCTCCGCCGACGACACCACCACCTGCGCGTCGACGGGGGGGACGCCGGCCGCCAAACAGCTTGGGGCCTCGAGGCTCATCGGCCTCTGACAGGATCTCCGCTACCGGTGGAAGTGTGCAGCGCATGCGATGGACGAAATCCATTAATGATAATATCATGCGCGCATACTTTGGGGCTACAGAGGGAGGAAGTAACCTGACTGCGTACCGTGGTCGGATGCTCTCTCTGTTTCAGTTAAGTGAGCTAGTTGTCAACGTTTCGGCCCAACGCCTATCGGATCAGGTGCGGGTCATCCAACGTATTTTTTGGATGTTGGAGTTGGATGACGCCGTACTTGATAGACTGCGTAATGAATCACGGAGTAGCCGTGTCTCGCCTACCTTGCCACCGGCCGCAGTGCAACTGCAACTCAATGTTTCACCGCGACCCGATCATGTTAGTGAGGATGACGAAGATGGGGCTATATCCGTGAGTACCCAGTGCAATGAACGATTGAGGAGCGCTTTGGAGTGTGCATTCCAAGAGTATCGATCCACACCGCCTGAGCTTAGACCTCGATTACCTCGCCTGCCCATGCATAAGAAAAATAGGGTGCTGGTGTGTTCTCTAGATTCGCAGCTATCAAATGTTTTGATACCAGCAAAGACCTTGCCGATACCCACTCGATCTTGTACTGTGCGGCTGCAGCGGCATGTCGTGTAGCTAACGTCAAATTTCCTAAAACTGATAGAGCTACACGACCAGCCATACCAGCTTGGCAGTACAGGATTGAGCGTCGTGTCGGTGACGCTAGAGCACTCATCGGCAAGCTTATCTGCTTCAGGGAGGGCAATACTCACCCTAGAGTGATGCGCTTTGTGAGGCGGGCATTCTCGGGGACTGATACCAGTTCTCGAGATTATCTATCCCGCGTCACAGAGCGTATCGACTTCCTGAAGCAGAAGATCTATGCTTGCGCAAGCCGTATTCGTCGGTACAAGCGGCGAGTGGAGCGATACACTCAGAATCGCACATTACAGAGCAATAAAAGGTGGGTTTATAGGGCCTGGGAGCGACCCAACCAAGGTGTGACTGATATGCGCCTACCGGATAATCACGCCATGTGTTTGTTCTGGCGCGATATCTGGTCGGAGCCTGTCAGTCACACCGAGGGTGACTGGACACGGGAGGTCGAGCAAGCGTGCGATCCAATACCACAAATGGGGGCATTTAACATCAGCCCCCAAGATGTGGCTCGTGCAGTCCGTCCGTTGCCCAACTGGGAATCTCCAGGGCCAGACGGACTGCAAAACTTTTGGATTAAATGGTTCAAAAGGTCACACGCTCGTTTGGCATCTCAGTTCCAGTCTGCCTTAGAGTCAGGATCGCTGCCCCAGTTCCTGACGACAGGAATAACCCACCTGCTCTATACGAGTAAATCGGGTAGTACTGTGGATCCTAAAAATTATAGACCGATAACGTGTTTACCTACGGTCTATAAAGATCTTACATCCATTCTGAGAGCGAAAATTAATCAACATATTGACAATAACGCCATCATGATGGATGTAGGAACGGGTCCCGCAGTACTAAGGAGCTGCTCCTAATAGACATTGCCATTAGCCAACAGGTTCGCCGTTCCCGCAAGGATCTGGCGACATGTTGGATAGATTACAAGAAGGCCTATGACTCAGTGCCACATACATGGCTCATGAGGGTGCTGGAATTTATATAACTCTGCGCGCCTTCCTGACGTCATGTATGGGGCAGTGGAGGACGGTCCTTCACTATCCAGGATGTCGACAGATTCAGAAAAACGGCGAACCTATACGGATCGAGCGCGGCATATTTCAGGGCGACAGTCTGAGTCCTCTGTGGTTTTGTTTAGCCCTGAACCCTCTCAGTACACTGCTGGAGGGTTAAGGCCTGGGCTATCGGTTGAAGAGAGGTGGTCAGGTCATATCACACCTCCTATACATGGATGATCTGAAGCTCTTTGCCTCCAACAACTTGCAACTGATGAAGCTACTGAAGGTAACAGAAAACTTCAGTGACGCCATCAGGATGGAATTTGGTGTGACAAATGTGCAGTCATGCATGTAAAGTAAGGGGAGATTATGGATCCCTAGATCCCTTTCCTCAACCGAAACTTGCAAGTATTTGGGTATGTCGGCAGCACTAGGCATCAATGTTACTGACGTGAAACAGTCGTTGAAGGAACGCATTTTTGGCCGCCTGAAAAAAGTACTAAATAGTATATTATCAGGCGGGAACAAGGTGCGCGCCTTCAACGGCTGGGTCTTGATGTATTCTTTCGGCATACTCAAATGGACTCAGACAGAACTTGATGCCCTGAATAGGAGAGACCGCTCGCTGCTTACCGCAAATCGTATGCATCACCCACGCTCATCGGTCATGAGACTGTATATCCCTCGGAAGTGCGGGGGTCATGGCTTTTTAAAGGCTAAGACCCTGCACAACCGTGAGGTATGCAGTCTTAGGAAATACTTCCAGGCCGCTGACGTGGGTGTGCATCGAGATGTGGTAGCGGTGGACAAGGGCGGGGTAACGCTCACCTTGGCTAACAAGAACAGGCGAAAACCTATAGTATTAGATACTAATGACCGCAAGGCGGTATGACAGATCAAGGAGCTTCACGTACGCTTCTACCGGGTCCTACATGGACCCGATGTAGATCTTTTAGCGTCCGTGGCCTGGCTGCGATTTGGTGACCTTTTCGGGGAAACCGAAGGTTTTGTCTTTGCAACTACCGGAAATACATTGTGAAAGACGGCACGGTTAACATCTGTCGGGCATGTCACAGGCCTGGGGAATCCATCGGTCACATAATTTCCGGTTGTTCTAGTCTAGCTAACGGAGACTATTTCCATAGACACAACCTTGTAGCCAGGATTATCCATCAGCAACTTGCTCTTAAATAATCTCTCTTGTGGAATCGGAAGTGCCTTACTATAGGTATGAGCCCGACCCAGTTCTCGAAAATGCCAATGTCACGTTGTATTGGGATCGGTCTATCGTCACTGACAGGACTATTGTTGCCAATAAGCCTGACATAGTGGTGATAGACCGACTAGAGCGTTGCGCAATGATTGTTGATTTAGCGGTCCCCCATGACGAGAACTTCGTGAAGGCTGAGAGAGATAAGAAAAGCAAGTATCTTGATCTGGCTCGCGAGGTTGTCGACATGTGGGATATGAATACAGCAATCATTGTGCCGATAGACGTGACGGCCAATGGCATAATAGCCAAGAGCCTCGACGAACATCTGAGAAGGCTCTCGTTAGGCAGCTGGATCTGGCTTGATCCAGAAAGCGGTACTCCTGGACACGACGCGTATAGTCAGGAGGTTTCTCTCTCAGGAGCCCTGACCACCGGTAGCTTGGACCCTGTTCCCGATACCGGTGGGGTACTATTTTTGTATTTTTTAATGTTTTTTGTAAAATAATGTTTGAATATATTGGAAAATTGGATTTGTGGCACTTTAGATTATAAGCAGCGATATATATATATATATTTTTTTTTCTATATTAATAAAATCTACGGTTCTTAATAATAAATTACAATCTAGCCTTAATAGAACCGTAGAAGAATGTCCTTTGGGCACTTTGGGTGCCACTTTGCTCGTAGCAATTTTTCAGAATGTTCTAATAAATATTGATTTTAAGGGCAAAATACGCAGTAAACTGATATTATATTTTTATACGCTTGGGGGAGGCCTATGTCCAACAGTGGACGTCTTTTGGCTGATATGATAATGATGATATTTTTTTAAAGAATCTAGAAGTCTAGAAAAATAAACGTATTTCGGGCAAAAATCCCGATTCTATGTTATTTATATATATTTTTGATTTGGTTTGGACTTTGTGTGCAGTAGTCAAGGCTATTAGGAGGGTTGCAAGTTTTTTAGAGATTTTTTCTAAGTTAAAATTTTCATTAGGATACCACGATGTTAAATAATTAAGAACCAGGGAGGTATCCCAAGTATATGAATTGACCATCACAGGAATCGCAATCTTCGACCGCACCGATCATTTAAAGATCTTTTATTGATTGATTAATTTGTACTTTGCAGGAGTAAGTGTTTTTGCTATAAAGCGGTGAATGTTCTATTACAGCTTGCGAGAAGGGAATGCGATAGCCTGTGACCCAAGACAGTATTGTCTTATCATTAGTGATAAGGGACCACTGGTCAAGAAAATTAGATAGCCGACCGGCGGCGGCGTCCATTACCGGGCGGCGGCGGCCGCGGCTTTCTGCTGGACGCGATGACTGTCTCGAGGAGGCCCCGTGCCGATTGCTGGATTCAGGTTCTTTTCTCCTCTGGGTTCCCTTCGACCTGTGGCTCTGAAGAGGGGCTCGCCAGTTTAAAGGATTTTTCTGTACATTGGAATTAGTCTTTTTTTTTTCAGGCGGTGTGGGAGGCGTGGGTTTCATGTCGTCTCCCGTTTTCGTTATAGCTTTTGCAGCTTTGAGCCTTTCTGCTAGCTCTGTACTAAAAATAAATTTATCAATTTTAGTCGCCTGAAGCTGATCTTCTAATTCTTTTTTCACGTTAAAAAGTATGAATTGCCTTCTCACAAGTGAATCAGAGTTTATGCTATCGCATAATATTTTGTGTACAACCATCAAGAGCTTAATAAGCTATGTGGGCGAGGTGGTCTGCTCAGGTGTTATAAGCAAGGTGAGAACTTCGGCAATACAGGAACAAAACCAGAAGCAAATCGCGTCCGCTATGGACGCGATTTGCTTCTGGTTTTGTTCAATACCCTTGTTCCTTTTGTGGACAGCTTCGTAGACGTCAACCTATACCTCTGGATTCAGTGAGGGTGCGTCGATGCGTACACTCTTTTTTGGGAGGTGTCCTCACCAAGCAGTTGCATAATCTCATCATTGATTTGTGGTGTCACCTGCGAGTCTGGGGGCGCAGGCCCTGTCCCTGCGACGTCGACTGTCGACGGCGCTGGCGGCAATTTCGTAGCATTAGCGACGGCGGGACCCGGCGGAGGCGGCGGCGGCACGGCGGGTGGTGGTGGCTCAGTTCGGCGGGTGTGGTGTAGCGACGTGAGGAACGGCACTCGTCGACGGTTCATGTATGTATTCGATCATAGGTACACCTGGGATCGACGTGATTCGCGATAATATTTTCGTCCACACATTATGTCAAAAGCTAAAGTGACAAGTGAATAAGTGACAGGCCCTAAGACTGCCCGCAAAACCCTGACAAGGTAGGTAATTAGATATCATCAGTACTTATAAAGTGTAAAGTGTCAGTCCCAAAAACTGACCGCATTACTTGAGCTACATATGTAGAGTGACATTCGCATAAAATGCCCGCAACAACACATTTATATAGCATATTAATAAGAGGTAATTTTGGGAAGTGACAGTCTCAAAGACTGCCCGCAACACAATTTTTTTACGCATAAAATTAACTTTTTATTCGGTAAACTGATAACCCCACAAGCAGTACCAAACTAAAATTAACCCCACAAGTTAAAATTAACACGCGTTAGATATACCTAGGCTGCGGGTGCGCGGCGGGGCTGCTAGCCGAGCCGGTGGAGCTGCCGCTCGACGAGCACGAGGTGCACGACGACGAGGACGACGTGGAGGACAGGCGGCGGCGCGGCGCGTATTGTCGTTCGTTCCGGCGGGCGCGCAACAATTTTTCTTCTAACTTTTTAAACTTTTTATGACGACTTACTTATACTTTACGACTCATAGTCTCTAGGCTCAGTACGAGAGCGTTTACCCATTTTGACGAATTGAGTTCACATGCGAAGCGGCGGAGCACTGAAAATGACGAGTACTGCGCCCGGGCAAGACTAGTAAGTTAAAAAACTAAAGAAACCAGTTTCTTTTTTTTACCCGACTGCCGAAGGAGGGTAATGTGTTTATCAGTCTATGTATGTATGTATGTATATATGTATGTATGTATGTATGTATGTTTGTTCCTATGTGGCGTTCCAGAGACCAAACGCGTTGGCCGATTTTGATGATTATTACGTCAATCGATTCGTCTTAATCCTGCGAGTGTCACTTAAAATTGGGCGCCATTTTATGGGGAAAATATTTTTTTTTTCTTCCAAACCCATCGTGTGGGGTATCAAAATAAAGGATTTCAAAAATATATAACACTTCTATGTTTAAATGTACCTAATTCTAAAAAAAAATAACAAAAAAGGTGTAAATAAAAAAAAAAAAAAAAAAAAACAAAAATCCCGACTGCTTAAAAAGCAAATTAAAAAGACGTAAACAAGAAGAAAATCATGCTGTGCAGTCGGAGGATACATCTGGTTTTGGTCCACCAGGTCGCGAATAACTATCCTCCGACTGCACAGCATGATTTTCTTCTTGTTTACGTCTTTTTAATTTGCTTTTTAAGCAGTCGGGATTTTTGATATTTTTAATTTTTTTTTTGTATGATATTTACTACTGCGCAGCCATTGTAGCCAACTTCAGGATGGCTAGGAAGAATGGCTAGAACTAGACCTCCCAACCAACTAACCAAAATTGTTGGAGGGTCAACTCAATTTGGTTGGCCAACCACCACCTAGTCTACGCGATAAATTGTTAAAACAACAAAACCAATGTCATGATATCCTTGTTTTAGTTGAGTAATGATTTTTCCAAATATCAAACATATCTTAAGATTTAAAAGAAAAGAAAACAAAATTGCTATATTTTTTTTGGCACAAATATTCACGAGCTGGCGGACCAAAACCAGATGTATCCTCCGACTGCACAGAATGATTTTCTTCTTGTTTACGTCTTTTTAGTTTGCTTTTTAAGCAGTTGGGTTTTTTGATTTTTTTAATTATTTTATAATCTTCCTTCCTTCTTCCTTCCTTTCCGGAAAAAAATCGTCTACATCGAAGCAGCGGTCTACAGTTGCGGTCTACAGCAGCGGCAGTTCCAGCAGGAGTCAACATCTTGCTCGGGAGACTTTGCCGAGCACCCGCACACGCCCAGAGGAGAAGAAAGCATCAAGAGGTCGACCAACGACGGACTTCGGAACATCGTCGAACGGTCTAGTCATCGCAACGGACACAGAACTTGGCGATTATCGTCAGTCCAGTGGAGGGTATTGACATTTCGACAGTTCGTTCCAATTTATCTCTTATTTTCTTAATTTATATGTTTAAACAGCTATATTTAAGTGAGTGCTATTAACTACCTTCATCTCAGCTTATAAAGGGAAATCACTGTTTTACAGCCTTATAATTCTCCATCATGACCATTTCTGTTAAAAAGCAATAACAACTAGCATCTAAAATTAAAAGATTGTTTACGCAAAACATTACTACAATTATGTTTATCGGCTGATCGCGCGACGACATACCCAGTACAGCTGTTCCTTTGTTCGCACCGTGTACATAATAAAGAATATTCTATTCTATTCTATAAATACATAGCTCATTAGTATTTTTTTTCTTACCATTCGCAACATCGGGTAAACAAGTTTATATTCACCGTTAATATTTGCGCGCTAGCTACTAGCAATTAGATCGTCATGGCAGAAGAAAAAGTGGCGAAGCTAATTAAAAAAAGCAGCTGCATGAAAGTCAAGCTCACAATTTTTAGCAACTACCTACAAATGCAAAAAAGTTGCAGCGAGCTCGGCAGTCTGCAACTATTAGATTTAGAAACCAGATACAGGAAATTTGATAGCTTATACGAGGTCTTCGACAAATTGCAGGGTGACATCGAGCTGTTGTCGGACAGCCCTGATGACGAAAGCGAGGAACGAGAGCAGTTCGAAAATCAATATTACAAGCTGGTGGCGACGGCAAAGAGTATGCTTGGTGCTCGTCCACCTCAGTCAAGCAGCTTTCGGGACGGTGCCGTGACAGGTGACGGGGATGTACAGGCAGGTGGTTTTTTGAATAACTATGTAAGGTTGCCAAAAATAAACCGGTTTTCCAAAGTCATATACACACTGGCTCGAGTTTAGAGACACTTATATTTCCCTTATTCACTCGTTACGATACTCGATACGTGTCGGTCTACCTCGCCATCTCACTTGGACAAGTGACCCTATTTATTGAAAGTCGGAGCAGCTCAGTATTAGCACATCTCGATGTCAGGCCAACACTCTCCGGTCTGCACCACCACACCTCCAATTTGCTCTGTATCTCTACACCACACACACTCTAGGCAGATGTGTTGCTACGCTAAAGTAAAAAAATGTGCTTATCCCTGTAACGTTTTTATATCAATTTGCCACTAAAGTGATAGCAACTGAATTGAAGATTCAATCTTTCATAAGTTCACATGATTTTATTTAATAGGATTCAATATTACCTTGATATAAACAATTTTTATATATTGTTCCACAGACTATTATCTACCAGAGATATTGAGTTCGTAGACCGTCTCGTGGATATAATAGAGTCACCAAGAAACCTTGGTTCGACACCTCTTCCGAATCTCGCATTGTTTGTCCGGGACAGTTGAAATTTGTAATTATACCGGTATTAAACCTTTCGCCTAAAAATACAGTCCACTCATTTCATCTACGAGCTAACAGTTTGGAAAATTATAAACAATGAAACCATTCTCGCTAATTACCTCAAATCTTTAGAAACTTTAGACGGATTTATATAATTAAGACATCATTATACAAATCTTGACGGCCAAAAAAAGTTCATAGAAAAGTGACGTAAAAAAAAACAAACGTGGCGAATTTTGGGCCCCATTTGTGGGGGTCCCAATTTTTTTTTCTTTCAATCCCATCGAGTGGAGTATCAACATAAAGGAAAATCAAAATCAAAATTAAAATCAAAATTTATTTTATTCAATTAAGCCAATAAGCGGCACTTTTGAACGTCAAAAAAAATATTTTAAAAGTAACAATAATTGATTCTACCGTCCATTCGGAAATGTAGCTTGTTGTGGAGAAGAATGGACAAGAAACTCCACACTTTCTCTTTTAAAATAAAAAGTGTTTTACAAGTATTTGGTTACATCATTTTTTGTTAGAAAATAATAAATATATGTGAGAACGATGTAAAAAGACGTGCACGTAAAAGCGTCTAGAGTAAAACAAACAATTAAAAAAATATCAATACATAGGCAATTAAAAACAGACCGAGGCAGCTAAGTTATGACCAATCCCAACTGACGGCGCCCGTCCACGAACATGACACATAGATCGGCACCACTCAGATCAACCATCATGAAGGGAACCGAATGATCCAACACACGTGCCACCATCAGAGAGACATTAGAGAGAGCATGACACACTATTAACTGCCAGGGCACACTAGTCAACAAACGACATAAAGGTACAGTAAATGGTAGATTTAGAGTTGGTACATAGTACTCACATATGTGCTGTGCAGTTATACAATACTAAAATTAAATTGAGTTTATACAACACAAATATATTCATACAGTCTTCAGTAGGTCCAACAATACTTCAGAACTTTTCTACTTAACACTTGTTTTTGTGCCCTAGTGGCTGTGGAGCAGGACTAGCGTTGAGCCAAGCATTTTTATCAGCGATGTAATCCCCCAACCTATAATATGCCTGCCTGCATAGTGTGCGTTTTATACAATTTTTGAATTTCGACTCATTCAGTTCTTGAATGTGGAGAGGTATTTTATTGTAGCATTTTATACAGTACCCCATAAAAGATGACACTACTTTAGCCAGCCTGAAACCTGGTTGAATTAATTGGTCCCTATTTCTAGTAACATAATTATGTCTATCGCTGTTTTTACTAAAAAGATGTATATTCTTATTCTTAGATGGATTTTTAAATATAGTAAGTAATAGTAGTATTTTAGTAATGACAATAGTAGATTATGCACCAAGGCGATAAAGCAGTGTCTTACTTGACGTCGAAAAAATATATACCAGTTAAGTATATGTTTAGATGTAAGTTATAGCTAAAGACCGTCCGTCACCACTTCCTAGTTTTGTAGCTGGGATGAAGAAGTGGCGCAAAAAACTGCCCAGCAACACGTTTGACGTTTTTCCAATCGCTGTCACGACGCTTTCGTTGATAGGATGTCACTTGTTTAGAGCCTTACACACGAAAAACACGACGGAACCCGAGCTATACAGCTCGTGCTTGATGTCACTTTACAGTTTTATTTTTATTTTCCAAGTGATATAAATACATGGGTTTTCTTTCTTTCTTAACTAATGTAAATAAGTAGGGTAATATTGTAGTGTAACAAATGATATTGATATTTTTTTGTACTACAATAGATATTGGAATAATTTATGACCTGATGCAACGGCTGCTATTGTCTGCCTGTCTGGTGGACGGGTATTTAAGCCCAGCAGTCCTAGCTCTGCCACATTGCACTGTCTGCAACCGCAAGAACAACAGCAACCAACATGAAGTGTTCACTCTCATTCGTCACACTGGTAAGCTTTTTATTATTTTCAATATGTCCTGTTTGTGAATCTCATATTCTTTTTCTTCGATAGTTTAAATTTATCCTATTTTTATTTATGTTGCAAATTAAATATTTTTTGAGCAGTATTTAGCCATGTCGACTATAAGCCTTTCAGGGTACAGGTGTATATTTGAATAGTTTATTTGTGAAACACTCATAGATACTATAGCACTACTGAACCGAAGTATTTTTTATCTTTCCATCTGGAATTTCTCAGTAGCAGCCTGGAGTTTAGATTAGTGCGCGGTTGACGCAATGGTCTCGCCCCCTATTACATGACTTAAATATAACCATCCAAATGTGCCTGTGCACCTCTGACCAACCCTTCGTTATACAGGAGTGATGTTATGTTAGGTATAATACATTCTGTCGGGTAGTAGAATTACAGTTCAATATAAAACAATTTAGTTTTGTCATATAAAACGTTTAGAATATTGTGGTCAGAATGTAACGAGTATTGCTCTATAAAGATGATGCTTAGACTCTAAGCCTTCTCGTCTAATAATATGTCAGAAGTAACTGTGAAGTGAACGCTGCGGGGTTCCGCTGGGTGCATGGCCTATGTCCAGATGCGGATGATGTTAGACATTGGATTGCATGTACAATCAAAATATTATTAATGATTATAACTTACGTTTATTTCACAATGTTTAATATTACTATAAGCAGTTGTTATTCTTGTGACAAAATATCTGTAAGTAAATGAGCAAAGTGATGCTTTTCACTTCACCATCCTCCGCAGCCTAGCTTCATCCACTGCTGGGCATAGGCCTCTCTATTCTTGTGTCAATCCCGCCGCTCTGGATATACCGGAACCACATCAACTGACGTTGCAGGACAGAAATTGAAGTTTGGTGCCATTTCTGTAGACACTCTTCGGGTAGAGTTAATAAATGCGATAACTTTGTTTGTTCCTTCAAGGACCTGGTTTTATACAGAGTGTAACAAAAACATGGTTCCGTATGGTCCCGGACGTAATGGGGGTGCTAAGAATCTCCAGACGAGATCCAGCTACCCCAACAAACACCGACGACTGGACCTAGCAACATACAACACGCGCACACTTCGGACCGACGAGAAGATCACTGAACTCGAAGAGGAATTGAGCAGGTTTCGATGGAGTATTGTAGGGTTATCTGAAGTCGGAAGAGAGGGGGAGGATTTGATAATCCTCAAATCTGGTATCTTGCTCTATTTACGAGAGGGTGACCAGCAGTCCCGGGGTGGTGTCAGGTTTATCGTCCACAAGTCCCTTGTGAATAACATGGTGAAGATCGAGAGTATGTCAACCTGGGTGGCGTACCTTATACTCAGAATATCCTCGAGATATTCGCTGAAGGTCATACAGATCTACGCCCCGACCTCGGCACACCCCAACGACGAGGTGGATACCATGTATGAGGATATTTCTAGAGCCATGCATGGTTTCAAAACCACTTCACCGTTGTCATGGGGGACTTCAACGCGAAACTGGGCAAACGAGACGATGATGAGTTGCAAGTGGAGCAATTTGGAGTTGGACTACAGAACCACCGGGGTCACCTACTGGCCAGTAGAAGGAGGGCCTCTTTAATGATGAACTCCTTTTTCAGAAAGCGTGAACACTGGAAATGGACCTGGCAGAGCACCGATGGTGGACTTCATCATGTCAACCAGGAAGCAAATGTTCAATGATGTCTATGTGATCAATTCGGTGAAAACCGTGGGCGAGCACCGAATGGTAAGAGGCACATTGAACATTAATATTAAGCTTGAAAGGTCTCGACTGATGAAGTCCACGCTCCATCCAACACAGATACAAGTCCAAAACCCCGAGAGCTTTTAGCTCGAACTCCAGAATCGTTTCGAGTGCCTAGGGAGCTATGTGGATGAATACAGCGATGGGTTCGTGGAAGCTGTCCATACGGTTGGGTCTAGAGCCGTCTCAAGACCCGTCGTACAGATAGAATCAAAACAGCTCTCTGATCCTACTCTCAAGCTTATGAAGGAGAGGCGTGAAATGATCCTGCAGACTTTAGATGAGGCGTGTGTTAGAATCATGAAGGAACTCCATATAAAAGTAACAATATTTACGAAGATAGCAAGCTTGGAATGTCAAGATGGTTGTTGGTTATTTACTGTGTATCAGAGTTCCTTTGTATGCGTGATATAAGGGAAAGGTTTTATGAAGAAAATCACAGAAAGATAAGACTAGGTATTGATTTCAATTAGGCTTGTCAATTAATTCATATTGAGGCTCGAGAGAGCTTACTGCTAAACTAGTTCTCGTGGAGAAGAAGGGCAAGAAACTCCACGGAAGCTCTTCTATAGTATTTATAGAACTCTTTTACAATCATATAAATATAGTTTATCACAATAAAGATATTATAACCATTATTCCTGTAACATTTCACAATGTTACATAATCAAAACAACAAGGGTAAGGCAAAGAACATGACTAGCCCTTAAATCAATTTAACATAATTAGGAATAAAGGCTATAATATGATACAGATATAGATACCTGCCATGTTATCACTCCACCACCCTTGGTTGACTGGTAGAGAATGCCTCAGGCATTAAGTCCGCCTATGTGTCTGTATGTTGCATAAAGTTTTAAATAAATAAATAATCAAGTTATAATATCAAATAAATTACGTGAAGCTTGTTTAGTCCATCTTTCACAGAATATAACAATTCAGGAAAACAATGTAACTATTACAACATAACAACTGGGGGGTGACCATAAGCTCTTAGAGTAAGGTTATTTTGAGTGTGTGTAAGGGACAGATGTATATGACTTGTATACATCTGTCACTTACGCGATCGCAAAATAACCTTACTCTAAGAGCTTATAGTCACCCCCTGGTCTGTATTGGCTTGTAGTTCACAAAAAAGTGTGTCACCTTACGAATTACACACTATTAATAGCAACGAGTCGACCTGTCAAATGACCCCACCATTTTCTACATTTCTATAAATAATAAAGCAAGAGGCCACGACGGCCAGACCTTCGTTATTTTATAAAAGCTGAAGATATCCCGGATGTCAGCCTGTACGAGATTAGGATGGCTCTGAAACAGCTTAAAAACAACAAGGCGCCGGGTGACGACGGAATCACGGCTGAACTCCTGAAGGCGGGTAGGAAACCGGTCCTTAAGGCCCTTCAGAAGCTGTTTGATTTCGTCATACTCGAGGGCAAAACGCCACAGGCATGGTGCAGGGGCGTGGTGGTACTCTTCTTCAAAAAGGGCGACTATGCCCGGCTATAGGCCCATCTCACTTCTTAGCCATGTCTACAAGTTTTTTTCAAGAGTCATCATGAATCGTCTCGCGCACAGGTTTGACGATTTCCAGCCTCCCGAACAAGCCGGATTCTGAAAAGGCTTTAGCACCGTAGACCACATACATACGCTGCGGCAGGTTATACAGAAGACCGAAGAGTACAACTTGCCTCTCTGTTTAGCGTTTGTGGACTACGAGAAAGCTTTCGATTCGATTGAGACTTGGGCAGTACTGCAGTCTCTCCAACGGTGCGAGATCGACTACCGGTACATTGAGGTATTGAATTGTTTGTACAAAACCGCCACCATGTCAATCCGTCTTCAGGATCAGATCTCGAAACCAATCCTTCTCCAGCGCAGCGTGAGACAGGTAGACGTAATTTCTCCGAAACTGTTCACTGCTGCACTGGAGGATGTCTTCAAGGTTCTGGACTGGAGGGGGCTCGGCATCAACGTTAGTGGCGAGTACATCACTCACCGTTCAGTTTGCCGACGCCATAGTCGTCATGGCTGAGACCATGGAGAGCCTCAGCAAAATGATCAATGACCTCAGTAGAGCTTCCGAAAGAGTGGGTCTTAAAATAAACAGGGAGAAAACCAAGGACATGGTGAATACCCATGTAACACCCACTCCTACCAATGTCGGATACTCTACACTCGAAGTTGTAGATGAATATGTCTACCTGGGACAAACGGTCCAGTTAGGTTGGCTTAACTTCGAGAAAGAGGTTATCGTCGAATCCGACTCGGCTGGGCGGCGTTCGGGAAGTTGCGTGGTATCTACTCGTCTAATTTACCGCAGTGTCTCAAGACAAAAATCTATGACCAGTGTGTGATCACTTATGGGACCGAGACGTGGTCGCTCACAATGGGCTTTATCAGAAAGCTTAAAGTCACCCAAAGGGCAATGGAGAGGGCTATCCTCTCCATTGCCCTTTGGGTGACTTTAAGGCTCAGCGTTTCCTTGCGTGATCATGTCAGAAATGAACAACTTTCTCCCGGAATGCCATAGAATGCCATACCGAAAATAAATATTTAATTGTCCATACAAAGTTGTCGTCAGCGGACTAAAATTTGTATGAGAGATGTATTTTTTTTCGCGAAAATCATCCTTAAGGGTCGGAAGTTTGTATGGTGAACTAAAAATTTCTCAAGTAAGGCGGCCCGCGTACCTACAATGTCATCTATATATGTTTATTTTTCTTTCTTTATATAAATAATTGGCAATTCGAACGCAGACGAAGTCGCGGGCAATAGCTATTGACGCTATACAATAGCGTTTTATAAGCAAATGCATTTAATCCGATGTGTAATGATGATGAATGTGACGGTTATGTACGCAGATGGTGACGTCCGCGCTTGTGGTGCCTGGCGTGTACTCTGTTACTGGCGTCACCGATGTGTGCTACCCACCAGTGGGATGCACACAAATATGCGCCTCACTAACACCTGAGCCCACCACACCGGAACCCACCACACCAGAGCCAACCACACCAATGTGCGCCACTCCAGAGCCCACCACACCAGAGCCCACCACACGAAAGACTACCAAACTAAGGACGACCAGACATAGGACCACCAAACGAAGGACCACCAGACGAAGGACCACCACACCAATGTGCCACACACACGAGCCCACCACACCAGAGCCAACCACACCAGAGCCCACCACACCTGAGCCCACCACACCTGAGCCAACCACACCAATGTGCCACACACACGAGCCCTCAACACCAGAGCCAACCACACCAGAGCCAACCACACCAGAGCCAACAACACCAGAGCCCACCACACCAGAGCCAACCACACCAGAGCCTACCACACCAGAGCCAACCACACCAATGTGCCACACACACGAGCCCACTACACCAGAGCCAACCACACCAGAGCCCACCACGCCAGAGCCCACCACACCAGAGCCAACCACACCAGAGCCCACCACACGAGAGCCAACCACACCAATGTGTCACACACACGAGCCCACCACGCCAGAGCCAACCACACCAGAGCCCACCACACCAGAGCCAACCACACCAGAGCCCACCACACCAGAGCCAACCACACCAGAGCCAACCACACCAGAGCCAACCACACCAGAGCCCACCACACCTGAGCCCACAACACCAGAGCCAACCACACCAATGTGCCACACACACGAGCCCACTACACCAGTGCCAACCACACCAGAGCCAACCACACCAGAGCCCACCACACCAGAGCCAACCACACCAGAGCCAACCACACCAATGTGCCACACACACGAGCCCACTACACCAGAGCCAACCACAACAGAGCCCACCACGACAGAGCCCACCACACCAGAGCCAACCACACCAGAGCCCACCACACCAGAGCCAACCACACCAATGTGTCACACACACGAGCCCACCACGCCAGAGCCAACCACACCAGAGCCAACCACACCAGAGCCCACCACACCAGAGCCCACCACACCAGAGCCAACCACACCAGAGCCAACCACACCAGAGCCCACCACACCTGAGCCCACCACACCAGAGCCAACCACACCAATGTGCCACACACACGAGCCCACTACACCAGAGCCAACCACACCAGAGCCCACCACACCTGAGCCCACCACACCAGAGCCAACCACACCAATGTGCCACACACACGAGCCCACTACACCAGAGCCAACCACACCAGAGCCCACCACACCTGAGCCCACAACACCAGAGCCAACCACACCAGAGCCAACCACACCAGAGCCCACCACACCTGAGCCCACCACACCAGAGCCAACCACACCAATGTGCCACACACACGAGCCCACTACACCAGAGCCAACCACACCAGAGCCCACCACACCTGAGCCCACAACACCAGAGCCAACCACACCAGAGCCAACCACACCAGAGCCAACCACACCAGAGCCCACCACACCTGAGCCCACCACACCAGAGCCAACCACACCAATGTGCCACACACACGAGCCCACTACACCAGAGCCAACCACACCAGAGCCCACCACACCTGAGCCCACAACACCAGAGCCAACCACACCAATGTGCCACACACACGAGCCCACTACACCAGAGCCCACCACACCAGAGCCAACCACACCAGAGCCCACCACACCTGAGCCCACCACACCAGAGCCAACCACACCAATGTGCCACACACACGAGCCCACTACACCAGAGCCAACCACACCAGAGCCCACCACACCTGAGCCCACAACACCAGAGCCAACCACACCAATGTGCCACACACACGAGCCCACTACACCAGTGCCAACCACACCAGAGCCAACGACACCAGAGCCCACCACACCAGAGCCAACCACACCAGAGCCAACCACACCAATGTGCCACACACACGAGCCCACTACACCAGAGCCCACCACACCAGAGCCAACCACACCAGAGCCAACCACACCAGAGCCCACCACACCTGAGCCCACCACACCAGAGCCAACCACACCAATGTGCCACACACACGAGCCCACTACACCAGAGCCAACCACACCAGAGCCCACCACACCTGAGCCCACAACACCAGAGCCAACCACACCAATGTGCCACACACACGAGCCCACTACACCAGTGTCAACCACACCAGAGCCAACGACACCAGAGCCAACCACACCAGAGCCAACTACACCAGAGCCAACCACACCAGAGCCAACCACACCTGAGCCCACCACACCTGAGCCCACCACACCAGAGCCAACCACACCAATGTGCCACACACACGAGCCCACTACACTAGAGCCCACCACACCAGAGCCTACCACACCAGAGCCAACCACACCAATGTGCCACACACACGAGCCCACTACACCAGAGCCCACTACACCAGAGCCCACTACACCAGAGCCCACCACATCAGAGCCCACCACACCAGAGCCAACCACACCAGAGCCAACCACACCAATGTGCCACACACCAGAGCCCACCACACCAGAGCCCACCACACCAGAGCCAACCACACCAGAGCCCACTACACCAGAGCCAACCACACCAGAGCCCACCACACCAGAGCCCACCACACCAGAGCCCACCACACCAGAGCCAACCACACCAGTGTGCCATACACCAGAGCCCACCACACCAGAGCCTACCACACCAGAGCCAACCACACCAATGTGCCACACACCAGAGCCCACCACACCAGAGCCAACCACACCAAAAACAACCACACCAAAATGCACTTGACCTAATTTCAACAAATATAGCTTACTTCCGCCGAGCTGTGCTAAACTTTATCCAGGTCCGTTCAGTTTCGCCGATTTTGTTAAGTTTCGCCCTAAAATTAATTAGATTACCTAATAAATAATATGTGAACGATTTTGAACTGCATTTAAAAGAAAGAAAGAAAATATATTTAATTATGACCCGCACAGGAGTTTTTTTTTATTTTATTTATTATGCACAGGAGACACGAGAAATAAGCATAAAATTAAACAATAGTAAAAAAATACCCCGTGTGAGACCAAAAAGGCTTCTATCTCAGCATGTGCAGCGATATTCAAAAAAAAAAGAATGCTTCGCTGATATTCTGATAGGGCCCACTGTTGACACAGAGAAAATAAAACTACGTTAATAAGAGACGGAACTTAGAACATTCGATTTTGAGAAATTGTTAACCTTCTTTAGCCAACCGCATGAAAAAAAAACATAGTTACCAACATGAAAATTCGAAGAAGCAATGACAACCATGACTGACAATGACAATCTTGACATTGACGTGAATAACTGTCATTGATAGGGATGAGCAATGAAGTAAGAAGTAAAAATATTCAAAAATAATTTAATAAAACTTTTTAACAAAACATCAAACCGACTTCCAAAACACTACAAAGCGCAAAATAACTTTCTTTTCCGAAGTCGGTGTCTTTGGTGCCTATTGTTCTCAGTTTTTCGACACCGACTTCGGAAAAGAAAGTTATTTTGCGCTTTGTAGTGTTTTGTTTTGGAATACGGTTTGTTTCTTTTTAACTTTTTATATATCTCTTTTTAGTTTTGGTAGATACCTCCAATTACCATGTAAATCATTTATACGCAAAGTACACCTAATGACGATTCCAATTCCAGCTTCACCATCAGATCAGTTACATTGTACCATTTTCATCAGTACCGTTGCGTTTCAGTATCAGTTGAGAACCTCCTCCTTTCTTTTTAAGTCGGTTAAAAATGACTAAAAATAACGTGACAAGCTCAACAACAAGGATTTTCAAAATAACAAATATGTGATTGACACTAGATTGTGTCAGTAATAGAAAATGTAATATAGATTAATCATAGCTAATATTATAAATGCGAAAGTACCTGTCTGTTACCTTTTCATGCTTAAACCGCTGAAAAGATTTAGTTGAATTTTGGTATGGAGATAGTTTGAGACCCTGGGAGGGATAGTCTTTATCCCAGAAATCATCCTTAAGGGGGTGGAAAGAAGGTTGAAAGTTAGAATGAAAAACCTACAATATTATGGCGCGATATAAAAAATAGGCTATTAGAAGTATTTCCCCCGCGGTGGGTTCCCGCTTTGTCGATGCGGGGGGGCTCAGTAACCGTGGCTTGGTCACCCACGGTGAAGCGAAGAGGAACCCGGGGAGGGGCCGCTCGTCAGGATTTATGCCGACGACGTAGCGGCCAACTAGTAGATTGCGGTGCCGCTTGGTAACAGGCGACATCGCAACTCAACTGAGGCGGGCCGCGATGTCTTATGAAGATTCCCGGGTCCCATACGATGTCGCGACTGAGGGTTGGAGGCCGCGGTGGGAAAGGAGTGCCGGTATTGCGGTGCGCCGCTCTCCCTACCTTCCGCGGCCCGGACGGGGTCGCCACCGTCTGATGGCGGACGCGGTGGGGCCGCAGGGGAGGAGGAGTGTCGGTATTGCGTTAGCCTCTCTCCCTATCCCCTGCGGTCGAACAATGGTAGGTGGCGGGGCCATTGACCTTGACCCGTCACAGGGGGACCAAGGGTGCCATACATGGGGTCATCTGGCGCCCATGTGCTGATTGGTCCCTGGGGTGGTCACGGCGTGCAGTGTGTTCTGGTGCGCCGGTGATGGGGGGACCCCCGTGGAGGGTCCGGTGACGGACAGCCGCGGCAGGTTCGCGATGAGTCCTGACGCGTACCCGTGCTCCTGCCATAAGCGGCACAGGAGGACACCGTGGAGTTTTAGTGGGTTAGAGTCCCACATAACTGCACTATCTCCCAGTGGTAGTGCAGTATGCATGAGCATTTATCCACGCAAAAAAAAATATATAAAAAAGGCTATTAGAAGTATTTATGCTAAGCAGACCAAGTCGCAGGCAACAGCTAGTAAGTATTATTAGTTATTTTGCAATGCCTTGTTGTTGAGCTTACATACATTACATTATTTTATTAGGCTTTTGGTGACCTCTTAAATATAACCAAGGCTGATATTTTATTCTTTGTGGTCCAACGTCTACCCTTAGGCTTCCTTTTATGGCTTTTTAGCGCTGACATAATAATTTCTTTTAGCACGCCTGACTACAATTTTTCCAAGAGATTAGCATTGCGTCGTAGTGATGCTAGGCTGCATTTCATTTTTTTCCAATTGCTCCATCAACTACTTTTTCCTTGGTGTTAAATCTGTAAAGATAGGAAATTAAATATAAGCAAAAGTAAATGCAAATAGTAATTAGTAAAGGAATAGCAAAGATTTGCCTTGTCATGAATTACCACAATACTGGCAGTAATAAAACCGGCCAAGTGCGAGTCGGACTCGCGCACGAAGGGTTCCGTACCATTATCGCAAAAAACCGCAAAAAAGTCACGTTTGTTGTATGGGAGCCCCACTTAAATATTTATTTTATTCTGTTTTTAGTATTTTTTGTTATAGCGGCAAAAGAAATACATAATCTGTGATAATTGCAACTGCCTAGCTATCACGGTTCATGAGATACCTACAGTCTAGTGACAGACGGACAGACAGACAGATAGACAGACGGACCGCGGATGCTTAGAATTTGGAGTATACGCTAAAAGCGAAAAGAAAACGAATTTTTTTTTTTTTGGTAAAAAAAAAGTTTTTGGACTTCACTGGACAGGAATTTCCTAAATTTATTGCAGTACCGGATGGACCTTGACCAAAACAATAATTTAGGTTCTGAGAAGCAAAGCCCTACGACGCACCGTTTCCGAATTATGGGCCTCCAGAATTTTATTTTACTTTGCATTTTTTTTCGCTTTATATTTCGTAGTATAGTATTCATGTTGGGACGCTGCTGGCATTTGGATATATATATATAATAAAATTCAGAGGCCCATAATTCGGAAACAGTGTTTGTAGGGCTATGCTTCTCAGAACCTAAATGGTTTTTATGTTTAAGTTTAACCCGAAACTGCAATAAAATTGGAAAATTTACAAAAATAAAAAATAAAAAAAAGAATTGGTTATTTTTGTAAGTCCACGCACCATAGTGCCCCTAAGGCTATACTCCAACCCTATTTTTATTTGAATTTGATTATAGAGACCAATTATGGTACTTATTATAGTTACCTTTTGACACTGAATGGCAATACACATTGTGACTGTTCCTAAAAGACCCTAGGCTGATAATAATTTAATTTTTCCTAAACTGCCCTAGATTTAGAGTAAAAGGTCGGCTACTTCTGAAGAAGTAGAATCTGTGCCCCATCCAGCCACACAAAGTACAATGGCAGGTGCCCATACATTGTTTTAGCTGAGATTAAATTCGAAAGTCATTAAATGAAAAATATCTGGTTTAACTCAGGGTGATGTTCTGAATTAGTTTGTGCAAGAATTTTTGTTCGAGAATGTAGAGAATAATAGATATTCAGTCATAAACTTTTGTAGGTTATGTCTGAGTAACTTTTAATAATGTGTTTAATAGGTAATATTATTCAATTTCGTGGAAGTAAAAGGGGAATATCGCATTAGTATTTCCCTTACCTAGTTATTTTAGCATGAAATGTGTAATACACTCTTTGGAAACAGATATTTATTTAAACTAAATGACTTTGACGTGTATCAAAAGGTTGTCGTCAACAACCGAGCTATATTTTTTTAGACTTTGGTAATAGTCTTTTTGCCAATCATTAATTGAAAGTAATTCATTTATTTCTACTACACTATAATATTCTTACCTACCTGCAAGGAACATCTACACTTAGACATAAACTGTATTGTTAAGTCATTTACTACAATAATGATATTATTACTTAATATAGTTACTACTTGTCACTGTTTAATATCAAGAGTTGCTTGATGTTAACCGAGATGGAACAACACAACTTGCACTGATAACTGATAGGAATAACTAAATGAAGTAGAAATAAAACCACAATTAGTCACTTGCACTGAAGTAATTGTAATCGTTCCAAAAAATAAAACATCGTCGGAGCTTATACGCTACGGCCGGAGAATCTTAATAGCGCGGTTCAGAAAGCTGTACAACGCCATCTATCAAGGTTTAGAGTAAACCTCGTGTAAACATCGTTGGTGTTTGGTTTGATATTTAACATGCCGCCCACCAAGGACATTTAGTGAGGAAATGTCCTTCTTGATACAACAAATTTATACAGTACATTAAGCAATAATATTGTATTCATGAGGTAATTGATCTAGATGTTTGAATTACATTGTATTCGATAGCTCTTTAAAACCCTAATGGGTTGTACATAAAATATAGCTTGAATTTAACAAATAAAAGTAGAACTAGTGTAACAATAAACAAGTGTATAAATTTGAACTAAAATTGTAAACGGTTAACATTGAAAAAGTTTAACATGCAATAAAACGAAATAACTATTTTAAAGTTCATTGCTCTAAAACTGGAAAAATACATAATTTCGAGGTTGGTCTTTTTAAAACTGAAGAACCCGTACGCAATGTGACTACACGGGTATTTTTTTCATCGCCTGGATGTTTTTGTTCGATACGGCCTAACAGCCAGCGACTCGGTGGTAAATCATCTTCTTTGATTAAAACTATGTCACCGACCTTAGGTTCCGGAACCTGCTTAGCCCATTTATATCGATGCATGAGATTTGAAATATATTCTGAAGACCAACGTCTCCAGAAAGATTGCAACAATCGTTGCACGAATTGCCAACGCGTCAAACAATTTACGTTTGAGTTCTCATACGTGTAGTCAGGTACATTTAAGATAGGCTCTCTAATTAAAAAATGTCCGGGAGTTAATGGCATCAGTTCACCAGGATCAGTTCCACTAATGGTGCTTAACGGCCGCGAATTCAAGCAAGCTTCTACATGAGCTAGAAGTGTACTCATCTCTTCGTAGGTAAGTGTTGATTCGCCTATTACCCATTTTAGATGGTATTTGGTGGATTTCACTCCGGCCTCCCACAATCCACCAAAATTGGGACCATGCGGTGGAATGAAATGCCACTCAGTACCATTGGATTCAAGGTGCTCTGCTATTTCGGTTTCCTCCTTTGTATTTTCTATTGGATTGTCCTTTTTGTATTTGCTTGTTTCATCTAGTTGCTCTGTCTTCTTATCCATTTCCATTGCTTGAATAACTTCTAACATATTTTTACAATTGCTATTCCACTTCTGCAGTTCAAAGCCCCCGGTTCTCAATAATGCTGTCATTTGCCTGAATATTTCAGTTCCTTCTTCCACGCTGTCACACCCTGTCATCAGATTGTCCATATAAAATGCGTTCAAAACCCTATTATAGGCCAGTGGATACTTATGTCCTTCGTCGTAAGCGATCTGATGAAGCGTTCGAACTGCCTGATATGGAGCCGAAGCAGTACCGAAAGTGACGGTCAGTAACTCGTAGTCTTGTAGTTGCATGTCCGGGCTATCTCGCCATAAAACTCGCTGAAACATGACGTCATTCTCAGCTACCCGTATCTGCCTATACATTTTGATATTGTCAGCTACACGACCAATCGCATGCCGGCGCCATTTTAAAGTAGTGTGTCGTAAATCAGCCTGCAGCGTGGGACCGACCATCAGAGTATCATTTAGTGATATATTCTTGTTGTTCTTTTCAGACGCATTGAACACCACCCGAACTTTCGTGGTAGTTTTGTCCTCTCGTAATACCGCATGGTGGGGTAAATAAACTGCTTCTTGTCTTTTTTATCGTTTTTCTTTTCAGCTCTCATGTGTCCTAGTAGTAATTACTCTTTGATTACTTTTGTATATTCTCCCTTTAATTTTTCATTCTTTCCTAATCTTTTTTCTAGAGATTTGAACCTTGATTCCGCTATGCCGCGTAAGTTCCCTGCTTTGCATAGAGGATTCATATCTCGAAATGGAAGCCTGACCAGATACCGACCATTTTCATCTCGTGTTGTAGTTTGTCGATATAGTTCTTCACATTTATGTTCTTCTGGTGTAAGTATTTTATTTGTTCTAATTTTTTCTTCTACTTCCCAAAATTTCATAAGACTATCATCTTCGTTTATCTGGGCGTGCATGACACTAATATTTATTGCATTAAATTTTTCTTTATTTACAGGATTAACTGTACCCGACAGTATCCATCCTAAGGCAGTGCTTTGTGCGATCAAAGTGCCATTTGGACTCTTTAAGATCCCTTCCTGTATGATACGGCTGTAAACATCGGCGCCCAACAGAATTTCAATCCTATTAGATGTGTTGAATTGTGGGTCGGCAAGATAAAAAACTTTGGTGTTAATCCAGTCGAAATTGCATGCATTGCATGACATTGATAATGTCCTTCTCTGGCAGATACTTTGTTATTTTATTCAACACGTAAGCGCTCAAGTGAAGATGAAAACTTGGGTCGACGCGGGACTGGATCGTTATATGCACCATATGCTTGGCCACGGTTGACTTGCTATTTCCTAAACCCGTTATGATCCCTTGAACTGGAACTCGCTTCAGTCCTAATAGTTGTGCTGTAGATTCTGTAATAAAACAAGCCTGGGAGCCTTAATCAATCAAGGCTCGGACTATCTGTGGATGACCCATCTTTGATTCGGCGTTTATTAGCGCCGTGGCTAATAAAACCGATCGTGGCTTTAGAATGGTGCCTGTTGAAAGGCAGGACACTATGGGTTCCCCACTGGTTGCAGTATCAGACGAATCTACCAATGCATCGGGATTGCTAACGGGATGCAACAGAGAGTGATGACGCCTCTTACAAACTCTACAGGTAGCGGGATTCTCACACGCATAGAAATTGTGATTGCTGCCTAAACAATTAAAACAAATATTTTGCTTGGCTACAAAATCACGTCTCACGTCTACTGGTTGCTTAGCAAACTTTTTGCAGAAACAAAGTTTGTGTGACGCCTCCTGACAGTATTCACAACGCTTAGATGATGAATTGGTGGCCAACAAGGCCTTGTGACTGTGCCCAGTTGAAACCCTATCCTGGTGAACTGAGGACCGATTTGGCTCTACGAACTCCAACGCGCGGTACCTGGTTTCTAAAAACGTCTTAAATTGTATCATTGATGGCAATTCATTACCACTGATGTTACCGATGCTCAATTCCCACTGTTTGCGCGTTACAAAATCCAATTTGTTAGATACGATGTGAATGATGATTACATCCCATGTAGTCACATCAACGTTCAGGTGTGTAAGTGCTTTTAAACAATCATTGGTTGTGTCGAACAATTCTTTAAGACCCTTACCAGACTCCGCAGATAAACGCCTTTGGCCAAACAAACGGTTTAAAATACAGTCAGCTAAATGCCTTTTATTATTATAGCGCTTTTCCAAAATTTCCCAACACTGACTATAGTTAGCGTCACTTATTGGAGTGTATCTAATTAACTGTTCGGCTTCTCCAGTAAGATGATCTTTCAAATAATGTAATTTTTGGCAATCACTCAGAGACTCATTATTATGTACCAAAGCTTTAAATAAATCATTAAAAGTAGCCCACTCACTATACTGACCCGAAAATGTAGGAATTGTAATTTTAGGCAATTTAACAAAGGCACTAGATTTTTTTGTTGATTTATCCTTACCATTTTCTTGTTCTGACCCTTTAACTGACATCTTATTGAGTACTGTTTTCATGTGAGCCTTGTAATTTATATAGTTATCTTCAGTTGATTTATAAATATTATCTACCTTTTGATCTATCTCTTCAGCATTATAACTTTCATATAACTTTTAATGTATACTCTCAAAATTAGAGCAGTTCTGCTCTAGTAATTCCTTTCTTGTTTCTATATATTCTATCGTAAGTCTTTCCTTTGGAGTTTTCTTAAAATTAATAAATCCTTTTTGGATAGAGTTCTGTATTTTTTGTAAGACATTGATTGACCCCTCCATTGTAAATTCAATAGAAAACCAAACTAGCCTTAGCAATAAAATATATAAAGTTTAAATGAATAATTATTGCTCAAAGGTAAACAATTATTGCTCAGTTGCGCGCGCAAAGTCATTACCTGTGCTCGTGTTTGTCGGTTGTCGCGGTGCCCGTGCGCAATTACCAAAATGTCCGATACAGTAAAGTGTGTGTCGTGTAACATTGTTATCGACGAGCTATTAGCTTATATTCAAAACAAAGTGTCGCTCTCTGATGAGGCGAGTATGGTGAAAATATGTGCATCGGCTTTTTCTAGCGAGCAGATTCAAAAATCAAAGTCGTTATTGATGGAATCGTTATCGTCAGAGGTGCGTAGCACAGTCCGCAAAGGAAAAGACAAAGATAACAGAGTGTTGAACGACATCATTGCCATTTTTAAAACCACTGATCCAGATGTTTTGCCGGTTTTTGTAGCCCGCGATCTCAACAACCTACCTCCCATACTTTTCGATCATCTGGATGTGTCAAAACTGCTGAAGGATTTATTGATAGTAAGAGCTGAGATTGATCAAATCAAAGCGTCTTATATGACTCAAGAGGATCTGCAAAGTTTTAAAACGGAGTGTAATATGAAATTAATGTCACTTCCATATGCGGCCACAAATGTAAACACAAAGACAAGTGCATCCTGTGATAACAGTATTATCCGCACAATTCAAGAAGAGTTACCTGGCAGCTGTGGACAGTTAGTATCGGTCGAGATAAATCGTCAATCTAATCATAGTATTTCGAATGTGAACAAAAATCAAATGGAGGGTAGTACTAAAACTCATCTTCCAACGGTTAACCGTTGTGATTCAGACAGCGGCGAC
The DNA here is from genome assembly GCA_945859665.1 of Anorthoa munda. Lineage (NCBI taxonomy): Eukaryota > Metazoa > Arthropoda > Insecta > Lepidoptera > Noctuidae > Anorthoa > Anorthoa munda. Next base: position 24,004,946 of record OX243904.1, on the reverse strand, counting down.
GGTGACAGAGACGGCATGATCCGTGCGACGAGTGGCGGGGACCGGGGTGATGCGTCATCGTTGATGTTATCAGCTGCTAGTGAGCCTAGTAAACAACTGTGTGAAGCTGTGACGCGCTCGTTGCGACCGGCGGAGCCGTGTCCATCGTATGCAAGTGTTGCTACTGTTAACGTTGATGATGGATTTACAGTGGTGCATCATAAGAAACAAAAATATAAAGATCGCCTTAAAGGTAACACTGGTAGTAATATTGTTGAATCTGAGGAGAAATTCAGATCAGCTGACAGAAAAATCCCTATATTTATATCAAATGTACATAGGGACGCTTCTGAGTCGCACATAACCCAATATATTGAAAAGAAAACTGAGGAAAAAGTTAACCTAGAAAGGATTAATAAAAAGCGGAAATGCGAACACAATGCATATAAGTTCTTGGTGTCCCAGAGTAATCTACAATTGTATTTGGGGTTATTTTTCGACGTTTTGTGAATTACAGGCCGAAACGTCTCAATAACATATCTACCGTTAAGAAAGTCGGCCCACAATTAAGTACTAATGATGGATAATGACAGTGTCTGCAAATTGGTGTCATTTAATTGCAAAAGTGTAAAGCGCTCCATTCAAAGTGTCCGAGACTTATGTAAGCAGTCTGATTTAATTGCGCTGCAGGAAACGTGGTTACTGCCTGAGGAAATCGCGTTCCTTGACTCAATAAGCGACGAATTCAGCTGTACTGGAGTATCGGCGGTGGATACGTCAGCAGGCATTCTACGCGGTAGACCCTACGGTGGCGTCGCCCTATTGTGGAGAAAAAGTCTGTTCCAGAATGTGGTTATTGTGCAGTGCGGTAATCCACGTATTTGTGCTGTGAAAATTGTGGTAAAGGATAAATCCTTTTTGGTGTTCAATGTTTACATGCCCACGGACACGGTGTCGAATTTAATGGATTTTACGGATATCTTGAGTTCGGTGAGTGCGATTATTGATAACTGTAATATAGACTATGTATACATGTTAGGGGATTTCAATGCGCACCCATCTGAGCTATTTTATTTCGAACTCGCCGGTTATTGTAGTGACCAAACATGGACATGTATCGATACAGAAATGTTAGGATTACATTCGAGCACATACACATTCTTGAGTGAGGCGCATGGCTCAAAGAGGTGGCTCGATCACTGTGTAGTGACGGAGGCAGCTGTGCCCTCCGTCAGGAATATGTATGTAATTTATGATGTACTTTGGTCTGACCATCTGCCACTGGTTGTCGAGTGTGATTTGAGTGTGATTCTGCCAAAAAAGTGTGCCAATGTTGTTTGTGTCAACAAGGTTGTGTGGGGGGAGAGAAGTCAATTTCAGATAAAAGATTATCAGCGTAAATGTCACGAAAGATTAAAGCTAATCGACTTCCCGCACGAACTTGGTGAATGTTGTGATAGTATGTGTAACGATTTCAATCACAGAATTGTTATTGACAAGCTGTATGCAGACATTATAGGTACACGCCTTGAGTGCGGCTGCGTTGGTGGGGAGGGGAAGCGGCGATAGGCGCTCAAAGCGGCGAATAGTAGGCTGGAACAAACATGTTGCTGAGGCTCACAGGGTGGCTAGGCAGAAATTTTTGTTGTGGGCATCATATGGTAAACCTACCAGTGGGTTAGTTTATGACAAAATGTGTGGGGCTAGAAGAGTCTTCAAGTCAAGGTTAAAGCGGTGTCAAGACCATGAAGACCAAGTTAAAATGGATATTCTAGCCTCACAACACGCTAAGAATGATTTCCGTAGTTTCTGGAAGCACACAAATAAATTGAAGGCCAGGCCGGGCGTCCCCGTGAGCGTCGGTGGCATGAGTGAGCCAGAAGACATTGCAAATCTTTTTAAAGAGGCGTTCGTTGTCAAATCTCCTCTGGGCCCTTCGCGGTCGGTGCCCGATGTTATGCCCGGGATGGAAATAGGGGTTAAATTTAAGGCTGCAGAGATTACTCGAACAATTAGAAGTATGTCAAGGGGTAAGTCTCCCGGCCATGACGGCCTTAGCATCGAGCACCTCCGATATGCTGGCCCTCACTTGCCTAGGGTACTAGCTATGCTGTATAGCTTCTGTATGAGTCATAGTTACATGCCTAGTGAGATGATGCGAACAGTGGTTGTACCAGTCGCTAAAAACAAAACTGGTGACCTCGCCAACAGCAGTAACTATAGGCCCATTTCCCTAGCTACTGTGATATCAAAGGTTTTTGACAGCATGCTTAATGCACAATTGAATAAAAGAACAGCCATACATGACAACCAGTTTGGTTTCAGGGCTGGATTGTCAACTGAGAGTGCAGTGTTGTGTCTTAAGCATGCTGTCACGTACTATGCGAAGCGTGAGACATCTGTTTATGCTTGCTTCCTCGACCTATCTAAGGCTTTCGATCTGGTTTCCTATGATGTGTTATGGAGTAAGTTAGAGCGGGTTGATTTACCCCCGGAACTAATAAACATTTTTAAGTTTTGGTATGGAAACCAGATCAACACTGTACGATGGGCTGGGTCGTTGTCTCATCCGTATGGGTTGGAGTGTGGGGTGAGGCAGGGTGGGTTGAGCTCGCCTACGCTCTTCAACCTGTATGTGAACGAACTCATTGCCGAGCTCAGCAGTACCAGAGTTGGATGTTACGTAGACGGCATCTGCGTTAACAATATCAGTTACGCGGACGACATGGTGCTGCTGAGTGCGTCAATCTGTGGGTTGAGAAAACTGGTTGCCCAGTGTGAGGCGTATGCTGGGTTACATGGCCTTGCATATAACATTAAGAAGTCGGAGATCATGGTCTTTGAGGCTGGGGGTAAGAGTCCTAATAAGGTGCCACCTGTAATACTGTGTGGCACGCCTTTAAAAAGAGTCCATATGTTTAAATATCTAGGTCATATATTAACCCCTAATCTCAAAGATGATGACGACATTGAACGGGAGCGGAGAGCGTTGTCGGTTAGAGCGAACATGCTGGCTCGCAGGTTTGCACGATGCTCACTTTCGGTAAAAATAACGCTCTTTCCAGCCTACTGTACATCCTTTTACACGAGCAGCCTGTGGGCTAGATATACGCAAAGATCGTACAACGCTCTCCGCGTTCAGTACAATAATGCGTTTAGGATGCTGGTGGGGCTGCCTCGCTTCTGTAGTGCGTCGGGGATGTTTGCGGATGCGCATGTAGATTGTTTCTACACAACCATGCGCAAAAGGTGCGCATCCATGGTGCGCAGGGTGTGGGGCAGCTTCAACAGTATCCTAAGTATGATTTCGAGTCGCCTAGACTGTATTTTCGTGGGTCGCTGTTGTGCCATCTCACATGGGTTGTCGCAACGGTGATCCACTGGTATTTGTTGTTTTGTTTTTGTAGTGTCTGTTTGTTAATATCTGTGTTACTAACATAGTTGTAAGTTTTACTAACCGTTGAGTCATGGATACTCGAATAAAGAGAAATTCTATATTCTAAACAAAATATTAAATGTAAATAATGTAATCTTAATTTCTACCAACTAATTTGCATTTTTTTTCTTAGTTATTTAATAGGTAAACTCTTAAAATTATTCTAAGTGCCAAATACTTTCAAAATAATTACAAGTGTTTGAAATTGCAACTTTTACTATCGCTGGCAATCGGGCATAGAGACCACGTTCCCTCGTTTTTTGTAAAACTATTCTAAGTCCTTAACTAAACATGCAACAAATTACACATTATACTTTTTAAGCTACACTTATAATTTACTTATGTCCAATAATACTCCACTTTAAAAGTTCTAAGTTAAAATCTTGATGTGAATAAAGTTCAAAATTGCTGCTGATTGCCTCGAACTATTAAAAGTTAAAATGTACTCACGATTGCACTTCACTCACAAACACGAAGGTAAGTTGACCTAGTGGCGCCACCTGGTGGCAAGTGGCGTCACTTTGAACTCCTCGAAGTCAGACTTCTGTTGTCTCGTCGAAATGGTTGTGACGTCCTTCTTATGACGACACGTTGAACTACGCGGATGACGTATAGTCACCTCACGTTTGCACTGGATGCAAGATGCGGCCGTGTGACGACACTTTGCCGCCGCTGCTGACCCCGTCCACGACGCTGGACGAAGTTGTCACTGCCGATGCAGGAACCGTGTACTTTAGCCGCAGCGATCCACTGCGAGTATCACGGATGAACTCTCAAAAAACCGGAAATCCGGCACTATATCCGGCTCGATGGACCAATGTTTAATATCAAGAGTTGCTTGATATTAACCGAGATGGAACAACACAACTTGCACTGATAACTGATAGGAATAACTAAATGAAGTAGAAATAAAACCACAATTAGTCACTTGCACTGAAGTAATTGTAATCGTTCCAAAAAATAAAACATCGTCGGAGCTTATACGCTACGGCCGGAGAATCTTAATAGCGCGGTTCAGAAAGCTGTACAACGCCATCTATCGGGGTTTAGAGTAAACCTCGTGTAAACTTCATTGGTGTTTGGTTTGATATTTAACAGTCACTTAGCAGATAAAATATATGATTGCAACACTATGCTAAAGAAATGAACTAAAAAATCAAATAACATTTTTTTTTTTATCTATTTTGGACCAGGCCTAATTATACTTTAAAAAACATTGACAATTAATAGAATGTCTTTCGTATATAACTCACTTTCAGACGCTCAAATTTAAGTCAGCTAAAATTTCGCCATTGTTCTTTACATAATTATGTTGTTATGTGTATTTTAATAATAATGTCATCCCAATAAAAACAATAATCCATCCACGGAATGCATTTCATTCAAAACACTTTCGATCACTTCACTATGCTTTAACGAAAAGGCCATACATTTCACTTCGTCTCAACTGATTCCTTTCATATTCACTAAACTCGATTTGGAGAGAGTGACATTCACGTGCAACTGGGGTAGTGTGACAATGGGAATCTTCTCCACAACTTCCAACTCCACAGAAATACGATGGTGAAGGTGAATTCCATAAATTTGCAGGTCACAAGGCTCTTCAATGGTCACCCAATAAGTGCCGAATACAAGTTGGTTGCTGATCTCTTCACCGCATTGCTTAATTAGTGTTGTTCTCTATCTACTATAAAGAAGCCAGCTAGCTTTGCTGACTTGCTGGACCCTGACATTCTCAATTTGGATTTCACGTTGTTTACAAGGAGTATGGTCATCTTCGAATTTCATGAACTGTTCTACACAGGTAAGTTCATAGTATAAGGCGTAGCACGCATTGCGATTTTTGAAAATTAAAAATCGCCAAAGCAAGCCAAGGTGATCAAGCCTTTTGATGTTGCAAAACAATTTGTTATGATATGTTTAAGGAATATTTTGAGGAACGAAGTAGGGAAAAGGGTATCTGGTATAAAACTATACAATATTAGCCTCCTCGAATACCGTGGTTTGCTATCAAGGAAATGAGTGGGTATCATATTGTTCTGCTTCATGAGATTACGCTCTGGTCATTACCCATCCCGCAAGTTTGATTATTTGATGAAGAAAGTGAATTCTCCCAATTGTGAAACATGCGGAACGGTTGAAGATGTTCACCATCTACTTATGGAGTGTACTAAGAATAAGCATTGTTCCGTGTTTTGAATATTAACGGTTGTTTGTGATTGCTCGAATTTTAATGATTACTTGAACTATTGTTAAAATTAAGTCTATTCTGAAATTAATTCGTTTTATTTTGTTGGAATTGTTTTTATTTATTTGTTTTCCCTTTCTGGTCGCTAAAAGTATAATGTATTGGTAGGTGTAGCACAATTTTAAGTTATGATGAGGCTGTAAAGCAATTGTGGATAAAAGCCTCCTTTAAGAATTCAGAATTTAAAAAAAAAAAACTAATCGCCAGCAGAAAGTGGTCGACATGATTTTATTAGCGGTAAGTATTTTATTCCTTTCGCCAGAAGGTAAGGATATTTGGGAATAATAGCCAAGGTTTTATTTTCAGATACATGAAAGATTGGTAAGGAATATATCTTAAAATAGTTATATGATGAGTAACCCGCAAGTGGAATTTTCATTATAAATGTAATCTGATTATCTTTAATACATGATTCAAATGGTCTCCTCTATTTTCAATAAATTTGTTTCCAGTGGCGGATACACTAAGTTACCAGAGTAAGAAATCAATTCTAAATGATACAATAATTCTGTAGAATTCACAATTGATTGATGTAGTATAGATAATTTACTTAACACTAGTATTGTTTCAATTTCACTTAGCCTAGTAAAGATAGTACGAAAACTACTCGTGAATACAGAAAATAATCCAGTTAGGTAAGTAAAGAAAATTAGCCGATAAATCTTTCAGAAGAATATCAATCTTTGTTAGACGATTATGAAAGTATGCAGTGTTCTGATTTATTGTTTCAGTTACATTGATGAAACTATCAAACATCTTGGCGACGATTGTTAGCTTTTTTGAAGTAATTATTTGATTATGATTTAATTTGGAAATAAATTCTTCGTATCTAACGGCATCATCGTGATCTAAGTTACCAGTTATTAATTTTATAATAGAACCCAATGGATTTATAAGTACTCTTTTAGAACGTTTCTGCGGAACGAGTTGTCGAAATTTTTCAAAATATGCTCTCCTACTCGGTGGAGGAACTCTCCTCACTGTTTTCTACGTTTAACTCGTTAGGAGCACTACTTAGAGGCAGTAGAGGGAGGAGGAAGGGGGGAGTATATTCTATTCTATTCTATTCTTAGAGGCATCCTTTGTATGCGATCGTAAGCGTACCTCTTCGTTCAATTACTGTTTTTAACTGTAAGAATAAGCCACGTCGGTTTTATGTATATTTAGTAGAATACATTATTCTAATTACAGGTTTGGATAGGCTTAAAAAGTTGTACCTGCACTAAGGCGGCAAATTAAATAAATAAATCATACAATCTGGCAACCATGGCATCATTACTGCTCCTTTGACTGAGGTGGGGAGACATATAACATCCTTAATTGGTGTAGAGTACACATTTGGCATCGACTGCCCGGATGTTAAGCTATTTCCTTTTTTATTATTAGTATCACTAGCACGCTAGAAGGCATCAAGAGACTTTTTTAGTACATCTAACTTTTTTACAGATGCTGATAGCTGCAATTCAAGAGCAAGCAGACGCTGCCAAGATGCAGGCTGAGATAGCAAGGCACAAGCCGAGGCGTCGGTGCTATTTGCGTAGGCTGCAAATAAAATAGCTAAAGCTTTTACAACTTTTGTAACTAAAAATAATATATGATTTGATATGTTTTTTATTTAAATCACATAGGTGACCTTCTGTGATTTAAAGATAAAATAAAATTATGTAATACTAGTTTTACATTATTTTATTTTATTGACCTCAGTCTTCTTCTTATGTGCTCTGCAACAGCTCGCCCACAAGTCCTGTATAAAAAAATCAAGATTTTAGGAGTATTCATACAATGGTGTTACATAAGTTGGAGTTGATGCTATAAGCCGTTATCTATCACCTTTGGGTCAAATAAATGGAGATACCAATGAAGTAGGTATAAAGATCTAGGAATAATTATGTTCTGCAAATATAGATTTATCTAATTAATAAATATAATATAATAAAACATTTAATGAATACCTTAAAATAAATCATTGGTTAGGTACATGTAACTTCTAGGCCATCTTCATGAACTCTACCATCATTGTCCACTATTTATGTGGGTGTGCTGGCCTCTGGTTCATGTAATTTATATTTTATTTATGCGTTGGTGGGGCAGACACCTAAAAACAGACTTAAGCACGCCAAAGCATCTTCCAACGACGTTCCTGGCTGAAAAATTAGCATTTGTGTATTGATACTCCGGTGACACCACAGAGTACATTGGTGTAACTGAGTGTTGATTTTTTAAAGGAGTCATCAACCATGGTTCCAGAGGATATCCATCATCACCTAAAATATAAAACATAGAGTGTACTTTCAGCAGTCTAATGGGCAACCTGTCCCAGACAGATTATAATGAACATTTATTATTTGATACCAAGCAGCCATGTACGGTGGTCCCAATTGATAAAATGTTTATATGTGTGCAGTCTATGGCTCCAATCTTATCTGGGAATGGCTGTGGAGTATTACGAAACTTTGCTCTAACTGCACACCATTCTTCTTGGTTCATGGGTAATTTGACGTATCTTTTTAAAAGGTTGTCATTAATAGCCAAAGTTACAGCATGTATTTCTCGCCTTACTGACTATTGACTGATGCTGCAAGCCAACAGGTAGTTGGTAGCACCCACTTGCGTAAAATTGGAGTGCCGTCAGTATCTATTAAGAAGAAAATTATAAGTACATCTTGGATATTAGAAAAAATAAATAGAAATATCATTTAGGCACGGTAGGTACCCAACACAAAAACACTTGAGACTCCACAGAAAGTTCGCAAGGCCGTCGTCTTTGAATAGATGGGCGAAGTCCACCAACGAGCTCATGAAACATGTCCTTGTTTACTCGGTAAAGGTAGAGAAATTGACCATCCTCTAAACGATTTTCACCTTCACGCCGGTTTTGTGCAATTTGTCGCTGTATTAACTGATAGAAAAGAGGTTTTTATACTATAATGTAAATACTATATGGTCGAGTGAACTCACTAGAACAGAGTTTTAAATCTGATATCTGACTTGTGTTAATTGTTTTTTCGAGTTGTGTCATGGTTTTCTGATGATGAAAATAAATCTATTTTCTACCCAAGAATCCATTCAGTGAATATATTCCACATCTTTATCGAAGATAACTGCGTGCAAGTTAGTTGGTGTGAGCAGTGAGTTATACAGCTATATTCTTACACCAACAGGTTATGGACCGTTCGTAAGTTTTTCCTGATAGAGAATCTAGGTCAGAGATCGTGATCGGAGACACAATTATGGTCAATAGCAGTACAAGTACGAGTAGTACGATAACTAGTATGATGTCTAGTAGTAGCTTACCTGCATTCGAGAAGTTAGAGGGCTCGTCAAATTATTCGACGTGGAAATTTTTAATGCAGATGTCATTAGTTCATGACGATCTGTGGACCTACGTAACAACTACGCCAGCTGCCACAGATGTAGAAGCTACAAAGAAAGACCAGAGGGCTGGCGCTAAGATCTGTCTTATGATCAATACTGATCTACTAGTATACGTACAGTAGGCTAAGACTGCTATAGAGGCTTGGCAAGCATTAGAGAACAATTGCCAAGATAAAGGAGTGATAAATAGATGTCGGTTGTTGGGAAACCTTGTCAGATTGAAGCTAGAGCAATTCAGCTGTATAAAGGACTATGTCATCACTATGATGAAGGTAGCTCAGCAGTTACGTGACATCGGTAAGGAAGTAGACGATGAACTGCTAGCAGCGATCATGCTACAAGGCCTTACTGAAGAATATGCACCGCTGAAAATGACAATAGAGAATGCCAACATCACACTGACATCAAATTATGTCAAAACCAAACTGCTTCAACAGGATAGTCCAAAACCTTTGGCATCTAACGAGAATGCTTTGATTGCAAGAGATAACCGTTCAAGATACAAGGGTAGTTCTTAGAACAATGGAGGCAATAATAAGCAAACGCAGCAGAAGCATGAGAAGCAGAAGAAAGAGATAAAATGTTTTGTGTGTGGAGGACCACATAAAGCATTGAGTTGTCCCAAGAATCCCAATGTAAACAAAGACAAGAAGGAATCTACATTACTTGCATATAGTACCATGGACAGCAGCAACAATGAGTGGATAGTAGACTCAGGAGCGTCATCTATCATGACCTATCGGAAGGATTGGCTGACTAATTATAAAGACTTTAGTAAAGTGCAGGACATTAGTGTAGCTAACGGTCAGAAGTTGTATGCATATGGTTCAGGAGATGTCATTAATGATGGTAGTATGCAATTCGGAGTAAAAGAGGTAAAGTATGTTCCTGGATTGTCTGCGAATCTGTTGAGTGTGGATACATTGGTGAGTAGAAACAAAGTAGTCGTATTTTCCGAGAGAGGGTGTGATGTATATGATAAGGATGAATGTTGTTTGAGAATGGAATTTACAAGTTTAAGTCCAATATTACAGAACCTGACTCAGCATTTGCAGTTTCCGTGCCTGATGAGGACGAGCTTTGGCATAAGAGACTGACACACCTTGGAATACCCAACATGAAGCTGTTGAGAGATGGTATGGCGACAGGAGTAAGTTTCAAAAATCCGAATCCCTTACAATGTGAGCCCTAGTTAGAAGGTAAGCAAACACGAACACCTTTTAATAAGAATAGTACAACGAGAGCAACTGAAGTACTTGAGCTTATACATTCAGACATTTGTGGTCCAATGAGTACGGACTCACACGGCGGGACGAAATATTTTCTTATATTTATCGATGATAAAATGCGGTACACTTTTATTTATTTCTTGAAGAATAAGAGTGAAGTTATTTCCAAGATAGTGGAATTCAAGTCACTTGTAGAAAATCAAATGAATAAAAAGTTAAATATATTAGTTATAAAGAGGTTAGTCAACTATTTAGAGAAAATGGGATTATTCATCAACTAACCGTTGATTACTGCCCCGAACAAAATGGCGTTGCAGAACGTGCTAACCGCACTTTAGTCGAGAAGGCTAGGTGTATGCTAGAGGAAGCATGCTTAGACAGAAAGTACTGGGCAGAAGCTGTCAATACAGCAGTGTATTTGAAGAACCGTTCACCTACAAAGGCTGTTGAGGTGACTCCCTATGAAGCTTGGTCAGGACAAAAACCCGACTTACGTGAGCTGAAAGTTTTTGGTTGTAAAGCTTTCATGCACATCGACAAAGCTAAACGCAAGAAGCTCGATGCGAAAAGCAAGGAGATGATCTTCGTAGGATATTGCGCAGAATCCAAAGGATATAGGCTTTGTGACCCCATCACAGCTAAGCTTCAAAAGTCAAGAGATGTGACTTTTTTCGAGAACCAGTTCTTCAATAAAAAAAAAAAATTGTTCCAGAAGAGAATGCTCCTAGTGAATTCCAAAATGTTGAAATACATGGAAATGAAAGGCAGCAAGAACTGACGCAAAAACAGTAACTCTGGTGAGGAGATTACTACGACAGAAACTATAGATAACGAAGATAACTTTGTAGATTGTACTGGAGATGCTACAATAGAAGAGATTCAAGTCGAAAGAGACGAGACACTTGAAACCGTAAACGTTCAGGAGGAGCGATTGCCACCTGAAACACAAGTGGATAATAACAGGAGATATCCACAACGTGATAGAAAGCCCAAAAGTTACGATAACTTTTATTTGTACAATGCCACCGAAGGACACAGTGATAATCCAATCACTGTCGAAGAAGCTCTCAGCAGACATGATAGAGACAAATGGTAGGAAGCCATTAATGCTGAACTAAAAACCCTGAAGAAGAATGGCATTTGGAGCCTAGTCAAGCTGGATAAGTCCCATGTTAATTTTAATGTGGTGGACTCCAAATGGATATTTAAAATTAAAAAGGAACAAGGAGGGATAGAGAGATATAAAGCTAGACTAGTAGCTCGTGGTTTTACACAGAAATTCGGACAAGACTACATGGAGACCTTCTCGCCTGTGATTCGGCACAGCACATTGAGACTATTATTCGCTATTGCTGTTGAGAATGACCTTTCTATTGATCAGATGGATGTGGTTACAGAATTTTTGAATGGAGATTTGACTGAAAGAGTTTATTTGAATCAACCTAAGCTTTGTGAAGAGAAAGGCAAAGAAGACTACGTATGTCTGTTGAAGAAAGCCCTGTATGGTCTCAAACAGGCACCCAGAGCATGGAATAAGAAACTACATGATGCTCTCATTGAGATGAAGTTCAAGAGATCTGAAATGAATGATGAATGAGATGAATAACATTGTCTACATTGCAGTGTATGTGGATGATATCTTGATATTTTACGACAATGATATTGAGAAAGAAAAAGTCAAGAACGAATTGAAAACCAAGTTCGAAATGTAGGTTTGGGAAAAAGAGATAACTTTCTAGGAATGAAGATACATAAACATGATAGTAAGATTACTGTTGAACAGGGTGAATACATTCAGAACATTCTGAAAGAGTTCGGAATGTCTGATTGTAAACCCGTGAAGACACCGTTACAGACTGGTAAAAAACTGGAGAGACCCGTGGAAGAGAATTTCGTTCCACCTAAAGATATTCCCTATCAGAGACTAATTGGGTCACTTATGTATCTAGCTGTTTGCTCGAGACCTGATATAAGTTATGCCGTTGACTATCTTAGTCAGTTCAACAGTTGCTATACAAGTGAACATTGGAGTGTAGTAAAGAGATTATTGAGATACCTGAAGGGTACAATCAATTATAAACTTAATTTTGAGAAGACAGGGAAACGTCTAGTTGGATACGTAGAGGCTGATCATGCTGGAAATATCAGTGATAGAAAATCTTTTTCTGGCTACGTATTCATTTATGGAGGAGCTCTTGTGTCATGGGAAAGCAAGAAGCAATGTACAGTACCCCTCTCTAGCGCAGAAGCTGAATATATAGCCATGTCTGAAGCATGCAGAGAATCAACGTTCCTCAAGCGGATGATAGAAGAGCTTACCGGAAAGGAACGCCAAGCTATCATGCTATATTCTGATAGTCAGTCAGCTATTCAGATAGCGAAGAACCCAGTTCATCATCAACGGACCAAACACATAGATTATTTATTTATTTATCACAATTACTCTCTGTACTAACAGTTTGACCCAGCACGTGCAGAGAGTCAACAATTTCACCATTACATAATAATATGATTATAACAACAATTAGAATAATAAAACAATAACAACATAATATCAACTAAACAAATATTCAAATAGTATTAACAATAATTCCAATTCCAAAATAATAATAATTTAATAATAAGAAACAAACAGCAGATCTAGGTAGTAAAACGCTCTTTACACCCCTTTAGAAATATACGCACATTTGAGTTGAAAATGTCGACCTCTGGATGCTGAGCAGTCAGAGTATTGAGCAATGATACCGCCTGATTGGTGGCCGCATTTTGCTCAGTACGAGTCCGGACTCTGGGAGCCGCGAGTATAGGGCGTGAGCGCAGTCGCATGTACTGAGCCGGCGCGGATAGTCCAAAGCGCGACAAGGCCGTAGGGTTATCAATTTTGTCGTTCAGTATAAGAAAGTAATGCAAAAGAAGCGCACATTTACGTCTTAGCTCGAGGGTATCAATACCCACCATTCCTGAGACGATCAGAGAGGGATACAAGTATGGATGATACCCATACATTTTTTTGCATAGGTACCGGTAGAACTTACGCTGTACCCGCTTCAATAGGAGATTCTACTTTGTCTCGTGTGGATCCCATACAATCGAATTAAACTCATGCTTGCTGCGAACAAATGCGAAGTACAGAGCAACAATGGCATGTTTGTTGGTAAATCGAGCCGACTGCCTCAAGACAAACCCGAGGGATTTGTGTGCTCGTTTACACAGGCCGGTTATGTGATCATTAAAGGTCAGTCCGGTATCCAACATTACACCGAGATCGCGGATTATTGTGACGCGCTCCATGGGGGTGCACGAAACTCGGTACGTATAAACGTGCGGCGAGTGACCACGAGAGAAAGTAATAGTTTTACACTTAGCTGTGTTAAATTCTAATCGGTTGCGGTTGCTCCAGGCTACCACATTGTCGATATCCCATTGGAGCGCATCACAATCAGCCGCAGTCCCTATGCCCAAGTAAATCTTCAGATCGTCAGTAAACATCAGACACCTCGCCGTCTCAATGACCTCCGGCAAGTCATTGACCATGACCTGGAATTGGGTTGGACCAAAAGTGCTTCCTTGACTCACCTCAGACTGAGTTACATAAGTTTCCGACCGATACCCGGCAAGTTGAACGTACTGTCTACGATTACGGAAATAACTACAGAATAATTTTAAAAGTTTAGGCGTAAATCCTATGGCTGAAAACTTATGTAATAGCACATCATAATGAACACGGTCAAAAGCATTTTTGAAATCGAAGTAAACTGCATCTACTTGCTTCCTGCTGTCCATCTCCGACACAGCGTAATCTACAAAATTAACCAGGTTGGTTGCAGTTGACCTACCGGCTCTGAAGCCATGCTGACACTCGCTCAGTAGCGGTCTAATCTGTCTAGTTATGTGCCGGTTCAAGACAGACTCGAACAACCTGCCGAAGGCCGACAGTACAGCTATAGGCCTGTAGTTCGGGACGTCCGACCTTGAGCCATCCTTATGTATGGGAGTCACACGAGAAAGTTTCCAACACGAAGGATAAGTATAACTTTCAATAGCGCGATTAAAAATAAATAATAGGGGTACCATAAACACCCTTATACAGTCCTTCATGATGAACGGAGGAATAACATCTGGCCCGGTAGATGACTGAGTTTTTAAGCGCTTGACAGCAAGCAGCAAATCATTACTACTTATGCTGTCCAGCGCTATGCGGAATGACGATACAATGGACTCCTCGCCCTGAGCAACTTCATGAGATAGTATGGGCTCATCAGGTAAAAATACCGACTCAAAATAGCTTGCGAAAGCATTTACTGCGTCTAAGTTAGTTACCACTTTGCCCTCGTATTCGTACTCATGACAATTTTGTCTGGGTGAGCGATGATCCCTAACAAAAGACCAGAAACTCTTCGGGTCCCTTATATCCATCTCTGCTCGTCTGATGTAACTATCATAAGCAAGCTTTGCCAATGTTTGCATTGAATGATAACATTGTGAAGGTGGAGTACCAGCAGACTGAGGCAATGACTGCAGATATTTTGTCAAAGTCCTTGCCACGATGTAAGAATGAGTTTTGTGTGAAAGAGATGAATTTGTGTGTTTGATAATAATGATTGGTGCTATGAGAGGATGCGGATACTATATAGTTATTTCATTGAGGAGGAGTGATAGAAAAGAGGTTTTTATATTATAATGTAAATACTATATGGTCGAATCAACTCACTAGAACAGAGTTTTAAATCTGACATCTGACTTGTGTTAATTGTTTTTCGAGTTGTGTCATGATTTTTCTGATGATGAAAATAAATCTATTTTCTACCCTAGAATCCATTCAGTGAATACATTCCACATCTTTATCGAAGATAACTGCGTGCAAGTTAGTTGGTGTGAGCAGTGATTTATACAGCTATAGGCTTACACCAACATTAACACTATTAACATATCACGTCTGTCTTCGAGCACGACCAGATCCCACGTTAAATACTCTACAGCCAAATTTTTGTCTAATTATTATTTATTAATTGTTTTTATAACCTCTAAAACCAATGTTAACGATCGTAATGAATACTTATCGGGCTGTCAAAAATGCTCGCTAGGAAATCCGATATCATACCGAAAAATCGTTAACATAGCGTAAGTTTGCGATGACAAACGTCAAAAATCGTTAGCTTTGACAGTCGAGACTACCAAAAATCGTTATTTAACGATCGTTAGGACTTAGCGACCGATCGCTACGAGTTAGAGAGACTGCAGGCCTGGGCCTGCAGTCTCTACATAATTAGCGATCGATAAGTTAACTAACGATCGTTAACTCTTATCGAAAAAATACGCTTGCCGTAACGATCGTTATGATAAACGCAAGTCTCGACTTCGAGTTACCGAGCAAAATCGGTCACTATCTTGACATAGCGACGACGGTACGCTAACGATGTTCGTATTCATAGTGCGGTAATTCTAAAGGAAAATGATGGCATTTGAAAAAAATCCTTGTTTTATAGGGAAAATTGGTAGACAAGATATTAAAAAAAAACTATTTTTTCTTTGAAAATTGTACAGAAGATAGGTAAACCTTATCATGTTAACAATTTTTTGCATCGAAACGTGTAAGTAGCTTATACCGTTTTTAAGAATACGCTTAACAAAGAAGAAAATAGTTTGCTTCCTTGCAACACAGACGTTGAACATGGGAAACAAACTGTCAATGTCAAATGTCAAGTTTGTATACAAAATACGTTATTGAGATAAAATTAATAGAAAAACTGTAAAATAAAACGTATTTCAATAGTGGAGGACACAGGAGTTACACAGGTGCAGGCCCGAGCCCCAGTGCCAGCAGCGTGAGCGTCAGGTAATTACAACCTACAACAACATTCGAATCCTATTTTTGGTAATAAATTGAATTCTTTGCTGCCCCAAGTAGTTAGTGTTTATGTTTACTTAATGAATATCTTAAATGTTTCAGGCGTTCTTCAGGGCAGATTGATGCGCTTTTGTTGACTTTAGAAGCCCGTCCATAACTCCAAACGGGCAAACTTTGAAACAGGCTGGAAGGAGGTTGCCAATAAAGACCTCAACAAACTCCCAAACGAATCCATCAAGTAGCCCGAGCAATGCATGACGTTAAATCACAAGTTTGTTTTTAACTGTAAGTACAAGCCACGTCAGTTTTATGTATATTTAGTAGAATACATTGTTCTATATACAGGTTTGGAGAGACTAAGTTGATGTGCATCTGGACCGAGGGCCCATTTTTTAAATCCTTGCGAAACGAAATAAGACTTAAAGAGAAATTAGTTAAAAATAGTAAAAACATAATGCAATGGGCCTAGAATTTCTTAAACGTGAATTAAAACAGTTATAATTAAATAACTTGGGCCCTCAATCCAGACGCGTGTGTTAGTATTGGAAGTACGTGTGACGTCATTAAATCATAAATTTACACTTTTAAGCACCATGGGTTTGCTACAAAATACAAACTGTCATATTTATTAAGCATCTACCGACAAATGTCGAAATACCTACTTAAATTAATATTGTATTGTCAAATACCTACAATTGTTAGAGTACCCACCTGATTAAATATTGTTGTGTGTACAGGAAATAACTCTGAACTTACATATAAGCAATAGTGATGATAATCCTATAAAATATTACGTAATTTATAATGATCATTGTGTTGTATCATAGATTTTATATTGCTATTTTAGTATTATAAGTCTTGTGAGACAATTAATATAAGACTGTCAGTTAGTATCAATATTCTTTCGAATATTGATTAAGAATTACTAAATAGGCGATATTAAATTCCTTAATTGTCTTGATACGTTTTAAAAAGGTTTCATTACTCAAGAATTGATTATTGACCTAATGGTAAGATTATTTATAGAAATGTAGAAAATGGTGGGGACATTTGACAGGTCGACTCGTTATTATAAGTAGTCTAATTCGTAAGCAAGAGACACTTTTTGTGGTGGACTACACAAGCTTCACGTAAGTTATTTGATATTATAACTTGATTATTGCTAATGGTTGTGTTGAAACTCTATTTTCATATTGTGGCCTTTATTCATAATTATGTTAAATTGATTTAAGGGCTAGTCATGTTCCTTGCCTTATCCTTGTAGTTTTGATTATGTAATATTGTGAAATGTTACAAGATTCATCATATAATGGCCATAATAGAATTAGATCTGTAATATACGATATTTATATGGTTGTAAAAGATGTCTATGAATACTTTTACAACCATAGTTGCTTCCGTGGAGTTTCTTGCCCTTCTTCTACACGAGAACTAGTTAAGCGAACGGGCGGTAAGCTTTCTGAGCATGAATATGAATTAATTGACAAGCCTAATTGAAATAAATACCTAGTCTTGTCTTTCTGTGCTTTTATTCATAAAACCTTTCCCTTATACATCACATATAATAGGAACTCTGATACACAGTAAATAACCAATAACCATCTTGACATATATCGATACTTTTATATGGAGTTCCTTTATGATTCTAACACGTGCAATAAACTGGCATAGCCTAAATCTCAGAAAGTACTATCTCTGAGTTAATCATTTTTATTTAAGAATTTAGTTAAGAATTTCTTAAATATTTTAAGGAATTCCCAAATCTGTAGAATATGACATTACAGATTTATGGCGGTATATCTAGGGCCCTCAATTCTTTAATGTCTCTACTGAGGAATCTGCAAAACATGAATTTATCTGAAGATATATATTAATAGGACTTTAATATATTTTGCTTAGATACCTCTGTAAATTAGTTAAAAAGAAAGAATGATACAAAAGTGAATTGTTAAAAAGTAAATGAGAATCGAATTTTACTATAACGTCTGAACTGAGAGCCCAATATTTTCGGCTTTATTGACTAGGTTCAACCTCATAGATTAAGTCAAATTAAAATAAGTTTTTTTACTATTTTTTAATTAAAATTTCACATATCGTCCGTTCTTTTAAATGCAATACTTTAAGAGAAAATAGATTTTTAATTTTTCGTAGGAGAATATTTTGTAGGGTACATATAATTTTGTTACTTTTTTGGACGGAAAATCATATGTCATTGTAAATTTTTCTATTTCGATCCCGCACTGAATGCAAGGTACATTTCAGTTTCCAAGTATAGCCATCGCCAAACTTCTTGGCCGCCCTGAAGCTAGTTTACCGGATGCGCGAGGCACGAAACGGTGCTGTTTTTGTATGAGATTTTCTACTGCGCAGCCATTGTAGCGAACTTCAGGGCGGCCAAGAAGTTTGGCGAGGGCTATATGTGGTAATGCAATGAAGTGTTCAAGATATGACGATGACGATGAATCAACACAGGAAAAATGCATATTATTCTTCAAATGAAATAAACAATATTAAAGCGATCTGGGTACCTAGAGTCTGGCAAACGAAAGTAGAGACTAAAAAGGGGCAAATTTAAAAAATATAAGCATAGCAACCGCAAAACTAATATGAAATACCTGGAATAAACTAATTTGATACTTTAGAATTATTTATTTTATTTCGTCTGAATAAAAATACTATAGGTAATTGAGGTAGGTAATATTTTAGATATTATGTATCAATCTCAATAAAAAAACAACAGTATTCTGTAATAATTTTGGTTTATTCAACTTACTAGCGTCATACTAACTTATAAAATCTAACACTACACGTAAACAATATTGTTTTTGTTTGAGTTCAACATCTTGATCCTGATGTTTTTCTTGATATTAAGACATCATGCGAAACGACATCTCCCGTAATCCATTTTTAATTGTTTTATTTATTTTTCATTTAATAAATGCTATTATCAAGACCACAACAAACCACCAAAAATTGATGTTGACATTAGTAGTACATTGCCATATAAAAACTTTGCAAATAATTCGAGTGTCTACTTTTGTTTGCCAGACTCTACCTATTTACTTCGATATCACAAAACAGAAACACTGATAATAATAATATTTATTGCACTATTAAATTTGTCAGCACTGTTATAGATTTCCTTCTGAAGAGAGATTTGGTTTCGAATG
Organism: Anorthoa munda; assembly: GCA_945859665.1. NCBI lineage: Eukaryota > Metazoa > Arthropoda > Insecta > Lepidoptera > Noctuidae > Anorthoa > Anorthoa munda. The sequence continues at coordinate 23,985,661 of OX243904.1, read as the reverse complement.
ACTGACAGATGTTAACTTGACATAACACTAAGCACTAGTTTTTGGCGCGAACAAGAGAAGGATCACAAGGAGTTCGAGAAAGAAAGATTGCGAGTTTGATCAGTGGTAGATACATTATAAAACTTGAAGATAAATACAGTCGTTATAGTTCCCGATTGTAAGTTTAGGTAAAAATACGTGCCTAGTGAAATGTCGTTTACGTTATTCTCTATTACATAATGCAATTAGTTACTTTGTAACCGTACACTACCAAGAAAGATTTTTATTATGTTCGCCCGAAAAGGACCCATATAATAATGGCTTTTACTGACAATTTCACTGTCTGCCCTTCAAAATAAAGCAACAAAAAAACAGTCGCGACAGTAAAAGAAATAAATATTTACTTTAGACGCTTAAAAAATAGCTTGTATAAGGATACATACTGATCAGTCCAAAAAAGTAACAAAATCATATGTACCCTACAAAACTTTCTCCAATGAAAAATTAAAAATCAATTTTCTCTTAAAGTATTGCATTTAGAAGAACGGGCGATATGTGAAATTTTAATTAAAAAATAGTAAAAAATCTTATTTTAATTTGACTTAATCTATGAGGTTGAACCTAGTCAATAAAGCCGAAAATATTGGGCTCTCAGTTCAGACGTTATAGTAAAATACGATTCTCATTTCCTTTTTAACAATTCACTTTTGTATCATTCTTTCTTTTTAACTAATTTACAGAGGTATCTAAGCAAAATATATTAAAGTCCTATTATTATATATCTTCAGATAAATTCATGTTTTGCAGATTCCTCAGTAGAGACATTAAAGGATTGAGGGCCCTAGATATACCGCCATAAATCTGTAATGTCATATTCTACAGATTTGGGAATTCCTTAAAATATTTAAGAAATTCTGAACTAAATCTATATATATAAAAACCGGCCAAGTGCGAGTCGGACTCGCACACGAAGGGTTCCGTACCATTATCGCAAAACACTGCATAAAAATCACGTTTGTTGTATGGGAGCCCCCCTTAATTTATTTTATTTTCATTTATTAATTATTATTTTTTGAAGTAAATATACAACTTAACATTCTGTGAATATTTCAAGCGTCTACCTGTTGCCGTTATTAATATCGAGCAAAAAACGTCAAAAATATCACGTTTGTTGTATGGGAGCCTCCCTTAAATATTTATTTTATACTATTTTTAGTATTTTTTTTTTTTTTTTTTTTACTGTGTATAGGCCTTTGTTTGACCACAATCACACCGTGGTCAGTGATGATGTGGCCGATGGTGGTAAGCACACAAAGCCTAGAAGGGAACTGGCTCTCAAGTGCTGCTGTCGGAACACACCGGAAGGTGCTTGGCGACAGATTTTCAACTTGAGGGTGGTTGCCAGCCAGGCGGGTACTACAAAGTACCCTACCACCGTGCTATGGTTTCCTCACGATGTTTTCCTTCACCGAAAGCTCAAGCTCATTGTTGTTCATTTGTTGTTATAGCGGCAACAGAAATACATCATCTGTGAAAATTTCAACTGTCTAGCTATCACGGTTCATGAGATACAGCCTGGAGACAGACGGACAGACAGACAGACAGACAGACAGACAGACGGATCGCGAAGTCTTAGTAATAGGGTCCCGTTTTTACCCTTTGGGTACGGAACCCTAAAAATGAAACCCGTTTTCCGTTGTCACGACATAACATGAAAACGGCTTGACCGATTCGGCTTATTTTTTTTTTGTTGTGTTCGTTATTGTTAGGAGAAGGTTCTTATATAGGGTAGGGTAGGGTAGGGTAGGGTAGGTAGGGTAGGGTAGGGTATGTAGGGTATGTAGGGTAGGGTAGGTAGGGTAGGGTAGGTAGGGTAGGGTATGGTAGGGTAGGGTATGGTAGGTAGGGTATGGTGGGTAGGGTAGGTAGGGTAGGGTAGGTAGGGTAGGGTAGGTAGGGTAGGGTAGGTAGGGTAGGGTAGGTAGGGTAGGGTAGGTAGGGTAGGGTATGGTAGGTAGGGTAGGGTAGGTAGGGTAGGGTAGGTAGGGTAGGGTAGGTAGAGTAGGGTAGGGTAGGTAGGGTAGGGTAGGTAGGGTAGGGTAGGGTAGGGTAGGTAGGGTAGGTAGGGTAGGGTAGGTGGGTAGGGTAGGAGAGTAGTGTAGGGTAAATTAATGTTTGGTGTTTTTATGGCAAAACAAAGTTTGCCGGGTCAGCTAGTTCTTAAATAAAAATGATTAACCCAGAGATAGTACTTTCTGAGATTTAGGCTATGCCAGTTTATGCACGCGTCTGGATTGAGGGCCCAAGTTATTTAATTATAACTGTTTTAATTCACGTTTAAGAAATTCTAGGCCCATTGCATTATGTTTTTACTATTTTTAACTAATTTCTCTTTAAGTCTTATTTCGTTTCGCAAGGATTTAAAAAATGGGCCCTCGGTCCAGATGCACATAAAAAGTTGTACCTGCACTAAGACAAAATTAAATCAATAAATCATACATTCTGACAACCGGGGCATCATTACTGCTCCTTTGACTGAGGTGGAGAGACGTATAACATCCGTAATTGGTGTAGAGTACACATTTGGCATTGACTGCCCGGACATTATCCTATTTCCTTTTTTATTATTAGAATCACTAGCACGCTAGAGGGCATTAAGAGATATTTTAGTACATCTAACTTTTTTACAGATGCTGACAGCTGCTACTCAAGTGCAAGCAGACGCTGCCAAGATGCAGGCTGAGGTAGCAAGGCACAAGTCGAGGCGTCGGTGCTATTTGCATAGGCTGCAAATAAAACAGCTAACGCTTTTACAACTTTTGTAAATAAAAATAATGTATGATTTAATAAGTTTTTTATTTAAATCACAGAGGGTCAATAAAATAAAATTATGTAAAATTAGTATTGATGAGTCTTCTTCTATGTGCTCTGCAACAGCTCGCCCAGCGCACGATACAAGTCCTGTATAACAAAATCAAGATTTTAGGAGTAATCATACAATGGTGTTACATAAATACTACTACTACTACCACTACTAGTACTAGTCATTTCATAGAATAAAATAATATAGTCAATTATCAATAATTAAAATAAATTACCTAATTTATAATTGTAATTAAATCTATTATTAACTATTAACAATCTTTTCATGCAATGTTTTTTAATTTTTTATCAATTTTATAATCAAATGTTTTCAATTGAAATATCAATTATCAATTTTTATCAAATGCTTTTTATTAATTTTATATATAATCCATAATTAAATAAGTTATAAGTTTGTTACTATTAATTTATCAGTCTTACATACTGCTTTATGAATTACCGAAAATCTAATTTGTATATGTTGTGTTCACCTATAAGTGACATGTTTGCACGGAACGATGTTTTATGTAAAATTTTATGTAAGTTTTTCTGTAAACGTGTTGTTGGTGCTCCTATTAAATAAATAAATAAATAAATAAATCAGACTTGATGCTATAAGCCGTTATCTATCACCTTTGGGTAAAGTAAATGGAGATGCCAATGAAGTAGGTATAAAGATTTAGGAAAAATGTTCTATAAATATAGGTATATCTAATTAATAAATATAATATAATAAACATAGAAAAGGAAACTTAAAACTAAAATACATACAATAGGCGGCCTTATCGTATACCGCGATCTCTTCCAGGCAACCTGGCTTGTTGAGACAGACGACTCTTTAAGACAAAATTAACTAAACTTAATTTACACTGTTAGGTTTTTAAAGTAGAGCTATAGTACTCGTAATCGACACCATCAATTAATTGACGCGTCGTCGCCGTCGATTCCTCATTGTTCATAACTGGTAACAAACTCAGGAAATTAAACTCCATTTTGGATTCGAGATTCGATGTTGAGCCAAATAGTTCACAACTACTCTTATCAGTTTCACGTATATGCAACTTATTACAAAATTCTTGTATTTGAGAATATAACTCTGCAATTTTATCACAATGCGATTTAATTAATAATATACTTTCACCACTAAATATCGTATTATCTATTTGTTTTCTAATGCTTGCAAGTAAAACAGAATAACTATTATACACAATAGTTGCCTCATTCAGCTTTTCTATTAAACGCTCTGGCGTCCTCCTTTCATAACTTAATTTGTTGTGTTTCGGTAACTGTTTCATACATTAAAATATTCGTTTGTACTTGTACCTCCTTATCCTCTATCTCATTCCCTCATGCACTTTTGTATATCGCTGTCTCAGTCGCGCCATGCTACAGAAGATGCGAGTGTATTTTTTTTTCAGTACTATGAACGTGCGTGAAGTGACAGTTTAGTTCAGTTCTTCAAAACCAGCCACAGCCGCATGCGCAAGAAAAATACCGTGATAATCGAGCACCGCAAACCAGCTCCAGGAGACGAGATCAGCAACGCCAAGTAAGTGCATGTGATCCCATCCTTCCAGGCAGCTGCCGCCCATTTTTTTTACTACTTTCCCTAGAGCAGTTGTCTATGCTAACATATTGTACAAGTAAACTATACCATACAGTCCACGCCGCAAAATAGATTGTTTTAAGGAGTAATACCTATAAATTCCCCATCATTTTTGGTCACTTCGGCCGGATAACAATCTTTATTTTACTCAAATACGATTCATTTTGTCTACCGTTAAAAAGGTTATTCTTAACCACCGCTTACAACTTACGTATAATTTATCGTAACAAGATTGAAGTAATTATCCCTATTTAAGTCATATTCTTATGCACCCCGCATAGATAATTATTTTTTTTCTATTGCAAACCGCATTATTATATTACAATACTCTTATTCTAAAAAAACATACTCATAATTTTATTATGCCGCATTTACACATTCGTGCGAATCGCGAGGCGAATGGTGAGGCGAATAACGAACACGCATATGTAAACAGTACGCTCGCTATTCGCTTCGTGCCTCGCCTCGCGATTCGAGCACTCGCGTTTGGAGCGGTTTTTCGGACGCGAATCAAAGGGCACGAATGGCGAACACGAAGTTACTGTTCACACATTCGCCTGCATCCAGTTGACAGCTCGCGCCCGACCCATTAATTCATTAATGGCCTGTTTAATTTTTTTTTCTCCGTCGTCTGTGTCGACGGTTCTTTTTTACGCAGGATATCTATATAATTTTATAAACTCATTAGATGTAGCATGCATGCTGAATCATTTTCACGTCCTCCATGTTCGTGTGCGAATGTCAAAATAATTCACTCCGCGAATGTGTGAACAGTAGTTCGCGACGGCACTCGTATACGAATGTTTCGTCGAATGTTCGTCGAGTGACGAGGCGAATGGCGAAAACGATTGTGTAAATGCGGTGTTATATTGGTTGAAGGTAGGCGATTGCAAGCGGATCGGTTAGTCTCCGCGTAGGCAGGTCGGTAACGCTCGATCGGCTCCGTACGTTCAGAAATATTCCGTATACTCATATTCATTCCATATAAAATAATAGTTATTTTTTTTACAAATTTCTCAACGTTTCATATTATTGTGACTTGAAGATAAGTAATATAAAATTCTTACATATTCAATTATAAATAATGGGAAAAGGTAAAAAATTAGATATTGAAGACGAATTTGAAATGTCGAGTGAGGATCATGTTCAGTTGACTATGTCACAGGCTAAACGCGATGCATTATTTGCTAGGTTGCAGTCTTTATACGATTTATCTAAATCAGCTGTAGCCAATGAATCACAACGTGAAATATTTCTATCTAATGTGTGTAATATTGATATTTTACGTAGTGAGTTTGAACAGGCGTTAGACAAATACAATACAATACAATTACAAATAAACCCTGCGAAAAAAGTCGATTATCAGGCTTGGATTACGTTTGGAGATTATATATTGTTGTATAAAACGGGTTGTGTCTCAAATTGATGTCACTGGCAATAGCAATACAAATGATTGCCATATGCAAGACATGTCTTCAATTTCGAAATCGAAGCCTAAGTTACCTCCTATTGAGTTAATGTCGTTTAATGGCAATATTCGAAACTGGCCCCTATTTTATCAACAGTTTAAAAGTGTTGTTCACGATAATTGCGCGTTGAGGGACAGTGAGCGTGTTTACTATTTAGTTGGTAAGTTAACCGATAGCGCAAAGTCTGTGTGCGCTGGTACCGCCCACCGCCGAGAATTATAATATTATATGGAATGCACTTATTGATAAATATGATGATCCTCGAGTGTTAGCAAGTAGTTATTTGCTTATTGATAAATATGATGATCCTCGAGTGTTAGCAAGTAGTTATTTGAATTAGCTGTTGGAATTTAAGCCGTTGACCAATAATAGTGCTGCAGATTTTGAAAGTTTTATTAATAATTTTAATTCTTCTGTTGAAGCGTTTAAACAATTAAAACTTTTAGATATATCAGATTTTATATTCTTACACATTGCGTTACGAAAACTAGATTTGGACACAGTTAAACTATATGAGACGATGTACTGTAAAGAAAAAATGCCATCATATTCTAGTCTGCCAGCTGCTTTTACTTCTCTGAGTGCTTTTTGTACGCCGATGACCTAAAGTTTGCCAGAGCAATCGATTCATCTAGTGATATCGCGCTCTTACAAGATGATTTAAATAGGGTAGTCGAATGGTGTAAAAATAACAAAATATATTAACAAAACACAAAAATGCAACAAGTCGATAACATCACAGATCTAGGAGTACTTTTTGATAAGAAAATTAAGAATAAGAATAATTTATTTCGCAAAAAATTTAGAAATACATACTTTCATGTTACATTACTATAATAATATTATGGCATATTTCTGCATAATCTTGTGAATATTGGCTCCGATGCTAGGAAAATCCTGTGTTATCGGGGCCAACCATTCGTCCGTTATGGTTATTTTAAAAACATGGAAAGCAAAAAACGTGTAACATTAGCAATAATATGTGGGTAAGCGCGTGCGAAAAGTGTGTGTTTGTGATGTTGTGTAGTGGAGGGATTAGTGTTAGTGTGTGGTGTGTGTGGGTGTGTGTAGGGGTGTGTGTTTGTGTGATATGTGGGAGCGTGGATATCATGTGTTTGTAAGAAGTGTGAGGGTGATTTGCGGTGCTGTAATTATGTAAGTGTACGTGTACGTGATACTAATAATTATTTATTGGCATGGCGGTTTGATCAGTGCATCTGTTTCATCATAATCTAGGGTAAGGAGGTATTCTTTAGTTATTTTTTTACTTTTTTGTTTGTTTAGTGTATGTATATTAAATTGTTGATGTATTTTGTTATAAATAAGGGCACTTAAGTAGGGGTAGTGGCGTCTAGCAAATGTAGTTTTTGTATGAGTTGTGGGACAGACTAGTTTGGGTCTTCTTCTTACTGTCGGGCTGTTATTTTTACTGTACGGAAGAGTTGCGTGTTTACGCATGATTGTGCGGAGTATATACAGTTGTCGGACCGTTAATGTACTGAAATCTGTGTATAGTTGTCGCGTTGGGAATCTAAAAGGTCTTTTTAGAATCACTTTAATAACCGCTCTCTGAGCTCGTTCTGTTTGAATCATATCGGTCTTGGCAGCACCTCCCCAAGCAGTGATGCAATAGCTCAATACTGATTCGCCTAGTGCTGAGTAAACTATTTTGAGGATTTCGCTGTTTGCGGATACCCTTAGCTTCTTGAAAAGAAAAATTAGTTTACGAATTCGACTGGATACTGTTTGTACGTGAGTTTTCCAGGATAGGCAGGAATCTAGTTGAACACCTAGATATCGGACGACTGGTACTCTAGTTACAGCGGGGCATGAGCATTGGGGGAAAAGGTTGGAACATTTGTGAGCTTTGATAAGTAATGAACCATCTTGAGGTAGGGCAGAACGTCTTAGGCCAAAAGTGATGAAGTTAGTTTTTGCAATGTTTAATGTGAGACTGTTTTGTTCTAACCATAACATCACTTCGGCGAGTCCCTTTTCGGCTGTCTCTTTAGCTGAGGTCTAATCATGGCCATAGGATAGAAGTGCCGTGTCATCCACGTACGCTATTATTTTTGTGGAGGGGAGGGACAGCTGACAGAGTTCATTAACGTAGATTTGGAAAAGTAGAGGACTGAGCAAACTTCCTTGCGGAACTCCGACAACTACAGGATCTGCTTCGCTAACATACTCTCCTATCCTAACGAGCTGCATCCTGTCAGTGAGAAAACTTTTAAATAGGGTGTGAGCGATGCCACGGACGCCGATGGTTTCTAGTTTAGAGAGAAGAAGAGGAACAGACACAGTATCGAACGCTTTCGATAGGTCTAGGAAGATACCTAGGCATTTGAACTTATGGTCGATTTTGTCAACTAAAAAGTCGAGTAGGCCTGTCACCGCGTCCTCTGTGGATAATCCGCGTCTAAAGCCGAACTGGTTTTGGGAGATAATTTTGTGTTTGTTTAGGAAATTATTAAGGCGTTTATACATTATTCTCTCTAGAATTTTGGAGATTGCTGGAAGGACTGAAATTGGGCGATAGTTCGTGACCCTGTTTTTATCACCCGACTTGTGTATTGGATGTACGATAGCTTTTTTTTAGAGCGCCAGGTTGCATATACGTGTGATAGGTGGGACCAGGATGTGGCTAGCGTGTTTTAGCAATTTTGGTGGGATGCCGTCCCAACCGGAAGCACTGTCAATCCGGAGACTGTTTATAATCGAACTAACTTCTTCTTCGTCTGTTGCCAGAAGAACCATTGAGTTGGCTATACTTTGTTGGTGGATGTTAAAAGACTGGGTGGGATTTCGGTTTGGTATATTGTTAGCAAGATTTATACCAACATTTGCGAAGAAAGTGTTAATTGTGTTGACAGACTTAGTAGGGCACTTTTCGATTGATAGGAGTTCTGTTGATGTCGAGCGTATTCTTTTAGTGTCGGTTACACTGCGGATAGTTTCCCACATTTTTTTTGGGTTATTTTTAGCTTTTTGGAATTCCTTTTCTTCATAGTCCGATTTTATCCTTTTTAATAAATTATTACAAAAATTGCGATATCGTAAATAGGTTAGTTTTAAAATATGATTATTTGGATCTTTAGTTGTTTCATAGTGTATTTTGTCCCTATTACGTATGCATCTCAGAAGTTCCGCAGTTATTTAGTTAATTACTTTTATCCCTCACATCGAGAATATTATTAAAAAGGCCTCTAAAATGTTAGGGTTCGTACAGAGAAACAGAAAAGGTTTCAAACTGGTTAGCTCTAAGATAATGCTATACAATAGTCTTGTGCGAAGCGTCTTGGAGTACTGCAGTGTTGTATGGAGACCGCACTACGCCACGCATAAGCATAAGTTACTCATAGAGAGGGTACAAAAGCGGTTTCTTTGGCATCTTGCTTTTTCGAAAGGGAAAAGCAAACAGCTGCCCTCCTACAACACCCGTTTGAAATACTTCAAGATGCACTCATTATCAACTCGAAGGGATATCATTGATGCCTTGTTTCTTTATAAACTACTAAGAAATAAAATCGACTGCCCTAATTTACTAAGTCTTATAAAGTTTCGTGCCCCATCCCGATACCCGCGAAACCCCATCACTCCGTTGCACCCACCTTCACGCAGAACGGTTTTGGGTGCAAACTCTCCGATTCCACGAAATGGAATTCTATGTAAAATGCTTAATAGTTGCAGTGATCTAATAGATATACACCACGACAAATTAAGCAATTTTTACAAAATAATTAGAGAGCACTATTCTAGTATTCAATGATGACTGAATATTGATAGGTTTGAGATATTGATTAAGAATGTGATATTATGAATGTGATATTAAGAATGTGATATTTTTTTTTTTCAATAATTCTTAATTTAATTATATTACTTGCTTTTATTATTATAATTTTTATTTGATTTTAATTGTTTTTAAATATATTAATGATGTGCTGTGATGTACTTAATTTAATTTAATTTATCAATCTGTTAATGTTGTTTCGATTGTTTTAATTTTAATTGTATATGTTGTGTATTGTTCTATAATTTAATATTTGGTATTATTTTAATATAAATTTAATGTTTTTATTTGTATATGTTGTGTCGTTTTAAAATTTTACTAAATGGGCTTATTAACCAGAAATCTTGCTGTATTTTTATTATTATGGAATACTGTTGTCATAATAATAATATGTATAACCACAAAGTGTGCATGTGGTGTTAGCCTATAATTAATTGTTACACTTATAAATGAAGCTACTATGAAACTGTAAACGTTCTGTGTAAACAATTGTTGGTTAACCAAATAAATAAATAAATAAAAAATAATAGTCTTATTGAATTTGTAAAGGAACAAAGTAAGGTTATGTCTCGTTCTATTGGTCAAAGGCCAGATACATCTAATAACTCCCGTAATAATAAAATTCCAATTCCAAAACCTACGAAATCTTTTATGAACACGGATATGAACAATACACAAAAGGTTAATAAACGCCTTGCTTGTTCTTTGTGTAAAATTAAATCACATGAACATTTATATCAATGTCCAATTTTTATGTACAAAACACCTTACGATAGGTTTGTTTACGTAAAAAATAATTCATTTTGTAATAACTGTTTAAGTTGCAAACATAGAACTTTTAAATGCTCTTCGCAAAAAACTTGCTCCCATTGTGCTGCTAAGCATCACTCATTATTACATTTCGGAGAACTACATAATTCTAATAATGTTCATAATACTGTTCCCAATAGGAATGAGTCCACTACATCGCAGAATGGTAGTGTGTCTCAGTTGGAAAGTACATCCGCTTTACCTGCAAAAGGCGACCCTCTGTCCCATACCAATAAGGTTGACAATCAATCTAATGGCACATCTGCCACTTCTATGTGTAATGTTTCACGCGATTACTCGGTACGTTTTGTAACTACTAAAGTGGGGACCGCAAAAAATATAATTATCGATAATAATAACAAGAAACATTTTGTCAGATGTTTGATTGACCCAGGCTCGCAAAGTGATTATATTGCGTCTGCTTGTTGTAAGCGCTTATCGCTTCACATATCTCTTCTTTATTATTATTATTAATCCTATACAAATTTAAACCTCTTTTTCATTTTTTTTTTATTATAGGTAGGCTCGCGCTTGACCACTATCTCACCTGATGGTAAGGAACATATCTAACATAACTATCTCTATGAGGAAATCATACCAGCAGGTAGTTCTAAATTAATACGGTTACCCATTAACGCAACGGATGGTAAGGTTCTCGTAGAGGATCAGATAATTTGCAACTGTATTATATCTGAATGCCTGACAACCGTTTCTAATAACCGCGGTATAGTCGAAGTGACCAACCCAACCCACAACGATATAACATTTTCACTGGACCATGCCACTCAGGAAACGATACTTAATGTTGAATGCACCGAGCAACTGTCACCTCGCGCTAGAGATGTTACATCCCGGCTACGTACCGATCACCTAAACAAGGAGGAAAATGCAAACTTATTGGCACTATGTTCAAAGTACGCCGACGTCTTTTATATTGAAGGCGAGGCATTAACTTTTACCAACAAAGTAAAGAACAGTATTAAGACCACAGATGAAGTTCCAATTTATACCAAAAGTTACAGATATCCGATTATACACCGCCAAGAAGTTAGTGACCAAATAGCAAAAATGTTAGATCAGGCAATCAATAGGCCGTCTGAATCCGCATGGAGCTCACCAATTTGGGTCGTCCCAAAGAAAAGTGACGCCTCTGGAAAACAGAAATGGCGTATAGTCATTGACTTTCGGAAGCTAAACGAAAAAACGATCGATGACAAATACCCTATCCCGTATATAACAGACGTACTGGACAAACTAGGCAAGTGCCAATATTTCACTACTCTTGACTTAGCATCAGGTTTCCACCAAGTGGAATTGAACCCCAGTGACATTCCCAAGACCGCCTTTAATGTTGAGCATGGGCACTTCGAATTCTTAAGAATGCCCATGGGACTTAAAAATCCTCTTCTACGTTCCAACGAGTGATGGATAACGTACTCAGGTGACTCCAAAATGGTATATGTCTTGTATATCTCGATGATATAATCGTGTTCAGTACTTCTCTCCAGGAACATATGAACAACCTAGAGAAAGTGTTCCAGAGGTTAAGGGGATCTAACTTTAAAATCCAGCTAGATAAATCAGAGTTCTTAAAACTCGAAACCGCATACCTAGGTTATGTCATCAGTACAGAAGGGATAAAGCCTAACCCAGACAAAATCACAGCTATTCGAAATTACCCCATACCTAAAGAAATTAAACAGTTCCTCGGACTTCTCGGTTATTACCGAAAATTCATTCCGGACTTTTCTCGCATTACCAAACCTCTGACCCAATGTTTGAAGAAAGAGAAAAATTTAACTTTAGACTCAGACTATATTAACTGCTTTGAGAAATGTAAGACTCTACTGACCAACGACCCTATCCTTAAATGCCCAGACTTTGACAAAGAATTCATATTAACCACAGACGCCTCCAATTTTGCAATCGCAAGGCGCGATTCTCTCACAAGGTTCTATTGGCTCGAATAAACCTGTAGCATATGCGTCGCGGACACTTAATGAAAGTGAGGTAAATTACAGTACAATAGAAAAGGAGTTCCTAGCTATTGTATGGGCAACTAAATACTTTCGGCCTTACCTCTTCGGACGCAAGTTCAGAATCAGAATCAGAATCCCGGTACATTTTATCTTACGGCGTGCAAAATTGATCAGTTGAATATAATAATTTAAAAAAGATCAGCAATTAATACAAAAATAATTAAAAAATATTCGGCAGTAATATGTCTACAAAATAATTTGATATAGCAATAAATAATCAAAATATTCACGATTAAACATAATAATGTCATTAGGAACCAAAAATATTCATGTCATCAAAATAATAAATTAAATAAAATCATAGTCAATCATCAGGAATAAAATATAATCATGTCAACAAAATAATTAATTAAATGCAACCATAGTCAAAATCGTTAGGAATTAGAAATAATCATGTCACTAAAATAATTAATTAAATACAATCATAGTCATGGTAGTGTCATGTCAACAAATTGTATTACTAAAATTAAGTACAGTCGCAGTCAAAAGCATCAGAAATTCAAAATAATCATGTCAGCTAAATAATTACAAAAACAAGTGGGTACATTTTAACTGATAGTTTTGTCAATTAAAAATTCTTTAATTGTGTAGTAACACTTGTCTAGTAACAGCCTTGTTAGCTGTTTTTAAACATTTGGATGGGTAATTCTTTGAGATTCTTAGGTAATTTATTATAAATAAGCGGACCCATGGATAAAATATTTTCTTTTATAAAGCTGTCTTATGACCACCTGTTTAAAGTTGGTTTTTATATAAAGACCTAATCGGTCCTGTGCGTTGTCGTATATTAAACAATGACGTAAACAAGTGTTTATTCGTTCTGACGAAAAGTGCTACTTCTAGTACATACATGGACGGAAATGTAAGAATTTTCAAAGATTTAAAAAGTGGCACACAGCTTTCTGTAGTTTTATGACCTGTCATTTAAAATAGTAACGGACCTCAAACCATTACAGTGGGTTATGAGCCTCAAGGAACCAAATTCACGAATAACTAGGTGGCGGTTAAAGTTATGCGAATATTATTTCACCGTCATCTATAAAAAAGGCAAATACAACACCAACGCCGACGCTCTTTCTCGCGTTGAGATCTACGAGGAAGTTAGTTCGATGATTGCAAACGCGACTGACAGACCACCATCCCTAGATAACTCTAACACCTTGTCAGCACACACCTCTGAGGAAAACCCCATACCTGAAATACCCATCACCGACGAACCACTTAACAAATTTCAACGACAGTTATGCTTAACCGTTGTAGGCGACTTTAAAAGACGGACTATGGCAACCAAGACATTTGACACCCACACACGAACATCCATCCAGCTATCTGAATCCAACCTGGAAGAGGATCTAATTAACGCCATCAAGGAGTATGTCAATCCTAAGATCAAAACTGCCTTGTTAATAAATCCACCCCTTGCAATGTACTACATAATCCCTCTGCTACAAAAATATTTTAAAAGTTCTTCCATGAAATTGGTATTGGCAAAAAAGGATAGGTATATGTATTTAAGTAAGTATATTTATGTTTTAATTTAATTCGTCATAGGTTATTATAATATTGTACACCATAGGGTTTGCTATAAGAGAACTCAACAATGTGTTAAGCTCGCCTTTGTACATGTACTTTATTATCACAGTGTATGTAATGTTGTTTTTTTTTTGGTGTACAATAAAGAATTAAGAAGGAACTTGAAAACGTAAAGGAATACCTAAGGCAGCAGGAAATTATTCGTCACTACCACGAAGGCAAGACCAACCACCGTGGTATCAACGAGTGTTTTCTAGCTTTATCTGTTAAATATTATTGGCTTAAGATGCGAGAGCACATAACCAAATTCATAAATGACTCCACAATATGTGGGCAAGCAAAGTACGATAAAGCAGGAGCCCCATAAAGCAGAAGTTCAATATAGTGCCCCCGGCCACCAGGCCTTTCGAAATAATACATATGGATAGCTTTTCAGCACAGAATGAAAAATACGTAACATTCATAGACGCCTTCTCAAAGTATGGTCAAGCATACCTCCTTCGAGATGGGACTGCAGTTAGTATCATACAAGCTTTATTAAATTTAACCAACCAATAACCATTATTACAGATCAAGGGACCGACTTCACCAACCAGATGTTCTCCGAGTTCTGCAATATTCACAAAATAATCCATCATCAAACACTCGCATACTCACACAACGCTAACGGTAACATAGAACGCTTTCATTTCACCATACTGGAGCATCTTCGTATTTTGAAACTAAAACACAAAGATGAGCCAGTGGTACATCTGATGCCATATGCTATCATAGCATACAATAGTTCAATCCATTCTTTCACGACTGACATAGATCTGACCGGACACCTATTACAACAGTATACAGAAACACATGCAAAAAGTATACGAATTAATCAATGAGACATCTCTCACTAATCGAACGGCGCTTATAGAGAGTCGTAATAAAACCCGTGAGGATGAGGTCGACTATGAACCCAACCAACGAATATTCATCAGTAATCCATCCGCTAGTAGATCTAAACTCGCACCCAGATACAGCCAAGATACCGTTCTAGCTAATTTACCTATCCACATTTACACCTCCAAGAAAAAGGGACCTATTGCTAAATCTAGACTAAAGCGCGTCCCTAAAACTGCGAAATTGTTGCAGGATACCCCTGATGCTCTCACTTAGCCTAACATGGGCGCAGGAGATAAATCTAGAACGACTTGAGAACGGACCTGGACTACTGCCCTTCAAACTAGGGCCCATGAAACTCATTACTCATTATCATACATTCCTGCAGAATATTGAACTAACAGACATAGACAACAGTATTAACGAAATACGAATCCAACTTATTAAAGCCACAGACAAACTAGACAATTACACTCGCACTTTATACGAGCTCCAAACGGACAGCTTGAATGCCAAATTAAATAAAGCCTCATCTCATCTACAAAGCCTAAATCCCAATCGATTCAAGAGAAGTTTAATAGATGGTCTTGGATCTGTTATAAAGAGCATTACAGGAAATCTGGACCATACAGATGCCATCTAGTACGATAACGCCCTTAAGGCCCTCAATGATAATCAGCAGCAGATAGCTATTGAGCAAAATCATCATATAAGCCATAGCAAAGGTCTGATGAATGAGCATACAAAAATTATTACGAAATTAGTAGAAAACCAAGTACAATTAAATGACAGTCTGCATATTTTACTTGACGCCGATAAGTATAAACAACACAACCTCATAAAATTTGCAAAGTTCTCGCAAATACTGCCTAACCTGGGCAACCTGGGAGTCTTTAAGTCAAGAGTGAATAGGTTTCTTCTAGGTAAGCGTGCTACATCGTCGACCACATCATCACTTACCATCAGGTGAGATAGTGGTCAAGCGCAAGCCTATCAATAATAAAAAAAAATAAAATAAAAAATAATTAGCAATAACGCAGATAGTCTATTAAGCGAATTGAGTAGGTTAGGAAACGCGATGGCTCTTGCCGGTCAAACGCATACTCATCATTCCATGTTAGGTACAGAAGTACTAAGCAATATGATATGCGCTTTATAATAAAGACCAATTACTAGAATTAAAATTAGAGTATATGACATCATTAAGCCATTAGCTCATTATCGTGGAAGTCAAATAGTTTTTGCATTCAAATTTCCCATAACGTCTCCACTAAAATTCCTGTTGTATAAATTAGTCATCGTACCAAATAGAAGTAAGCAAGCCATCATCCCGTCCTATCCATTCATAGCAATCACTGGGAATATTCATGCGTACATAGAGGCAGAATGCCCGAAGGTAGCTTCAGAGTATCTCTGCGAAGAAAACTCAACCACCAAATGAGAACCCATCCAGACTGCATCTGCGATATCATTGGAAGTCAAACACCACACAAATCATGCAACACGATTACTATCAGCCTGAGGAAGCCCGCAATGCAAAAGTTAGATGACCGCCGCTACGCTCTCGTGTTCCCGAAACCAACACAAGTCCAGTTAATCTGCGAACAGGAAGAATCCATAAATCTAACCGAAAGCTTCCTAGCCACCATTCCACATAACTGCAAGCTACGAACAGACGAGTTCACCATCGTCAACATCAACGACCACATTATTGGACAACCTATGAAGATAAGCAGCGTGCCAGATGACATCGAAGGATCAACCATGCCACAGGTGCACTATTTATGGTACACTACTGGCCTTACTTGGACTGGGAGCAATACTAACATACCGAGTCCACATCCGCTGGAAGAAGCAGATGACAACCCCAGATGAAGCCATGTACGCTGAGCCGGAAACATCTGAAACCCGTTGCTGCCGGTACCTCAAGATCAATCTAAACTCTCGACGATATTTCATCTCTAAATCTGAAATAGTCGTCGATCTGAGGGGGGAGGTGTTACGCGCATCACTAGTAGGTAAAGCGCTGACACAAAGGCACGAGGCTCAACACGCGCGCATCATCGACAACCCAGTTGCTACGAGGGGAAACTGCTGACAAAGAACACGAGGCCCGAAGACACCGTCTACGTGACCGACGCCGCGCACTTTGTATCCACCATCGATCGGGTCAACTTGATTGTCTACTATATTATAATTTCTTTATTAAAATAAATTGGTTTGTAATAAATTCGGTTTTTTTGAGTCCTCCGGCAGTAGCCTACGTAATTAGCCGAAAGTTTGTGAGTGTTTTTGTATGATTGTAATCTTTCACGCAAAAACAGCTGAACGGATCTCAATGAAATTTGGCACAGAGATAGATTATAGTCAGAAATAACACATAGGAAATTTTTTATCCCGGGAATATGTTCACTTGGGAAAAATTTCGACATTCACGCGGGCGAAGCCGCTGGCGGAAGCCAGTAATTTAATAATCTGTGGCCTGGCCTGTCAAGTGTGACACATACAATTTTATCTCCAAATTTTCCTAATTATACTAATATAATATTATTGCATGTATAATGCATGCATGCATGTGTATCCTATTCAATCGATCTATTTCTGAGGGGATAGTTCCTAAAATCTGGAAATCAGCATTCATCACACCTGTTCACAAGAAAGGAAACAAATCTGATGTTACGAACTATCGCCCGATATCTAAGTTATGTCTATTTTCAAAGATCCTTGAGCGTATAGTGTATAGCGATGTATATGCCGGCCATGGAAAGTAACTTCGGGGAGGAACAACATGGCTTCCCAAAAAGCGATCCACTACGACTAACTTGGTGTTATCGCATGAGTTTATATCGGGTGGTATGGATCAACGCGCGCAGGTGGATGTCATTTATACCGACTACAGCAAGTGCTTCGACCGTATCGACCACCGTCTGCTGCTGGAGAAGTTGCTCAAAGCCGGTATACACGGAGACCTTTACAGATGGTTTTCGTCTTATATTGAGAATCGGAGTCAGGCTGTGGTTCTCCAAGGATACACATCGGGTTGGACATCGGTTCCCTCGGGTGTGCCACAGGATTCAGTTTTGGGGACCTTGCTTTTCACTCTGTTTATTGCTGATGTTGTAAACTGCTTCAAGCACTCTTACGTGTTGCTATATGCTAATGACATGAAGGTTCACAAGATTATACGTGATATCTCGGATACTCACCAGTTACAATCTGATCTGAATAGATTTGAAGAATATTGCAAACATAATTTACTCCAATTGAATGTCTCTAAATGTTTTCAAATGACCTTCACACGCCAGAAATCTATAGTAAACTCAATCTATAGTCTCAACCAACTTACCTTGGGCAAAGTTAACAGCATAAGGGATTTAGGTATTATACAAGATAGCAAATTACTGTTTGACCAACACATTGACGGTATTGTGGGCAAGGCTTCGAGGGCACTAGGATTTGTAATCAGAGCTTCAGCCTGTTTCCGTTCTCTGAAACCTATCAAAGTTATATATTGTTCGTTCGTGCGCAGCCACTTGGAGTATGCATCGCAAATCTGGAATCCTCAATATGGGATCCATAAGTCACGCATTGAGGGTATCCAGAAAAAAATTCTGAGATATCTAGATTATAAGGCGCACCAAGTATCTATAGATTACACTCACCGTTGTAAGAGATACCATTTTCTGCCATTGGATCGTAGGCGGCTCATTAATGATGTGTGTTTTTTTATTAACATAGCTCATGGCTCGATTGACTGTCCTGGGGGGTGACCACAAGCTCTTAGAGCGGTATCAATTTGTGTCATGCTCTGCCGCAGAGCCACCATGTTAGAAACCGGTAAATTATATCTTAGAATGATGTACGCTAAACGTACATAATGTACGTACACCGTTATCGCTGTACGTGCTTTAGGTAATGATAAAATAGACATTGATTGTGGCTTGCCGCAGAGCATGACACATCAATTTGACCTTATGTCGCGTTTTCGTACCATGACGTCGTTTAAGAAAGCTCACTTTGATAACGCTACGAAGTTGTTTTTGTTTAGGCTTTGATAATGTTTCTATGCAGATTGTCATATAGTTCATTCAAAATTCAAACCACAGCGTGCTTTTTCACAACTAGCGATATCGTTTTTACTACAATTTTTGGTTTTGTTTGACAGTTAATAAAAGTTGCTTTGGCGGGCTCGATTTACTATCATTTTCCAAAATATATACAAAAAATATCACTTCCGTGATACAACCGGTAAGTAAAACGTATTTATTTAAGCATTTATTCAATTCATAACCTCTGCCAAGCCCTACAGAGCTACAGGCATCATGATGTTATTCCCTACCTACGTAGGGAAACATGTCGATTGATTTGTGTATCTCATGCGATTTTAGTGCATGTGGACTGAATTTCTTGTTTGATTCTAGATGACGAATGCATTTTTAATGGCGAATAAACCCATGAAATCATGGAGGGCAGTGCAGACGCTACGTGAGCCATCGCAAACTACTACCGCCGCGCCGGCAGCTTGTGTCTACCGACACTATGATGTAATTAAAGGCACTGCATTAAAGACACGGCATTGTATAATACTGTTCCAGTTCGAGGATAAATAAGAAAGAAAAGAAAGCTGATAGAAGCCAACAAACCCATCGTGAAGCTGAGGGAGCTGAAATATAATAATGTGAATGATTGGTTATAACCTGTAAAACCTACGTACGAAGAAGAATGCATTTTATTAGCATTTGGTGTTTTGTGGTGCTTGTGCTAGTGTCTCACGTTATTTATTGCTTATGGCTGCTTTGCTGTATTAATCCTTAATGTGCTTGTGATGACTGCCTAGTACCATTGTGTGTGATAAGTGTGATATCCATGGACATAATCTCAATGGTAATAACTGATAACCATCTGCATCTTTTTACCCGACTGCGTTAACAATATTGTGTGTATGTGTACCTGTCTATCTACTGTGTTGTAATAAATGATTTTGCAGCTGGAGAATCAATAGAATACCTACATATATAGCCCACGTTTTGGACATTATTTATTATTATCATCAAACTCCATTCTACTAACCCTATAAATATTCAAACAAACTCACGCCTTTTTCCCATGTGGGCAAGCAGCAACTACAATGCCACCTGCTACGGTCCTTACATACTCCTTTTGCTTCATTTACATGCATACATCTAGTCATAAGAGCACACCGGTAATGAGGACAGCGCTCCTGACCTTTCTGAAGAACATTACCAATTAGATCCGTGTATGACCTAGGACGTCCCCTCCCGGGTGGTGTTTTCACTCACATCTGCCTTGGTAAATACCTTTTCTTAGTCGCCTTTTATTCATCATATGTATATAGATATTATAGGTGGTAGGTTTATTATAGGTATTTACTATAGATACTTTATAATACGTATGCCTATTTTAACTATATACTTATACTAGCTGTCCCACGCGGCTTCGCTGCCGCCAACTGGCTACCTACCCTACCCTACCTACCAATTTGTTAAACTATTTATTTGAATAAGAATTAATACTAAGTACCTATACAATACGAATGTAAACAACTTGTTTCTAACGGCGATCTAATAAAATTAAGAACATAAAAGCTGCTATTGTGACTTAGCTATGATAGTTAGATATATTATCTGGCAGCCTTTTTTGTAGGTAATAATAAGTAACTTTAATCATGTAGTACATCATTTTTATGTATCATTAATAATTTTCTCAGCGCATGCCAAAGAATGAATTTTATAGGCAAAATTTTGCTACTTTGGGTTACATTATTGAAATTTACATAAAGATTTCTAATTTTATTGAATATAAATTATAGCCTATGCCACTCAGAAGTAAAGTAACTTTATACTAATGAAATCATTTTCAAAATCGATTTAGTAGATCCAGAGATTACTCCCTACAACCTCTCAAACTTTACCTCTTTATAATATTAGTATAGAAGTATAGATTTGTGTACACATTTTAACCGACTTCAAAAAATGGGGAGGTTCTCAATTCGTCGGAATCTTTTTTAGGGTTCCGTACCCAAAGGGTAAAAACGGGACCCTATTACTGAGACTCCGCGGTCCGTCTGTCTGTCACGAGGTCTAGCTATCGCGGTTCATGAGATACACTCATGAACCGCGATAGCTAGACAGTTGAAATTTTCACAGATGAGGTATATCTGTTGCCGCCGCTATAAAAACAAATACTAAAAAACCGGCCAAGTGCGAGTCGGACTCGCGCACGAAGGGTTCCGTACCAATATCGCAAAAAACGGCAAAAAAATCACGTTTGTTGTATGGGAGCCCTACTTAAATATTTATTTTATTCTGTTTTTAGTATTTGTTGTTATAGCGGCAACAGATATACATCATCTGTGAAAATTTCAACTGTCTAGCTATCGCGGTTCATGAGATACAGCCTGGTGACAGACAGACGGACCGAAGTCGGTGTCAAAAACGGAAAATAACAGGTACCAAAGACACCCCTACATCACAGTCTCCACCACCTTTGGTTGACTGGTAGAGAATGCCTTGGGAATTAAGTCCACCTATGGTCCTGTATGTCGCTGTATGTGGTCTGTTGTCGTTATATAAACAAATCTTGTAAACATGACCAAACCATCTAAGCACACCTTTTAAAACACAATGTTGTCTTATTACATCAAAAACTACAAATACTTCAATAAAATAAAACATAACACTGTTTTTAAACACAATTATTTATTAGGTAGGTCTACATTGAATAGAAAATGCATTACTGATTAAGGGAACAAGTGGTCAGTGGGTCATCTTAGCGGCTCCCAAATTTATTGCAGTACCGGGTTGAATTTGACCATAACACTCATTAAGGTTCTGAGAAGCATAGCCCTACGACGCACCGTTTCCGAATTATGGGCCTCTGAATTTTATTTTATTTTCCATAAAACGCATTATATTTCCAAAATGGTAGCTCGGATGAAAATCTTTTCAGGAAAGTAATTGTTGCTCTAGTCGATAACTATGAGATGATGTAAGAAAATCAGAGAAAAAAAAAAAAATACTTGGTAAATTTTTTTAAGTGTCGATCCTTCACCTTGCGTAGCTATAGGGGCAGTGGACTTAGTCAAATATTCGAAGATTTTTATTTAACACAATTCAGCCATTTTTTTTTTCGACAGCTTATTAACCTTGTACCACCATACCATAGAAGCCGTTTAAGCTCTGAGACACATGGTCCTATGACGCACCGTTACCGAATTATGGGCCGCCGAATTTTATTGTATTTTGTATAAAAAGGTCTATATTTCCAAAATGGTAATAACTATAGTGTTCATGTTGGGATGCTGCTAGCATGGGTGTACCACAGGGGGAGCTAAAATTTAGTTATTTTTTGCCTAGGACACACCATTTTCGACATATTCGGATATATAAATAATAATATTCGGAGGCCCATAATTCGGCAACAATGCATCGTAGGGTTATGCTTCTCAGAACATAAATGGTTTTTATGGTTAAGGTTAACCCGAAACTGCAATAAAATTAGAAAATTTCCAACAAAAAAAAACGATAAATTTTTTAAGTCCTCGTTCCATAGTGCCGTTAAGGCTACACTCCAATCGAACAAGTCATAGTTAAACTAACATATATCAACAAGCTCCATGCTGGACACGTATCATTGTTTTCTTACACTCGAAGGAAGATAGAACATGCAACAGATGGCAAAATTGTGGTGAACGACCATTTTTCATATTTAAAGGATTTCATTTCTGATTGATAATCAATGGTGAATGGTGAAGAAGATGGCTTCTTTTCTTCCATTCCATTCAAAAAGCCAGTATCTGATCCTGTAGACAAATAATAAAATATGAGTTCTGAGTTTTGTAGAGTAGGCAGGTGCTAGCTGATAAACAAGAATATAATAGAAATACATTTATTTGACAGTCAAAATCCACTAGCAACAGAGTAAATTACAGTAATGAAATACAGAGACAAATTGCACTAAACAGGCCATACTGAAAGGGTTACCAACTCAGCATTTGCTGTTCGTCAGACACCCAGCACTATTTTTCAGTTGGCACCCTGAAGAAGAAACCCCAGACCGATGGTACCTACAAGATGTAAACTATTACATCCAATATTATGGTGATTGTCTCAGGAACCAAAGTCCCTAAAAGGCATTTGTTTTTCTATTGTGTCTGCTAATTAGCACTCAAGGGGTTAAAGTAAGTTTTTGCATTTAGAATTGCATAATAATATTAATAAACACTTACCAATATGCAGTAATAGCAGATTTATTAATCCTGTGGATAAGTCTTTACAATGGGGTGTTTAACTTAACATAATTATTGTTTGGTCCTTCCATACTTTGATAATAGTGTATCCTATAACAAAATTATAATATTGTGTTAGTTATTAACCAAAAACTGGTGTACGTAAATAATGAGTAGGTTGTTTTATTTTCTACAAAATAACCAAACTATTGAGAATAGGAATATAGATAACCTTCTTTAAGCCAAGTTTAATTTGTATACGTATAATAAATTTTCCTCAGTTCAGCCAAAATGAGAGCTGAAAGAAGCACAATGTTCTTAAATTATTCTTCACGCCAGAGGACTATATCATCTCTGTCAAGCTTTTCCGGTTGCGATCAACTTATTTCCAATTACAGCTTCTTCATTATTTGTAGGTGCCGCTCTCTTGAAGTTGGGCAACAAATCATTAAGTATTTACAGGATCCAAATAAAATTGTAGGCAAATCATTATTTAAAAAACAAAACATTGACTTTGCTCCAAAATCCATGTCGTCCAATTCGTCTAGGCTACTCCTCTTTCTCACCACGGAGAGTTTTGAAGACAGTAATTCGTGATAACCTTGTGATAGCGGCAGTTTTAGATAAAAATCTTTAGGTCACGATTACATATTTGTAGATATTTGTAAGCGTCTCTTTATTCATAGAATACAAGGCAATCCTTTTGTCACACAACTCACAACAACTTTATTGTAAATTACTTTAAAACAACGAAAATAACAAAGCACGCTTGTAAACAGAGCTCATATGACCAAGATGTCAGGTAATTACGTACGGCTGCAGTCGAGGATGCAAATAAAACCGATATAATTTACTTAATGAATTTAATTAAAGTAATTATTACATTTAGATCGATAAAACTAAGATGCGCGACAATTGCTCGATGTGAGAAACAAGAGTGATTCACTAATACGCTAAATCAATATTCGTTACTGCTATTGCACAATCTTCGGTCTCACGCCATCGAACTGCTGAGATGGCGAATCTCACGGTGCAGAGCGTAATGCGGTGTTAGTCATTGTCTTAAGAATTTGGGGTTTCGCAAGTGGCGACATAACATCTCCCTCCACGAGATCGGCAACTATTTGAAAACTCTAGTCGAAAATAGTGTCGATGGCGAAGCTGGATCAATCTCGGTGTCGCAGGTCTCCTTATCCTTAGCCTTAATATCGATTCCATCAGCGGCTTTCTGTAGTTGCTTCAATCTACGACGACGAAGTATAATGATGATAATGAGTACACATGCACCGGATAGTAAAATGTATACCGGTATAGTAGTGTGGTATATAGCTTCAGTGTTCGACGGCTGTAGCGTTACAGGTTCTTTTAGAACGATTTCAGAGTTACTTGAATGCAAACTGCCAAGGTCAATGTTATCTAGTTTTATCGTTTTCATTGGTAAATTATATGAATTGTCCTTTATAATCGGTAAGTCCATAATCTTCAATATCTTTCCCTTAGTTTGATCATGACGATTGCTTGCAGTAAATGCTGTAGTTCTTAGCGCGCATCCTTTGGGTATGATGGACAAGTAGCTCCCTTTCAGCATTCTATAATTATCTTCAGAACAGGTTAACCGAACTTTCGTAGGTTTAGGAAAGCTTAGAATGAAGTGTTGGTCGTCTAGTTGCTCCATAGCTTCAGAAAACAGGATAACTGATGTAAATTGACAGGATTCATTAATTTTCTGGTGTAGTATAAGCTGCTGGATACAGTCCGATTGTTTGCCATGGTGGCGACTTAAATTATCCTCGCAAAGGTGACCGTGGCTATACTTCGCACATTCTGTCTCCATGTACAATAGATCTTTTTCGTGAACCGCTATGAAAGGATAAGTTGGAATTAGGACCTTATTATCATAATTAGGAGCCAGGGATAGTTTATATAGGATAAAGTTAGTAGGGTAAAGTATCGGAAATTTTGTAACTATCACTATTTTATTCCCATTGTAATAATATCCTAGTCTAATTATGTCAAAATACTCTCTAAAGCTTATATCTAGAAATTGATCCTTATTATATAACATACCTAATCTATTCATCATGTCCTTAAACATAGCATAGTTCAATATAGAATTATGAATACTTCTAGTTTTAATAAATGCTAATAAATTTTGTAATTTGTCCAGTTCTTTAGACAAATTATCTATGTTATCTCCCAATATCATTAGTAACTGTGCCAAATGAGCATATTTAATGGTATCTGTTTCATGTCTAACATTGCTAGCTAAAATAGAATTGATAATTTTCTCGATTTCATTTTGGTTTTCTACTATTTTATCTGTAACGTTTGAGCTACGCGAAACCCACTGCTTACTTAAACTTATTTGGTGATTAATTTCAGCAACTAAATTATTTTCATTTTGTTTTAAGATTGCAATGGCATTATCATATTTTAATGCATCAGTGTAATCTAAATTACCCGAAATGCTCTTTATTACTGAACCAAGACCATCTATGAGACCTCTTTTAACACGCTTTACCTCAAGTGTTTCTAACTGTTCCGATATTTCTTCTAATTTAGTACCTGGGTAGTTAACGTGGGGCTCATAGAGAGATCGTGATATATTGCTCAATTGTGGCGTAAGATTTTGCAATTGTTCGTTAACTGCCTCTAAACTATTTCGCATATCATCAAGGTTTATAATTTGGAGGAAAGTGTGGAAATGTGAAAATGTTCTAACAGTGTGGAATTAAGTCGTTCTACCATTCCATTTTCATTGGGTGTATTAGGACAGGTTTTATGATGTTGCACCTTGTGCAATCTAGTAAATTCGGAGAATATTTGGTTGTTGAATTCCGGACCATTGTCTGTTACGATAGTTAAGGGTACTCCGTGATGAGTAGAAAACTTTAGTAAAGCTTGTACGACGCTAATAGCTGTAGCATCTTTCAAGAAGTATGCTTGACCATACTTAGAAAATGCATCTACAATTACAAGATACTTATTCGTTTCAATACTAAGCAAATCTAAATGTACAACCTCGAAAGGCTTTGTAGGTGGAGGTACAATTTGTAACCTTGGTTTAACTGGATTACGATCATATTTAGCTAGCCCGCATATTTGACATTCATTGATATACTTTGTTACATGCTCCTTCATATTTGGCCAATAGCATCTACACGATAATGCTAGATAACACTCGTTGATGCCTCTATGATTAGTTTTTCCTTCATGATATTTCTTTATAATTTCCTGTTGCTTGAAATAATCTTTAACATTTTCTACTTCAGTTTTGGTAAGTACTAATTTCATTGCAGAGTTTTTAAAATATTTTTGAATTATAGGTATTATAGAATACATTTCTAATGTAGGGTTAATTAAAACACCTGTTTTTACTTTTGGATTAACGTATTCTTTAATTGCGCTTATAACGTCTTGTACTAAATTGGATTTTGAAATTTGTATGACAGTTTTAGTGTGTGTTTCAAATGGTTTAGAAACACTAGGCCTGCTTTTTATATCTCCAACCACATTAAAATATATTTGCTTATTAAACTTATTAAGGGGATCGTCGGAAATAGGGATTTCTAATATGGGACTTTCTAAATCACTATGGACGCTTAAAGTCCTAGAATCCGCGGTTTCAGTTCTAGAATCTGAGTCTGAAGGTGTACCTTGTGAGGTGTAAACTAATATCGAACTAACTTCTTCATTATGGATTTCTATTCTTGATAAAGCATCTGCATTAGTATTATGTTTTCCTTGCTTATAGACAACTGTGAACTCAAATTCGCTTAGCCGTAATCTCCAACGGGTTAAACGGGAATTCGGTTCTTTAATATTCATCACCCATTGCAAAGGGCGATGGTCGGTCACAATTTTAAATTTACGTCCAAATAAATATGGCCTGAAATACTTCGTTGCCCAGACTATAGCCAATAATTCCTTTTCAATAGTGCTATAGTTTATTTCACTAGAGTTAAGCGTACGCGAGGAATAAGCTATTGGTTTATCAGATCCAATAGTCCCTTGTGAAAGTACTGCCCCAATTGCCAAATTTGAAGCATCCGTAGTGAGTATAAATTCTTTTTTAAAATCAGGGTACTGAAGAATTGGATCATTGACCAGAAGGGTCTTACATTTTTCAAAGCATTCGACATAATTTTGATCAAGTGTAATTTTGGAGCCTTTCTTTAAGCTTTGAGTCAAAGGTTTGGTTATTTCAGCAAAATCAGGTATGAACTTTCTATAATAACCAAGAAGTCCTAAAAACCTTTTAATTTCGGTAGGGGTTTTAGGTAAAGGATACTTTTGTATTGCTGAGATTTTATCTGGGTTAGGCTTTATTCCATCTTTGCCTATAATATGCCCTAGATAAGCTGTTTCTAATTTAAGGAACTCAGATTTGTCCATTTGTATTTTAAAATTAGATTCGCGTAATCTTTTAAAAACTTTTTCTAGGTTGACTATGTGCTCTTGTAATGATGTACTAAAAACTATTATGTCATCTAGGTATACTAGACAAATAGTATTTTTTAGTTCGCGCAACACGTTGTCCATCACTCTTTGAAAGGTAGATGGACTATTTTTAAGTCCCATGGGCATTCTCAAAAATTCGAAATGCCCATGTTCTACATTAAATGCTGTTTTTGTAATATCTTGGGGGTCCATTTCGACCTGGTAGAATCCACTAGCTAGGTCTAGCGTAGTAAAATAATGACAGTTGCCTAATTTGTCTAGGACATCAGCTATATTAGGGATAGGGTACTTGTCGTCTATGGTTTTCTCGTTAAGTTTTCTAAAATCTACTACAATACGCCACTTCGCCTTTCCTGATGCGTCAGCTTTCTTAGCTACCACCCAAATAGGAGAGCTCCAAGCAGAATTTGAAGGTCTAATTATACCTTGTTCTAACATTTTACCTATCTGTTCTTGTACTTCCTGTCTATGAATATATGGATATCTATAACTCTTTGTATAGACTGTAGCTTCATCTGTAGTTTTAATTGAATGTTTAATTTTATTTGTGAATGTTAATTGTTCACCTTCAATATAAAAAACATCTGCATATTGCGAGCACAATGATTATAGATTAATACGTTCTTCTTCGTTTAAGTGGTCAGTACGCAGACGCGATAGCACGTCTTTTACGCGTTGGTTTTGCTGTTTAGTGCGCGTGCACTCGACATTATGATATTCTGCAGGCATTGCACGATCCATTGAAAAGATTATATCATTCCTACTAGGATTCTGTACTTCTAATATACCCCTATTCTGTTTAACCGTAGTAAGGCATTCGCGTATGATACAGTTTGAAATACGATTGTTCAGTAATATAAGCATCTCCATCGCGGACGTTAATCGGAATCTTAAGTAACTTAGATGTACCTGCTGGAATAATATTTTCATACAAATTAGTATTACGTGAATCATAAATTCTAATAGGATTTGAAGCGAACTTAGTTGTAAATAATTTATTTTTATAATCTATTGTAGCTTCCCATTTTTCTAGCAAATCCGTGCCAATAAGTCCATCAAAGAAGTCATGGAACTTATAGATATCGAATGAAACTGTACTTGAATCATTAAATTCATTAAAAACAGGTAAAGTAATTGAATAGTCGTTTCTAGTTTTAGCATGAACACTATGCACTTCAAATGGAGAATAATTTAATGGAAAATCACTAAAGTATTTTTCGACAGCATTGGGACATAGGAATGACTGGTTTGCACCTGTGTCTATTAAAAGCTTAAGTGGAGGTGACTCAATTTGAATGTATGGAAGGTACCGTTGTGTTTGGAGATTTATTTCTATTTTAATTTGTCGGATTTCGGAGTTTCCCGAAAATCCGGCTCGTTAGATCCTTTGTCGTCCTCTTTTATACTTCCAGGCTGCTGGGGATATTCTAAACATTCCTGAGGGGATGGTTGATATTCATAATAGATATTTTCTGGGTACTCATAGTAATCGTAATAGTTTCCATCATGATCGGTAAAGAAATCATTGATCGACGGATCAATGAAACAATCATTAAAATGCATTTCCCGAGTTCTGAAATAATTATTAGGTGGGGGATTCCCTGACCTATTCCAATCATGCCTAGATAAAGCGTTAGTAGGTGGTAATTGTCTGCTCACGAAATGGCTAACACCACTCATAGGGCGTGGTTGCGCTGACCCGCTAGGCTGGTTGGGAGAATTCTGCTGTACTCCTTGGAATAGGTTATTCTGACGGTTATAGTTCGGTGGGGGTGCCCTGAACATTTGCTGAGTTCGGGTCGGACCAAACTGACGAGGTTGGAAATAAATCGGTTTCCACTGCGGTGGTTGTTGGATTGGAATTTGGAAACGTGCAGGTCCTGGCATGCTATAATTATTAGACTTTGGATCAGGCATATTAAACGGCTGAGAGGGCATTTAAAAATGATTACCGGGTTGGTTATTGCTATTAATTCTTTTATCAGGCAACCGGTCATTACGGTTTTGCATATACATGGTATTAGTTTCTTCATGAACAAATTCTAGAGCTTGTTCTATGCTTTGAGGGCGCATACAACGCACGCGTGATCCTATAGGATCTTTTAATCCACGCGTGAACGCCTGGAGCGTCAATTTCTTATATAAATCCCTTTTAGCATCTATAGTAGTTTTTAAGGAGTCGTGTAAGGAAACGTATGTCATAATTGTACTAAACAGGTTTTGGCAACGCTCATAGAACTCTTGCGGAGTGTTAGAGCCCTGTGTTAAAAGAGATAAATCGCTATAAAGGGCGGTCTCATCCCTTTGGTCAGCAAAATTATTTATTAATGCGTTACGGATGCCATTCCAATCAGTTGCTATACCGTTTGAGTTAATTAAGCGAGCAGCAGATCCTACAATTTTATTTAATATACCATTAAGAAGTGCTGAGTTAATTAATTCTGAACCACCTTGAACATTGTAATATTCTTTAACTAAATGATCACACAATTGAATAAACCTAGTCAGCACATTCGAGTTCCCGTCAAATTCGGGTACCAACCGTAATGCTTTAAAAACGGTATCTAAATCCAAAGACATTTTCCCAGAAAACGATTCTGTGTATATAAGTCTCTACTTCTAACTACCCTAGTATTCCTGGATTTTCGTGGAAAGAAAATTTTGGAAGGTTATATTAGTACAGGCTAGGAGAAAGCGGTCACTAGAAATAATCTAATGTACTTACATGAACATTATATCAGCCCCTTTGCGTAATCAATGTCTGGATTCCTCGATACAGCACGACGTGTAGATTCGGGATACTCTGGAGCGACTGGATAGCCGCACGGGCGGCTTTACGATAGCGGAAATCTTCCTCTTTACGCGAAACCGACCGCGAGTATCCTACCGACTGCGCCAATTACGTACGGCTGCAGTCGAGGATGCAAATAAAACCGATATAATTTATTTAATGAATTTAATTAAAGTAATTATTACATTTAGATCGGTAAAACTAAGATGCGCGACAATTGCTCGATGTGAGAAACAAGAGTGATTCACTAATACACTAAATCAATATTCGTCACTGCTATTTTACAATCTTCGGTCTCACGCCATCGAATTGCTGAGATGGCGAATCTCACGGTGCAGAGCGCAATGCGGTGTTAGTCATTGTCTTAAGAATTTGGGGTTTCGCAAGTGGCGACATAACATGGTCACAAATACTAATAATGAACTAATTTTCATTTTACAAACAATATTTCAACAGATCATCGCAATACACAACAAAAATATTACGAAAGTGCCCAGCCTATCATGGCGGCTCACACCTAGTTTTCATTTCGATATTTCTCGTTTCAACACACTTTGAACCTACTTAATAATTATTCGTAAAAAAACCTATTTAATATCTATAGTTATTCGTAAAGCTTGAATCCTGAGGTTTATTTTGATATAATACACTTAGACATTCGGTTCTAATTAGAATACTATTTGCAGCGGAGCGAGCATGGGCGTACCCAAGACATTTGTGACAAGACATGATAAATGTGTGTCTTATAATTTGTCTTAAATGCTAGCACGGGTCAAACATGTGACTTATTTTAAAGGCGCGACATGCCTTTCTTGTTGCTGCCCGGCGAACACGGCCTACTGTGACATGGCTTGAGTCACACATTTCATCGCAGTTTGGACGATAAAGCCATTTTATCTTAAATACTAGTACCGGCGGCGTGAGAAAATTGCCTGACGTTTATTTGGGACTAATCGGATCTTATTTGCTAATACGGGCGCACCCATTTTGTCACAAACGTCACATTTTGACAGATGATTAAGAAAAATGTCACTTTCGTTCGGAGGTGGTGATAAAATTTTATAGTTGAAAAGTAAAATATTTTCCTTCTAATCACTGCACCAAGTGGCAATAAATTTATTTTGTGTGTGGTGATCAATGCTTATTAATTAATTGAAATGTTACAGGATTATAAATTAATTCTATTTTATTACTTTTTTATATATGTTATTTTTTTATTGTTATTCCTATTTTTAATTATTATTTTTATTTTGATTATTACTTTTTTATAATTATTTTCTTTTATTCCATATTCTTCTTACTTTCTATATTTTAAATTATTTCTTAAATAAAACCCCACAAAAAACAACAAAAATTAAAAAAATTGGGGCTCACCGGTATCGGGAACTGGGTCCAAGTATTATATTTTTAATTAATTATAAAAATTTTCAAAATAATTATATCTTTCTAACAAACACTTAATATGTTATCAAACAAACAATGAAAAAAAAAAAAGTGTGCATAAGTCTATGGTCGTGGGTCAAATATTAATTTGTACCCAACAAAATTAAAAAGTTTTTTATCTGTATGAACGGCACACTTTTATAAATATTATTTTATTTAGTCGTCTATTCAGATTATGTCGCACTATGAAGTCAGCTACAAGAAAGGCATGTCGCGTCTTGAAACTTTGTCACATGGTTGTCCCGTGCTAGCATTTAAGACAAATTGTAAGACATGACATATTTTATCATAACTTGTCATGACCCAAAATATTTTCTGTTAAGAATTTGTAGTTCAAGTCGAAAACCAAGCAAAGTAAAAAAATTTTTTTTTTGTCAATTCATGTTGGGATGCTGCTAGCATGAGGGTAGCAAAGGGGGGGGGGGGCTAAATTTTGGTTATTTTTTGTCTATACCGTTTTCGAGATATAGAGCGTTTTACGTAAAATAAAATAAAATTCGGAGGCCCATAATTCGGAAATAGTGCGTCGTAGGGCTATGCTTCTCTGAACCTAAATGATTTTTATGGCCAAGGTTAAACCGAAACTGCCATAAAAACGGCAAATTTCCGAAAAAGAAAACAAATAAATGACAAGAAGTTATGCCACAAGTCAAGAAAATATTTATTTATTTATTATAAACTTTATTGTACACCACAAAATAAAAACATAAAAGGACAAACATTTTCAAACAAAGTATACAATGGGCGGTCTTATCGAGACAAAAGAAGACAAAATGGCTTTATCGCCCAAACTGTGATAAAAAGTGTGACTTAGGCCATTTCACAGTAGGCCGTGCTCGCCGGGCAGGTGCAGCTGCGTGTCTGAACAGAAAATTCTCAATGATAATGGCAACGTTTGACTTTATTTTTTCGGTAGACCATAGTGTCGGACTCAACATCATACCAGGTCCACATACTCGGAATCTTATTTCTTTTCGTATCGATTAACTCAAACTTTTGCCAGTTGTGTCATTAACCACGTTCAGATCCCGAAAGGTACGATGGGCAGACAAGGAGGTCCCCTGCGAAGGGGCCCCACATTGGCACTGTGCTTAAGATGGGTTCTATAAAATTTCATTTGGCTAGTTTTTTTCTACAGTGGCCTAACTGGGCCCGCAATCGGTTTAGGGATTTCTAGGTTTGCCACTGCAGTGCAACTGTGATGAGGTAGGGTGTGCATTAAACTACTATGTATAACATTGCTGTGCCCGACAACAACAACACTGACTGACTGTTCCAACATTGGAACTGGTTCAACTATTGATTTTGTAAAACACGCAGAGGTGACAGCAGTCACATTGTTCGGTGTTTTCACCGAACACCTTACTTTGCAATATCGGCCTGACGCGTTAACCTAGTTTAATTATATTATAATCAGTGCACTTTTGTCTACCGCGTTAGCCGGGTGTATTCAAACATTTCATTTAACATTTCGTAACATTTTAGTCGTTAAGAACATTAGAGTGTAAAGAAATAAATAGTGTTCCATGTAAACCTTGTTTCACCTCTAAAACACCGACACCTCGCGAAGTACCCCGACATAATTTTTGGTCCTTCGAGCCGGATCACGCGTCGCGTAATTTCGGAAATTCGGAATTTCGGTGTGTGTGACCTGAACTTACTTACTTTATAGTCAATAAGGACAGTAACATTAACATTAGAAACGGGATATTTACCATGTTTACTGTTTGTTTCTAGTTTGGTTGTGTTTGTTGTTAGTGTTAGTGACCATGACAGTTTAAAAACTTATAATAAGGACAGTATTCAACATCCTATAACAATGTCGGACCTCATTGAAACGCAATCAATGATCTATGATAGCATCATAAAACTTGGCATTAACTTGAAAAAGGATAGTGCTGATAGGAAAACAGTAGAGTATTTTAAGCGTAAGCTTAACACTTTGGAGAACTATTGGAATGATTACCAAGGTAATTATGAGCGAATTAACATGGAGGTAAGTAAGACTGATCCTTATTTTACCGAGCGAGAATATGAGAAAACAAGGACGGTGTATGAGTCAACCAAGGCCCTGATCAACCAACAGTATCAGCTTCGGTTCATAAAGACAGGAAGCCTTTCAACAGGTGAGCAAACAACAGCTCGAGACAGATCTCCGGCGACGCCGAGTATGCGCGTAGAGGAGGAAACATGTGAGGAGGTGGGACCAACTGTCTCAAGGCAGCTGAGCGACCGACCATCTCAGGTGTCGAACAGGGAGCCTAACAGTAAGCTAGACGATTTATTGAAAAAACATTATGCTAATTTTAAAGCATTTGTGCGTACCACCGCAAACATGGACGTGGACTCTATCTCCGATAAGTGGGAATTTGAGGACGCATTGAGGCCACTACAGGCTAGATGGTCAGCTATCGACCAGCTTTATTGGGAGATCGAGACCGAACTAGAGGGAGACAACGATCAATACAACAACATATATGATAAGTATGAGAACATATTCAACAACCTGAAAAGGGCTATTAACACGAAAATGTGGTCAGCCGCGCACAGGGAAAAGTCAACACCTCAACTGGAGATACCGAACTTTAACGGGAACCACAACCAATGGGTGTCCTTTAGAGACATAATTAAAAATACAAGGAATTCATGAATGAATATGACACCAGGTGCATTATCGTATGTCGCCATGGCATTGACTTTCTTTATGTCACTCTGCAGCGTTGCAAACTGCAGCTATAACATAACATCATTAAATAACAACCAATCCTTTTACTTTGACCCGATATCTAAAATCAGTCTCGTAAAAGACAGATGGGTCCTAGTGGTATTCTATAACATGTCTCCGTATTGGGAAGGTATGCAGGCATTTGAAAAAGTAACAACATATCTGGACAAAACATGCAAAACAACAGGCAGCGAACAGTGTAACATGATAGTCCCTCAGCTGATCCATGAGTGTAATGAACTGAAATACTACAATGAACTTCTGATGACGCAACACGTAAGCGGACACTCCAGATGGCGGCGGGGACTTATCAATGCAGTCGGCAACATTGCAAATTCCCTATTCGGCGTATTGGACGAACAATTCGCGGAAAAGTACAGTCGGGACATCAACATGATCTAACAAAACGAAAAACATCTAGCTGGCTTATGGAAGAATCAGACGTCGATTGTCGAATCAGAGTACAATTTGTTGAAAAGAACAGAAGAAATTATGGCTAAACAACACAAAACTATCAACAAACACCTGATTACGCTAGACAACATCTCAAATAAGTTACAAAATGAAATTAACAACATATCCTTACTGCAAGAATTTACTATGACAGCATTAACTGCCAGTAATTTGTTACATAACTTGAAAAGAACTCAAGACATTTTACTGAATATCCTTACCAATGTACACCATGGAGGTTAACATTCATCTGCTTACGCCAGAACAGCTCCAAAAAGAACTTAACATTATCTCTGGACATCTATCAGAAGACCTAACATTACCTATTGATCCCCACGATATCCGAAAGTTATATTCACTGATAAGCATTAAAGCACGGATAACTGAGGAATACTTCCTCTTCCAAATAACATTCCCACTTATCAGTAGAGACCGATATAAAGTGTATAAAATCCATCCGATACCACATCAGATGAATAACACCATGATAGAGTTCATCCCGTCGTCGGAATACGTCGCTACGGATCTAAAAAGAGACGCATTCCTAACGATTACGCCAGAAGAATTTTCCCTTTGTAAACAAGAAGATGATATATTTCTTTGCGATTGGAACAAACCAATATACCACCTAAACAACGAGAACAACTTCTGTGACCGCGACCGAGTCACAGACAAATGTAAGGTATGAAAGTCCAGATGTGAAAACAAGCTGACATCCCTAGCAAACCCGTCACTTTTCTTATACCATTGCTGCAATACTTACGCCGTAAAAATAATCTGCGGGGAACAGGTAATCAAAATACAGCTCAGCAAGGCGGGTATAATTTACTTAGAACCAGGTTGCCTGCTGAAGGGTCAAGATTTTACCCTGAACATTCAGAGGCAAAAGAAAAATGAAATCGAAATGAGTCCGGACATTTTTATACCTGAGATGGATCAATTAAACTCCATAATTAACAGCACCATGCCTTTAGAACATTATAAAGACGAAACAGACTCAGGCGAGATGAAGTTCGCATTAGAAAAACTTCACAACCGCATCGATCTTATGAAAAACAGCCAAGTGGAAGTGGGAGATGTATTATCCACCCATGATATCCATCAGTATGCCATAAGCTACATCCTGGTCGGCGCGCTGGCGCTGGCAGCGGGAGCGCTTCTGTACAGGTGGCTGCGGCGGCGAGCGCGCCGCGCTCACATCACATCGGACATGGAGCTTCAACCTACCCGAAGTGTTAGTGATGTGAATGTGAATAGAGTTAGTGTCAGTGCGCGTCAAAACAATGACCAAGCCAGTGATACTCATACGTATGAACAATTAAACAGTACAGTGGTGAATAGAGCTTGTCCTAGCGTACCTAGGAATCCTTTAGGGACAATAAGATCGTGATGTGCAAATTTATAAATTTTACTTTAGGTCAACTAACATTTCAAGTTTGATTGTTTTCACCTTGTAATAATCATGATCATTTCATTATTTTACTAACATGACATTGTATCATCTCAGCATCCGTATCTTTCGTGCCCCGGAATATGTTCGGTGTTTTCACCGAACACCTTACTTTGCAATATCGGCCTCTAGTTTAATTATATTATAAGCGTTAGCCGGGTGTATTCAAACATTTCATTTAACATTTTGTAACATTTTAGTCATTAAGAACATTAGAGTGTAAAGAAATAAATAGTGTTCCATGTAAACCTTGTTTCACCTCTAAAACACCGACACCTCGCGAAGTACCCCGATACACATTATCATGCCATAACAATATTATTGATAATGCAGCCACTCACTGTAGTTGCACAGCTGTGCGAGAGCCAGGGATTCGTGACGACTTAAATAGAAAGAAATCCTTGCGTTTTTAACCGACTGCGGAAGAAGGGTAATGTGATTATAAATCTATGTAGGTTTATGTCATTATCATATTATCAATCTATGTTTGTCCAGGTGGCGTTCTAGAGACCAAACATAATGCGTCCAAACGACAAGAAGTTCTTTCTCGATGGTATTGTAATTGATTTTACTACTATTCAGTGTCCTAGAGGCGAAAGCAATTGGTTTATCTGTGCCTATAGTACCCTGAGATAGGACAGCTCCTATAGCTAAATTCGATGCATCATCAAATTATTTTTTTCGTGAAATCCGGATATCTCAGAATAGGGTCATTGGTTAGGAGTGTTTTACACTTTTCGAAGCTTTTAATATAATCATGATTTAACGTGATTTTGGAGCCTTTCTTCAAACACTGCGTCATAGGTTTTGTTACTTTTGTGAAATCAGGCATAAAATTAAAATCAGGTATAGATTTCCTATAGTATCCGAGAAGACCCAAAAATCGTTTAATCTTGTTAGGGGTTTTAGGCATTGCATATTTTTTTATTGCGGATATTTTATCAGGGTTCAGTTTATTGCCATCTTTGCTAATAACATGGCCTAGGTAAGCTGTTTCAACCTTGAGAAATTCAGACTTGCTCATCTGAATTTTGAAGTTGGACTCACGTAGCCTGTTGAACACCTTTTCAAAATTTACTATGTGTTCTTGTAATGACGTAGAAAATACGATGACGTCATCCAAGTAAACCGGGCATATAGTGTTCTGTAAGTCTTTAAGGCCATTGTCCATTACTCGCTGAAAGGGGGATGGTCATTTTTTTCAGACCCATAAGCATTCTTAAAAAATCAAAATGGCCATGTTCTACGGTAAACGCTGTTTTTGGAATGTCTGAGGGGCTCATTTCTACCTGATAAAAGCCATTTGCTAAATCTAGGGTGGTAAAATAATGACAGTTTCCTAATTTGTCTAAAATATCTGCAATATTTGGTACTTGGTACTTGACATCCAAAGTTTTATAGTTTAATTTCCGGAAATCAACAACTAATCGCCATTTAGTCTTGCCTGAGGCGACTGCCTTTTTAGGGACGACCCATATAGGTGAGCTCCACGCTGAATCTGATGGTTGAATGATCTCTTGGTTCAATATTTTACTAATTTGGTCTTGTACCTCTTGTCTATGCACGAATGGATACCGATAACTTTTGGTGTAAATAGGGATTTCATCGCTAGTATTAATTGAGTGTTTGATTTTATTAGTAAAAGTTCTCTACCTCCAGATAGATCACATCTGCGTTTCGAATTTGTAAGTAGGGAAGCTGGCGTTATGTTTGAAGATTAACTTCTTTTTTGGTCTGTCTGATTCCTGAGCATTCTGAAAATCCTCTTTTAACCTACTTAGTTGACTCATCATTTACTGTACTGTTAGTTATTTCGGGTTGCTGGGGAGAAGTTTGATCGTAACCGGCAAAGTAATATCCGTCATACTATTTATTCATAGGCTCATAGTAGGAATAACAGTCGGTAACATAATGTTCGTAGTCGAAATAATTAGAGCAATCATTGAAATTAATTTCCTTACTTCTGAAATAGTTGTTAGCCGGGGGATTACTGACTTAGCCCAGTCGTGTCCCCTTGATGCGCTACAAAGTGGCAAAAGTCTCGGCACAAAATGGCTGAAACCGCTCATAGGTCTAGGCTGTTAAAAATTGTTCTGCGGCGCGGGCGCGTTACCATGTGGCACAAATTTAGGTGCTTTATTCTGATTATAATTAGGAACCGGGGCACGGAACATTTGCTGTGTACGTGATGAGCCAGCCTGATATTGGTTAGTGAAATTAGGTCGCCATTGCATGGATACTTGTGGCATCATTGGATGACCAAATAGACCCCTAGAGGGTCCGGACATAAGCAAAAGGTCTAGCTTGAAGAATGTTAAAACCTTGTCCGGGTAAAGATCTAGGTTGCTTGGTTTGAGGGGGTAGTTTCTTATCTGAAATTTGGGAACCACGCTGCTGTAAATATACTACATTTTGCTCCTCGTGAACAAACTCTTTTTTTTTTTTCTTTTTTTTCTTGATGCTTTCGGGTGGCACACACCTAATCCGTGAGCCTAGTGGGTATTTGAGACCACGTACAAAAGCCTATAAAGTTAATTTCTTATAGTGGTCCCTTTTTGCCTCGACAGTGGTTAACACATCCTCATGTAGAGTAACGTAGGTCATCAATGTGCTGAACAGGTTCTGACACTTCTCATAAAACTCTTGAGGGCTGTCGGACCCTTGTGACAATTACACCAAATCATAGTATTGTGCCGTCTCATCTCGTTGGTTTGAGAAATTATTTACAAGAGACTTGCGTATACCAGACCAGTTTCATGGGATGCCATTTCATTTGAGCAAAGCGGGGCTAGTTACTTTATTAAGTATATAAAATAAAATAGTTTATTTGCACCTTCTAGTAAAAACACAAAAATGGTATGGTTTACAATAAAAATAAGCCAAAGGTAAGTAGAGTTGTAAGTTAAAGTTGCAGCCAATACCTAAACTAAGATAACTTAATATCTTGTAATTATAGGTATCAGCGAGTATACCGTTGATAAGGACTATTTCCATAAGTTTATTAGGTGGATTCTGTCTGGTAACAAATTCGTCCACCAACTGGTCACATAACTGTATGCACCTGGTTAAAACATTAACATTACTGTCAAACTCAGGCACCAATCGAAGGGCCTTAATAATGCTATCTAAGTCTGCCATCTTATACTCTAAACTACCACTAGAACTTAAGCTAATTTCTCTATTTAAGTCATGAGCAGAAGACTTACTATTCTGCCTACTCTCTAGCCTAAAGCTCCGCGATTCTCTTGGATGGAAAATTTGGGCGAGGTTATTAATACGGGAAAACTTAAAGATTAGGATGAGCAATGCACTAAAAATATATTAATGTACTCACATGAACTGCATCTCGGCCATCTCGCTGTATCAATGTCTGGATACCTTTGCTGAAGTCACGACATGTAGATCCGGATCCTCGAACGGGGCTTGATAACCTCCAGGAGAGCTGGTAGACACTTTGCGACCCTCGAGGATCCTACCAACTGCGCCAATTATGTCAGTGCGGCAGGTTAGTTGCAAAAAAAACGGAATTAAATGCAACAGATTTATAACTTAATTTCAATACAATTATAAATCGCTATAAAATGGTGACAATTGTTCGATGTGGGAATCAAAAGTCAGGTAAATTCCTGAATTCGGTGCCGCCGTCCGGTCGAAGTCGTGCGTCACGTCGAGCCGATTCAGAATTTCCACGCTCGTGCCAGGCTGATGCAATATTTATGTAGAGCGGCGTCATTTCTCTTAGCTTGCGTATTTTGTAGATAACTGGTACTTAACAAACATACAAATATAAAAACATACAAGCATACAAACATACAGACGTAAAAACATACAAGCAAACAAACATACAAGCATACAGACGTAAAAACATACAAGCAAACAAACATACAAACATACAAGCATACAAACATACAAACATACAAACATACAAACATACAAACATACAAACATACAAACATACAAATATACAAACATACAAGCATACAAACAAAATTATGGAACCAAAAGGGTCTAAAATACCAAAAAAAATCGACATTCAAAAGAACAATTAGTAAGAATAGTCATTACGTACCAGTTTTGATTCATGATATACAAACTCTTGTGAGCCACAAGTTTTTTTTATTAGCAGGCATTTTGGCAGGACTGCCCAGTACTCCAGTCTGTCGAACGACAACTGTGGAGACATGCGGTCCACGAAAAGGGTCCTCGGACTAACGACAAGGAATGAGTTCCTGCCATTTTCACAACAGAATTGACATAGCCGTGGTCAAACTAGCAAAACATAATTTTAAATAGTTACTTTAAAAAAAATACCAATAATAAATTTAGAAGATGATTACAGAGCCAAACATTTTTATCAAAATCCTTTGACGGTACTAGAACAATTGTCTTCTGTTTTCTTGTCAAACTAAATATGATAATTTTAATAATTGTAACCAGCCTGCTTTGACAAATTAAGAAG
The DNA here is from genome assembly GCA_945859665.1 of Anorthoa munda. NCBI lineage: Eukaryota > Metazoa > Arthropoda > Insecta > Lepidoptera > Noctuidae > Anorthoa > Anorthoa munda. The sequence goes on along the minus strand of OX243904.1, from coordinate 23,944,664 downwards.
AGGCTAAAGCAAAGCGTCTTGTAGCGAACACGCTACAAAACATGCAGACATAGATACATACAAGAAAGAAAAAGAAAGGGAAATTATAAGTCTAGCCACAAAATTATTTATTGGACACGTGATTAAACTTCTAATTTTATAACTAAGCAACGGGAAAATGACATAGCCTCTAATAAACTAATTCGTCTTTTTTGCAACGCCAACTAAATATTCTAGAGAAAGCGTCAAGTAAAGATCATCAATTATTGTGACTTGTCCTTCTTATTTATACATTGCCACGTAATTTACTAACTCGGCCACGGATTTTACATCATGGTGCCACCATTTTACGTTTTACAGCTACAACACAATATCCTCAAAAAAATATAATTTAAGCTTCTACAGAAAGCATCATTTATTATAACTTAGCATGTAAAACAATACATCATATTCTTTTATCGTGAAAATAGCCACTGCATGATTTGGCGCGAGTACGCGAGACGACAGCGACCGGCCATTTGCACCAATCAGAGAGCGCCATTCGATTCATGTGACGACGAGTTGAGTTGATCAATTAAGTCCAAGAGCGAGCGTAGCGAGTTCGGGAGCTTAGGGCACCCCGACACGGACAGGTTAGGTTCGAAGGAGATGACGGGAGCTGAGTTCGCTCGCTTTGCTCGCTCACTTCAGTCGTCATCAAACGTCATCAAACATCTCCTTCGTGTTAGGTTACTTTAAACCCTGCATACATAAATATGAGCCCCGCTCAGCGGGGCTCCGTCGACTCAGTCGCATAAATACTAATCCAACTTGCACCTATTCTATATTAAAACCAATAAATAAAAAATTATTTGTGTATATTTATTAAATTGAATTATTAAAATAACATTTACCTACATTTTTTTATGTTTCTATTATTTACTATAAGTAAAATGATGGTGATTCAATAAACAAATTGATTTTTCAAAAATAAAGTCTTTTATTTTGTCTCTCCTCAATAGCTTCTGGTAATATTAGTGGCCAATATACTATTTGATGAAATTTTTAGCAATTTTATAACGATCAATTAATATGGGATGAGTTACATTTTAAACGTACTGAGTTAAAAAATTAGAAGCTAAATAAATATATTTTTTGATGTCATTTAATAGTATTTTAGAAATTTACTGTTAGAATGCATGTTAAAAATTTAGATGCTAAAAAATAACCATCATTCTGAGTTGTATTTAGAGTGGTTTACATAGAAGATAACTAGTGGCTAACATAGTATTATATAGATGCTCGTTAATTGTGTCTGACTTAGTAATTTAGAAGGCAACATACATTTTTGGGGGCGAATAATGATATTAAAAAGAAGCCTGTTTAATTAGCACCCAAAAAGAAATACAACGAAAATAAAAAATATAGAAAAAGGTAAAAACATATTATGAAATTATATATATAATTTGTTTCATATAAATTGTGACACCATATACTGTATCAGTTCTACTCTACAGGTCTGAATGTTGTCTCTAGTATTATTTGTCTCGCTTAAACTTGCTATGTAATGTAGCTCTAAGTTAATGAATAAATTTAGTTTATTTTTATTATTCAAAAGTAAACCTTAGACCAACATTGGTTGAGATTATGATTGAAAAATAATGAATGATGTTGTAATTGAGTTTTTCTGGATCTGACCTAAGCCAGAAACCCCAAATAGCAGATCACGATAGAAGTGTATGATTGGAGAGTTCTGGATCGCATGCTCTAGCGAAAATAATTTTGTTTCATTGCATTAGTTCGACAGCGCGCTGTCGAATGAAATACAAAATTCAATTTGTAAACAGTATCGCAGACCGACGGTAAAAATAATCGGGGTTCTGCATGTGATTCAGAACCCCTAATTCTAACCTACTTATACTGAAATACTATGTTTGCTCTTATTGATTTCCTTAAGTAATACGCGGGTGAAACCGAGGGGCACAGCTAGTAAGAAATAAAAATACACATGAAATTTCACAAACAATATTTATTGATAAAATATTAGAACAGTATGGTATGACAGAATGCAAACAGGCTGCAACACCTATGGAAGTAAACTATATAAATCTCAAGAACGATAAAAATGTGCAAATGATGATAACCATTATCTCATGGATATCCAGGAAACAGCCAATGGTGGCCTTATCTACTGCAGAGGCCGAGTATGTCGCAGCTAGTGAACTATTGTTAGTGAAGTGACTTGCGTGAGAGTTTAATACGTGTCCAGTGTTAAATATATACAACCAAATTGCGATTAAGATGATGTGATTGATGTAAAACATCGAAGCATTAACAACATTAAGATCCCTTTTTTGAAGGATAGAAAGTTAAAATTCCCTAATAATAGTTTTTGTTTGCAATTCCAATATTTTTATTGTTTATTTTATTTGTATATATTGTACACTAAGACAAATATATATAAATAATAATAAAGCCATTATTGATTTCTTATTTACATGCACTTTTACAAATTATTACTAAACATACATTTAAAAAAGCTATATTTACATTCGTTACAATTTTTTTTTTCATTGCTACATTTATAGTATAAGTAGGTTTCATTAATTTATATTTAATACATAATTGCACAATTCATTATTATTTTTATTTGATATGAGTCAGAAGTAACTTTATTTATTTTATAATACATGAATATTGTATACTACGAGTATTATCAATTTAAATTTTTATTTATTACAATATAATTTTATTTCAAACGTACAGTTTGACAGTGACAGACTAGTGAAAAATAACAATAAAACAAAATAAACGAAAACAGTGAAAACCATAGAAGACAAAAGTCAAAGTAATTACGAAATAGCGAGCAAGTGCGGTTCATAAAATATCTGATTACAATATTTTTCTTAACTTAATTAGTTTCTTTTGCACAACACTTATCATCACTAATGTTTCACGTCATCACAATGTTTGATTTGTTTGACATAGGCATCAAGTTCTGCATCCAGTTGTTCAGCAGTGAGCACAGGACGCTTCCCACGCCCTGAATCTCCAGCTCCTCCATGACCGCCGTCAACACCACGGCGGGCATTGCCACGTGGTCCACCTCCACCTTGACTTCTGTTTGCACTACCTCCATTCATGTTTCTCCTCATTGGTTCACTACCACCGCCATTTCTGACACCACCAATATGTTTTTTTGCTTCATTTCTATAGGTGCTGATTTCAGATGTTACAAGTTGTATGTTCAGAGCTCTCCCATCAAGTAGCTCCCCGTTATATTGTTTCACGGCTTTGATAGCATCCGTTTTTCTCTCGAACACTATTTCAGCAGTACCTAACGATTTTCCAGATCTATCATAGTTTACAGCTGCACTTTTCAGAATGCCAAATTCTGAAAACAGCTCCTGCATGTCTGCATCGGAGACTCCAAAGTCCAGATTAGATACTAGCAACTTACCAGGACCAGTAGTGCTAGACGGCTTGGCATTTCTCTGTATCTTTCTTTCACCAAAATCATTGAACATGTCATGCTTCCATGCGCTATTAACGGTACGGTCGGCCCTTGTGTAATTTTCTGCTTTAGATATACCGCCACGGGTTCTTCCACGTAATATGCCACTCACGCGGCCATTTCTAAATCCACCACCAGCACCAGATCCTCCACGGGCACCCATAGGTTTTCTGGTTGCATTTAATTTTCTTCCAGCACCTCCTCCACCTCTGGGTGTGTTCTGGTTTGCTTTTATGATATCATCTAAAGCCATATCAATTAGGTCAACCATCTTGCACAAGTTAATTATTTAAAAACGAGTCGCGAGAACTGTATTTTTACTTTCTGTACGATGTCGATTGTCGATCACAGCGAAAAAAGATAATTTAAATTCCTTCGATACAGCCAGCCATTACAATAATCTGTTGCTCGCGCAGGAAGTCAGTGTCCCAGACATAATATTCCAATATGTGGTAGATTTGTACTGTAAGTAGCTGTAAGGAAAACACATTTTTTGTTAGTAAACATGTATTTTATTTTTATTATTTAAAACATTAAACGTACAACTTTTTTTAAACCACAATCGACACCGATAAAATTATATAATATGGTTATTTCCTAACATGAAAGTTCTGACCAGTTCTAGTGGCCGAGTGTAAGTCTGTATAGGGATGAAACTGTTATTTTCAATCATTTCGTACATTTAAGGGTGAATCATATCGCTAACTAAAACAGAAATTAACTTCTTTTTGGCGCAAATTTCTCAATAACCAAAGATAATTATTTATTGAATGCACAGTTATATGAATTATTTTCATAATGTGTGAGGCATTATAAAAACCTAATAAACACGTACGAGCGCGTGGGCTTGATTGGCCCATTAGAACGGCAGACCACCATTTATTAAATTAAAATAAATACTCAAAAATAAAATACAATAATTTTATTCGGTAGACACCTCAAATTTAACACAAAATATTTAACACATTGTTATATTCAAAATATTCTTATGAAAAGACGACAGCTTTGCACTATGATAAAATTGAGTTGTTTCCGCGTGGACTAAATTCTTTTAAGTACTTATTCAATATTTTAATACTACATACAAACAAACTATACTAACTATACTAGGAACAAACACATTTATAGTACCTACAACAGGGCTCAAGAAAATAGGTGGATCATTTAGATGTCAATGTATACGCTTTTATCTGGCTTTTATAATAAGCTTCCAAGCCACGTACAAGATCTAACCTTTAATAAATTCAAATTATTTATTAAACGTAAGTTGTGCCAGAAAGAGTTTTATACCGTCAAAATTACGTTGAGGATAAAAAACGCTTGGGATTGAGCTGCTCCAATTAATTAATTATTTTTTGCATCTTGAATCATGTTTTTTTGGTTTTCTTGCAATGATAAGAATATTTAATTTTTAAAGTATAATAAAGTAAGTATAATAAAGTATATTATTTTATTTTAATTATTGTGAATGTGAAGACTATGTGAATCACTCTTTTTTTTGGTTTTAATTTAAAAAAAAACAGTTTTAATCATGGTCTGGCGGTTTGAGTAATTAGTGCGGCCTACCCGAATGTCTTTTCTTTGGTTTTGTTCATCGAATCGTTGAGCTGCAAGGTTATTGACAAATGCGTGCAATCTGGCTGGTTCTTTACTCAAAAGACCAATTCAGACATCAATCTAAACGGTATTTACATGATCTAACCTAGATTTTGTCTGGACTTTAAAAGAGACTACGACCTCCGAGTTTGTTTCGGCTTTTCTTCTCAAAGTAGTCAGATAGAAAACGCCGACCTCATCTAGTTTAAAAAAATATGATCGACATGTAAAAGTGTTTGTACAGACCAACTTACAGAAATAAAATCATTTATCAATAAACTTTAAAATTTAAACTCGTAGGCTTACTAAATTCCTTCCATTTATTTAAATTACATTTGACAGCTCAAAAACTTATCATTTTGTGATGTCATAAAATGCATTACCAATTCGACTTATACAACAATCGAATAAAAAAAAATCTTATATGATTACGAACAATTATTAACCGATTTAACACATTTTTAAATGACTATATTTTACGAATTAATATTTTGGGAGAATAACCTAAGAGTATGACTATGAATTATTACATTTTACATAACTTTAATCTATATCCAATGTAAATTCTATAATCAATATTACTTTTTTTGGTATTTATCATATATATCAATTACATATCTTATTGATAGTTACATATTTTATGATAATAATATTAAAATATTTAATATGCACTGCTATATTTACTGTTACATAATTCGATTCATTTTCAATTTTAATTCATCGATATATCGGACCTAAAGAGGACGTCGCTACACTATTGTAAGTGTCCATGAAGTATTGAATTTTATTGACTATGGTTGATCATGTGGCAGAAGCTTGTGCCAAATAAATGGATGGACTATATACCTATAAGCTTAATTTTACGGAAACGGATCCCTGAATCCAAAAATGGTTTTCACAAACCTGAAATATTTTTGAATGGCCTATCCAACGATACTCCACACCATAGGATATAAGAGTAAAAAAAAATATACGTGTACAGGAGGTACAATTTAAAAATCCATACTAATATTATAAATGCGAAAGTAACTCTGTCTGTCTGTCTGTCTGTCTGTCTGTTACCTTTTCACGCTTAAACCGCTCAACCGATTTAGATGAAATTTGGTAAGAAGATAGTTTGAGACCTTGGAACGGACATAGGCTACATTTTTTTGCAAAAAATGCGAAGGGGAAGAAATAGGGGGGTGGGTTAGATTTGTATGAAACTTCTTATTATGGCTTAAACCACTGAACCGATTTAGATGAAATTCGGTATGCAGATAGTATGAGATCCTGGGATGGACATGGGCTACTTTTTTGTATAAAACAAGGTGCGGGAGAAATGGGATGGAGTAGTTATAAAATGTGAAAATAATATGAAACTTCTTTTTATGGCGTCCTTCTTATTCGGCTGTAGGCATGATATAATTGTTTATGAAAAATTTGAGTGTCAATTTGAAAAAGTCAAATTAATGTCAGTGTCCGTGAAAGTGGTAATATAAGCAAAACTTTTAAATATTCTACTGCTTATTTTTATTAGGGGGATATTTTTATGCTGTGGATATGCCTCGCAAGAGTAAATCTCCTTTGAGCCGTAGCTCTAGCAGAGCTCGAACAGCAAGAGTAGCTAGAAGCTAAGAAACAGAGTAGCAGACTCAATCCGTCTAATTTTAGATGCTGAGCGTCACGCAACCCAAAGAGCTGCTGAGACTTTCGATCAGATTCAGGCTCGCCAACTCGCAGATGCTGAACGTCACGCAACTGAAAGAGCTGCTGAGACTTTAGACCAGATTCAGGTTCGTCAACACGCAGATGCTGAGCGTCACGCAACTCAAAGAGCTGCTGAGACTTAAGACCAGACTCAGGCTCGCTAACTCGCAGATGCTGAGCGTCACGCAACTGAAAGGGCTGCTGCGACTTTCAACCAGACTTAAGCTCGCCAACTCACAGATGCTGAGCGTCACGTAACTCAAAGGGCTGGTAAGACCTTTGTGCAAACACAGGCCCTTCGGATTTTAGATGCCGAACGTCACGCGTCATCGATAGCTGCTGAGACGCCTGAACAATCCCAAATACGGCGTGTTTTACGAGCTCAACGGCAGTCTAAAGGAGACGTACGTTTGCAAGAAATACATGGGAGTCGTTCCACAACGCTGCGTCTGATTATGACCCATTGATTGATTACACTAACCATCGATTAGTTCTCATAGGGAACATGGATAAAAAATGTAGATATTGTGAAGCACTCAAGTGGAATGATGAGACACCGGGTATGTGTTGCTCTGGTGGAAAAGTTTCAGTTCCAACGCTTGGTGAGCCAGAAGAACCACTCAAGTCTTTGCTTTTGTATGACAGTGATGAATCGCGCCGTTTTTTAAGCAGAATAAGAAAATATAATACATCCTTCCAAGCAAGCTTGAAGCAAGTGGCAGCAGAGTGACTAACCCTGAAACTCTACAGGGTGAGAAACTCTACCCTGTAGATTCACATTCGCGATTACCATAAATTAAGCTCAAGGGCAAACACTGAAAGCTGCAGGAGTGAATTTAGAAAAAAACTGATTTTCCCATGGGCAACTGTATGTAGCGTGTTCACGAGTATCAAGTCCACATAATCAATATGTTTTAGCAAAAGATGGTAAAACTAAAATATTGTTTACACGACTGTGTTAAAGTCTCACTCTGTGCTCACAACCTATTTCCACACTTTTGACGACAAAAGTAAGAATCAAAATCGTTTAAGAATCAAAAATCAAATTAGTACCTACTGCATTTTGTTACGCACAATACACTATTTTTGTACTACTCTGTGTTTCCTTTTCTACGTTTTACGCGAGCGAAGCCGCGGGTAAAAGCTAGTTCCCTATAAAACAATTCATGGTTTTATATTATCACTTTGTCGGTATGATTAATATTTGTATATCCATGTCAAATTATAGCTTTCTAGTACCAAGAGTCTCTGAGCTAAGCTGCGGATGGATAGACGGATATGGTGAAAGTATAAGGGCTCTTACACACGGCGTTTTTTTCAGGCGCCGTCGACGCGCGTTTCTCTATCGCGCGTTGACGGCGCTGCTAAACTTGAAATCAAACTCACGAGAAACGCGCAACAGACGCGCGAGCGCAATTCTCCTTGCAAAGTAAAACGCGCCTAGCACGCGCGCAATCGAGCGTGTATCGCGCTGGAAACGTGTGTGCGCTGTGTGACCGACCGACATTGAGGAAAGGGGTGGACGAGAGGCCCAGTGTTGCCACCTTTGTGATTTTTTCACTAGATCTGGCGCTTTTTTTCATCGTTTAGCAACTAAAAATTTTTTAGCGATTTTTGAAATGGAATTTGGCAACACCTATTTGAGACGGAAATTACTAAAAATACCTCATTCTAATGCTGAAATTGAGAGAATTTTCAGTGTTATGATTAAAAGTGTGTCATCGTTAAAAGCAAATTACGAAACGAATGGCCAGTCCACTACTTACAGCCATAATTTTTATTAGAAACAGATTTAAAGTTTTGTAAATTAAATGCTTCAATTACGAATTACCTAGCGATATCATTGAGGTTATCGGCAAAAACGCAAAGTACTCATACAACCAACAACATCTTCACCGCACGTCGCCGTCGGCGTCTGCGGATGATGAAAATATAATGGAAGATATCTATACTACCTACATGCCTACCCTGCCTATCCTGCCTTCCCTGCTTTCCCTGCCTACCCTGCCCTGCCTTCCCTACTTTACCTGCCTACCCTGCCATCCCTGCCTAGCCTGCCTACCCTGCCTACCTTGCCTACCTTGCCTACCCTGCCTAACCTGCTTACCCTGCCTGCCCTGCCAACCTAACTGCCAACCTAACTAGCCGATTAAAACGCGCTGTAGGTACGTGTGTTTGCAGCTAAAGAGACGCGCAGTAACAGCGCGTCTTTATTGATGTTACTTCGGGGTAGTAGCGCGTCGACAGCGCGCGAAAAATTTGTCGTCTGCTTATTACAATTTTATCAACGTGTGAATAGATAAATTGGTTGCGATAACATCGCGTTGTAGTTGCGTGCGACGCGCGTCGACGTCGCCTGAAAAAAACGCCGTGTGAAAGAGCCCTAAGGGTTCCTTGTTGAATACGGAACACTAAAAAGCAATTGAAAAACCTGGTGTTTCGTGCTCACGTAAAAACTTTTGTTAGGATGTTTTTAAATAAGTTTTATCATATATCAGAATCAAATTTTGTAGACTTATTAGATAAATAGGTGACATATAACTGCGTATTAAAAATAATCATAAACCTTGTGCATATTGAGAAATTTGCAATAAAGATATAGATTTTCTCTGGACAACCCGACGGTTGTATACTGCCATAATAGGTACCTATAAGTTTTGAACTTAATTTCCATGGTGCTGACCATGAACTGAACAACTAATTTTATATGTCTTACAGAAATTAATAATAACGGCCTATTGCCGTCCCACTGCAGGGGATGAAACGACAGAACGAAAAGAAGACAGGACGTTATGGAAGAAGCAAACGTGTTGCGCGACCCAAAGTAAAATGGGACAAGAACAGGAAGATGACGATGATGCAGGGCAAAGGCCTCTTCTCATACAGAGAAGACACGAGCGTGTGAGAGAGAGTGGTGATTAATACCACGTTTGCTCAAGGCGGGTTGGCGATTTCAAACTTAAATTAACTATCTTTCACCGACAGAAATTAAAAATAATAATATTTACTTACCTAAATGTTATCAGGTCCACACACACAATTTAATAAATTTCACCACTTCGATTTTTTTTCCTTTGATTGGCTTAGACACGTTTGGCTGCAGCACGGGAACGATTTACACGACTGTTCCTAAGGGTGTCTGGCCAAGTTTAAAGCATGAGCGAGGCTCACCCGTCGCAGGAGCCGGGGCGGTGTCGCAGGTAAGCATGCGCCGCGTGCGTGGTGGGGTTAAGTTCGAGAGAGATAGAAATAGAGCGGCGATACCAACCCGCCCCGTAGTTCCTTCATAAATAAAAATAATAATAAACAATAACTTAATAAAAAAAGTTAATTCAAAAAACCCGACTGCTTGAAAAGCAAACTAAAAAGACGTAAACAAGGAGAAAATCATGCTGTGCAGTCGGAGGATACGTATTCGCGAGCTGCCTGCCCAAAACCAAACATATCCTCCGACTGCACAGCATGATTTTCTCCTTGTTTACGTCTTTTTAGTTTGCTTTTCAAGCAGTCGGGTTTTTTGAATTTTTGAATTAACTTTTTTTATTTATTACTTTTTAGTTGTTTTTTTTTCGAATTAGGTACATTTAAACATATAGGTGTCATTATTTTTGAAATCTCCTCTTAAAAACCTTTATTTTGATACCCCACACGATAGGTTTGGAGGAAAAAAAAAATTGGCCCTCCACAATATGGCGTTCAAGAACCGCCATTTTTCTATTTTCCAATTTTAATGTAGCCAGTGACACTCGCGGGGTTAAGACGAATCGATTGACGTAAGAACCATCAAAATCGGCCCACGCGTTTGGTCTCTAGAACGCCACATAGGAACAAAAATACATACATACATACATACATACTTACATACATAGACTGATAAACACATTACCCTCCTTCGGCAGTCGGGTAAAAAGTTGTTATTTTGTTTTATCTATCTTTGATATTGATTTTAACCTTCTTCTTCTTCATGCCCTTATCCCATGTTACTTGGAGTCGGCGCAACACGTTTTCTTCTTACATACCGTCCTGTCCACGTCACGCTATCCTTAAAAATTTTAACTTTTTCTATTGAATTGTATTATGATTTAGCTATATAGCTATATCTTAGGGCGGCAAAGTAAGAGGGCTATGTACGCCGTACTTATTATGAGCGTTAGTAAAATAGTAAATAAGATTGATTTGGCGATTTGTAATGCCACATGCATTACAAATCGCCAAATCAATCTTACTTACTATTTTATAGTGGCTGTGATATTTTAAATAAATAAAACATTTTTTTTTATCCACCACGACGGACGTAAACGTAGTAATGGAAATAAAATTCAATAAAATTTTAACACCCCCCGATTAAAAGGAGGAATGTTATCAAAGATCATCCGTCGGAGGCTGCCGTGCAATGCCCTAAATAAGGAATAGGAGAATATTAGTTTAAGACTACAATTATTTATGTACGCAACGTGATTTCATTGAGTCACATAATCTAAGATTGCAAGATTCTAATGAAGAGCCACTTTCACCCGGCTCCAACTTTCCGAGATGTAACCGTGCCAATAACTGATCATCTTGAGCTTCTTGGCGTTACGTTGACATCGACTTTTAATTTTGGCCTATTCATTGACGCAAAAGCTCAGCTGGGTGCCAAAAATCTGGGGATCCTTGCAAAGGTGAGAAGGTACTTCACGCCAGAACTGCTGCTCAGCTTGTATCAAGCGCAAGTTCGATCATGCATGGAGTACTGTTCTCATCTCTGGGACGGATCTGCCAAATACCAGCTTGATACACTAAAGTCAAGCGCGAGCCTATAAAGTATTTAAAAAAAAGATTTTACTTCAGGCGTCGCGTCGTGGGTTTTTTCAGAAATTTTGTAGCTATTTTTAACCGACGAAAAAAAGGAGGTGGACTTCAATTCGACATGTATTAATACTGTTTAAGTATGACCACGCATTACTTTTTATACAGTGGCTCGATTACAAAAAAGAATTCTTGTTGGAAACAGTATATCTCGAAGTTGGTTCCATTTAAATTTTAAAAAGGAAATCCAATCCTATAGGTAGAAAATAAAGGATTTACTGATAATTTTCCTACTGAATTTTTAATACTGACTCGATTCTGTTGAAATTAAGTAAACTGAAAAGCGAAATAAACCTGTTTAACTATAAAATGGTTATTTTAAATACTGATCTGAACAACAAAAAAAATAGTTGTAGTCTTGCATTTTGAGGCAGCAAAACAACAATCAACGAAGATCAACCTAGCTACTTTACAATCATTTTACAGTTTAGGTAATTAATTTTCTTATTTATTTGTTTGTTTGGCGCCAACTCAAAATGCTAGACTAAATCTTTCTAAAGTACCTTATTTCAGTTGAATTTTTTATTATGTTTACAGAACGTACATTATCATGTAAGTTAAGGCATACCTTACCCCGCCTTATTAATAGTACATAATTGAACTTTTATTATTAACAAGTATTGCTTGTGCAATCTTAACTGAATCATAATGGCGTAAAAATAATCTCAGAACTAACATACCTTTAGATCATAGTAACAGTTTTTTTTTACTAATGTGATTGTCAGCTAGTGTATCGAATTGTAGAGGTCGGTAGGGGCGGCTTTCAATAGCCTACTTGGTGGAAGTGTAAAGCCACCACTGCGCACGTGTTGATTTTCAAGGTAAAGCAACGCTGTATTGCCGAAAGTAATTTTTTGCAAACAATAGCTGTTTCGGAGAAAGAAGGTTCGTTAAACTCATTTAGAAGAAGCATTCCAGTGGCCTTTGTAGTTCTTTCTTTAACTCTTTACTACTCACAAAACATCGTTATCTAATCACTGTTCATTATGTTGTAATGAATAGTGATTAGATAGTTCATGTAGTGTAAAAACAGGCCAAGTGCGAATCGGACTCGCGCACAAAGGGTTCCGTACCATTACCGCAAAAAACGAAAAAAATATCACGTTTGTTGTATGGGAGCCCCACTTAAATATTTATTTTATTCTGTTTTTAGTATTTGTTGTTATAGCGGCAACAGAAGTACATCATCTGTGAAAATTTCAACTGTCTAGCTATCATGGTTCATGAGATACAGCCTGGTGACAGACGGACAGACAGACAGACAGACAGATAGAAGAATCGCGGAATCTTAGTAATAGGGTCCCGTTTTTACCCTTTGGGTACGGAACCCTAAAAACTAGTTTTTGCCAGTGGCTTCGCCCGAGTGAATGTCGGCAGTTATCCCTCGGGAACCGTTAATTTTTTCGGGTTAATAAGTGGCTTATATGCTATTCTAGACTACAGTCTATCTCTGTGTCAAATTTCATCCAGATCTGTTTAACCATTCTGGCGCGATGAGTAAAAAATATCCATCAATCAATCAATACAAATTTTCACTTTTCTTAATTCTTATTTTTGCAGCCCACAAGGATCGTTTCTTCACTTCTTTAAAAATGTAATACAAAAACATTTTTTTAATCCCACTGAGTACCGAGAAGTTCTCGTTCAAACAAAAAAAACATTCTTTAGCTTTATTATATTAGTATCTTACTACTGTTATAAATGTACGTGTTTGTAAAAGTATTCGATTCGCTATTGTTTAGTTACAAAATTAAGAAATTACTTTCGGCAGGCATAACAAAAGGTTTGGCTGTTGTGGCTCGCCTTTGTAAGCTTTCCTATTGTGTTTGCATCTGTTTGTGTGCATTGAGGGTAAATAATAAAACCCTTGAAAAATTACCTGCATAAAACAATGGATTGCCACCTGAGTGACCCCGAAAGTTCCCAAATCGTAGAATCCCTAATATCTGGCTGCTTTCTAAAAACTTTATCTAATAAAAATACCACGAGCCTGAATCCGTACTAATAGTACAATAGTGAACGTAACTCTGTCTGACGGTTACCTTTTCAAGTCTTAAGGGGATTAGAGGAAACGTAGCACTCGGATAGACCAAGTCTTGGATTAAAGCATAGGATGCTTTTTATCTCGGGAGTACGTTCCCTTAGGATAATTGCCGAATATCTAGCGGGTGAAGCCGCTGGCAGAAACTAGTCGATTATATTTTCCTAGTTAAGTTAATCAGTTGCGCCAAAAATAATATACTTAATACATATTTTTGGCTTTCTTGTAATCAGATAAAAACTTTGTCACTATGTATCTATTAAGTCAAAAAAGTATTTTGATACTCTAAAATATTAAAATAAAACAACCAGTGAAAGAGGAGTAGGACTTGCGTGCAAACGGTTACGAATTTCCCGTTTGTATAATTATTTATAATGTTTTTTTTTTAATCGACAGTTTTTCATGTACTTGAATTGAACAGAAAAAGTATTGATCTTTGGACATGTTTAATAATATTTGTCATCAAGTCATACTCATACCATTAACTCATTAAACACAATATTCAACTAGTGATCCATTTTCAAGCACTTCCTGGCATCCGAATAATCTGAAACTTGGCGAGATTATGTAACTTTGGAAACAATAATTAATAATATGGTTCTATGGAGCTGGTCTCATGATGGAGCCGGAAAGTGGTCAAAATATGTATTACGCTGTCAAGTACTAGTTCAAGAAATACTCTATGTTCGGCTTTCGACTGTATCCGTCTAAATAACTTTCCAATTACTGCATTGTACGTGGCAATTTTTTAACCGACTTACCAAAAATGGAGGATGTTCAATGTTCGACATTATGTATGTATTTTTTTTTTTTTTTATGTATGTTCACCGATATCTCGGTCAATTGTGGACTGATTTTGAAAATTCTTGAAAGGGTATATTCCGAAATTGGTCCCATTTTCATTTGGTGAATATCTGATGAAGAACTTCGGAGATATACAACAGAACTCTTCAATAAATAACGGCAAATCTCTTGGGATTGCTCCAATCGCATGTCTGTTAATTGTTTATACCATTTCATAACATAACATCACGCCAGTACGCTCGAAAGGGGTATGCAGATCTCTCATTTCACCGGTTATATTCAAGTTTCATTTTATTCGGGTAATCTATTCTGTCGTTATAGGTACTTACTTAACTACTTCCCTATTAGGTAGGTACAACTAAAAAGAGAAAAATAAAAGAAGTTACAATGGGTATAGTAAGCTATCATTAAAAGATAGACACATGCCATCGCGGACTTTTTTGTACACCTATAGGAGAGGAAAAATTCCACCGTTCATTGTTTTGTTATATCTCAAAGGGATTTGGCAGCGTTTTCATTTTCAACAATTATCCTCATATTTCAAAATTATACAGTGCTCGCCAAACTTCTGGGCCACCCTAAAGTTGGTTTTCCGATGCGCAAGGCACGAAACGGTGGTGTTTTTGTATGAGATTTATTACTGCGCAGCCATTGTCGCTAACTTTAGGACAGACAAGAAGTTTGGCGAGAACTATACACCTAAACCTTCTTCATGAATCACTCTGTTTATTAGTGAAAACTGCATGGAAATCAGTTCAGTACTTTCTCTGTTTATCGCGAACAGACAGTCAGACAGACGCGGCGAGAGACAATATGTAGTGATAGTGATATTGATAGTGATGTGTCTCATTTGCACACAACCACCAACCGATCCTACTGTAACCAGAAATGGTCGGTGTTATATTATTTTTTATGTATTTCTTTTCAGATATGTGTCTCTCTCGCTGCCAAATTCCCTCAGAGTTCCACGTCGAGACTTTTCTTTCTTCCCGTTGCTGGTTTCATCGCATTATTACATAAATTCTATACCGGATCACACAAACGTCGAAGTCATCCACTTGTCCTTATGAATTGGTGATAAAGCGCCGAACAATAACATTTTGTGTTGCTTTCCTAGGTCCTGACAAATATTTACTCTTTCACTTAGATTTATTTGATGATTGTTACTGTATTTAAAATTTATAATAAATGTCATGTTGCTGCAGCTAATTTAAAGAGACGACCTTAGGGGAGACTTCTACGTGTAAGTCAGGGTATATTTGAAAGACAAAGTTGTCTCCACCCCAAGGAAGAACGGTGGAAGAAAGCCCAGTTCAAATTAAAAGTACAACTAGATCGCAACAATCCCAGTGGAACGGGCTGCAAATGTTTATGAATCGGACTCACGAATTGTTGGGGACACCAAATTAATTGTTTCGAATATTGCAGACTCTAATAATAGTATGTAAATCTAAATCTATTTTAGCGT
Source organism: Anorthoa munda (assembly GCA_945859665.1). Taxonomy (NCBI): domain Eukaryota; kingdom Metazoa; phylum Arthropoda; class Insecta; order Lepidoptera; family Noctuidae; genus Anorthoa; species Anorthoa munda. Next base: position 23,928,746 of record OX243904.1, on the reverse strand, counting down.
ACAACAATTAGCTGATGTAATAATAAACTAAAATGCCTTTCAGTACAGTTTGTAACACATTTTTTGAGCGCTGTCACTGGAAAGACCACCTACGTATAGTACTAATCATAACAACAAAAATATTTCGAATTTTTGTGAAGGTGTTGAAATAATACATTCTGCATTTCGTAATCGTATAGCTGCCTATAGAATTGTCGATCCGTGTGAGAATTCTTCTTTAAAATATTTTTTTTATAATATTGAGAACAAAACTAAAACGTTATTTAACATGTCCCTTAATGAACACACTTGTCTATAAGTTAACTTCGAATATTTCGCTTTATTTTAAATAAATAAGCGGTTGCTATCGTTTGATAAGGTAAAGCGACTATATTTAAGTAATGCATTGACAATATTGTTAAATGTAAGTAATTATAGTAGATACATTTTTCATTGTGTATTTTAGATATCGTTCTAAATGTACCTACAGATAGGTTACAGCATATGCTGAGGTATGTGGTATTCAGCATGCCCAATCGCGTAGAAGCTGTATTGAGAGCACATGGAGGAAACACCAAGTACTGAGTTATCTAAACATACGTTTACACCTAATAAAACCCCTACTTAGAGATTTTGTTTTATTTGCCAAATGGCCCCAATTTTTTAAAACATTTAATTTAAAATTTTAACACAATATTTACGTTTTTAGTTGGTAATATTCTGATGCGCTGTTAAATGTACTTCAATATTGCAGACGGCGTGATTAAGCTAGCCTTTCCCGTTTAGGAGTAATTTGGTGCTATGTCACTGGAACTTTTTCATTGCTCGCGAGTGTATTATGTAAAATACCTATTAATGACAATTACCTATTCAGAATTCAGACACAAGTTATGTGTAGTGTAATTGTAAAACATGTATTTTCTTGGTGCCCCAAATATGTATTATCTTATTACTTGTAGCAAATAATTTTAGAACTTATTTAGTACTTAATTAGTTTCAAGAGCGATTACGGGACACGACATTTTATAAAATTTACTAAAACATTCTCTAATATCTTTTTATATTGTATGCTGCTTAGACGTATCAAGTTTTGTTAAAGCATATGATTAATTTCCAAAACTTCAGACTTTTAAATTTGTATGAAATGCCATACCGCATAAACGTGATAAGATTTATTTTATGTAAATAAATAAATAGTATTTTATGACCGTAATTATATCTGTTTCATTTCCATTCCTAATTGATGATAAAGCACACAAGGCTCGCAGCGTGTCGCACACGAGGATACAGGCTCCAACCTGTTAAAACATGATAGCTCTCTTAACAGCATGCTAATTCTAGTATGAACAGCACATTATGTAGAATCTACAATTAAATGCTACTACCATTATAGCCCGAGCAAGTTACAAATTCCGTTATGTTATTGAACATTCTAAATCATTTTCCGTTCCATTTGCAACCAAAAGAGATTTTAAAAGTGGAATAAGACTCAAACCACAAACCTCGTAAATATCGTACTGTACCGTACTTTGTAAAACACAGTACAGTAAAAAGTTTTAACCTTTAAATACATAACGGTAATCGGTAGATTTGCAGGGTTGACCAAATCGCAACCAAACGAGACTTTTATAAAGTAGAATAGGGCTACAACCACAAACTTTGTAGATCCATTTATGTTATAGTAAAACATTCCGTTCCAATCGAAACCAAACGAGATTCAAACAAAGGAATAGCGCCCTAACCACAAACCTCATAGATATCGTACTCTAACGTTCTTTGTAAAACACAGTGCAGTAAAAGGGTTTAACCTTTAGTTACATAACGGTAAACGGTAGGTTTGCAGGGACGATCCAATCGCAACCAAACGAGATTTCAAAAGTAGAATAGAGCTTAAACCAGAAACTTTGTAGATTAATTTATGTTATTGAGAATTCTAGAAAACATTACGTTCAATCGAAACCAAACGAGATACAAAAAGTGAATTTATATTATTGGGCATTCTAACCGCTTTCCTTTCCATTCACAATCAAACGAGATTAAAACTGGAGTAGCGCCCAAAACACAGACTAAAAATATTATTGAACATATTGAGTTTTAGAACTAAAATAGTGGAATAGGCGCCGAATCAGTATTTTACTGCACAACCAAACTAGCTTCAAAAAGTGGAGTAGCGCTCAAACCACAAACGTTGTGAAATAGGCGCCGAACCAGTATTCTACTGCACTATGTAAGATTTAATTTATATTATTGGGCATTTTAACCCACCGAAAGCGACGAAGTTGAACGAAGTGAGCCGTAGGAAACGACAGGTGGGGTAGAATGCCCAATAATATCCTACTCACACAGCCTATAAAACTGTTTTTGGACAGTGGCGACACTCTGTCGCAGCAATCTGAGACGAAATCTTAAAAAGGAAGTTGCATGTACCTTGACTTTTCAATATCGGTCTTTGAAGTGTCTCATTAAAATGGTAGCAAGTGGTTTTGTAAACACTTACATAAATAAGTTAGACCTAGACATTAATTATTACATACATACATACATAAACTCACGCCTTTTTCCCATTGGGGTAGGCAGAAACTACAGAACGCCACCTGCTACGATCCTTACATACTTCTTTTGCTTCACTCACATTCATACATCTAGTCATACACACACGCCGGTTATGAGTACTGCGCACCTGGCCTTTCTGAAGAACATCACCTATAAGGTCTATGTATGTCTTTCTAGGGCGTCCCCTCCCGGCGTTTCCATTCACGTCTGCCATGTAAATACCTTTCATTAGTCGCCTATCATTCATTCTCTCAACATGACCAAACCATCTTAACATACTCTTTTAAATTTTAGTCACTACATCTTCTTTTAAACCACAACGTTGTCTTATTACCTCATTCCTCAATCTATCATTTAAAGTTACACCACACATACTTCGCAAAGAACGCATTTCTACTGCATTAATCCTACTTTCATGTATTTTTTGCCATACCCAACCTTCACTTCCATACATAAGTGTAGGCACCAGCACACTGTTGTGAACGGCGAGTCGAGCTTCCGGAGATATCGATTTGCTGGTCACAACCGCATGTATAGCACCATTCACTTTATTCCCTGCATTCACTCTCCTTTACACATCCTTTTCAATATTTCCATCCCTTGTGAACATACTTCCTAGATATACAAACTCGTTCACTTGTTCCACACTCTTATCATTTATTTTCACTTCACACTCCGATACATCGTCTTCTCTTTCAAACACCATTACCTTAGTCTTGTTCACATTTATACACATCCCTTTTAACTTAAATGCTTCATTCATCACAGTCACCATGTCTTGCAACTGTTCTGCATAAAGAAGGCATTTGACAGGCAACTCATTCATCCTCAATCCGCACTCATGCTCTTTCAAACCTATTAGACAACTATCTATGTACAAGTTGAACAGCCACGGTGACGCTACACAGCCCTGTCTAACACCCCTTGAGATGGCAAACCAGTCCGTATACGCCCCATTAATCCTAACACAAGCACTGGAGTCCCTATAAAGAGATTTCAGTGCCCGTACCAAGCGCCAGTCCATACCGTACCCGGATAGCGTCGACCACAGTTCATCCCTCCACACACTGTCATAGGCCTTCTCCAAGTCAATGAAAGCACAGTTGACATTTTTGTTTTTCAGCTATGCTCCTCAAGGAGAAGATCTGATCCATACAGCCCATTCCCTCTCTAAATCCTGCTTGCACGTCCCATAATTGTTCATCCGTCACTTTTACCACTCTATTAAAACTTTCGCATATAATTTGCCGACAACACTCAAAAGACTAATGCCGCGGTAGTTTTTACACTCCTGCTGTGAACCTTTTCCCTTATATAGTGGTACGATTACAGTCTTGCACCAGTCATCCGGCACGCGGCCATAACTCAAACACATATTAAAGAGCCGGCACAACAGGCTTGCTACCACCCCGTCACCGCCCTTCAGCATTTCAACAGATACTCGGTCATACCCTGCAGCTTTACCAATCTTCATCCCACTCAGCGCTTTTATAATCTCATCCATTTCTATTTTATTCTCATTCTTTTGCTCTTCGTCTGTGTTTGGGTTTTGACAACTGGCTTCTACCCAGTTACCCACTCCTTGCACACTATCCTGACAACTAAATAAACTTTAAAAATATCCCTTCCAGCGTTCCAAAACCTTACATTCTTCGCTCAGTAAGCACCCATCTTCTGCTCTTGTTACATTCATGCTCGATGTTTTTGTCACTCCGCGAGCCAATCTTACCTGTTTTCAGAACAGCTTAACATTGTCCCTGAAGTTATCGGAGAATTTCCTGTTATATTTTTCTTCATTTTCATCCTTCTTCATTTTTACCACCTCTTTGACTTTCGCTTTCATTTGTTTGTACGTTACTTTCACTCTTGCCAGATCATCCGTCACGTTTGTTGCCTGATTCATTCTATTTTGGGCCTTACAGGCTAATACATTGAGCCAAGCCTCTTTCTTCTTCTTCACCACCTCTTTTACTTCATCATCTATCCAAATATCATTCGTTCTACTACCACGTTTCCTCTTCGCTATACCACATAACTTTGTGGCTACGTTTACCATACTACTTTTCACTATTTCCCACACATCCTCTAAACTGAAACCATTCATATCATCAAATATCTTATCCGTCTTCTGTTTTACTTCCATCTTATCTCTCTTCTACTTTTATTCTTTCTAACGCGGTCACAGGAACTTGAACTCGATGACGCCAATGCTTGAACAGGCCAGCCACCCGACACATAACCAGATAGTGATCAGTCCCTACATTAGCACCCCAATAGGCTCTTGTATCTGCAACTTTGCTCTTCAATCTTTCATCTACAATAACAAAATCAATCATACTTCTACTGTCTTGCCTTTCCCACGTATACCTATGGATCTTTCTATGATCAAACATAGTGTTCATTACACACAGGCGAAGGGCCTGTGTGTAATCTACACATACTTCTAGTAAATTCATCCCATTCTCATTCACTCTATTGTCACCGAATGCCCCTAATACTTTTTCGAACCCATTCCTCTTCACACCAACCCAACTATTAAAGTCGCCGAGCATAACAATCTTCTCGTTAGATCTACAACCATTCAATATATCTCCTAAACTTCCCCAGAATTCCTCTCTCTCAGAAGGTGAGCATCCCATATCGGGTGCATACACGCACAAAGTAAAGTTAGGGTGTAGGCCCACCTTAATTCTCACCCAAGGAATCCTAGGGCTCACACAAGCATAATCTTTTACACACCTCATAATCCGCTCCGAGAGGATAACCCCCACACCCAGACAGGCCCTCTGTGTCTCTTGAACCAGACCGGATAGCGGTCAGGGACCAGTGTTTAGATATATCCACTCCCTTTCTTTTTGTCTCATTCACACATAACACATCTATCCTTTTGTCCTTCACTATTTCACATACTTCATCCATCTTATCTATCATCCCTCCCTTCACATTCAGCGTAGCTAAGCGACACTCCATAGCTCGCTTTTCGCCCCATGAGAATAATTGACGTGGTGTGTGGCGAGCATCACCGTCGTCTCCGAGTAGATTATTTAGACTCATTTTGTTCCCACGAATAGCAAGGGAAATTATGTCCACGCTCTACAGAGCCCCGCTTGTAGAGGTAAGGCTGGATAGTGCCTGGGGGCGCCCAGTCCCAGACAACAGGCACGCTTGCGACTTAGGCTCTCCCCTAGCCATGCAGCTCTCGGCACGGCGACCTAAGCTTGGGGGTGAGATGTTCGCACCGCACAGAAGGAAACAAAGTATCCTCTGGCATTTATTCCCTTAGTGTCCTTTTACGACACCCACGGGATGAGATGGGATGGTGAAATTCTTTACGTCCGGTCACCATACGGAACCAACAACATTAATTGTTATTTGATGAAATTTTAGATTTTTTCTGATTTTATGTCTAACTAGAAAACGCTCAATATAGTATGTACTAAACAGTACCAAATGATTTTTTGACAAAAAATAGAATAGAAGTGGTACAATGATGGTGACCCAATTGATATGAATAAAATTTCATTTCCTGGCAGTATCTGGTAGCAATCAATATCTTCTAATGCAGGTAAAACTAACTCATGTGCTGTATCACTCTCCTGATGGATTAAATCTGCTTTTGCTGTTGATATACTACTTCCAATAGTCTTTGAAGAACTCACAATAAATTTTTCATGGTCAGGCTGTTTGTTGCTCAATTTAACGAATGTGTGAAGGTCTTCACCAGGTTTGCTTTTAAGTATGAGGTAGTGAGTATTATTCAAGTTAGATTTCACTGAATCTTCCTTCTTCTGGTAAAATAAATCTTCTTTTTGGGTAAAAATATAATTATCCTGATGTTTTAATTCACCTGCGTTTATATTTTATGGACAAGAAACTCCATACTTACTCCTTTAAAAAAAAAGTGTTTTAGAACATTTACATAAATTCATATACGTGAGGACGATTCACCCAGCACTACTATACTACGTATAGGTATAAAGTATTACAAGCAATAACAGGTAAATTCCTTCATTTGTTAAATAGGAACATGGTTCTCACATACTTACAAATATTGCAAACATAGGTAAATTACCTAATTCAACAACAATGGAACAGTGTGCGAGTCAATTTAAACAAAAAGAGAAGAAATAAAGCATTACTATAATTATGAATATAATACAAATTAACCAGTTTGATTTTGTCTACACTAAAGATTGCCCTAAATGGAGCAGGACCAGCATGTTTCCAAGCATTTTTATCTTGAATATAATCATCTAATTTGTAATATGCTTGTTTACAAAGTATTCTTTTAACAATAATTTTAAATTTTCTTATGTTTACTTTTAATACCTCACAAGGTATTTTGTTATAGAATTTAACACAGTACCCCATGAAATATGTGTGTACAGATTTATCTTATCAAAAATGCACCACGTGTCGCGGGTTCTATTCCCGCGCGGAACTAATAAGTAATTGTTCCGGTTTGGATTTTGTTTTCATATTTTATTTATTACATTAATACATCTGCAGAAGGAAAAATTAATACTCGTGTTGCGATTTCGGCGGTCTCTCCAGTTCCGTGCCCATAGCTCTCGCTGGAACACCCATACCAATCTGCTCCGACTTCCGGTACCTAGGGTCGCTTGTCCAAGGGAATGGCGAGGTAGACCGAGACGTAATGCACCGGATCAACTCAGGATGGATGAAATGGCGACAGGTCACTGGAACAACTTGCGACTCACGGATGCCCCTCAAGTTAAAGGGGAAAATCTACAAGTCCGTGATTAGACCTGTCATACTGTATGGATCGGAATGTTGGGCTATGAAAAAGATGGATGAAAGGAGATTGCATGTAGCAGAGATAAGAATGTTGAGATGGATGTGCGGCGTGACGAGATTGGATAAAGTGAGAAATTAGTATATTAGAGGCAGTTTGAAAGTGGCGCCAGTGGCAGAAAAGTTGAAAGGAAACCGTTTGTACTGGTATGGTCATGTGATGAGGAGGGATAAAACGCATGTTACTAAAAGAGTTATGAATATAAATGTGGATGGATGGAGGGGGAGAGGAAGGCCAAAGAAAAGATGGATAGACTGTGTGAGGAGTGATATGAAAGAAAAAGGAGTCAGTAATAACGTGACGGGGGACAGGACGGTATGGAAGAAGCAAACGTGTTGCGCCGACCCCAAGTAACATGGGATAAGGGCAGGAAGATTATGATGATTAATACATCTCCATAACTTACAGTAATATCTGACCAGTCAACAAGCCTGTTTATGATACACGCGACAACCGCTCGGACCGGTAAAAACAATCCTGTATCAAGCTCTCCTTTGTAAATGAAACACAATATTCAATCTATATTATGACCTATATCGCAGATCACGATAGAAGTGTATGATTGGGGAGATCTGGATCACGCGCTCGAGCGATCTTCCCTTAAAGGGGTAAAAAGAGGCGTTAAAGTTTGTGTGAAAACTAAATTGTTTATTATAAAAATTACTTGGAATTTAGTTTTTTTTTTCTATTCAATACAATAAAAGAAAATTCAAATTCAAATGTATTTATTTGCTAGAATGTAGGTTTACAAAGTATGATCTTAAATCTATGACGGTCCTTTTACATTCTACCATTAAATATGGCGTGCAAATATGTAATTTTAGTTTGTACTAAAATCTTATATATAAAATTCTCGTGTCACAATGTTCGTTCCCGTACTCGGGAAGTAGAGTAGACTAATAAAAGTGGGTAAGGGTCCCACTTTTATTAGTCTACTCTATGGGCATGATTTATTTCTTAAAAAAATAGTTAATAATACAAACAGTGTGCTATAATTACAACTGAGCAAAAAGGTGCCATTAAAAATAATTAAAGCAAAAGGTGCTATTACATCATATTGAGCAAAGGTGCTGTTTATCACAGAATATACAGTAGTAGTTTATCACAGAAAATAGGGTAAAAACTATATAACAGCTAGGGATAGAAACACAACAGTGCAACTATCACACAATTAACACAGAAATTAACATTCAATAAACTTAGGTACTAACATGAAATACTGCCGGTTACACATGTCCAGGCTACATTCCGTGCTTGCATTTAAATATCATACATAATACTAATGAAGCACGGTGCGCCTCAGGTTTTATTTCGATGTATAACCGCAGTGGCTACTCTAATACAGTATGCCAAGAATCTTTCCCTATATTTCTTGTCCATGAGGCCATGCAGGCTCTCCCTCGTTATTTTCCTGTCCAGCTCACATTCAAGTTGGTAGCGCTCCCTGATAAATAACGGGCATTCTACAAGTATGTGCTGGACAGTCTCTGCCACGCCTGGATCGCAGACGCACGATGGGCTATCCTTACACTTGAAGCGATTCAAGTATTCAGAGAACCCACCGTGCCCCGTCAAAACTTGCGTGAGGACGCCTTCGGGCCGCACCTGTTGTACGATACGGAAAGCCGCTATTGCATCCGGAAGAAACATTTTCGTCACCGAAGCAGTCTCGCCCGACACATATCTTCGATTCCATTCATCAAGCGATTCCAAACGGATCTGTCGCTTGATAAATGAAACCGGACACTGGTCGTAGTCCGGCTTCCTCCGTAACGACAATGCTGCTTCCTTAGCCAACTCGTCCGCTCGCTCATTCCCCGGCAGGCCCGCGTGGGCCTTGATCCAGAACAAAGTCACAGCTTTGCTTTGGCACAGGGCGTGAGCCAGGTTTGCGCGCGCGAACTGCCAGGGGATGGAGTGAGCCATGGTTTGCAAGCGTCTGCAATGCGGACATTGAGTCGCTGTACTAGCCATAGCTCGCCTCTTGCCGCGCGAGGATCACTTCTGTCGCCTTGCAAATGGCCAGGAGTTCCGCCTGGTAGACCGTGCAGTACGCGGCAAGGCTAAGCTTGAGGTTCCGGATTTCGCCCTCATTATCCCAAATGGATAATGCGGCTCCGACCTTCCCCTCAATCTTGCTGCCGTCGGTGAATATTCGCACCGCCTGCACATTGTTACTGTCTAGTATCTCTTGGTCTGCCAGGCACATGAACTCCAGGGGCGTTTGTGTAGCTGGATGAGGGGCTTCTGCAAACCTCACCGCACCCTCGATCTCCCTATCTCCTGGCACAAACCGGAATGACCCTCTCCTCGCTTTATACAGGTCGGCTGCCTCTTGTATGCGCAGGTCTAGAGGTAGTATCCCAGACAGTGCCAGCGCTGAGTTCAGAGAGACAGTACGGTAAGATTTGCAGAGCTTCTGAGCGAATCCTCGTTGAACAGAGCCTAACTTCTTCCGTATACCCAACTTCTTTGCAGCGGGTGCCCAGGCGGCGGCTGCGTATGTCACTATGGGCTCAATCGTTGCCGTGTAAATTGTGTGTATTACTTGTGTGTTTAATCCCCAGCTCACCTTTGCCGCTCGGGACAGCCGCTTGTATACGTTAGCTGCCCTCTTGCAGAAGTTCGCGGCATGCTCATTAAAAGTGAGCTTTTCGTCTATGGTTAGACCCAGCAACTTTATTTTCTTGACCATACCGATGCCGACCCCGGCCATGCTCAGTATTGGAGTGTCGTACTTAAGCTTATTGGTTATGGTCATCGCACTGGTTTTGTGCGGTGCAAACCTCAGCTTATTTCGGACGCCCCAACCCTGAACATGGGCGAGGGCTGCATTGGCAGATCGTGAGACTTCAGTCGCTGTGTCCCCATCTACGACCAAGACTATATCATCCACGAACGCCTGCACGAAAATTCCACGCTGCTCAAGGTCCTGCAGTAGTGGGTCCAGAACGAGGTTCCACAGGATTGGACCACCGATCGACCCCTGGACACAGCGGTAGGGTAGGGTAGGTAGGGTAGGGTAGGGTAGGGTAGGTTGGGTAGGGTAGGGTAGGTAGTTAGGGTAGGGTAGGTAGGGTAGGTAGTATAGGGTTGTTAGGGTAGGGTAGGTAGGGTAGATGAATGTTTGGTGTTTTTATGGCAAAACAAAGTTTGCCGGGTCAGCTAGTTAAATATATAAGAAAATAGACAGTAATAACAAAAAGCCCTAATACATTAGGATTTTTATGGAACAAATTAATAAATTGATGTCAGAGTTACATAATTATACCGATGTCAACTCAAACAATGTCAACTGAAGAATACAATTATAAATTATTTTAAATTTACGTATTTGTGTTTGAAACAGGTATTTGAGGATTTTTTTATCGCTATACAATTTAGGTTTCATACAAATTTTAACACCCCTTTATGTTAAAATTTGTATGAAACCTAAATTGTTTAGTATCAAAATTACTTGGAATTCAGTATTTATGATCTTCAATACAATTAAAGAAACACGTATTTAAGGATTTTTTTAATTTCTTCCCTTACAGGGGTAAAAGGGGTGTTAAAGTTTGTGTGAAAACTAAATTGTATAATATAAAAATTACTTGGAATTTAGTTTTCATGCTTTTCAATACAATAAAAGAAACAGATATCTGTGGATTTTTTAATTTCATCCCTTAAAAGGTTGGAAAGGGATGTTAAATTTTGTATGAAAACTAAATTGTTTATTATCAAAATTACTTTGTATTAAGTATTTATGCTCTTTAATAAAATTAAAGATTTTTTGAACATTTTTCATCGAACATCATCATGAGCAAGCTCTATGAATATGTGAAAAAGAAAAATTATCATCTCTGTGGCAACGAAAATCCGCGTATAATCCAGAAAGAGTCATTACACCCGCTCAAAGTTACTGCATGGTGTGTTTTTTACGCTGGAGGCGTCATCGGGCCGCCAAACCACTACTGTGGTCGCCGAGGTCACTGAGTTATGATCAACATATTTCTCTATCCTTAAAAGAAATAAATTTGAACTAGAGTACAAAATGGTTCCAACAGGATAATGCAACGGCGCTTACTGCACGAGTGGCAACCGAAATTCTGAGGGCGGCATTAACTGTTCCAGACATCTTTCTGTGGGTTTTTTTTAAGTCACGTGTCTAAGTCAACAAGCCTCAGACTCTTGAAGCCCTCAAAGATAATGTCCACCGTGAGGTTCTGGCAAGAGTGATGGCAAATGCCATAAACAGATCCGAATGTTTATCAATTCTGGCGAAGCGACGGCCACTTAGACGTTTCATTATTTCCACTAAATGGAAAATAAATGAAAACATAAAATAAATATTATGCAAAAGCAGAAACAAAGTTTTTGATTCATATAAAACAATTACAGCCAAAGAACATCGGGTGATAACTATTGCGCCACCCTGTATTAATTTTCTATCGTTTCGGTAGTAGGATTCAGAAATTGAAAGCAAAGTGTTCTTCCACTATTTGTATCTCCCCGTGGAAATCGATGCCACGAGACCTCTGGAATGAAAGTCCGGAAAGCTCTAGCTATTAGAACAGGAAGGCAGTGCAGTTTATGCTTATTTTATATCAGTTTAGACGTTATTTATATTGGATAAAATAATAAAGTTGAGCAAGTTTTGTGGTCTACGCGAGCAAAGACGCGGGCAGAATACTATGTTTGGATAATAATTTGCAATATCCCACCAGAACTGACAAAAACGAAACATCCAATATCGTGAAGGCCACGCAGGCGAAGCTGCGGACGGAAAGCTAGTTTAAATATAACTGTTAAACACAAATGCAGTGTTTTGTCCTATCATCACCTTTAGGGCACGAATCACCTTCTTTCCATGGTCCTTCGGGCTTTCGACGAGCAACAAACCAGTAGCCAAGAGTGACAAGCGGGTTTCCAAATTTGAAAACGGCCTTTAGAAACTGGAGTTCAAGATCAAGACGACATCCCGCCCTTTGTGCGTGCCTGGTTCCAGTCTCCGGTCGTCATCTTCAGCGCCTTTGTGAAGAAGCGTATTTTACGAGCGAGCATAGTTCCTAGTTGGGTCTTCGCAACGTAGTAGCCTGAGTGGAGCCCAAGAACATTTCCATCCGTTCCAAGAAGACGCAAGGAAACGTTCAGTGGATGTGCTGTCAACGGATTTTGTGAGATCTTTCCATATTCACACTAACATTTGTACACATTTCACTAACATTATCATTCCACTAGAGAATTAGATAGTGCGTTAGACCAGATAATCATTCATTGGTATTCATCTCGGTGAGAAGTATCGCATAACGTTGGTTACATTAGCTAACTTTTGTTCATTACATTAATAACTAAATTTATACTCCATATTGACCATCTCATTTATGTACCAGTTAAAATTTCAACCCATTCATACACAAGTAGAATTACCCATTAAAGTAGAACCCATTCATACAGAATCATTAGTAATAAGTGCTTAATAATATAGTTTAAAAACCATTTGAAATATTGTTTTTATTTTTTTAAGATACCCGCTTTTATATTTCAGTTTGAATTCATTTTTTTTCCTAACGCCTAATGGATTTGAATAGCAACGTTTCATCGGTCAGCTTTGCCTTTAACTTAATAGCAGGCGCATATTTAAGTATGGTATTAGTGCTATTAGCATTTTTCCTTGTTAAGGCTTATTCTTACTTTTTAGGGTTCCGAAGTCAACAAGGAACCCTTATAGTTTCACTCTGTCCGTCCGCAGCTTAGCTCAGAGAATCTAAGTACTATAAAGCTATAATTTGGCATGTATATACATATTAATAATTCCGACAAAGTGGTAATATAAAATCAAGAAAAATATTATTTTTTCGGGTAGACGTAAAGTGGGGATGTATTTTTTTTTTCTCATCTATCCCATGGTGTGGGGTATCGTTGGATAGGCCATTCAAAAATATTATGGGTTTGTTAAAACCATTTTTCGATTCAGAGATTCGTTTGCGTAAAATTAAGCTTTAAGTTGCAAATTTATGTTAGAGTCAAGTGTCCCCCCCACCCCTGCCAGCGAAATGGTTGCTCTTGGCTATGTGGAAAAATTCATGACAGTATTAAATATTACGAAATTAAAAGGAAAATTATCACGGATAACAAGGCTTTACAAGTTTACGAGTAATAGTCGACCAACTTATAAAATGTACTTGGAACAGTAAAAATTTTGTACAAATGCCATTGAAAAATTACTTATATAAAGTTGATAAATGTGTAAAACAGAGTAAATATAATGCTTACGAACCATGTAAAAATATACAAAAATGAAATCATAAGAGGCTTTACAAGTTTACGAGTAATAGTCGACCAACTTATAAAATGTACTTGGCACAGTAAAATTTTTGTACAAATGTCATTAAAAAATTACTTAAATAACGTTGTTAGCTGTGTAAAACAAATAGTAAATATATGCTTATGAACCATGTAAAAATATACAAAAATAAAATCATAACATCCTTAATAATAATGATTTCTAAATTAATAATGTTCAAGCTCGGATAACGCATTGGAGTGGCCGGAGTCGTTGGCAGTACCAGTCCGTAGTTTATACAGCGCATGCGCGCGGTGCAGTCTATTTTGTGTTAGTGCAGAAGTATTTTCGACGTTTTGTAATTAAAACGTAAAAGTAAAGTTAAATTAGATTCGATTTCCAAGCAAATTACTTATTTTCTTTTGTCGATATCCTATACATTCAATATTCGACCCGACTTCATCACTAATTGAGTGGCGTAAAACTTTCCAGAATGAAATAGTGAATACCGCAGATTAGAGAATTCACCTCTAATCTATATTAGAGGAGATTAGAGGTGAATACATACGATATTTTTCTAATTCCGAAAGAGAAATAAACAAGGAGCGTGCACGCAAGGATCAAGGAACGAACTATACCATTCCCCGTGGCTCTAACGCGCGCTCGTATCGACTCCTTTCGCAATTCGCACCCCCGGTGGTACTCAAATAGATAATATTTTTTTAACTTCAGTTGCGAATTTGGATTTTATAACTCCTTCTTCAGTTACCAGTTAGTCCAGCTTAAGTCAAGAGTGAATAGATTACATCTAGACAAGCGTGCTTCACCGTAGACCACATCATCGCTTACCATCAGGCGAGATAGTGGTCAAACGCGAGAATATAGATTTAAAAAAAACATCACCTGCGTGGGCCCGTTTTTAGACTTTGTGAGCCGCTGAAACCGTTCTAATGTTCATGTAACAACAACAAAACCCTCTTTTTAGTCCGCATTATTATGCAACTTCGGAACCCTATTACTGCGCGTGGCCCGACACTCACTTGGCAGGTTTTTTATTTCTTGTTTCACTAGCGCTTAAAGCTATCCTTATGTTTAGCCATGGCTGAAGAAGTGACGGTTAAAGAGCTTACAAAGAAACGCGCCTCAATTAAATCACAGCTTACTCAATTCACAAAGAACAATGGCGAAATTTTTGCTGACTTAAATTTGAGCGTCTGAAAGTAAAAAAAATTGACTGGCCTACGTCCGTTAAGGTGCATATTTTCAAAGATGCGTCCAAAAAGGCTGCGCCTTTATCTGTTATAGGCTTGCGCTTGACAACTATCTCACCTGATGGTAAGCGATGATGTGGTCCACGATGCATACGTATTTGCGAGCTTGCATATACATTCGTTCCGTAGCTAGTGGCAGCACCGTTCATACACATCTACTCGCGTCTAAAAGTAAGGTAGCCCATCAAGGCGACTACAATCCCAAGGCTAGAGCTTTGTAGGACCTTATTAGGGACAAGGTTGTGTGCAAAGGTACAAGAGTCGTTAACACCCGACCCGACAAATGCATATTCTGGTGTGATTGTCCTAGGCTGGCTGTCTGCTTCACCTAGTACCTTTAAGCCGTTCGTCAGGCATCGAGTTTCGATGATACGGGCAGGCTTTGGTGATTACACTTGGTGATATTTGCCGTCCAAGGACAACCCTACATACCTTGTTTCCCGTGGGCTGAGCGCTGACCTAATAGGTCAATCTTCCATATGGTGGTCAGGGCCTTCATTTCTATTAACAGAGGTGGCTCTTAGTAAAGAACTTAGTAGAGCACTCTTTGGCTTTCAGTGCTTAACTCAGATGCTGACACAATACTACTGGAACTTTTGAAATCACATGCTGAAAACATTGATAATCAAGCATTACATATCACTAACACTAATCCTAATACTGATACTGGAAATAATTTATTTCACATGTTAATCAATAATTCTTCTAATTATTTACATTTACAACGTTAATTAGCATAAGTATTTAGATTCATTAACCGGTCTAAGAGAGTACATAATCACAGCCCTACCCTTACTTATTCAGAGTTAACTTACAGCGCTGAATTCATAAGTAAAAAAGTTCAGAGGGAAATACGAAGAACATACGAGATACGATACGGATACGGACACGGATACGGGGGGAAGAGTACGAGCTACTTTTATCAGGTAAACCATTGCCGAATAAAAATCGTCTGATGAAGTTGTCGCCTTTCATCGGGTCTGATATTATACGAGTCGGATGCAGGTTGGATAATTCTTGCTGTACGATTACATCGCACATTTATAGCACGCTAGCATAAGCATTTTTACCTAATATAATCGTAATTATTACTAATCATGTTGAGTACTCTTTCGACCGTTCCATTGTAAACAAGTACAATAAATATTATATCAAGAATTCAGCAAGAATAGTTTTCTTCCATCACAACTTAGCAAACGTATTAGCAACCAAGTGCTCGTACATAGTGGTCCTTCGAGCTATGTGTTGGTGATTTGTGTTTTCTCGTGTGGCTGCGAATCGGTTCCGTTGGCCTCCCACAAGCGGGAATCCCTAACGCGAATTGAGAAGGCGCATAAGGTTGCACGGAAGAATATCAGAGCACCTACACAGACCAAGTGACAGTGGGCTAGCAGTCCAAGATCGCATCAAGGCATACAGCATCAAGGCATACAGCATCAAGGCATACAGCATCAAGGCAATAAATCAAGTAAGCATCTTAGCATCAAGGCAAAAACATCAAGAAAAAGCTATATAGCAACCCAAAACAGATCGATCTTCAGCAAGTTTCAAGAAAGTTGACGGCTAAAGAACTCCACAATCAGCAGGGAAAATCAACCTAATTATTTGAATTTCCTATTTATCAAGTATCAAGATGGAAGAACTATTTCACAAGCAGCAAGTTGCCATCAATGGCATGCGACAACTTTGGTCAAATTTTAAGAAAGATGGTCAAGATCGCAAAACTTCAGAATATATCAAGAAGAGAACTGACACTCTGAACAGCTATTGGAACGAGTTTCAGAATAATCATGAAAAATTGTGCATGTACGAAGATAAAACCCAAGAATATTTTATCGGAAACCACTATGAAGAAACTAAGGCGTTCTACATAGAAGTTAGAGATTCGATTCAGAGAGCAGGTCTGATCAAGCCAACCCTGTTCGGACGTCAGCAGCCAGGTGCCCCGACCGCAGAGGGCAGAACTACTCCAGGGAGTCCAATGCCAGCTCCGGAGTATACTACTCGAGGAACTGATAGCAAGTTAGATGAAAGGTTGCGCAAACAAGCTAGCAACTTCAAAGCATTTTCTCGCTTCGTGACTAACATAGATCTGTCAACCATAGAAGAAAAATGGGAGTTTGAAGACATTTTGAAAACTCTAGAAACCCGTTGAAATGCGGTTGATGGTCTCCACTGGAAAATAGACAGCGAATTTGGTGAGGTAGACGAAAATTATGAAACTTCATACACGCAGCATGAGCAGATGTACTTCAATATTAAGAAAGAAATTAATCGTAGATTATTCTCTGCATCCCATCGAGAAAAGTCTACGCCGCAGCTGGATATTCCTATATTCAACGGAAATTACCAGAATTGGGTATCATTCAAGGATTTGTTCACGGAAGCAATTCACGGTAACCCATATTTATCTGCTGCACAGAAAATGCAATTCCTGAAGAGCAAGATTAAAGGTGAACCAGAACGCCTAATACAACATCTTCCGATCAGTGCGGATAATTACATCGCTAGCTGGGATATATTAAACCACCGTTATAACAACAAGAAACTTATCTTTACTACTCATATTAACACCTTGATGAATATCCCAGTTACGCAACAAGCGACATCGAATCACATCAAACGTATTCATGACGTAACTACCGAGTGCCTTAATGGTATCAAGAATTTAGGTGTCAACATTGACACCTGGGATCCAATGATAGTACACCTGCTCACTCAAAAAATGGATTCCGAAACATTGAACGAATATTTCACTTCACTCAAACAGCCAAAAGAACTGCCATCCCTGAAGGAATTTTTAGAATTTCTGGAGAACAAGTTCACTACCATGGAGTCAGCACGTCGTAAGCAAGATACGATACAAAAATCTACAAGTTCTCCTTCAAATTCAGGAAATTATAGATCAAATCAGGGAAAACAATACTACGTCAGCAACAAGGCTACGTCAAAGAGGACCCCTTCTGCCTCCTGTCCAATCTGCAAAGATCATCATGGCATATATTATTGCAATCAATTCAAAGAAATGGCACCAGGCCTAAAGAGAAAAACTATAAATCGACTAAATTTTTGTACAAATTGCCTGTACAATCACAACGAAAAAATATGCACGTCCAGCAAACGTTGCCGGCAATGCAACGGACAACATAATACGGTGTTACATGACGCCTATGCAAATGAAAACACGACGTCATCGAACGCATCCGGCCACGTGCCACCCGCACCCGAGCAAGAATCAAGCCCCAGAGCTCATGTTGCACAGCAAAAACTTGCATCGACAGTTCTTTTAGCAACTGCAATTATCAAGGTGACAGGAGCTGATGGAATAATAAAAAAAGTTAATTAAAAAAATCAAAAACCCGACTGCTTGAAAAGCAAACTAAAAAGACGTAAACAAGAAGAAAATCATGCTGTGTAGTCGGAGGATACTTATTCGCGAACCCAAACCCAGATGTATCCTCCGACTGCACAGCATGATTTTCTTCTTGTTTACGTCTTTTTAGTTTGCTTTTCAAGCAGTCGGGTTTTTGATTTTTTTAATTAACTTTTTTTATTTACAACTTTTTAGTTATTATTTTAGAATTAGGTACATTTAAACATATAAGTGTTATATATTTTTGAAATCGCCTTTTAAAACCCTTTATTTTGATACCCCACACGATGGGCTTGGAAGAAAAAAAAATTTTTTTCCCCCACAAAATGGCGCCCAAAATCCGCCATTTTTGTTTTTTCCAATTTTAATGTAGCCAGTGACACTCGCAGGATTAAGACGAATCGATTGACGTAAGAATCATCAAAATCGGCCAACGCGTTTGGTCTCTAGAACGCCACATAGGAACAAACATACATACATACATACATACATACATACATACATACATACATACATACATACATACATATATACATACATACATACATACATAGACTGATAAACACATTACCCTCCTTCGGCAGTCGGGTAAAAAGAACGATGCGAGCCCTTATTGACCAAGGATCCCAAGTTTCCTTGATCACCGAAAACGCAGCGCAAGAGCTAAAGTTACCACGACAGAACTGCAAGGGAGTTATTACTGGCGTTGGTATAAATGACAAGACCTGCAAAGGAATGTTGAGTATCAACTGTACATCATTGGATGACAACTACAAGTTCAGCACTAATGTTCTCATAATGAACAACATAACAAGAAACCTTCCGAATTCAACATTTTCTAAACCATCATGGGTATTTTTGGAAGAAATTGACTTAGCCGACCCTCAGTTCTACGTCAGCAACCCAGTTGACATATTATTGGGTGCGGATATATATGCTAAGATTATCATGAACAAGATTCACCGAGAAGATTCAGGTAGCTTTATTGCGCAGCAAACACGCATTGGGTGGATTTTGTTCGGCGGGGTCCAAAGTCTTCAATGCAACCTAGTCCTGAATAACATACAAGACATTCAACAATTTTGGGAAATCGAAGATATTCCTGAAGATGATCGAATATCATTTGAAGATGATGAATGCATTCAATTTTACAAGTCGACCACGACAAGGTTGGAAGACGGAAGATATCAAGTGAGACTACCACTAAAGTCAACTTTAAACAAGGATGTTGGGGAATCTAAACACAAGGCAGTCGCTCAGCTGTATCAGATAGAACGAAAGCTCGCAAAAAACAAATGTATTGCAAACCAATACAAAACATTTATTAATGAATATTTATCTCTCGGTCACATGAAACCGGCGCATAGCAACAAGAAACCAGAGTATTTTCTACCGCATCACTGCGTACTACGTAGCGAGTCAACAACTACGTCACTCCGTGTAGTATTCAATGCATCATCAAAAACTTCTACTGGGACGAGCTTAAATGATTGTATGCATACGGGACCCAATCTGCAAAAGGATCTTCTGACACTTATACTGAAGTGGAGACAACATCGCATAGCCTTTATCGCGGACATTGAAAAAATGTTTCGCCAAATTTGGGCAGATGAAGACGACCAAAACCTCCAAAAAATCGTTTGGCGAGATTCTTCTGATCAATACGTACAAGAGTATCAACTTACTACGGTCACCTATGGCACCAAGGCCGCGCCATTCTTGGCAATGATGACCCTAAGACAATTAGCGGAAGATGAGAGATCAAATTACCCATATGCAGCTCAGGTCGTCGAAGAATGTTTTTACATGGACGATTTGTTACACGGTTCAGACTCTGTAGCATCAGCAAAACAATTACAGCAAGATTTGATGGCAATACTCAAGACAGGTGGTTTCAACTTACGAAAATGGAGGTCCAATTATCAAGAATTGCAAGACAGCACCAGCAAAGGCTGTGACCAGGAGCGTTACGACTTCAAACAAGCTGAATCGACAAAAACATTAGGCCTTCACTGGAATCCGCAACAAGACATTTTCACGTTTCAATCCAGGATTGAAACCACTACCGAAACGCAACTTACGAAGCGGAAGTTACTGTCTGAAATATCCAAACTCTTTGATCCTCTCGGTTGGCTCACTCCAGTTTCTACCAAAATGAAAATACTGTTTCAAGACATCTGGAAAGAGAAGAATTTGAATTGGGATGACAAGATTCCCAAACAAATTAACCAAGAATGGACAAAAATTAAACATGACATAGAAAACATAAATCAATGTCAAATACCTCGATGGATAGGTACGGCATCGGCCGGAAACAATATCGAGTTACACGGATTTTGCGATGCTTCGCAGAAGGCGTATGCATGTGTCGTGTATTGCAAAATTACAAGTCAATGTGAAACAAAAATAACTTTAATGGTTGCGAAATCAAGATTGGTTCCATGCAACAAGAATATCTCTTTGCCCAAATTGGAATTAAGTGGAGCTCATCTGCTATCTAAACTAATGGTCAAAGTGAAGGAAAGTTTGATCGGTCATGACATCAAAGTTTATGGGTGGACCGATTCAATGGCGGTTCTGGGATGGATACAAGGCGATCCCAATCGCTGGAAAGTTTTTGTTGCCAACAGGGTGCGACAAATAACAAAGGAGATGCCATCTCAATGTTGGCGATATGTGAAGTCGGCGGAGAATCCTGCAGACTGCGCGAGCCGTGGATCAACAAGTCTGAAACTAAAGGAAGACAATCTGTGGTGGAATGGATCCACCTGGCTACCTCACTGTACGCCGGAAGTCCAAGCAAGTCGCCAAACTTACTTCACAGATAAAGAATCCCTTAACAAGCAAGTAAATATTGTGACACAAGAAAAGTCACAAGTAAACAGCGTTATCAAAAGACTTCTTAGCAGACTAAGCTCATTTACAATGATTCTCCACGTACTAGCACGTTTACGGCGTCTGGTTATCAGAAAACCAGAAAACACATCAAAACCCTACATTACCTTAGCGGAGCTACGCAAGGCCAAGGTCGTAATAATCAAAGAAGTTCAGTGTGTGGAGTTCCAGCAAGAAATACATGACCTGAAGAAGAAAAACAAAGTGTCCACGTCAAGCAAGATCGTGAATTTGAATCCGTTCCTAGATGAAGAGGGAATACTGCGTGTGGGTGGGAGGCTGCATCATGCTGCGATCAATCCTGAACTCAAACATCCTATAATTTTACCCCATCAACACCGTCTGACGGAACTAATAATAGAACACGCACACAAACTCACATTTCACGGCGGAGCTCGAGTTACATTAGCATGTATCAGGCAAAAATATTGGATAATCGGGGGAAATAATGCAACGAAAAAACAAATACGTCAATGTATTACCTGTAGAAAACAAAATCCTGCCAAACTACAACCCCTGATGGGAGACCTGCCTGCAGCAAGAATCAATCCATCTCGACCCTTTATGCACACTGGCGTTGATTTTACTGGCCATGTCTATATCAAAACCAACAAGGGCCGTGGTATCAAGACCACCAAAGGATATGTGTCAGTATTTGTTTGCATGGTGACGAAGGCCGTGCATTTGGAACTAGTCTCCGACCTCACAACGTCATCATTTATCGCTGCCTTACGTAGGATGGCAGCTAGAAGAGGCACACCTTGTCACTTGTATAGTGACAACGGCCGCAACTTCGTAGGAGCCAGCAGGGTTCTACAAAACGAATATGAAGAATTGCAGAGAATCATTAATGATGAGTTAATGGCTGAGATAACGGATATGGAGATCATATGGCATTTTAACGCCCCTTCATGGCCATCAGCAGGAGGCCTATGGGAAGCTGCAGTGAAGAGTTTCAAGCAGCACCTCAAGAAAGTGATCGGTGAACAAAAATTGACTTACGAAGAGTTCACCACACTTCTAACACAAATTGAAGCCTGCCTAAACTCAAGGCCACTGTGTGCAATCTCAGAAGATCCTGAAGACCTAGATTTCTTGACACCTTCTCACTTTATAACTGGCGGACCCACGTTAACGTTAGTTGAAACCGAAAGAGATCTGCGAACACGCTGGCAGTTAACACAGAAAATACTACAAGATCTGTGGAAAAGATGGCGTACAGAATATTTAGCACAATTAACTGCAAGAAGCAAGTGGAGGCAACCTCAATCCAACATCAAGTTGGACGATACAGTTCTCATCCACGACGACAACCTCCCACCCGGCAAGTGGGCGATGGGAAGAGTCGTAGAACTACATCCAGGCAAGGACGGCCATGTGCGTGTCGTGACCTTAAAAACGAAAAGCGGCATTAAACGTCCCGTCATAAAAGTTTCCATACTTTTAGAACATAAAGAAGTTGCCTCACAGTGCGACACGGCACGAGACAAGAACCAAGACGTGGAACACCAGCAAGCCCAAGTATCCTCAACAAGAAGGTCAAGTAAAAGCAAGTTCAACTTGACAACCATGGTCACTGCTCTCATGTTATTTTTCACATTCATTACAAGTGCAGAATGTAACATGAAGATAGCCCCATTCCAAACAAGTCAAAGCTTGTATTTTGACAAAGTAACCGACATGATGCTTATCAGAGACGATTGGAATATTGTGGTTTACTACAACATGGATACGTACTGGCAATCAACTGCAAGGTTCAATGAATACATCCAATCGCTCAAACAAACATGTGACATCATACAAGGTCAAGTTCACTGTGACGTTATCATACAGCAGCTACGTCATGCGTTCTCAGAACTAGAGCACTACAACCAAGTGTTGCAAAGTCAGCATTCCGGCACGAGACCCGGGACACTGCGTCAGCGCCGAGGCCTTATCAATGGCGTGGGATATATCGCTAACAGCCTATTCGGAGTGCTCGACGAAAATTTCGCTGAAAAATATCGCAAGGACATTTCTCTCATTCGAGAAAACGAAAAGCATATAGTTTCTCTCTGGAAAAATCAGACTTCACTCATGGAAGCAGAAAACAACCTTCTTAAGCGCACAGAGCATGATATGAACCAGCAACTTAAAATGATAAACCGTCACATGAATAAGTTACACGTAGCAGTGGACCAATTGAAAAACAACATTGAAGCTAACAGCATCATTAATGACTTCAACATGGGAGCTATAATAGCAAGTAATATGATGTATAATTTAAAGAGCATTCAGAATACGTTATTAGACACCGTTACTGACATATACAATGGGCGTTTCAACTTACATTTGATTACACCCGAACAACTCATGAACGAGTTAAGCACGATTTCAAGCAATTTGCCCAAGGACGTATCCCTGCCAATTGACAACATACACTCGGACCTTCGGAAGATATATGATCTGCTGGAAATAAAAACAAGACTTCTGGAAGACATTATCATCTTTGAGATCAAACTACCTCTCATCAGTCGAGATTCATACGAAATCCTCAAGATAATTCCGATCCCCAAGACAGTGGGCCAAAGTGACATGATCAGCATAAACTCAGTATCTGAGTTCATATCTATCAACATAAAGAAAGATACATATATTAACCTGTCGGAAGAAGACTTGAGATCATGCCCAACCGTTTCGGGAGTTTATTACTGCCACATATTAAGACCGATTTACCAAATTAAAGGAGACAAAAATTTCTGTGAAACAGAAAATTCGTAATGCAAAACAACAACAACCTTCTGTAAAGATTAATTGCAAGAAACATACACATTGAACAGATATTTTTACTTTTGCTGTGATAAGTGTCACTTTCGAACAATATGCGGCGATCAAATAACCGCACATCAGCTGGCAAAAGCCGGACTATTCAATATAGGCCAAGGATGCATCGTCAAAACAAACAACTTTACCCTGTATTCACACAAACTTCACATAAGTGAATTAAGGACGAACGCAGATATTTATGCACCAGTGATTGCCCCTATCAACCACATTATCAACATCAGCATACCTAAACTAGTTTTGAACAACAAAACTCAAGATTTAGAACAAGAAATCAGCGAAGTAGACAAAAAGATACAGTCTATGAAAGCGGCAGATGTGATGTTACCTGATGATCTATCTTATCATGATATTCATCACTACGCTGTGATCTACACTTTAGTTGGAATATTGGGCATCGCTGCAATCATCATTATAGCTCGCCGTTCGCGATGTCGATGGCGAGTTCCATTGTCACCACCACCGTCCGTTGCTGAGGAATCAAGAACAGGGCCTGCTGTGCCGCGCCACGGGAGCAACAGCGATACAAGGGAAACAAGTGGACGCCTCGACTGCGTGCGCGTCCATGTTCCTCGCAACCCTCGCGTCCATATAGGAACTTCCCCTTAATTAAGTTTATATAATTAATAGCTCTAAACTTTCATTATCATCTAGTTAACAAACTTTAAGCTATTTTTGTAACTCTATCTATTCTTGTTTTTTGTGTATCCTTCCTATCTCGTCCGGGAATATGTACGATTACATCGCACATTTATAGCACGCTAGCATAAGCATTTTTACCTAATATAATCGTAATTATTACTAATCATGTTGAGTACTCTTTCGACCGTTCCATTGTAAACAAGTACAATAAATATTATATCAAGAATTCAGCAAGAATAGTTTTCTTCCATCACAACTTAGCAAACGTATTAGCAACCAAGTGCTCGTACACTTGCTACGACTATAATGTCAGGCACTCCATTATTATATGCAGCAAACATAACTTCGCGAAACCTATTTTTAACTCTTTTCTTTTCGCTTATTTCATGCTGGTCCACAGCTCCTCTTAGCCACGATTCGACACGTGTATTGGCCTTTGGGTGGTAGAAACCTTGCCAAATCAACTGTCTATAAGTGTGTTAAATGCCAACGGTTCAACGGAAAAACAGTTCAACCCATCATGGGTAATTTATCTAAGGAACGAGTTCAGTTGGAATTTCTCCTCTCCTAGAGACTGGTACAGACTACGTCGGACCCATCCTCATAGCTGACCGCAAAGGTTTTTAGGATTTAGATTAGTAAAATCATATATTTGTATTTTTGTATGTCTAGCCACAAGGGCGGTTCATCTGGAGCTTGTCTCAGATCTTACAAAACATGCCTTTATTGGAGCACTGAACAGGTTTATTGCTCGTCGTGGTAAGCCAAGGACTATTTATTCATACCTGTAACGAAATAGCTGATATACTCAAACAGGATCTCTCTTCAGACATGGCCAATTCAGGTATAAACTTTAATTTCATTCCAGCATATACTCCTCATTTCGGAGGCCTATGGGAATCAGCTGTATAGGCGTATATTAGGCTTGGCACATTTCACTTACGAAATCTACATGTCTGATTCAAGTTGAGGCTATACTAAACTCTCGTCCTCTTACTCCGCTTTCTACTGATCCATCAGATCTTTACCTTTAACTACTGCCCATTTCCTTATTGGGAGATCTCTCACATACCTGCCGCATTGACACGTCTCCAACTAGAACGTCTCCAGCCTAAAACGTTACCAGTGCATAGAACACCTGAAGCAACAGTTCTGGAACAGATTCTCTAA
The DNA here is from genome assembly GCA_945859665.1 of Anorthoa munda. Lineage (NCBI taxonomy): Eukaryota > Metazoa > Arthropoda > Insecta > Lepidoptera > Noctuidae > Anorthoa > Anorthoa munda. The sequence continues at coordinate 23,902,959 of OX243904.1, read as the reverse complement.
CGAGTACATATTTTACCTCCAACAGAGAAACAAGTGGACTGACTCAGATGGGATACTTGAAGAGATAACCATGGTGGTACTCAAGGAGAAGCAAGCACCAGCACCGATGTGGCCACTTGGACTTATCGTACGTCCCATACCTAGGAGAGACGGAATAAGCAAAATTGCAGACGTCAAGACGAAGAAAGGAACAGTCAGACGTGCCTTTAACACCATCTGTCCTCTTCCAGCATAATCTTGAAGACAAGTCTTCAACGCCGGGAGCATGTTAAGACATCACTAGCGCTCGCTGCCATCCCTACATGCCGGGCGCCTACAGGGGGCGCTCGATCTGCGAGCGCGCACCGGCCAGCTGATCAAGCTCTGCATCATTCGCCACCGTCCTGGGCGCGCGCTTCACATTTTCTCCTTTAACCCAGTATTTTGATTGTTGATGTTTTTCATCTTTATTTATATAACTGCTAAACACAAAACAGTGTTTTGTCCTATCCATAACATAAATACTAGGAACAAACACAAATTTGTAGTACCTAAAACAAGGCTCAAGAAAATAAGTGGCTCGTTTAGATGTCAATGTGTTCGCTTTTATAATAAGCTTCCAAGCCACGTACAAGGTCTAAGTGTTAATAAATTCAAATCATTCATTAAACGTAAGTTGTGCCAGAAAGCGTTTTATAACATTAAAGATTACGTTGAGGACAAAAAGGCTTGGGATTGAGCTGCTCCAATTAATTTAGTTTTTTATTTTTTGCACCGTGTATTTAGTTTTTTATAATTTTTTTTTTCTCGCAATGACAAGAATGTTTACTTTTTAAAGTATTATATTTTTTATTTAATTATTGTGAATGTGAAGACTATGTGGATGATTTTTTTTTTATTTTTTTTTATTTATCTTAGTTTTTAATCATGGTCTGGCAGTTTGAGTATTTATGCGGCCTACCCGAATGTCCTTTCTTTGGTATTGTTCGTCAAATCGTTGAGCTCCTTAAATTCTAAGTTGAGCTGCACGGTTATTGACAAATGCGAGCACTGACTGGAAAGGTCCACTCAATCTGGCTGGTTCTTTCCTCAAAAGACATCAGTCTACATGGTCTTCACATGATCTAACCAAGATTTTGTCTGGACATTAAAAGAGAGTTTGTGTGTTGTCTGAGTTTGATTCGGCCTTTCTTCTCAGAGTAGTCAGACAGGAAACTCCAACCTCATCTAGTTTTAAAAAACATGATCGACATGTAAAAGTTTTTGTACAAAACCAACTTACAGAAATAAAATCATTTATTTATTTATCACCACCTTCAGGGCACGAATTAGCTTCTTTCCAAAATGCTGATTTTAAGTCAATAATTTGTACTTAAATATTTTGCATTTTTAAAATTGTCCAATATATTTGATACCCTAGGCAGCGCATATGTATATCTCTCATTTCTGATTTAAGTAAAGCAGGAATAATCGTGACTGTGTTGATCTGTCTACTGTCCAAACACAATCTATTCTCACCATTTGTTTTTTTACAATTAGAACTGGAGAACACTAAGGACTATGTAACGGTTCTACCACGTCTTTTTCTAACATTTCATCCAACTCACGTTCTATTTTTCTTCTAATTACCGGCGAAAAATTGTACTGTTTTTGATGTTCCAATTTGTATCATAAACTTTGTTAGCTGTGAACCATATCAAGGCGTCATCCTTAAAGAAATCTATCGCATAACGCCACAAGTCTCAATTAATGCATTAACACTGACATTATTGTAAGCTGAAAAGTAAACACTCCATTGACTAATAGGTACCAGTTTACGTTTCGGGAAATCTATATCCACGGTAGAAGTTCTTAGTAACTTTGGTTTATTTTCTTCTGGATCATGATAACTGTTGTTGGATGAACAATCATTTTGTAATTTTTTGATTATATTGTCCCCCATATCACCTAAGGTTTCCTATAACACTTGCTTTATTTCCGAAGTGATTTCTCCCTTTCGATCTTGGATATCATCTTTCGATTCAAGTTTGTTATTTAAATAAGGTGTGACAACGCGTAGAGAGTTCGGTCTTTAATTTATCGTCGGAATCCAAATCAGTTCGAATAAGCACCAATCTATTTTTCACATGATAAAAGCGCGATACTAGTCATTTAAATAAATGCCTATCAGGTTTCCCCGTAAATTCGTCTATGTACCTATGCAGCTACAGTTGTTAGTTTTATTTGCAATTATCTAATGCCGCAAATGGCGCTCCTCTTTTTTTTTAAGTCGGTTAAAAATACTCATTAACTCAATTTACAACAGCATACAATGCTCCATATCTTGAAACTGGTTATACCGATTTTTATGAAACTTGCACTATTTCTCCTTTTGAGAATCTCCTCCTTTTGAGAACGTCGGTTAATAAAAAAACAACTTTGTCTGCACAAGTGGAGGCGATTAAAAACTGACAAGCTGGCAACTCGGCGACGATGTTCAAGGTTCTGGAGCATTGACCTCATCGCCGATGAGCCTCTTGGTCCGCTTTTCGATCGACTCTAGTGCATCAAGCTGGTATTTGGCAGATTCGTCCCAGATATGAGAACAGTATTCTATGCATGATCGAATTCACCTATGCAAGGATCCCCAGCTTTCTGGCAGCCAGCTGAGCCTTTTCCTCAACAGTGCTGTCGTCTGCATACCCAAAGGTTATAGCAGATCGTTGATGTGCAACAAGAATAAAGTTGCTGAGAGTACCGACCCCTGAGGGACCCCGACATTAATATCCAAGTGGTCCGACGAGCAGCCATCGATAACTACACGAATGGACCGATCTCTCAGGATGTCTGCAATCCAATCACACATACCAACAGGCAAACCGAATGAAGAAAACTTACCAATAAGGCTTTCGTGCCAGAACCTATCAAAAGCCGAGACGGCAAGCGCTTCCCCGTGCCTCTCGATGACCTCACTCTAGATGTGAATGGCATACGCTAGAAGATCCCTACATGATTTTGGCTGTTTCATTTTTCCAGTTCTGGCGGGATACTAAAAATTATTATCCAAAAAACATAGATTTCCACCCCCGTTTTTGTTTGCGTAGACCACACAATTTGCTCAACTTTATTATTTTATCGAATTAATAAAAATATATGTAAATTTATATTAAATAATAATAAACTGCCTTCGTGTGCTAATAGCTAGAGCGTTGGGCTTTTATTCCGGAGGTCACGTGGGATCGATTTCCACGGAGATGTACAAATTGTGGCAGACCACTTTGCTTTCAATTTCTGAATCATACTACCGAAACGATAGAAAATTAATACAGGGTGGCGCAAAAATTATCACCCGATGTTCTTTGGCTGTAATTTTTGGTTCTGCTTTTGGATAATGTTAATTTTAGCTTTTTTCCATTTAGTCGAGAAAAAGATACGGCTAAGTGACCGTCGCCCGAATTGATAAACATTCAGGCCCGATTTATGGCATTTTCAATCACTCTTACCTGAAATGCCGGGGAATATTATATTTGAGGGTTCAAGAGTCTGAGGCTTGTTGACTAGTGACTCAAAGAAAACCCACAGATAGAAGTCAGAAACATTTTAATCGCGATCTTGCCGGCCAGTGCAAATCTGGGTAAAGCAGGGCTCAGAATTTCGGTTGTGGCTCGTGCAGTAAGCGCCTATTCTGTTGGCACCAGATGTTCTCCAGTTCCAATTTATTCCTTTTAAGGATAGAGAAAGACGTTAATCATATCATAGCTCTGTGACCTCGTTTATCTCAGTAGTAGTTTGGTTGTTAGTTGATGACGCCTACAGCGTAAACAACACACCATGCAGTAACTTTGAGCGGGTGTAATTACTCTTCCTGGATTGTACGCGGATTTTCGGTGCCAGAAGGGATAATTTTGCTTATTCACATATTCACAGAGCTTGATCATGATTATTTTTTTGCGCCATTCTGTACAGTCTAGACATGAGTACTCCAATTAGCTTACGCTAACAAAGTCGTCATCAGGAAGTTAGAATTTAAGCACGTCTTTGTTTACCACATTGGTAGTTTTTCTGCCTGGTGCCAAAATTAAAAGGCTGCTATTAGTACTGACTCTGGAACAGGCAACGTAGAATTACCCGTGTGAATAAGCAATCTGCCCTTGAATTTGCTGCCTGCCACCTTTAATGGGAGATCCTGAGATTTATTTATGGTCATTGCATAGCAGACCTTAAGGGGGAATTGTAATCGTTTAAATTCAAAGACATAGTCAGAAGGTATCAGTGGTAATCGAAGTATGACAACTGGTTCCCCCCAAGCACATCCAATAATCACAGGGGCCTCTATAATATTTTTGTGCAGTGCTGTTACTCGCAGTCTAGTCCCGTTACATAGTTACACTTAAAGGTGGTTTAAGGTAACGCAGCAGCATTACTGGTTTGTCAACTTTCAAAAGGATATATGAAGGAAGCCTTGAAGGGTTATCACTGTTAAGGAACTCCACAGGATAGTTACCTGCTTCATCCGCTTGTAGCACTAATTCGATATACCTGAATTGAATTTGTGATCCCTCAAGCTGCACTGTGGTTTTTCAGTCAGTATTGCACTGTCGCATATCCAGTGTATCGATTTGTTTTGTGAAATTTTAAATAACTAATTATTCAATTTATTTGACCGTTTGTAAGGCCTGCAACATTCAATTGACGGATTATTTGATTGGCATAGATTACAAAAAAAACCGGACAAATGCTAGTTGGACTCGCGCACCGAGCTATCGTACTAATAGCTACATTTACCAAAATAATAAGATATATTGAGATATTTCCTAGACTTTTTACACGTTTTCTGTCATTTACAGGTTATAACGGAAGGGTGCGATCATATTTTAAATACTGCTTCTGCCCTTGTATTCGCCTATTTTCTTAAATTACTTCAAAACTATCTTCTAACTAATATTATAAATGTGAAAATTTGTACCCGAACCCGTCCTTCTGCAGCGAGGTGTGAGACAAGGAGAAGTCATATCGCCGAAACTGTTCACCGCTACACTGGAGTATGTCTTCAAGGTTCTGGACTGGAGAGGGCTAGGCATCAATGTCAATGGCGAGTACATCACTCACCTTCGGTTTGCCGACGACATAGTGGTTATGGCTGAGACCATGGAGGATCTCAGTACAAAGCTCGAAGACCTCAGTAAAGCTTCCGAAAGAGTGGTTCTTTGGATGAACGTGGACATAACCAAGGTGATTTTGAATGCCCATGTTAAACCCCACTCCTATCAAGGTCGGAGACTACACTTGAAGTTGTGAGCGACTATGTCTACCTGGGACAAACGATCCTGTTGGTTAGTGTCGTGAAAACTCTTTTGTTTGTACCTATAGTTTTTTATGAAACAAAAAGTGAATGACAAGTGATGTCAATACATATGTAAAATTATTAAAAAGGAAAATATAAATTATCTCTCTTAGTTTTTGTTCCCGACATTTATGGCGACCGCGTGAATTATGGACAAATTAAAAAAAGAACAAACTGCCCTCCGATCGTTTTTTACAAAATCGATTCGGATTATGCAAGAAAAATTTGAGAAGGGATCCACGGCAGATGGGGACCTAGTTGGTGGGATTCGATCAAAGCAGATGACAGTTTGTGATGACTTGAGCAATTTGATTATCTTTTAAAAACAAGAACTTGAATCGGCAGAGCGAATACGGCTTGCCAGAGAAGGTTTCACAACAGATGGGGATCTATTTGGTACATTTGAGGCTCGACCTAAAAAGTCTTCTTAGGATTTGTTTTGTCATCCCGACCAGCCTTTCGTAAAACCATTTGAGGTTTTGCAAGTTCGACATCAGATTCTCGTAGAGATTGGTAACCAATTATTAGGAATATTGCTAGATTTGAATTTTACCACTGAGGATGATATCGCGAAAGAGATGGAGTGTCAGGATAAATACAGCTCACAATGGTATGCCATTTCGAGAAAATTTGAGTCGGAACAATGGCCAAGGTCAACATCAGCACCAGGTACTGTGAAATCCATTAGCCATAGAAGCGAAACCGTCAAAATTAAATTACGAAAATTAGAACTACCCAAGTTTGACGGAAACATCAAAAATTGGATTGGGTTCTGGGGTCAGTTTAAGCGGATCGATAAAAATAATGGAATGGATGATGGAGATAAGTTTCAGTATTTATAACAATCCATGACACTCGGTACTTGTGCGCGGCAACTAGTCGAATCATACCCTCCGTCTGCAGGTAATTACCGGAAAGCTGTGGAGGCATTAAAAACACGTTTCGCGAGAGATGACCTGCTAATAGAAGCTATGTAAGAGGCCTATTGAATCTGACAATTTATTGCATCTTTATGACAACTTGCAGACTCACTTACAAGCTCTTGAAACCTTAGGAGTCACAAAGGACAGGTACGCATTAATTCTATTCCAAATGATCGAATCATCTCTACCAGAGGACCTTTTACGAACATGGAATAGGATTCGATCAAAGCAGATGACAGTTTGTGATGACTTGAGCAATTTGATTATCTTTTTAAAACATGAAGTTGAATCGGAAGAGCGAATACGCCTTGCCAGAGAAGGTTTCACGAAAATTTCAGACTCAGTTGCGGAACCGAAGCTACCTACAGCGTGTTTTACGAGCAATGCAACCAAATCCAACGGTTTTAACAAGAAGTTAAGAAGCAAGGAGCAAGGAGTTATAAGCTGCATATGGTGCAATAAAGAAACACACGTTAGTTCAGAATGTCACAAAGCAACAAAAATGTCACTGTCAGAAAAGCAAGAATTTAAAAAAAATAAGAAAGCTTGTCTCATTTGTTTTAGAACGAATCACGTGACGAAGAAATATCGAAGCTCAGCTAAATGTTTAGTCTGTAAACGTAGGCATTTAACTATCATGTGCCCTGAAATCGAAGAAAACGTAGAAAATAAATTTGAGTCTTCCACAAAACTTAGTCCGTCAAGTTCACCAAATTCTAACATCAACTTACTTTCATATCGTCAAGATTCCACAACATTACTTCAGACACTTGTTTGCAAAATTACAGGAAATAACCTAGAAGTTCAAGTTCGTATTTTGCTAGATAGAGGAGCACAGAGATCCTACATTAGGACCGATTTGGCGTAGAGACTCGACTTAAAATCTTAACGCAAGGAACGAATTGGTTTGTTGAACCAATTTTTTTTTTGTAAAAAATGGAAAGATTTTTTATAAGTTTTCGTACAAAACTATTTTTAGATTTTCTTTTTCATTGTATTTACAAAGTAAAATCCAATCGAAAATATTTTTTTGAATCCAGTACCGAAAACACCCCGACAGTTTTCCGAACAAACCCGAGCCCGTGTGACGTCCCAGGTGGGAAGGCCCGGCATGGCTTCGACTAGAAGAAAATTATTGGCCGGAGACATGTTTCATAACTAAATCAGAGGATGTTAATTCGGAACGGAAATCCGTCAAAACCAATACAAAGGTAATGGTAGTCGGTCATTCTTTTCTAAATCAACTCACTTATTTTTCAAAGTACACCAAGATTGTGCTAAATGGTGGCATGGATGCGCAGATTAAGATATAAAGTCTACAGGAGAAATACTGTAATTCCCAGTAAGGAAATGGAAGATGCAGAAAGGACTGTAGTACGACTAATTCAAGCAGCGTATCATCACAAGCTATGAAACTTACAGACGTTCAAAGACGATGCAAAACTGAACTTGGAACAGACAATTTTGATTTCATAGCCCCGATCGTACTACCCGGAAACGATGTTATCGTGCAGAGGCTGGTAGAAGAACGGCACCGGCTACTACTTCATGCAGGGACTCAGACATTGACGGCCAATTTAAGAGAAACCTTCCGGATTATTGGTATAAGAAAATTGGTCAAAAACACAGAACAGAGAAGACAGTAGAAATCGCTTATAGCTTCATTAGTATCGGAACCAGCGTACTCAAACTCACACATTTGTATTTCGTAACACTAAGAAATCTTTCGTGTGATTGGTAGTTTAATTTTTAGATGAAAGTAGAAATATGTCAGTCGTCGCTTATTTGAAAATAAACCACAGTTTTATGACCATAGAGTTGGTTTATTGTCTACTGTTTTTGAGTATTTTTTACTTTTTCCGTTAAAAGTGCACACGGAATAGTTTAATCAGCAAGTTACGCTACTCGCCGCTAGATGTCACTATAGTAAATGCATTCAATTTAAAGCTGTATTTCGTTACCGATAAGATTTATATTTGCGAAATGAGGTCATTACTACTCGTGCTCCTGTACATAAATAAGCCATCGACAGAGGTGCATCCCGTACCTCTGTCGATGGCTTATTTATCGATATTCCGTTTTATTTCCAAACAAAATACAGTCAACAACTTGAGTCGATAAATATTATTATGTGTGAAATCAAGTTTTTATATAACTTTATTCTAATACTTACGATTTATAGAAAGTATACTTAAGATATTTTATGTTAAACTACTGATCCGATTTTGAAAATGATTCTATTGATACAAAGATACGCTCTGTGGTGTTTTATTCTATCAATAGAATTATACGTTTACGCGTTTTTCATCTAATTATACCGATTATTTTTTGTAAATCGATCGCGTTCGGTTCCGTTCCACGGCGATAGATAGATCACCATCTTTATCCGTGGAACGGAACCGAACGCGATCGATGTACAACAAATAATCAGTATAATCAGTACAGTACGTCGGCACGGTTTCTCTGTATGGGATGAGACACCACTGTAAAGGTACACTTTGTAGATTTTGAAGGCTGTTGTCTTTTTAAGCGACTTCAAAAACGTAAAACTTTTCTGAAACTTCCTTTTGATGTAGAAAAATGATCAAAGCTTAATTGAGATTTAATTAATACAAATTAAAATAAAACAATGTTTTAATTAATTAAATAAGTAAAATCAGCTAAAAACAAAAATACACAGATTATTGACCTTGAAATAATACATACTTGTTAAGAAGTTGCCTTTTTGTTTGTTTAATATTAATTTTAAGTAAATGGTGTATTCGCACATTAATGTAGCGTTCTATAATAGCTTTTATTAAGTCAGTTACATGGTTTGATGTGGGAAATTCTTCAATTTAATGAAAATTAATATCTTCAAACTATTTTTCTCCAATAAACTTTCTTAATATTTTGGCCATTATTTCTTCTTTTTTAAATAGTTTCCCATCCATAGTTCGAATGACAACTTCAGCCACTTTACAAATTTTTATCATGTCGCTTGATGGATATACAAGCCCACCTTTATCTTTGGCTACTATAAACTTATGCAAAGAAATGCTTTGATTTGAAATGAGAGCGCTAACACAGACGTCGCAATTAATTTTCTTTATTATGATTCGGGCAATGTAACCTGCAATATGTGCTATTGCTTGAGAACTAAATTCAGAAATGTTTTTTAAAAGTTCGCCGATTTCTTGCTCTTCTGTGTTGTCTTCTGTCCAATCATCCTGTACTAAACCTGAATCAGTAGATGTTTTATTTATGCGATCTACTGCGGATGAACAGTTCAGGATAGACAATTGTTCCAACGCAGTACAATTTCCTGATCCGAAATCTTTTAATTCCACATGAACCAGAAGTTTTTTATATGCTGCCACAAACTGTCTTGCTGTCGGATTATTATTTGAGCCACCGTGTGCCCTAATATTACCGAATAGTAGTTCCAAGTGATCCTGACTTAATTTGTAAAATGGCAGGTATATGATCATTCTTTTTTGGATGAGGCTTGAGTAAAGATATTTTAACGCTTCAGCGCATCCGAGGAACCCAAGGAAGCCGGTTTTTCGGAGACTATTTGTTATAAGAACGCCATTTTCCTGTTTCAAATTTGAAATGTAATCACAAGCCATATTCAAATATTCGCAAATCTGAATTACGTTGCGTTCATTTAAAGCCTTCTTAAAACCATACTGATGGAAATTTCTTGAATTAAAGATGTCGAACATATTATTGATCAACAATATAAACTTGTCTGTGGGCTCACTTTCTTTAAATGCCATAATACGTAAGTCCTTACGGCAAAATTGCATAGCTTCCGCCACGCTTAAGCTAAAAAGCTGTGTTGCCAATTTAACTTTCATTCTTTGATTTTGGCGGTGTCTGACTGCGGGACATATGTCGGTGTCTGACTTTATTTGACAGATGGAACTTTTCATTTTCTTGCATTTTATTTAATTCAACAAAATATTGCCACTGCAGTTTGTTTCCCTCTTTGTCGACCAATATTTCATACGTCTGAAACGTATTTCGTATGAGCTTTATCATATGACATGGGTCTAAAATGACGACAATCAGTTCTTTTGTCACAGGATGTTCAAATTTCACATTGCCCTTCTGGAAAGAACAACCTAGGTGATGTGCCATTGATAAATTTGCTGCACATCCATCAAATGTCAATGCGACAATTTTGATGCCAATGTCATGGATCCGTTCAATACATTGTTTTACAAGCTCACCGCGTTGTACATCTGTGACTCCATCTACCAGGAAAAAAGCTACTGGAACCTTAACATTTTGGTTTATGGCTGTTATTAAAAAAACTAAAACTTCTTTGGCTTCTGCTAGGTGGTCACCATTTAACCACTCTGCTCGACAAGATTTTGACACATGACACACCAGCTGAGTCGACAGGTTGTTGCAAATTACGTCATGAAATTCAGGAATTTACTTGAACTTTCAACATTCGAATTTATTCAGAAAAATAAGTTTACGCAGCTATTTTACACAGTAAATTTGTAAAAAATATCTTTATTTACATGTTGCGGTCGGTTAAACCGCGTCAGTCTACTGCAAAATGTGTACAAAATACGAATTACTACACCTTTCCAAACGGTAGACAATTTAGATTTGCTCAAAATATGTACATAAACAACCTTTTCCCTTGCTGAAAAGATGCAAAAGGACAACACAAAGATATACTCATTTTATTTGCGTCCTTATGTTCCTAATTTGTCATACAAAAATTCATAAAAAAACAAGCCAAAATCTGGAAAAAAATTGCTTAAAATTTTGATGCAACCTTGCAACATGACATTTCTTTGGTGTTGTTTTTTTTTTTGCTGTCCATTCACGCGTCTCATAATCGATTAAAATTGCATTCAGCCTAATCGATTAAGTGTATTTCAATTATTTAAAATTATTCATTGATATAAATGAGTGATTTTCAAAAATGTATTGTTTTAAAATTAAAATTAGTTTATAGGCACAAAATAAAATAACAACGTATAGTAATAACTATACATAAATGCTTTCATAATGTTATCAGAACAGTAAATTGAAAATAAAATAGGATTCGTGGCTAATTTCGCGCCGAATTCGCCGAACGTAAAAGAATTCAAAATTCAAATTTGGAATGCAGTCCGTATTCAAAATATTTTATCGGGCACATTTTAATTTAAAAGAGAGTTTTAAATTGATCATTCCAGACGGTTTTATACAGAATGACCAGTATAAATATGAGTATGTTTATGTATGACTAGCACTCCGCCCGCGACTTCGTTCGCGTGATTTCGTTTATCCTATAAATTATTTTTTATTTTTATTTTTTTTACTATTTATAGGCCTGTGTTTGACCACAATCTCACCGTGGTCAGTGATGATGTGGCCGATGGTGGTAAGCACACAAAGCCTAGAAGAGAACTGGCTTTCAAGTGCTGCTGTCGGAACACACCGGAAGGTGCTTGGCGACAGATTTTCAACTTGAGGGTGGTTGCCAGCCAGGCGGGTACTACAAAGTACCCTACCACCGTGCAAATGCATATTTTCTTATATGCAGTTAGTAAAGGCAACCAAAAATAAGATATTATTAAAACTATTAAAAACTGGGTATCGTGGATTTGGGTTTGGGGTTGGTGGGTTTATTGGATTGGGATGATTCGTTATTTGACTTAAACAATAATACATTTTAGGTTATCGCCACAAAGTAAAATCCTTCCCTAAAAACTTATCAACCCTTTTTGCCCCGTTGAGGGTCGAGTTTTGAACAACCTAAATATGCTATTCACTCCTTTCTTCTATTTTTTATTTATCATTTTATGTTAGTCAGATTGCGCAGTGAGTTGGCTCAAAAAAAACTTTAACACCCCTAATTTTGATCATCAACTTTATCCCCAAGGAATTTGATTTTACATACAAACTAATTTTGACCCTTTTCACTTCCTTAAAGGTTGAATTGCCGCAAAATCGTGCCTTAGTGCTCCCCTAGAAACCCACGTCAAAAACGAAACCCTGTCCAGTAAGATTCTTAGCTTGAGTTAGTTTCGAAAAATGTATAATGACCACCTTTATTGTTTCCTTAGGTTGGTATTTGTGCCAAATTTCAAATTTATTAACCCGGGAAATAAAATTCTTCAAAGGACTTTAACTCCCCAAAAATCGTATTTTGGGACTATATAAGTAAAACTAATAATGAAAACCTTTATGGTTCACTTAGGATGGGTATTTATGTCAATTTTCAAATTTATTAACCAAAGAAATATTTAATATGTGATTTATGGGGTGTTAAATTATTTTTGAAATATACGATATTTCAAAAATAATTTAACACCCCCTAAATCATCTTTTGGGGGTAGTTTCGAAAAACTGATAAAGAAAACCTATATTGTTTACTTAGAATAATATTTGTGCTAAGTTTCAAGAATTATGGCCGAAGGAATTAGATTTTCATACAAACTTTCAAACCCCTTTTTACCCCCTTAGGGATGCAATTTCCAAAAATCCTTTCTTACTGCACACTTACGTCACTTGAGGAACCTTTCTGCCAAATTTCATGCTTCTAGATGATTTTCAGCTTAGTTGGTTGACAACCATGCCATAACTCGCTTGGAAAGGAACCGCGCAAGAAGATACGCACAAGGTTTTTGATATTAATAGTTTTCGGGGAATGCAGATGTAAATACAAACCAAACTTATGTTCTTAAAATGAATAAAAATAAAATTTTAAAAGTATAGAATAACCAATTTTCATAACATTACAACAAACTCGACCGAATTCAAAACCGAACCATACCATGCTCTCAACTCATTATTCAATATATAATTATAATAATAATACCAGCCTATAATTGTCCCACTGCAAGGCAAAGGCCACTTCTCATGCAGAGAAGGCACGAACATTGATCACTACGCTTGCTCAATGCGGGTTGGCGATTTGAGACTATAAGACTAGGTTTCTTCATGATGTTTTCATTCACCGTTGTCAACGATTTCTAAAATATACTTAGAAAGTACATTAATGAATTTGAAAATGGAAATCATTGGTATTTGTCCAGATTTGAACCCATGACCTCAGGCAAGGCGAGGCCTTTAGCCACTGGGCCAGTACGACACTCATTGCAATATAACGAATAATCACAAAATCGTTGGTTCCCCGAAACTAAATTTATCTACACTTGCGTTACAAACTTACATAAAAATATACTAGGCACTCTGTATACTTCTGAGACTATCAAACATTAAAAGACTCAATCATTATTATTTTTATACAAAATAGTTTTGAATAGCGAACGCATTCCGAATTTGAATTTTGAATCGGATAGATAATTCGGCGCGAAATTATCCACGGTTTGATGAAATTGTTTAGTTGGTTGTAGTCAAATAATGCCCAAAAATCTATTAAGATTACTTTAAGAAATAATTAATAGTAATAATTTAAGTACTAATTGTATTTTATGCCTAAATCAGGTTTATTTAAATTTTTAAGAATCGATTTGGGATAATTGCTCATTAATCGAGTCGATAGTATAAAAAAATCGATTGCTAAAATCTTTTTGGCACACCACTATTACAATAAAAAAAACAATATCATTGATGAATTGGAAGTTTTGAACTAAATAAAGTAGTGGTAATGAATTTTACGTATTATTGGACCGTTGCTTGTTAATTACGTTAAGATCTGGGCTTCTTCTTGTTGTTTATTATATTTAGAGACATAGTAGTCATATTTGTAATCATTTTTACATGTGGGTGGGTGATATTTGTGTAAAATAAAAATGTAAACAAACACGATTGGCGCGAAACTTCGACTTTGAATAACAAATAAGTTCATTACCACTAATTATTTATTTTGAAATATGGATGAATTCGACCAATAATTAAACAATTAGTAAACCACTACCCCTGTCGTGGAGTTTGGGTGTCCAAAATCTGCATTTTTATGTTTTTTAGCTTCGACCACCACTGTCACCAAAATGGCGATTATCGTATTATTACACTTGTTTTTAACAAATGTAAATTAATAAACTTGCGCACTTAATCTAAAAAAAATATTTGCGCTAACATGTAAGCTTTTTATCCAACTATTTTAATTAAAGCCCCCACATAAGATTCGTTAGGTATCTTAATCAATAATTAAGTTATTAATTAGGATGTCGTATGACGTAAATCTGGGGTCCAAAATGAACCGCGGCTGAGCCAGCGGAGGTATGCTTGTCAAGCCCCAAAATGTACCCCGTCCGAACTATACGGTTAAACCTGTACCCATGTCAATATATCCATGAAATTTCTGTCCATCTCATTTAATCCTTCGACGTATAGCCATTTCATCAATTACTAATGTAGCTAATAACGTATGGCTTGATAAATCTGCTTTATGTTTTAAAGCTATAAACGACTCTCTCGTAAAACCTGGCTCACCGCCTATATTTGCGTACCATTTTTTTAATGTTTGCGGATGAGGCAAAGAGCTGTTAAATGTACTACGCACGTATTTATATGCTTTAGGTGAGTAATAATGAAGGGTGAGCGCAAAACTGCGTAATTCTGGTGAGTACAGTTGTTTCGAAATAGCCCCCGATTCTAGGTTTCTAAATTGTCGATAAACCAAATCTTTGACCTATGAAATGAAAAATATTATATTTAAAAACTAATTGTAAAGTGTGCATTTCATAGGTTATCATGCCACTTCGTAAGCTCGTAGGCTTACAAAATGGCCACAATCATAAAAATGCATCCAAAAGAAATAAAATATACAATTTTGAACAATTATATCGTTCACTGAATTGTTTAGTTTACAACAGTGAAAGAGAGGCAATCTAAAATAAATGAATACCCACCTTTACATTAGTGTTTTGTAGATTGCTGATATTTTCATTAACAATGGAGAATTTTTCTTCTAATACCTTTAAAATGTCTTCAATTTTATTAACTTTTTTTTTTAGTCTGCGATTTTTAGCTTTTAATCTGCCGATTATCAAGTTCTGTCTCTTAATTTTACTTTCCTTCCACCGTAACACTCCTTGTAGTCTTCTTTTTCTAGGACTAGAAGCTGGTGAAGTAGTATCTAATGTTTGTTTTTTTTGAGGGGGCGATTTAGTTAAATTATCATGTTTTCTTTTATGTTGCATAGGTAGCGAGGATTCTTCCAAACTTGGTCCTGCTCCCACATAAATTGATGCATCACTTTTAGCGACATTTTGCGACGCATCTGACTATATGAAAAAATAAGAGTGAATGTTATGTCAATTATTAGTTAACACACATTTACATAAACATTAACAATACAAACATAAACATTAACAATACAAACATAAACATTAACAATACAAACATAAACATTAATATGATTTGTTCTCAAATGTCATTATTTCTTGAAAAAGAGAAGATATTTATCCTGAAACTGACCAGCAAATTGCAAAAAAACATAAGAAAATTTGAATTTTGCGGGTTACCACTGCGGAGCTACCTTATGGAGTCAGAATGTCAGAAGAATCGCGTTACAACAACATAATGTTATGAAACCGTAAAAATTATCAAATTGCATACATTTGATACAGATAATTGTCCTTAGGACAACAGGGAAATAATAACTTAATTATACCAATACCTACTAGAAAATATATAATTTTTTGTTTTGGCACTGCTGTGTCGGCTAGGTATTTTTTTCCGCTTTTAATTAAAAAGTCTAGTGTTACAAAGTGATCTGAGCAAATTGTACTAGTTTTTGCAGGAAACCAATTTTGCCTTCCAGTCGCTTCAATCCATATTTCTTTTCTGTCTGGATCCTTAGGAAATCTGAAGTCACAAAATAATACGAAACCAAATTTTTTATACGTTTGAAACTTTGTGAATTACAATTGTTCGATTAACATTTTCTAGATTAGAATATTACGAATAGATTGCCTATATCCATTTTATATTTATTTCAAACTTGTTTAAGGTAGAATTATAAAAAAAAGGTTTGGACATGGAAATGTGTTTGATTACACTAATACTGAATCACCAAAAAAAAAAGCCGCACACAGGTTTAAAATTTTGCCCGATTTATCATAGAACACAAAGAATATTTAGAAGTTAAAAAATCGATAACTCATTATCGATATTGGTAATCTCTAATTGAGTAGCTGAAGCCTGTGCTACACGGTGGCCGACCGCGACAAAAACCAAGGTCACCTTGGTCGGAAGCGCGTCGGGCGATGCCGGCTACACGGTTTGCGACAAGCTCCCAACCTCAGTATGTTTAGAACGCCGCGCAGAGAGGACCTATTTACTCTCGTACCGTACATTCATTACAACGACATCATGGCGCCTTGCCTATCAAAACTTCAAAAAGAATATACTAATAAACTTTAAAAACTAAACTCTAATCTTACTAATATTATAAATGCGAAAGTTTGGATGGATGTATGTATGTTTGTTGCTCAATCAAGCTAAATTTGTTGAGCGGATCAGGATGAATTTTGCCACAGAGATAGATTATAATCTGGAATAGCACGTATGCATCTCTTCATTCCGGTATAATGCTCCCTTGGGATAAGAAAACACTTTCACGCGGGCGGAGCCGCTGGCAGAAGCTAGTATATTTAATATAGGTACATTTAAAGTAAAAGAATATACTTTAAAAAAAATATCCCATGCATTTTTTTTTCAGTTGCGTCTATACATTACTCTGATGTCAAATCCCAAAGACAGAACAAGTCTCTTTATATATCGATAAGTTCCCCTATTACATTGCGTTCGCTCTGTTGAGCCATTTTTTGCGCGTGCGTCTGCGCTCGCCGCCTGTAGAAGCGCGACTGTCATACGCGTGGTGCGTCTACACGGCATCAAACAAGTCGCCGACCAACTCGTTGGCAACGCACGCACGCCGACCAAGGGCGTTGGAAGGTCATGCTAAATTTGGTTGGCAACCACTGTCTACACGGTCGGGAACGGCCGCTCCCGACCAAGGTGACCTTGGTTTTTGGCTTGGTTGGCGACCGTGTAGCACAGGCTTGAATGTGACATGTGCATAGTTGGAATCTTCGAGAACAATATATTTGAGTTTAAAGAAAGTAGACCTTAAATTTAACAACATAAAATCAACTTTTACTTGTCTTGTTTAATAATATATTGTTATTACATTTTTATCGAAATAAAATAAATTAAAACTTACCGATGGTAAGATATACCTCCATTTGATACATTTTTGGTTCTGCTATCGTGTTTACATTCTAAAACAGCACAATAGGGCATTTTTGTATTTTTTTTCGAGTTCTTTTCACCGCGACGGTTGTAAAGACTGATGTGCGTAGTGTGGGCGGGGCAGCATACATATGCGGGTCAGTGCAAAACTAGGGTACGCGGGCCCCGCCTACTTGCGACTTCTACTGTAGAGGGCGTTTTTTCTGTTCTGTGGTCAAGAAGGTCGTACGTGAATGTGGTAGGTGTCGACGCTACAAGGCTACACCTTGTCAAACTCCTCTAACTGGCTTACCCAAAGATCGTATGGAATCAGCTGATGCCTTTGAGGCTAGTGGAGTCGACTTAGCTGGCCCTTTGGTTCTACGCAATGGCAGTAAATGCTGGATTGTACTATTAACATGTGCCACATATCGCGCGGTACATTTAGAGCTGACGGAAACATTATCAACTAATGACTTCAACATGGCTCTGCGATGCTTCACAGCATGTCGCGGTAGAGTTCGCTGTTTGTTTAGCGATAATGGTACTAATTTTAATGGTCTCAATAATGCATTTAGTCAACTAGACTGGAGTGAGATCAAGAAAGTATCAGCAATACATAGAATTGAATTGCAGTTCATACCGCCAGCGGCTCCCTGGTGGAGAGGTTTGTTTTGTCATCCCGACCAGCCTTTTTACGAAAGGCTGGTCGGGATGACAAAACAAATCCTAAGAAGAGTTTTAGGTCGAGCCTCACTAACGCTCATTGAATTACAAACAGTGTTATGCGACTGTGAAGCTACAATAAATAGCCGGCCGCTGACGTATATTACTGGTGGACAAGATGAACTAAGACCGCTTACTCCGTCATTGTTTATCCAAACGCAGGTACGAATTGACGTAGAGGATCTTGATACAATAGACCGGAGGTCCTTGAACATTCGGGTAAAATATTGTCAAAAACTCCGTTTAGATTCCAGAGTCAAAAACTCCGATCAGAATATTTGAGCATGTTGGTACAGCAAAAATTTAATAAAACATCTCAAATCCTGTTACCTTTTTTTTTTTTGGGTTGGGTATCATCCAATGACTTCTCCCGCTCTTGGTGAAGTGGGAGGGGCGTGTCAGACTTTTATTGACTAAAACCCACCCGTGTTCCTGGGGAAGTGGTTTTGATACACACCGAAGATAAAAGGACCAACTGGCCGTTGGGTGTAGTCCTAGAGACATATCCGGGAGCAGATGGAGTGTGTCGAGTAGCAAAGGTACGGACAGCCATGGGTGAAAAGACACGCGCATTCCAAAGTAGAATGACATTACCGATGGTAGGTTTGGCATTACTGATGGTAGGGTTGACATACCGATGGTGGGTTGACATGACCGATGGTAGGGTTGACAGTGTCAATGACTTAGACGTAGCAACTGACGTTCCACGAGCTCGAACAACACTGTCAGGACGCACGGTATGTCCACCCACACGTCTCAATTTTTTAAATTGTTGTAGACCTGCCGGTCCACTTGGGCCCGGGAGTGTCGTGAGTTTGTACCTATAGTTTTTATGAAACAAAAAGTCAATGACAAGTGATGTCAATACATATGTAAAATTTTTGAAAATTGTTAAAAAGGAAAATATAAATTATCTCTCTTAGTTTTTTTTCCCGACAGGTAGGGCCAACTTTGAGAAAGAGGTCAACCGTCGAATCCGACTCGGCTGGCCAGCGTTGAAGCGGAAGTTGCACGGTATCTTCTCGTCCAACTTACCACAGTGTCTCAAGACAAAAGTCTATGACCATTGTGTGTTGCCAGTGATGACATATGGCTCTGAGACGTGGTCGCTTACAATGGGCCTCATCAGAAAGCTTACAGACATTCAAAGGGCAATGGAGAGGGCTATGCTCGGCGTTTCCTTGCGTGAACTAATCAGAAATGTAGAGATCCGCAAGAGAATCAGGGTTACCGACATAGCCTGAAGAATTTCCAAACTTTTAAGTGGCAGTGAGCAGGGCACATTGCTCGCAGAACAGATGGCCGATGGGGCAGAAAAGTTCTGGAGTGGCGACCCCGAACCGGAAGACGTTGCGTTGGAAGGCCTCCCACCAGGTGGACCGATGACCTGGTGAAGGTTGCGGGGATTCACTGGTTGCGAGACGCACGGGACCGGTCAATGTGGCGACGCTTGGGGGAGGCCTATGTCCAGCAGTGGACGTCTTTCGGCTGATATGATGATGATGATGATGAACGTTTGTATGGATGTATATTTGTTACTCAATCACGCCAAACGCGTTGGTAGAAGCTAGAAAAATTATTAAAAAGATATTATGGGCTTATCTAAGCCCATGATATTTCAGCTCCCTAACTTTATGCAATACAATACAACACCCAATACTTGTGTATAGTGCTTGGTGACAATAGATTAACTACAGCGTGTGGGTCTATAAGTCATGAACTCATGACGCACAGATGATTGTGACTGTAATGTCCGCAAAACTTACTACATGTAGTAAGCGTTGCGAATACTAGGTATTCCGATAATAAGCGGCAGATAAACGTATCAATCTGGCATTATTACGAGCTCTGTATCTAAGCGGCAGCGGCGAGCCGCGGGTCATGTGTCAGTCGCACACGCGCGGGGGACATGGCGGTGTGCCTGAGCAGTCCGCTAGACAAGCGAGGGGTGAACAGCAATGAAAGTCATCAGGTAGGGTGAGTATGGATTTATTGTGCTAGGCGGTAGTGCGGGCGACGTTTACTGCTTGTTGGCGGCCTCGCTAACCTTCTTCTGCACCTCCTGGGCCTGCTTCACGAAGTCATCGTAGGCGGCCTTGATCTTGGGAGCCAGCTTCTCGTTGGTGGCCTCCACGTTGCTGGCAACTTCCTTAGCGAGCTTCTGGGTCTCCTGCAACACCGGGTAGTGACAAGTTAGTATGAGCTGACAAGAGTGCTTTCAGAGGCTTTAGATAGAGCGTCATTCTATCAGTGATCGTGATGACCGAAATGCCAAATGCGAAATGGAAGGGAATTATCACAATAATTATGTCATCTCGAAAAAACTTGCTAATCCTACACATTTTTGTTTTTTATCACGACGTTTCCGTTAATAGTATGTGACTTGGCTAGAGCTCCAGTTCTACTAAAACGAGTGAACACACAATCTCAACAACACGGTTAATGGCAATGATAAACATGATGGGTGGGTAGACTACTGGATACTGACCTGCACAGTGGTCTGCACGGCGGCCTGCAGCTTGTCGCGCAGCGCGCCGGCCTGCTGCTCCACTTCGGGGTGCGACTTGCGCAGTTCGTCGGCCGCCTTCTCCACGTTGGCGCGCGCCGTCTCCAGGGCGGTCTTGGCCTTGCCGGAGGCGTCGTTCAACTGTAACCACAACTTCACTTACAACCGACTCAACATCACGGCTGTGTTCCCCGAAGGGATAGGCAGAGGTGCACTCTGGTATCACCCACATTTATGTTCCAGTCCCTTGTAATAGGAGGCGAGCCTATTCCATCAACCGAGCAAAAAGTAACATCATCTGCCTAGCCTTTTCCCAACTTTATTGGGGTCACCGGCAACCCGGGCTAACCGGATTCAGCTGAGTACCAGTGTTCTACATGGAGTGACTGCCTATCTGACCTCCACAACCCAGTAACTGGGTAACACGGTACCCCTTGGCAAGACTGGTGTCAGATCTCAAGCTTCTGACTACCCGTAACGACTGTCAAAGATCTTTAAATGACAGCCGGGACCAACGGCTTAACGTGCTTTCCGAGGCACGGAGGAAACTCGGTATGTTGAAATGGTCACCCATCCACGGACCGACCTCGTCAAGCGTTGCTTAACCTTGATGATCAACCCGTGCGGCTGTTATTATTTAGCCACGAGCTCCTAACCGAGCAAAAAGTAATAATTAAATATTTTTGGTATTAGAAAATAGTTTTGGTATTAGATTTCGATCTCAGAGATCAAAACCCGATCAAGCTTCTTATGAAATCCTCGGACATGAAACTAATCGTTAAATCAAGTCATGTTCATGTTTCATAACACACAACACATAATACCGCTCAACATGTAGAGGGCGCAGAAGGTACTCACCGCGCTCTGCAGGCTGTTGGACAGCGTGGACAGCTGCTGCAGCACGGAGTTGGAGCCTTCCTTGAGTGCCTTGTTCACTTCCTGTGTGTTCTTGGAGTTGGCGATCGACTGGAAATTTTCGGTGATCGCCTTCTGGAACTCCTGTGCGTGCTTTTCTAATGTCTGCAGCGGCGTTTCCGCGGGCGCGTCGCGGCGCACCATGGCGGCCTGACTCTGTGGGGGAACACACCGTGAGACACACACATGACACGACATTACACAAAACCAACGTCACCAGACCCCAGCAGTACTCACCAGCGCGATGCAAGCGACCAACACGAACAACTTGGCGGCCATTGTGATGAGAGAGATTCAGTTGTAGGAGGAGAAGTCGGGAACAAGTGGTGCTGCCTGTAACACAACAGTGAATGTGCCGAGGGATGACCGACCGGCCGTTATATAGCGCGGCGCCGATAGCGGCCGGCGATAACGAGGGGCAGGCGACGCCGGGCGGCGAGCCTACTCAGGGGAAACTTTCCTGGCAGCCCCGCGCCCCCCCGCTCCCGTCCCTCCTCCCCCTCGCCCTGCGGCCCTGCCCTCTGCCCCTCGTATTTACAAACACTCGCCATCCGGGTGCGCGGGTGACCGGTGACCGTGGCTGATAGCCTACTCTAGCTAACCTGTGCATTATCAGCATATTTTGCACATCCTCATTCCTCCACGATCACGACGCACCCTACATACTTTTTAACCGAACTCAAAACGGACCTACCTTATAGATTCTTCCTGTTAAAGTTCGGAAGCCACACGATCAAATCCGAGCATATAGTTTTTAGGGTTCCGTACCCAAAGGGTAAAAACGGGACCCTATTACTAAGACTCCGCGGACTGTCTGTCTGTCTGTCACCAGGCTGTATCACAGATGATGTATTTCTATTGCCGCTATAACAACAAAAACTAAAAAGAGAAAAAAAAAATATTTCAGTGGGGCTTTTTTTGCCGTTTTTTGCGATATTGGTACGGAACCCTTCGTGCGCGTGTCCGACTCGCACTTGTTATTTAGTCAATGTTGGGTGAGGTAAATTTGCAAAACAAAACAAAGTAAAAACATCAAAAATTGAAAACATCATTTTCGTTGGTTTATAGTCATTAAAAAATACCTAAGCTTTTTTTTTTATTTATCGAAAAAAAAATCGTAATAATCGTTCATCGTATCGTGTTAATCGTAGGTGTTGATGAGGTATACATGGTGACTGTGTTAGCAATTTCCAGGTGGTGAGTGTACACAGGAATATGAACACCTTCCACTCTGAGATCATGCAAAGGCAGTCATCTGTTTCCTAGAAGTTGTCTCGTTGCTAAGACTAGTGCAGGTACAGGTTGTACCCTACCAACCGAGCTGCCGAGTTGGTCCCGTACCAGCGCACCCCTACAGTATAAACGTTGTGCATGGTTTTCCTTGACATTTTCGTAAAGTCATCTTGGTGAAATACATCGCGATAGTTTCAGTTGAAATTTTATCTATTATATTATTTCATAGTGTAAAGTTGTTTTTTTCTGCGTGACTCATTTATTCTTCTAAAAATACCTACACAATGAGTTTTAATATTGTTTAAACCGAATCAAAAAAGGAGGTTATCAATTCGACCTTAAAGTATGTGATATTGTTCGAATTGCACGATATTAACATAATTATGTTACTTTATGTTGCTGACTTCTAAATGTGTGTCTGTATGTGTGTCCACGTATTTCTCAGAAACTAGAAATCGGACTGCATTTTTTTTATTTGGATTGATTAAGTACACGAACTTAAGGTGTAGTGCAAACCGGGTTTCAATATATGAAACCAACAGCGGAACTCTTTAGCGACAAACAGGATGAATGTGTACTTTCTGTCAAAAAAAAAATTCAGTGGTTTGCCAAGCCATAAAGAGCTATAGAAGCAGAGGCTGGCTGGAGGAAGGTAGGCCTAAACATGAGCGTACTGGTGTGTTCGGCAGGCTTATTACGTAACTTTTGCAAGACGATAGCGATCAAACGCTTTATGTCAAAAAAGTCTGAATTACCAGCAGTGTAGGTAGTATGGTAAGTCCTACACAATTGTTTGCTAATCGCTCAATGTTTGTCAAATGCACGTATTTAACTAAAAAACCGCCAACAACTCTAAAACTTCTGTATGGAAGAGCAATTATTGCGCAAAAATCGCCATCGTTTTGCTCTTGCAAAAGATACGTAATAAGCCTGCTGGACTACCGGTGACTGAAAGACGTGGCGACGAGCCGAGCTCTAGCTCTGAGTAGGTCACATAAAGTGATTCTAGACAAATAAAATCATTCTATCCGCTGAATTGGTCAAGAGATATTTCGATAGCTTTTGACATTCCCATACATTTTAGATTTGTTTCTAATCGCTGTGACGACGCTTTCGTTCAAAACTACTATATTTACTGCTCTCATTGACAGAATGACATTTTTGTAGGGCCTCAGGTAGCATACGAGGACAACCTAGTGCAGTGCTCCTGGTGCATTGTTCGGTCTGAGCGCTCTGCATCCGCAGCGCTATTGTTATTCCACGCAGCAGGCCGGGAACCTTGGACACAATTACCAATGTCCGCGCTATCAATAGGTGATTATCTCCGCTTGTAACGAGCTCGGAGACAAAGTTCAGCGCTATCAGTAGCAGTCTTACTGATCACCTCTAATGTGCTCATTATTTAATTCATTGTATGCAAATCATTATATCTGACGAATATTTGATTCGTTTTAATATTCATAGTAGTATCTAGTTCCTTCTTGTTTACTAAGCTGCAAATGTCTCATCATTCGGCTCACGCTCGCGTGGTTATTTTTTTGTAGTTACGCTTCATTAGATGTGTACAGCAAACTCGGTATCTATGAGTTAGATAAAAACACGAGGTTACTAACGAGTAGCAAGTAATGATTAACACAGCACAGTACCACATCAATCATCCACGAATGCTGACAATGTGAAGGTCTAGGCCCGACACAACTACAATGGCACGGGAGTCCACGGCACAAAGCATGCCAAATGATAATACGATGAGTCAATGCATGCCTGTGGTCGTTAGCTCTTATGTGGCAACAATGCGACACTAGTGTACAGCGGTGGCGTCATCAAATAAACGGCGCAGACAATGTGGGCTCCGGCTAGTGTAGCCGGTATGGGGCGGTGAGGGTGTCTCCGAACAGGAGCCGCATAGGTTTGCCAACCGTCCTCATAGATCGTACTCGATTTTGTGTTGACGTCCATTTTAATCTAAAAACAACTCTAGTGTTTTGCTTTGAACGTCAGTTATTATTTTTTTGTTTGAAAGTTTTTTACTTTTCTCTTTTTAGTTTTGGTACCTCATATTATCATAAAAATCATGTATAGCCCGATTACTACTCATGACGATTCCAATAAGCCCAAACACGACTGAGACAAAATATTATTTCACTCTTATAAACACAAAACGAATCTTCAAAATCGGTCCACAATTGTCGGAGAAATCGATGAACAAATTAAAAAAAAACCTACTGTCGGTCATAGAAACTCTTCCATTTTGGAAAGTCGGTTAAGAAAAACAATATTATGCTAAAAAAATATTTATTTATATAGACTTTATGCACATAAGATACAATGGCGGAATTAATGCCTTAGGCATTCTCTACCAGTCAACCAAAGGTGGTGAAGAGACATCATTGCAGACGCATTATTAAATATATCAAAAACCAGTTATTAACATACAAAGATAGGTAAAATAAACGTATATTGAGTATAAAATATAATTGTAGACGCATTTATTTCCAAATTGTTATTGTATGAGAGGGTGCTCTACATACAATAACAATTTATATTAGATATACCGTCACAATATACTACAATAATATAATATTCTAAATAATTGTGACTTATAAATAAACCAAATGACAAATCGGTAAAAACCACGTAAACCTAAAACTACCGTTATAGACAAGCGAGGTGACGAGGCTGCTACAAATATCACAAACTTCAAAATGCGTCATAAACTGCTCAGTATCCGTTACAGCTAGGAAATAATACATGGGTTCGAAAAGACAACGAACGTGCCGAGGCTTTTGGATCTGTCACTAATCACTCCCAACTCCGGCAACACATCACGCGAAAGCGCGAGATCCAGAGGTATTTGGAGACAGATCTACAACTTAAATCGCCATTAAAGTACTGCTCACCTCGCGAGGTAAGCCAATTATAAAAGTCCTCGATCTGATTAAAGCTCCTGGATACTGCCTTATTACTGCTGAAAGCCTACGTCAACTGCCAAGAAAAACTATGGTCTTCATAATTCTTCGCTCTTTAATGGAATTATGAAGACTGCATATTTTCCGAAAATATGGAAAGTGTCGGAAATCAACATGATCCAAAAGTCAGGAAAAGCACTGCATCTTGTGTCGTCATACAGGACAATAAGCTTACTGCCTGTTATGTCAAAACTATTTGAGAAGGGTTCTGCACGAAGGCTCTAAGAACATAATGAAAGACGGCAAAATTATCCCACTACATAAGTTTGGATTCAGAATAGGGCATTCAACTGTAGAGCTGGGGCATAGAATGGTGAACAAGATACGAGAAGGACTGGAACAAAAAGGAGCTGTTTAAACTCGGAGAAGACACACTTCTACAGGGACAACCGCTAAGTACCTAGGCGTACATCTCGACAGGAATCAAACGTAGAGACACCACATAGAGAAAAAACGGGACGTGTTAAACATCCTGCTCCGAAAACTGAACTGGCTCTTAGGAAGATCATCACATTTCTCACTGGAGAACAAAATACTAAATTACTTGAACTAAACAAAACCGATTTCAACTGTCTAGCTATCACGGTTCATGAGACGATCGAGACGGTTCAGCCTGGTGATAGACGGATAGTCAGACAGACAGACGGATCGTAGAGTCTTAGTAATAGGGTCCCGTTTTTACCCTTTGGGTACGGAACCCTAAAAAGGTTGCTAAAATTTGTTTGGATAATGAAACTTTGTCAAAATAATTTTGGTAAAACGGCAGGTTCGGGCACGATCCCAATATTTTTATATACCAAACCTCCCAAAAAAAAATTGGGTTACTATAATATAATTATAGGAGTAAAACATCACACTTTCACATCACACTTATATTATAAAGGCGAAAGTTTGTGAGTTTGTGTGTTTGTATGTTTGTTACTACTTCACACTCAAACGGCTGGACGGATCCGGATGAAATTTGGCACAGAGATTGATTATAGTCTGGAATAGCACATAAGATACTGTTTATCCCGGAATATGTTCCCTCGGGATAATTTTTGACATACATGAGGGCGAAGCCGCTGGCAGACGCCAGTAAAAAGTAAGTTCAAACATACCGGTCAGAAACATAACCCTTCCTTGTGTTCCACCGTAGTTGGTTAGTAACTAAAACCCAACTACTGAACTAGTCGTCGGTTTTAGTTTTTGAACTTATTTTTATCTAAAGTATTCTGGTGTTTTTGCAGCGCCTGAAGGGACAAATGTAAATAAATGCATACATACATACTTACATAACGATCAACAAACTAATTAGTTATCATAACTTTGGCGGGATATATCTCGCAAATGGTACGCTTGACAAAAATACGATGTACGAAACCCTACCTTCAATTTAAAATCCCTGTTCAATGATACCAAACATGATGGGGTGGAGTGAAAAACATTTTTTTGTTCTTGACTCCGTGCCACCCGTCTCGGCATCTCATTCGTCAAATTATGATAAGTTTAGAAGTTATTAGGGAAAATATGAACAAACATACATACATAATATATACACACATACCGGTCAAAAACATAACCCTCCTTTTTACTTCGCCGTAGTCGGGTAAAAACATAAAAATACTCAATAAATGTTCTTTTTGCCCTACTGCAAATAGACATTAGATGTAGGAGCGACCGCCTATCTGACCTCCACAGACCAATTACCGGACAGCGCTTAGTTACACTGGTTGTGGACTTACAGGATGCCTAAGTTTTGTCTGCTTGTTCCAACTGACGTTACTTTCGTGATAATATCGTATTAAGCAAATGAGCGACCTTCCTCTCGTCCGCGCAGATATTGGGTTGGCGGCCGAACGTTGACCCTCTGCCGGAGTATGATAAGCAGCAGGGTTGATAAGCAAGCCATGACCTTCAGGGCCGTATGATCTGTGTGTCATGTTCCCATTGGCTTCACACAATCTATCTATATTAATAAAAAGAAAAGTCCCGACTGACTCATCAACGCCCAGCCCAAGTCCTTGGACCTAGAAAGCTGAAATTTTGCACAGAGGTTGCCTTTATAATGTAGACAAGGAATAAGGAAGGATTTTTTGAAATTCCACCCCTAAGACAGTGAAATAGGGGATGAAAGTTTGTATGAAACTCTGTCATTCTTAATTTTAAATGAATGAAACATGGCATTTAGCCTCTAAATATAAAAGAAAAAAATACTGTTTTAAGAATTTTTTGAATTTCATCCTTAAAAATGGTAAAAAGGGGGTTTTAAAGTTTGTAACAAAAAAAAATTATCTATCATCAAAATTACTTGAAACTTAGTATTTCTGCTCTTCAATATGATTAAAGAAAAACGTACCTAAGCATTTTTTGAATTACTTCCCTTAAACGGGTAAAAAGGTTGTTAAAGTTTGTATGAATGATTACCTACTGGATATGCTTGGAGGGAATCTGTTTTCATACCTCGAATACCACTGATACTCTCTGACTCTTTGTCGTGTCGGTAGGATTCAGAAATTGAAAGCAAAGTATTTCACTATTTGTACCTGCCCGTGAAAATCGATCCCACGAGACCTTCAGAATGAATCTAACGCTCTAGCTATTAAAACACGACAGCAGTTCAGTTTATGCCCATTTTATATCAATTTAAATGTATTTTTTATAATTTGAAAAGATAATAAAGTTGAGCACATTTTGTAGTCTACGCGAACAAAGACGCGAGCGGAAAGCTATGTTTGGATAATAATTTGCAGCCAAAAGTGCAAAAAAACGAAACAGGCTAAATCATGTAGTCCACGCAGGCGAAGTTGCGGGCGGAAAGCTAGTAGGTAATAATTAGCTTTGAACAATTTTTTTTTACGGCAAAGCTCAGCAATGTGGCATACATTCCATCATCATCAGCGCACAGAAACCAACAAGTGTTGCTTTGCTTCATTGATAGAACTAGTTCAGAAAAAGAAAGCTATTAGGAAGCTCTTATGGGGGTGTTATTAAGTGTTTGTTATTATTTTCAGTAAACGTTTAAAAAAAATATTATAATGTAGATACCAACCAGAAAATTGATGGGGTCAAAGTGTCGCCAAACGTTCACCTGGTAGATTTGAAGAGATCACGAAGTTTCAAAAGTTAAGAATACTACAAAACTTAATTTTTAACCCCCGACGGAAAAAGACGGGGTGTTATAAGTTTGACGTGTTTTGCTGTGTATCTGGGTATAAGTATAAGTATAAGTGTGTCTGTCTGTGGCAACGTAGCGTCCAAACGGGTGCACCGATTTTGTTTTAGTTTTTTTGTGGGAATAGTGATTTTGTCGAGAGTGTTCTTAGCTATGTTTGAATAAAATCGGTTCAGCCCTGGTTCAGCAGTTCAAAAGTTATGGACGTTTCACTGTTTGAATCGGGATGTTTACGCAAGATATCGTGTCATAATTACGTGTTCAATAGATTTCCGATCGAAGCGTATCTACTATGTACCTCTCAACTTAGGGGATAGTGAAAATATCATCCAAATATGTATCAACCTTATTGGCAGTTATATGTTTGAGCCGTTTGGGGTAGAGACATTAGGTCCATGGGGTCCGAGTGCTCATCGAGTTTTTCGAGACATAAGTAAACGATTAGTCGACTGTTCGCGTGACCAGAGGGCTGGCCTTTTCTTCAGCCAGAGAATCAGCATTGCCATTCAACGTGGCAATGCTGCCAGCGTTCTGGGCACGTTTCCCATTGACATCGATGTGGAAGAATTTTTTGATGCGCTATGAGTCCTTTCCCTCTCCCTTTTGTATGTAAGTTTGTTTTGTTATTAGTCATAAGATTAGGAATAGTCACTATGTACTAGATAAATTATGTAGCATGAAATAAAAATGTGTCGGGGGTTTTTTAATTTTGAAATTTTACTTGTTACAGCGCAGATGAGATGTCAATTAGGAACGAGTTAGAGACTTGAAATCTGGCAACTTCTTACTGTACTTGAACACAGAACGCAAGTTTATAAAGAGTAAACGCTCTTATTCCTCGGCCCCACCCGGGATGGCGCGGGAGGGTCAAACGTTGCAGATGTAGGTTTGTTCTAGAGGATCACGGGCAGGGCAGGGTGGCAGAGTTGTTGGATCGCAGGGCTGCCTGGCGACGAGAGGTGATAAAGAGCGCGCGTGACCGCGGCCCGTGCACTTTGCGCCCATCTCTAATGAGGTCGTCGTTTAACGATGCACACACTAAT
Source organism: Anorthoa munda (assembly GCA_945859665.1). NCBI lineage: Eukaryota > Metazoa > Arthropoda > Insecta > Lepidoptera > Noctuidae > Anorthoa > Anorthoa munda. Next base: position 23,873,049 of record OX243904.1, on the reverse strand, counting down.
TAACGATCAGCTACGAAAGTAAACATCTCCACATACGAGGCCGGGCACACGCGGACGCGGCGTGCTGTGCGAGGGAATACGAGCGCGCTCACCTGGACGAGTACGGGAACTGTAGCACAGAATAAATAATAGTACAAAACTGTAGGCCTCCCGCGCACCGTTTACTCACTTAGCTAACCACTCACCTGTCCGCCGCTGTAGTCGCACATCAACACAATATTAAGCCACCAAATAGCCATTGTACTCTTTATATGCTGCTAAATAATACATTCAAACGATGCAAAGTATACGCGTAGGGCTGACGCGACGTGCTACTACTAATTCATTAACCGACTTCCCAAAAAGGAGGAGGTTCTATGTTTGACTGTATGTGTTTTTTATGAACAAACTAGCTTCTGCCAGCGGCTTCGCCTGCATGAATGTCAAATATTATCCCAAAGTAACATATTCCCGGGATAAAACGTATCCTATGTGCTATTTATTTTATTTTTACATTTTAGGAAAGCTTACAGACTAATTATATTATAATAACAATAATATATAACTAAATTGCTAATAACAAGCTTCCACAGATACATAATATATCTATAATCTAAGCTACAAATACTTCCTCAAATTTGGCTCAGTTTTATTTATTTATTTATTATTATTTATTTATTATATACTTTATTGTACACCACTTAAATAATAACAGGACAATATTTTTAAAGATAAGTGTACAATGGGCGGTCTTATCGCACAGGGCAATCTCTTACAGACAACCTTTTATTCCAGACTATAATCTATCTCGGTGCCAAATTTCATTCAGATCCGTCCAGCCATTTGAGCGTGAAAAAGTAACAAACATACAAATACACACACACACACAACAACTTTCGTCTTTATAATATTATTGTTATGTGATTAGTGTGATCATCGATTTCTCCGTCATTTATAGACCGATTTTGTTTTCTTTTGTGTTTGAAAGGGTATACTTTCGAGGTTGTCACCAAATGAGAATCTGGTGATGAGATCCAATGGAATCCTCAAATATTATAACCATCTTCCACGACCGCCTTTAATTCGTCATTGTCGACCAAAGTTTTCGGACGACGACTGGGTTCATTTATCAGGTCGAAATTGCCAGAATGGAAGCGGGTAAACCAATAACAGGTAGTGCGTTCGTTTGTAGTATTCGCTCCGTAAACGTCGTTGATATTGGGTGCCGCTTGTGACGCGTTCCTGCCACGACGGTCCTCATATTCCATAATTACTCAAATTTCCATCCATGATGACGATAAAGATTCAAATGCGATGAAACAAAACGCTAATCAATAAACAAATGACAAATTTTGAAAAAAGAAAACCATGTTTTTAAAATAAAATTAATTTGAAATTAGAATTCTTAGCCAAACAAAAATATTTCGATTTGAAATGGCCAGTACTGCAGGACGGCAATTTCATAGATAAAGATCTATTAAATAAACATACGAATTGAGACATCCTCCTTTTTGGGAAATCGGTACTTAAAACACATTTTGCAACATATATCAACTGAATTTTCGATATCTATTTTTCTTTCGTCTTGCTTCATTCTTTCAATTTCGAGTGCTGTCAATTATTATATACCCTACAGAACACTCATCTCCGAGCAGACGCTAGTGGTTTGGCAGCCCTGTACAGCGCACAGCGCAAAGGTTACAGTGAACAGCTCGTAATGGCGGACATCCAAAAGCGCTGGTGAAGGTCGTCTTTGTATCGGCACATTGTGTCGCTACACACGTACTCTCGATGGCGTTGATATCTTCGCCTAGTCGACTGATTTTGATGATTCTTTGTTTGCCTAAAAGAGTATTTTCCAGATGTGCGTCCGTTTTATTTGGTGAAGATCTGATAAAGACCTTCAGAGATGCAATAGAACACTTTAATTGACTACAATCCTCTTGCGATTGCTGCAATCGTATGACCGATGTATTGTTTGCACAGTTCCATAATGGTCCACACTATGTGTGCACTTTTGCGCTGACTTTCATCGACTTCTATAGAAATTTGTCTGTGCAATGCAACACAGCACACATCACATCATCAGCCTATTAATGTTCCCACTGCTGGGACACAGGCCTCCTCTCTGTGAGAGGGAATGGGCCGTAATCCACCACGCGGGCCCAGTGTGGGTTGGTGGTTGTCACATGTCTTCGAATTTTTGGTTCTATCTAAGACATGCCGATTTCCTCACGATGTTTTCTTTCACCGTTTATGAGAGCAGTGGTGATGAAATAATTTACACAAAGTAAAGCGCCTGCCTGGGCTCGAACCCACGACCTACAACTTGTAAGTCGCGGCCGATACCACTGGGCCACCACAGCTCACATGCAACACAGCAGTACAGGCTAATATCGATGTCAATGTATGTCAAATCTGTGTATTGTGGACGCACCATAACTATAATCTGTAATACATCTGCGTTGCCAACCATACTGTAATGTCGAGTATTGTACTCTATTTTATATTTTGCGTAGGCGTACTCAATAATCTACAAAACAATAGAATACGTATGCTAAAGTATACTTACTATTTATTTTGTCTTTGAATTAAACAGAATGAAATCTTGGCATTTCAGCATATCATTGTAGGAGTATAACATAACCGAAAGGTTATGAATTTCAAAGTGGTGGTAATAGAAAACCATGGCTTGAATTGAAACTGTAAAAAACAAAAATGTGTGCAAAACATCGGAAAGCGGGCCGATTTAACTTTCAAGATTTGTGTACACTGGAACAGATGAAAGTAAATAAAAGCTTTTTTTTTATATATATTTTAGGAATCGTAAAAAACTGGCGGCAGATGCTGGTTACTCAGTAAATTGACGAAATGTCTGCCACCAATAATGAGAGCTTGTGATTTTGTTGGGTTCACTAAACGTCCAAAAGATATAAGTAAAAAAAAAGTTAATGTAAATATCAAAAACCCGACTGCTTAAGAAGCGAACTAAAAAGACATAAACAAGAAGAAAATCGTGCTGTGCAGTCGGAGGATACATCATCACGAGTTGACTGACCAAAACCATCATTTGTATCCTCCGTCTGCAAAGCATGATTTTGTTCTTGTTACGTATTTTTACTTCGCTTCTTGACTAAAATATTTATCTTTTTTTGTGTAGAATAAAGGACCACTGCTAATTCGTTATAATATATTTTATATATTTGATGCTTTGTGGTCAGTTATTTAGTAAATATATTTACAAATTCTTTACTAAATGTCTGTAAACACAATATCTTAATTTTTCAGATACTTGCCGAGATCTGGCTGATGGTCTGTGAGGACTGAGGGACCGCACTTTAAGGGCTGTAGCTTTTTTAATATTTGTTTACAAATTTCCAAATTTGTTCTACAATTGTTTTAAGTCTACTACTAAATCCTACGATTTATTTAATATATAGATAGTTCACATAATCCTAAGTCTGTACTCTTCATTTAGCCTTTTAGAAAGAATCAGATAATTATACTGAACTTCTAAAAATGTTTGACATCCCTTTACAATACTTACGCTCACATTTCGCCACTTGATTTCAAGTTCCATGTCATCGGGGTTATCTTAACGGGCAGGGCTTCTTTGTTTACGAAAAGATTTTAATTATTCTTTTCCGTTGAGTACAGCAACTTAACAATCTGCTTTAATTTTATTACATTTGTATTAGACCTTGATCTTTGAAGGTACACCAAGGAAATCTGCCCAATCAAATTGCAAACAACCCCTAAAGAAGTTGAAAAAAATAATGACAAAGTGTTTATTCACAGAAAAAATTGTTACAATTTAAATATTATAGACGTAGCCCCTTTTTAGGGTTCCGTACCCAAAGGGTAAAAACGGGACCCTATTACTGAGACTTCGCTGTCCGTCTGTCTGTCTGTCTGTCTGTCTGTCTGTCACCAGGCTGTATCTCATGAACCGTGATAGTTAGACAGTTGAAATTTTCACAGATGATGTATTTTTGTTGCCGCTATAACAACAAATACTAAAAACAGAATAAAATAAATATTTAAGTGCCCTACTTAAATATTTATTTTATTCTGTTTCCCATACAATAAACGTGATTTTTTTGCCGTTTTTTGCGATAATGGTACGGAACCCTTCGTGCGCGAGTCCGACTCGCACTTGGCCGGTTTTTTTTTGTATATAATATTAACATATATTTTTTTAAATGAGTCCTTGACAAAATGTATTAAGGGAGGTACTTGTGTATTTTATTTTTAAAGGATGCTTTTGTGATGTTTACATCTACAGGGAGGTCATTCAAAATAGATGGGACTAAAAAAATTCTATATCTTCTTCCAAAATAATATTTAAAAGTGGGCACTACAAATCGTCCCATTTTATTATTCCTTTGAGATCTTGTGTGTTTAATATTGCTTTTAAATTCATTGCTACAATACTGTTCTAAAGCTACTGACAACACTACCCTCTCATAAACCGGAAGCATTTTATATCGGTTCTTCCTCGTGGTCAAACTAAGTCTTCGTGATCACTACTTTTACAACGGTTTTTTGTATTTTTATCTACTAATAAGTATAAAGTAGTACTAGTAAGTAGTAGTAGTAAGTTTAGTTAGCTAACTATAGTTCGGACTCCGGTCTGGACTTAAACTACAAAGCACACAACGGAACTCCACGAAAAAGCAAGAATAAATTAAGTACCTATTAAGTGTTAAACAAAATATTACCTACCAGAAGTTACGTAAATGTATGTAATAATTAATAAACAAGTAATCACTATGTTTAAGTTTGTCTATGTTTTCTTATCTTACAAGAAGACGTAAGATAATATAAAGATAGAAACTTCTTATTAATTATTATAAATGCGAAAGTTTGGATGGATCACGCCAGAACGGCTGAACAAATCTGGGTGAAATTTGTCACAGAAATTGATTATAGGCTGGAAAAGCAAATAAGCTACTATTTATCCCGGTATAATGTGTTCCCTTGGGATGGTAAAATACTTTACAGGAACGGCTGGCAGAAGCTAGTCTAAAATAAATATAAATCTCTGGGTAGTTAACTATAGAAAATTACAAGTTAGGAGGTGTACTTGACTTGAACAGAATAATTCCTCTGGACGAGGGTTGCGAATCACATTTGCGAACTGCCGGCCGGCGCGCGGCCGGGCGGCACGGCGGTGTGCGGCCCTGCCCTTGACATCTGCGCCGCGTTATCTACGCGTTATCAACATTTTCACGAAATTCTTGACGCATGCGTGTCGAACGATACCGTCTCATTCTTAGGTAGGTACAAAAAAAACTAAATTTCCAGTTTGTCATAAAATATTTTTGATAATGAGTTCATTTATATTCGTAGAATGCATTCTATTTTTGTAGATACTAGATACCTATTTATTTTGTATGTTTGGTGTATGAGAAGTGACGGATTCTTGAGGTTGGGGTTCTAATACAGCAAATTATCTATGTGACTTCTGTGAATTATCACAACAAACAAACGAAAAATGAATTTTCAAAATCGGTTCATAAATTGACGGACTACTCGCGTAAAAATAACTTAAAAAAAAAAACATCAAACCGACTTCCAAAACAAAACACTACAAAGCGAAAAATAACTTTCTTTTCCGAAGTCGGTGTCGAAAAACGGAAAACGGAAAACAATAGGTACCAAAGACACCGACTTCGAAAAAGAAGTTATTTTTCGCTTTGTAGTGTTTTGTTTTGGAAGTCGGTTTGTTTTTTTTGTTAAAATGATTTTTTTTGTCTCGTTTTAGTTTTGGTAGGTACCTCCAATTACCATGAAAATCATTTATAGCGAAAGTAAATCTCATGACGATTCCAATAAGACCAAACACGACTATACGACTATCGACTATACGACTTGTTTTATTTCGGAGTTCCGGTTCCTACCTTCCGGCTTCATCATCAGATCAATTCGATGTTACCATTTTCATCAGTACCATTTATTTATAAGTATTTGCTTCATCATAGTGGGTTAGTTATTCGATATGTTTTATACTCGTGACACACTTAGCTTTAAGGAGTTCCAGTGGCTATCTGTAGTCTTCTTCATCAGTTCCATATCGCCAAATGACACTTTCTGAGTGTAAATGATTGCATTGTTAATATAAATACCAAAATCGAAATATGTATTTCTATAATATTTGAGGAGTTCCCTCAATTTCTCTGGGATGCCATCATCAGATCCTGGTTTCCTTATCCACGAGTACGCGTACCACTCATGGGATATCTCCTTTCCAACAAAAAAGAAATCATCTAAATCGATTCATAAACGAAGAAGATATCCGCGAAAACACATACAAAAAAATATATATATGTACGGTCGAATTGAGAAACCTTCTTTTTAACTCCACTGTCTTTCTGTCTGTCTGACTTTCACCAGGCTGTATCTCATGAACCGTGATAGCTGGACAGTTGAAACTTTCACAGATGACGTATTTCTGTTGCCGCTATAACAACAAATACTAAAAACAAAATAAAATAGATATTTTACTGGGGCACTTATACAACAAACGTGATATTTTTGACGTTTTTTGCGATAATGGTTAAATAGTAGTCGGTTGAAAAGGAGATTTAGGTGAGGTATTTTCTCTTTAAGACGTGACGCCAATCCAAATGGCAAAAGTTTTTGAGTGTGTGTTTGTATATGTTTGCATGTTTGTTACTTCTTCACGCTCACTAACTAAAATTTAGCACAGAGATAGATTATAATCTGGAATAGCACATAGGATACTTTTTATCCCAGGAATAATATGTTCCTTTGGGACAATTTTCGATATACACGCGGGCGAAGCCGCTGGCAGAAGCTAGTATTTCTATAAACTTTTGACACACAACTAAAGTATGCGCTAGGCCTGTAGGAGGATGCCAGGTGAACATACTCTTGGAATAATTGCTAGTGTTTATTTTGGGCCAAGCCACTGACAGAATCTTGTGCTACATGTCTGAAAGCTGGACTTTTTGAGAAAAGACCAGCAGGCTTATTACGTATCTTTTGCAAGAGCAATACGATAGCGATTTTTGCGCAATAATTGCTCTTCTAGTAAGTTTTAGAGTTGTTGGCGGTTATTTTTTTTTAAATGTGCATTTGACAAACAGCGAGCGATTAGCAAACGTTTGTGTAGGACCATACGTACACTGCAGGTAATGCCGACTTTTATGGCATAAAGCGTTTGATCGCTATCGTTTTGCTCTTGCAAAAGATACGTAATATGCCTACAGTGAGTGTGGGCTTTTACACCACTAATCCCACCCCGGTGATCAGCATCAGCACGTAGAAACCCTCGCGATCTCTTAAAAGACCTCTGTACATGCGAGTTTACTTAAATGTTTGTAAGCGCACCTAGAGAGCAGTGGTGGCCCAGTGGTATCGGCCGCGTCTTACAAGTTGTAGGTCGTGGGTTCGAGCCCAGGCAGGCGCTTTACTTTATGTAAATTATTTCATCACCACTGCTCTCAAAACGGTGAAGGAAAACATCGTGAGGAAACCGGCATGTCCTAGTACAAAATTTTTAAGACATGTGACATCCACCAACCCGCACTGGACCCGCTTGGTGGATTACGGCCCATTCCCTCTCACTGAGAGGAGGCCTGTGTCCCAGCAGTGGGAACATTAATAGGCTGATGATGTGATGTGAAGCGCACCCGCGATACAGCAGAAAATCTTAGTGTTTTTAAAAAACAAATTTATTGGGCTGCAAGACCCTTTTCCAATAAGTAAACGTCGTGTCGGCTACAGGTTTGAAAACAGTCAAGCAGTCAAGGATGATGGAGCCCGTGGAGTCCGGGCACGGGCAGCATCCGAGTCTGTAGCTGTTATCATGTTGTGACACAACACTACACGAAAAAGTAGTGTGGCTCGGTGTGACGTCACTACACCGATCATGATGAAATTAGTGATGCTTATTGCGTCAGTCGTATAATCTTGGAATGTTTTCTGTCGACTAGGTAGGACAACAGACGCGATACTGTCGGCACGGCCAGGCTTGCTGTTGCTAGGCAGCTTTGTCGCAGGCTCCACTGGCTGCTGCGTTCAACAATAACTGCTGTTATCTGTTCTGTGATTGTACCAGAAACGCCTGATTCCCGGCTTGTCCCTGTGTGGTAGTAATGTTGACACAATTCAACAAACATGTTTGTTTACTCAGTTTAGTGGAAATTACAAACCGCCCCTCGGACTTGTTTGTGTGCTTTATAACGAGGTTCTCGGAAGACGATTACGATGCGCACATTAAGCGTGACTCACGCACTATCAGTACTGGGTACTGGGCGGTCGGTATCAGTGCTACTCTCACAACAACTTATAGCCACTGAATGCGCTGATTTCGCTCGAACAGAACGAGGAAAGTCAACTTACTTATTAGGTAGTTATTATGATTAGTCTCGAGCTCCTTAGTTCATAGCCTAGCATGGACGACAGCCCGTCACCCACTTGATTATCAGAGATTTAATAGAAGACTGTTACATGTACTGCAATCTGTTTTTATATAATTAAAGATTATGTTATAATATATTATTATAATTAGGTTAACGATGCAACAGTAGAAGGTCAATCAGTAGGCCCTAGCACGAGTTTCTGCGTAATTGGATCGACTACGTTAACGTATCACCTCCGACAATTTTTGTATGCAAAATTAATCAGCGCCATGTGTCCGTATTTGGAACTAACAAATCGGTAGCACAAATTTTTGACAATTGCCTTCGTATCGAGTTCACGTATTTACGTTGCGTTAACGCTCCAAATGTATGGGAATCGGTAGCACGAGTTTTCATTTTGACATGTAGTATCGAATTTTACGCTAGGTGTGACGAAAGCACGTCGACAACTATCTCACTGACATTTTCTCGGTGAGACGTTTCACGTCAAACAATTTTCCGTATTTATTTGGATATTTTTGCAATAATATGCTATTTAATCATGAATAAAAGGGGAAGGCATGCTTTCTATTGATTATCTTACCTCCTATTTTAATAAAGAGGCTAGGAGAAAATGTTAAACGTGGTATGCAAAATTTACATTTTCTTTGTAAACAAACAGTAATAGTTTCTTATAATAAACCATTTCTGTAAGTTATTGATACTAACCACACATAGAGCGTCGCGGCACGTCCGCACTGCCTTCCTGCCGTAGTGGAGTACGGTCTCAAGCGCGTTATTCGCCACAACTCTACGTTTTTCTTGCGGTTCTCCATAATTATCATGACTCATTTGAAGATTCAAGAATCGAAGAAAACGGCGATATGCTTTATATATTATACATTATAATACTAGTATGCACGTATGCCTATATATTTTGTAACCGGTTTATACCGGTATATAAAGTTAGTTTGAGAATATGGGTTAGAATTTGGGATAAACAACATTGATAGTTGCTTCAAGGCAACTGAAGCCCTTTCATTTATCGGCAGCTAAAATGTTCTTGAGTACCCTATTAACAACAATACAAATCTAAAACTTATTAATATATATGTTCTTTAGCACGTCTTATGGCAATGGTTGCAGTATTTTAAGTAGCAAAAACCGTAAGCCGTTTTACAAGTCTAGCTAGTCTGTCGATGATAAATAGACACAGATGTACAACGAAAGAGAGAAAACTAGGACCAAAAATGAAATAGAATCCCTTCGCAGCGCGACGAACGGTCCATTATAAAGACCTTCTATCGTAATTGCCACCTGACAGCCAATGTTCCAGAATCCAGAGTAACCTTTATAAGACGAGAAATCGATGCAGAGAGTGGGACTGTGATAGGACTCTCCTTCAAAACTAATCGGATCCTAAGTCATATCGTTCCTTCGTACATGGAAAGCCTTGTTGGCTCAGCCTATTATTATTTAAAATTCCTACTTGTTGTTGATGTTTATTGAATTTATTATATTTCTAACATGTACATAAGTATCCTTGAATCGAATAAGTAACTAACTAAGCTATTAATGTGATAATAAAAACCTAAATAAAGAGAAACTATATGTATTCCTAATCTAAACATATACATAAACTTACGCTTTTCACCTGCTACATTATATTCACGTTCATACATCTACACGCACGCGGGTTATGACATGCACGCACGCTGGCCTTTCTAAAGAACATCACAACAAGATCTGTTGCGGACGGTACCCGGGTGGTGTAAGTACCCGCGGTCGCCCTGGGACAGTATTGCACTGTTGTTTGACGTGCTTTCCATACGTTCTGAGCCAAGCGACTCTGACACGCACCCCTGAATGCGTATGTAGGGTGGTAGGTACGAGGAAGACCCACATACAAGATCCACGTTTTGACAAAAAAAAAAATCTTAAAATATCTTGTTGCACGTGTTTAGGCCATTTTTTACGTTCATATTTACTTAGCTGAAATCTTAAGAGCCATAACTAAAAAAAAATATAATCATTTCAAACCCCTTATTGACATACGGCGATAATAATTACACATTTTAAAACAATTAAAAAGTTCGTAGAACAATAACATCGAAAATTCCGGTTTGGTACACTTTCATTACATTGGATAAGCGAATATCTCGTAAACGTGTGGACCGATTTATATTATTCAAACAGATGAAATGGTTCTACATCTAGACCTTTAATTTGACACTAAAATCGTTGAAATATCTCCATAAAACAAAATCATGTTTTCAAGTTACGTAATTATACGACACTATAAACTCGTAAAAAATTTCTTTAAAACTATCTTCATCAATCATTAAACGCTAGGATTCTAATATGACTGCTACTTAAAAGCGAAATAACATAATTAGAACACTTCGTCTTCTTCTTTTCTTGTAAGGATGTGACCACCTCTTGTGTCAGAGTTAGTTATGCCGCCTCTGGGAACTTGGGACTTGGCTATTTCAGAATCACATTAACTATATAATAAACATAAAAGTCTACTGTGCTTTCATTGACTTGGAGAAGGCCTATGACAGTGTGTGGAGGGATGAACTGTGGTCGACGCTATCCGGGTACGGTGTGGACTTGGTACGGGCACTGAAATCTCTGTAGAGGGATTCCAGTGCTTGTGTTAGGATTAATGGGGCGTATACGGACTGGGTTTCCATCTCAAGGGGTGTTAGACAGGGCTGTGTAGCGTCACCGTGGCTGTTCAACTTGTACATGGATAGTTGTCTAATAGGTTTGAAAGAACATGAGTGCGGATTGGGGATGAATGAGTTGTCTGTCAAATGCCTTCTCTATGCAGATGATCAAGTTCTACTTGCATGAACAGTTGCAAGACATGGTGACTGTGATGAATGAAGCATTTAAGTTAAAAGGGATGTGTATAATAAACTAATACTCGTAATATTTTCTAACTGGCAACTATCTAATTATAAATAATTAACAATTACGATGCTAGAAACTTGGGTATTGCATGAATCCCGTTATTACCTATGCACTGGCTACCAAGTTAGCTTGCAGATAGGGCTTCTAGGGCGTCTCCACCGGGCGTTTTCAATCACTTCTGCCTTGTAAAAATACCCTTTGTTAGTTTCCTTTCATTCATCTTCTCAAAATGGTCAAACCATCTAAGCATACCTACTATTTTCAGTTTTAATTAATTAATACATCTTTGTTTAAACCATAACGTTGTCTTACTTCACATAGGTACTTCCTATTCTAAACGAAAATCGTAAAATGGTTTTATTACTATATGTACAAGGTACGAGTATAATATCTCTGTAAGGAAACGCCTGCCGTTCCTACCGCTAGGTGTAGCAGTAAAAAACTTTAGGGGCTGATCATGCAACAGCTGCATTAACAATAAGTAGTAGAATATGTAGCTGTTGTAGGTGGTAGGAATCTATATTATGCATTGATGAAATAAAATACAGATTTAATTAATATAACTTTGTATTACATAATGTTCTTTCAAATTTGCATGATAATGAATTGGCAGAGCTTCTAAGATTCCAACCATAGCATAGCTACTCCGAACGCTTGAAATAGCATGAAGAGCATTTGTACCTAAACGGTTGTGAATAAGTAGTTTTAACGTCATATTAATAATATTCCCCCGATTCCTTCGTTGGATGTCACTATTGCACAAAGAGACGTATAGCTTGCCGTGGGCTTTGAAGAAAACACGTCTGCAGTCTTGTAGACGGTGGTGCAATCGATCGGAATGGCTTGTCTTCTCTTAGTGGCAATGCTGGCTTATATTGTTGCGGTGTCGACAAAGGCTTTTGGCTAGTACCAGGAATATTTTACTCGTCATCTCCTGTTGGTAAAAGAAGTTGATATAGAACAAAATACAAAGATTCTGAAACTAAATACAACATTGTCGGTCGTCCAGTGATAATGGACTTTTCCATTAGGAATTTCTTAGTAGCAACCCGGAGTCTCACTCTGTGTGCTGTGCACGGCAATAGTCCCGCTTCCCTCATGGAATTAAGCGGATGAAGCGCATTTTGCATAATTGTATGAATCTATAAAATAAACTTACTTTTTTGCTTCTTTATGAAGTTCATAATGATGATGAACTGAGTGAAGCAAGTTCTTTATGGATTCGTTAATTCTTAAATCACTGAACCGTCGTACATAACAGATTTTCGTATAAAACTGGTAAATTAAAATAATTATTTGAAATGACAACAAACAACAATAGACGTTTACACCTTAGGGTCTGCTCACACCGAGAAGCAATGCGGTAGTACATATAACAGCGCGGCATTGAAAATAAAAAAAAAAGTGATGAAATCCTCCAACCAGTTGATACATTATTGCAATCTATTTATTCATATATTAATTTAATAACATACATGATATTATTATGCGTAAAATGTAAATGATTATGTGGACAATCCTGGTGAGTAATAATGGAGGTATATTTATTATGTCTAGCTATCTGGGCATGATTGCTGACTGGCTGTGTTGTATAGAATCGTTGCTCCAGTATTTCAGCTAGAATATTGAAGCAATGATGGTTGCCTGTGTGTAAGTGTTAAATGTTTGTGTATATAAATGTTGTTTGTTGTTATTGTGTTACACATATCTATGTAATTTCCCTGTAACCAAATACTTGTAATTGTACTGTATTGATGGAAAAGAGTGTGCATGGAGTTTCTTGCACGTTCTTCTCCAAAGAGACCTACTGACCCTTGCGAATGTGCAACTAGATTCATCTTTTGTTTGACTATTCAAAAATGCCTATAAATGTTTTAGTTGAAATAAAGTATTTTGATTTTGATAAGTTTATATTGTTACTGTTATATTTTTGTAATTTGAAGGAAACCTTCAAACATTAAGTGACACTATTAATATAATATTTATTTAGGTTAAATTATTCTGTGGGCCCTGTTGCCTTTAATAAATAAATTAATAATTAAGTATAACAAGGTATTTAACGTTTCGGTGTGGACGTCCAAATACCTATTTTTACCAATCACTGAGTTCGGAAAGTTCGTCGGAAGAATTTCGCTTCTACACGCGTTTGCATCAGTGTGCTAACGGTTTTATATTTTTGTAATTTGAAGGATACCTTCAAACATTAAGTGACAACTGTCAAACGTCATGTACGGGACCGTTCGAAACCAAATAATTTATCATAAATTAAAACTACACTAAACTGAAATGTTTAATGACTTATTAAAAAAAGAATTAATAAAAATGTTAAATATGTTTTAACATGTGTTTATAACAAATAATTTTTCAGTTTTGGTCTCTAAATTATTTAAGACAAAGTTACCCCTTTTTATCTTTTATTTTCAGAACGCACCATTCACTAAAAACCAATCCAAACGCTATTGGATTCTCGGCCTTAATTAACCATCGTTCAATTACTACTTCCGAGTTGTCGCAAGACGTTTTTTTGAACTCGTGCTACCAAAATAACTTGACGCAGCATCGAGTACGTTAACGTCTGGTAAAAACGTCACGTTGACGATACGAATACGTTTGAAACTTGTGCTAGGGGCTAGGTCTGCGTTACAATTATTTTTTCTTTCTTTCTTTTGTTTTCTATATTTCGTAAGATAAAACTTATGAGTGGCAACCGGTTTGATGATTGCCTAAGCATTCACGCAAAGTACGATTCTTTATCGAAATATAAGAAAAGTATAAGTCTTGAACAACGGAAACTTAAGGTAAGCTATACTGCGTAATTGTAACACAATAATTAATGTGATTAAAGATCATACTTCAGCCACTCGTCGGGGATCCGCGCTGGACAAAACAAACAACAAAACAAAACAAAAAAACACCCTTCACAACAAAACAACAAACCTAGCCTTCAGTAGTACCTCTCCAAAACGTGATTACGGACTGAAACCGAGCCGCAGCCGTCGTCACAAAACACAAGCCGTTTTACAAAATGTACGGAACCCTTTGAAAGATATTCGAAATCACGAAGACTGCATGTACCAGGTTTATGTACTGCCCGGCGGGTGAACCCGATGTCGGCTCAATTGATATCTATAGACAAGGAAACGGACAATCAAAGTTATGAGATGAAAGGGCCTGAGAGACCAGAAGGAAACGACATTTCAAAGAATAATTAGGAAGAAATAATATGACTTATAGTGCCCGGCACGTAAGTTGGCAGGGTTTTGGTGTAGTGGGGGTAAGTTCGCGCATATTCTGCGAATTGACCAACCACCGTTAAGAGCGAACGGAACGAGGGCGCGACACGATTGGTCAGTCGATCCTTGTGTCAATTGACCAACCAATCGCGCGCTCGGAATGGTCCGAAACGTTCCCCGCGTACCGCTTCACCAAATGCTGTCGCTTACTACCAAATATACCTAAAAAACGACTTCTAACGACTCTTGCCAACTTACGTGCCGGGGATTATACCAGTTTTGGTTTATGATGCAACGCTAAACATGCTCAGTCGGAACATATGCGGGCCGTTGACTCTGGCGCGCTCTCTGCCTGACGACAAGGAAAGACTACAGGGGGGTGACTCTAAGCTCTTAGAATAAGGTTATTTTGAGATAGCTTAAGTGACAGATGTATACAAGTCATATACATCTGTTCCTTACACACACTCAAAATAACCTTACTCTAAGAGCTTGTGGTCACGCCCCAGTTCCCGCACAAGGATTGACATAGCCATAGTCGTATTGCTGCTTGCAATTTCGTAGGCAATTTGTTAGTTTGTTTACTAGTTTACGACTTACGAACAACGTGTTTTACTCTTGGGTTTCAATCTAATTTTTTTTTAATGAATGACATTGTCAGAAAAAAGTTGTATTCTCTGTTCTTGACAAACGAAATATAAAATTTTTGAATTATTGTAACTGGTCTGTTTTTACAAATTAAAAACGGTTAACACAAAAAATCCAAAAACCTGACACGTAAACAAGAAGAAAATCATGCTGTGCAGTTGGAGAATACATCTGGTTTTGGTCAGCCAGATCGCGAATATGATGTATTCTCCGACTGCACAGCATGATTTTCTTCTTTTTACGTCTTTTTAGTTCACTTCTTAAGCAGACGGGTTTTTTGAATTTTTGAATAAACTTTTTTTTATTTATAACTTGTTAGTTAATTTTTTTTTTCGAATTACATTTAAACATACAAGTCTTACATGTTTTTGAAATCGCCTCTTAAAACCCTTTATTTTGATAGTTGGAGGGAAAACAATATTGGGCCCCCACTATGTGGCGCCCAAAAGCCGCCAATTTTCTATTTTCCAATTTTAATGTAGCCAGTCATACTCGCAAGGTTAATATGAATCGATTGACGTAAGAATCATTAAAATAGGCCAAAGCGTTTGGTCTCTAGAACTAGAACGCCACACAAACTAATAAATACATTCCCTCCTTCGGCAGTCGTGTAAAGCGGAGGCTAAAGCAAAGCGTCTTGTAGCGATTACGCTACACTACCTATGTATATACCTACCAAGCGGTAGCTCTCCGGATTGTGTCAATAGGCAACTACCTCGGCTGACGGAAGCGGATTCACTCGGGACTTGGATGAGAGGATTTCAGACTCGATCAATCTCGTAGTCTTATCTCAACTATATTGGGATCGAATTTTACTCTAACCGGATCTAGCTGAGTACGAGTATTTTACGTGGAGCGACCTGCCTATCTGACCTCCACAACCCACTAACTGGGTACACCGGATACCCCTTCGCAAGACCGGTGTCAAATTGCCTGGCTTTTGACTGTCAATGATCTACAAATGGCCGGCACAAACAGCTTAACATGCACGAGCTCCTCCACGAGAGGATTTCAAACTCACAGTAGGTACCTAGTTAGGATTAAGTACTTGAATCGAAGTGATTACATTCATTACAGCATCCTCCGAGTGCTTTAACAACGTTTTTGATGTCAGAAAATGTTCTGAAACACGCAAGAGTTCAATAATATTTTAACTATAAGATTATAAATAAACAATTTTAATATCATCGACGTAGGTACATGA
The DNA here is from genome assembly GCA_945859665.1 of Anorthoa munda. Classification (NCBI taxonomy): domain Eukaryota; kingdom Metazoa; phylum Arthropoda; class Insecta; order Lepidoptera; family Noctuidae; genus Anorthoa; species Anorthoa munda. The sequence continues at coordinate 23,856,697 of OX243904.1, read as the reverse complement.
ACTTCGACTCCGTTTATCACAAAATTTTACTGTCATTACCATTAGCTGTACAAATTACAGAGCAGACATCTTCACTTAATCACCAGCTATCCTACGGTAATTATTAATGGGTGCTAATTAAACAGGCTTCTTTTTAATATCATTATTCGCCCCCAAAAATGTATGTTGCCTTCTAAATTACTAAGTCAGCCACAATTAACGAGCATCTAAATAATACTATGTTAGCCACTAGTTATCTTCTATGTAAACCACTCTAAATACAACTCAGCATGATGGTTATTTTTTAGCATCAAAATTTTTAACATGCATTCTAACAGTAAATTTCTAAAATACTATTAAATGACATCAAAAAATATATTTATTTAGCTTCTAATTTTTTAACTCAGTACGTTTAAAATGTAACTTACGTGTAAAATTTTTAACATGCATTCTAACAGTAAATTTCTAAAATACTATTAAATGACATCAAAAAATATATTTATTTAGCTTCTAATTTTTTAACTCAGTACGTTTAAAATGTAACTCATCCCATATTAATTGATCGTAAAAAAATTGCAAAAACATTTCATCAAATAGTATATTGGCCACTAATATTACCAGAAGCTATTGAGGAGAGACAAAATAAAAGACTATATTTTTTGGTTTTAATATAGAATAGGTGCAAGTTGGATTAGTATTTATGCGACAGAGTCGACGGAGCCCCGCTGCGCGGGGCTCCTATTTCTGTATGCAGGGTTTAAAGTAACCTAACACGAAGGAGATGACGGGAGCTGAGTTCGCTCGCTTTGCTCGCTCACTTCAGCTCCCGTCATCTCCTTCGAACCTAACCTGTCCGTGTCGGGGTGCCCTAAGCTCCCGAGCTCGCTACGCTCGCTCTTGGACTTATTCATTGACCGTCATTTATTATTTTAAATATAATCAACTCGTCGAATCGAGATGTGATCAACTCAACTCGTCGTCACATGAATCGAATGGCGCTCTCTGATTGGTGCAAATGGCCGGTCGCTGTCGTCTCGCGTACTCGCGCCAAATCATGCAGTGGCTATTTTCACGATAAAAGAATATGATGTATTGTTTTACATGCTAAGTTATAATAAATTATGCTTTCTTTCTTTCTTCGATAGAAGCTTGAATTATATTTTTTTGAGGATATTGCGTTGAAGCTGTAAAACGTAAAATGGTGACAAGATATAAAATCCGTGGCCGAGTTAGTAAATTACGTGGCAATGTATAAATAAGAAGGACAAGTCACAATAATTGATGATCTTTACTTGACGCTTTCTGTAGAATATTTAGTTGGCGTTGCAAAAAAGACGAATTAGTTTATTAGAGGCTATGTCATTTTCCCGTTGCTTAGTTATAAAATTAGAAGTTTAATCACGTGTCCAATAAATAATTTTGTGGCTAGACTTATTATTTCCCATTATTAATGTTGACGAAGTATATAGGTACCAATAGGTGCCCATACAATCGTCGATAATGGTGGTAAATCAAAGTTGACTTTGATTTTAATTTGTATTTATGGTATTAACATAGTGAGAACTCCAGGAACCCGAACATACTTTATTGTGACATTAACACATCAAAGGCTTAGTAGATTTACATCACAAATGATTCCAGCCTCGGTAATACTTCCTCATAATTATAATATCCTGGTACTTAAGTTAGCCTTTACCGGTAATTATTCCAGCCCCGCAAATATTAAGACTTCTTCATGTTTCTGGCCTCCTGGTAGTCTGGGTGTAAATGCTTATAATGTTGAACATACAACAAAAAGCAAAAGAGGAAGTTATATTTTTATCATGTTTGTTTCTGATGTTACCTTGCCTCTAAAAAAGGATTCGTCCGAAACACCACTCAAAATATTAATAATAATGAAATTCCTGTTTCGACCGTATCGGATGACACTCAGCGGCCGAAACGCCTACCGCCCAATGATGTATCAGTCGTAGATTCTGTAACTACTACGAGCTTTCGCATAGTTGACGACGTCCATCATCAAACCCTCCACAGTTCATTTTTAGAAGCTGCTCACGAATAACTGTCATGTGAGCTCAGGACAAACACGGCGTGCTAGTTATGTGTCGTCCGTACCAACAACACCCACCTGAGACCCATTATGACCGTATCTAATGAATAAATGTATCTAAAACGGTAATTGGGCCACCATGGGGTTTCTGGTGGTAACTGGTGGCTTTAGACATTCGTTTGCACACACAAACAACCCGAAATGCGTACACCCTGTTTTTAGGGTTCCGTACCCAAAGGGTAAAAACGGGACCCTATTGCTAAGACTTTGCGATCCGTCTGTCTGTCTGTCTGTCTGTCCGTCTGTCACCAGGCTGTATCTCATGATCCGTGATAGTTAGACAGTTGAAAATTTCACAGATGATGTATTTCTGTTGCCGCTATAACAACAAATACTAAAAACAGTATAAAATAAATAAAACAAATGTGACATTTTTGCCGTATTTTGCTCGATATTAAAAACGGCAACAGGTAGACGCTTGAAATATTCACAGAATGTTTAGTTGTATATTCACTTCAAAATATAATAATTATTAAATTAAAATAAAATAAACTAAGGGGGCTCCCATACAACAAACGTGTTTTTTTTGCAGTGTTTTGCGATAATGGTACGGAACCCTTCGTGTGCGAGTCCGACTCGCACTTGGCCGGTTTTTTTATATTTCTATGCATTTATAACTGTCAGTGACTAATTATTAATTCGAACGAACACAATTACTAATTCGTACGAACGCAAAAAGATTCAGATAGAGTTTTCTAATTTCTGTGGGACGGACAGACAGACAAACCGAAGCGTGCCGAAGGGGATCCGTTATTGGGATTTAAAGCTAAAATAAACTAGATTTAAATATAGTCGTAACAGGCAAGTTGTGGCAACGTCTATTGCTATCATAATATTAGTAGGCGTTATTCATTACTATCTATTTGATAATAATAACACCACACCTGATGACTAAACAGTAGAGTAGTGCTTTAGAGCGCTACAAGGAACTGTTGGCTCATCTTCTTGGCTGAAATTGGCACTGTCGAAGACATCTTGTATTTTCAATATAATTTATTAAATAGTAACTAGTCTGGAATCGAGGACTCTTCACTGCTACCAATGGTTCATATAAACCTTAAACACCTACGTGCATGAAAGCTAGATCTTGCATAGCTTGTTTTAGTTTAAAGTTTATTTTTATTAATGTATAATAAATAAACCGGCCAAGTGCGAGTCGGACTCGCGCACGTAGGGTTCTGTACCAATATCGCAAAAACGGCAAAAAAACACGTTTATTTTTATGGGAGCCCCACTTAAATATTTATTTTATTCTATTTTTAGTATTTGTTGTTATAGCGGCAACAGAAATACATCATCTGTGAAAATTTTAACTGTCTAGCTATCACGGTTCATGAGATACAGCCTGGTGACAGAAGGACAGACAGATGGACGGCGGAGTCTTAGCAATGGGGTCCCGTTTTTACCCTTTGGGTACGGACCCTAACAAACAACTTAAGTTTGAACTACGTGCGAGCCTAGTAGTTTAGTTTTGTTTCAAGAGAAATGTTGACATCAAGACGTCAAAACTGTACATAGAATTTTTTTGAGAATAAAAAACATTTTTACAAAAAAATATATATGTCTTTGATAGGTACCAAATTTTTAAGTTATGGACACCGACTTCCAAAAATAAAGTTATTTTTCACTTTCTAGTTTTCTTATTTGGAAGTCGGTAGTATTTTTTTGTAAAAATGTTTTTTATTTTTCACTTTTTAGTTGTACCTACCTAATAGGGAAGTAGTTAAGTAAGTACCTATAACGACAGAATAGATTACCCGAATAACATGAAACTTGAATATAACCGGTGAAATGAGAGATCTGCATACCCCTTTCTAGCGTACTGGCGTGATGTTATGTTATGAAATGGTATCAACAATAAACAGACATGCGATTGCAGCAATTCCGAGAGATTTGCCGTTATTTATTGAAGATTTCTGTTGTATATCTCCGAAGTTGTTCATCAGATCAAATGAAAATGGGACCAATTTCGGAATATACCCTTTCAAAAAAAATAAGAATTTTCAAAATCGGTCCACAATTGACGGAGATATCGGTGAACATACATAAAAAAAAAAAAAAAAAACATACATAATGTCGAACATAGAACCTCCTCCTTTTTTGATAAGTCGGTTAAAAAGTAAAAGCTACGGGGTATATGAAGGATACTAAAACATTTTTTAGAATTTTTGCCTTTTTGTCTGCTGCAATGCATTCAATTGGCGCCTAAAACTACTGAACAGATCCTGTTCATATTTTGCACATATATTCCTTAGAGATCAGAGCAACATAAAGGCTATAAACTATCACGCTATTTACCTTGGGTGATAAGCAATGTTGCATTATGAGAGTTTTCTACCACGTTGTGTACTACTTAAACATAGGTACTTTATTCTTTTAGCGCTGGAATGGAAAAAAGGGGACAAAAATATTGCAAAATTTTCTCTATAGGTCTGGTAGACTATATATTATCACGCTAATAATTATGAGGGATAAACAATGTTAGATTATGTCTGTTTTTAGGGTACCCTACCCAAAGGGTAAAAACGGGACCCAATAGGGTCCCGTAATAACTAAGACTCCACTGTCCGTCTGTCTGTCACCAGGCTGTATCTTATGAACCGTGATAGCTACACAGATGAAATTTTTACAGGTGATGTATTTCTGTTGTCGCTTTATATTAACAAAATACTAAAAACAGAATAATATAAATATTTGATTGGGGTTCCCATACAACAAACGTGATATTTTTATTCACAACCGTTTTTTCGGTGGTAGGTGTAAAAAAGATAAGACGCGAATTGTTTTTTATAACTAAATTAATAATATAATTAACTATTTTTTTATAATTTTGACTTTATAAATAGTAAAATAGTCCACCAAATCAGCAGTACTATACCACCTGCCAGCCCTCACCGGTACTGTATAAAAAGATACAACATCACAAATACCAAAATGTCGCAACTGGATGATATCCAATCGGCCCAGAGAACCTTGGAGGAGTGCTTCCATAAGAAGATGGGTGAGCTGGAGGCACAAATAAAGTGTGCAGGACCGGCAAAGGACTCTGTTGCTAAGATCCGTGAGGAGTTCCGAACATTCCGGGAGCTTATGTTTGGTGTGCTGGGTTTTCTTCGGAAGCAGATTACTGAGAGCTCCATAGTGGTCGACGGGCTTGAGACACGCTCACGTCAAAAAACTCTCATCTTTATGGGATTTGCCGAAACGGACAAAGAGGATTGCAAGGCTCTTGTGTTGGAAACAATAAACAGCAAGCTGGCCCTGCCCACCATCTTTGCATCTTCCGTCAAGGTTTGCCATAGATTGGGGGCAGCAAGCAAGGGACCTACCCGCAGCCGGCCTATACTGGTAAAATTTTTGAGTACTGACCATAAAACTGCTGTCTAGAAGGCAAAGTCAGGTTTGAAGGGTTCCTCGGTTACGGTCAAAGAATTCTTAACTAGGACTAGGCAGGCTGTATTCACCAAAGCGCGTATCCACTTTGGAAAGTCGGCATGCTGGACACAGGACGGGGTTATTGTCATCAGAACCCCGGATGGCACACGGCAAAGGGTTACTTCATTGGATGAACTTAACCCACTGTTGACTAAGTTCCCTAAGGAGGTTGTGAAATAGATTCGTGCAACGGGAAGTAGTTGTGGAGTACTTAAAAACTAAGTATTGTTTATATTTACGAATTGTGTGTGTGTTATTCTGTGCTTGGGCGTCGCGTCGTAGTTCGCATTGTATATTTAACAAATTTTGTCATACACGTCTACTTGCTTGCTTTGTGATCACATATATTTTACTACGTGTTATTCGTTTCTGATCATTATTTCTGCTTGTAATTTAATTGTTGTTGTTCGTTACCTTTCTATCTTTATGTAAATAATACTCATTGTTACCTGTTAATAATGTCTGTGTGGTGCATTGAGGTAATAGTACATTATTACCTCAATGCACCACACAGACATCAGTGTGGTGTTTGTAATTATGTCAAATTAGTTTATCCATATACCCTACCTTTCATTAATTATTGTTTTATGTACCCTACAATTGTAATTCTTAGTGTTAAGTTGACGTCCCATGTCACTCTATTCCATGTTTTTGTTTTGTGTAGTGTATAGCGTTCGGTTTTTGCTCATGTGTTTTGTTATTGTATTGTTTCATTCTTAGCTACTTTTGGTTTCGGAGCGTGAGAAACCTTTTTACTAGGTACTAAACTTAACTACTCAGGATTTTGACTGAGGATGAAAATAAAAGACGTAGTGCCGATTTAGAGGCGACTTTTATTCTGATTACAATACGTACATGGCTCATCCGGTGGACATAGACCGCTGAGCTTGCAAAAGATATCTAGTTGCTAGAATGGAGCCATATAATGTACTTAGCTTAATCTAAAGCAGACGGGCGAAGTGTATCCATAACTCCTCCGACCCTAAGAGCGAAATTATCGGAAGGATCGATTTGAGAGTCCTTCTGACAATTTTGCAAAAAAAAAAACATTTCGGCGATTTTAGCCAGATTATATAAACCAAAAATGCAAGAAAACTAAAAATAACTAAACCTAAAGTGACGTATCCTAAATTTCCACTGAAGTTAAAGTCTTTCTTTTCATTCAAAACACTTTCGATCACTTCACTATGCTTTAACGAAAAGGCCATATATTTCACTTCATCTAAACTGATCCCTTTCAAATTCACTACACTTGATTTGGAGATAGTGGCATTCACGTGCAACTGGTGTAGTGTGACAATGGGAATCTTCTCCACAACTTCCAACTCCACAGAAATACGATGGTGAATGTGAATGCCATAAATTTGCAGGTCACAAGGCTCGTCAATGGTCACCAGGTAAGTGCCGAATACAAGTTGGTTACTGATCTCTTCACCGCATTGCTTAGTCAGTGATGTTCTCAATCTACTATAAAGGAGCCAGCTAGCTTCTTTTACTTGCTGGACCCTGACATTCTCAATTTGGATTTCACGTTGTTTACAAGGAGTATGGTCATCTTCGAATTTCTAAGGCTTGATTATCCGAAGTACATAAAAACTGATCGCCAGCAGAGAGTGGTCGACATGGTTTTATTAGCGGTAAGTATTTCATTCCTTTCGCCAGAAGGTAAGGATATTTGGGAATACTAGCCAAGGTTTTATTTTCGGATTCATGAAAGATTGGTAAGGAATATATCTTAAAATAGTTATATGATGAGTTATCCGTAAGTGGAATTTCCATTATAAATGTAATCTGATTATCTTTAATAAATGACTTTACACAAATGGTCTCCTCTATTTTCAATAAATTTGTTTCCAGTGGAGGATACACTAAGTTACCAGAGTAGGAAATCAATTTATTTATTATTTATTATATGCTTTATTGTACACCTTAAAATACAATTATAAAAAGAAACTTAAAATTAATACAAATACAATGGGCGGCCTTATCGCATTCCGCGATCTCTTCCAGGCAACCTGGTATGGACAGTAATTGTCTGGACATGAAGTGGGGTTGTCATTGGTGTGACAATAACATTGTTAAAATACTATATTATAATAGATACACAGATAAATACATATGCTATGTAATATATACATAAATACATACATACTAAATATAACGGTAATAAAAATAAATGATGAATGACTCTGATAATCGCAATCACAATGTCTGTTTAAAATCAACACGCTAAGACGAAGACAGCGACAGATAATGTTCCTTTACGAGTCTTTTGAACATAGGCAATGATTGAGCACGTTTGATTGGATCTGGCAATGCATTCCACAGACGAGTAGCCTGGACAGTAAAGGATTTATCCAAAAAAGTCGTGCAATGTGTTGGAATTTGAAGTCGTAAGTTGTCTGATGACCTAAGAAATCTAGTGTGGGAATCGCGGAGAAACTGGAAACGTTTCTTAAGGTAAAAAGGGGTGGAAGGAGTAAAGAGCACATTATATAAAAGGGAAAGAATATGAGCATTCCGGCGAAGCCGAATTGGCAACCACTTGAGCTTCACACGAAATTCGGAAACATGGTCATATTTGCGCAACCCGAATATGAACCTTATACACACATTTTGAAGCCGCTCAAGTTTATCGAGTTGTTCTTGGGTAAGGTCAAGATAGCTGGCATCAGCATAATCAAGTATGGGTAACAGAAGAGATTGTGCAAGCGCAATCCTGGTGGCAGTCGGAAGAAAATTACGAAGTCTCCTCAAAGACGCAGCAGATGCAAATAGCTTGCGGCTAACCTCCTGCAGTTGGGCAGTCCAGGTGAAATTCCTATCAATGAAAATCCCCAAGTTTTTAACTTTCTCGCAAAACGGAATAACTGTGTTATCGAAATAAACCTGGGGAAGTAGGTCCAGTCGATTTTTGAACCCATCCTAGAACTGCCCACCACTATAACCTGCGTCTTTGTGGGGTTAACCGCAAGTCCATACCTTTTGCTCCATTCGCATATGCGGGCTAGATCACGGTTTATTGTTATGATAGCCTCAGACAGTTGTCCGAGAGGAGCACGCGCATAAATTTGCAGGTCGTCCGCATAAAGATGGTAGGAAGAAGTTAGTTCACTGGAGATTGAGTTTATAAAAACTGCGAAAAGTAAAGGGGATAAAACGCCACCCTGCGGTACCCCAGCAGAAGTACTACACCAGGAAGACAAGGTCTCTCCAATGCATATACGTTGCCGGCGACCAAACAGGTAACTACGAAACCAGTCAATCACCGATGGAGATAAGTTAAGAGAGCATAGGATGCCAAGCAAAACATCGAAATCGACTGTATTAAAAGCATTACTGAAATCTAGCAATGCCAAGACCGTCAGATTACTGCTTTCCATGGCTGACCTTATATCATCCGTAATATTGAGAAGAGCTGTGGTGGTGCTGTGACCAGGACGGAAGCCGGACTGGAAGGGATTGAGGAGATTATTTTTAGATAGGAATGTACTAATTCAATTCAATTCTAAATGATATAATAATTCTGTAGAATTCACAATTGATTGATGTAATACAGATAATTTACTTAACGCTAATGCTGTTTCAATTTCACTTAGCCTAGCAAAGATAGTACGAAAACTATTTGTGAATACAGAAAATAATCCAGTTATGTAAGTTAAGAAAATCCAATTGTTTTGCTTAGCTGATAAATCTTTCAGAAGAATTTCAATCTTTGTTAGGCGATTATGAAAGTATGCAGTGTTCTGATTTATTGTTTCAGTTACATTAATGAAACTATCAAACATCTTGGAGACCATTGTTAGTTTTTTTGAAGTAATTATTTGATTATGATTAGTGTATAAAATACTTAAATAACTAAAACTAAAAACCTATACACTTTAACCAAAAACTACTCACTAACTAAAACAAAAAAATATACTTAACTAAAATATGGCGTCGAAAAACTCCTCCACATCGTTCCCCACTGGTAAAGTACCCAAAAGGCTGGCAGCATTGCCACGTTGTATGGCAATGCTTATTCTCTGACCAAGGTAAAAGCCAGCCCTTGGGTCACGCGAAGTGTCAACTAGGCGTTTGGACAGATCTTTAAACAAAGCGTGAGCACTCGGACCCCACGGACCAAGAGTTTCAACCCCAAACGGCTCGAAAATATAACTACCGATTAGGTTATTATATTTCCGCCGCTTGAGGTTCTCTGCAGCCGCAGCGGCAGCGCCAGCACAGCACGATGAACTCGGAAGATGGGATGGCGCAAGAGTATCAACACAAGTAGCGTCCCACACTAAAGGCCTACCCATCTTCCATGGAAACAAAGACATCCCGTCCGGTCTTTTGCCATCGTCGCGTGCCAGGCCATGGGGTTCTAAAGCGGCCGGAACGCCGACGGTGACGAGAGCACGTCGGATGATGTCGTTTAAGTTTCCGTGCCGAGCGAAGCGACCCGCACTTCGGCTGCATGAAAGTCCGTGGTGACCGAGGCTGTTGACAACTTCGCCGCAGTGGCAACGATGTGGAGAACAGCAGGGAGCGCCAAGACGTAGGGAAGCAGCGAGGCGGAAAGTAGTGTCGTCAAACAAGGTGCCTATGTTCGACGACGGTAGTGCGTGAAGCCAGAGGCCCGACTCCCACTCACCCACAGCCAGCAGGCGAGCACGCTCGGCAGGAGTGGCAGAAGTGGCAATTAGGTGCTCCAGAACTGCTTTGCAGAGCGGCTCATCCCACCGTCTCTGGGAAGATGGGTACTCGGGGGGATTACAGTTCGGGCAAGCGAGTCTCCAAGCACCAATAGCCTCGGTGAAGCACGGCACATCAAGATTAATTAATGATAAGACTTATTTCCATTATGATTTAATTTGGAAATAAGTTCTTCGTATCTAACGGCATCATCGTGGTCTAAGTTACCAGTTATTAACTTTATAATAGAACCCAATGGATTTATAAGTCCTCTTTTAGAACGTTTCTGCGGAACTAGTTGTCGATATTTTTCTATAGTTATATCGCGTATAAACTCGGTATGCATTTTCATACTTGTGAATTCTTGAGAATATGATGCATTCCAATTAATAAGTTTACAAATTTTCTGGTAGTTGCTGGATATGTAACTTAAATCATTATAAATCTGTTCTAAACTTATGAGCTTGACTATAGTCCAGTGATCAGTTTGAATGTGTGCCAGACCTTCTTTCACTGGGAATATACCTGGGTTTCCTTCAAGATTTTGCAGGTGAAGGGCCAGCGAGGGCATCACTACCAACAGGATGCCGCACCACCTGCGGAGGGCGTTTTACATTTTTAATTGGAGTTTTAGTAATTCTATCTCCTATTTGAATAGGTAAAATATTTCTTTCAGCTTGGCCTATAACTTTTGCTTTTACGTATCTTGGTTTGTCCTTACTTTTACGCTTGTATACGTCTTTCGCAAAAATAACTTCGCCTTTATTAAACTCAAGTTCAGTTTCACCACCCCTCCTTTCCCTATGCTTTTCTTTTATCGCTACCATTTTATCTGTCAAATATGTATACATGACTCTGGTTCGCTTTGCATGATCCTTGACCATTTTCTGAAAATATTGTTTTTCCAACTCTATGCTAAACGGGTTATTTGTATCAGTATGTCCGAAAACAACTTCGAATGGAGTGAGTTCGGTAACAGAGTGGATGGAATGATTATATGCCATAACCGAATAAGTCATTACTGATACCGCATCGGTACATCTTTTTTCGTACTTCGCTAATCTGTATATTTCAATTATAGTGGAGTGAAATCGTTCTATCAAGCCCATTGAGTTGGGGTTATTGGGTGTGCCAATATGAAGCTCGACTTTATGTAAGCTTAAAAATTCCTTCATCAATTCGTTATTAAACTCGGACCCTGAGTCGGAACTTATCTTTTTAGGAACGCCGTAGTACGAAAAATACTTCATTAGAGCACGGACAACTTCTGGAGTAGATTTTTTCTGAATTTCGATAGCCTTACCTAATTTACTAAAGGCGTCTATAAGGGTTAGATAAGTTTTACCTTCAATACTAAAAAGATCTATGAATAATTCCTGAAATGGAGCATTCTGTGTTTGTGTCAACTGTAAGATAGGTTTAATGGGCTTTCTGCCATATTTCATTTTCTGGCATGCCTCGCAAGTATTTATAACTGCTGCTACTGTCTCCTGCATTCTATCCCAATAATAATTTCTACGAAGCCTAACTAATGTCTCTTTGATGCCGCGATGGCATGTGTTTCCTTCATGGTGCTTAACTATTATAGTTCTCTGTTCTCCTTCATCATTTACATAAATTACTCGTTCTGTGCATTCATAAAAATTTATCAAATCTTTCCTAAAAAGCTGAATTATTATATTGCCGAATAATTTGCGATGTTCATCCTCTTCAAAATAAATTAAATACTTCAATTTTGGTTTAATGTATTGCTTCAAGAATTCTTTTATCAATTCTGGGTTATCTGTTGGTAAGAAAACTTCTAATACTTTCTGTTTGTCCCGCGAGAGGTCCTTCACTTGCATTTCATTTTTGAGCCATGAGAACACTAAAATTTGATTTGGCTTAGTGTCTATAGCTTCGGGTAAAATTGGTATTCCAGTGGACTCGTTTAAAGCAATTGTATCTGATTTATTAGCTTCAAATGGAACCGGGTTTAAAAAAACTCTATAGAACTAGCAGTCGCTGTTCGACTTGTGTCTGATATTGTTATAGTTGATGAATCGCTACGTTCTCTTTTTCTTTTAACTGTGGACATTCCCGTAACTACATTATCTAGATATTCCGTATCTTTTTCATCAACGTTAACTGCAAGTGATTCGTTATCATCGTCAGAATCTAAAGCATTTATTTTAGCAACGACTGAATTTTGATTTACAGGTAACATAACTCGTTATTCTGTTCGTGACGGTATATCAATTATATAATTTAAGTTATTATTAATTATTGGAATAGAAGTAGTGTTAGTTGTTAACACGTGATTCTTTAAATCAATTACTGCGTTTAATTGTAATAAAAGGTCATAACCAATAAGTCCGTCATATCGTGCGTCAACGTCATACAGATAAAATTTATGCCAAGCATTACTTACAAAGGTAGGTAATGGAGGGATTTCCATTACTTCATCGTGTCTACTAGAAGCATGGGTGCTTACCACTTGAAAATGTTCTTTCCTAATATATTCACTGAAAAATTCATAAGCCTTTTGAGGACTAATGAATGATCTCATGCTACCAGTGTCAATCATCATTCTTGCGTTTATTTCTTCTAAGTAAATGTAGGGAAGCTTTAAATTAAGGTCGCAACTTAGTGCTAAGACTTCTTGTCCTTCAACAAGGCTTTTGCCTGAAAATCCGAATTTTGACTCTCATTTGTTGGTTCTAATTTGTCATTTGGTACGTTAGAATCGTATGTGTAACTCTCGTTACCATAGTAATAGTTGTAATAGTAGTAGTAATAGTTTGGGCGCACGGTTGGCGCAGTGGTTGAGCGATTGACTGCTGCGCTGCGTGTCGCGGGTTCGATTCCCGCACGGAACAAATATTTGTATGACCTACAGATAGTTGTTTCGGCTCTGGGTGTTTGTGTATGTGAGTTTATATGTTTGTAAACGCACCCACGATACAGGAAGAAATTCCTAGTGTGGGGCAACGTTTTTTAAAAAAAAAAAAAAAAAAAAAAAAAAAAAAAAAAAAAAAAAAAAAAAAAAATAGTTAAGGTCATTTGCGTGGTCATCTTCATTTGTTAGATTATAATAGTAGAATTCGTCACAATACGGATCGTATTCATATCCGTAATCATTCATAGTAAGTTCATTTAAATTAAATCCGTGTTGCTGCTGAGGTTGGGCTGTTCTCATAGTCACGTCACTGTTTTGATTTTGGGGTTTTAATACCTGGGGAAGATTCGATTCAGCCTGTTGCGGTGGGTTGTAACCGAATGGTTGCGGTGGTTTGTACCCGAAATGTTGTGGTGGTTTATATCCTAACTGTGGAGGTGGTCTGTAACCAAATGGTTGAGGTGGCCTAAAGCCAAATTGTTGTGGTGGTCTATAACCGAACTGTAGAGGTGGTCTATAGCCAAACTGTTGCGGTGGTCTATAACCGAACTGTTGAGGTGGCCTATAACCAAACTGTTGCAGTTGCAAACCCGATTGCGGACGATACTCGAATACTGGTTTGAATGCTTGACCTTGACCCATAGTTTGAGGTATCTTAACTTGTGTATTTTGAGGATTATTCTCATTAAATTTAGACTGAAAAGGTAAGGTGGGCTTGTTCCCGACTGGTTGGGTCGATGACCTTGAACTTGATTCCGAAATTTGACTATTACCATGAATGCGGTTACACATTTTATATTGGTCCAAGAAGTTAACTTCTTCAAGTACGATGCTCAAGGCAGCTTCTAAGGTTGTGGGCAATTTAAGCCTAACGATACGCACCATATTTTCAGGAAGGTTGTACAAAAATACATTTAGAGCCCTATTGTTGTAGATAACTGACTTAGCACGTCTTAATTCCATATCACCAATTGTATTGACCTTCGACATTAATAACGAGCGAACATTTTGGATTCTATTACAAAAGTCTAAAAAGCTTTCACCTGAATTAATTTTTAAAGATTCTAATTCAATATTAATACACGCTTCACTACGGGGGTCTCCAAAATGTTGAATCAGCAATTCTTGTAATGCGGACCATGTATCAATATCTTCATGTTCCGATAAGAGCGCAGCTGCATCCTCTTTCAATCTACTCGTTAAAACATTAAAACATAAAGGTTCTGTTCTACACTGCCCTTAAATCGATCAACCACGTACTGACATTTTCTCAAGTAAAGGTTTAACTGTCGTTTATCACCATTATACAGTGGGATTTACTTAACAATTTCGTTTGGTATTGGCTGAACTGCAAATGTCGTAGGCGTCGTCATGATTACAGTATAGAGTAATGAACTGTTCAGAGGCTGCAGCTCGCTTGAAAACAATTCTATTATCACAATTAAAATACAACAACCATACAATTATAAATCACTATAATAATCGATATACTGGATAAATTTGGAAAATATAATTTGTAAAACTTCTATAATAAAAATAAAGATTTTGTAAAAATAGCTTTTCCTCAAAAGTTACTACTTTTCATTGAATTTACAGTTAATACAGCTTATTTTACTAAATTCAATCAATAAAGATTAGAAAATTATACTTAACTCAAAATAAAGGTGTACTCTCTAAAATTAACAATACTCTATGTTTTATGTTCTGAGAATTGAACAGAGATAAGACCGTATAATTTCATACAGAGTTATCAACTAACGACTAAATAATCACTAAACACTGTTATAATGGGCAAGATTCGATCTCAAAAATAACATTTAAAACTTATGAAAAATATAGGAGGATTAGGGGAACATAGGATTGGCGAAAAGATTTACTCACCAATCTCCCGCGACTCCCATACTCGATGATTTCTGCACACACGCGATTCAAAAGAATATTTCTTTGGTTCGAAGGATTTCCTCTGCTTTCGTAGATTCACGCCTAATTTTTCTTATCGGATTTGGACGACGGAAAAACGCGAAAACTACGGATTTCTAGGAGGAAATCCTACCGGCTGCGCCACTTTTGGTTTCGGAGCGTGAGAAACCTTTTTACTAGGTACTAAACTTAACTACTCAGGATTTTGACTGAGGATGAAAATAAAAGACGTAGTGCCGATTTAAAGGCGACTTTTATTCTGATTACAATA
Organism: Anorthoa munda; assembly: GCA_945859665.1. NCBI lineage: Eukaryota > Metazoa > Arthropoda > Insecta > Lepidoptera > Noctuidae > Anorthoa > Anorthoa munda. Next base: position 23,841,427 of record OX243904.1, on the reverse strand, counting down.
CGTACATGGCTCATCCGGTGGACATAGACCGCTGAGCTTGCAAAAGATATCTAGTTGCTAGAATGGAGCCATATAATGTACTTAGCTTAATCTAAAGCAGACGGGCGAGGTGTATCCATATCTAGCTTGCTTTTATGTTTACAGTGTTTGTGTTTGTATTAACTCTTATTTTGTTACAAATCATTTTGTACTAGATCTGCTGGTGGTTGGTGCATAGATACTCGTATTTTAATAGTTATTTATTTTATATTATTTTTTATTGTATTTTATGTTACCTGCTGATGACTCTTTTCACTCTGCCGTTGAATCTTTTAACTCTTGCAAGTTTTGACTCATTAACTGACTCCCTTGGTGCCTTTGTACGTCAGAGCTTTAGTCAACCGAAACGTAATTTATTTAAAGTATGTCTCAAGCTCAGAGTTTGGCAAGTCATTATACCGATCTCTATGACACCTTTTCTGACGCCAATATGTACACGCCGTTCTGATTTCTGAAAGTTGGCTTAAGCCTCATCTTCTTTCTACAACCTACCCTCTTCCTGGTTTCATTCTTGTCCGTAACGATAGGTTTGGTAAGGGAGGAGGAGGTGTCGCTATTTATCTTCGTAGCGATTTTCCATACAAAATCATTGCGTCTTCTCCTTCATTATATAGTGCTTCTGTTGAGTACCTACTTTTGGAGATCTAAATCAACCTAGACCTACTTGGTGTTGTGTACTGTCCGCCTGCCGTTGACTACTTCCTCAACCTAGAATTGGCGCTGGCGTCTGTGGGGTCGGAGTACGCACATTGCGTCATCATGGGTGATTTCAACACAGATCTTTCCCATCCAACTCCTCGTTCCCGTAAACTTCTTCACATCATTCAGTCCATTGGTCTTCACGTTTTTCCTTTACAACCCACACATTTCAATATCACAGGGGATGACACGTGGCTTGACCTAATTCTGACGTCCACTCCCTCCCTTGTTTCCTCTCATGGTCAGTGTCCTGCACCCGGCTTGGATTCCGCGGATGGCCCGGATTGGGGTGACCTCACTGCGATAACAGCTGTAGACGAAAAACTCATCATCATCATATCAGCTGAAAGACGTCCACTGCTGGACCTAGGCCTCCCTCAAGCCCTCTCCATTGCCCTTTGAGTGACTGTAAGCTTTCTGATGGTGTAAGCTGTATCTGTAAGCTTTCAGTGGTGGCCCAGTGGTATCAGCCGCGACTAACAAATTGTAGATCGTGGGTTCGAACCCAGGCAGGCGCTTTACGTTGTGTAAATTATTTCATCACCACTGCTCTCAAAAACGGTGAACGAAAACATCGTGAGGAAACCGGCATGTCTTAGAACCAAAAATTCGAGGACATGTGACATCCACCAACCCGCACTGGGCCCGCGTGGTGGATTACGGCCCATCCCCTCTCACAGAGAGGGGGCCTGTGTCCCAGCAGTGGGAACATTAATAGGCTGTTGTTGTGATGTGATATGAAGGCCCCTCCAGTCTAGAACCTTGAATACATCCACTAAACTGCGGATGCGGACTATTTAATCGGACGGTCCTTGCGCTCTACGACAAACACGCTCCAGTCAACAGGGTTAAACTCAGGCGTCCACCTGCTCCTTGGATGACAGCCGCCATATTCTAGAAATCATTTCTTCTGCTTCTCCTGCCGATATCTGGAAATTCCTCATGTGGATTTTCCCACGACGATTGGCCTGGATGATATCAACCGTCACTTTACTACCACTTGCCATTTGGATTCCCAAATATTGTCTCAGTCGGTCGATTGCATTACTGGCCTACCCAGTCCTATCATAGTACCATTCCGTTTTTCGCCTGTTACTGAAGATGAAATTAAAAAGATGATACTTTCTATAAAATCCAAGGCGAATGGCCTATGTCCGTCCACTTCCAAAAATAACAAATCCCTCCCTACCTAATCATTTTCGATCTATTTCTATACTCCCTTTCCTGTCAAAAGTGCTCGAGGCCTGTCTCCACAAGCAGTTTTCCAGGTTCGTTCACCGTAACAACCTTGTCAGCACATTCCAGTTTGGGTTCAGGCCTGGGCACAGTACTGCATCCGCTCTTCTATAAGTGACTGGTGACATCAGAGAGGCAATGGAGGATACCAAGATTACCGTTTTGCTACTAATTGATTTCTCCAATGCTTTTTTTTTTTTTTTTTTTTTTAATTATAGATAGCCTCGCGCTTGACCACTATCTCACCTGATGGTAAGCGATGATGTGGTCGACGGTGTAACACGCTTGCCTAGAAGTAACCTATTCACTCTTGACTTAAAGACTCCGAGGTTGTAGCTATCTGGAAACACAGACTCCGGCAGGGAATTCCACTCCTTAGCTGTACGCATAATGAAAGTATTTCCAAAACGTTTAGTGCGTATGGGTGGGATGTCCACCATGTACCGATGGCGCATCGCCGTACGTCTTGTAGTCCGATGATGAAACGGGCTAGGCGGAATTAGATCATGCAATTCCATCGCACACTCTCCGAAATGCAACCGATAAAAAACCGACAAGCTGGCAACTCGACGACGATGTTCAAGGCTCTGGAGCTTTGACTCGACCAGTGCCTCATTGCCGATGAGCCTCTTGGCCCGTTTTTCGATCGACTCTAGAGCATCAAGCTGGTACTTGGCAGATCCATCCCAGAGATGAGAACAGTACTCCATGCAAGATCGAACTTGCGCTTGATACAACTTAAGCAGCTGTTCTGGCGTGAAGTACCGTCTCACCTTCGCAAGGATCCCCAACTTTTTGGCAGCCAGTTGCGCCTTTGCCTCAATGTATGGGCCAAAATTAAGTGTCGATGTCAACGTTACGCCAAGAAGCTCAAGATGGTCTGTTATCGGTACGGTTACACCTCGTAAAGATGGAGCCGGGTGAAATTGGCTCTTTTTCGCGACTTTTTCAGACACGCCTGTGTTTTTGCGGCATTGAACTTGACCAGATTGGCATCGCCCCATTCGGAGACTGCCTGCAAGGACAGGTTCAAGCGCTCCACCATGGCCTCCCGGAGAGACTGGATCTGAGGCCCGGTAGCACGAGCATTGGACAAGTATCTCTCAGCAACAGTGCTGTCATCTGCATACCCAAAGGTGCCGGGTTTCAGCAGTTCATTTATGTGCAGCAAGAACAATGTCGCTGAGAGTACCGACCCCTGAGGGACCCCGGCATTAATATCCAATAGGTCCGAAGAGCAGCCATCGATTACTACTCGAATGGACCGACCCCTCAGGAAGTCTGCAATCCAGTCACACAGACCACCGGGCAGACCGAATGAAGGAAGCTTACCAATAAGGCTTTCGTGCCAGACCCTATCAAAAGCCTTCGAGATGTCGAGGGAGACGGCAAGCGCTTCCCCATGCCTCTCGATGGCCTCACTCCAGATGTGAATGGCATACGCTAGAAGATCCCCAGTTGACCGATTTCGGCGGAAGCCGTATTGGCGGTCGCTAAGGATGTCGTTATTTATTTATTTATTTATTTATATATAAGGATGTCGTTAGCTTCTAGGTATGCCAGGAGTTTATTATTAAGTACACGTTCCATACTCTTACAGAGTATGGACGTTACAGAGATGGGTCTGTAGTTGGCCGGGTCAGCACGACTGCCCTTCTTGGGCACGGGCTGTACGTTGGCTTGCTTCCAAGCATTCGGCACTTTTCCAGTCTGATAAGAAAGGCGAAACAGGCGCGTCAAGATAGGAGACAATTCAGGCGCACAGGTTCTGAGAACAATTGCTGGTATACCATCGGGTCCGCTAGCCTTATTCACATCGAGGTTGCGCAGCACCCTACGTACGTCCTTTTGGTGGATGCGAATGTGCAACATACTTGTCTCGCATCCATCAGGAGAAGGAGGGGGGCGCGCGCCACCAGGATTCAGACGCGAAGACTCCGCAAAAAGAGAGGCAAACAAGTTTGCTTTCTCCTCAGCGGAGTGGGCCAGCGACCCGTCGGGTTTCAGCAGTGGTGGTAGTGAGGGACGGCAGAAATTCGATTCAACCGATTTAGCCAGGGACCAGAACGCTTTACTACCTGCTGGGTAGGAAGCAAGTTTGATCCCTATCCGGCTAATGTGGTTGAACCGAGCCCTTCGCAACACCTTCTTGCAGGACTTGGCAGCCCTGTTGTAAGCTTTCTTCCTCTGACCAACGTCACTCACCTTGCGCGTTCTAGCGACGACCCAGGCATGGTACGCCTCATGTTTACGCGCATCGGCGCGAATACACTCGGCGCCAAACCAAGGTCGGTCTTGGCTAGACATTGTTACGTCAGAGAACGGGATGTAGTACTCCATTCCCTGACGCAACAAATCCGTCACAGCGTCCGCGCACGACGTAGGATCAGACGAAGAAAAGCAAAGCTGCCAAGGATAGCATGCGAAGAAAGATCGCATGCCATCCCAATCTGCTGACTTGTACCGCCATACCCGCCGGGTGCCTCTTGGGCTGGGATCGGGCGGGGAGTAGACGGATACAGACTTCACCAGACAGTGGTCGGAACTACCCAAAGGTGGAGATACCGACACCGAGTAACGGTCTGGATCTGTGGTCAGCAGAAGGTCCAAGCAATTAGCCGTATGCGTTTCAACATCCGGCACCCTCGTTGCCCCCTGGACCAGCTGAGTAAGATTTAACGCTAGCGCAAGCTTTCGCGTCTCTCGTCCAGCATGGTCAGTGTACTGGTACGGGAAGAGCCACTCCTGATGGTGGGCATTAAAGTCACCCAGTATCACCAATTGGGCGGTTGGGTACCGTTGCTGAGCCTCATCAGCCGCCTCACTAAGGTATTGTATAAGCCCGGTTGTCTCCATGTCTCCGCTGTGCGACCTATAGACACAAGCATAGATAATCTTATCTAGGCCTGTGTCAACCAGGGCCCAGAGCACTGAGAATCGAGAGTCTTCAAGGTTTCGGAGACGCCGATAACAGATGTCGTCACGGGCGTACATGCATACACCCGCACGTGGCTTGAACCTGTGCTCCAGGGTAAACCCTGGGTAAGAAAGATACGCCACATCTGACGGACATCCGATCTGCGTCTCCGAAAGGAACAAAAGCGCTGGTTTATCAGTCTCCAGATGATGGTGGACTGCATCAAGGTTAGAGTGAAGACCTCGGATGTTACTGAGGTGAACCTTATGTGAGAGTGAGTGCTGCCGCTGTTCAGCTTTTAACTTTTTGTTCCTTGGCATTATGATTGTGAGTGAAGGAAGGTGAGGAGAAGGAAGTGAGATGAGGTTCCACGCTGGCAACCTTCAGACACGCGCAGACAGGACGTCATCATTGGGGGACTAGTCTGGAGACTGCGGGGACGCCCGAGCCCCCCCGGGTATGTCCATCGGGCACTCTCATCTGGTCGCCAACCAGCACGATGGCGCATCCCGGGATTTTTCGACAGTTGGTGGGGCAGCCTTTCGTGTGTGGCTGGCACACTACTTGGGCCCCCAACTACCTGCGGTCGGCCAGCGGCGCACCGTGCCTCGGATCCCGCTACCCTCCGCGACTAGTCCCACGATTGGCCCATAACAACGCGAGTCAGGCTGGTCTGCCTGCAGTGGAACAACTATCTCGACCCAACTCCTCTTGTGGCTACACCGAGCATCGTACCGGAACACGGCTAGGCCGCTTGGCGGTACGTCTTTGCTCGGTGGGTGGTCGCAAGCCTTCGGCCGAAACCTACCACCAGTTTGTGTCACCTGTTTAGCACCACCCGGGGACCACGTGTAGGGTAACAAAAGGGGTACTCACCTACGGACGCGGGTGACTCAGCCCCCAAACTTGGTGCTTTTAACGCCGTCAGCCACGATACTCTTCTATCTATCCTCTCACATCTAATGGTTTCTTCCGAGGCGCTGGAATGGTTCTCTTCTTATCTTCGGGGACGTCAGCAGTCGGTTCGCGTTGACGTGAATTCGTCGAGTTGGCGTGGTCTAGGTGCTGGTGTTCCACAAGGTGGTATTCTTTCTCCATTGGTTATTCTCTATCTTCATTAATTTTATTACCATCTGTCTTCGGTGTTCGTATCATCTTTATGCCGATGATCTCCAACTGTATGCAGCTGCGCGGGTAGAAAGATCTCGGTTTGCATCTTGATTCGACACTTGGCTGGCAAAGTCAGGTTACTAGTGTCAGTCAAAGAGTCAACGGCGCTTTGCGATATCTGTATCGTCTGAGGAACTTTTTGCCCGCAAAGACGAAGACTATGCTTGTGCAGACTTTAATTTTCCCCATAATCGACTATGGTGACGTATGCTATTTCAACTTGAGTGCTGTTCTGCTGGATAAGCTTGATAGACTCCTCAATAACTGCATTCGGTTCATATTTAACTTGAGGAAATATGACCATGTGTCGAGCTACAGGTCTGAGCTTAAATGGATGCCCATTCGCCAGAGAAGATGTTTGCGCGCTCTAACTACGCTTTTCTCCCTACTCAACTCTCCAACCCCACCTTCTTACCTTATGTCTCACTTTCAATATTTAAGTACGTCTCACACTAGGCATCTGCGTTCTGTCAACAATCTTCTTCTACTCTGTTCTTCTCATACTACTGATTTTGTTAATTCTTCCTTCCATATTCAGTCTATTCTTCATTGGAACACGCTTCATCTCGAAATCAGGACGGCCACCAGTCGGTATGCTTTCAAGCAGAAATTGCGGTTTTATTATCAGCGGGAAGGAAGGTCATCTCGGTATTTTTATTAGTTTATTAAATATTTATATATAAATAAATAAAGCAATCTATTATTATTATTTTTGTTGCCACGTTTTAGACATTGCTCCTGCCATGTTGTCTCTTCACCACTCTTGGTTGACTGGTAGAGAATGCCTAAGGCATTAAGTCCGCCATTGTACTTTTGTGCATGAAATTTAAATAAATAAATATTTTTACCGTTTTTCCGATAATGGTACGGAACCCTTCGTGCACGAGTCCGACTCGCACTTGGCCAGGTTTCTACTACTGTTTAACGCAAGATTGTTATTACCACAGACATAAATCTAACTAGATGACGCAAGTGTATGTACTTCGCGTGTCAAAAAACGGAGTAAAATTACGATCAATGACCAAACTTTGAGCTTTTCATTTAGCATTACCGGCACCGGAAATCCACCGAAATCTAGAAAAATGCCTAATTATGCCATATTGAGCTGTAAAAACTGTATAGAAAAAGTTGGCCGAAGTATTGGAAATGTTTTCTTGTTTTGTTTCATTTCTTTATGCAAAAATATTAAGCGCTATTCCTCTCTCCTAGACACTGACTGTATCTAGAATGTTGCTGTGCCCGACAGGGTCCATAATTGTTTCTGTAACCTATATTTAACACCTGTATGTACATTATGGATGCAATAAATTGAATTTGAATTTTAAGAAAATTTGTTTTTAAATTGTGTGTAAAAAAACTTTTTTACAAAAATTACAACCGACTTCCAAACAAAAACACTACAAAGTGAAATATAACTTCAATTTCGGAAGTCGGTGTTCCTGTTTTCGTTTCTTCGTTTTTGACACCGACTTCCGAAATTGAAGTTATTTTTCACTTTGTAGTGTTTTTGTTTGGAAGTCGGTTGTAATTTTTGTAAAAAAGTTTTATTTTTCACTTTTTAGTTGTGGTACATAATGTACCATTTCTTTAGGCTAACTATATACCAATAATGCCCAAAGTGAAGCCAGAATAGATTAACTCAATAACATGAAACTTAAATAAACAAAACCGGTGGAATGAGAATCTACCAGGGTGAAATGTTCACACCTGCGTACCACTTTAGAGCGTACCAGTGTGATGTTATGTTATAAAATGTTGTAAACAATAAACAGACATGCGATCGATTGCAGCTATCCTGAGTGATTTGCCGTCATTTATTTGAAGAGTTCTGATGTATATTGCCGAAGTTTTCATCAGATTTTGATAAAAATTAAATGGGACCACATGACAAGCACCAGCTTTCGAATAAAAAAAGAATTATCTAAATCGGTTAACCCAATAAAAAGTTCTGAGGTAACACACATAAAAAAAAAACCGGCCAAGTGCGAGTCGGACTCGCGCACGAAGGGTTCCGTACCAAAATCGCAAAAAAAAACGGCAAAAAAATCACGTTTGTTGTATTTGAGCCACACTTTAATATTTATTTTATTCTGTTTTTAGTATTTGTTGTTATAGCGGCAACAGAAATACATCATCTGTGAAAATTTCAACAGTCTAGCTATCACGGTTCATGAGATACAGGCTGGTGACAGACAGACAGACAGACAGACGGACCGCGGAGTCTCAGTAATAGGGTCCCGTTTTTACCAAGTCAATATTTGCAAATTTTGCAAATGTTGACTTGTCATAACGACAAATTTTTGTTTTTTAAAACTAATTGATTTATTAGTGGGCTTAAAACTCAGAAAGCTTTATCTCTGTCATGTAAATATAGACGTAAGATTGCTATGTTGGTGGTAGGTTTCGACCGAAGGCTTGTGACCACCCACCGGGCAAAGCGAACTAAAGCATGCTTGAAAAGCGAACTAAAAAGACGTAAACAAGGAGAAAATCATGCTGTGCTGTCGGAGGATACATCTTCGCGTGCTGGCTGACCAAAACCAGACGTATCCTCCGACTGCACAGCATGATTTTCTCCTTGTTTACGTCTTTTTAGTTCGCTTTTCAAGCAGTCGGGTTATTTGATTTTTTTAATTAACATTTTTTATTTATAACTTTTTAGTTATTTTTTTTTTCGAATCAGGTACATTTAAACATATAAGTGTTATATATTTTTTAAATCACCTCTTAAAATCCTTTATTTTGATACCCTACACGATAGGTTTGGAAGAAAAAACAAATTTGGGCCCCCACAATATGGCGCCCAAGAACCGCTATTTTCCTACTTTCCAATTTTCATGTAGCCAGTGACACTAGCGGGGTTAAGACGAATCGATTGACGTAAGAACCATCAAAATCGGCACACGCATTTGGTCTCTAGAACGCCACATAGGAACAAACATACATACATACATACATACATACATACATACATACTTACATACTTACATACTTACATACATACATACATACATACATACATACTTACATACATACATAGACTGATAAACACATTACGCTCCTTCGGCAGTCGGGTAAAAAGGAAACGTGTGTGCAGTGATTGGCACTGACTTAAAAATATTTAGAAAGTTTGACTGTTAGGTTAATTAATATTTCGATTTACCAATTCAAATTTTTTGTGGTGGTTTTCTAATTTTGCTTCCAAAAGGATTTTAATTTTGTGATTAAATTATCCTAAATAGCAGCCTTCCGTACCCATCATCAGACCCTCACTAGAAGTCATATGCCAGTTAGGAATAAACTTATAAAGTTATTTTTAAGATAAATGCAATAAGCCCAAACACGAGGTGTATGTCGAGAACCGTTCAGGAGCTCGGGCATCCCCGCAGTCTCCGAACTAGTGCCCCAATGATGCTGTCCTTTCATTGCGTGTCTGTAGGTTAGCAGCGTAGAACCTCGTATCAGAGGTGTCGTACTTATCTTACCCAGGGTTTACCCTGAAGCACAATTATAAACCACCGCGCGGTGCACCGCGTCCGGGAGAACGGGTGAAGCGGGTTCGCCCGTGGCGTGAGCTTGCGCGTACAAATCGATGCGGCGCGGCAGCGCGGCGCGACTATTGATATCTCGCGCCGCCGAGAGAGGCCTGCATAACGCGTAAGTGTCCCTAATAGTTTGGCGGCTTGTGCTAAAAAATTCTTAACAGTCTAGAACATGATAAAAAGGGGCGTGGCCTGTTTATGAACTTTCTAGTGCTGTAAATGTTTTATTTATATTATGCAGTTTGTAGTTAGATAGTGTGTTTTATTGCAAGACACTTATTGTGGGTGCTAACTATTTAAATGTGACCGTAAATGATAAAATCCTTAAATTTAAATAATTACTTTGGGTTTGACCAGTGATTAGTCGTAGCGAGTGTTTCAGCTACCCAGGGTATAGGCTATGTTGTAATAATTCATTCAAGCTGCTATTTCTTGCTACAACTTTTTTTAAAGGTGTAGCACACCCTCAAGCAGTCGTATGCATGAAACTGTTTGCTATAACATTATTGGCAGGCATATTCTTTTCAAATAAGTATACAATGCTGATTCCCTGACGGTGTCTGTGTTGCCGATATCTACAATCTAGGAGTCTTTAAGTAAAGAGTGAATACTTGAATAGGCTACTTCTATTCAAGAGTGCTTCACCGTCACCCATATCATCGGTTACCATCAGGTGAGATAGTGATAAAGCGAAAGCCAGACAATAAAAAACCGGCCAAGTGCGAGTCGGACTCGCGCACGAAGGGTTCCGTACCATTATCGCAAAAAACGGCAAAAAACTCACGTTTGTTGTATGGGAGCCCCACTTAAATGTTTATTTTATTCTGTTTTTAGTATTTGTTGTTATAGCGGCAACAGAAATACATCATCTGTGAAAATTTCAACTGTCTAACTATCACGGTTCATGAGATACAGCCTGGTGACAGACAGACAGACAGACCGTCCGCGAAGTCTCAGTAATAGGGTCCCGTTTTTACCCTTTGGGTACGGAACCCTAAAAAGAACAAAAAAATGCTTTATAAGCAATAAATAAAAAGCCAAAAAGGACTGAAAGGTAAAAAATAAAATCATTAATACCTACTAAATTTTCGTTGGCGCCAAACAAACAACACTCAAGCAAATTAACTACAAATAAAAAAAATTATTTAAAAAAATCAAAAAACCCGACTGCTTGAAAAGCGAACTAAAAAGACGTAAACAAGGAGAAAATCATGCTGTGCTGTCGGAGGATACATCTTCGCGTGCTGGCTGACCAAAACCAGACGTATCCTCCGACTGCACAGCATGATTTTCTCCTTGTTTACGTCTTTTTAGTTCGCTTTTCAAGCAGTCGGGTTTTTTGATTTTTTGAATTAACATTTTTTATTTATAACTTTTTAGTTATTTTTTTTTTCGAATCAGGTACATTTAAACATATAAGTGTTATATATTTTTTAAATCACCTCTTAAAATCCTTTATTTTGATACCCTACACGATAGGTTTGGAAGAAAAAACAAATTTGGGCCCCCACAATATGGCGCCCAAGAACCGCTATTTTCCTACTTTCCAATTTTCATGTAGCCAGTGACACTAGCGGGGTTAAGACGAATCGATTGACGAAAGAACCATCAAAATCGGCCCACGCATTTGGTCTCTAGAACGCCACATAGGAACAAACATACATACATACATACATACATACATACATATTTATTTATTTATTTATTATATACTTTATTGTACACCACAAAAAATATACAGGACATATGTTCAAATATACAAGTGTACAATGGGCGGTCTTATCGCACTAGGCAATCTCTTACAGACAACCTTTACATACTTACATACATACATACATACTTACATACATACATAGACTGATAAACACATTACGCTCCTTCGGCAGTCGGGTAAAAAGGAAACGTGTGTGCAGTGATTGGCACTGACTTAAAAATATTTAGAAAGTTTGACTGTTAGGTTAATTAATATTTCGATTTTCCAATTAAATTTTTTTGTGGTGGTTTTCTAATTTTGCTACCAAAAAGATTTTAATTTTGTGATTAAATTATCCTAAATAGCAGCCTTCCGTACCCATCATCAGACCCTCACTAGAAGTCATATGCCAGTTAGGAATAAACTTATAAAGTTATTTTTAAGATAAATGCAATAAGCCCGTAACCGTTCAGGAGCTCCTTTGTCTGAATCCCGTCTCCATCGTCCGTGGTCATGACCTTGCAAGTCTCTGAAACGGAATTTAATATAATATATGTAGGATCATGAGGGCCGAGGGGTATATACGGTCAGGATTTGGGCGTTCCCATTTTTGTTGGATAAACAAGAACTGTATAACCAATAACAAGGTTGTTAATTACAGTACTAGTTTCGCTAATAAAACAATACAAATGGTAACAAGATAAGTAACAATACAGTTAAACGAACAAACTCTTAAGGTTACAGTTCGTACAGCAGCCTAAGCCACCCAAGTACAAAGTGTATCGTTCGCCATCAGCAAGCCAAACTTGACCATCGATTACAATTATCGAAATATGTTGCCAAAAATCAATCGGTGCGTACGCTGAGTGCTCAATAAATTATGATTTGATTTATTAGGCAATAATTGTTAGTAAAATCACTTAAATAGTAATGAGAAAACAAAACATTATAAATTATGTTGACTACCCACAATTTTAATTGATAACTAACTCCGACTTGACGCTTTCGGATGTTGGACTTGACGCTTTCGGATGTTGGCCTTGACGCTTATGCGGGTTGTCTATGTTGACGCCTATGCGAGTTGTTCTAAGTTGACGCCTATGCGGGTTGTTCTATGTTGACGCCTATGCGGGTTGTTCTATGCCACTCCGAGAGTTGATCTAAGTTGACGCCTATGCGGGTTGGTCTATGTTGACGCCTATGTGGGTTGTTCTATGCCACTCCAAGAGTTGATCCAAGTTGACGCCTATGCGGGTTGTTCTATGCCACTCCGAATTACCTGCACTTATTCGAATTTGAATGTCAAGGTGGAAAAATTTGAATTAAATAAATATTATAGACTGGGTAAAAAACAAGAAGGGGGTAAAGCCAGACCGATTCTGATCACTTTTACGTTGTATCATAAAAAAGCGTCAGTGATGAAAAATAAATCAAGAATGACACAAAAAACATACCTTACCGATGATGTCTCTAAAGAAACACTATAACTGCGCAAAAATCAACAAAAACGACTCAGAAAAAAGAAAGAAAAATAAGAGTTCACCAAAAACAACAAACTAACAAGCGAGAAATCTGAATCTGAAAAAAGAAAAAGAGAAATCTCTATGTCACCTAAAAACATACTAACACAATCTCAACCCACAGAGGAGATCAATATCACAGCTCAGGCTATGATGCACACAACAGATGCATTTACAGTTGCCACATCTATATCCTAAATTATATCCATATAGAACATCCAGGGGGGATTTTCTATATGGATATTATATTTATGATAAGTAGGATAAACACTAATACATAACAGTCTCTGTTAACTTGGCACTTATCTTTAAACTTAACACAATCACTTTTAAACATAAGAAGAAAGTTACAAACTAATAATAACCATCATATTAATAAACACAATAATCTTTTAAATGTTGCGGTGTCCTAACTACTCTACCTGACTTAGTAGATATAGAAACTTCAGTAGGAACATTTTGTTCTCTAAAAACATTAGGAACAACATTATTATCTCTCTGACTATTATCAATAACAGGCTCATCACTATCCAGTACTTCCTTCTTAATAACTAACTCATTATTGCTAGGACGTATATGCTTTTCATTCCTTCGAACTACATTGCCTCCCTCATTCATCACTTTGTAAGATCTTGGTTTAACTTTCTCTAAAACTTTCCCCGACAACCATGTTTTATTAGGCAAATTCTGTATTACAATATTCTCCCCCTTTTCAAACGATTTTTTAGTTTTATAATCTTTCTTTAGAAATAAGCAATTCTTTCTCTAAATCATACACTATTTCTGTATCAATTGTATGTATAATTTCTTGCAAAGTAGGCTATTCCTGCTTGTAATCACAAAAAATTCTAGACAAATAGTCAGCAATATACATCTGTGACCCCGGTATATACTTAATCTCAAAATTATATTTCTATAGTTTAAGAACCATCCTTTGCAACCTGGCTGAAATTTTACTTATATCTTTTGACATGATTGCTACCAATGGTTTGTGGTCAGTTTCAATTAATATTTTGCGTCCATACACAAACTGATGATACTTTTCAATTGCCACACAGATTGCAAAGAGCTCTTTTTTCTATAGGAGCCCACCTAGTCTGACACTCAGTATATGACCTTGAATAAAATAATATTGGTCTCCCCTCTTGCATTAAACATGCTCCCATACCTCCATATCTATTGTAGTGCCCTAGATAACTTACTCCTCCCCAATCTCGTTGAAAACTGTGTTTATGAGTTTTAATAATAATAATAATAAAAAAAAAAAAAAAAAAAAAAAAACCAACAACAACGAGACTAGGAGAAATGAGCCTATAGTATTCTGCTTTTGGATATCCAACCCCTAGGAGACTCATTCGCTTACCAGCCAGTGCAACGCATGTGCACAGAAGGTGCTCCATGTGTTCCGTATGTTCAACCTGCACATTGGAGTCGCGGTTAGACCCATCTTCATGAGCATGTCGTTGGTCCCAAAGTGCCCAGTAAAGGCACCAAGCAGGTTGCGGATTTGCCCCCTGCTCATGTTCCAAATGCATTCCCGGGCCTTGAACGTAGAGCCCAGGAATTTCTTGGAGTGTTGCAGACTGGTATTAGACATCCAATAAGTTCGTTTTCTGTGATCTGCAAACTCCCTAAATACGGCTTTTACGAGACACGTCGAAATGCCTACACATGGTTCTGGACCCACAAAATCATTTGCTGAGCCCTATCTTGCTAGTTCATCTGCCACTTCGTTACCATGGATTCCTTTGTGCTCAGGGACCCACATCAGTTTTACCCTGTTGTGCTTCCCAAGCCTGTTTAGGGTTTGGATAGCATCCAGAATAAGTCCGAGTCCATTTTGTAGGATGCCATGGCTTTGATTGCAGCCTGACTGTCACTAAGAATATATATGGATTTACCTCTGGTTCCTCTGTCTATATTCTCTTGAGCACAGGTTATTATGGTATATGTTTCTGCTTGGAAAACTGTTGCCATCTTCCCTGAGCTTTTGCTACATTTGTAACCTTTTGCGTATATTCCCGCTCCTGTACCTGATTCCATTTTGGATCCATCAGTGTACCACACCAGATTATCTTGTTCTGGTGGATCGAGTCCCTTTGTCCAGTCCTCTATTGTAGGGATTTGGACCTTAAAAGACCTATCAAACACAAATATAGTTTGCATTTTATCGGGTAACATGCTTGTTACCCGATCCAGGCCTTCATTCTCATCGAACTTTGTATGGTTAGTCTTTCGCTTAGAGGCATCCCATAGTCCAGCAACAGCAAGACGATGTAATGTCTTCCTTGCCTTGAATTCAAACATCATATGCAGAGGAGGGATATTGAGGTATCTCTCAATCGCTGCCGTAGGTGTTGTCCTGAAAGCACCCGTGATGCCGAGACACACTGTTCTTTGTAACCCGGTGAGTCGCGCTTTGCACGAAGTAAGCTTTGTTCTTGGCCACCACACTATGCTGTCGTATGTGATAATAGGTATTATCATTGTCCGATACAGCAATCATATCACTTTGGGCTTTAGACCCCAAGTTTTACCGTAGGTGGAACGAGACATGCCGAATACTCGTAAGGCCTTTGTCGTTATATTTTCCACATGAGTTTTCCACCTGAGATCTTTATCAAGCGTTATACCCAGATATTTAACTTCGGTGGACCAGGGCAGCTTTATTCCATTGAGGGAGAACTCTCCTAGGTTTTCTAGTTTTTTCTTCCTCGTGAATGGAATAATGACTGCTTTGCTTGGGTAGATAGAGAGGTGGTTCTTTGTACACCATTCCTCTGTCATACTCAATGCCTGTTGTAATAATCCAGAGACTATGTTCGGGAATTTACCATTGACCATTATTGCTATGTCATCTGCATAGCCTACTGTGTAAAATGGTCCGGTATTGAGTTTGGTAAGTAGCGAGTCTACCACCAAGCACCACAATAATGGTGACAACACTCCACCTTGCGGACAACCTCTTGTTGTTTTTGCACTAAGTCTGTCTCCCATCAGTTCCTAACTGACCATTCTGCTTCTCAGCATATAGTCAATCCAATTGCACGTGGTATCATTGATGCCATGTTCCTTTGCAGCAATGCGTATGGACTCAAATGTTGTCTTGTCGAAGGCTCCCTCTATGTTGAGGAAATCCCCGACAAAGATCTCTTGTCCCTCTAGCGCAGCCTTGGCTCGACTAGATTTGCCAGGGCTGTAGGCGCACTGTAGTTTATGTAGAGGGAATACTTTCAGTGGTCCCTCTCTTAGATACCCGTCTACCAGTTTCTCCAGAGCTTTTAAGAGAAAGGATGATAGACTGATGGGCCTGTAAGCATATAATTCGGTCTACCCTCCCTCGGTATAAAGATGACTTTGACCTCTCTCCATGCCTTGGGTACGTGCCCAAAGGCTATGCAGGCTCTGTAGAGCTTACTCAAATGGGGTATCAAAATAGATGCCCCTTCTTGCAATAGTATTGGGTAGATGCCATCCGGACCAGGGGATTTGAGAGGCTGGAAGCCCGCTATGGCCAGCTTCAGTTTAATTTCATCTACCACTTTCTTTGCCATGATCCAGTTATTTTTGGACGTGTGCCTTGTGAGCTCGTCCCTTGTGACTGGTTCCTCTTCATCGCTATTGCGCAATATACATTCCGGGAAGTGGGTCCTAAACATCACGCCTAGAGTGTCCTGTCAAGTTGCCGTGAGATACCCATTCTCATCCTTTACAGATGATAGTGGGTTTGTCTCAGTCATGGACATTGCTTTGCACAACCTCATTCTACTTAGCAGAGTTTCGATGGAGGTACAATGCTGCCGCCAATTAGTCCTTTTGGCCTTGCGTACCGCCGTGTTATACCTCGTTAGCATGTTATGATAGCCAGAAAAATCATTAAAGGCCTGTCGTGTTTCCTGACGTAATTTGACCAGTTCAGGAGTCCACCATGGTACCTTTTTGCAAAAGGCCTTTTTCTCTGGGCAATTATCTTCCCATGCACCGATGGTGCTCGCCTTGATTCTGTCCGCTTCGAATTTTATATCCAGTATGGAATTAAGCTTACCTTTAGGTCTCCCTAGATTTACTTTGAGGTCCCTCCTGTATGAGTCCCAACTTGTATGCCTTGGGTTTCTTCTTCGTCTAGTTTCGGCTTCTCCCGCCGTCCTAAACCTAAATCTAAATCTCTCTAATCTATCTATCTATCTAATTATGGTCAGACAGAGAGATTTCGTCCGATACATGCCAATTTTCCATATGAGCGCTGGCCCTGTTTGAAGCCAGATTCAGGTAAATAACTTCAGTTCTCGCAGATGTCCTGAAAGTAGGTTTATTGCCTGCGTTAAGGATTTGTAAAGAAGAGCTTATCACAAAGTCCAGCAAAACCTCCCCTCGTTTGTTGACATCTGTGCTGCCCCAAACGACGTGGTGTGCATTCGCATCGCAGCCAAGTATGAGGTCGAGATTTGTCTTCTGATTAGAGGTGTTACTGGTTCCTTTTGTTCATATAGGAGATAGGCAGAGGCAAGGATAATTCTCCTTTCCTCTGTGCCCGTGCCCATTTGGTTCAGAGCTGTTCCTTTAGTCTCAACTACTAAATCAGATCGAACAATTAAAATACCATTTAGATTTATGGAATAATTTATTTTGATTTTCAGTTTGTTTATTAATAATTTTCTACTTGCTTTGAAAAGAAACTCTCTTGATGTGATGATGCTCTCTGGTGGTGCAATTAATGTAGACTTAAGTACTGTTAAGGACTTATTGATAAAACTAGTGTTCCTGTGAACTTATACTCTATATATATCTTGATTCTTGCCCCTGGGATGATGTTGTTGATAATTATACGTATAGTATCTTTGTTAGCCCAAACTAATTATAATTTTGACAACATTGTATTTGGGAAAGAGAGAGGGATGGTAAAACTGGGAGGAAGCGAGCTTCACGTTTATTGTTTTAGGTAAGGAATGAACATTATGGTTGACATTTGACTGTTTACTAAAATAAATGAAGATCCAAAGATTCTGTGGTTTTATTCCTGCTGTATTACAAAATAATCGAACGATACTAGAACAGTGGTGATTTGCGTAAGTGCAATCTCCCACACTTGCAGCTCCGCTCCGGACTGGTTTTTTATTATTCAAGATTCTGAGTGTAGTCACAGAAAACTCACCGACTCCTTAAATTAGTCCCACATTGTTCCTGCCATGTAGACGTGAAGTTGAAGGGCTTCCTTCTACTGCATTCAGTTTAGGCAGGACCAAAACAACACGACGCTGACGGTGTAATATGCCACCGTTCGCACATCGAACTCGGGTTTTCGGGGTTAAATCCGAAAGCACTACTCAGCCAGTGCACTATCTTATCGTATGCATTAGATGCACTTCAAAAATCACAACCGATTTCACTTCAACTTATTATTTTGCAAGACACCGCGATATTTTTTTGCAAGAATGCAACCGCCATTTTCAGTAGCTTTGTTTTTACGTATGGCCTCATAAACACGATTGAATCCCAATTTTGACGTCGCATCAAGGGTGGCCGATAAATGAAAACCATCGGGAAGTCAGGATGTATTCCCTTAGGTTAAGACATCGTGTGTGGGTAGGTCGGTGGGTTATATCGTGAAAATGAAATCACACAGATTATATATTCACAGTTACAATCTTGCTTACTAATATTACGGATCGACAGTGATTCTACAACGTCTTAGCTCTAAGGCGGTCAGTACTCAACTGACATATTCTGCTGTCCCCACCACGCAAGTGGTTAGGAAAAGCGCGCCTTTTCGTAGTTGTTCTTGATTTGCCGCCAGGAGTGTGCTTGTGTTTTGTTTTGATGTTCGTACTATTGACTAAACCCGACAAATATAACTCATTTTCGGAAAAATGTCCTTTACGACAATTGCAATTGCCAGTATCGATATGTATATACGCAAATAAAGATATTGTAATGTTGGACTGTGAAAAATTCGGATGAAAAGATATTGTATATAGCAGAGATGAGAATGTTGATATGGATGTGCGGAGTGACGAAAATTTATAAAGTGAGAAATGAGTATGTATATTAGAGTAAGTTTGAAAGTGGCGCCAATGACAGAAAAGTTGAGGGAATCGTTTGCCCTGGTATGCTCTTGCAATGGGGAGGGATGAAAAGCATGTTAAGAATTATGAATACAAATGTGAAAGGCTACCCATATCCTATCCCTTCTCTATACTATCCTGCACAATCCTATTTGTCCTCAATACCTTCGCGAACGGTTTGAGTACCTCATCCCGAGGGGTAAACCTTGTCGCACGGCTACTTCGCTTCTCCTTCGTACTCAGCGTCACACTTCTAGCCGCTACGATGGCTCCTTCTCTGTTACTGCAGTGCATCTCTGGAACTCTCTTCCACACTCCATACGCGATAGCCCTTCTCTCGATGTCTTCAAGAGGAAAATTAAGGAGCATTTCCTTTCAACGCAATGAATTATATATATATATATATATATATATATATTATATATATGTATTTGTCTTTATAAACATAGGTAGGTCTTTTATGTATTATTATTTAGTATTATTGCTATTTATAATAACTAGTACTAGTTTCATCTTACTATATAGGTTTATATATTGTACACTGGATTACTGCCCTCTATTATGATCTCTATCACTCAAAGGTTTGCTGGAAGAAAATTCCATTTGGAGTTAAGCTCGCCTTTGTACATGAATTTTGTTATCAACTTGTTTAAATGTAATATCTTGTTGTACAATAAAGAATAAAGAAAGAAAGGATGAAGAGGGAGAGGGAGGCCAATGAAAAGATGGATTGACTGTGTGAGGAGTGATATGCAAGAAAAGGGAGTCAGAGATAGCGTGACGAGGGATAGGACGGTATGGAAGAAGAAAACGAATTGCGAAATGTTACTTGAACATGGGACATGGGTAGTAAGATGATGATGAAAAATTTTCTATTCTCCGTGGCCAACCAATCACTGCTTGTGGGCATGGATACCATCAATGAAACAACTGGATAGAGTAACTATAAAAATACGTTTAATACTAGCATTTAATACATAAGACTAAGCGTAGAGAGTAGGGACTGGGGTCGGGGTCACCGATGCGGCTGCGGCGGCTGCGGTGGTAGGAAGGAGAGCGCGCGCAGCGTAGCGTCCACGCGGGTCATGAGTGGCTCACGCCATCGCCACAGTGCCTCATCACGCACGGCCTCGGCCTTGAGCTCCTTGCAGGACTTGAGTGAACTCACGCAGTCGGCGCGGTAGTGCTGCAAGCGTGCGAACTTCGTGTCCAGCGGGTAGTTGCTGCACGCGCCGCCCAGGCACGCCAGCGGGAAGTGGTTATGCAGCGCCAGCACGCGGTCCGTCTCGTGGAATGCCTGCAACACACGTGGACAATGAGCAACTTGAACGTGACGTCACTAAACCATACAACTCAATACACGCATCGAGTATTATTCAATATCTATGCATCATCATTACTATCAATCAACAAAAACACCAAAACTGCCGATAGATAGCACTAGTAGTACTACATAAGTATAGTAAAATTGACTTTCACCACACTCGACAACTGGCTCCTGATTCCTACCCCACGGCCCACCGCTTTCAGGCACAATTTGAAGTGTAACATGTGGCTCAAAGACCGAAAACGCTCATTGATCGAAAAAATAACTCAGAACGCATTGCGGCTTCTTTAAAATGACCACAACGCGTCCTGGCAGTGAAGAAAAACAAAACCGGCCAAGTGCGTGTCGGGCCACGCCCAGTAATAGGGTTCCAAAGTTGCATAATAATGCGGACTAAACAGAGGGTTTTGTTGTTTTTACATGAACATTAGAACGGTTTCAGCGGCTCACAAAGTCTTAAAACGGGCCCACATAGGATAATGTTTTTTTTTAATCTATATTCTCGCGTTTGACCACTATCTCGCCTGATGGTAAGCGATGATGTGGTCTATGGTGAAGCACGCTTGCCTAGATGTAATCTATTCACTCTTGACATAAACTAAATAAGGACTAACTGGTAACTAAAGTTATAAAATCCAACTTCGCAACTGAAGTTAGAAAAATATTATCTATTTGAGTAATACCGCGGGTGCGAATTGCGAAAGGAGTCGATACGAGCACGCGTTAGAACCACGGGGAATGGTATAGGTCATTCCTGGATCCTTGCGTGCACGCTCCTTGTTTATTTCTCTTTCGGAATTAGAAAAAAATCGTATGAATTCACCTCTAATCTCCTCTAATACCGCAGATTAGAGGTGAATCCTCTAATCTGCGGTATTCACTATTTCATTATGCTACTTATCATAGCTTCATAGTTTTATGCTACTCAATTAGTGATGAAGTCGGGTCGAATATTGACTTTATAGAAGGTTATCGACAAAAGAAAATTAGTAATTTGCTTGGAAATCGAATGACTTTACTTTTACGTTTTAATTACAAAACGTCGAAAATACTTCTGCACTAACACAAAATAGACTCCACCGCGCGCATGCGCCGTATGGACTACGGACTGCTACTGCCAACGACTCTGGCCACTCCAATGCGTTATTCGAGCTTAAACATTATTAATTTAGAAATCATTATTATTAAGGATGTTATGATTTTATTTTTGTATATTTTTACATGGTTCATATGCATAAATTTACTATCTGTTTTACATAGCTAACAACGTTATTTAAGTAATTTTTCAATGGCATTTGTACAAAATTTATACTGTTCCAAGTACGTTTTATAAGTTGGTCGACTATTACTCGTAAACTTGTTAAGCCTTGTTATCCGTGATAATTTTCCTTTTAATTTCGTTATATTTACTACTGTCGTGAATTTTTTCACACGGCCAAGAGCAACCATTTCGCTGGCAGGGGGGGGGGACACTTGACTCTAACATAAATTTGCAACTTTAAGCTAAATTTTACGCAAACGAATCTCTGAATCGAAAAATGGTTTGAACAAACCCATAATATATTTGAATGGCCTATCCAACGATACCCCACACCATGGGATAGACGAGAGAAAAAAAATACATCCCCACTTTACGTCTATGGGAGGTACCCGAAAAAAAATTATTTTTCATGAATTTATGTTACCACTTTGTCGGAATTATGAATATGTATATATATGCCAAATTATAGCTTTCTAGTACGTAGATTGTCTGAGCTAAGCTGCGGACGGACAGACGGACAGAGCGAAACTATAAGGGTTCCTTGTTGACTTCGGAACCCTAAAAAGATATTAGGTCCGCCTTTGTACCTTTTGTGAATGAAGTCTAAATAAGTAAATAAGAGAAGCCAGAACGTGTTCTGAGCATTAATTGAAGCAACACAGCGCGAATAGGCGACGGAAGAAAGGGCGCCAACGAAAAGGACAATGGCAGAAACCTATACATTGTTTTAGCTGAGATTAAATTCCTACGACTCTAAATGAAAAATATCTGGTTTAATTCTGGGTCATCTTCTGAATTAGTTTGTGCAGGAATTTTTGTTCAAGAATGCCGAAAATAATATATATTCAGTCATGAACTTTCGTAAGTTATGTCTGGGCAACTTTTAATAATATGTTTAATAGATAATATTAATACAATTTCGTAGCAGTAAAAGGGCAATAACGCATTAGTATTTCCCTTTCCTAGTTATTTCAGCATGAAAAGTGAAATATACTCTTTGGAAAGAGTACGGTACATTTATTTATTAATCGCCTATGACGTGTATCAAAAGGTCGTCGTCAACAACCAAACCACATTTTTTCTACGACACACGACGAAGTAATTTTTTTTTTTCTACGACACTGCAGTATTCTTACCACCTGCAAGGACACCTACACTTAGACATTGACTATATTGTTAATTTATTTACTCTGTTTTATTATAATAACAAAGACGTTATACATAATACTCTTGGCAGAATAAGTTTAAATGGCAACATTAAGCTAATGAGAGTTAATGAAAAAGTCAAATAACTTTCATTTTGAATGTATTTTTTTATCCGTGATGAATCAATTAATGTAATACTTTGAAAAAACGTAGTCAATTAATGGCATTTATTTCATATATAACTCACTTTCAGACGCTCAAATTTAATTCAGCTAAGATTTCGCCATTGTTCTTTACATATGGATGGATGGATGTTGTTTTCATGGTTTTCAGTGTCGATAATAATACCTAATACGTGGACTCAAAACCAAAACCCAAAATTTCGCCAACGAGATTTTTCCAATATATCGTCATGGGTGTCATATTCATGGTTTTTGGGGTCGCTAGAGTCTGGCAAACGAAAGTAGACACTCGAATTATTTGCAAACTTTTTATATGGCTATGCCAACCTCAATTTTTTAAAACAAGATGGCGTGTTATTGGTGATTTGTTGTGGTCTTGATCAAAGCATTTATTAAGTGAAAAATAATAAAACAATTAAAAGTGGATTACGGGAGATGTTGTTTCGCATAATGTCTAAATATTAAGAAAAACAACAGGATAAAGACGCCGAATTCAAACAAAAACAAGATTGTTTTCGTGTGTTAGATTTCATAAGTTAGTATGACGCTAATAAGTTGATACTGTGTTTTAATTCGTAATCATTATTAATCTTTTCGTAAAAACTTTTTCTCTATTTTGATTCACATTCATTTTATAATAAGTTATACACCTTCGTAATAATGCATTATGGTTATTTATCAAACCATAATAAATGTTGCTTTGTAATTTTAACTCATTTTTTTTGCTTTTACGGAAAATCCGGAGAATGTAGCAGGGGTTGATGAAATAGTGAAAACTATTGAAAATGTTACGGATTTAGGGCAGAAAGTAGTTTTTGCGTTGATATGCTGATTTTTTTTTAATTTGCCGCTCTTTTTCAGCCTCTACTTTCGTTTACCAGGCTCAAACATCCATACTCGTTTTTCGATCCCATATTCGTTATTAGTGACCCCAAAAAACACGAAAACGACACATGACGAAAAATATGTAAATTTTCAACGGCACCGTTTCTTCTGTCTCGTGGTTGCATCAGTTAATGCTTAGAACGCGTTCTGGCTTTTCTTGACTGCAACAACGTGTTGTGGCCGATTTCTAAAGTGCCACAACGCGGCATTCGCGTTCTGCCCGTTTGAAAGAAGCCGCAACGCGTTCTGTGGGCTTATGCCTAATTTTTTAACATACTCGATCGTGATAACGCAAACGATCTCTTATGTCTATTTGCATACAATACAAAAAAGGAGGTTTCTCCTTATCGTCACCAAACGGTGGCGCTTATTCAGTTTCAATAGAAATCGACGTTTACGTTGACGTTTATCCGATTCAATATGAGTAAAAACTCGCACCATGCCCACTGAGCAATTTTTTAGCTCAATGAGCGTTTTCGGTATTATTTGCTTTTCGGCCTTACATACATATTTCTTACTCATGCAGATATAGCGATGTTCAGCCCGCATCTACTCAATACATTGTCGTGTTGTGCTCACCTTGACGTACTGGCCCGGCTTGGTGAAGTTCTTGGTGCGCGTGACATGCTGCAGCATGTGCATGTAGTGCGGCACGCCGTCCTCCCAGCCATGCTCGTGCCCCAGCGTGTCCAGGAAATACAGGTTAGAGGCGTGGTACGACGAGCGCGGCGGCTTGCCCACCGCTGGGACCGCGAGCGGCTGTACGCGCGCCATGAGCCCGGCCCAGTCGTCGTCCTGCAGTGGCACTATGACCTCGTCGATGTCCAGCAGCGCCAGCCAGCGGTACTCGTACATGTGCCGGTACAGGCAGTCGTTGTACGGGATCAGCTCCATCTGCCGCTTGTGATTGAGCTTCTTCTTCAAGTACATGTGTTGCAGGCCCGGAAGGTTGGGCTGGCCGCCCGGCAGCGTGACGGGCGTCACGGTAACCGTGCCCTGCGCCGCGTAGTAGTCCAGCACCTTGGTGATGTTGGGGTGCACCTGCAACTCGTAGAAGAAGATCTTGTCAGCGCCCAGCAGGCGCACCAGCTCGATCCACTCTACTAGGCGCACGGACAGGTCCTGGTACAGGAAGTCCAGCCCCTTGACGCACACGGCGAAGTCCTTGCGCTGTGCGGGCGGCTGCGGGCGAGCATAGTGCACGCGCAGGTTGTTGGTGGCGCGGTCACAGGCGCCCTCCACTAGCGACACACTGGCGGGTACCAGCGTGCGCACCTCTGCGGGCAACACGCACGCCAGAAGGTACGGCTGTAGCACATTGTTGCGGTAGTTGCCCCACTTATTGTTCCACACGTACTTGTACTCCAGCACGCGCACCACCACGGGAGCCGGGCGCTCCTCGAACCACAGCTGGCAGTGCGTGGTCAGGCGCGGCTGGATGCGGTCGTGCACGGCCAGGATGCGCACGGCGGGCCCGATTAGCGACGTGTTGCGCGCGTCCAGGTACGCGCCGAACATGTGGAACACGCCCTCGGACGAGCGCATCGTCTGCCAGTACGTGTTGTGGAACTCCAGGTCGTAGATGGACGGGAAGGGCGCGCAGTCCTTCTTCTTGAGGAATTTGTTCTGGTCGTTGCGGTGCTTGTGCCAATATGAAAGCGGCAGCGAGGGCAGGCGCCGCTCGGCGTCCGCGCGCAGCTCATCCTCGGTAAGCACGCGTGAGTCTGTGTGCGGCAGCGCGTGCGGGGGCGCGGTGCCGGGCGGCGCGGGCGTGCTGGCGGCCGGCTCCGACTGAAGCAGTAGGCGCGCGGGGGGAGCGGGAGCCTCGCGGCGTGGCGGCGGCGCTAGGCGCGGCAAGGCCAGCCCCGCCAGCGTGCCCCAGCACAGCAGCGCCGCCAGCCAGCGCAGGCGCGCGCGCTGTGATCCGCCCCAACCCCAGCGCACGCACCACCCGCGCATCACCTGCAACCACCAGAGATACACAGTTAGACATAGTACAGTAGACTACACAAAGACACAGTGACAAAAGCGACACTCGCCTGGCCGCGGCACCGCCCTCACATGGTGGCTACTCGAACGGATCACACTATAATTTACTAGTTGAGCTTATCATTATGAGACATCATGAGCAGATAGAACCCCCATTAATCGGATGCTCCCCTGCAATGCTCTCACATCATTTGGTTGTTGCTCCGATTAAAAACATTTGTGACAATGACGACCATGGCCCTGACATGTGTCTGTTGTGTCACGCTAGAGCAGCTAGACCATAGATATAGTATGTATCTTTTTCGTAGCAAAAAAAAACTAAATTTGTGGGCTAGACAGAACTCAGAAGCATAGAACGAAGAGTACTTCTGTGTAAAGGTTTAGTGGAAATAATTATATAATTGTGTAGTTATGGGTGGCTTCGACTTCCAACCAGACAGAGGAATCCGTCGTCAGAGCAGATAGAGTGCAGTGTGCCTCTCGGAAGGAACTGATGCGGCCGTAGGAAAATGCGATAGTGTTAGGAACAGTAAACATGGTAAATATCCCGTTTCTAATGTTAATGTTAGTGTTAGGAAAGGCGACCAGCTCCTCTCGAGGTTGGTGCATCTGAATGCACCTGTGGAACCGCCACCCAGCCAAAACAGCCAGAGTGGAGGAACACCGCGTAGAGTTAGTTCTAACATAGACCCAGCCCTATCAGACTGAGAAATCAAGAGTTTAAAGTGGACTGTTAAATATTAATTAATTTTTCGTTTCGATGGTACATTTGATCAAACTTTTTGGGCCCAGTAGGTGGGCAATAGAATTGAATTCTTTTTAAATATTAATTAAAAAACATATATTATGCAGACGACATCATAAATTCGGGTTATTCCCTGAGTACCCCGATCCCCAAGGCCTCCCATAAATCAATCACATCATCAACATCGATCTGATTTATTTTTAACTCAATTAAAAGTTTGTTTAGCTTAAAAGTACCGTCAACAGATGATATGTTAAATAAAATTATGTTACTTACTTAACTTTGAAAGAAATATCGGTTAGTCCCGCTATGCTCGACTCGAAAAATAAAAGTGCCGCTATGCAATCACAGGTTTTAATTATTATCACAATAGTTCCTTTTTCAATACAGAAATTCAAAATACCTACTCTACATGGAACATTAAGATAATCTAAATAATTTGCAAAAACAGTCTCACTTTCAGGTTTTTTTTTTTTTAATGTTACAATTTTTTATAGTTAGCTCTAAAATACGCAAAATACGCGCTTGGTCGTGAAGTTGCGGCAACCAGCCCGTTTTAATCTAACCTAACCTAACTCTAAAATAATCTTTTAACATGCAAAATCAGTTTCACTTTCATTATTTTTTTTACACTAAAGCAAATCAAAAATGTTTTTAAAAAAATATTATTAACTTTAAAGTCTCAAAACATGCAAAAATCAACTATGAAAATAATCAACATTAGTAACATATTAAAAAAAAATATATTTTCAATTAGATTTTCAAAAAATATACAAAATTAACAATATTATAATCGTGAAAATACCAGTATTTTCAATTATAAATATAAATTATGACGCAAGTGAAAAAAGACGGACATTATTGTCCAGTCGGCCGTAGCTCTTTTGTTTATTATATCAGCTCAGGTAAAATTTTTGTTCCATCATCGGACTACCAGACGTACGGTGACGATGCGTCATCGGTACATGGTGGATATCCCACCCATACGCACAAAACGTTTTGGGAACGCTTTTATTATGCGTACAGCTAAGGAGTGGAATGCCCTGCGGGAGTCTGTGTTGCCCGATAGCTACAATATAGGGGTCTTTAAGTCAAGAGTGAATAGGTTTATTCTAGGCAAGCGTGCTTCACCGTCGGACACATCATCGCTTACCATCAGGTGAGATAGTGGTCAAGCGCGAGCTTATAGACTATAAACACCCATATTTAAACTGTAATTACCTCTATTAAAACTATGATTCGACATTGTGCAACATTTCAAATAAACTATTTTCATCTTAATAATAATTTACTTTCAAACACACACATTTAAGCACTTTTTATGCCGATCGTACAAATTGAAAACAATAGAAAAAAGAAATGTAATAATATTTATCGTATTCGGGGTTCTCCGGGACGAGGGCCTCGGAGATCAGGGTACTCAGAGAATGACCCATAAATTCGCTCTTCCATCCGAAAAATTAGTTCGTCAGAAGAGACCGGTCAGTGACTGTCGGTGACAGACTAGGAAGGCGGCTCGGTAGTGTGAGTGTCTCTGAAGGTCAGAACTCGACCTGCAGCTATGTTTTTATATATCATTTTTTTTTTTTTTTTTTTTTACTTTGTTTAGGCCTGTGTTTGACCACAATCTCACCGTGGTCAGTGATGATGTGGCCGATGGTGGTAAGCACACAAAGCCTAGAAGGGAACTGGCTCTCAAGTGCTGCTGTCGGAACACACCGGAAGGTGCTTGGCGACAGATTTTCAACTTGAGGGTGGTTGCCAGCCAGGCGGGTACTACAAAGTACCCTACCACCCGTGCAAAACACCAATATCACAACTAATCTTATGTTCCAGGAAATGGTAGACAGATAAATAACTAATAGACCAGGGTTTTTCCAGACCAGGAATTTTCGATGGAAAATTAGGGTGCTTTTTCGATATTAATTCAAAATAAGGTGAAACAATAAATATTTCTAATGAAATAAATTACAGCGCATTTGGGACATAAAAAGGATTTTTTTTTTTCTAAATGATAAAAAACCAAAAACTTGGTTTTTTGAATTTTTCACATAAATTTTGAGGTTATGTGAAAAAAGAGTGAATATAAAAGTTTTAGATCTTTTTATTACCTACAACTTTACCATTTGACTTATTTCCATAGGACTATATATTTTTTTTGGTTTTAAAAATTATCGACCCTGGTCTATAACTCTTGTGAACCGAAATCATTTTAGAAATCGGTAAGAATTAAATGTTGTTGAGGTCGTTTAGTATACTCATTACTCAATATTCTGAGACGTGACGTGTGTGATGCATCACACAATTACTTTTACTTTACTTTACCATGCAAATAGGTGACATAGAGATACGTGCTTCCTATTTACCTTGCTTAAAACAAGTCGTTCAAAGAACTCGAAAATGTCTAGGCGAGCGAGAGGGGATACTAGAGGCGATAGGTACAATTCAGTTGGCACGTCAATAATTAAAATGTAATCTAATTGAAGCCCCTCTAAATATCAGTCTACCTGACTTGCCATCGGCTTCCGGTCCAACCGGATTCCGCGGAGTACACATATATTTAAATAAAGCGGCTATCTATCTGACCTCCACAACCTAGTAACTGGGCAAGACTGCTGTTAGATTTAATGGCTTCTGACTACCGTAAGTAACGACCATGTCAGCTGTTGAACCAATGACCTAACGACACGTACTTGCCGAGACATGGAGGAGTCTCGGTGTGTTACGGATGGTCACCCATCTGCCTCGTGACCTCGGCAAGAGTAACCTTGAAGGTCGAACCGTGCGGCTGTTATTATTTAACATCGTTTCGTCCGTATCAACAAAAATATAATTGAAGCCTTTCTATAAAGGTATATAGATTTGAAAGCATTGTTGGGAATGATCTGTTAGTCGCATATTTGAGGTGCACAGACGGCGCGGGTGGGGTCGACGGCCGGGTGCGCATGCGCCGCCGCGCCGCCGCCGCCGCCGCCCGGGAGCGCAGGGACCGGTCCGCCATTCCCGCACACCTGCACACCGGCGCTCTCAGTTTTTGCGAACGTGTCAAGTCACTGCGCCCTTCAACTTTTCAGAGCCTCTAGACAAGTGCCATTCGATTTCTGCGATGGTGATGGTCAAAATGCCAAAATTTAAGGCACCGATCACGTGACATTTCGATAGCGCTTGAAAATCACTTACATTTTTGTCATATTTGAACATTTCCAATTGCTATCGCGGCCTTTTCGTTGATAGAATGTTGCTCGCTTGTGGGGAGCCTCAGCTAAGGTTACACGACAACCGTGAGACACATACATAACACACCAAATTAATTTTATAGACATATAAACAAAAATAATGTGCACGCTTGCTTGCGGCAGAAAACAGTGACGTTTAGGCTAAGATCATACTTTGTGAACGATGTATTTTTTCGTCTCGTATTTTTTTATTTTTTTATTGAATCTACGCCTAAACTGTGACACTGCACAGCTATGCTGTTAGGATGCAGTGCAGTGTCACTGCTGGCTGATAGCGAGCTTTACCAGACAATGTTGGGGAGTGCATTCGAGTGCAGCTGTTGACGGCCGGCGCAACTGTCGCAGTGCGCTCACTAGATGGCGTGTGAGGCGATCGACCCACACACTGTCCAAGTATATTGATAGAAAGTAGGCAGCACAGTGTGCTACATGAGCCGCTGTGTGTACTCAACGCCCGGCGGAACTATCAACATACAGACAGATTTGCAAGACTGCTGCACAAAGGTCCTAATGTAGCTAGCTCTGATACGGGAGCTCTGTAGCGAGGGACACCTCACTCGGCAGGCAGAGCTCACTCATGCGTGTAATCGGTGTAATACACACCACGCTATAAAACCACGTTAAATATTTCCGGCCCGCGTCCGCGCCGCGTAACTTGCGTCTACTCATGCCCACCGCGCACCGGTTACCTAAGAATACGTACGTGTTTGGTAGATTACCATAAATAAATGTGCTGCGGCATGTCAATGAGGCAGAACGCGTCAGTGTGGGGTGCCTTGACTTCTGACCCCTGACCCCTGAGCGTATGACTAAAGATATCACCTACCACAATCTGACTTCTTGAACCCCAGGAACAGCTGCCACCGGGACGTAATCTGTAGTGGTCTATGTGTGCAGAAAGCACCCTATCGATTTCGCACCGAATATGACACACGAGCTGGAGTGTCCACTGTAGAGGACCTAACGTAAGCAACTAATGCTGCAATTACCGTGGCGCCTAGCGATGGGCGTTGAATGAACGAACTAGTTAATTCGACCGTCGACGTACAATGAACGATTCGACGGTTCACCGATAATCAACGAACTAGTTGAATTCGTAGACGGCTAATCTAAGACTCGACTACGTTCATGTCGACTTGTAACGCGACGACCGACGCGAGAACTTAGTTGGATAGTACAAGTTCAAACGTCCGAAAAAATAACAACAATGGACGAATATCGAGCAAATTAATTTGAACTCTGACTCTAGAATTAAAGAGTTGATATTTCTGTAGGCCGAATGCTATTTTAGAGTTAAAATGTATTGTGTGTGTTAAGAAGAAAAGGACGCCAATAGTTTCACGTGTGCAAGCGATGGACCGATTGAACGATGCGACGTAAACCGGTTTGTACTTGTTTACGTTCAATCGACAAGTTGAAAGTTGTCGTCGAACCGTCCGTCCGTAGACGCCGCGCGTCGCGTTGTCGCAAAGTTTATAAAGAACGTCTACTTAACAAAGTTTCGTTATGAACTAGTCGATAAATTCAACTAGTTGATCGACTCGTCGATCAACGAAAATGGACGGTCTAGTTTCGTTAACGAAAATTACGTCGACGACCCATCTCTAGTGGCGCCTAATGTGTTCAACATATTTAAAGAGTTTTCCATAGCGTCTGGCTCACATAAGCCCAGCTGTCACTCATATAGATACACTATATATATCATATACACTGCTGATCACTGCTGTACAAACTGTGCTACATCCAATTTGTAATGTGCTAACAAAGATGGAAGGACCGGAACCATGTCGGAACGATTGCACGAAGATAACGATTATAATACAAGCATACATACATATATGTCATTACAGTTACCCAATTCTATGGTGTTGAAGAAATCACAATATTTTATAAAACCAGCCCGTTACTATCCCACTGCAGGGCAAAGGCCTCTTCTCATACAGAGAAGACGAGCATGTGAACTGCACAACTGGACATCGTATTTTTCAGGAGACAGTGTGAACAGACACTCGTCAGTGTTTGTCTGAAGCTGTTGGAGGCTCACAGACACTGCGGACCGATTATATGATCGTCTCGTGGAGGCTGCACTGCGCTGTACAGTTAGCGGCACAGATAGCGCGCGGTCTCGGGCGCTGTTAACTGTACCGCTGAGGCTGAGGAGAGAGTGTGCAATCGTGACGTCGCGCGTGGGGAAGGTCTAACTCGAACTAATACTTAGCACCAAACATATCCAACTACTGTTGTTCGATCCTTTGTGACTTATAGTGCGCGCCACAGACGCACACTCTGCGGAACACTGAACAAGTCTTAGTGTTCCCCCCCCCTCCCGCGTGCCCCCACACTCCACTGACTCACACAACCTTCTAACCGGAAATAAGTGTGTTGTGTTAGCGGTTCAATTAATGGTTTATTTGAATTCCGCCTCCCATGCATCCGCACGCTCGGCGAGTGCGGGGGGACGCGGACAATGTCGCACACACACACTCTTTGACAACATAAGTGGATACTGCCCGTGTGACCGCTCCTCAGACATTGCTGACAGAGCCAGTCTACTGACAGACTGACGGGTGCCCCACGTGTTGGCACTTGTCCGATGTTAACTTCTGTTGAGCTTTCATAGCTTGCATGGTTTTCCACAAGACTGTCTACTTTTAGATACCTACAGTTGGGCACACCGTAGCGCTCGCGCGAAATTGCAGTCGACGGACGCTATCCTCCGTAACTCGGCTAATACATACAGTCTATTAGTATTACGATAGTTATCCATACCATAATTCGATCGTAGATGTCATTCATTTATGTCGTACATACACTAAGTATGGAGTTGGAGGAGTTGTTTAATATACGGACCTTGTGGAAACTAGAACAAATTGCCGTGTGTTCAAGCGTTTTTGCCATACCTATTATTGGAATCAAATATAACAGCTCGCAATGTTAGGACCCATTAATATTATTGCTAATTGTTATCCGTGGTGCTAGGCATCTGGGCTTATCCCAGTTGTAAACGACCCTTTGTGCCTACTGGCCTTGTTTGTTCTGTCTCCTGCTTGGTATGGAGGGCAGTGGAAATTTGTATATTTTTCTACCTCTTCCTTATTCTTGTCTGATTAATTTCGTTGCGGGATCCAAGACAGTTCAATTCATCCACCGGGACTTCGCCTAGCTTCATTGCCTCGGCGTTTTTCTGGTGGTCGCCACTGTTGATTCTGGCTTTCAGGAGTAGCAGTGGTTTGGGAATAGTGCGGTGGGATTGTCCCATAAATACACTAAGTAGTGCGAATAAGTTCCTACACGATAATGAAAATTTTTAATTGAAAACGAGTAGATTCCAATCAATACTAAGTAATCTTAGTATCTATCGTAGAATCTACTCGTTGAAATCATATCGCGCGTACTGATATAACATCAGATGATTATGGTTCCCTTTGACGTGACGTCTTTTATAAAGAGACGACAAATCAGTACATAATAACAGATGTACTGACGGCCTCTTCAACTTTGGTGCTAGGCATATTATCACACAGTGAGAAAGCAATGGTGGTCCAGTGGTAACGGCCGCGACTTACAAGTTGTAGGCCGTGGGTTCGAATCCAGGCAGGCGCTTTACTTTGCGTACATTAACGGAGAAAGAAAACATCGTGAGGAAACCGGCATGTCCTAGAATCAAAAATTCGATGATATGTGACATCGACCATCCCACACTGGGCCCGCGTGGTGGATTACGGACCATACTCTCACACAAAAAGGATGCCTGTGTCATTAAAAGGTTTATGATGATGATGATGATATACAATACACACCCATAGAGGTACCTGAATCGAGTCAAAATTGTTATTTTCATTCATTTCGCCGAAAAAGGAGTTAGTGACAGGACGGTGTGGAAGAAGAAAACGTGATGCGCCGACCCCAATTAACATCGGACAAGGGCAGGAAAGTTGATGTTCATTTCGGCGACAACGTAAACGAAGAAAATTATAACATATTTAGGACAATAAACATTTACGTGAATTAACGTGCTACTAAGTGATCTGTCTGAAACGACCTTTACAATATTTTCCACATAAACAAGGGGCTCATTAATTAGTTAGATACGGTCGCAGTGCGGTGTGGCACTGGCAGTACGGCTGGCAGCTCGCGCATGCATTACAGCGGCATTTGCGTTGATAATGCAAGCACAACACACATGGCGTGTGCGGACTGTGACTGCGACGGAATTAGCGCCGGCATGCGGAACCACGCCGACTAACAGAGCTGAAGACTCGACATCGTCATGCGGCAGCGAGCCTCCACTCACACCGGGAGAACAGGCAGGAAAGACGGCGCTCCTGCATTGCAGGGTGCTTTCGACATCGAGTCATGGCAGAATGTGCCACCCAACACAACTAACAACATTTTTGAAACTAAGGAACAAACTTCGAAGAATTTTTCGCGAATAACGTTTCGCAGTTTCAGAAAACTTACTTGTATTTGTAACACACCATAGTGAAGCGTGCGAGCTGTATTTGTAAGAAATTAAACTCAACGACACCTTCAATTAATGCATTTATACGTTTATTCTTACTTAAATTTAAGTACCCTTTTAATATGCTGATTATTATCGTATGAGAAAGTATTTACGTTGATACGTTACAATAGTCTATTTATGTCAATGACAAAGGCACATTATTTCAGATTTCCTCCTCCAGCTAAAATGTGAATGTGTGGTCGCTGTAACGATCGCTGAGCCACACGTCGGTGTCCCGATACACACTAATATAACAATGTGTCCAGTCTGTTCGCTCGTGCAGGAAGCGCGCCGCACGCAGACTTCAAACGACATGAGTCCGCTTCTGATGCCTGTGACGTCAACGCAGGATGGATTCCTTCCTCGCGTCACCGCGTCGTTCCCAGAAGTCGGTGGCCGGTTCCACGATCGATAGCTCACACATCATGTATGTCTATGTAGTTAGGAGCACAGTGCTGCTAGTGCACACGCAAAAAATGCGCGGGGCTCACCCGCGGGCTATTAATACGGTGTAGACGAGCATCAATAACGGCGTGCGCTTGTATCCTCGGCTGGCATTGCTAAGGCCCCTACACATGTGGCAGTGGAATGCTCAGGAATAATGAATAGGAGTCTTAACTCTGCCACTCTAAGTCTAGACACTGTTTAGCGATTGCGTAGCACATTCTATATTATCTATAGAGGATTTGAATTTAGAATCTGCACATCAGTAGCTAAACAGCTCAGTGTTTTTTTTTTGGATATGGACTGCTGCGTTTCATCCAAACCCGTTCAGCCGTTAAAACGTGAGAAGGAAAAAACAGTATGGATGTTCTTAATCTGTACTACCTAATCGAAGATCAAATAGTTGAAATGAAAATATAAAGGCACCTTGCACCAGCTGACTCACCAAGAGAACCAGTGACCTAAATGATCTTATAATTATCACTCGAATATTTGAGTAAAACTGCTAGCTTGCCAAGAAGTGAGTGCAACAAGCCGCGTCACTTCAAGACACGCGCGCCCGGACCTGGACAGATATTCAGATTGTATAGAATGGGGAAATTTCTACCACTCCTCTCTACTTCGTCTTCGGGTCATACAATTTGACTTTACTAATCGCTATCACGACGCTTTCGTTGCTAGAATGTCACTTGTCTTGAGCCTCAGATGCTATTTCGCATTCGTTCAGGATCACATTGCGGGTTTAGCTATTTGATTTCTTATTTCATGCATATGCGAGTACTGAATCAATTGAGAAATTACAGTGAACGAATATAACTTGAGAACGGTACTAATTCTACAATTATTATATCGGTGCAACCCCGGCTCCTCGTCATACCGACCGCACTGTTCCTGCAGCAGTTGGTAATGCTGACAGCACAAAAACTGAAACACATCGCCACAACAGGATTCAACCGCACGATCATTTATCTGTGACGACATTCCTGTTCCGTTCACTGCTGGTACCACATAATCTCGGCGCGTCGGCGTCGCTTACCTCGCACCGAGACATCGGATGAGACAGCACTGTCACTGGTCACACTTAACTCTCGTCACTGCTGTCACTGTGTGACCGGCCGCGGTCAGGTGTGTCAGAGCTTCGCACGCGCACTGCCGGGCGCAGGCAGCGCGCCGCCATATCTACCAAGCCTTATCTGCACCATCGCTAATCAAATGCGATCGTTTCTTATCGGCAAGGGTCAACACAAAACGCATTGTTATCAGCAAGGGTCAACAAAGCTTCTTAGTAGGACCTACTTAAGGGATTTATGTCAACAGGTGAATGAGGCTTTATACGTAATGAATAGATAGGCAAATAGATCGTATAGTTCAGATGAGAACATACACCAGCATTACTAGGAGTGATACTGGTTAAAACAGAAGGTCAGGTCATCAATTGAATTCATTTATTGCGGGCTCAGAAATAATGTTCTCAAGTTCGGAACGCAGCTCGACTTACTTCTAGGCAACAATAAAGTTGTCAGAACTAACCACGAACGAATTTATCTAGCATTGCAAACGCATATGCTGCCAGAACTCAAGAATGTTTCTACATGTGGTGAAGCAAGATGAATAGCCTCTGGCACTATGTAGGTTCTCAATATCAGAATATTCTTGACACAACTGTAAAATATTAGCATACATTAGAGACCGGCCGACAAGCAGTATCCTCGACACAGGCGACGGCAACGCGTCGGGTCGATCACCCTGGAAACTGCATAGGCCTTACAAGCAATATTGTAGCGTCAGTGACGCCACTGACTGGCGACTGGTCGGCAGTCAGCACCACACGAGGGGCCGGCTTGTGATTGTGACGTCACGTAGTTATGCCAAAGGGCAGGCGTGAAGGCCCAGAGAGGTGAGATGGGCGCTCTATGCGAGAGAAAGCGCGGAGATGCGCCGCCGCCGCCGGACCAACTGATGAATATTCTAGTGCGCGGCATGCAGCACGATCATCTCGCGCACGGTTTCAAAATTATCTTGATTGTATGCATCTATAGCTTTTAGGTTATTAGGGTACTTTAGTACATTCGTATAAAAAGATGGCGCTCGACGAGCCTATCGAATGAACGATATACCCATATTACAAAGTACAATCGTGCGCCGTGTTTGTAGTTGTCGACGATCGAGGATAGTATTCATATACAACAAGTCGCATAATATCTGCACATTCAAACCCTGCTGCACCGACCAGTACAGAACCAGCGGGTACGTCGAATATTACTTGTAACTGTTATTATTCTGTAATTCCAGAATCCCAAGTGTAAGTCTGCATCACACGGTGAACCCGAACACAAAGACTTGCGTTACCGGCTCACCGCGTCACACAGCGGCCACAGATTGAAGACATAATTCTTCAGACGATTCAACGGTGATGCAACAGCCACATGATTCGCTCAGAGCCGCTCACACAGTCCGCCCGCTTGGCCGCCTCCTAGCACCGTTCCAAAAGTTTTATGATCGCTTACATAAGACATTCGTTATACATAATCACGTTGCAGCGTCTCACATATCATATTGTCTGTGTTTCAGCGAGTGCGGCCACAGCACTGTGGGAAGGCGCAGAATAGATGCTCGTTAGAAAGTGTGTCGCCGCCTGCGCTAGCCGCCCGTGCGGGGAGATCCGCAGAGATAACACTCGCACTACATCTCGCATATCGCTCACTATGCTGTAATGTAGACGATGTACAAATAACTCGATCTGGATCGAGTCTCCAATCTAAATGGCACAACTCAATTGGGATTCGGTACCTCTCTTAAGTATTGCCCAAGCAGGAATGCTTGGGCAACACTTAAGGTTCCTATGAAGAGTGCGGATACGTCATTATCATCATCACTAGACAATGCTGGTTGACTGGCACTAGTACTCACGAACTATAATGCGCCTACGTCACAAGTAGATGCACTCTCGCATTCGAAAACATGTAAGTCTGATGGTGAAGATCCTCATAATCCAATCATACTTAATATTCTAAATGTGTTATTCCATCACGCAAAAACGACTGAACGGATTTGGTTATATCCTGGATTAACATAATGAATACTTTTATTTCGATGGGCGGCTGAAACCTCTGTGGACAGCTAGTATCAACTATAATTTATATAATATATATTTTTTTATAATTTATATTTAACTTAAATTGCATTTTATCTATGAATGTGCACACAAACAGAATTTATGACACGTTTTGGCAAAGAAGTATGATAATGTTGAGAGCTAGACTCTCGTAAAGGTGAACCAGCAGGATATGCACGCGGCTATGACATCACTCGAAGATAACCAAACATATCAGCGAACTCATAACGAACATCAGTCGTAATTATAATAGCTGTAAATGACTGCAATTTTTACTTTCTAACAGCACGGAGTTTCTGAAATTAATTCAAACAAATGGCTGTTTCGACACGAGCGTCCGTCGGTTCGAGCCGGCTGTCATTGTGTGAGCATGTGTCATAGGCGGGCGTCTCGTCCGTGAGACGAGAGCCGCCATGTCTGATCGTGCCACAGATAAAGCGCACAGTGGTGCTCGAGTGGGCGTCAGCACTACGTCCTCCACGGGCCTTGTCTTAGTTAGTCTCGCGGTGGGTCTCGCACAGCTTTCGTCCGGCACAGTTAGACCTCGCTAGAGATTGTTAGGTCAAAACTTAGTGCACATGTTGCGCAAATCGCTCCACTAATAGAGGTCAGAGCGGCGGCTTGGGGCGAGCGCCGGGGGAGCTGCTCTCTTTGTGCAGCTGCACTGAACCCTGCGAGATTACCGAGCCGGTAAGCATCTCAGAGGCGTCAGACAAGTGATATTTTTTCAAAGAAAGCATCTCCATAGCGATTCAATTGACTGAATAAAAAAATGTTAATAAATGGGTATGTCAAGCGCTATGGAAGTGTCATGTGATCAATCTCTTACATTTTGCTATTTTGACCATCGCCCTCGCTGATAGAATGACACTTCAAGCCAGCCTACAAGCATTGACTTGGTCTGACTTGCGAGGACCTACCTAGTTGCGTGCTTGCGAGTGTCGTCGCCTTGCGCTGGCTCAGTGAGAGTGCGGAGCCCTGAGAGCACCGGCCTGCCTGCGGTGCTCAGCTGATGGCAGATAACGCAGACAATGGCGGCCCCCGCCCCCCCCTACCACACCCGCTCGCGCCCGGCCAATGTGTTTATGTTCGGCGTGTGGTGTCGGGCAACAGCACATAATAGTGCGGTGGTGTTGATTATTTAATCGCGGTGTTATGATCAGCGTGCGAACGCTCCCAGCGTGGGTATGTATTGTGGTGGCACTCCGGCGCGGTGAAGCGGCGGTTTGCGGTGCTGTGCGCGCTAGTTTCTCCGCGCGGAGAAACCGACGCGTTTCACTGCAACTGCGATAGACTGCCTGTTCCTGGCGCGCTACACGTGACACGCAGCGGAGCCGGCCGGACCGAGCTCAGCACGCACCCTCACGCAGGACTTATTCGACTATCCACAATCAATACGGTACGGTAATTCTAATAAGTCAAAGATGGTTAGGAACTGTGGTTAGATGATGGCATGCCAAGAAGGGCTGCTCGTGCGGAAAGTCACATGATGTGGTGTAGCGCGCCCCAGAATGGGGAGAAGTGAAATAGCTAGACAGGGACAGGAAAAAAGAATGTGTGGAGTTTACAACCCACTCTCCGGTAGAGCAAGCTGTAAAGACATACGCAGTCACGCAAGTGCCGGAATGTGTCTCCACGGTCCATATGCCGCAAGGCTGGTAGGACCTACAAGCGGAAGGAGGTGGGATTTGTCCACAATCAATAAATCTGCCTACCTAACCTTTTCCGAACTATTTTGGGGTCGGCTTCCAGTCCAACCGAATGCAGGCAAACACCAGTATTTTACATGGAGCGACTGCCTATCTGAACTCCACAACCCGATATCTCTTGGCAAGTCTGGTGTCAGATTTCCTAGCTTCTGACTATCCGCAATGACTATCAAAGATCTTCAAATGACAGCGCTGCTTAGCGAGCTTTCAGAAGCACGGAGGCATCTTGCTATGTAATGGTCATCCATCCACGGATCGACCTCGGCAAGCGTTGCTTAACCTTGAAGTTTGACCCGTGCGGCTTGTATTTATTTTAATTTCTTTTTATTATAGATAGGCTCGCGCTTGACCACTATCTCACCTGATGGAAAGCGATGATGTGGTCTACGGTGTAACACGCTTGCCTAGAAGTAACCTATTCACTCTTGACTTAAAGACCCCGAGGTTGTAGCTATCTGGAAACACAGACTCCGGCAGGGAATTCCACTCCTTAGCTGTACGCATAATGAAAGTATTTCTAAAACGTTTAGTGCGTATGGGTGTTTGTATTATATACCCACGAGCTCGTCTACAATCTAAAGAAGTACATACAGGCATCACCATGGCACGGAGCACCAAACTGACACAGTACGCAGGTAGATGAGATGTGTCGGAGAGAGGCAGGATGTCTAATTTTAGTATTGTATCATGGCCGCCAGTCTCCAGCACGTTTATGAGTTTCATCACGCATACTAAGTTAAGTATACAGTAAACGGCTACCTGTTGTGGTTGAAAAGATACAGGCTTGTGACAGATGTACAGAAAGCCATGAGTAGGTTTAGCAATAGGGAGCAACCTTTGGTACAAAACTCGGTCAGTTGCGGTTCTCGCAATTATTTTAGTAAGTCCACCAACACAATAGATGGCTCGACAATTATTTGACAACTTAGTAAATATCACGCTTCACATCAGACTAATATTGTAAAGGCGAAAGTCTGTGAGTGTGTATGTGTGTTACTTCTTCACGCTCAAACGGCTAGACGGATCTGGATGAAATTTGGCACAGAGATAAATTATAGTCAGGTATAGCAAATAGGATACATTTTATCCCGGGAATATGTTCCCTCGAGATAATTTACGACTTTCACGCGGGCGAAGCCGCTGGCAGAAGCTAATTCATCAATAAAATCTGGCTGCTATCTAAAGCCGCACAGATTGCTCATTATCTGCCGTACATGAACTACCTAGTACAAACACTCGCCTTCAAGTGCGCACTCGAGTTGAGTACCGATATAGACACGCACTCCCATGCGCGCTGTCGAGTGCTACCCGCCCAATCAGCATGCAGGCATAGAGCACGGCAATCGGCACGCAGCAGGGTTGCCAATTTGTGGGGAATTACCCAAAATGTGGGGAATTCCATTCCGATTGGGTAATCTATGGGTAGAGCGTTGATACGTGAATTATTTGATATTTAATAAACATAAGCGGTCGTTCTATCTTACACCAATATGTTAAAATAAAAAAGTTAATTAAAAAAATCAAAATACCCGACTGCTTAAAAAGCGAACTAAAAAGACGTAAACAAGAAGAAAATCATGCTGTGCAGTCGGAGGATACATATTCGCGAGCTGGCTGACCAAAACCAGATGTATCCTCCGACTGCACAGCATGATTTCCTTCCTCTTTATCTATACTAATATTATAAAGAGGAAAGATTTGTTTGTTTGTTTGTACCGAATAGGCTCCGAAACAACTGGACCGATTTGAAAAATTCTTTCACCAATAGAAAGCTACATTATGCCTGAGTGACATAGGCTATTTTTTATCCCGAAAACGGGTCCTGTGGGGTGGTCCACGGGAGCGAAGCCGCGGGCAACAACTAGTTATTAATAAAATTAACAAAAAAACATAATTATTACTTTAAAAAAATATTATGAAATTATCAAAAAGTTCTTCTCAAATCCAATATTTTTTTAATCACACTTATTTTTGTCATATTTATTTAATATGAACAAGGAAAATAAAATAGACTTTAAATTAATAAGGACATACAGCCATTTGGGTTTTACCGCAGTCGCAGTCACTTGTCTATACTAATATTACTAGCTGACCCGGCAAACTTTGTTTTGCCATAAAAACACCAAACATCATTCATCTACCCTACCTACCCTAACTACCTACCCTACCCTACCCTACCTACCCTACCCTACCTACCCTACCTATCCTACCCTAACTACCTACCCTACCCTACCCTACCCTACCTACCCTACCCTACCCTACCCTACCCTACCCTACCCTACCCTACCAACCCTACCCTACCCTACCTACCCTACCCTACCTACCCTACCCTACCTACACTACCTACCCTACCTACCCTACCCTACCTACCCTACCTACCCTACCCTACCCTACCCTACCCTATCTCTCAAGTTGGATCGAACTGCACATGGTGTGCGAATTTTATTATAATCGGTTAAGTGGTTTAGGAGTCCATTGAGGACAAACATTGTGACACGAGATTTATATATAAAAATCAAAAAATCAAAATCAAAATCAAATGTTTTTTATTTCACATAGGCCTACATGGGCACTTATAAAACGTCGACAAAAGGTGCACGGTTCGGGTTAGTCGTTTCCTGTGGAGAAGAACCGGCAAGAAACTCCACGGTTACTCTTTTAAAAAAAATGGTTTGTTTTAAAAAAAAAATCTTTCCTCTTTATAATATTAGTATAGATAAAGAGGAAAGATTTTTTTGTTTGTTTGTACCGAATAGGCTCCGAAACTGCTGGACCGATTTGAAAAATTCTTTCACCAATAGAAAGCTACATTATTCCTGAGTGACATAGGCTATTTTTTATCCCGTAAACGGGTCCGGTAGGGTGGTCCACGGGAGCGAAGCCGCGGGCAACAGCTAGTTTTATATAAATTCATAGATGTTTTTATTGCCCTTGTATTTTTTTCGTATTTAGTTTTTTTTAAAGGAAGACTAATTAGGCTGCTTTCTCGGTGCCTAATCTATTTCTTATTTTGCTGTGCACCAAAGTCATCATTTTTGGCTGATTCGGTTGCAATAAAAAAGTATTGATTTAATTTTTTTTTTTTAAATATCATTTGATTTAAATCATATCAACCCTGCCTTCAAGTGCACTTATAATAATGTGTCATTAATGATGAAACAACTAGATCCCACGACACAGGGTATCCTAGTGTGGGGTTTAGGGTTTCTATAATGTACTCAATATTTATATTTTTTTTATTTTTTTATTTACTCATTTTCTTGTGTACCAATGCTATAATTTTTACTATTTTATTTGGTGTGCTTAATGTATCTAAAGAAAGGTGTCCTAATAAAAAAAGTAATTATCAATTATTATTGTGTACTGTGTAGTGAGATCTAAATAAAATGCTGTTCTCACCTTTAATTTAGTGCAATGCATGCAGTGCTTTTTAATTTTTTAATGATAAATA
This sequence comes from Anorthoa munda, assembly GCA_945859665.1. Taxonomy (NCBI): domain Eukaryota; kingdom Metazoa; phylum Arthropoda; class Insecta; order Lepidoptera; family Noctuidae; genus Anorthoa; species Anorthoa munda. Next base: position 23,798,555 of record OX243904.1, on the reverse strand, counting down.
AATATATATATATATAATATGTTAAAAAAACCGACCAAGTGCGAGTCTGACACGCATGCGCACAGAAGTTTCCATTTAAACAGCTATATTCACCAAAATAAATAGGTACATTACTAACGTTCATAAACAAAGAAAGCACCAAAAAATGCTCTAACAAAGTGACAAAATTAACTTTTTATCACACCTATTCGAAAAACGACAATTGTCTATAGAGGATAGCGGGAGCCAAATTCAATTTTGCGCCCGTAGGAGTTTGAGCTTTCTCTTTTCTGATTGGTCCGCTTCGTGCTTCTGATAGATTTGCGTAGTTGGGTTGGAGGCGCTCGCGTGAAGGTCTAATGTAAAAAAAAATATCACTAACTAACATTCAATTCTCTATGGTGATAAACTCATTTTTGTGATTGGTTAGTAAGGAGTTAGTATTATACTTACTCTTTGTTGATAAGTATGTGAAGTTAACCAAATAGGTCGACGGCATATGTTTGAATAAGTTACTGCCTGGTTCTAAGTTATGGCAGCAATGTGCTTTTAAAAAAACTGTAGTTCTTTCTTAAAATTTATTTTTTCTCGGATTTTTTTTACACTAGCACATACACTAGGCTTCGCCATAGAGGAAAGTATTTTTCTCTTAGGTAGTGATGAAAAATAGTGTGTATCACTCGGGGACAAATTATTTTGTTCTCGGGTGGCGTATATTGAATTCCTCGCTAAGCTCAGGATTCTACGTTAGAATCCCTCGCTACGCTCGTGATTCTACTATAGAATCCTTCGCTTAGCTCTGAATACAAAATAACGCCCTGGAAGAACAAAATATTACTTTACCCCTTGTAACACAAATAACTATTTCCGTTCGTAAACTGTTGTCCCCATACTACAATATAAGTCCTGGTTAGTTTACGAATTAAGAAAATAAGTTAATAATCTTTTTTTTGAAGTAGGTACAAATTTACAGTTTTCAGATGTTTTCCTTCACTCGTGCTGTAAAACATTGCTTCTGGGTAAATTTCATGATTCAACGGAAACAACCCTTTAGGTTTTGATTCCCTTACGATCCCTCAAATATGTGACTTAACGGCTATCCCCCTTACAAATAAACGCGGAATAAAGTTATACCAGGTAAAACAAAGGAATAACCATACAATTTCATAGGTTTATACTTGGTATAACTTTATTCCGCGTTTATTTGTAAGAGGGCTAATCTTTTGATCGCGTTCATTTAGAACTTTGATGTCTTTACAGCTCCAAGGGATTGCAGTCCTGAATATATCATATTAATTTCAGAAAAAGGCCTATTTTTTTTCCTTTTGAGGAACGGAATCCCAAAAAGAACACGATAAAATAGAACTTAAAATAAAAAATACAGACTTTTCTGCTTCAGACTTTCACATACACATTCATCTCACAAAACTTCATACATACTTACATACAGAACAACTCATCTTAAAATAACTTGTGAAACTGATTCTATAATTGATTGTTACTTAATTGCATGCATGTAATGTTCATTGCGCCAATAATAAAGATATCGGATCAATAACACAGTGTCAGCAAGATATATAAGAAAGCAACAAGTACTCATGTACGCAGCATCATGTTAAACGTCTTCTTCATATCGGTTACAAAAATTAATCCTGATGTTTATTGACAAAGATTTTATAAATATCACGTACTATACGTGAAAGAGAAATAAGATGCGATGCATGCGCCGTACGTAAAACGAGGTCAACGAAAATACAAAATGCAAACATACACGTTGTAAATGTCCGCCTCTAGCCTCATGTTCAACAGAGAAGATTTGCGGAATATGTGGCAGCCGATCGTGAGTCGTGACAGTGTTGCATCACTGCTCACTGCAGAGTGCAGCAAAAAGAAGCACCGCGTCGTGGGCAGAAGGTCTGCTCCTCACAACTCGCTCCCACTGCGCAGTCTAACATTCTATTAAACGATGATTACAAGAGGACAGATTTATTCTGTGGAGTGCCTAACATTGTAAATGTGTAGCGGCACCGACGCCGCCACTTACAAACTAGGGAATGCAGAACCGGTTCTATTTTAAAGAACCGGGATTTCCGGGGCTTTCTAGCTAAAGAACCGGTATTCCCGGTACTTTCGATACTTTTGATACTTTAAGTAAGCCTTTATAAAAGAGTACAGGGTTTTGCAAATATGTTAAAATTGATGTTACCGGCAATTGACGTGGTCTGTATCTGTATTTCAGCATCATCAACATTTTTGCGGCTATTATGTTATTTATGGTGGAAAATTTCTTTAATGCAAATTTTACAGCTATATCCACAGTCGGTAGTATCGCATCTCGCCGGATAACGTATAACGCTTCCAAAATTGTTCTTATTATGTCAAGTACCTCGTAAAGTTCTGTTATATTTTGCCAATATTCTTCTTATGTATCTATATATATAAAAGCGAAAGGGCAGTCACTCATTTATTTATTTATTTACTCATCACGAAATATCAAAAACCACTTCACGTATAAAGATGAAATTTGGCAGGGAGGTTCCTCAAGTGACGTAAGTGCGCACTAGGAAAGAATTTCTGGAAATTCTATCCCTAAGGTGGTAAAATGGTTGAAAGTTTGTATGAAATTTCTAGTTTGTAAATTGGACACGTGAAATTTTAAATTTATGCTCTTAGTTGATAAAAAGAATTCATGTATTTATTGGTTTTTGGCAATTCCACCCTTAAGGAGGTAAAAAGGGGGTTGAAAGTTTGTCAGAAATTTCTACGCTTTTAAGCGGGACACGTGAAAATAAAGATTATTGGAACTAACCTAAGTAAATAGTAATGGTTTTCATTGTAAGTTTATCAAAACTACTCCAAAAATACGATTTACGGAAGCGTTAAATATTTTTAAGAATTTTACTGTACAGGGCTTCTTATTATTTATTTATTTATTTAGACTTCATGCACAAAAGGTACAAAGGCGGACTTTCATCTCTTCTCTTTTATGATGTAGGGGAACTCAAAAGTCATCTGTAGGATAAAATACGGATCGCGGGTGAAGTGCTAGTAAAACAAATATCAGACTTCATAATTAATGCTCTCACCATGCACGTTCGAAGTTTCAGAAACCGCTCAAGAGTATTTGCTAGACTCTCCCATCGAGCGTTCGAGTCACTGCAAATTCTTTTTTAAAATCAGCTATGACATATATTTGCAGTATGTCTCCGTTTTATGTTAGTGATTGCCTGAAGAACTTGACAACGGTTTTAACCTTTGAAATTGGATCGTTATGTGCAGACTCTCGTTCGATGAGCGATTAACTATTTGATTATAATACTTTCGCAGCATCCGAGCAGTCGGCAGAACCGTTGTTAGAAGCGACACATTCATTGGTATTGATTTTCCGAGTTAATTCCTCGCGCAGCATGCTCTTGTACTACTAGGTAGCAAGTGTATTCCACGCTTTAAGCGGTCGGACGTTAGGCAATAAAATTAGAAATATTCTGAACGCGTAGTATCTTTTCCCGAAAGTCCCGAAAGAACCGTGATATAGTTATGAAAATTCCGGTTCCTAAAACGAGGCAAATTTCCGGGATTTCCCGGTACTTTCGGTTCCGGGATTTCCCGGGACTATTCACTATTACAAACTAATGACATGACGTCACACAAATCCTGCATCGCGCAAGCAAAGTTTTCGGCGCGATTTGAACACATACAACCGTCCGACATCAACAGTTGGGCAGTTGCGCCAGTTGCCCGGACCAGACACAACACCCGTCTGGTCGGAGGATCCTCCTTTTTCTATGGAGGTTTGTGGGACTTTACACCCTGTTCCACATACCCCTAAAAATGTTACAATAAGGACCATTACGCAAAGCAGAACGAGCAGATGACACCACATAAATAAAGAGAAAACAGAAGTTAGAAAAAAACGTTTTTATTTTTTTAATTATCGATAGGCTCGCGTTTGACCACTATCTCGCCTGATGATAGGCGATGATGTGGTCGACGGTGGAGCACGCTTGCCTAGAAGTAACCTATCACCTACCTTTATTTTTAGTTACCTATTTGTACCTGTTTTAACGTTTTCTGGAGATTTTTCAATAGGTTTATCCGCGTATACTCGTAAGTTATAATAAAACGAAAACTATAAAAAAAACGTGCACACGATTATTATTTTTCTTCGAGTAAAACTGATTAAATATTTTGGTATATGGTATTAAAACACTGCTCTGCGCCTTCCAGAACAAAAGAAAGGAAGAGGCCGCCTGCAACTGACGTGGTGGTCCAATATAGAAAAAGCAAGCCCAATAGCACAAACATACAAATCAAGACATACCAACTTGGCGCAAGAAAGTGAGGATACCCGACCCCAAATAATGGGACCGGAGAAGAAAGAAGAAGGAATATTTCAAACACAGGATAATATCAAAAACAGTCACCTAACAATAGACATGATAGAAACCGTTTTTTTTTCTGCTTAATACAGTGAACTACCTAGTGGAAGGCATTGGCAGTAAGGACACGGTAAGGATCCCTCTGTTACTGTTTAGAATTGACATACCTGTGGAAGTGTCAACTTTAGGCAGGTGGCCGCGCGATGCACACCCGCACTCCGATACAGCGTACCTATCACTGCATCCTGGACCGGACATGCGCATGCGTTTGATATCATTCGCCCAACTATTTTCATTAATTTCATTTTGTTTATCTACGTTTTGCAGCCTAGTTACAGTTCCACTCCAATCTTTTACCAACTATCAGTCATGTACCTACTCATGTACCTATGTTATTAGTTTACAAATATTTAATTAATACGTTTGATGAAGCAGCTACTGTGTATTCTATTGCTTTGCATAATTTTATTCTAACATTTCTAGATTTCACAAAATCTTTAACTTCGGTTCGACTAAACATTTTTTTTTCAGTTTTGAATTTATAGTGGTAACTGGTAAGCATGTATATGTTATGAACCAAGTGATTAATACGGCATTATTCATCACGCCCAGACAATTTGAAAAATGCCCAATAAGACAGGCAATATGCTAAAAACTATTGAAATAATTAAATTGACCGGGCTTGCTGAATAACACCCATCATTTATCGGACCGGGTAATAAAAAGATAACTTTCTAAATTATTTTAATGTGGACATTGATTTCAATATAAAATAATACGATTACTATTTAAGCAACAAAGTCGACGAAACCTGCGCTGCGTGGTGCTTCTATTTCTGTCTGCAGGGACTAAAGAAAGTAACCTAACATGAAAGAGATGACGGGAGCTAAGCCTAACCAATCCGTGTCGGAGTGCCCTAAGCTCCCGAGCTCACTTCGCTCACTCTTGGACTAATTCATCGACAATTTTTTTTTTTGTTTTTTCTCCGTTTCGTTTTTTTTTAGCTCGCCTTTGTACATAAACTGTCCTATTGTATTTGTATGTTTTATGTTTTTGTGTACAATAAAGAATAAGAATAATAACCGAAATAAAAAAAATAATAATAAAACGGTTGGGCCGTTACGTAGCAATATTCATATTGACCAGACATTGTGATAAACATAGAAGTTTAAATCAGTATTCATTACATTGCCCGATTTGACTTGAATTAATTCATAATTTGACATTTCAAAGGAATATAATCAGATATTAAGATGGATAAGCCGTTGAACCAAGATGACTTTGTCGCTATTGAGGATCAGTTGAAACTGTCAGTGGAAAAGGACCGGCAGTATTGGAAGGTGAACGATGTCAAGTGTGATGCCATTTACACTGCTAAAACCTACGAAGAATTCACGGATCGCGTGGCCGCAGCTCACTTGAATCCGCTACACACAGAGACGACTACAAGAAAAAATATGCCCGCAAATGGAACCAGTACGCGTCTGACAAGAAATCAGATGAATAAATATCTATCTATCTATAATGCCCGGGCATTATACATAGTGCGTTGATTAATCACTTGGTCCACGTATATACAATTTATAAGTATGTTAGCGATTGTTTCAATCGTGGAATTTGTAGTGGTTTTGCTATCATAATTTGAAGTGCTATAATAGTCAGTTGGCGAAGATATCAGCAACACACATTTACATCCATGATATTCAAATTACTGCAAAGGCGATTTTAAATCAACAATAAATAAGAAAGACCAATAGAAATTAGGGTTTTCCTAAAACGTTTTCATTATTTCACCGTATGTCACACATTTACAGCAAATTAAATTATTTTTGTACCTAATCAAGAAGATATAACATAACAATAACGTCAATGTCCCAAATTTGTCACAAGCTTTAGACAAAAGGTAACACAAAGAATCTTATAAGCTCAGATCTATAACATTTTTACCCGGCTGCAAGGAAAGGGTTTTTTTTTCGCGCGTATCTTGTATGTTTGTATGTATGTAATATTCTTTATTACCTCGTATCTTCCAAACTACTTGACGGAATTTTATAATTAAGACATCGATAGATAAGTCTTCACCGCCCAAGTGTTCTTAGATAGGTAAAGTTAAAAAAACAAACATGGCGGATTTTGGGCGCCATATTGTGCGGGTCCCAATATTTTTTTTCTTCCAAACCCATCGAGTGGGGTTTCAAAATGAAGGGTTTTAAGAGCTGATTACAAAAATACATACCACTTATAATTTTTTTTATAAAAAAAGTTAATTTAAAAATCAAAAACCCGACTGCTTAAGAAGAGAACTAAAAAGCTGTAAACAAGAAAAAATCATGCTGTGCAGTCGGAGGATCAGGTGGTCAGCCAGTTCGTGAATATGTATCCTCCGACTGCACAGCATGATTTTTTCTTGTTTACAGCTTTTTAGTTCGCTTCTTATTTGAAGAAGGATTACCCTCAAGAAGTTATGCTCGGTTCGATTATATACAACATGTTTTTGAATATGTGAACATTTCTTGATTTGAAAAACTACATTAAATATTTAATACCGAATATAATCATGTTAAGACTGATATAACAAGTAATAGTTACTAGGAAACAGCAAAAAACAACTTAGCGAGCACAAACGACGAAAGCACAAAAACATAGGAATCACGTTCAACAAAACTTATACTATAGTGACCACAGCCGACTTTTAAGCAACAATAGCTGATCAGACTGAGAGGCGGGCTGTGTTTACTAAATAAATTGCAAGAACAAGCGGTGAAGTGACACAGGGAAGCGTTAATTGTAGTCACACGGTACAAAGCGCACAAAGGTGCGTTCCTAGAAATAAATTGATTGGTAATGATTCACGTCCATGGATTGCTAGCAACTATTTAAGATTCACAAATAAGTTTACCTGCCGTTTGTACACTTTATATTGAATGGTATTATCAAAGTGATTTACTAGAATGCTCGTATAGATAGGCATTCATTTCCCACCTCTTTGTAGGTGCCCGTGTATATTAATGATGTTTGGCTATAGTGTTAGTGTTGTATTAGGCACTTTCTTCAATATGAAATTTATATCTGTGAAAATCGTCATGGGTGTCGACCACCGGTGTGTGGTTTGAGGGATGTGTTAGACTCTACTGACTAAAAGCACTAGATATTTCACTTCGTCACTTCTGATTTCTGTTGGGGCAGATTTTCATTATTTACACTCATCTCTAGTCAAGGAGAGAAGTAAGCTCCCTCCGCATACTTAGTAAGAGGTGCGGTAACACCACGCGACGCCTGCTCTGGCTTCTAGGCTTGTACGTTGGTCTAAGCAGTTATTTTACTAAGGCAAGCTAAAGACAACTGAGCTTTGGTACGGATAAGTAAGATGGATACAAGAACGTTACAATCTTTACTGATATCTGAAGATGTAGCATGCGCATGCGCATGCACACCACTGCACTTATTGAACGTAATTGTTCGTAATTATGCATTCTGAGAATATGTTAAACTGCAAATTTTCATACAGTCGACAACATATTTTGTCAGCCAGGGGTACCTATTAGAGGGGAATTCCCCTAGTAGGGGGAATTGGATCTGATAAATAATGCAGAGCAAAACATTTTACCAAAGCCAATAAGCTTATTGCTTGTTGTACTTTACTCTAATAAATATGTTGAACGAAAATTCAGCTTTGTAAAGAATTAAAAAAACAGATATGTAATTATAATCGGCACACTGATACCGTAGTAACACTATACTTACGAGAGGTATAGGTAGTGATTATTCAGATTCCAATGTTTTCATTGTACACAAAAGTATATGTGATTTATTTACCTAAATAAAAATATCTATTTTTGATGATAATTTGTGGTGAAAATCTCCCCCACTTCACTTCACACCCCAGGACTTTGACTAAGGTTTTCGGGTAATTTAGAACGTAGGCACCACCACGTTGGTCACCCTGCTCTGAAGTTGTACTCGCAACTTTGTGAACGTTCAGAAAAGCTGTGTGAGCTACTAAGACTAGCTTTTGAAGGAGTTTGCTATAATTCAGTCAACACATTCTTAATTTTTAAAGTAACCAGAACAAGACAAAGCAAGCGACTTAGCAAGCAAGTGATTCATATTTGTGCAGGTTTGAGCTCAAGTTTTCTTATCAACGTGGATAATCTGTCTGACTAAATACATCGTAAAGAGTGCTTTCTCAATAAGCATTCCGCGGAACATTTTTTAAGTCTCATGAGAATGCCCTCTTATTCAGGCTTGCCAACTTGAGACTTTTTACCCCAAATTTAGGGTAAAAATAACAAGGTTGGGCAAAAAAAATTTGGGGCATTTTTAGGGGCTTAAATAATATTTCTAACTAACGAAACCGATTGTCTCTTCCGATTGTTTCTTGTCTTATTCGTTACTTTTGCCCCATCTCCGAAAATGTTATAGTTAATTAAGGTTGCACTAGTCCAAAATTCTTCCATACAAACGTAGTTTGGGTTTTACTCCACTGTTTGACGATGTACGTTCAAAATAAAAAATTATATCAATTTGTCTCATCATTATCTAGTCCTGTATGGAAGCAAAAAGTACAAAAAAAAATTAGCTTGAAAGTTATGAGCTTCGAAAGTTCCATATTTCAACACCAATTTTAACGCATCTTTGGGCGCAAATAAGTACCATAAGAAGAAAGAAAATTGAAAAACGGCCTCCATACAGGGATAGATTAGTTGTTCAACAATGCAAATAATTTTATTTTGAACAGATACATTCAGTGGTTTTTTCATGATATCCAGACTACCAAAGGTCTGTTTATAAAATTTCGCGCGCTCGTTTTCGTTCTAAATCATCATCCATCTCGCTACAAATTTCCGCCCCGGTCAGTGGGGCGGAGGGGTGCGCGTGCGTCGCATTTACACCTACACACACACACGCTCACTAGTTTAGCTACCGCCCGGCGCCCGCGCCCCGCTGCCCCAGAGGGGCCTCAATCGTCTGCTGCATAATATATACGTCACCGTAATTACGCGCGTGCGGTGTATGTTATTGATATTGTGATATCGACGATAACGTATTCGTATAATATTTTATAACATTGACCCTTGGCTTGAATTTTGGATTCCGATATCCTTTATGTGTTGTGTTGATTATTTTGAATTGGTCCGAAATTTTACTGACCCTGGCGTTCGTGGGATTTCATACTGATTAACATGGCGTTTGAATTTGAACTTGTTGCGTAGGTGAAGTGATCTTCAGCAGTTCAAGTAACAATGGGTAAGTTGAATCTTTTATCGAATTTAGTTTGTACAATTCATGAGGGCGCTTGACTTGACTTTTATACCTAAATAAACACAGACTTGTAATTCTAATATTTCACGCGCATTTATAAAATTTTAAAATTACAAACTGCCTATCTTTATCTATAATTAGAAAATCTTTTTTAAAAATACTACCGACTTCCAAATAAAAACACTACAAAGTGAAAAATAACTAATTTCGGAAGTCGGTGTTCTTGTTTTTGTTTCTTCGTAATTTTTTTTTTTTAGTTGTGGTACATAAAGATCAAGTTCAATAATACCTATAATCTCAGATTAGAGAAAATCTGGGCCTAAAATGCCCAAATTTATGCCTGAATAGATTACCTGAATACCGAACATAAAACTAACATAACCGGTGCAATGAGAGTGTATCTTTCAGGGTGAACTGTACAAATCTGCGTACCCCTTTAGAGCGTACCGGCTTGACGTTATGTTATCAAAAGGCCTAACCAATAAACAGTTTTGCGATCGCAGCAATCTCGAGAGATTTGCCGTTGTTTATTGAAGAGTTCTGTTGTATATATTAGGATATTAGATTCCAATTAGATTAGGTATTTTAAGATTTTCGATAGTCGTGCCTACTTATATCGAAAGTTCATTATTATGTATACCTATCTGTTATATCGATATCGGCTCGGCTTCAGCGGCGGACAAACACAAAAGGAAGCTATTTTTTAACCGACTTCAAAAAGGAGGAGGTTCTCAATTTGACTGTATTTTTTTTGTTACTTACCTCAATACTTTTTTAATGTGAACCGATTTTGATGATTCTTTTTAGGGTTCCGTACCCGAAGGGTAAAAACGGGACCCTATTACTGAGACTTCGCGGTCCGTCTGTCTGTCTGTCTGTCTGTCACCAGGCTGCATCTCATGAACCGTGATAGCTAAACCGGTGAAATTTTCACAAATGATGTATTTCTTTATAACAACAAATATTAAAAACAGAATAAAATTAATATATAAGTGGGGCTCCCATACAACAAACGTGATGTTTTTTGCGATAATGGTACGGAACCCTTCATGCGCGAGTCCGACTCGCACTTGGCCGGTTTTTTATTTGTATACCTACTATGCGCGCTGACACTCACAAGCTCGGCTCAGCCACCCGAAGCTATTATATTGTATTGTGATAACAAAGAGAATATTTCAAACTGCTATTGTAAACAAACAATCAATAAACAATTTACAAAATAACATTATTTTTTATTTGATGAACCTAATTACCTAGAAAACAAGTCTCACATCAAAGTGGCGCTGTCGAAAAAGCAGTTATCCTGACTCTGGCTGGTATGAAATACCTACTTACGGGGAGGCGCCTGTAGGTTATAGCTTACTAGCTAAGGTAAGTAAATACCTATTTAACACACATTGTAATAATTGCAAAACCTGCAATAAAATACAAAAACATAAAGACATGACCTACACCCGTGCGCATAGAGCCTAGCTTTTCGCACGCGCTGGTACGATACCTACAGTCAGCGAAGCCCTGGCGCCCGCTCTGCCAACGTAAAATCTACCGACTTGACGCTCGAACACTTTTCATTCTTATAACTAAGGGCATAAGGTTCAATAAGCGCGCAAGCGGCTCGCGCTGCTCTGCCGTCGCCGCCGCCAAAAATAATTAAAAAGTCAAATCTAACATTACTTGTCGATAATAACAATATCTATGTAAATTCACATTTTCGCAAAACATCTTATTGTCAAGTTGGCAAAGTCGCGGGTAAGTATAGGTGCAATAACAACAAGTAAATTGAGTGCCTTCTAATTACGTTACACACAGTAATAATCCAAAGTTCTACCGGCACGCCGGTGCGGTGGCGCGTATGCAATTCATTGACAACATAAACATAAAAAATAGGTGTTAGCTTTGACACCGCAACCACACACAAGTATATTATAGTAATCTTTGCACACACACCGCCGCGCTGTCGGCGCTCTGCAATGAAATTGCGCATGTGTGCGTCACACAGCGTTATGAGTGTGTATACGAACACGATCTAGCTTCTTACTGCTCATCACAGCGTCTATCTCTTTCCTGCGTGATGTCGGATGAGATAGCAAATATTTTAACTCCGCCGCCAAATAGTTCGTGCCGTTGACTAGTGTAACCTTAATGTAAACATGTATGACCCTAAGAATTCCGAAAGCTCAAATGGAACGCCAAGGCGGTACTTAAATGATTTATTTAACAATTATTGACAATGTAGATGTTTAATTCGTTATAAGTAAGTTCTAATAAAAAGTAATTAAAACTAAGTTATATTTTATTTACCTTAGTAAAACGAGATACCCATTCAAACAATACATTTTAATAGGTACCCAATACAGGGTTATTTTTGGGTCTTTTGAATATTGCAGTTAGAGGCTTGTGAATATTGCATTTAGGGGTATTTCATCTTGATCTTAGGGGTATTTTTTTAGAAGTTGGTAACCCTGCCCTTATTGCAGGTAGTCGCGAGTTAACCCTCCGGCGTTGACATTGAATAAATATAGGACTCGGGATGTTGCACCAACAGTACGTCTGTGCACTACGATCAGGCTCGATCCTGACCGTTAAAGCCTAATGTATTACAGTGAAATATGTAACAGTTATAATTTTAATAAGTGAGTAAAATATGTCAGTTGTGTTTGAAAGACCGTACCTCTGCTGTACCTTGACACCATTACCACAACTGGTTTAGAACCAGACACGGTTTCTAGCTAAACGTCTCGCGGATACAATGAGCACCACTAACACTCTACTCTAATGATACTATTGACAGAAACTTTCAAGCTGTTGGACCGATTCGGTGCAGTTTACATTGTGTGTATTACCGTTATCCAAATGAGCACATCACAATTAGCTGAATTGACAGCGTCACGCTTCGTCTCAACTTGCATTGCGAGCGAAGTTAATAACAATGTTTTATCAATAGTATCGGTGCTGGACGATTGAATCAGCTTCACAGTCGAGCAAACCGGAGCCTGCAGTGACGTGCTCGGGCCGACCGCGGCTGGCCCCGGCCGCAAATTAGGACAATTTATTATAATAACGAGTCAGCGGAATGTCTTCACCCCGAGTGTTCCGTCGACTGCGGAGAGCGCACAACCGGTTAGCGCAGCGCGCACAACGCCGTTGTTTGTCGTCGGCGCTCGGGGGTGAGGAAGCAGGAGCTCACCTTGTGGTCCGGGAGCAGTGCGGAGCCAAGTTGATCAGAGGAGAGGCGGAGGCGGCGGCCGCAGCGGGCGCGAGCTCATACTCGCGGGTCGACGACCGGCTGCTTCACGGCACTAGGCACGTAACTGTACAACACATACACTTCACTCGCGAACTGACGAGCGGCACGACGCGACTTCAGGCTGGGGGAGCGCGGGGCGAACTGAGCAGAGTGTGCGCAGGCGCAGGGACCGGCCGCGTGCGCCGGCGGCCTTGACCGCCCCCTGCGCGCCCCCCGCCCGCCCTCCTGCCGGAGTGCGGACTGCGGCGCATCCGCACCATACCTCCTCGCCCTCCTCGGCGGCCGCACTTCGCAGCCTGCTGACTATCGACACTCCGCGGGCGAAAGTCATTACCGTTAGGAGATGATTGCAATTTGTTTTTGTTACTATCTGATCTGATAGCGGTAATCTTGCCCCGAGCCCGGTGCCCGAGCTTGCCAACAGATAGGTACGCTGATAGCTTTTCAAAGTATTAGTGCAGCTTTTGATTGAGTAACTGAGCTTTATTTGAGTTTGTTAAATAAAAATTAAAGTAATTGGCAAGCATCAGGTTGTTGAACTGAAGAATGCAAACATGAAGCAGTTAGCGACACAATGACGAAACATGACATCGGACACGGTAAGAGCACTGGAGGTCTGGAGCAAGGGTTCACAACTTTACATTGACAGTATTCTGTGGAGTTATCGACGAGGTAGGTTTACGAGCATTATTCTGATGAATGTCGTTATCTAATTAGCTTAGTCCGTAAATAGAATATCTCTTAACTGTCCGTAAATAGAATATGACTAAATTGCATAATGTTGATTAGTTTGAACTTAAAGCTTCTTTCGGCGGAAGATCCTCTAGAATCCGCCTCGTCGAGCCGTGTTTGGCAGTTGGCACCGAAAGTGCAACAGAAGTGACCGTCTAATGTTTATACAAATGCCAGGGTCAACGTATTTGAAAGTGACCACTGCTGTGTGCACTGTGCCACTGCTGTGTGTCCAATATCTGAGCTAATTTATTTTTTTAATTATTACCAATGACAAATAAACGTTCATACAGGATCTCACACTTCAAAACTTCCTTGAAATGATCATGATTATTGTATGAAAGAGTATGTGATCTAACTATGCTTTTCTAAAGCTTTTATTATTTAACTAACCACCACCCAACTATTTTGTAGTCTGCTTTCTGCCTAACCGCATGCAGGGGATTGACAGAATCTAATCTGCACAAACCAGTGCTGGGTTACACTTTGGTAAGAATTGTGGTCAACCTATCAGAGTTTTGGACTGCCGACTATCCGTGATTCCTGTTAAAATTATAATTTACGAATGCCAACCGGGATTGCCGCTGCGAGCCTCGAATAGGTATCGTTCGTTATGATGCATAACGATAAGATGCATCAATTTTTAATCTAACAAATGATCAAATAATTTATTCTTTAAATTTATTTATTTTTTCTGAATATTCCCTATACTTGTGCTGTAAGACCTTGCTTTTAACCAAAATTGACAATTCTAGGTCAACCGGAAGTACCCTATAGGTTTGTACATGGTAGTTCCCGTTGACCTAGAATCACGATATTTGGCAAAAAGTAAAGTCTTACAGCAAAAATAAAGAAAAAATGCTATTTTTTTTTTATTAAATTAAGTTTTGGTACTTACAAGTTTTCGCGAAAATTTATATTTGCCCATATCTTTAAACTTAGCCACCAATAAAAATGATACCAATTTTAATATGGCGGTATTATGGGTAGGTAAGTACGGAACCCTCGGCGCACGAGTTTGACTCGCACGTGACCGATTTTTTGTTCTATATATGCATATTGGGCAAACTAGATGACGTCATGGCCTCTAACAGTAACGTACTTACAATCTAACAATGTCGGTCACGTCTAGTGAGTGAAGGAACTTGTGATTTTGTGAAGCAGAGGACAGGTAGGTGACCGGCAGCCGCGCCGCCCCTTGCTCGATCTGGTTACGTAGATACGACGTCAAACTGGTTTTGTCATGTTGTCGACTCAGCTGGCACTCGTATGTGTATTTCCATATTTAATTAGATTGTCGAATTACGTGTTTTTATTAAGAACATATTTACTACCTAATCCGTTAATTTAATATTTGTTTCCGTGGTGTCAAAAGTTTAGTTTTATAAAACATTTTTACAAAAAAAAAATATCCAACTGCCAAAAAGAACACCAGAAAGTGTAAAATAACTTCATTTTCGGAAGTCGGTGTTCATGCTTTTGTTTCTTTGTTTTTTGACACCGACTTCCGAAATTGTAGTTATTTTTCACTATGTAGTGATTTTTTTGGAAGTCGGTTGAATGTTTTTGTTAAACTATTTATTTTTCACTTTTTACCCGGCTGCAAGGAAAGGGTTATGTTTTTCGCGCTTATCTTGTATGTTTGTAATATTATTTATTATCTCTTATCATTCAAACCACTTGACGGATTTTTTTAAATAAGACATCTTTAAATGGGGCTTGATCGCCCAAGTGTTCTTAGATAAGTTACATTGAAAAAAGGAACATGGCAGATTTTGGGTGCCATATTGTGGGAGTTAAATTTTTTTTTTCTTCCACGCCCATCGAGTGGGGTATCAATATGCAGTCATGCCAAAAAAAGTAACTACAAAGTTGTATTTTACTAACTTATTTTTGTGGTACTTACATAATGAGCACGTTCTATAGTAAGTATTTTTAATGCACAAATTTATTCCAGAACAGATTATCCGAATAACATAAAACTCGAACATAACCGGTGAAATAAGGGTGCAAAGTAAGTACATGGTGAACTGGATCAGGGTGAACTGTAAGTACATGGTGGATATCCCACCCATACGCACAAAACGTTTTGGGGTCACTTTTATTATGCGTAAAGCTAAGGAGTGAAATTCCCTGCCGGAGTCTGTGTTTCCCGATAGCTACAATCTAGGGGTCTTTAAGTCAAGAGTGAATAGGTTTTTTCTAGGCAAGCGTGCTTCACCGTCGACCACATCATCCCTTACCATCAGGTGAGATAGTGGTCAAGCGCAAGCCTATAGAAGATAAAAAAAACTAGAGCTAGGGATACTGTTTGCCGAGACATATCACTGTGGTAGTGGCGCCTCAACTCATACGAAAGTTGCCGACCCACAGAGCAATCTCAAACAAAAAACGCTTTACAAAGAAGAATCATTACCTAACGAGAATTCACTGATGCTAGGAACCAGTAAAAGGAAGGCACCTACATGGCGTGTATTCAATCTGGGCAGGCCGTCATTATAGGTATGGTGTAACGCTGACACCGATACGCACAATTACTCCGACGAGGTTCAATTAGCTGATCCCCATTCGTTTCGCTACAAGACGCGCATGTGATGCCGTCCGCTGCGCGATGAGCCGAGCCTAACAGAACAGTCGCGGCAGTCTCCTGAGCACAACTCGATGGTTACACTGCAGGTGACACAAACTTTGGGACCTAGACCCACACGAGCCATTTATTTATTTGTTTTACCCTCGCACTGGAACGGCTTGCAACAATTACACCAATGGACAAATTCTAACTATAAGTCCAGGTTTTCTCACAATGTTTTCCTTCACCGTTGTCAGCAATGTCCAAGATAAACTCAGAAAGTAAATAGTATGAATTTAAAAGGTTTTATTTGTCCTTCCCCGTTTTCTAACCCACGACCTCAAGAACGACATTTAATGTGTATGAAAAATATTTCGTTATTGTCTTACACCGCGCCGAGCGTCCGTGAGGCCGTAACCCAGGTGCTTCTCATTCTATCAGCTATGGCCAGCTATGGTCGAAAAAGTAAGGTATTGATCACGAGCCAGTTCGTTAGCGATTGTTAGAAGGGTTCTATATTATAATCAACTAATATTTTAAGTAAGTATGAAACATAACCCGAAGGAGCTCTTGCATCTAATCTAACTAAGACATTAATCACCATGGTGACTAACACGAGAGTCAGGTTTGCGACGCCATTCAAGATGGAGCTTTTAGAGCTATCGAATTATTGGTTCGGCAATGTTAATTATTTTTTTTATTTAATACTTTATGCACACATACCGTACAGACGCGGACTAAATGCCTTTCTAGAGTTCTGTACCTGAAGGGTCCAAACGGAGACCTATTGTCACTCACGTGTCTGTTTGTCCATCTGTCTGTCCGTTGTCTGGCACACAGGTTTTACAGCCTAACGGTTGGAGCTACAGTCTTCAAATTTTACATCTTGTTGAACCAAAGCCATGCGAATTGCCAAAAAATATTTGGCTGTAAAACCCGTGTGACAGACGACGGACAGACGGACAGTCAGACGGACACGTAAGTGACAGCAGTAGGGCTCCGTTTGGACCCTTCGGGTACGTAACCCTAAAAAAGAATTTATTGCTACAGAAATCGCATTGCCACAGAATTAAGCTGTTGTTTAGTTATGATTTAACTATATAAAATAGCGATAATATTAGTTGTACTTAAATTATGTTACTAAATAAAT
This sequence comes from Anorthoa munda, assembly GCA_945859665.1. Classification (NCBI taxonomy): domain Eukaryota; kingdom Metazoa; phylum Arthropoda; class Insecta; order Lepidoptera; family Noctuidae; genus Anorthoa; species Anorthoa munda. The sequence continues at coordinate 23,781,237 of OX243904.1, read as the reverse complement.
ACAAAAAATCCGTTAAGTATTTACGTCTTTATCGAACGTAAGTACGAATTATTTAAACCACAACGCAACGCCTTTTCATGTTCCCAGTACGGGCTGTGCCAGCGCTGCCACTGCGGCTGCAACCGCAGCGCTGATGAGTTTTGAACTGCTTAGAGACGAAATGCTTGGGTTCTGGGATCCGAGTGCGCATCTTCCTTGCAAGGATACCTCTTGCCGCCGCGCCGCCTGATCGATACTGAGTAATCTGGCCGGCCCGTTCGACTAACTTATATTTTGTATTCAAATTATTTAAACTGTAATTCAATGCCTTTTCAGGTTCCCAGTACGGGATGTGCCGGCACTGCCACTGCGGCTGCTGATGCCGCACATATACTGTAATTAAACTACCAATAAGGTAGGTAGTTTAATTACAGTATAAGTAGGTAAGGTAGGTAGGTAGTTTAATTACAGTATAAGTTTGAACCATTTAGAGACGAAATGTTTGGGTTCTGGGACCCGAGTGCGCATCTACCTTGCAAGGATACCTCTTGTCGCCGCGCCGCCTGATCGATACTGAGTAATCTGGCTGGCCCGTTCGACTGACTTATATTTTGTATTCAAATTATTTAAACTGCAATTCAATGCCTTTTCAGGTTCCCAGTACGGGATGTGCCGGCACTGCCACTGCGGCTGCTGATGCCGCACATATACTGTAATTAAACTACCTATAAGGTCATCTTATAGGTAGTTTAATTACAGTATAAGTTTGAACCGTTTAGGGACGAAATGTTTGGGTTCTGAGGACCCGAGTGCGCATCTCCCTTGCAAGGATACCTCTCGCCGCCTGATCGATACTGAGTAATCTATCTGGCCCGTTCAAGTGACTTATATTTTGTAATGTTATAAAATTCCTATTTATATTAATTGGTTAATCTACTTCTTCTTCTTTTCTTATCGATTAACTCAAATTTTTGAAAGCTGTGTCATTAACCACGTTCATATCTCGAAGGCAAAGAAAGCACCGTGTTCAAGATGGGTCTATAAAATTCCTGTTTTTTTCTACAGTGGCCTAACTGGGCCCGCAATCGGTTAAGGGATTTCTAGGTTGGCCACTGCAGTGCAAGTGTGAAGGGGCAGGGTGTGCATTAAGCTACTATGTATAACATTGCTGTGCCCGACAACATTTGAACTGGTTCAACTATTGATCTTGTAAACACGCAGAGGTGACAGCAGTCACATTATCATGCCATAAGAACATTAATGATATGCAGCCACTCACTGTAGTTGCACAGCTGTGTGAGAGCCAGGGGTCCGTGATGACTTAGGTATAAAAGAAACCCTTCCGTTTATAACCGACTGCCGAAGGAGGGTAATGTGTTTATCAGTTTATGTAGGTATGTATGTTTGTTCATGTGGCGTTCTAGAGACCAAATGCGTGGGTCGATTATGATGATTCTTACGTCAATCGATTCGTCTTAAGGCACTATATACGCCCCAATGTTAACGCAGTACTGGCCGTGCGCCCGCTCGATGTCAAAATATCAATATTGAACCTCCTTTTGAACAGTTTTGTTAGCAAAATATTATTTGATTTACATACGCTATGTTAGTTATGAAGAATTTCCAGCCATAAATTTATCTGTGTAAAAATATTTTTAAACATCCAAGTCGTTTTGGAGGAGTTTCCAAAAGTTGCGAAAAAATATCGTGTTGTTAATTATTTTTTTAAAGCAAAACTATTAGTTACTCGAAAAAACTAGGTAAGCGTGCTACATCGTCGACCACATCATCACTTACCATCAGGTGAGATAGTGGTCAAGCGCAAGCCTATCAATAATAAAAAAAAAAAAAAAAAAAAAAAAACCTTTTGTTCAAAATTATGTACGTGAATCAATAATAAATATATATTTTTTTCGAACCTTTTAACCTAGCCGTTACTAAGGAGTATGCTTTCGAAAGTTACCATTTACGGCACTAAAGGGTATGTAGGCCCTTAACCTTGCAAGAATCACTGAAGACATGACAGAAGTTCCAAATAAAAACACTACAAAGTAAAAAATAAATGCAGTTTCGGAAGTCGGTGTCAAAAAATGAAGACTGCAAAAATTGCGCTGAACTTAAATTTCCGGCCAGCAACGTCAGTTGATGTAGTGACGGGATTTCCAGAGCGTGGGGATTGACACAAGAAAAGAAAGCCTATGCCCAGCAGTGGGCGAAGCCAGGCTGCGGATGATGATAAAGTGAAAACCATCACTTTGACCAATCACTTATAGATATTTTGTCACAAGAATAACAACTGCATATATTAATATTAATTATTGTGAAATAAACGTAAATTATAATCATTAATAATATTTTGTTTTCAAATGTAATCCAATATCGATCATTAGCATCTGGACATAGGCCACGCACCCAACGGATTCCCGCAGCCTTCACTTCACAGTTACTTCTGACATATTATTAGACGAGAAGGCTTAGAGTCTAAGCATCACCTTAGAGCAATACTCATAACATTGTGACCACAATATTCTAAACGCTTTATATGACTAAAATATTTTGTTTTAAATTGAACTGTTATTTTATTATCCGACAGAATGTATTATACCTAACATAACATTACTCCTGTATAACGAAGGGTTGGGCAGAGGTGCACAGGCACATTTCGACAGTTATGTTTAAGTCATGTAATAGGGGGCGAGACCATTGCATCTACCGCGCACAAACCTAAACTCCAGGCTGCTACTGAAAAGGGTCATGTGGCCTTCCGGCTGGTCCGGGGATACCGCACGGTCTCCGGTGAGGCGGCGAGCCTCCTTGCTGGATTGCCGCCATGGGATCTGGAGGCAAAAGTCCTCGCGCAAATATGGCCACTGCTTTTGAGGCGTCACGGCGTCCTCACCTTCCGCCTGACGCAGGTCCTAACCGGACACAGCTGTTTCGGGAGGTTCCTGTTCAGGATAAGGCGGGGGGTAACGCCCGGGTGTCACTATTGTGAGAATCACCCCGAGGACAAGGTAGAACATATGGTGGAGGTATGCACCGCTTGGGCGGAACAACACCGTGTCCTCGTGGAGGCGATCGGCGGTGGCGACCTCTCGCGTCCGGCCCTGGTTCAGGCCATGGTACGGAGCGAGAGGGCATGGGAAGCTGTCACCTCCTTCCACGAAGCAGTAATACTCGCGAAGGAGGAGGCAGAATGCGTGAGGGAGACGCAACGGAGGCGACCTCACGCCCCAAGCCACCGCAGGAGACGCCCTGGGCATCGGACCGATAAGGACCAGGCCCGAGTCGACGGCGTGTAGTGTTCCATGCGCGCCTCAAAGAACACGGGTGGGTTTTAGGCAATAAAAGTCTGGCACGCCCTCCCGCTTCACCCACGGGAGAAGTCATTAGATGATTTCCAACCCAAAAGGCTGCTACTGAGAAATTCCAGATGAAAGAAACTGCCCGACCCGGGCATCGAACCTCATGCCCAGCAGTAGTGCTATAGTATCTATGAGTGTTTCACAAATAAAACTATTCAAATATACACCTGCATCCTGAAAGGCCTGAAAGGCTGATCGACATACCTGAATTCTTGTCAAAATATATGTAATTTGCAAAATCCCTTCTAGGCTTTGTGTGCTTACCACCATCGGCCACATCATCACTGACCACGGTGAGATTGTGGTCAAACACAGGCCTATACATAGTAAAAAAAAAAAAAAAAAAAAAAAAAATTGGAGAAATTTAAATAAAAAGTGTATGAGAGTCACAAATATATTGCATGTTGAAAATAATAAAAAGCTTACCAGTATAACGTATGAGAGCGAACGCGTCATGTTAGTTACTGTTGTTCTTGCGGCTGCGGATAGTGCAATGTGGCAGGCAGACGATAACAGCCGTGGCATCTATTATAGTACGGAATAATATCAATATTATTTGTTACACATTACCCTATTTATTCAAATTACATAAGAAAACACATGAATTTATTACAGCACTTGGAAAATATAAACAAAACTGTAAAGTTTCATTTTCATCAAGCACGAGCTGTATCGCACGGGTTCCGTCGTGTTTCTCGTGTGCTCCAAACAAGTAACATCTTTTCAACGAAAGCATCGTGGTAGCGATTGAAAAACGTCAAACGTGTTGCTGGGCAGTTTGTTGCGCCACTTCTTTATCCTAGCTGCATCACTAGGAAGTGGTGACGGACGGTTTTTAGGTAGAACCACAGAATAAATAATAGTACAAGTACAGAAGACTCACTTCATGCAATAATTCATTGAAATAGAGACTCCTGCTAGTAAGCAACAAAGTGCATTTCAGCTCGCATAAGCGCTCAGTGCCTAACGTGATATTCACCTAAACGTTGCCGCTCTCTTCTAACGCGTATCTCCGTCGCTGTCTGGCGCGGTTTGACTCTGCTCGTAAGGGTTGTCGACTTGCCGCTTTCGCTTACATCCACTATCTACCTATTTGACCGCGTAATCTTTCTCATGTTTGATGCCTATGGTTACACGGTCAAGTAGGTAGATAGACAATGAATATTATAGACCGTCATTTTGTTAGGTACTTAACAAATGAAAACTAGGTTACCTAAACTTCATTTACTATAACATTAGACATTTAAATAAGCCAATTTTACAGCCCGGTCAATCGATTTTGACTTCTATTGCGTTGGTGATACGACAAATGGAAGCTGTAGTAAACAGTTGGTTTTGGTAACAAATTTGTGGTTTTTATATCATCCTTATGTGTACGAGATAGAACACAAAATCGGTTGAACGCACTGTAAAACGAGTTTGTAAAGTCGTCTAATGTTATTTCAAATTGAGTATAGGTACCTACCTCTTTTTTTACTCTTAAGTGATATTTTTGTTAGTTTATTTAAAGTTGGCTTGAAGAACTCTTAGGAAATATTGTTTGTTTGTTCGTTAGGTACAAGTAAGTACCTAGTTTTATATACAAACGTTAACGTTAACAAGTGCGTACACTTACTCAGGCTATTGGTAAATTCTTAGGCTAAGTAGGTAACTACTTACTTAGGCAATTATAATTTATTTTAAACTGAATCTAAAGCGTTTATTTTTATGTTAACAAAACCGTAACTATTCAATAAAAAAATAAATCAAATTATATTTGTGAACAACACGAAAATCTAAAATATCTAAGTAGGTAGGTACCTAATTATTAGTATTTCACACACCTATTCATTCTTTTAGGAACACTAAAATGCTTAATTTTTATACAAAACTCGTACTCATTATGCACCTACTACCGATAGTTAGAGTATTTATGTAATGATTTAAATAGGTACAACAAAATAGCTTATCTTTCAAAATCTTTCGGTACTTTAATAAAATTTAATATCGATTCATTGTTCTTTGCTTTATTTAAACACCCGTAAACATAACAATATCTTTTAAAGGCCTTAGAAGTACGTTTACAAATCATTGTTCTTTGCTGCATAAATCATAGAATTAATAACGTGGCTAACGTGCGAGCCGAGCGGTAAGCGGCAACCTAACGCGTTATTCCCTCTAGAGGGTACCGCCGGCCGATCGTACCTAAACTGCGGAGTGACACCCCCCTGGTAGAACTTACATCTAAACATATACCTAACTAAAAACATTCAGTCAAACTTACTTGAATTGACTGGACTTTACTTGTGACTGGATTTGACATTACTTTTTATTTTGACCGTTAATCTACCTGATATTATTTTTATTTTTATTATTCTGATGTAAAATGTAAAATGGGTTTTGAAAAGTTACCTGAATAAAGAAAATATTATATTAAAAAAGTTTCGGCAATTGACGATTTGTTTATAGTTCTAAATTATATTTTTTGTTTTTTTTTTGTTGTTAGTTTGCACAACTGTTTTCCATTTTGGCGCGGCGTTTGAGTTACATCTGTTGTTTAGATTTAAGACGACGACTAACGCCAACGACCTTGAGGGAACAAAACGCGCACCCGTTTCGCACCCGCACGACCCAAAATTTAGTAGTTTTTTGTACTTTCCTTATTATTCTACGACTTAAAAAAAAAAGCTTCAGATCAAAATGTAGATATTTAAATTGTCTTTAAGATGGTGTCGATTACGTCCAGCGGTTTTGGTGCGATTGTCGTGTTTTTGTCCGTTTTAGACATAAATTTACTAATTAATTACACTGTGTTATACGAATAAAACTCAAAATATGCTTAGATCAAATTATTAAGAAAATGGTCTAATGTAACATATGTTTTTTCCAAAAAATTACGACAAGACGTTTAGACGTGATTCTCATTTTAAAATCAGCTACTCAAGGGAATCTGCGCCTTATTACAGTGCTGTTTTAGTTATATCATATCTAGTGCGTATTACCAATTTCATAATGGACAAAACATCGAACAAAGAGTTTGTCTTAAATTTTGCATCGCCATTGGAATTTCGTGTTCGGAGTCATCGAAAATGTTACAGAAGTCTTACGGCGAATTGACTTTATCAAAAATACGTGCTTATGAGAGGTACAAATAGTTCAAAAGCGGTCGAGATGTGAGGGAAGATTTGTCTCGCTCTGGTAGGCCATCAACGTCTGCAACTGAAATTTACATCGCAAAAGTGAAGGAAATAGTGACTGAAAATCCTCATTCAAGTTTGAGAGCGATAGCCGCCTAACTTTCTGTGTCACGAGTTTGTCCGGACCATTCTAAATAATCACTTGGGTATGAAACATGTTGACGCTCGGCTAGTCTCGAAAGACCGGAATTTTCTCCAAAATCTCAATCGCATAAGAATCGCTGAGGACTTGCTAGAACGAGTCAATTCCGACCCAACATTCATGAAACGCTTTGTTTCTGGTGATGAGACTTGAGTTTAGAGTTTGAAATGCAAAATAGTCAACAGGCTTCGGAGTAGCGCTTTCAAACTGAACCGAAACCGAAAAAACCATGCCAAAGTCGATCAAAAGTCAAAGTCAAGTTGTCTGCTTTGACTATCGCGGTGTTGTGTACTCAGAATTCTTGCCGGAAGGTCAAACGATGAATAAATAATATTATTTGAGCATTTAAGAGAGCAAATTAGACGAAAAAGGCCAGATTTATGGAAAAAAATATCTTGGATTTTGCACCACGATAATGCGCCTTCGCACAAGGCCATCCCTGTAACCAAAAACTCAATAAATATCATCGAGAAACCACCTTATTCACCAAGTCACCAAATATGGCTCCAGCCGACTTCTTTCTTTTTCCTAAACTCAAATTACCACTTCGTGGCACCCGTTTTTACGAAACAAAGGAGAATTCGCGGCGAGAACTGAACTTGATTCAGGAAAAAGCGTTTAAAAAATGTTTTGATGATAGGATTATTGGTTGGCGTAAGTGTATCGTTTCTGAAGGAGCATACTTTGACGGTGATAAAATAAATTTGGATAAATAACTAACATTTTGTGTATTATTGAGCTTTTTCCGGTACGTTCTTGACAAAGTAGTACATTTTTTAAACGTGAAGTAAGACACTGCTTTTTCCCCTTGGTGCATAATTATAAATCCTTCATTTTGATACTTCACCCGATGGGTTTGAAAAAATTGGGACCCCCACAAAAAGGGGGTCTAAAATTCGCAAAGTTTTTTTTTTACGTCACTTTTCTAAGAACACTTTTTGGCGGTCAAGACGTGTCTAACGATGTTTTAATTATTATCCGTCTGAAACACCTGAAGATTTGAAAGACATGAGGTAAATACCGAGAATGGTTGTTCACCAACTGTTTATATAGTTATATGTATGTATATCCTAAACTGTTATTTAAAATGGTGAAAGAAACCCACCCGATTAACCTATTTTTTACGGTTCCGTACCCAAAGGGTAAAAACGGGACCCTATTACTGACTTCGCTGTCCGTCTGTCTGTCTGTCTGTCTGTCTGTCTGTCTGTCTGTCTGTCTGTCTGTCTGTCTGTCTGTCTGTCTGTCTGTCTGTCTGTCTGTCTGTCTGTCTGTCTGTCTGTCTGTCTGTCTGTCTGTCTGTCTGTCTGTCTGTCTGTCTGTCTGTCTGTCTGTCTGTCTGTCTGTCTGTCTGTCTGTCTGTCTGTCTGTCTGTCTGTCTGTCTGTCTGTCTGTCTGTCTGTCTGTCTGTCTGTCTGTCTGTCTGTCTGTCTGTCTGTCTGTCTGTCTGTCTGTCTGTCTGTCTGTCTGTCTGTCTGTCTGTCTGTCTGTCTGTCTGTCTGTCTGTCTGTCTGTCTGTCTGTCTGTCTGTCTGTCTGTCTGTCTGTCTGTCTGTCTGTCTGTCTGTCTGTCTGTCTGTCTGTCTGTCTGTCTGTCTGTCTGTCTGTCTGTCTGTCTGTCTGTCTGTCTGTCTGTCTGTCTGTCTGTCTGTCTGTCTGTCTGTCTGTCTGTCTGTCTGTCTGTCTGTCTGTCTGTCTGTCTGTCTGTCTGTCTGTCTGTCTGTCTGTCTGTCTGTCTGTCTGTCTGTCTGTCTGTCTGTCTGTCTGTCTGTCTGTCTGTCTGTCTGTCTGTCTGTCTGTCTGTCTGTCTGTCTGTCTGTCTGTCTGTCTGTCTGTCTGTCTGTCTGTCTGTCTGTCTGTCTGTCTGTCTGTCTGTCTGTCTGTCTGTCTGTCTGTCTGTCTGTCTGTCTGTCTGTCTGTCTGTCTGTCTGTCTGTCTGTCTGTCTGTCTGTCTGTCTGTCTGTCTGTCTGTCTGTCTGTCTGTCTGTCTGTCTGTCTGTCTGTCTGTCTGTCTGTCTGTCTGTCTGTCTGTCTGTCTGTCTGTCTGTCTGTCTGTCTGTCTGTCTGTCTGTCTGTCTGTCTGTCTGTCTGTCTGTCTGTCTGTCTGTCTGTCTGTCTGTCTGTCTGTCTGTCTGTCTGTCTGTCTGTCTGTCTGTCTGTCTGTCTGTCTGTCTGTCTGTCTGTCTGTCTGTCTGTCTGTCTGTCTGTCTGTCTGTCTGTCTGTCTGTCTGTCTGTCTGTCTGTCTGTCTGTCTGTCTGTCTGTCTGTCTGTCTGTCTGTCTGTCTGTCTGTCTGTCTGTCTGTCTGTCTGTCTGTCTGTCTGTCTGTCTGTCTGTCTGTCTGTCTGTCTGTCTGTCTGTCTGTCTGTCTGTCTGTCTGTCTGTCTGTCTGTCTGTCTGTCTGTCTGTCTGTCTGTCTGTCTGTCTGTCTGTCTGTCTGTCTGTCTGTCTGTCTGTCTGTCTGTCACCAGGCTGTATTGTCACCAGGCTGTATCTCATTAACCGTGATAGTTAGACAGTTGAAATTTTCACAGATGATGTATTTCTGTTGCCGCTTTAACAACAAATACTAAAAACAGTATAAAAAAATATTTAAGGGGGGCTCCTATACAACAAACGTGATATTTTTGCCGTTTTTTGCTCGATATTAATAACGGCAACAGGTAGACGCTTGAAATATTCACAGAATATTTAGTTGTATATTTTCTTCAAAAAATAATAATTATTAAATTAAAATAAAATAAATTAAGGGGGGCTCCCATACAACAAACGTGATTTTTTTACAGTGTTTTGCGATAATGGTACGGAACCCTTCGTGTGCGAGTCCGACTCGCACTTGGCCGGTTTTTTATTTTTTACCTGTCCAAACATACCACACAAACTTGACATTGTTCGCTGTTTTTTTTACATCTTTACAATATGGCGTCTGTTGGTCGCTGTGGTGAACTTTGATTTCTGTCATGTCTTTAGTGATACTCGCAAGGTTAAGACAAATTGATTGACGTAACAATCATTAAAATCGGCCCACGCGTTTGGTCTCTAGAACGCCATATGAACAATCATACCTACATAAACTGATAAACACATTACCATCCTTCGGTAGTCGGTTAAAAACGCAAGGGTTTCTTTTCTACCTAAGTCATCACGGATCCCTGGCTCTCGCACAGCTGTGCAACTACAGTGAGTGGCTGCATATCATTAATGTTGTTATGGCATGATAATGTGACTGCTGTCACCTCTGTGTGTTTACAAGATCAATAGTTGAACCAGTTCATATGTTGTCGGGCACAGCAATGATATACATAGTAGCTTAATGCATACCCTGCCCCTTCACACTTGCACTGCAGTGGCCAACCGAGAAATCCCTAAACCGATTGCGGGCCCAGTTAGGCCGCTGTAGAAAAAAACTGGCCAAATGGAATTTTATAGATCCATCTTGAACACGGTGCCAATGTGGGGGCCCCTTCGCGGGTTTCTCGGAAACTAATGAAAATTAGTGAATCTTTTGTACGTTTTTTTGTGCACAATTGAACAAGGAACAAACTTGCCCTGAGCATAAATTGCTGTAAAATCAAAACGTTACGAGAATTAAGCAAAAAACTGATTTTTGGGCCCTTTGACAAGCTATTTTTTTTATATTTTTGCTGTGATGCCTTTTCATGAAAGTATTTTAATTTCAAATATTAATTTCAGTGAAATTACTTAACTAGGATTTTTTTCGCAGCAAATTTCTTTACTGCCTGGGCTAACTACGGGTTGCTAGTTGCTACTGAGAAATTCCAGATGGAATACCCAAACACAAACAGGGAAATGAACCCAGGAGCAGCATACAGGATAAAACTACGGTAGCCCTGCTAGCACTCTCGGAGAGTTTAAGCAACGTTAAGCTGAACGCGCACCTAGACGCACCGCAGGAGCCGCACGCGCTGCAGTCATCGCATTTTCTCAGTTCCCGCGCAATTCGCACCGAACGCGCCACACGCATTGTATCCACTTCTGTACATCTTATTATATCAATATTTTCTTTACGGAAACGGATGACGTCTCCGCGCCGCCCGCACTGCACTGGCCGCAATCATCGAATGCGCCGAATCTAATTACGTCATTCGTATGCGCTGGTGGAATTCGTATACCTACAGCATTTTGCCGAAATGCGGGTCGTGCGGTGCGGATAGTTGCACGAGGCTGCATACAACGTCATATAAAGGTATATAAAATGCGATGACTGCGGCGCATACGGCTCCTGCGGTGCGTCTAGGTGCGCGTTCACCTTTAAGAGCCCGCTGACCTTTCACAAGGAGTCAGGACAATGGAATAATTCTCACTCGCACGCTAGATACACACTTAAGAGAGTTCATCAAGTTGCGGCGATCGGGCCGTTATACCAACATAAAAGTGTTGATTTTATGAGGAACAGAATACTTATTTATTGGCTGACAACAGTTTCAGAGGGTCGACAACCCCGCGAATCAACTATCGCACTGGCTGTTAGTTCCACAGATAGGTGTCACGTATTGTAGGCCTGTCGCGCCGCTTTCTATTCACTAATCAATGATAACAGTTCCGCTGAGCCTAGCTCAGCTATCAAAATAAAACCAGTTACGTTTTCGTGAATGATTAAACAACATAGTTAATGTCCCTGTTCACTGTGTTATGTATGTAATGTTAGCTATCAGTTCATGCCTCGCGCCTGTCATTTACGTTAACAATCATAAAATTAATGGATTATTTTATTGAGCTTCCTTGATGGTTATTAGGTAATTAAACATTATTCAGTTCATTGGTTTGCACTTCCTCGCGTGTTATCTTACGTCTGCGGACATTAGGCATTTCAAGATCTATAATTTTATCATGGCAGTGAGCAGGCAGGGCACATTGCTCGCAGAACGGATGGTCGATGGGGTTGAAAAGTTCTGGAGTGGCGACCGCGTTGCGTTGGAAGGCCTCTCACTGGGTGGACCGTGCACCTGGTTAGGGCTGCGGGCATGTAGGACGCGAGACGCACGGGACCGGCCGATTTGGCGACACTAGGGGGAGGCCTTAGTTCAGCAGTGGACGTCCTTTGGCTGCAAGGATGACGATGAGTTTTAATTAAGAAATGATCTGTATCTTGTGAATGGGCGGCATGCCTACGAGTTGCGACCTACATAGTTAGTTGTAAGTATTATTAGAGACGGCGCGGGGGCGCGGGCCGACGACCCAAATAACAAATATTTATATTTTGACGCGTTGCTTGCAAAGCCGCGTCTCCGCGCGTCTCACCGTCAGAGGCTCTACACAAGTGACATTCTATGAACGAAAGCATCGCGACAGTGGCAAAGAGTAAAATAATAAATACGGAAAGTGATTCGTAAAATGTCAGAAATTTAGGAATAACAAATGCTTTCGAAATGTCCCGTGATCAATCTTACAGTTACATTTTAGTATGTGTCAATCGCCAAAAAAAAAATCAAACAAGTTACATTCTATGAACAAAAGCATCGCGACAGTGGCAAAGAGTAAAATAATAAATACGGAAAGTGATTCGTAAAATGTCAGAAATTTAGGAATAACAAATGCTTTCGAAATGTCCCGTGATCAATATTACAGTTACATTTTAGTATTTGTCAATCGGCATCGCGAATAGAACGGCACATTAGAGCCTTTGCTGCTTGCAGCTCAGCGGGCAACAGTAACGTAGCAAGCAATGCAGTTTTTAAAAATAACTCTAAAACGACTGACGATTTTTATCAGTTTCAGATGTATCCCCCACTAAGCCGAGCCAGTGACTCACTCTCTGTACTGCAACGACCAGCGTGTAGGAGATAGCAAGCTCTAGCAGTGACAGTGATTCAACACTCGAACTCACGTGCACAAACACAACACAACAAATAGCGGCCGCGCTCAATTTTGCGCATCATTTAGTCATGTCAACTTATTACTTTATTAGCCAAGTTGTTGCCCCACGTATATACAATTTTACTCTGTGGTTTAACATCGATGCGATCAAATGGTAATTATTTAGTTATAACCTATTAGAGCGTTATAAAAAAAAACTTTTAATAATAAAGGTAGAATCAATTTGCATTACTTGTAAATTTAAATTGTGTAACGTTCAAAAGTGCTGCTTGGTGGCCAAGTTGAAACAAATATATTTGACTTTGACTTTGAACGAATAATTTTGAATTAAAAAAGAAACACCGATAATATAAAAAAAATATAAAAAAGGTAAAACACATTATTTTAAAAATGAGGAAGAGCCGCAATAGTCAATATCGTGTTAATTATTTTAAATATTTAGTAAAATAAACATATGTTTATTTTAGAGTGAAATTTTAGGTAGGTTTAAAGGTGAACACCTGCTTATCCTCAACGCAGTTGCAACCGGTTTAATGATAGCTTAAGCATACACGTAAAGTACGATTCCATAACGTAATATTGATAAGGTAACAAAAGTTTTTAACTATGGAAACTAAGAAAGCGTCTTGTAGCTTAATCGCTCTAAGCTACACTATGTACTCACACTATTATATTCTCATGGATGTCCTCCGCCCCGAGCGTAGGGGTCTTACTGTCTAATACCACAGGATGTTCTGCATCTACCGTCAAATGGGGTGAACAGGAGCGCAGGGTTGAACAGAAACAAATAGTGATATTTTTTCTGTCGGGTTTTAGTGTTTAGACAATTTTTTTTTAAAAGGCTTTTTTTATTCAAAAGGCTTTTTTTATTTTTCAGGACTTTTCTCAATTTTCGAAATACACACACCGGCAAAATTAGCGGAAAAAAATAAAAATGTAGTTTTTTTTAATTACGATTTTATTTTACAAACCTATATTCAGACACTTTTCCTTACTTAAAATACACCTTTTAAAATAAATACGAGATCGCATTAAACAAAAAAGTAAAAAAAAAACAATTTTACTATAAAAATAGTACTCGTATTGTACAAGATTGAGTGTTTCCTCTTGGTGTTCGTATTAAAGTTTTCATCCGTCTTGACATGTTGAAAATAATTTTATTCATTTTTGCCTGTGGTAGTCTCTACCATTTCTATCAATGACGTTTCGTAATTCACCCACATTGAGAGGTGGCGGGATTATGATTTTTATCTTTGTTTTAGCAGATCCTAGGCGAGTTCTATCGGTGATCTCGCTGACGATTCCAAAACTGCGATATTGACATTATTAAGAGGGGCTGGAGATAAAAAAGTGTTATTCGGTTGGGCATTAACCTGGATCAATACGAAGTGGCCTTAGATAAAAAGAAAAATGGCACCACATTTTAATCTTAAATAACTCTTCTATAGCAGTCGGCAAAACGATTCTTTCCATCTATCACCACCAAGTCCGTAAGAGCTCCCAAACATATCCAACCTGAAGCCAATATTGGTCTTCTAACTTATGCTACCGTAGGTTAAAATATTGACTGATAAAATTGTTTTTGTTTATGTTTACAAATTCATTACATTTCGACAAGTCGATTTAATTTTTTTCCATACTTATCACTGAACAATATTTTACTGCACTAGCCCGTGGACCAAAGTCGATTTACCGATCAAAAGTTATTATTTTTCTATGGTGGTGTACCTCAAGTTTTGGACCTTCGGCAAGTACTTGAAGCCAAAACCAGCTTTTTATAACCTCCTTCGTACCATAAGCTCACTTACTCTGGCACCTTGAATTTTCTCTAGGTAATTTTCGTCTTGAACGACCTTTAAATGAGGTTTTTTTGCGAACGCGAAACTGAATGAAACGATATTCCTGTTAGAAGTACATGGTTTTTTGCCTTGCACTGATCTCCTCTCACAAGTATTAGTGCCTCTAAATCATTGCAAACTGCAATAAATGGTTGGAACATGCAAACGATGAATCAGCAAATGATACTGTAGGTTTAATCATATTTTCTCCTAATTTCAAGTGTCCTGACCCTCTTAGCTTGGGTTCAGATGGACACAATGAAGTCCTTAAATTCAAAAAACATCTAAAAGTTAAAAATAAAACAACTAACTCAGTATGTTAATGACAAAATTTCGAATTTTAAAACAAAACCATAAAGTGGCAATAAGAGAAATTCTCTCAAAATGATGCAAGTTCGAATAAAAGTAAAACAATTGCATGAGAGATGACGTTCAATTGTTTTATCAATAATTGTTTTTATTATAAAACAAAATAAAAAATACCATGCATAAGGTGAAAAAAAAAGTTTTACGATAATTTTGCTTGTTCCGCTAATTTTGCCAGTGTGTGTAGTAACCCTACTTGAGATGAACACATTTTACGCGGACGAAGCCGCGGACAAAAGCAAGTTAATTATCAAAGATAGATTTGTGAAAATCCAAACCTGAACCAACAAAAAGCCTACGCAAACATATTGTAGAGATGTCTGCGTGATAATTTTTACTCAGACTTCCAAATCTGTACAGATATCTGTACGACAAAAATCTGTGTAGTGTGGACGCACCATTTAGTGTACTTCAACCAAAGTAATAGAAACTGAGTTGCTGCATCCATGGAATGGAGAGTTAATAAATATACGACCGAATACGACGGAAAATACAACAGAACGGACTACGTGGTTTACTGCATCCTAATGCTGCAAAGAAGTATAAAAAATTTGTTTTTTTCCACACATTCGTTAATTTAATATTTTATGAGCTAATCGTACTACAATCTAATACCATTAAACGAGCAATTCTTGTATATATATATATATACTAACTGAATCTCGGTAACGACTCTAACGATTTTCATGAAATTTAGTATGCAGGGGGTTTCGGGGGCGATAAATCGATCTAGCTAGGTATCATTTTTAGAAAACGTCGTTTTCTCTATTTTCACCCGAGCAGAGCTCGGTCTCCCAGGTACTTATATTCATTGGAATGACCGCATTAATGAATAATAATACTTAATAGCTTTTATTTTACATCTCAGTTAGACTTGAACCAAAAAAGCGGTGAGAAACAAAACATTCTGGTCTTTACAATAGGTACCTTCTACATATTTACATCCGCTTGTTGGCAAAAAGTTCTGTAAACATGTTAGTGTAGTGTATAGTTGTCGGTACGTAATTTGGCAAGAGTCGTTAGATGGGCACAAAGTCGTTTTTAGGTCTATATTGTTACCAAGCAGGACGCTAGGAACGTGTAGCATCGTTCCGTCCGAGGGCGCGGTTGGTCAGTTGACACAAGGATCGACTGACCAATCGCCACTTACCCCCACTTCGCCAAAATCTTGCCAAGTTACATGCCGGGGACAGGACATCAGGACATTTTATTGACTCACAATAATTTGCATTAACTGCAGAAAGGTAAGCGTTTCGTGTGGAGGACGCGTCTCGTTACGAGTGCCAGGCGCGCAGGAGCCCCGCGAAGGTCGCTCCAGCCGCGCTATATTTAGCCGTCAACTATAAATTGGACTACAATGAACGTCGCGCCCACCAGTGCAGGCAGGGCACTGGCACTATGCGCCGCATGCAATCACGGCCACTTACTGTCGGCGAGGAGCTATTCTTAGACGCTGTTCACGGATGAAGATCATTCGCGACGGAACTGCGCTGTGCATACGAGTGGATGTCTTTATGTGTCGCTGACTGAACACTTTAGTCTATATGGACACACAGCTATATGAAATCATAGCTATGTCTGTGTCCAAATAGACTAAACTCTTACCGGAGCCTGCCTGTGTTGTAGAAGGTGCTTAAACAAGAGATTTCAGACACATTACAACCTTCAGTACTATTTGAATTCTCCTCTGATTTTTAAATCGGTATCTGTAGGCTATTTCAATTGAATTGAATCTGTGAGTGGTGCAGTTAAACAAACTAGATGTGATTACAATACAAAGGCATGACGTGCACGTACTATTTATAGCTCTACTAGCGATGGTCGCGCGGTCGTGGCGACATTCAACTGGCGCGCGATGCATCCAAACGAATCGCTGCGACCGCTGACGAATACTTGATGGCTGCCAGTACTCACTGTATCGGCCATTACCTTATTAGCATGGCATAACAAACAACCAATCAAAGGTGAACATAATGATGATGAGCCGTATCTATTACGATCGACCGGAAGGCTACCGCGACGCGTGACATTTAGCCGTGGTCGCCGGCATGCCGATGAGTGGGACATTTGGAGAAGGACGCAACCTATGACCTGTTCAGTGTGACTTGTGAACTGTGAACACACCTATCGAAGGCTAGCTAGTGACTTACGGAAGTGTCTCCACACTTACTCCACGCGTTTTGTAATGTTTAGCTCATTTGTAGCAGCTTCGTATCATTTCGTAGCAAGGTCATAGCATCATAGCATTTACTAAGCAGTGTCGTAGTATTGACTTATTTGACTTAAAGACAAGCGTCGTAGCTCTGTCGTAGGACTTCGTAGCGTCGTCGTAGCATTGACTTATCAATTTCGTAGCGGCCACGTAGCCTTTTTGTAGCAGCAGCGGTACGCATTCAAGTAGTAATTAACGTTCGATATTGGTTTGTAATAGTAGTCGATCGATTGCTGTCCTATGATTGTTGGTCCACATGGCATAGAACATTATGTTGTCTTTGCAAGGAACAGAATTACGCAATCAATTATTCTTGTATATTTTATATCATATATATCATAGCCGCGCTACAGTCACGCGACTCAAACCAAACCCAAACTGCATTATTTGCTTGGATTCAAAAAGCTTGCAGATCGACGCAGATGTTTTGATGGATTCACATCAATACAATCCTACAAACAGATATGCATGCAGCATGACATAGCGTAATCATACAATTAGAGCTAAACGAATATGTATATTAGTGCAAATTAGCGTAATGCGGCATGCGCATGATTGTCCATTGTGAAGTAATGCGCCCACAAACAGTTGTACCAGAGGCTAACGAGCGCTCGCGATCCGATGTGGGACTATTTGCGTTGCAGTATCAAGGTCTCATGTCACTATCTGACGAAATCAGATTTTGAGTTATAGACAAAAAGTGCGTGACGGACTTTGCACATTTAGGGCTTTTAACCAACGGGCTTAAAACCAACTTCTTTTTAGGGTTTGGTACGGAACCAAACCGTAAAAAGACGTTGTTGTGTAAGCGTGCTCCTTCGTCGACCACATCATCGCTTACCAACAGGTGAGATAGTGGTCAAGCGCGAGCCTACAATAGATAAAAAAAGAAAGTTAAAAATATAAATTAAAAAAACTGACTTTGGTGGATTCTCATTCTTTTTTTTATTTTCCAATATTCATTTAAACAAAAAATACAGCAACGAGTTTTAAACAATTTAACCTTTATGGGCTGCCTCTTAAAACATATAAAAATATTTTTGTCAATTTGTGTATGGCTTTGGGTCAACAAGATGAATAGAATAGAATATAAAATTTATGATCTTTATTCTAGTATCCATGACTCAAAAAATGGTTAGTTAAACTAACAACTATGTTAGTAACACGGATATTAACAAACTGACACTACAAAAACAAATAACAGTGGATCACCGTTGTGAAAACCCATGTGAGATGGCACAACAGCGACTCACGAAAACACAGTCTAGGTGACTCAAAATCTAAATAATCTAATATTATACTGTGAAAATTTAAAGACTAGCTCCAACCGTTTGGCTATAAAACCTGTGTGACAGACGGCAGACAAATGGATAGACAGACGGGCACGTCAGCACGTGAGTGCTGTCAGCAATAGGCCTCCGTTTGGACCCTTCGGGTACGGAACACTAAAAAGGAAAAAACCGCGAAATAATAAAAATCGGTGCTGTTTATCAGCTTCGGTGTCTTTGGTACCTATTGTTTTTGAACACCGACTTCGGAAAAGAATAGTTATTTATGCTACAAGTGCGGAAGGTAGGTGATTCCCGATGAGTGGCATTTTTATTCACGAGCGAGCAAAGCGAGTGAGTGGATAAATCGACACGAGTCGGAAATCATCTTACGTACGTGTATCATACAACATTTTACTATGCACTATGCGAGAAAATAAAAAAAAATATCTGAACCAAGCAAGAAATTAATAAAATGGCGGGCTTATTCAAGCGCGCTCACCATACCACAGATTAACTAATAGTTCCTCGGGCATATCTACTGCCCATGTTCAAATAGCTGTCAAGTCAAAAGCAAAAAGGCACGAGCAAAATATACGTTCTGCCAAACATATTCAATGAATATTTAAAATTAATTTATTGATCAAAATCTAAATCTAGAGTAATTAAAAACGCCTTTAATGAAGTATTAGTTTTATTTTACCTTTTATATGAATGATAATCTGTACTTAACTAATTTGTAAAACTTTTCTCAAATAATAAAACTCTATGCGTCAGGCTGACGTTGGAGTAAAAATTAAAAAAATACAGAAAAGTAAAAAGCACTAGTTAAAAAAAGTGACACTTTCCGCACAGTTTGGCTGCTTGGAAAACGCTCTTTTCTTTATAGTGTTTTGTTTTGGAAGCCGGCTTGATTTTTTTGTAAAAGAGTTTTTATTTGTCTCTTTTTAGTTTTGGTAGGTACTTTGAAGACAAGACAAGACAAAGATATTTTATTTCAACTAGGCCACCAAGCGGCACTTTTGAACGTTACATTAAAATGATTCTACCGTGCATTCGGAAAGTAGCTTGTTATGGAGAAGAATGCACAAGAAACTCCATACTTACTATTTAAAAAAAAAAAAGTTTTTTTACAATATTTAGAAACATAGGTACATACATTATTAAATTCATACATGTGAGGACAATGCACCCACAATAGCACTACCCACTATACCACCTACAGACATAAAGTATTAGAAGTACTCACACATGTACTGCGCAGTTATATAATAGATACTAGAAAAACATTAACATCCGAAGCAGTCAAGTTATGACCAATCCCAACTGACGGCGTCCGTTCACGAACATGACGCATGAATTGGCACCACCCAGCTCAACCATCATGAAGGGAACCGGATGATCCAACACACGCGCCACCTTCAGAGAGACATTTGAGAGAGCATGACACACTCAACGGCCAGGGCACACACAAGTCAACGAACGACGCATAGGTACAGTAAATGGTAGATTTACAATTGGGTACATAGTACTCACACACGTGCTGTGCAGTTATACAATACTAAGGAAATTGAGTTTATACAATGCAAATATTAATAATTCATACAGTCTTCAGCAGGTCCAACAATACCTCAAAACAATAATGTTCTGAATAATACTTGTTATTGCGCCCTAGTGGTTGTGGATTGTGGAGCAGGACTAGCATTGAGCCAAGCATTTTTATCAGTGATGTAATCCCCCAACTTATAATATGCCAGCCTACATAGTGTGCGTTTTATACAGGTTTTAAACTTCGTTTCATTCAGTTCAAGAATGTGGGGAGGAATTTTATTGTAACATTTTGTACAGTACCCCATGAAAGATGAGCCTACTTTAGCCAGTCTGAAACCTGGTTGAACTAATTGGTCCCTATTTCTAGTAACGTAATTATGTCTGTCGCCGTTTTTACTAAAAAGATGTAATTTTTTTCTCACGTACATGATGTTTTCATAAATATTTTGACAAGGAACCGTCATGATGTTAATGTCCTTAAACAGTTCCCTTAGAGACTCACGCCGGCGAAGATTATATATTGCTCTGACGGCTCGTTTTTGCAGAATAAAAATTGACTCAATGTCTGCAGCCCTTCCCCATAGTAGGATACCGTAAGACATTATACTATGAAAATAACTAAAATAGACTAGTCTCGCGGTATCCACATCGGTCAACCGAATCTTTCCAACAGCATACGCTGCCGAACTCAGCCGCCCTGCAAGGGATGCCAAATGAGGACCCCATTGCAACCCTGAGTCCAGCGTGATCCCCAGGAAAACCGTTTTATCGACGAATTCTAGCTTCTCCTTGTTTAATATAATGTCACAATCAGTACTTTTGACATTCGGCAAGGAAAATTTTACGCACTTGGTTTTATTACCATTTAAAACTAAATTATTGGCAGTGAACCAATCCTGAACCTGCCGTAGCGCGTTATTTACGTCGTCAACCCGACAAGTACGTCTATTTATTTAAAAAATTAAAGATGTGTCATCAGCAAATAACACCATGTTTAGTTTGTTTTCCAATAAACGGGGTAAATCGTTTATGTATATTAAAAATAAGAAAGGACCTAAAATTGAGCCCTGGGGTTCCCACATTTTAACGTTTAACCCCGACGAATTCACACCGTTTATCTGAACTAATTGCTGTCTATCATTCAAATAAGATTTAACCAAACTTAACGCTGATTGACCTAGCCCGTAATGCTCAAGTTTCAGAAGTAATGTTTCATGATTAGCGCAATCAAACGCCTTCGACAGGTCGCAGAAGATACCTATGGCATCCCGCGACTCTTCCCACGCATTAAAGATGTGTTTCAATAGGGTGACACCAGCGTCAGTTGTACAACGTCCTCTGGTGAAACCATACTGTTTATCATGCAAGATGTTATTCGTATTAAAATGAATGAGCATTTGATTTAGCATTATCTTCTCAAATACCTTGCTGAAAACCGGCAACACGGATACTGGTCTATAATTATTTGTGTCTTTACTGTCCCCAGATTTAAAAAGTGGTATAACTTTACTATATTTCATTAGATCCGGAAAGGGTACCTCAAATTACCATGAAAATCATTCATAGCCAAAGTAAATCTCATGACGATTCCAATTGTTTAGGATACATTTTTTTATCTCGTTCCATTGCCTATTTTCCGGCTACATCATCAGATCAGTTCGATGGTACTATATTCATCAGAACCATTTATTTATTAGTTTTTAAGTACTAAGTATTTACTTCTTCATTCGTCGTTTAACTATTCGATTTATCTTATACCGGTGACACATTAGCATTAAGGAGTTCCAGTCGCTATCTGAGGTCTTCTTCATCAGTTCCACTTCACCAAATGATACTTTCTAAGTGCAAATGATTGTATTGTTGATGAAGAAAGTTGCGTGTTCACATCACGTCGGGGTCACCAGTTTGGAGGCATGCGGAACAGGGTGTAAAGTCCCTCAAATCTCCATAGAAAACGGAGGATCCTCCGACCAGACGGGTGTTGTGTCTGGTCCGGGCAACTGCCCAGCGGTTATTGTCGGACTGTTGTATGTGTACAAATCGCGCTGAAAATTTTGCTTACGCGATGCAGGTTTTGTGTGACGTCATGTCATTAGTTTGTAAGTGGCGGCGTCGGTGCCGCTACAATACCAAAATCGCTATATGTACGCTATAATATTTGAGTAGATCCCTCGATTTCTCCAGGATCCCATCATCTGGCTTTACTTTGGGCATTATAGGTACCTAGTCTTTAGAACTGGTCCATTATGTACCACAACTAAAAATAGAAAAAAAAAAAAAAAATACAGGTTGTATTTTAAGTTGGTTAAAAATTGATCCAATTGCGCACTTTCGAATAGGCTCATTGTCAATTATTGCAATAATGCTTAGACAGATCATTCGACAATTTTTTGCTGATTACGGCATCAAAATAACTAAAATCAGCTAATTTGTCAGACAGTGTGACGCTCGACGGTGACCCTTACTGTTAACGTGTTAACATAATTACTATTGTACATGATTGTGCAGGACAAACACCACTAAATAAGCGGCTAGTTAGCGGAGATGTGCCGCTATACACTAATGCCTCGCTAATGCTGTAAACACGACGCGACGAGACAACTGTGTCGTCTCCATAAACTAAACTTTCTGACATATTCTCACCGTCATCGTCAAGGGCTCACACAGATGGCTGATACTTTAAGGTCTAGATAAAGTGACATTATATCAGCTATAACGATTCCGAACAGTTTGAAATGTAAGATTTGCCAGCTTTTGCCACCGAATGTCATGTGATTATTCAAACGACGAATTGGTAAGCAAGCGACTGCTTAACAATTCCTCGTTTGTAGATCGCTATTAGAATAAAATGTCACTTCGTCCAGGCCCTTAGTCTAACGTGTTACTTTTATGTTCTTAACTTGTATCGCCGCTAACTCAGTATTTCCTTCGGCATATCTTCTGGTCCCTTCCTCGTGCTGACGGTGTGATAGTAGCCGTCACTCTTCAATGTCGCGTTGGTTGACAAGTTCCAGCAGGTGATGCTTCCGTGACAGTTTCTCATCGGGAGTCGACGTAAACACGACACGCTGCTTCGTCGCCGTTGTTTTGACGAATTCTTTCCCAAAATAATACGTGTTATGTCGTGTCATGTTACCGCTACACGGCATTGTTGTAAGCATAACACCACACCACCGAAAAACCGGCCACAAAAATCAGCGCCGTGCTGTGGGTCCCCCATTGTACAGCATTATGCTGAGTGGAAGTTTTCTTGCGGGTTATTCCCAAAGTACTCCAAAAAGAGTTTCCAAACTACTCCATGAAAAATATAATATGTTTAATTAGGTTTCATTCTACTCCATGATAATATTAAAATGTTCTCTCAGTACTCCACCCCATTTTAATCAAAATGCTAATTAGAATATGAACCGGATTACTATAAAAGGGCAATGTTTTTGAGCCTGACTGTACGTCAGCCAGTCGGGCTCAAAAGCCTTGCAAATATATTTTAAGTACCTATAAAGAAACTTTTAAATAAAAACGACTTTATAATATAATTCAACAATCATTTTGAGTCTTATAATTTTTGTAATTCAACAATTAAAAACATTTAAAAATCAACAGACAAAATTAAAAGAGGGGGCTCTGTATTCAGAAGTCTAAAAAACATGAAAAACCAATAATAAAAAATCTAAAATGATATCATGCAAATTATGCTTTCTATTAAAAAAAAATGTGACTGACTGTAATGAAATATATTATGTTTTTTTTTATAAGTAATTATGTAGATCGAGCAGTTTGAGAATTGATAACGAATAATCGGTGGAGTACTTTGAGAATAATGCCAGATACTTATGGAGCAGAATAATAAATATTTTTAAATAATAATAATTCCTTGGAGTAACTTGGGAATTAATGTATAAGATTCTTATCTTTTTAGAACAAAAGAATGGAGTAGTTTGGGAATGACCCTTTCTTGCCACAATCACGACATGCATCTGCCTGACAACTTTGTCACCCTATTTCTTTTCTGTTATAAACAAAATGTAGGTAGTATATGTTATTATTATTTGATTTTTTTCTCGTCTTTACTAACTTAATTTAAGTACTACTATTAATATTTTAAGGGTTTAGCTTAAGTATGTTCTTATATTGTATGTCGTTTTGTGACAAATAAACACTTTTTCTTTCTTTCTTTCATAATATCACGCCATGCCTCGAGGGGTTAAGCAGAGCTGCACTATTACAGCTACATTTCGCCACATATGTTTGGGTTCCATGAAATAGAGGGCGAGCTTATTACCATCACCCAGACACAAGTCCGGACTCCGAGTTGCTACTAAGAAATTCCTAATGAAAAATCCCAATAATATTTTTCCCAATGGCCAACTCATAAATCGAACTAAGTGGACATCACACTGTAGATACAATGCAAAATGCGGATCTGTCAAATACCAGCTTGATGCTCTATACCAGCGTTTCCCATTTGGTGGGTCGCGACCCGGTACCGGGCCATCAAAATAAAATACCGGGTCGCAACATTCTCACCTTATTTAAAAAATAATACCTACTATCGATCGATGCATTGTAAGTTAGTAATTTAGTAGTTTAAGTATAATTCAAAAAGAGAGACATCGCAACTAAAGTTAAAGAATATTTATTAAGACTGGAGATTAATCTTCAAAAATATTTTCCTCCAATCGACAGCAACAATGTGAAGACCCGATTTGAAGTGGAACCGGACCCGGACGGATAAACATTCGTAATTTTTCGCGAACCTGGATACTATAGTAAAAAACAAGCAGCAGCTCCATAATTCGCACTAAATAGGCAATACTGAAATAATATTATTAAAACATTTTTACTAACAATACATGTTATTATTTTACTTAATGTAACCAGCTTGGGTTTAAAACTATTAAGTGAGTCACGAAGGGGCAGTGTGAAAATTACCGGGCCATGGCAGAAATATGTTTGGGAAACACTGCTCTATACACGATCGGCAAGTGGGCCAAGAGGCTCATTGGCAATGAGGCACTGGTTAAGTTAAAGCCAGGGACCAAAACACTTTGCTACCTGCAGGGTGAAGCAAGTTAATTCCCGATTCTGATAATATGGTCAAACCACGGTTTGACCATATTATCAGTCCTGCAAAAAGGACTTGGACTTTTGCAGGACTTGGCACCCTGTTGAAGGCTCTCTTCTTCTGACTCACGTCATTTGCCTTGCGCACTCGAGCGTTGACCCACGCTAGGTACGCCTTGTGTTTAACCGCGTTTGCGCGGTCACCAAACCATGGTTGGTCATCGCTGGACACCGTTAAGTCGAAATGTAGGGTATATAGGTGAGGTAGTGGTTAAAGATATTTTATTTTAATAAATAAATTTACTTTTCACTTATACGAAAACAATTAAAAACGAGGGTAAAATTATCATTAACATTGGCCGCAACTATGCGTGGCCACTGCGACGGTGGCGACAGAACGTTATGACTGCGTCGTAGCAACGCTGCGCTGACGCAGCGCCCGTGTGGCCAGCAATGCATCAAAATATTTGTGTTGCGTCGACGCAACCAACACAACGCGCCGTGTGGACACACGACGCGTTGTTCGGCGCGTTGTATTGGTTGCAAATGAATGGAACTCACTATTTGTGTAGTGTGTGTTTCATTCAAGAGTTTGTCCATCGATTCTATGCATATTTCCACTTTAGAAAGTTTCTTTGGGAACGATCAATTAGTGCTCAAATAACATCAGCTATGGGCTTGGACAATAAAATCAAAGAGCATATATTTGGCATTTTGTCTGATTAAATAAGTACCTATACTTAGTTATCGAAAGTGATAACAGACAATTCGATTACTAATTAAAGGTTTGAGAGTGTAAAGGTACGTTTATTCAAAACTGTGTGGCCACACAGTCACACAAAAACACGCTTTAATAGAAAACCAATCAAGAACGTAGAAAATATTTATTCTATAAATTTAAATTAAGAATAGTGTGATTAACAAAAACAAAAAATATTATAAAAAAGCGTGGGGTGTTCAAGTTTCTATTGACAGCCGACCATAGATTAATAGATTTCTTCCATATTTAATAAATTACTTACTCTTTGGTCCGCGCTTCGTTTGTCTATGATATCGACAAATAATCTATAATAGGTCTACCTACATTTAATATGTTTTATTTATATACTTACACATATTTTGACCCGTTTTCTGTGTTTATTATATTTCTTTTGTTATTTATATATACTATTTTATTTTTTTATTGTATTTTCCGTTTCCGTAAGTGTGTCCGTGGCATGAACAGTGGGCCCTATCAGAATATCAGCGCAGGGTTATTTCCTTTTTTGGATATCGCTGCACATGCTGAGATAGGAGCCTTTTTGGTCTCGCACGGGGTTTTTTGTTTTGACTATTGTGTAATTTTTATGCTTATTTCTCGTGTCTCCTGTGCGGGTCACAAATAAATATTTTTCTTTCTTTCTTTCTTTCTTTTCTAAGATATTTTCAAAATGACTCTACCAATATCTGTCAATAAAATATTATAACAATTGACACCAACGACTATAACAATTGACGTTTTGAAGAGGGTGAAAATCTGTTACAAAGATTCATAGATAAATGCAAACCAAGCTAATATAAAGCGTGTTAAAAAAAAATTAAGCATCTTATGCGGATGCTATGGATATTGGTAAGCAGGTCGATGTGGTTTACACAGATTATAGCAAGGCATTTGATCGGATCGATCATGATACCCTGATAAAGAAACTAAGCTACATGGGCATCCGTGGGGACTTTTTGAGATGGTTTTCTGCTTACGTTACTGTTGTGTACTCAATAGTTATGTGTCTAGTTGGGTAAGCTTGCCAAGCGGAGTGCCTCAGGGTTCGTTGCTCGGTCATTTTTTGTTTGTAGTCTGTGTGAACGACATTGATCAGTGCCTCCATTCATCCCAACTATTATGCTTTGCCGATGACATGAAAATCATTGCCACTATTTCAACGCTCCAAGATAGACTAGCACTTCAGGCTGATTTGTATCGGCTTGGGGAGTACTGCCGGCCTAATAAACTTGATCTCAAACCATCCAAGTGTTCGCTGATCACTTACACTAGAAAACGTGTAGTCCTAGCTCCTACTTATACTTTGGCAGGCCAATGATTTTGATCTTGCCAATGTGCAATACTATTCGTTACTTGGGCATCCTTCAAGACAGTAAGTTAATTTTTGACACACACATTGATGCAATTGTCAAAAAAGATTCAAAACTTCTTGGGTTTTAATTATACGTCTCTCTAAATATTGTACAGATGCTAAAACACTTAAAATGTTGTGTTTCACTGTAAGAAGTCGGCTAGAGTATGCGTCTCAGTTATGAAATCCACGTTATCATAAATACATTGACCGCATTGAAAACATCCAAAGACGTTTCATAAAATATCTTTGCTTACATCAAAAGATTCCATATCAGCCAACCAATTATCGGAATCTGTAAGAAGTATCATCTGCTAACACTAGTAGATCGACGTAAAATTGCTGACTGTTTCTTGTTGAAAATCCTCAATAACAAAATGGATAACCCTGAGTTATTGTCACAATTTTATTTCAATGTGCCATGTAGAACATTTCGGTTTAATTCACTCATACGTATACCTCATACTTTTTCGAATTATATGCGGAACAGATATATTGTGCGCGCAAGCAGAAATTTCAATGATATATGCAAGGAATATGATTTAGATTCATTCACAATCAGTGTGAATTCGGCCAGAAGGTGCTTAAGCCTCATTTTTTTCAAGTAGCGGTAGGTTGAATTGTTTGTTTCTGTTTTTATTAATTTTATTATTTTCTTTCTCATCAGTCATATAATTGCAAACCAAGTATTTATATTACTTCTTACTTTAATTAAAGCGGTGTTTTTTTGTTTTTGTGCTCACACCATAAATTATGGGTACATATTTGAACTTCGAAATTTAAATACCTACGGATAAAATGCCAACGTTCAAAATATTGAAAACTTCTAATCCGTGTTCCGGCATTATAATATTTGCTAAACAATACGTTAAATGTTTGCAGTGGAGGATAGACTAATGACTAATTGGCAGAGTGTAACAATTTGAAATCAAACCTACATTTTACATACCACATATGTCAAAATTTGTTAGATATTTTAAAGAGTGGGTATTGTTAAACGTATTTATAATAAACTTAGATGTATTAAATGTTGTCATTTTGAACATGGGTATAATGACTATAGACATTTTGAATCAGTCGATATTCAATCAGTCGGCATTTTAATCTAAGACATTTTTATGCTTAGGCAAAAATTCGATACAATCGTTATTTTAATTTTCGATATTTTGAACAGTTACATTTTCTGCGTAGGTATTTTAATTTTCGACGTTCAAATATGTACCCTAAATTATTATCTATTATAAGTCTATACGTGAGGATTTGTAATTGGCTTTCTGTTGACTATGGTTTCCTTTTTTGTTTGTTTTTATTAGCTGTAAGTCCTCCATGTACTAAAATCTATATCGATACTAATATTATAAAGAGGTAAAGTTTGTGGTTTGTGAGTTCGTGACGTTGTAGGGGGTAATCTCTGGATCTTCTGAACCGATTTTAAAAATTATTTCACCAGTAGAAAGCTACATTAATCCGGAGTGTCATAGGCTATAATATATTTTCAAAAAAATTAGAGATCCTTATGAAAATTGCAATCATGTAACCCAAAGTAGCAAAATGTTGCCTGTAAAATTCATTCCTTAGCGTGCGCTCAGAAAACTATTGATGATACATAAAAATTATTATGCAGGTAGGTAGGCAGGGTAGACAGGGCAGGCATTGTAGGCAGGGCAGGCAGAGGTAGGGTAGGCAGGGTAGACAGGGTAGACAGGGTAGGCAGAGGCAGGCTAGGCAAGGTAGACAGGGTAGGCAGGGAAGGCTGGATAGGCTGGGTCCGTAAGGTAGTCAGGGTAGGCACGGTAGCCAGTTGACGAGAGCGAAGCTCCGGGGGTCAGCTAGTAAATAAATACAAATAAAATAAATAAGAAAAAACTTTTCACGCGGGCGAAGCCGCTAGCAGAAGCTAGTTCAATAAAGCAATAGGAAATAACTTAGTTTTACAATTTCTTATAGTAACACTGAAGTACATACCTAAATTTTGTACAAAATACGATGGTGACACACAAATTCGGCATCATAGTCCTTATCACGTCGCGTATTCTTATCGACGAAGGATGTTAATATAGGACAATTCGGCAGTGCGACTACCTACAGTGGGTAAAAAACACAAAAATAAAATATGTATTTTAAATTGATTGTAATCTACACGTAAAACCATTAATGACTTAATGAAAAGTCTGTCAGAATTCCAAGACCATGGTCTGGGTTATGTTAGAACATTACCTAGATAGATAATTTATATCGCGATAGTGCGTTCGTTTGTACTTAGCCACTGGCAAAATATAGTTTAAAAAATATTTAGTAGAAAGTACACTTAATTAAAGATATCTACAATACTTGAAATTGAGCCTTTAGGTACACCTAACGGAACTGGTAGCTCTGAAAATGTCACCTGATTGACATTCACGTATTAGATCCTATTTCGTAAAATAAATTTATGATAAAGACGCAGATCTATTTGAACACAACACGGTTTGCGTAAAAGTCTGTCATGATGTACGCAACTAAAGGCTTTGGAGAGATCACAGACTACTCCAATTGCATTTAGCAAGTTCTTGCATTTTCTTTCTCCATTGCGTTTAAATAAAGTAACCCATTGTGTGTTGATACCTGTGTCTACCAAACCTTTTGTATTTGTACAAGGTGACAGAGGAATAGGAAACACCCAAAAAATGCGTCTTAGCGATTGCAAGAACTAGATAAAAAAACGTCGCCGCGTCGCCGTCGTTGGCTCACTCAGCGCGACGTACTACGTAGCGCCGCGCCAAGCGCCGCTTTTTTATAAACTATAATAAACGATGTCATTGCCCTGCGTGCTGTCACTAATAGGAACTATAATAGACATTACTAATAATACTTCATTACGAACGCACAGGTGTACAATGTCGCTCAAATGCACCGCATCCCCACAGGATTATGACTCGTAAATACGAATTCATAATCATCATAATTGTTTGCAAAACACAGCCTACCTGAGACACCTGTACTGTATGGTACACTGTCATCATTCCCTTCCCGCCACAACAAGTCTGGGAGAGCATCCCATTCAAATATCGACTCAAGCGTAGAACAAATATGTGAATGTAAACTGTGTTATGTTCAGGTAACGCTCAAATATTAGCTCAGTTTATACGAGTGTTTAGTGTCGACAAACTCGTAAAAGAATATAATCGAGTTGATAGTAAAACGGATATGAAATGTCTATTTCGAGCCTCCTACGTGAGCGTAGATAACAACTATTAATACTGTCGTTAGGCTGAAACAACATTGTCAACTAGTGGGTAGGTATGGGCGGCGCAGTAGCGTCTGCGGCGATACCTACTACTAATGATGCGTTTCCGCAGCTTGCGCACCGATTACCTCCGTGAAGGACGCTCAAATACCTGCGATTTTTTTAAATAAATATTCTGCAGTCATTACCTACCATTTTTAGTACTCGTAAATATGCGGTAGGTATGTAAAGTTTTTGCGGTCATTACTTTGCAATGTCATTGATTGTATATTCAGTGATGCCAATAGCAAACAAAGCGTATTCTGATCGTACAATAATCACACCACATGACATAAGTAAATAAACGAAAACGACCGCAGACACGATGTCGTGTTGTGGTGGGTATCAACAAGGTTGGAGTAGGCGAGACGAAAATAAACTTTTGTCGAGTAAGGAAAGTGCCAGAGACAGTAGAGTCAATAATTGCTTCGGGTTTTTAGACATTAATAAATTAATCAAACCAAAATCTAAGATGTTAAACGAAATTTGTGAAATACTGAAAAACATTGTAAATGAAGACAGGCGGCGCGGCACGCGGCAGACGGAGCAGCGGATTTTCTTGGCTTACAATATTACGCTGAAAAAAAATTATATCGATGCAACACTACCGTCAAATTGACTAATGAAATGAAAGTAAAAGGAATGCTCGCTGACGACACACACGCAAAAATGAGTGTTAGTACAATACTACTGGTACTGACGTGATGGACGGCGCGGCTTTTGGGGGCTTGCGCGGAATGTTCGTGGATCGTCGCTTCATTAGCGCTAATCCGCGATGTGTTCATTAGAGGGGCAACGACCTCCGGCATGACTCACAGCGACGTCATCTACTGATATACTGCTGTGAGAATCAATCGCCTACCGACAGCTGTAAGCTCCGTTATTAATTTCAGAGACGCATATCAGTGGACGCAAGCGGTAATGCTGAGCAGGAGGAGCTTCGAGCTCCGAGTCGGGCAGTGTTATTGGGTTTTTCTATCTGGAATTTCTCCATAGCAGACCGGAGTCGGAACTTTGTGGCCAGGGGGGTGTCCATAAGCTCTTAGAGTAAGGTTATTTTGAGATCGCGTAAGTGACAGATGTATACAAGTCATATACATCTGTCTCTTACACACACTCAAAATAACCTTACTCTAAGAGCTTATGGTCCCCCACCTGTTCTGTTGATGGCAATAGACTCGTCCCTCATTACATGGAACTCAAACATGATAACTTATGTCGAAGCCCGAAGACGAAATATGGCGACCAAAGACAATACAGACTTTCGGAGAATATTGGCGTGATTAAGTAATATTTAGAGAATGAACTTTCTTTTTAAAGTTCCATATCACGATGTATGTTAGTGTTCATAGCTGTTCCACCATAAACCATATTATCTTCTGTATACTTATTGTTGGTGTACACAAGGTGGACTTTGTGCTTTACAGTGCGCTGCCCTGATTGCTGACCACAGTAATAGTGTTTAATTAGCCGGTATGCAGGCACAACACAACGCGTTGCGCCACTGATTGGTCCACAGTCACCGATCTGCGACCTTCCGCATCATCACGCGCCCCTGATTGCGGGCGCCAATTAACAACAATTATCGCTTACGACACTATAGGCCTCTGTTGGTGGAGGCCGCTGATTAACTCATTACAGCTAATGGCACAATGTTTGACGATACGGACCTTCGAGCAGCAGCCTCTATTGACCCAATCAATCAAAATAATTGAATGAATAGATATTGAGTGATTGCGCCAGAGAGGCAGACGTCCACGCGTGAGGCACTGCTTCATATGTATTGTCATTAGTTATGAAATGAGCACGTTGTTCTAATATCACAGTTTTACAATATTTACAATTTTCTGTTTGTTTATGATACCATATGTCACCAATTATGTTCAAGTGCCATGTAATAGGAGTCAAGTCAAAGAGCAGTGGTGGCCCAGTGGTAACGACGGCGACTTACAAGTTGTAGGTCGTGGGCTCGAACCCTGGCAGGCGCTTTACTTTGTGTAAATTATTTCATCACCACTGCTCTCAAAAACGGTGAAGGAAAACATCGTGAGGAAACCGGCATGTCTTAGAACCAAAAATTCGAAGACATGTGACATCCACCAACCCGCACTGGGCCCGCGTGGTGGATTACGGCCCATTCCCTCTCACAGAGAGGAGGCCTGCACGCACAACGGACCAAATGCGAGTCTAAGTGCAGAAAAGGGTCCATCTATCCTATCCTAATAGGAGTCAAGCCTATTGCCATCAAACGGGGATAATCCAAGACTTGTTCCTAAAACGAGTTTCTAATCAGAGCAGTTGCGAAGGCGGTGTCATGTGGTCATGTGGGTGACTGAATGTCTGCTATCAGCCAGTGACACGCATCTCAACTCGACAGGCGAGATTGATTACCGAGCATGCCACACGCACACGCTTAGATGCTCGGTCGACAACATCAGAAGACTCAGAAGGTTCATAGATAAAGGTACTGGTTTCAGAAGGGGTGTATTTCTGCTGAATCTCAGGGTAACTACAATGATGCCTTAAATACATAAGGTTTCTAGCATGAGAAAGAGATGTGCAGGACGAAAAACACTATTCCTTTAACACATTTCCCAATAAAAATCTTTTTAATAAAAAAATCAGTCCGACTTCTAAAACAAAACACAACAATGCGAAAAATAACTTTCTTTTCCGAAGTCGGTGTCGAAAAACGGAAAACAATAGGTACCAAAGACACCACACACTAGAGCTGTTTTGTCAATACGAGTAATCATCTTCCCCAGTAACTCACATTGCGGATTCCCACAGGGTTTGAAATTAGTTGAGTGAAATCTTCAGAAAATAACTGATAGTAAAATAACTGATATTCATTATGGAGTCAATTCAATTAATTTGGCACAGGCTTGGTACAAGCACATGATATACGATTTTATCAATAAAAAGTATCATCACAATGTATTCGATACAATAAATTGAACTTTTATATATATCTATACTATACTATATTTACTATATATATATAATATAATATAATATAATATAATATAATATAATATAATATAATATAATATAATATAATATAATATAATATAATATAATATAATATAATATAATATAATATAATATAATATAATATAATATAATATAATATAATATAATATAATATAATATAATATAATATAATATAATATAATAATATTATAAAGAGGAAAGATTTGTTGTTTGTTTGTTTGTACCGAATAAGCTCCGAAACTACTGGACCGATTTAAATATTCTTTCACCAATAGAAGCTACGTCATTCCTGAGTCACATAGGCTATTTTTTAATCCCGAAAACGGGTCCTGTGAGGTGGTACACGGAAGCGAAACCGCGGGGAACAGCTAATATCTTATATTTCAATCACAACCGTTTTATTATAAACTGCGATACATTTCTATTCACATTGTTTTTGTCAAAACACAAACTATCCAAATCAAATATCCCTAAATCTTTTAACATAGATACATAGGCCAAGAGCTAGAACAGACCGATTACCTAATTGAGTACAGTTCAAAAAACATTTGTTACGGAGACGGCTCTTAAAAGATATCGATATATTTAATTATAGCACTGGCAAGTTGAATCGGACACACAGGTGCAATTTGCAAAGCCGAGCAGGTTGCAAACTTGGAGACACGCAGAGTTAGTACAAGCCCTCGTAATAAATGGTATATATATGGTTTGAGGAATGTAGACATTGATTTCTGGAACAAGATAAATCAGTTATAAGTTTTTTTATTGCATCAAATAATAAACATTAGGTGAATAAATAGACCTTTATAAAATAGGTACGTAGTATTACTATATTACGTATTTCCCTATATCTGTAATCTAAAAGTTTTGAAGTCTCACGTGAGTCAAACGTGCACCATCTTCGACCTGGGGGTGACCATAAGCTCTAGAGTAAGGTTATTTTGAGATCGCGTAAGTGACAGATGTATACAAGACATATACATCTGTCCCTTACACACACTCAAAATAACCTTACTCTAAGAGCTTATGGTCACCCTCCTGATCATCCGTTACCATCAGGTGAGATACTTGTAAAAAGGCATGTATAAAGTATCTGAGTCAGCTGCGCTTTCTAAGTCTACAATCTATCCGCGACATCGGATTATATGCAATATGAAAATGCCAAAATATACATGCAAAAATGCACTAAAAAGGTGGCGAAATATGCACTACCAAAATACTTTCGTCAGTAGAATTTATGTTTATTGTCTCAATTATTATTTTAATTATCAGTTGTAATTTTTGTGACAAAATACCTACAAATTCTTAATTAATTATATACGGTTACAAAGTACCCGTACTATAAAGTAGCCAATACATTTTAAGTAATGGAGAATAATGTAAACGACATTCCACCAAGCATGTAGTTTGATCCACACGAACAATCGGTAACTTTCACTGTATTAGTCCTTACGTTTTATCACAAATTCACAACTCAATCAAACCCGCCATCTTCTGCCTCGATCTCCTGTCTGATTGTCTGTTGTGATTGTTGTTGACAATAATTCGCGCTAAAAAAACTAGTGCTTAGTGTCATTCGAAACCATATCTCTCTTGCGAACGAAATCTTTAGATGTGCCGACATATATATCTATATACATATATTATATATCTATGAATATTATTTATTGCGTAATAAATATTTTTCAAAATTTTCTAGAGCAAACCTGACACATTTTTCACTTTATATTAGGAAGAAAATTAATACGTCCACTGAAGTTATTAGATAGAACTTGAACTTTGGCGCCATTTATGCAGAAACCTTTTTAGGCCAGATCTGGGGTTTTATACAGAACAACATTTGATTAATAATACTATCAATGAAAAAGTACCTACTAAAATATCCAATGAGGTTTATTATTTGCATATGCAAACGTCCAAATGCATATAATCCGATGTCTAGTTATGTCAGTCACCATATTAAATTATGCAAATCAGTTAATCGGACAGTTGAACTCCATATTCGATAGATGGCGTTGTGCATTTGACGTCATTTTCTGAATCGGTGTTAAGATTATCCGTGGAAGAATGACCCTAGAAAAAGAATTGGTAGGTAGGTAGGTTAGGCAGAGTAGGTAGGGCAGGTAAGCCAAGTAAGGCAGATAGGGCAGGTAGAGCAGGTAGGGTAGGTAGGTAGGTCTTGATAAGTAAGGTAGGTAAGTAGGTAGGTAGGGTAAGCTGTTGACGGGAGCGAAGCCTCGGGCACCCCCGGCAACAGGTAAAATAAATCAATATTGTGGTAACCTAACATATCATAGTAACCTATTCTGGCATAGAAACCGAGGTATATTTTTGATTATTAGCCTTTAATTAAAATGATAAGCCATATTTAAAAAAGTTCAGCCTTGTTAATTGCCTAGTAAAGCATTTTCCTTAAATGAATAGTTATAAACTAGTATTTCATTATAATAAAAATACTTTTTTCCTGTCTGCTGGAAATAAACTACTGAAAACAATATTTTGTCCAACCGAAATTTAACAACACGTTATACACAAGGCCGAACGCAATACCTATGCATATAGATTGTATATACCTTATGGCAGAGGTGATCAAGCAGTCGATCGCAAGAGTTTTCCGAGCCGATCGCGAAAATTGCCACTCAATTCACAGTTTTAATAATCTCATTTTAGTATGCCTGAAGTAATAATCATCATTTCAGCCGAAAGACGTCCACTGCTGGACATAAGCCTTCCCCATGCGTGGCCACACTGATCGGTCCGTGCCTTTCGCTTTCGATGACATAATAAAATTAAACCTTCTTTAGGTAAACGCGTAAATGTAGTAAATATTTTATACCAGGTTCCACGGCTTTGAGATTATTTTTCAAAGTAGTTGGTTGACTTACTTTCTCGCTGGTTTAGTGGTGGCAAACGCTACGGCTGAGCATGAAGTCATCGGTTCGATTCCCGTGTCAGGGAGAGAGTTATTGGGTTTTCGATCTGTGATATTTCCACTGCAGACCGGAGTCTGGACTTGTAACCAATTGTTGGCAATAATAGTCTATTTCCATCAATCGGCTACAAGTGCAGATTATAGTCCCCTATTACATGGCATTTAAAAATAACTGACTATAGTGTACGATATGATATAGCCGCACGAGTCGATCTTCAAGGTTAAGCAACGCTTGCCGAGGTTGGTCCGTGGATGGGTGACCATCTTCACATAGCAAGTTTCTTCTGTGCCTCGGAAAGCACGTTAAGCCGTTGATCCCAGCTGTAATTTGAAGATCTTTGACAGTCGTTACGGGTACTCAGAAGCCTGAGATCTGACACCAGTCTAACCAAGAGGTATCGTGTTGTCCAGTTACTGGGTTGTAGAGGTCAGATAGATAGTCGATCCATGTAAAACACTGGTACTCAGCTAAATCCGGTTAGACTGGCAGCCGACCCCAATAGAGTTGGGAAAAGGCTAGGCATATGATGTACAACTCTGCCAAATCTTTAAGGAAATTCAGGTCGATCGCCGACACTACTACCCACTACTACTAAGTTTGAGTACCCCTGCCTTATAGCTTCTTCTTGTAGTTCTTTGTGTCAGCGTGGTAAGTACGTCACCGGTCGCACACATTAACGCATGCAGTTGACTCGTTCATGATAAAATTAATTTACCTTGATAAAAACCGGTCAAGTGCGTGTCGGACTTTGCACATTTAGGGTTCTGTACTAAACCAAAAAATTAAGTTGGTTGTAATAGGAAAAACTTTAACCTTGGATCTTAATGGCTTATGTTTAACTTACCACCAGATATAGTAACATATAACAGACAAAAATAGTAAATGATCACCAAAATTAAACCCGCATCTTATTGTAAAATTATAACCAAAGTTTTAACATCTCGCTATCCTGTTTAGGCAAAATGACTCCAAATAAATCATTGTTAACCCAAAAGTAGTAAATGATCACCAAAAGTAGTAAATGATCACCAAAATTAAACCAATGACCAAAAAGATTATAAAATTTCTGGGAGCAACTTGGAAGTAGCGCTCGCCGGCCGCTGCCGCGGCACCGCTCGCTTTGCTCGCTCGGCTCGCGCGCGGTTGGTCACAGTTCTAACCTAACCTAACCTATTTTACAACATTAAATAGCGCAATAATTTGCTATTAAAATTTGGTGATCAATTTACTAAATTTGGTGATCATTTACTATTTTTGTCAGTATATTACTAGATTTGGTGGTTAGGGGTTATCGTCACAAAGTTTTTTTTGGTGGTCATTATATTTATTCCCGATCTTAATTACAAAAGTATTTGTGTTGAAAATTGTTGCTCCACAAAATGTAACATCAGTGTGAATGCATCAAAATAAAATCCAATCGTAAAAATCGATCAGACACATTTATTTAAAAAATTAAAAAAAAAAACAAAGAAATACTACCGACTTCCAAATAAGAAAAGTACAAAGTGAAAAATAACTTTATTTTAATTCATAATTCATTTATTAATTTGTTAACATAGGTACAAAAAAATGGTTGTTATAAAAAATACAAGCGCGCTATGTTATGCCAGGTGTACAAATTAGGCAGTCGGTGTCTTTGGTAGGTAAAATTTTTTTGCGTTATGGACACCGACTTCCAAAAATAAAGTTACGAAATAGATGTCGATGAGCAGAAGCTGAGGTTGGAGGAAGACTCGTAACAAAAAGCGAATGCAGATCATTAAGAATCAGATGATTATGAATGAGACGGATAATTTTTCCTAATTTTTTAGAATTGACACGGCTTTCATTTACAACAGTACCAGTTTTTACATAATTTTGAATAGTATTGAATTAAACAGGATCACAACAGATTGTGGAATAGGCCTATTGGGAAACCACGTTAAAAAAACGCGCTAAGTACCTACACTACCTCCCAGGTGATGTGGAAACGTGCATCTTATGAAGAATACAATTTTTCAACGATTATATCTCAGAAACGGTGACGTTTAAGAGAACAATTGTAGAAATAATTTTGATAGATAATTGCATAATCTACAATTGTTGTCTGACCTATTTTTATCATAAAACTTACCGTTCGGCTAAAAAAGGCAAAAAACCCATATTTGCGAACTTTGAGTAAATTTTTTGCAAATGTGTGGTCGATGGGGACTTTTTACATTTCATTTATAAATGGTGTTCCGAACATTCGTACCAATTTTCAGCTCTATGCGAATTATTTCACTTTGTTATGTCTAATTTGACCTGACTAGTTGTACATCTCCGAAGTTCTTTATCAGATCTTTACCAAATTAAAATGGAACCAATTCGGGAACAGACTCTTTTAAACAGAAAAAAAAAATTAAATCGGTCCATAATTGACAGAGTTATCGGAACATACACAAAAAAACCGAACATAGAACCTACTCTTTTTTGGAAAGTCGGTTAAAAACGAAACAATAGGTAACAAAGACACCTTATTATGAAAGCCGGTTTATTTTTCTTGTTAATAAGTTTTTTTTCTCAACGGAATCATTTTAAGACATCGTAGCCGGGGCCTTATTACGCCCCGGGTAAAATACCTGGGACCCCGGGCTACTATGTCTTTGCAGGATTTTGGTATTTTCATTAACATGAAAAGCAAGCATTTGCATTTATAAAGTATGATTTGATGAACTGAAACTGATGAAGACGACACACACACACACACACACACACACACACACACACACACACACACACACACATATAGCCACTGGAACTTCTTAATGATAAATGTGTTAAGGCTATCAGATATCTCGATTAGTTGAACGACTGTGATAATATGATGATGTAATGATATGGTACCATCGAACTGATCTGACGATGAAGCCGGGAGGAATGCATCGGAACTCCGCAATAAAACAACGTATCTTATTCGTGTTTAAGCTTATTGAAATTGTCATGAGAAGCACTTAGGCTATAAGATTTTATTTTTTTTATTTTCATAGTAATATGGGTTACTTACCTACCAAAACTAAAAAGATAAAAATAAAAACTTAACAAAATAATAAACCGACTTCCAAGCAAATACTACAAAGAGAAAATAATTTTGTCTTTAGACTAATTGTTTTTCGTTATTGACACCGACTAAGAAAAAAAAAAATCTCTTTGTAGTATTTTGTTGCAAAGTCGGTTATTTTTTTTATTAAAAAGCTTTTTATTTTTATTATAGTTGCTTTTGTCTGAATAACTCAAAACTCGCACTTCTCGCGAATGGTTTGAATATAATCGAAAAGACTTGCTGTATTCACCTGTGGTCTGTGTTAGTGTATCGTCATGACTCGCTATCGGCTCCTTGCATACCATGGCTAACTCCCGTTCAGTCATTAACCCATATTTCTAACTACGTCCAAATAGTTATCAACCGTTAATGTTCTACGAGATTACACGGTAATCACTCAGCGTGCATCTGTATTCTTAGTGCTAAAGTGAACCGTATTCACTTGGTCTCTAGTTCTTGAGGAATGCAAGAATGCTCCATTTCATTCGTATGAAACTCTCATGGTCTTGATGTTTTTACCCGACTGCCGAAGGAGGGTAATGTGTTTATCAGTCTATGTATGTATGTATGTTTGTTCCTATGTGGTGTTCTAGAGACCAAACGCGTAGGCCGATTTTGATGATTCTCACGTCAATCGATTCGTCTTAACCCTGCGAGTGTCACTGGCTACATTAAAATTGGCAAATAGAAAAATGGCGGATTTTGGGCGCCATATTGTGGGGGCCAACATTTCTTTTTTCTTCCGAACCCATCGTGTGGGGTATCAAAATAAAGAACTTTAAGAGGTGATTACAAAAATATAAAACACTTATATGTTTAAATTTACCTAATCCTAAAAAAAATGAACTAAAAAGTTGTAAATTAAAAAAATATTTAAAAATTACAAAAAACCCGACTGCTTAAAAAGCGAACTAAAAAGACGTAAACAAGAAGAAAATCATGCTGTGCAGTTGGAGGATACATCTGGTTTTGGTCAGCCAGCTCGCGCATATGTATCCTCCGACTACACAGCATGATTTTCTTCCTGTTTACGTCTTTTTAGTTCGCTTTTTAAGCAGTCGGGTTTTATTTTTTTATTTTTCAATATTTCCGAACTTGCGCCGCTGTAGGTATGCGAAGGTCAACTTCCTACAGTCGAATAATATGCGGATGTTTATATAAGTAAATCAGTGTGTTATATTGCATGCAGTAGAAAATGCGGAGGATTATTAGATAGTAATCAAGGCTCGTACGTAACAGGAAGCGAAACAATGATGGTACGCAACACATGCACTAAGTATGTACACTCAGACGCACATGCTTGCTAACTGGTCGGGTTGGGCAGCGTCTTTATTTAGCGGCAGTAAGGGTGGTTATCGTAGTTCACGTGTAAACTGACGTGCAGCAGGTAGACCGTACAATGATAAAAGTTCCGCAGTCGGGAACGACCACAGCGCAGTATTGCATGCGAGGAAGTAGGAACATTACACACTAAATGTTAAACAGCCTGCATCCCGCCGCACCTTATAACTATATAAATATTTTTTAATTGGTGTGAGCTTTTACACGTGGCAATTGCAAGCGATAATTTTACGACTGCGAGTATTCTACGTATACTTACATACTATTGTAGTTTAGACTGTACAACTTTGTAGAATAAACAAATCAATCTTCCTGCCTATTGTCAACTACGTTGGTGTCTGCTATTTATTTATTTATGTACACAGTAAATAAATAATACAGATTGAAGAGCACAAAGGTACTGCTTATTGCTGAAATTTCTTCCAGCAGACCTGCGGCAGGAAAGTTGGATGATAAACGAAGACACAGTGTGTAGAAACAACAAGGAAGCTTAAAATAGACAAAAATAACTTAACTAATCATATATAAATTACAGATATACCTTAACTTAATAAATATAGAAAATAAAAATACATACATATACTTAATATATAAAATTACTTTGTAGTATTTTATTTGGAAGTCGTTAGTATTTTTTTGCAAAAATGTTTTTTTTTATCGTTTCTTTTTTTATGACACTGACTTCCGAAATTGAAGTAATTTTTCACTTTGTAGTGTTTTTCTTGGTAAGTCGGTTGTATTTTTTTGTAAAAAAGTTTTTTACTTTTTAGTGGTACATAATGGACAAGTTCTACAGTTAGGTACCTGCAATGCCCACAGTGATGCCAGAATAGATTACCCGAATAACATGTAACTTGAACATAACCGGTGAAATGAGAGTGTACCTGGATGAACTGTACACATCTGCGTACCCGTTTTGAGCGTACTGGCGTGATGGTATGTTATGAAATGGCGTAAACAATAAATAGACATGCGATTGCAGCAATCCTGAGATATTTACCGTCATTTATTGAAGTGTTCTGTTGTATATTTGCGCAGTTTTCATCAGATCCTTACCAAATTAAAATGGGACTGTTTCGGAATAAACCTTTTTCGAGCAAAATAAAATATTTTGCAAATTCGTTTATATGTGACGGAGTTATGCCGAAACAAACATACAACAAACGTGATTTTTTTGCAGTGTTTTGCGATAATGGTACGGAACCCTTCGTGTGCGAGTCCGACTCGCACTTGGCCGGTTTTTTCTTTATTTCTTTGTAGCTCAAGACACTTGGTGATAGTGTTGTATCATTCTATCAGTGAAATCATTATCTACTTCGGATAATTACGTACTTACTTCCTTTTAAAACATAAACAAACTTCTGTTTTATATCTCACAATGCTAGTTACGACACCTATATATATTTTCAGCAAATTATATTACAACAATACTGCTCCAAGTAAAACCATCTCCATAATAAATGTTTGAAACAGAAGTTAGTTGTTCTTTATCATGAGTTTTGTAAACTTTTCGCGTTTCCAGTTGTTTAGCGATAACCTAAAACGTGTACAAAATTAAACGTCAACTGTTTAATTTACTTGAATTTAAAATATTTATTGTCTCTGAAGAATGTTTTGGGTTATATTTGTTCAGTTTTAGCTAGCTATTGACCTCCCTCATCCATTATTCACGTAATACATTACCATATTAGAAATGACTTTATTGTACACCAAATTAGTGACACAATTCTTTCACAAAAACATTAATCTTACGGGTACAATGGCGGTTTTCTAAAATCGATATCTACCACACAACAACAAATGGAATGATAGAACTAGAATAAATAAATAAATAAATAAAACATAAAAAATATAGACATACGAATTAAGAACATCCTTTTTGGGAAGTCGGCTAAAAATGAAAGAGTGTAGTACATTATCGAAACGATCCGATTATTGTTTTCAACGATTTGCTTCTTATAGTAATCGCATGGAACCAAACGCTCGTCGTAGCCAATCGATTGTCGAGGCTGTAACAACTACACACGCACGGTTAGCTATGGGTTTGAGCAGATCACACGGTTTGGAGGCAGAACTGACCATGGATCATGATTGATTCATATATTTATAGGCTCACGTTCGACCACTGTAGAACCGACCGGTTTGAAGTAACCTATTTACTATTGACTTAAATACCAGGCAGGTTGTATTTAACAGGAATCACAGATTTCGACAAGGAATTCCTCTCCTTAGCTGTACGCACAATAAAAGTGTTCACAAAACGTTTTGTGCGTATGGGTGGGATGTACACCATGTCCTTACCGATAGTGCATAGCCGTCTGCTAGTCCGATGATGAAACGGGCTAGGTGGAATTAGATCGTGCAGTTCCAACGAAAATTTCCCGAAATGTAACCGAAAAAGAAACGATAGGCTGGCAACTCGGCGTCGATGTTCAAGGCTGTGGAGCTTACTGTAGCTAACACTTGGAACTCACAATTTAATGACAAGTTTCAGATAACTAGTGAAGGTCTGTGTCTGTTTCATTTGTTTTACTATTTGTGCGGTAATGTGCGATGTTCTACACATTCATGTGAGGTCGTAAAATCTTTGATTGTTAAACAAGCAAATATAGAAACACAAACAAATGAAGTATTAGCACGTAGTGTTGCATCATCATCTGTTAAGCCGTGACTTGTGCTGCTTTTGCTCTCGTTGCTCTATCCTGACTGAGCGCAGCTGGCAGCGAGGCGATTCGAACAGCGTCAACAACTCAGCATGATTAGCGTTTCAGATATTTGCGAAGGTTTTAATAATTTACAAAAGAATGTAACCAAAAAAATATAGAAGAATAAACTAACGTTTTAGTACATAATTATAGTAACTGGTAATAATAATCATGTACAAGCACGTAAACAATAACTCAAGTAATAATGTGTTTTGATAAGCATTTAAATTCAAGTGCAATTGCGTGTTATGATAAGATTAATGCAGAAACCAATTTAGTTGTCGACTCCCTTCTTTCCACTCAAGGTGGATTTGTGCTGACAAGTGGTGCATTCGGGGAATATTGCGCACCCAGCTAGGACGCTGCAATCACAACATGGGCAAATGGAGTTTTCCAAAACATAAGTCATACATTGGAGTGCCTCAAGTGACCATACGCCTGCACTTAAGAAGACTTGATGAATGCCACCTATGATGCAATCAACCTGGCCACCTACTGGTCTCAAACTACCGAAGACTTGGCTAGAAAACCTACCTAGATATTAAGGGCCTACAACCGCTTTAGTGCCATAAAACGGCCATAAACTTTCTAAAGCATACTTCTTAGTAACGGCTAGGTGAAAAGGTTTGAAAAAAAAATAACTCAAAAGTTGTAAATAAAAAAAAAGTTAATTAAAAAATCAAAAAACCCGACTGCTTAAAAATCAAACTAAAAAGACGTAAACAAGAAGAAAATCATGCTGTGCAGTCGGAGGATACTTATTCGCGAGCTGGCGGACCAAAACCAAATAGTCCTTTATTTTGATACCCCACACGATGGGTTTGGAAGAAAAAAAAATTTTTTTTTCCCTCAAAATGGCGCCCAAAATCCGCCATTTTTGTTTTTTTCTAATTTTAATGTAGCCAGTGACACTCGCAGGATTAAGACGAATCGATTGACGTAAGAATCATCAAAATCGGCCAACGCGTTTGGTTTCTGGAACGCCACATAGGAACAAACATACATACATACATACATACATAGACTGATAAACACATTACCCTCCTTCGGCAGTCGGGTAAAAATATATATGTAATATTGATTCATGTAATTTTTTTTGTTATACTATGTTTTTTCGTGTAACTATTCGTATTGCTTTAAAAAAAAAATTAACAACTCAATATTTTTTCGCAAATTTTGGATACTCCACCAAAACGACTTGGATGTTTAAAAATGTTTTTACATCTTTTTGAATTTCTTCACAACTGAAATAGCATATGTATATCAAATAATATTTTGCAAACAAAACTGTTCAAAAGGAGGCTCAATATTGATATTTTGGCATCGAGCGGGCGCACGACCAGTATTGCGTTAACATTGGGGCGTATATTATATCGCCTTAAGTGTTAAATACTGAAACAATGCCCGTTTTGCTGAATAAAGATATAGTGCAACAGTTTGGTAGCCTTTATCATCAAGTAAGATCTCCAGACCGATCTGGATGTGAAGAGAAAGGTGGCTATCGTAATAGAAGAGCCAGAGGCATGCGGGCTGCGTGG
Source organism: Anorthoa munda (assembly GCA_945859665.1). Lineage (NCBI taxonomy): Eukaryota > Metazoa > Arthropoda > Insecta > Lepidoptera > Noctuidae > Anorthoa > Anorthoa munda. The sequence goes on along the minus strand of OX243904.1, from coordinate 23,736,492 downwards.
CGTGACATCGCCGGTGATTGTGCACCAACGCGATGCAATACAGAGCACTCGGCTATTATCTACAGTAATTAGCACGGGGGACACTCGAGCGATGAGCACAGAGCTTGTGCATGTGCAATGTGCGCATTAAGAAGTAGGCAACGTTGGCAATTTTGAGACTGAGTTTTGTAACTTTAGACTTTCAAAAGGACGTACCTACACCAGCATTTTTTTCAAACTTACCTAAAAGTTTGCTAAAGAAATGATTGTCATGTTTTAACATATAGCTCTAAAAGTTATCTTTTTACACGACTACCCAAAAAAGGAGTGTTATTGTGTTACTTTTTATTACAGTTATTTTTTACTGTTTCTGTCTTATCCAAGTACGATTATATTGTTGCAGGCGGATTTCCAAACAATAATTAACAATAATTTACAAACATTCAAAACACTCATTTTCCAGTGGCAAGAGATTAAGGTACAGCTACATACTTACTATCTAGACGGACACTAGGCCTAGCGAGACGTGGAGCAAACAGGTTCGTCCAGTGTTAGGAGTGCGGGGTGAGGAGCCAGGAGGAGGGGAGCGACGCCCTGCGACCAGCTAACTGTACCGCTGGACGGTCAACCGCACGCCTCTCAAACATTTGGACTGCGAGAATCACCCTTAAAGCTACTAGAGAAAGGAGCTGGTAAAGTCAAACTGCTATCTCAGACGACTGTTGAGTGTACTGTGGACCTGGCGACAGCGCCGCAAATCACTCTTGGAGATTACTTGTGCATGCTCAGTTTATAGAGGCGCAGTGATCGGTGCCAGGAGTCTGCAGTGTGGTGACCTCGACTATCAATCAGTGAGGGCGTGTAAGAATTCTGACGAGCACCACCGTTTCATCAATAGTTGCAATACTTACGAGTCAAGTATACAAGCAGGCCTACTTGACACACATAGTACACGTTCTGTCGACTAAGCAGATAGTTGCGAACATGTCACAACAACATGGTGGACAGTTTGCAGTTTTGCACGAGATACTTCAAACGTGTTAAATCAGAATCAGAATATTTATTGGCTTATGTTTAACAAACCACCAAATCTAGTAATATACTGACAAAAATAGTAAATGATCACCAAAAATAGTAAATGATCACCAAAATTAAATTTAGAATCGCAACAGAGTCGACGGAGCCCCGCTGGGCGGGGCTCCTATTTCTGAATACAGGGTCTAAAGTAACCTAACACGAAGGTGATGACGGGAGCTGAGTTCGCTCGCTTTGCTCGCTCACTTCAGCTCCCGTCATCTCCTTCGAACCTAACCTGTCCGTGTCGGGGTGCCCTTAGCTCCCGAGCTCGCTTCGCTCGCTCTTGGACTGATTCATTGACCAAATCACTAGATTTGATATCTTACGGTTTTAGCACTTATGAAATTTGGTGATCAATTTACTAAATTTGGTGATCATTTACTATTTTTGTCAGTATATTACTAGATTTGGTGGTTAGGGGTTATCGTCACAAAGTTTTTTTTGGTGGTCATTATATTTATTCCCATATTTATTTGTGAAACATAGGTATTTACAATAAGATCTTAGGTTAATTATAATGGGCGCTATGTTGAGTGCGTTACTACAGCCAGATATTGTCAAAAATCGTCTTCTAAGTACAATAGATAATTAGATATACAGCTTCTGTAATTGGTAAGCAGATTTATTAATTTGGTAAGCTGATAGTTTTTTAATTATTTGATAAAAACAGTTCCGGCTGGAGTAACGTTACCGCAGCCAGATCTTTTTTTATCTAACGGGTATGTTGAAATAAATGTTATCTAAATAATTAGATATCAATTTGAAATAAATGGTACAACTTAATTTGTATGTATATTTGCTATGGTTGCGAAGATATTTAAAATCCTGCTGTGGTAACGTTTGCACGATTGCTGGATCTCGGAATTGACTAAACGGATGATTATAATTTTTGTACTTCACATCTGGCTAATTAGTTATAATTTGTTACGCAATAAAAAAATCCACAATAATGCACCGTTTTGAAGTTATTTTAGTAAATAAAAATATGCTTTAATAGGTCCTAGCACTTCCAATAAGCGGTCCGAAGACTAACTTGAAACGTTATTATATAGGTAATTACTGCCTATAAATGGTACTGAAGTTTCATTAGTATCCTATAAGTAATTAAAAAGTTATGAAGAAACTTCAATTTGTTCCGGCCACGGCGCGCAGCTGAGTTTTTTGAAGACCGATTAACCGAGTTTCCTGTAGTGGTGGTAACTGAATCTTATATCAATAATTAGATATATAGTTCAATTATATACCTGTGAAATATCAGACTTGTACACTAATTAATTAACGAGATAATCGAAAAACAATACTTATATGTGGTAACCCGACCAAATCTAGAATGTTACAAAAAAGCGGCCGCGCAATACATTTTACCAACCTTCTAAAATTATTAGCATAATTGTCCTCAAAAGTTGGTACAGTCACGAATGAAATTTGTTTGATTGAAAAATTAAACCTACCATACTAAACGTTTAAATAAATTTAAAATTGCTCAAAGTAAGTGTCCACTATGCCATTCTTCATATATCTACCTACCTACGTTTAACCATTCTGTCGTCGAGGTAGGTAGGTACCTACTTACTATTTACAAGGAAGAAATTGCGCCTAATTAGTTTTTATTTAATTTTATAATAGTGTTTAGGTAAAGGAATTTATTATTATATTTAAAATATCACATAAAATATACATGGTATCGTTAGATTAAGGTGAGTACCTATATGTAATATGGGCCCCGTAGCTTTAAAAAAATCCTGTAACAAATTATTGTAAAATGAGATTAGAAAAAACAGTAGAACCTACCTACCTACTGTATATATAATATGTTAGTACTTACTGCACTGTGATGTTATTACATTTTATTATTGTTATGTGATTTTTTACAATAAAACTTAATTTTAAATATGGCTACAACTATTTTACTTTAACTTATTCGAAACGCTAAGCAACTTATTCGCAACACAACACAACATTGCCCGAAAGAATGGTCATAACCTCGAGCAGCTGATGATCACTGGCAATAGGCCGAGGGTTATCAGAGCCGTGCCCGATCAGATGGTCTGACCATATACGTGCAACGCTGAGCACCAAGCTGCACGATGCACTCCACGTTGCCAAGGACAGACACAGATGGAGAATCATCGTCAGAGAAAAGTTGGTCTCCTAGCTGTCACGGTAATCACGACCCTCAGTAATGAGGCACACGATGCGAAGAGGAGGAAGCACAACGCAGTGTAAATAGTGAAGGTGTTTATCAGTACTTAATTTTAATTTCAGATAAGCAAGCAACGTTGCATATAATTCCATTAAAACATACCTGTGATTATTTTTGAAATTAATTTATATACTTACTTACCATAATTAATATCTGCATAAAATTATCATCATCTTCATAAGTAGGTACTCCATATTTTTTATTACCTAGGCATAAATATTTTTGAAATTAATATTCTATCTGTAGAAACAAAAATATTTAATTATAACTATGTTTTACTTTACCACTTGTTTACCCGTCTGTACCAAACACGTATTATTCTCACGTATTATCCTGTAAGTTGTAGAAGGTTGGTATAATGTATTGCGCGGCCGCTTTTTTATAACATTCTAGATTTGGTCAGGTTACCACGCATAAGTATTGTTTTTCGATTATCTCGTTAATTAATTAGTTTACAAGTCTGATATTTCACAGGTATATAATTGAACGATATATCTAATTATTTATATAAGATTCAGTTACCACAACTACAGGAAATTCGGTTAATCGGTCTTCAAAAAACTCAGCTGCGCGCCGTGGCCGGAACAAATTGAAGTTTCATCATAACTTTTTAATTACTTATAGGATACTAATGAAACTTCAGTACCATTTATAGGCAGTAATTACCTATATAATAACGTTACAAGTTAGTCTTTGGACCGCTTATTGGAAGTGCTAGGACCTATTAAAGCATATTTCTATTTACTAAAATAACTTCAAAACGGTGCATTATTGTGGATTTTTTTATTGCGTAACAAATTATAACTAATTAGCCAGATGTCATGTACAAAAATTATAATCATCCGTTTAGTCAATTCCGAGATCCAGCAATCGTGCAAACGTTACCACAGCAGGATTTTAAATATCTTCGCAACCATAGCAAATATACATACAAATTAAGTTGTACCATTTATTTCAAATTGATATCTAATTATTTAGATAACTTTTATTTCAACATACCCGTTAGAAAACAAAAGATCTGGCTGCGGTAACGTTACTCCAGCCGGAACTGTTTTTATCAAATAATTAAAAAACTATCAGCTTACCAAATTAATAAATCTGCTTACCAATTACAGAAGCTGTATATCTAATTATCTATTGTACTTAGAAGACGATTTTTGACAATATCTGGCTGTAGTAACGCACTCCGCTATGTTTTGCCGTGAAGGCTTACAAATATTGATAAAAATAAAAGCAAGAAAGTAAAAGGAAATTAAAAATCTAACAGAATAAAAAAAAAAACTACAATTAAATCTAACCAAAAATATTTAAGAATCACAGCGTTTATTGCACACGAAATATAAAAAAAATATCATTTATAAAATCTTCTACAGTATAATAACATTTTTCAATCAATAGCGAGTAGAGACTTTTCTTAAACATTAATAGGTGATTTTTTTTTATCATCATCATCATCATTTCAGCCGAAAGACGTCCACTGCTGGACATAGGCCTCCCCCAGGCGTCGCCACATTGACCGATCCCGTGCGTCTCGCATCCAGCGCCTTCCCGCAACCTTAACCAGGTCATCGGTCCACCTAGTGGGAGGCCTTCCAACATATCGTCTTCCGGTTCGCGGTCGCCATTCCAGAACTTTTCGGCCCAAACGGCCATCCGTTCTGCGAGCAATGTGCCCTGCCCACTGCCACTTAAGCTTGGCAATTCTTCATTTTTTTTTATGCTGTCGGGTAATCGGGTAAGTTATTATAAATTTTCAGAGCCATGCCAAAAAAACTCTTTTTCATTAAAGCGGTTCTACATTTTCATTTTCTGTTGACACGTACAGTGTAACAAACTTTTTTATCAGATACTCATCTGAATTTTGTGAGGGTAAATACATATAAAAAATAGTTCATTTTTAAAACTAAACTTTTTTCGCTACATAAGCATTTTTCGTTGTTTGTGTTATAATTTTCCAACAAGAATGATGTAACCAAATATTTGTAATGTAAACTTATTAATGCAAAAGAGTGTCCGTAGAGTTTCTTGCATGCTCTTCTCCCTATAGACTGACGCTAGCGAATGTGCAACTAGCTTGATAATTTACCAGACTGACCTTAATGGTTCAGTTGAAATAAAATATTTATGATATTTGAAAATAATTGTACGATTGCTAGACATCTATTCCAAAGCCCTGTTTTCGCTTCCCATTGCTTGCAATAAGCCGATAATTTAGAAGTTCACATTGAAATGGCAGGAATTCATTCAATTGAATTCATAATCAAAATCATACAAATTGAGTCACCATCGTCATCATTTCAGCCGAAGGACGTCCACTGCTGGACATAGGCCTCTCCCAAGTATCACCACCTCGATCGGTCCTGTGCGTATCGCATCCAGCGGATTTCCGCAGCCCTGACAAGATCATCGCTTCACCTAGGTGGCGTTGGAAGGCCTCCCTCTAGAGGGAGGCACTCCAGAACTTTTCGGCCTCAACGACCATCCGTATAATAAATTAAGTATTTTAGCATAATCTATTTTAGGTTGTAGAGCACCTAAGCAAAATAGGCTACGGGTAGGGTAGGGTATTGTTTTTTTGGTGCACAATAAAGTATATTGTATTCTTTTTTTCTGTTTTTGTCTATAGGCTCACGCTTGACCACTATCACACATGATGGTAAGCGAAGATGTGGTCGACGGTGAAACACACTTGCCTAGAAATAACCTATTCGCTCTTGACTTAAGGCAATATATACGCCCCAATGTTAACGCAGTACTGGCCGTGCGCCCGCTCGATGCCAAAATATCAATATTGAACCTCCTTTTTAACAGTTTTGTTTGCCAAATATTATTTGTTTTACATATGCTATTTCAGTTATGAAGAAATTCCAGCCATCAATTTTTCTGTGTAAAAATATTTTTTAACATCCAAGTCGTTTTGGAGGAGTTTCCAAAAGTTGCGAAAAAATATCGTGTTGTTAATTTTTAAAGTAAAGCTATTAGTTACACGAAAAAACCTTGTTTCAAAAATTATTTACATGAATCAATAATAAATATATATTTTTATCAAACCTTTTAACGAAGCCGTTACTAAGGAGTTTGTTTTAGAAAGTAACCGTTTTACGGCACTAAAGTGGATGTAGGCCCCAAAAAAAAAAACCCCTAGATTGTAGCTATCGGGAAACACAGATTCCGGCAGGGAATTCCACTCCTTAGCTGTACGCATAATAAAGGTGTTCCCAAAACGTTTTGTGCTTCTATTCTAAAATACTGAGTACGGTCCGTGACCCTAGGTACTTAGGTACAACTTTTGTTTCATTTGTTCATTGCAACGCCTGCAGCTGTATTGAGACCATTCATTATTCAAAATAAACCCGAGCGGCGGTCGTCGACCCCTACGGATCAAGTCTGTCAGCTGCTTGTTCGTTATTATATTAATATAGATGTGGTTGCAGCCACTCGGAGCCACATAAAGAGTCGCCCATACATAATGTTATTGTGCACACTTCCGTCGAGACTCGAGACGGACGGCTTCTAAGAACACAGTTTAGAGGGGTTGCTGCACCACGCTGCATTCAAGTCAAAAGGTCTGCTAATTGACATAATTTTCTAAAGTTTACTTCTAGATCTGGCATAATTTTGATAAACCTTATTCTCGGTGTTCTCTCAGCAAGCCGCTCCCACTCTGCTATCAACTTTTCGCGCCCTGAAAATATTTGCTAAAAACTGTACTAGCTCGGCTTCTGTTTTTTTTTTAAACAGTCAAAGTAAGTATCAGGGTAGTGGTCTTACTTCACTTTAGCAACCCGGCTATAAGATGCAGAACACCGTGTGGTTTTAATCAGTTTGAGTCTGCCAGACTCCTCCGCTCACTCCAGGGTGGAAGAAATCCATGAGGATTTCCACACGTTAAAAAACAGTAGTGGTCCAAACACAATATCATATCGCCTTCTTTTTAAAGAAAACAGATTGTGCTGAAACTTATAGTGTTACGGATGTGGTTATGGAGATCGTGTCACTAGGTAAAACACTAGATTTCTGCTTCTCCTAGATTGGGCTTAACTGCTCGTTACTTTAATAATGCGCATATCATTACCGTCCCACTGAGAGACATTCGCGCATGTCCAACAGAGTTGACTTTCTGTTTTGATATCGCTATGTCACTGAAAAGTTAAGACGTGACTAAAATAATGAGCGCACTAATAAACGCACAGTTTTAGCACTAACTCGAACTGGCCATTGTTGGTGCGACGCAGGCGCACTCACACATGAGGTAAATGAGAGGCATCTGCAAGCGGCACCGGTGAAAATCTTGAGAGAATTTTAAAAAGAATAGGTAAACACGAATAAAATATTGGATGGAGTGCATGAAATATTATATAAACCTATAAAACAGTTGACGAAGTGCGTGAAAGTTTAAAAAATCTATACTAATATTATAAAGAGAAAAGATTTTTTTGTTTGTTTGTTTGTTTGTTTGTACCGAATAGGCTCCGAAACTACTGGACCGATTTAAAAAATTATTTTACCAATAGAAAGCTACGTTATTCCTGAGTAACATAGGCTACTTTACTTTTTAATCCCGATAACGGGTCCTGTGGGGTGGCCCACGGGAGCGAAGCCGCGGGCAACTGCTCGTCTATACTAATACTAATACTAATAATAATATTATAAAGAGGAAAGATTTTTTTGTTTGTTTGTTTGTACCGAATAGGCTCCGAAACTACTGGACCGATTTAAAAAATTCTTTTACCAATAGAAAGCTACATTATTCCTGAGTGACATAGGCTACTTTTTTATCCCGATAACGGGTTCTGTGGGGTGGCCCACGGGAGCGAAGCCGCGGGCAACAGCTAGTATTGTATAAAAAGGGGATGACTCCTAAGATGGCGGCTAATATAGATAGATGTACATACGAAGAAGGCATCCTTGTAGACTACAAAATAAAGAAGAGAAGCTAAAGAGATATGCCATGTCGTGAAAAAATCCTATTCTACTGTGACTACAAGGAAGCAGGGAAAGAGGAAGACCTCAAACCACATGGATAACGAAAATCCAAACGGACATGAGAGAGATGGGACTTACGGAAGATGAGGCACAAGACAGAAATAAATGGCGTCGCATGACTGGGAAAGCCGACTTCGCGAGACGGGAAAAGGCAAGGTCAAGGACGAAGAAGAAGTTAAAGGGGTATGAAGAGCAAGACAGAAATTGTCACAGGCGCACAGGCTGCTACATGTAACACGTATCAGAGAGGATCCGGTTCGCTCATATCACATGGTCTGATAACCGCGACGCCACCAATTGAGCGCGCGCGAGCAACGCTAACACTATCAGTCACACTCGACCAATTTACAAGAAAAATACACTTTAATTTGGAAAAACATACATACTATCACGCCTGTTTTCCCCGAAGGCTTAGGCAGAGCAGAGGTGCACCTGAAGTTATCCCATGACTCCCATCGTATCGACATCCCATCGAACCCTGATCATCATACTCAGTAGTAGCGTTTGCGAACTTTAGAGCAACGAGACATTCAAGAAGAAGAGGAAAATACATTTAAGCTTCATTTGGAAATAAAATTTTAATAATTCGTACATTTGATCGTACCTCGCGTAGTTAGCGGTAATTTAAGCGAGGTTTTTGCTTGAGATAAAAACCAGTTAGTCTTGACGCCAACTGGTTGGACTTTAGAGCTACCAGCGCTCAGCTCGCTAATCTAAAAGGTAATTACATCCAAATGTTCGGCGGAGGTTGTGTCGCTGCTATCGAGTACCTATCGACCTATTTAGGCGTTGTCGCGTTCACCTTGACCACGCTATCAGTAAACTAAGAAGGTATGGTCCATACAATGTCAGTTATCTTACGAATATGTGATTGAAATAGACCATGTCATACTATCAAAAACTGCCTTTAAATCAGAATCATTATGTCTAAAACCATCATCTACTAATGGAACATTATCTCGGCAACCTTAATCATTACTCTCTATCATCGATCTATTCTGTATTACTAGTATGCTAATTCTATTGCTTCAAGTGGTCACAAGCACTACTGCTAAGCATGCGTTACTGGGTTCGATTCCAGGGTCGTGCAAAGTTTTATTGAGTGTTTACATGTGGAATTTTTCAGTAACAGACTACAATCTGGACTTGTGCTCCAATTAGTAACAGCCTGCAGTCTGGACTTGTGCCTCGATTAGTAACAGCCTGCAGTCTGGACTTGTGCCTCGATTAGTAACAGCCTGCAGTCTGGACTTGTGCCCCGATTAGTAACAGCCTGCAGTCTGGACTTGTGCCCCGATTAGTAACAGCCTGCAGTCTGGACTTGTGCCTCGATTAGTAACAGCCTGCAGTCTGTACTTGTGCCTCGATTAGTAACAGACTGCGGTCTGGACTTGTGCCTCGATTAGTAACAGCCTGCAGTCTGGACTTGTGCCCCGATTAGTAACAGCCTGCAGTCTGGACTTGTGCCTCGATTAGTAACAGACTGCGGTCTGGACTTGTGCCTCGATTAGTAACAGCCTGCAGTCTGGACTTGTGCCTCGATTAGTAACAGACTGCGGTCTGGACTTGTGCCTCGATTAGTAACAGCCTGCAGTCTGGACTTGTGCCTCGATTAGTAACAGACTGCGGTCTGGACTTGTGCCTCGATTAGTAACAGCCTGCAGTCTGGACTTGTGCCTCGATTAGTAACAGACTGCGGTCTGGACTTGTGCCTCGATTAGTAACAGCCTGCAGTCTGGACTTGTGCCTCGATTAGTAACAGCCTGCAGTCTGGACTTGTGCCTCGATTAGTAACAGCCTGCAGTCTGGACTTGTGCCTCGATTAGTAACAGCCTGCAGTCTGGACTTGTGCCTCGATTAGTAACAGCCTGCAGTCTGGACTTGTGCCTCGATTAGTAACAGCCTGCCGTCTGGACTTGTGCCTCGATTAGTAACAGACTGCGGTCTGGACTTGTGCCTCGATTAGTAACAGCCTGCAGTCTGGACTTGTGCCTCGATTAGTAACAGCCTGCAGTCTGGACTTGTGCCTCGATTAGTAACAGCCTGCAGTCTGGACTTGTGCCTCGATTAGTAACAGCCTGCAGTCTGGACTTGTGCTCCGATTAGTAACAGCCTGCTAAGTAACACAAACGTGCTGAATAAAGATTGAGTAAGAGCAATCATCAAGAGCATAAGCTGAATAACGTCTGAGTACCCGTCTCATCATCATCATCATCATATCAGCCGAAAGACGTCCACTGCTGGACATAGGCCTCCCCCAAGCGTCGCCACATTGACCGGTCCCGTGCGTCTCGCAACCAGCGGATCTCGCAACCTTCACCAGGTCATCGGTCCACCTAGTGGGAGGCCTTCCAACGCAACGTCTTCCGGTTCGCGGTCGCCACTAGTACCCGTCTATTCAGCTGTTATTCAAGCAAAAAGGGCCCCAATTTTGAATGCTTAACGTTGAATAACATCTGAGCAAGATCTGAGTAGGAGCTTAATAACGTTTCAATTAGCTTAATAACCTTTGAATAACAGCTCACATTGCTTTTATTAAGCTCTTACAACTGAGTTACTCAGCTTAATCGAATTGATTATTGTATTCAAAATTTATTAAGCATTTAAATTATTGTTCACACTTTTACAAACAATATTCATACAAATTGTGAAAATAATTCAATTGGATTAAATATTTTAATGTCGATGTCGAATTTAAATGTGATTTGACATGGTGAACTTTTAAAATCGGTAAGTAAATTTTAGTTTACAAGTTAGAGGTCTGCTATATGTTAATTGTTAGTGCGCAAGTAATTTTGTCGTGAATAGTATGTTTTTTTTTCATTATTTATTACGCGCCGCGTTAATAATCAAGATAATAGATAGTAAATAGTATTTTCATACATACATAATAGGTCTGACAAAAGCACTTGTGACGAAATAGCTAATACTAGCAATTTTAATCCAAAAAAATAACTTGAATCGAGTTGAAAATGTTGTAGTTGTAAGATTAAGCATTTTGGTATCTCGTAAATTCCGTGAAAGTATAAATTACAAAGATTTTTAATGGCGATCGATTGTTTTGGTGTATAATGCTGAATAAAAGTGCACACATGCCTTGTTACTAAGCTATAACTTGAAAAAAGTAGTCTCAGTACACTAACTTCTGAATATCAATTATATAGTTGATCACATTTCTAAATTATTCAGATTTTTAGGGTTCTCTAATCGATCTAACAAAAACCTTTTATTGTGGAATTTCACGCCTGGCTTTCACTGAATTCATTACATTTAAAATTTTAGCGTCTTTGCTTGCATTTTTTTTCGAGAAAATCTCATTTGTGATTAAAAATGTAGTGCACACCACACACACGAAATCTGCTATAGATTTCGCGTGTGTGGTGTGGACTGGGCCCTTGTTTAATCCGTGTTTTGTTATTTGTTTTATGTACAAACGCCAGTACATCAAGCCACCCGAAACTGTCAAATTGAAAACTGAACTGAACCTCAAGGCAAATTGAAAACGTAGCCGTGCAGCTGTCACTTGGCACTGATGGACACCAGACGTACAGACTCTAGAAGGAATCAAGAATATATACGCGAAACCACAACATATTATGGAGAGTCAAGACAAAATCATGAAAAAACTTGAAGAAATTTATGTGCATGTTGTAGAATTAAGAGTTGCAAATAAAATATCTTATAACAACGTAAATTTTATTTTCTTGTACTGTAATACCTTCTGCTAATAAAATAATCATTTCTTTTTCTATTAATATTGGCCGAAATTCTTTCTAAGGGTCTATTTAAAAACATATCACTGAATATAAACCTTCCATGTTTATATTCAGTGATATGTTTTCTGGAAAAATGTTTGTGTTAATCAATATTTTTTAAGTGTCTTAATGACGCCATTGTGCCAGTATTCACCTTGCTCAATAGACTTTATGTGGACTTGTCTCGGTGATTTAAAATTGTCCTTGGATCATTAGGTAAAATGTCTGGGAATCTTTGATTTAATATTTCTGCCAAATCCTTTAGTGCTACTTGTGTGATCTTTTTTCGAAAGCCCATTTTCAAATTTTTCTCGAAATATAAAATTTTTCATGTATCTACATTGTTCTTCTTCGATATCTGTACACTGCCATCAGATGCATTCTCATCTTGTGTGAATCGCAATGCTGTTTGACTTTTTGGGGGACGGAACCCTCTTTATTGCACGGCAACCACGCATGCTGGCTGGGACCGGGTTCAGTTTTGTTCAAACTATTTTCATAAATCTTTTGATGACCAGAAACACTTGGACAATTACTATTGCTGATATTTAAATATTCTTTTAACAATTTTCTTTTGATGTAACCAGTTCTCTTACGTTTTTTCCACGATTTTCGATTCATATTAAATAACGCAAAAAATTAATACGGTGAATAATATTTTAATTAAGCTGGTATTAAGCTATGGGCGCTATACCAACATACATATGGTCTTTAATTTGAATAAGTTAGTTACAAACTCTCTATTAAACAGGAAAAAGCTTAATAAAAACATAAATAATATTATTTATTCAGCAGCTGAATAATTAGTAAAACATAGAATCTTATCCAGTTTGAAGATAAAATAAAAGCAATTATTCAGTATCAAGCTGTTTAATAGAATTATGTAACAATTTTATTCAGAAGGTGATACTTTATTCAGCATTGAGCTGTTTCAAGCGCTAATAGCTTAGTAATGCTTTTATAATAGCAATACAGATTATGGATATTCAGACAAATACTACCGACGGGGCTGTTTTTCAGCTTTAAGCAACCTGAAACGCGTAATGCTAAATAACGTCTGTATAATAATCCTACGGTGATTGGTTATTAAGCGTTAAGAAGGTAAGGACAGACATACAGAATTTATTAAGCGTTAAGAATTTTATGGGTCCGAACTCAACCTAATCCAGCATTTGGCTATTCCCAAAGCTCTTATACAAACTATGTTCATCTTTGAACTGTATAATATGCAAAATGTGTACTTTTATCTTGCTTATGTGTTACTTGGGATATATGCTGTCTGGACTTGTGCCCCGATTAGTAACAGCCTGCAGTCTGAACTTGTGCCCCGATTAGTAACAGCCTGCAGTCTGGACTTGTGCCCCGATTAGTAACAGCCTGCAGTCTGGACTTGTGCCCCGATTAGTAACAGCCTGCAGTCTGGACTTGTGCCCCGATTAGTAACAGCCTGCAGTCTGGACTTGTGCCCCGATTAGTAACATACTGCGGTCTGGACTTGTGCCCCGATTAGTGGCAACAGGCTCACCCCCTATTACATGGGACTTATACATAACTGGCGAAACCTGGCTGTACAATGAGTGCAACTCTGCCTAGCCCTTCAAGAACGAATATTAATGAATATTAATCCAATTAATTAGAATAGCATGTCGCTATAGTTGGTGGTCCTTCGTCTATGTCTGGTGTGTGGCAGCTCGTCGGTCGCGCGCTAATAGCGAGAGATTGCAACAAGACAGCCGCGACCTGCGCACACGCAGCCTTCAGCTAATCACTGGCGGTAATCACTAACCTATACACGCTGTGTGCGCCCAAACCAAGCTCACGGCAGCCCATCACGACTTGACGCTTTTTACTCAAATTACAACATCTTCCTATACATAATGATGTGAAGGTTGAATTCCGTTAAATAACAAAAAAAAACGATGTGTGTTTCACGATTATTATTAAATGTTCATTCAGAGGAGTCGTCACGACTGCTATTAGCTTGGCACGTCAGCGTCGCATAGCCTCACATCATGACTAACGCGTTCCTTATTTTTCCTTTCTGAGAATCCTTCGTAATCCTTGCACACAAACTTGCACTCCTGTGCACCGTGTCTCTGTGTGCCGGCACAGTGTCGTCGTGTCCCACTTGCGTACATCGTCATGTATCACGTACTCGTACTTGCGGTCGATTGTCAGTTGTTCAATAGGCTGTTAAACTGTCATAAAGCTGGCGCGCGCCGTTGATTACCTCCGATGATAACCTCGAGGAGGCGCTTAGTAAAGTTATGTCACGAAGATGTTACAAGCGTCGTATCTATGGAAAAATGTCGTAGCATAATGTAACTTATGTACATTTTAACTATGTATTGGCTAGATAGTTTGTTGCATAGCTTTTGTTACGACAATAGCTAGTACTATTCGAGGTCATTTCGTATGTTAAATTCAAACATATTCGCGAAGCTCTCCTGAGTCATGTGACAAACTATGACCTATTGGTAGACGACCTCCAAGCCTCCGAGGAACCCTGCTCATGCACTAAGGCTGCACCACACGTAGTCCTCCCCCCTTCACCCGGCCACTCGTGTCGCAAGTCTCGCAAACATTCCTTCCTCCCCGCCGCGCTCCTCACCGCGCGCATCTTCCTTGCACAACAACTGAACTGAACGGGATTAGGTCTCACTTACAGTAAGCTGTTAGCAAACTTTGAGCACTTATAATGCTACGCGCGACCCGACATACTTGACGTAATGTCGGTACGTGCCGCCGAACTAGATCAGACAGAGTGGCCTCCAGTCGCCACTGAACATAGCCAACATGACATATCACAAACAGCCATATTTATAAAAAAAAACTAACTTTATGGTTAATTTAAATACTGATTAGCCGATTCTAAATTCAAATTCAACTATTGAAGATTCAAATTAAGAATCTACTCACATCAGTGCTAATTTTCTTGCATATTTTAAATTTAGAATCCAACGGAAATACATATTAAAGTTTGCTATAGGCACAAAATAGGCGCCGCCGCTTACATACTTTGTGATATAGGGCCTTGTTTCTAAAAATCTCGACATTTGCTTCGCACACTCTTTTTTTTTATTTCTTAGAATTAGGAGCTGCTAGACTGTTGTTGCTAAACAGTTCAGAGGATTTTTATAAATAAGGCCCACAGGCCATAGTGTTTGTATACACAGCTGTACAGACGCAGTTCGAGGACGCGCCACACATTAGATGCTCACAATGCGTGAACAATCCTAACTAATTAATGAAACCGCATTCATTATTTCCATTCTGATTAGTGCACAAACATTTGCCATTGAAATAAACTCGCTTATTCATGAAGTGAATATTTTTCACTAAGAACAACTATTGTTTTCTTTTCCGCAGTAATTCCGGTTGATTATAATAAAGAGTTCGTAGCGGCTAAATTGCTTTATGAATTAAGTATAATGGTCGAGAATGTGGAGCAAGTCGTTCATATGTTAATAGCAGTGGGTAATGCGAGATTATAACGAAGATGCTGCGCTCGGAGCGGCAATAAACCGATGTTAGTTGTTGGCACGACGCGTGCGTGTGCGCAAGTGGGGTCTGTTTATGGAGCACTTCCGTCATTACTTTGTTACGTAGTTGCTCGTTCTAAAGACGCAAATAATACATACAATGGACAAATAAATACATTAATTTGAATTTGAGCACTGCTGTCATTCGGGCGATTAAATTGCAAAATGGAGAGTCACGCAGCATAACATGTTTGTGGCTAGTACACTAGCAGTGAGTCATAGTCTGCCCCGCACTCGAATTTATTAGAGACCGTATTCTTCATCCAGAAATCTATATTGGCCTAAAACGCCTTTCATTATCTGTTGTTATCCCAAACGTTGTATTCTATTAGAGCAGGCTTTATAATACTATAAAACTTAATAAAAAGTTTATATCTCCTCGCAAAGGTTTTATCATTGATATTTAATTTCAGGTAGCGTACTTATCATTATCAGCATTCGGCTATTAGTTCCGTTAGAGAGCGTGCTGCAGGCACTGTCGATGTCTCAACATAATCGTATGTTGTTTAGAGGTTGTAAATAATTTACAATAATTTGATAATAACAGCCTGGCCGCATGCCGTAGCTTCTGAAGCTTGTAGAACATAATGATGGACTCAATAATAACTAGTTTTTGGCAAGTTGTTGTTGAGTGGTTTCGAAATAGAATTACAATCAATCTGCCTAGCTTTGCCCAACTTTGTTGGAGCCGGCTTCTAGTGTGATCAGTTTAGCTGAGTACCAGTATTTTCATGGAGCGGCTGCAACATGATACCCTTTGGCAAGACTGATATCAGATGTTTTGGCTTCTGGCTATTCGTGACGGCTCTCACAGATCTACAAAGGACGTACTCTCCGAGTCACGGAGATGTCTCGGTATATTAAGAAGAAATAGAGGTAAATGCGAATGCTGCGCGTTCTAAAACAACTCTAACCCTCTTACAAATAAACGCGGAATAAAGTTATACCAGGTATAACAAAGGTATACCCATACATTTTCATAGGTTTATACTTGGTATAACTTTATTCCGCGTTTATTTGTAAGAGGGTTAGAGTCTGTCGAAGTGAGTTAGGTATCAAGAAAATAATTTTCCGGGGTGTAAGGAAGCGTGACAAATGAACGGAGCGCATGCGCGGAACGTGTTCCATTACTTAGCGCAAGTGAAGCGAGACGCGCGCTAACTATTGTGATAATACGTCGCTTTACGACGAGCAGGCAGGGTCAACATACGACACGTCAACATGCCGAGGCTTACCGGAATCTGATTTGTAATAATAGTCCTCCAGAACGAATCAAACTCCGGGCTGAGACATTCTTAATGGAAAAAATCAATATCACTTTGCCAGACCTGGGATTCGAACCCGGAACAGTCGCATTTACTACACTCACTCACTTAGTAACGAGCAGGAGCTCCGTAACTGTAACCAAATCTATCGGGTATCCGAAATAAAAATCTATCCGTAACTATATAAAAGTTTCGGATAATTTCGGATTGGGGCGGAGTTTAAATGAGTTACACGTTGTGACAGGACACACTAGCTGCACGCGTCACTTGCATGTTTGTCTTTTGTGTTTGACTTTTACAATTTCTTAAAAATCTAATACCGCGAAACTATCCGTATCCAAATCTGAAATTTCATATCCATAACATCAGGGATGTTATTAACGAGGCAATCTGACATAATAATAAGCTTCGAATGCACCTCTGAAATAGTTGTCGAAATGCACGCAGAAGCTGTACTCGTAACAACTGTGTTTATTGCAAGCGGGAAACTCATAAGAATTGATAGAGCACACAGTTACAAATTGTTATAATGCTACAGTGTCCTGATGTTTGTTCTGAATCGCGTTAGTTTGCGTTTGCGTGTACATTTACCAGTGCTTAATTACCAGATATTTTGATGCTATCCATCATGTTGTGATACTAAGAGTCCAGACGGTGTGAGCCGGTCACACGATACGTGCTAGCTAAAACAAAAGTATCGATTCTATCGATTCTAGACTGGTCTGTCGGACTGAAGGTTGAACATGGTACATTGTATCATTCATACACATTACTCGTATTTATACATTACATAACAATCATGTATATGAATATGTATATGTACATAATCGGAAACAATAAACGCAGTATTATGTGCCCTTGACCTTCCTTCGAGTATTGAATGAAGTGAGCCTTCTGCATATATCTGTGATGTTGTGTTAGACCAAAAATCATTTTGACGTATTTTCGGCTCCCTTACATCTATTATCTCGTTTGTATCCTTTTATTAAGTGTTTTAATTGTTATCCATGCAGTATCGAGCATCTAATCAGAAGTGTAATATTAACATCGGCTTATCACAATCGCACCGATATATTAGCAGATGATCACAACACGGATCAATTAATTGATAAGCTGCAGAATGTCGCGATAATCTGATAAAATACTATACCGGATGATTCAGTGAGGTAGGTCAGTCATTCGCTGGGCAGTACCACCAGTACCTCTGGCTGTTCATACAAATCAATCGGTTTAGTGTTTCGGCCGCTGAGTTTCGTCCGATCCGGCCGAAACTATAATAAAATATATATCAATTGAAACGTGTACAACAAAAAACAATCACATACCTTGACCAACTATAAATCTTTAAGTCCCATGTGTTTTTCTGAGATCTGTAAATTTATTCTTAGCGAGAAAGGTCACTTAAAATACTAAAAGTTCAACATTGTGTTGAACTTTTAGTTAGCTCTAGGGAAATTTTGTGATTTTCCAAATCCGTATTGGTCCGAAACATCTATCAAATATATTAATAATAATGAAATGCCTGTTTCGACCGGATCGGACGAAACTTAGCGGCCGAAACACCTACTAAGGCTATCAATGGTGCGTTGACGATTGCAACACATAACATCACGCCTGTAGTTACCGATGTATTAGCCAGAATTGCACCTATAGAACACCCACATTTCACCAGTTAAATATCTACAATATCATTAAAAAGAAAGAAAGAAAACAAATATATTTGACACAAGCCAGAGCACACATAAAAAAAACCGGCCAAGTGCGAGTCGGACTCGCACACGAAGGGTTCCGTACCATTCTCGCAAAACACTGCATAAAAATCACGTTTGTTGTATATGGAGCCCCCCTTAATTTATTTTATTTTAATTTATTAATTATTATTTTTTGAAGTAAATATACAACTAAACATTCTGTGAATATTTCAAGCGTCTACCTGTTGCCGTTATAAATATCGAGCAAAAAACGGCAAAAATATCACGTTTGTTGTATGGGAGCCCCCCTTTAATATTTACTTTATACTGTTTTTAGTATTTTTTGTTATAGCGGCAACAGAAATACATCATCTGTGAAAATTTCAACTGTCTAGCTATCACGGTTCATGAGATACAGCCTGGAGACAGACGGACAGACGGATCGCGAGGTCTTAGTAATAGGGTCCCGTTTTTACCCTTTGGGTACGGAACCCTAAAAAAGGAAACTTAGCCTAAACTACAATAATTAAAAACAAAAACAATATAAAACTAACATTTTGTGTCCCACGGCTGCGCCAAATAGGACCAGGCAGGATTAACTGTAGTTCTTAGCTCTAAACATGAAGACAGTTTTTTTTATCTTTTGTTTCTTAATTTTCAGAGCTTTCTTTACTGACCTAATTTAATGCATCATCAACCTGTATATTAGCCTACTTATTTGTTTATACATTTAGTTACATAATCTACTATCGCCTAACATAAATAGCCGTATTTTTTATCTTCAATATCTTAATTTAAACAAATCTGATTGCCATACGATTAATTAAATTAGGTAAATACCCTACTAACTATTGCAGGATGTACGGTTTACAGTTGACGAATAGTTGTCCTGGTCGTTTTTATGAGGCGGGAGACTATGGAGCATAGTGGATAACTGTGCGATCCTTGTGGTTCCTTGTGAGATTCTCGTAGATCCCTGTGTAATCACTGTTGTTTAGTGTTTGATGTCGTGAATGCTTGCGTGATTCTGTGGATCGTTGTGCAAGTCCTATAGAGTGTAGATCCTTGTGTAATTCTTGTGGATCCCAGTGTACGTTCTGTAGATTCTTATATTATGATTCCTGGGATCGCTGTGTGATTTTGGGCCCTGGTGTGATCCGCGTATATATCTGTGTGATCTCAGTGGATCCTTGTGTGACTGTGTATCCATGTGTGATTCTTGGCATTTGCACTGTAGTAATACAATTACTGGCTAATAAACTCGGTTTATCACGGTGCTAGTTGTGCTTTTAACGTTAGGCATGCTTCAGATGCACACATGTGTGCGTGTCGCGGCGCGAATCATTAGCACATGCATATGCGGGGCCAGTCGATAATTCCACGAAGTGAGCCAGCCGGCCTGTTTTCATGCTCCGCCTGCACAGAACACAAAAACATGCATTATTCTCAGCAGGACACAGTCGAGGTGAATGTTGATCGCGAGAACGAAACCATCTTGAAAATCATTACCCATTCATTGCTTTATTATGTAATCTTCTATTCTATGATGTGTGTCCTATTCCTAGCCTAGATTCTCTCCCGCGAGTCAAATCTTTTCTTACTTCTTTTAGTGTCAAACTTAAAGTTGAAGGTAAAGCCAAACATGACTTCAGCATCAAGACTCTTTCGTGACAAGTTGAAACAGCAGAAACTAGAACTTATTGTGAAAATATGATGTTCAAATTACTACATACCGTGTTGTGAAGTGTCGTATATAACTTAAGAGTAATTTTCTTCAATTTACCAGATATCAAATCAGATTAAATAAACATTCATTTGATTACTCCCATCAAGAGACACAAATTGATGTTTGGGTTTTTACGCTACAATAACATTCTAATCTGCATACTTAAAATTAGCTAGACAAGGTTACAGATAACAGAATGCAACTGCAATAGTTCGACACGCTAGAATGGTATAGGTACTTAGTGATAAGTAGGAACAGGTACACTACAACTGTAGGTACTAGTGTTGCCGATGTCCATAGTCTGGATATTGATTTTCATTCGTATTAAAAAACAAAATGCCGCACATCAGCCCCACAAATTTTTATCAAATATATAAAAGCAATGTTCTTATCAAATATATTTATTATATATTTTTAATCGCCGGATAAGTTGAGTTAAGCTTGAATTAAATATACATATAAGTACTTCTAGTACTACTTTTATTACTTCTTAGTTCAGTTCTAGTGTAAATGTCTGAATTCCCCATGTTTCCCCAATCAGACTGAAAATCCCAGCAATTAGGAGAATTCCCCACCGATTGGCAACGCTGGTAGGTACCTACCTCGATGGAGGAATTGCGTCAACTTTTATACATATTTGTTCATCAATGCCTATACAATCAACGTTTTATTTTATATTCAAAAGTCAAAACAGCTGAAACAATAGGTTTTCCATCGCTATATTTTAAGAATAATAAGGAAAACGAAATGCCATACAAATTCCGATAAATGCCGCAAACAACTTGAGTATTATTATGAACAAGGAGCGATAGTCGTCGACAACACGACACGAGTAATTACCTTTTTGATATGCATGAATATTGAGTTTGAATAACGAGTGTACACAGTGGGTACACAGTGCTACAAGCGTACTGCACAATACACGCTGGAAAAACTGAAGAAAACAAAAATATATTAGCGTCGGCCGCCAGTGTAACCCCTCGGCTGCCAGATCAGGCCAGATGTCCGTTTCTGACTATCTCTAACGAATGTCAAAAATGTACAAAGACAACCGGGACCGACAGTTTGACATGCTTTCCGCACACACGTCCACAGGCCGATCTTGGCAAGCGTTGCTCGACCTTGAAGATCGACCCGTGCGGTTGCAATTATATAGCCGCGAGCTCCTAAAAATCTAAAAAATACAATAGGATATTTTTCATTTATTTTATTAATAAATGAAAAATATCCAACTGAAGTGCTTTCAAGACTATTGCCAGAATAAACAATACTCTTAGCAGTATGATCTACGATCGGTTTAACAAATCAGTGTCTGTAATACTCGTCAGAGATGGATCTTCTGCCCCTACCTACAACGTGACCGAGCGGGTACCTACAAAATGGCAGGATACGCTATAATGGTCCTGCGGTGATTGCACCGACCAGACCGGTCCCGACTAC
This sequence comes from Anorthoa munda, assembly GCA_945859665.1. NCBI lineage: Eukaryota > Metazoa > Arthropoda > Insecta > Lepidoptera > Noctuidae > Anorthoa > Anorthoa munda. Next base: position 23,714,828 of record OX243904.1, on the reverse strand, counting down.
TGGTCCTGCCAGTCCTGTAGGATCGGACGGATGCAGTCGCCATCTTAGGAGCGAGGCCCAGGACTAGCGATGGACGCGGAGAAATATGTAAGAAGATAACAATCTGGTAGATTGATGGTGTCGCTCTCGTGGGAAACTACAGCGAATACATTAAAAAAGAAACTTATTAAAATGTAGTTAGGCCATCTCTAAGATGACTTAGCTGGACATGGATTATAATCAAGCACGGATCTAGGATCGCTCAGGGCAGGGGGCCAATCCAATCCGAATCCGCGCCTGATTATAATTATCGCAATTATTTAAAGGTGAATTGGGACGAGAGTCTCGGCCACCAAAGCAAGTAAAGGTCGCCACGACAGGAAATGTAAAAGTTAGTTGAACCGAATATGAATTAAACCAGTCCATGTTAATGACATTCAACAAAATATTGCTTCATCGTCATTCGTAGCCGCAGGGCAGCCACTACTGAGTATAAAATTTTCCTTGCTATGTTTGAATCTCGTTTTGCCATCGCGTGCATCGGACACACTAATTTATTTCTTACGCGTTTTTCGAATCATTTGATAACTTCTTCACTTAGTCCCTCAAGTCTTTTGAAGCTAATCTCTTTAGGTCCTATTATGTCGGTTCTATTATTCGTAATATGTTTCATAATATTATTATGACTGTACTAAATGTAACTGGCTTTAGTTTTCAGTGGTACATTATTGTCTAGTTATTTCGATACGATCTAAAATATGAAAGTAACATTCGTCCACGATTGCGAATTGAGATCAATGCTTTCAAAGATTACTTCATAGTTAAGAAGAAAGACGGTTCCACGGTATCTTCTTCCCCAAAGATAATCACAAGGGGTGTTCCCCAGGGATCGTTGCTCGGGCCGTTACTCTATATACTTTATAGTGCCGACCTAACTGCGTGTATTAAAAACTGTAAGTACCACGTATACGCGGATGATACTCAGTTGTATACCTCGTTCAACACTGGTAACACAACAGCCGGCGTGCATGCCCTTAATGATGAACTAGACAGAATTGCGTCGTGGTCTACAGGCAACTCACTTGTGCTGAACCCCAAAAAATCTAAGTTTATGGTCATGGGCAGCAGAAATCAAATAAAATCAATTCTTTCTGCGAAGCCCGAAGTTAAAATCAATGGAGAAAACATTGAAAGGGTAGAAACCGCTTGCAACCTGGGTCTAGTCACTGACCCAGAACTTCGTTTTGAGGCACATATCAATGGTGTTGCGAAAAACTGTTTTTATAGGCTAAAGGTTCTGTACCGGGTGAAAGACTTCCTTAGTGTTGCAATGAGGAAGAGATTGGTGGACAGCCTGGTACTGTCCAAACTGAATTATTGTGACACTGTGTACGGACCGTGTCTCCTTTCTCGCACAGAGCGTCTAATACAGCGGGTACAAAATGCGTGTGCGCGTTACTGCTTCAGTATACCCCGGAGGCATCATATAACACCGCATTTAAATGAGCATAACATGTTGAAAATGGCTGCTCGACGGAAATTACATTTAGCCGTCTTAATGTTCGGCGTTATTCAAACACACAAACCGGAATACCTGTATAAAAAGCTTAGCTGGAGACACGAGCACTACAGCTACTCCGCCCGTTCCACCTCCAAACCACTCTCGTTGCCTCGTCGTGGGACCGCAGCCTTCAGGGGATGCTTTAAGTATGCCGCCACTCGCTGCTGGAATGATTTGCCACCTCCCATAAGATCGCTGAAAACAAAACAAAGTTTAAAATTTAATTAAAAAAAAAAAACTATTGGAAGAACAGAAGGTTGAGCAACGTATATTTTATAAATAGAATCTTTTTAGGCTTTAAAATTACTCACTTAAGGTTCATGATACATTGGCAGCGTATCCAGGCGGTTCGAGGCGGCGACATGAGGTCCTTTAGCGGGCAGCGATGTGGGGCATTCTTTCATTAGGCATCAAACTTTCACTTTTTCTTCTTCCATTGTTGTTGCTGTCGGGCATCGAGGGTCGTACCACGCAGACCACACACACACGCATGACCGCACACCTATTACTTTTTACGTTTGCGTCAGGAATTCTAGATAATTATGCTTTTGGTTTTGGTCACATTAGAATTTTGGGTAGTTTATTTTTATTTATTTTTTACTGTATTTATTTTATGTTCTTTGTATCTATTTTAACATACACAACAGATTTGGTTTCCGTACGTCACGGCCTAGGCAACCACTGAAAATCAGCGCCGTGCTGTGGGTTCCCCACGGTACAGCATTATGCTGAGTGGAAGCCTTATTGTCACAATCACGACATGCATCTGCCTACATATTTTTCACCCTATTTCTTTTTTGTTATAATCAAAATGTGGGTAGTATATGTTATTATTATTTGTTTATTTCTCGTTTTTACTAACTTAATTTAAGTACTACTAATACTATTTTAAGGGTTTAGCTTAAGTATGTTCCTATATTGTATGTCGTTTTGTGACAAATAAACACTTTTTCTTTCTTTTCTTCTTTCTAGTTAATACACGAATCTAGCGTAATCATTATGGTTTTATATTACTTGTTAGTGTTAATGTATGTAGCATTACTCGACGGAATCAACGCGCATAGATCAGCTGTCAGACGGATCACGTTGCTCCACATTGCCACTGTCGCCTTGACCAGCTGAACCATACGCGTGTCAAAATTCACAGAATTATTATAAAACATTTTCCGCATAATTATCTCTATTTTTTGTTCTCATCGGAGGATTCATCGCCTTCCGGGTAGCTTATGGCACAGATACCATATAATCAGAGCCGTGGTAATTTTTAATGAAGCTCGAAATCGTTGCACAATACAGCTCTTTTCAACCCACTGCCACTGTAAATACATACACTGGCAAAATTAGCGGAACAAGTAAAAATAACCGTAAAACCTTTTTTTTAACCATTGACATGGTAGTTTTTATTTTGTTTTATAATAAAACTAATTATTACTTATTAATAAAACAATTGAACGTTATCTCTCATGCGATTGTTTTAATTTTATTCGAACTTACATCATTTTGAGAGAATTTCTCTTACTTTATGGTTTTGTTTTAAAATTTCGAAATTTTAATATTAGCATACTGTTAGTTATTTGTTTTATTTTTAACTTTTAGATATATTTTTAATTAAAGGACTGAATTGTGCTAAACTGAACCCAAGCTGAGACGGTCAGGGCACTTGAAATTAGGAGAAATGATTAAACCTACAGAATGATTTGCTGATTCATCGTTTGCCTGTTCCAACCATTCATTGCAGGTTCCAATGATTTAAAGACCCTAATGCTTGTGAGTGGAGATCAGTGCAAGGCAAAAAACCATTTACTTCTAACAGGAATTACGTTTCATTCAGTTTCACGTTCGCAAAAAACCCCATTTAAAGATCGTTCAAGTCAAAAATGACCTGGAGGAAATTCGAGGTGCCAGAGTTAGTGAGCTTATGGTACGAAGAAGGTTGAAAGAAGCTGGTTTTGGCTTTTAAGTGCTCACCGAAGGTCCAAAACTTGAGGGTACACACCGTAGAAAAAGAAAACTTTTGCTCGGGATTATCGACTTTGATCCACGGACCAGTGCAGTAAAATATTAAAGAGTTGACGAACTGTAATGAATGTGTTATCATGAACAAAAACAATATTATCAGTCAATATTTTAACCTTCAGTAGCATCTGGTAGAAGACCAATATTGGAATCAGGTTGGATATGTTTGGGGGCTTGTACTGACTTGGTCGTTATAGATGGAAAGAATCGTATTGAAGATTGCTATAGAAGAGTTATTTAAGACTAAAATGTGACATGTGTGTGTGTGTGAAATGTGTGATGCTCGACCGAATACCACTTTTATAACTCCAGCCCCACTTACTAATGTCAATATTACAGATTTGGAATCGTCAGAGAGGTCACCAGTAATGCATCCGATAGAACTCGCCTAGGACCTGCTAAAACAAAGATAAAAATTATAATCCCTACACCTGTCAATGTGGGTGCACTGCGAAACGTCATTGTATAGAAATGTTAGAGACTACCACAGGAAACCATTAATAAAATGATTCTCAACATGTCAAGGCGGATGAAAACTTAATAAGAGCACGTAGAGGAAACAGTCTTGTACAATAATATTTTTATTGTAAAATTGATTTTTTAATTATTTTTTTGAACTTTCCTTGATAACCTTCAAAATTCAACAATGTGCAGTTTTCCCATAAAATCATATTACTCAAAAAAATTGTGCTCAATGCGATCTCGTATTAATTTTAAAAGATGTATTTTTAAGTAAACACCTATGTTTCACAAATAAAATTATTGATTGATTGATTGAAGGAAAAGTGCTTAAATATAAGTTTTTAAATAAAAACGTAATTTAAAAAAAACCAACATTTTTATTTTGTTCCGCTAATAATGCCGGTGTGTGTACTTCTGTTTTCACGACATCTTTAAATTCCATCTTTTCACATTTCAAAGTCAAAGCCAAGTGATTCATCACAGTTTTCGTGCCATTTCTAGCCTTAAACCAAAGGGCCAGTGATGCCGCATAGAGCCATAAGGTCAAACTAAAAGATAGTAGAATGCGCAGTGCATGTGGGGCGCGTAAGAACTACGGTACAGTTAGCGACCTCTTTGCCTCCTTAGCGGACAGCCGCCGGCGAACAACTGATACGATCACTGGTCTGGGTGCCCTTATTGGACCATCATTAAAATCATAGAAACAGCTTGGTACAGAACTGTAGAATGGATGTTTGGGGGCTTGTGTTTTCGAATTCAATATGTTGACAAAGATCCCATTTTCTAGAAACCTACCTCATCATGCTTCTTGTTTCCAGCGGATTCCCGCAATCTTCACCAGCTTATGACTTTCGGTTCCATATACTCACAGCATCTACTATCCGTTCTGCAAGCAATGAGCCGTGTCAGTTTGGCAATTCTTCGGGCTAAGATGGTTGTACCTTGGGTCTCCGGTGGATCTCTGCATTTTGATCAACCGGCGACACTGCGAGCCCTCTACTCTTGCATTTCGCAGAGTGGTTCTTCTGTGCCTTGGAAACGCTGTTTCCCAAGGTCCCATCTGCAGTTAATTGCACCAGGGAACCAGTTCCGAAGTCAAGTCAACTTTACAGAAATTATACGTTGCTATGGCAACACGCTCAGTTTATAAATAAATGTAACAGACGACACCGAAATATCGAGTATTTAAAACATTTGATACAGATTGGTCTTTTGTCTTCCATTGTGTGGTTATAGTTAGTTACAGTAAAGACATAATATTTTCAGTGGAAAGGCTTTAACATAAACATCTTGGACTAAACATATCATTTAAAAAAATGTATTTACCATCGACATTATGGGAAGTGGACGTTCTGGGAGAGTGGACGTTTTGGGAAGTGTTCGTTTTGAACCTAAAGGACATGAACATCGGAGTCCGGAAATGTGCAATGCTTGAAGGCAATAGGCTCCCCGTTATTACTTAGCACATGAACATAACTGGCAAACTGTGGGTTTACCTGCTATAGGTGCACTTCTGCTACTCCCTTAATTCTTCAATATTTTTGGCTGAAAATCACTGACTAACATATCAGCAGTACTTGCAAACGTAAACAATATCTGCCGAATTTTGGCACCGGTACGTCCAATCTATACAAATAAATAAAATTGAAGTGTCTGTATGTAATCTATACAAATAAATAAAATTGAAGTGTCTGTATGTAATATCAAATTAACAACGTTTTATTGAATGCACGTGAAAGTATATACGGTACTAACAACAAATAAGCAATTTTTAAGATTTTTGTCTATCTGTCTGTCTGTCTGTTTGTTCCAGGTAATCTCCGAAACGGCTGGACCGATTTTGACGGGACTTTCTGGTAGATAGCTGATGTAATAACGAGTAACATAGGCTACGTTTGATCACGAGAAAATTCATAGTTCCGGCGGGAAACTAAAAAAATAAAAATATTTTTTTTTACGAGTTTGACGCGGACGAAGTCGCGGGCAACAGCTAGTTATCCAATATAATTGCGACATTCCACTGAGTATGTATAACAGCTATTTCGCGCAACTTTAAACTATAACCGTGACGAACCAGTAGTTGGCATCGAGAAGTCGTAACTCAAGATAACCGTTCATTACGGGACAAGCGTGACATAACTAACCCCAGCACGTAACTCCGCCGGTGATGGTGACGGTAGCACGACCCGTACAATGTGAGAAAGTCATAGATTCGTTCACACACTACACAATGCACAAAAACGTTGGATGCGCGCACAATATCACTGTCACTGGGTGACTGGAGCGAGAGACACTCTCGACATAGCTACACTCTCGCAGCATTCATTCATCATAATCCAACTATTATTGAACTCAACAGATAAATCAATCGGCCAAGTCTTTTCCCAAGTAAGTATAGTTGTTGGGTCGGTTACCAGTCCAACTGGATACACCAATATTTTACACGGAGCGACTGCCTATTTGGTCTCCATAACCCAGTACTTGAATAACATGGTGTGTAATAGAATAGAAAGAATAGAATAAAAAACATTTATTCGACAAAGACACAACAACAATCACAAAGTAATAGAGAAGAATAGTAAAAAAAGTACAAACAAGGTTTAAGAACGGGCGCGCCCTCACCGAAAGGGTTACCAACTCAGCATTTGCTGGGCGTCAGACACCCAGCGCTGATTTTCAGTTGGCACCCCGCTAGTGACACACGGACGTGGTTAAATAATGTAGATACTTAAAATAATGTCATAATGTGAATATGTAGGTAATTAACTAAATGAGTATGGTAACGTACTTTTTTTTTTTCTTTATTCTCGCGCTTGACCACTATCTCACCTGATAGTAAGCGATGATGTGGTTGACGGTGAAACACGCTTGACTAGAAATAACCTATTCACTCTTGACTTAAAGACCCCTAGATTGTAGCTGTCGCGAAACACAGACTCCGGTAGGGAATTCCAATCCTTAGCAAATGTACTTTTCTTCCCCTTGGCAAGACTGGTGTCAGATTGTCTGGCTTCTACTGACTACCTGTATAGACTGTCAGAGATCTTGAAATGACAGCCGGTACCGAGCTACGCAGACGTCTTGGTGTGTAATGGATTATTACCTAACCAAACACCAACCCCGTTAAGCGTTACGCGATATTAATAGTATTAATTTCGGACTCAGCGATCACACAGAGAAACTAAAAGTCAAAAAATTTGGAGTCTCTTAATGAGAGGCAACACTCATGCAACATGGCCAATTATTTATAACACTACAGTGCCAGTACGCGGGCTATTACGAGTATAATGGGCCCCTAAAATCTTTTTAAAGTGCTGAGTTTTACGTAAACCTAGCAAGCTTCATGTATCACAAGAAACTCATGAAGAGGTTGACAATATGAAAACCATCCTCTACGATGTACATAAGTGTAAATAAATAAAGTGTGAACGTAAAGATGCAAACATTTACAAAGAACCTACACTTACTTTCGTGGTCAGCAATAGTTGAAGCGGGTCAAGCGAGGGTCAAAGGCGCGCTTTAATTGGCTATCTTCTATACCTTCCTGTGCTTGTGTGATTCAATAATCGTTGGTCGAAGGTGAGCTGAGACGTTTGATTTAGACAGTAATGACTATGATCGGCAGGTCACGCACGCGGCGGGGGGAGGCAGCGGGGGGCGTGGTTAATACGACCATATGCTCGGCTAATTACAACACGTGCAGAACTTACTGTGGGCGCGTAATTACAGTAACTTAGGTACGTTTGCGTTGTGCTCGTAGCTTGCAGCGCAGAAAGCCAAACTCCTATGCAGCTATGGTAGAAACAATTTGTAGAGTCACCATATCGTCATGCTATGAAAACCAATGCGGGTTTTTCGCCGCCCGGTAGATCCACAACTGATGCCATACATTCGGTCAGAACACTGATAGAAAAGTACAGAGGCAACAAAACAGACTTGCACATGTTATTCATCGACCTTGAAAAAGCTTTCGACACCCGGTCGAAAGCTTTTTCCGACGAGAAAAAGCTTTCGACCGCGCTTTCGAAGCCTCTTTTACCGAGAGAATTAATTTTAAATTAGTAAGGCTCAGAATGTGCCCGAACTTTACATAAATACTGTCAAAGATATGTACCACCAAGTATCAACCAAAGTGCGAAGCCCGGCCGGAACAAGCGATGAATTTGATGTAAAGGTTGGTGTGCACCAAGGTTCCGCACTCAGTCCTCTGCTTTTTATTAATATTGTAATGAACCACCTCACCTCAATCTGCAACGAGCGCCGCCATGGGACATTCTATATGCGGACGATGTGGTCATCATCAGTGAAGATGGGAACAACCTACAGTAGATTCTAGAAAAGTGGAGGGAAGCTCTGGAAAAATCAGGTCTGCGAATAAGCAGAGAGAAAACCGAGTACGAGTATATGCATTGCAACTTTAGTGGTATCAACAGCAAACACACAATCTGTCTGCAGAACACCCAGCTAAAAGGAGTGGACCATTTCAAGTACCTAGGGTCAGTCATCAGTAAATCAAATCAAATCATATTTATTTGCTTAAACATGAGTATCATAGATACGTAACAAATTGTCAGCATGAAGAGATGTTAGGATACAAAATGTTAGAACGTCATGTTTACCTTGGAAAATGGCATGCAAATATTAATAAAGAATACAAATCAAAATACTTAATAGAATGTCATATTTAGTAATACCAAAAAATTAAAATAAATTTCGTGCAAATGTCAATAAAATAATACAAGTCAAAATTATGCTTCTAGAATGTCAGAGTAAAATAATAAAAAATTAAGATACTAAAATAATAAAACAATTCAAAATATTCATTCTAGAATGTCAACGCAAAATTATTAGAAAATGTCAGGATATTAAAATATTTAATGTGCAAAATGCACATTGTCGTGAAAAATCGTGCAGATTTCAATTAATAAAACTAATCAAGGATGTGATACTAGAATGTCAGAGCAAAGTATAAAAAAATAAATGAAATGCAAATATATTAAAACAATAATAAGTTAAAACAAAATAATTATTCCAGAATGTCGGCATAAATTTTCCTAAGAATTCAATACAATACCATCTATATAATACAAACATTTAAAATGAGTCTGTCAAAAAGTCATTTATATTATAATAACACTTGTCTGTTAATAAATTTAGAATCTGATTTTAAATTGATTTGTTGTCATAGCTTTATATGACTGTGGTTTTTAGTACTTTTAGTAAAGATAGGTCAATTAGACACTGATGTCACCTATTGCATTTACCGGGTGGATGAAATGGAGAGAACTGTCACGCGTTACGCGACAGCCGAATACCCGTGCGCTTATAGTGACGAGTATATAGAGCAGCCGTCCGACCGGCCATGACATGCATGAATGCTGGCCACTCAAAAAGCAGCATGAAAATCAGTTACACTGCGCAGAGATAAAGATGCACAGATGAGCAGGTGGTGTAACTAGACTGGATCATGTCAGAAACACCCACATAAGAGGCACCTTCAAAGTGAGACCTATCCCAGATAAACTACAGGAGAGCCGTCTGCGGTGGTACGGACACGTTATGAGGTGACCATCCGACCATATGACCAGAAGAGTGCTAGATATCGAAACTAAACCCCGAGGGCGAGGAAGACCCCGAATTTCATGGATGTCCGTAGTAAATAAGAACCTTTAATAAGCCCAAAACAACAAAAGAGACGACCCAGGACCGAGCTATATGGAGACGCATGATACGGAGGGCCGACCCCAAATAAAATGGGAAAGGGCCAGGCAAAGAAGAATACCATATCGCCATGCTATGCCACACTACTATGAAAAAACTACGCTGCAGTACGTCAAGCTACGTAACGCTAGGACACGCTACGATACGCTAGCCAACGCTACAATGCCCTACGCAGTGATATATGCAACTCTACGCCTTGTTACGCAACGCTACGATAAGCTACGGCACGCAACAAAACGCAGAAGAAGGTAGAATTGAACCCATTGGCCATTATGCTTAGTTCCGATAAAGCCCGTCAGTAATATGCGGTGAATCTTTGATAAAAAAATACCTTAATACACAACAACTAATTGAACAGAAATAGTTGTTGCATAACAGCGAGAAAATCAAGCCAAAGTTTTGGATTGTTTTTTCTGGTTTGTACATACTGTTACATATTGATGAGAGTGCTCAAAACCGCAGCCTCCTCACCAAGGTCATGTTAGTATTCAATGTAAATAATAATAATGAAAATAAGGAAAGAGACAAAACAAACAAAATATACATGAAACCTGCCAAAGAAAGAAGTGAATCTTAGAGAAGACGGATTTAAAGATGTATGGCCTTGTTATACAGACCTTAAATAAATGAGGACAAGAGCGGGGGGAAAACGTTATCATTCTTTACTGACCTTTTTCGGGGAAACTGTTGGCCTCAAGCTCGAAGGAAAATCAGCAAATAAGGAAAGATTCGTGCATGCCATGAATTACACAAAACTTTGGCATTGAGCGGACGAGGAAAACGGTCCAATACTCTTACTACTGGAACATTACATATTTATTAACATTCAAACTGCAGACCCAGTACTAAGCTGCCAGCATGCCTTTTATTGTAACATTAATATTTTCATGTAATTGTATCAACTCTAGCCTGATATTTCTATTTTTGCATTGTAATAATTTATTTTGTGTACCCGAAATTTGCACGCCCCATGTGGCAGAATGTGATGAGACCTTTATGTTATTTGAGACCTTGTATTGTACCATGTTCGGACAAATAAATGAATTTGAATTTGAATTTGAATAAGCACCAAGTTTCACCTGGCAAGCACTGAGTATGTGGTTCCTAATAATTTCGGCACCTCTTGTTGTTATGGCAACATAGCGGTTCTGAAGGAACAGTGGGTTGGGGTAGAGCTTTCATACATAACTTAGTCGAAGCAATGCTGTTTGAGATCAAATTTAAGCTGCTTCTATTCTGCATACTCGTCATGTTACATCGTGATGGCCCAGTGGCTATAGGAGGCCTCTTGTGCTTAAAGTCGGGCAATCCGGGCAAGTACCAATGTGACTTTTTCAATTAATAGGAACTGTTTGAAATCGCCAACCCGCTGTGGTGATCTCCGTATGAGATGTTACGAGCACGGTGTTAGACTGCATACTTGAGAGGAAAGTACGAACATCAGTAAGTGTACTCGTAATGTGCGTTCACCGAAACTGCGCGCAAACGAGTTCTGCGCCGGCGTGGACACGTTATGGAGTGCGTGTGTTTGTGTACAAATATTGACACAGTGACGTCAGCGATGCGCACACAATTCGTCACAATAGCCTGAAATTTCACCAGTCGGGAAACAGCTGTTTAAATGCTTTTTCATTAAACTTGCCTTTTTTTGTGGCCTTTAATAACTTCCTACTTGAAAATATAATAATTGCCGTGAGTCTGCAATTAAAGTGAAATCAAAAGAAATGCATATATTGCATCACGTACCTAGAGTTAAGTTATAAGCTAAATAAACCATTAACAAAATGGCAACAGTTGATGAAATGATCAGTCTCTGTACATCTCGACTTACTTCGTTTGGATATATCGATATGGGTGACAGAGCGAGGAACACCTACATCGTTAGAAAGCTTCACCGTTGTTGCAGGACCACAATTGATTCATATTGTAAGTGCTGCGCCCAGCGGGAGGCCGGTAGTGATGCTACTATGCTGGAACATTAATTACTATTGTTATCATAATTATCAGTTTCCCCTCTGGAAGAGCCTTATTTATAAATAAAAAAAACCGGCCAAGTGCGAGTCGGACTCGCACACGAAGGGTTCCGTACCATTATCGCAAAACACTGCATAAAAATCACGTTTGTTGTATGGGAGCCCCCCTTAATTTATTTTATTTTAATTTATTAATTATTATTTTTTGAAGTAAATATACAACTAAACATTCTGTGAATATTTCAAGCGTCTACCTGTTGCCGTTATTAATATCGAGCAAAAAACGGCAAAAATATCACGTTTGTTGTATGGGAGCCCCCTTTAATATTTACTTTGTACTGTTTTTAGTATTTGTTGTTATAGCGGCAACAGAAATACATCATCTGTGAAAATTTCAACTGTCTAGCTATCACGGTTCATGAGATACAGCCTGGAGACAGACGGACAGACGGATCGCGAAGTCTTAGTAATAGGGTCCCGTTTTTACCCTTTGGGTACGGAACCCTAAAAACCGGCCAAGTACTTGGTAAATTGCGGTTTACGATTTATGACGTATTAAAAAAAAACTACTTATTAGATCTCGTTCAATCCAATTTTCGGTGGCAGTTTACTTAGTAATGTACAACATATACTTTTTTTAGTTTTATCATTCTCCTCTTTTAGAAGTTACAGGGAGGGGACACACATTTTACCACTTTGGAAGTGTCTCTCGCGCAAACGATTCAGTTTAGAAAAAAAATATATTAGAAACCTCAATATCATTTTTGAAGACCTATCCATAGATACCCCCCACACGTATGGATAAGATGAAAAAACAATTTTTGAGTTTCAGTTCTAAGTATGGGGAACCCCAAAATTTATTGTTTTTTTTTTCTATTTTTGTGTGAAAATCTTAATGCGGTTCATAGAATACATCTACTTACCAAGTTTCAACAGCATAGAGTTCTTATAGTTTCGGAAAAACGTGGCTGTGACATACGGACGGACAGACAGACAGACAGACATGACGAATCCATAAGGGTTCCGTTTTTTTCCATTTGGCTACGGAACCCTAAAAAGAAGATTTAAAAAGAACTCTGAAGTATTTAGCAATCGAATAGCAGATTCGAAATTCGAATTTTCAATAGAGAATTTGATTTAACAATTTGCTTATCACTTGCCAAACAGTGCAGAGATTTTTATAAATTAGGCTGCAAGGTAAAGGAAGTAAATGTGGAGACAACAGGATTCATTACAGCAGTTTCTCGAACGGGCAAATCAAATTTACTTTTATAAAAAGCTCATATGATAAACAAGTAAAAATTAAAAATTTCCAAAACCCCGGTATTTTTTTTTAAATTTCACACTTTTTGAACTACATAATATATCTAGTAGTAGACACGCTTCGATCAACAATCTATCGAACACGTAATTACGACACGATATCTAGCGAAAATACTCCGTTTCAATCAGAAAACAGCCCATAACTTTTGAACGGCTAAACCGATTTTCACCAAACATAGCTAAGAACACTCTAGACAAATTTACCTTTCAAATAAAAAAATCTATATCAAAATCGGTTCATCTGTTTAGGCGCTATGATGCCACAGACAGACACACATATACACAGATACACAGCAACACACGTCAAACTTATAACACCCCTCTTTTTCCGTCGGGGGTTAATTAAAGGAAAGCAGCACATCCTAGTAAGGAAATGTAGATTTCAAGTTTAGCGAACACGCAGTAAACATGCAATCACTTCGCAAAAGTTACGTTTTACAAGTATTTAGCCATTAACGCCATTTAACGATTAAGCTAATATTATTCAGTTGTTTACCAAAAATGTATTTGCAAAACGTTTCGCAATGTTCGCTGTTATAAGTAAAGATCTGTACATTCCGCCACAATGCCTCCAAATGTAGCAACATCAAGTTGTTATTGTACAACAGTTGGTTACAAAAAACCTATTGAAAGGTAATTTTACGCATTGTTACGCACTCATTTTTTGTTACGATACTGGTCTCGAACTGTAGCTCCCGAACATCTTTACGATCTACCTATTAAAGCAAGCAAGTCACTCTATTTACCATCCAAATGCAAGGCAAGTGGAGATGGAATGGCCACACCCTCCGAAGGGGCCCCGATCACATATCTAAACGAGCGGACTGGATAGTCAAACCTGGCGACACACCGTACATGCAGACGCGGTGGGCATTGACAATGACGATAAGTGAGGCGAAGCGTGAAGCTCAAGACCCCTCGCGATGGAGGACTGTGACTGTGGACGCCCTCTGCCTGTCTAGGGGACATAGGACATTAAGTCAATGCACAGCTCTATGGTCAAGAGAGCCACGTCGCGTTAGCTCGGCTGTTCCCCAGCCCCTGTGACTGTGACGTCACCAATTCGTGTTAGCTTCCTACAAGCCCGCAGTAATGGCCGCACATCGTGATCGCGCTGTTTACTACTTATTTAACATTAATCGCTCTAGAACGAGGAAATAATTAACTAAATCGACGTAAACTCGACAGATTTATTTATAGTTAGGCAGTCTCTTTTATTGATGGTTATCGTTCTTATATCAGAAATGAAAGGTGAGTCGTGTTAACACGATGTGAATGGCTCCCGCGCACTCAGACGTTGGAGGTTAAGTAACATTCTGAACTCTATTGCTAAACAATTGGACACTGTGCGATCCTACTGCAACCCTGGTGGCCGAAGATCGTTGGTCAGGTAGTCGCAAGGTTCAGGGTGCAAGTTCTTTGTTTATTTCTTTCTTAATTTCCTTGTTTCTTTCTTTCTTAATTTATTTCTTTCTTTCTTTCTTTCTGTCTTCCTTTCTTTCTTTCTGTCTTATTTTCTCTCTTTCTTTCTTACTTTATCAATTATGGATGACTTCCAGCTAAAACAAACAGAATAAAAATAGTAAGTGAGACTGACAGCCAATTAAAAGTCATCACTTCTAAAAACAGATATGCAAGAAAGAGTTTGAACAACACAACCACCAAAAAAGAAAAAGAAAACAGTACATTCAAGCTTAACCTAAATTTACTTTTATATAGATATGTAAATATACCTACTTACTGTAGGTGCCTCTACATAAACATTTGGGGTAATCAGCGTGATGTTATGTTAGGTTTACTACAACCATGACGTCATCGTCTGGTATACTATACTGTGACTTTTAATTTCGTGGACAGCTGCTATTGACCTTATTTTTTTTTAATGTTGCAAGCGCGGAGCATAGTTTTGTAGGTAAGGCTCAATCATAAGTGATTCATCGAATCGATGTGACATGACTTGTTGACGATGCTACGTCGATTGCTCAGTTACAGGAGCGAATAAATAAAAAGCGTGAACTATAATAACCTGGTGTAATTACAAAAATACAATATCCGAATTAAAATGTAGTGTCTTCGTCGTGGTAAGAATTTGAGTGCGCGATGCTCGGAGCGGGAGACGTGCCAGCGCCGCCCGCGCCTCCCGCGCGCCCTCTCATACCCCGCGCGCCTCCAACCAATCGCAGGCAGGCCATGCATAGACATGCTCCCCGGGTTGAAGTGGACTTCAAAGAGGAAGTGGACAGATGTTGTTGAAGCCGCGCCGAATCGTCCCTCTCTTCGTCTTCAGATCCGCGACCCTCGTGACGCCATCGCTGCCGGGGTACACCTGCACGACGCGTCCCAGCAACCAGCAGAGTGGCGGAAGCGCCTTGTCCTTCACAAGAACAAGCGATCCCAACGCTATGTCACCGTTGGTAGAAGCAGGCCATCTCGTTTTCTGCTGTAGATTTGAAATGTATTCGAGATTAAACCTTTTCCAAAAGTGTTGCTTGATGCATTCCACACGCTGGTAGCGCTCCAAACGATTGATGTTGGCGTCGGTGATCTGTGGATTTGGAACCGACATTAGTGAGCGTCCAATAAGGAAATGAGAAGGAGTAAGGGCAGAGAAGTCGAGAGGATTAGTGGAAAGAGGAGTAAGGGGCCTTGAATTTAGAATTGCCTCTATTTGAGTTAGGCACGTAGCCATTTCCTCGTAAGTAAAATGAGTAAGCTGCAAGATTCTTTTTAAATGATGTTTCGTTGAACGAACCGCAGCCTCAGCGAGGCCGTTAAAGTGTGGAGAATAAGCCGGTGCAAACCTGAATTCTATGCTTTCCTGAGCCATTTCATGTGCAACATCAGAACCCTGCAAAAATTTATATAGTTCATTACTTGCTCCGACAAAATTTGTACCATTATCGGACAAGATAGTACGTGGCCTGCCGCGACGTGCGACAAAACGATTTAAAGCAGCTCTGTAAGCTTCTTTAGATAGGTCCGTGACAAGCTCGAGATGCACAGCTTTGGTAGCCATGCATATAAAAATGCACAGGTAGGACTTTATTAATCTAGATCCCCGACCTTTCCGGTCAGATATCAGTATGGGCCCAGCATAGTCGACGCTACTATTAAGAAAAGGAAACTCCAAGGTGCTTCTAGTGTTAGGTAACTGTCCCATGATTGGCTGCACATTTTGAGCTTTAAATCTAAAGCATTTTAAGCATTTGTTCACAGTTACCTTAGCAAGATTTCTGCCCCCCAGAGGCCAATAAGTTTGGCGAATAGTCGACAAAAGCAATTGTGGACCTGCATGTAGTAGTTTTTGATGTTGCATTTGAAATAATAATCTCGTTAAATGATGCTTACTACAGAGTAAAATTGGATGTTTTACGTCGTATTCATACGGGGAGTTATCTAGTCTGCCCCCTACACGAATAATATTGTCACAGTCTAAAAAGGGAGTCAAAGAAGTTAACCTGTTTTTAAGTGACAATGGCTTCCCGGATTTGAGGACAGCGTACTCATTTGGGAACATTTCAGATTGAGCTACACGTAACATAAGAAACAAGGCCTTTCTAAGTTCATCAGCAGAAAGGGAACCTATTATTTTAGAATTATTATTTTGTAAGTTGTAAATAAATCTTAGAATGTAAGCTACGACGCGTTGTAAATCATTGAAGTTAGAATGTTTGTGAGTTAACTGTTGTATGATTGAACTACAAGTTAGATTCGAACTAGTATTACTACTATTATGACTATCTACTAAGTTACAAATTACTTCTGGTAGATCTTGTTTCACGTATTTATTTGGCTGTTGTGGCCAAGCATTTTCATTATTCAATAAAAACCGAGGGCCTGACCACCAAAGTGCAGAATCGCTGATGAGATCAGCCTTCAGCCCACGAGAGACAAGATCCGCCGGATTGTCCTTAGACGGCACGTATCTCCACTTAGTACCCGAGCTACTTTCTTGTATCTCGTTGACACGATTTCTAACGAAAGGCTTTAGCTGCTGGGCAGGTGTAGACAACCATCCCAGCACTATTGTGGAATCACACCAATAGTGAAATCGGTGGATATGTAACGTGAGAGAATCTCTTACTTTTGTGCACAACCTGGAACCCAACAGAGCCCCACACAGTTCTAACCGTGGAGTAGTCGTAGGCCTGATTGGTGCCACACGGCTTTTGGAAGTTAACAGGTGAACAGTGACTGCACCTGAACTGGTTACAGAACGAATGTATAGACATGCGCCATAAGCCCTTTCTGATGCGTCTGTGAATACGTGAATTTCATGGGTTATGGAATTATTCCGGCTCGAAGGACCATATGTTGACGATGCTACGTCGATTGCTCAGTTACAGGAGCGAATAAATAAAAAGCGTGAACTATAATAACCTGGTGTAATTACAAAAATACAATATCCGAATTAAAATGTAGTGTCTTCGTCGTGGTAAGAATTTGAGTGCGCGATGCTCGGAGCGGGAGACGTGCCAGCGCCGCCCGCGCCTCCCGCGCGCCCTCTCATACCCCGCGCGCCTCCAACCAATCGCAGGCAGGCCATGCATAGACAGACTCCTGAATTTATTTTTACTAATTGGTTTAAATAAATGTTTTATGAACATAAACGTAATATATTTAAATATAACAGTATTCATACACATAGTACATGAACTTTTATTGTGTTAAATATGAAAACAACAATAAAATAAATGCAATCGATAAAATTTAGTCTGACATAAATGAGTAGAAACTAAATATGGGCCGCTAGTTTCTAAACAAATTATTTTTTTTAACCGTGAAATAGTTTCATTTTCGATATACTTCGATTTTCGATTAAATTTCGATCTCTCAGGATAGTTAGGGTACGACACTATTTTAATGTGACGATAAAGTGACAACCCCCCAATTGACAGTTTAGTCCATGAAATAAAAAATCACATTATAGGTCCTGAACTATCGTGCCAGCCATTCATCTTGCAGTAATCTCTCGTGATCCGCTCAGTCCTATTTCCGGTGGCCTCACTACAATTGAGAGACATTACGTAACGTGGACATTGCCTCCATTACCTCGATATAACGATCTAATGATAAGGAACATTCACAATATCAGACTCATCATCATAAACTGCTCTTCGTAACTAATCTATAGAAAAACATCCGAATGACAGATGTCTCACGTAACCTACCGATAGAGAACATCCTGAAGCTTATTACAAGTAACATTATGTCATCAATGTCAATTAAAACTGTATGCGAATGCCCAAGTGCTATCGAAATGTCTCGTGATGTCTTCCTAAGAGCAGTGGTGGCCCAGTGGTATCGGCCGCGACTCACAAGTTGTAAATCGTGGGTTCGGGTCATTTCGTCACCACTGCTCTCAAAATGGTAAAGGAAAACATCGTGAGGAAACCGGCATGTCCTAGAACCAAAAATTCGAAGATATGTGACATCTACCAACCCGCACTGGGCCCGCGTGGTGGATTACGGTCCATTCCCTCTCATAGAGAGGAGGCCTGTGTGCCAGCAGTGGGAACATTAATAGGCTGATGATGTGATGTGATGTGTGTCTTCCTACGGGATATGAAACGATGAAGGGAATAAGATAAAAGTTGGTATAGCAGCACCTCCTATAGCCCACACAGACTGCAATCACATATTTGCTAAAAAAAAGTTAATAAAATCAAAAAACGATGATTTTATGAACTTTTTTTATTTACAACTTTTTAGTTTTACCTTTTTTTTATGACATTTAAACATATAAGTGGCGGTGGTGGTGTAAGTTGTAATAATTCTTTAAAAAATTTTTTAAAGAATTATTACAATTTTTTTTGTTTAAATTCTTAATTTTGATACCCCACTCGATGGGTTCGGCAGGTAAAAAAAAATTGCAAACCCTACAATACGGCGCCCAAAAACCGCCATGTTCCTTTTTTCGGGTGGCCAAGACCTATTTTACGATGTCTTAATTATAAAAATCCGTCAAGTGGTTTGAAAAATATGAGGTAATAAATAATATTACATACATACAAGATACGCGCGAAAATCATAACCCTTTGATTGCAGCCGGGTAATGAGGTAATTCTATTAATTTAAAATATACAAAAAATAAACAGGTTTAAAAATCCATTTCCTTTAGCAGGATCTATTATCTGTAATATAAATCTTCGCGATAGTTCAGCCACAGCGAACCAGCCCGGAAACTGACCCCGTCACCCGGCGCGCTGGGAAAAGGTTACTTGATGGTATATCTGATGCTCAGCGGAACATGCTACACAAAGAGTAGGATGATGGCATCGGGTCGTGATGTTATATCACCGTGGATCATCGCTGAACATCATAACGTGGCATACGACAGACAGGCGCAGAAGGTGCATTACACACACAAACAAATAAGAACCGTCCACGTTTGCTACCGGACGGACCAAAATTTCATAACAATCAATTCGGTTTCACTACTGGAAAATCTACCGTAGATGCGGCCCTTACTGTTAGGCAAATAGTTAATACATCTGAACATAAGTACGTAATTGGGATTTTTCTAGATATTTCTGGGGCTTTTGATAACGCATGGTGGCCAATGCTACTACTTAAAATGAAAATTCGGGGCTGCTATAGAAATATATATAATCTAGTTTACTCTTACTTTTTGAATGGTTCCGCGAAGCTCAAACTCGGCCATCATTCCATGTCGAAGTCTCTCACCATGGGATGTCCTCAGGGTTCGGTTATTGGTCCGCCTTTATGGAATTTAGGCTTTGATGATTTCCTCGCGATTCCTCTTCCAAGCGGCTGTTCATTAACCGGTTACGCGGACGACGCTCTTCTGCTCATTCAATCAAGTACTCGAGCTGGACTCGAGAACTTGGCTGACACTTGCCTACGATTGGTATCTCAGTGGGGCGATCGAAACCGCCTGACCTTTGCTCCGCACAAAACTTATCAACTCATTTTGAAGGGTAATCTTAAATCGTGTCCTACTATTAAATTTAATAACGTTCCCGTAAAAAGGAAGCAGTCCGTGTGCTATCTTGGTCTCGTGTTAGAGAGGAATTTTGCATTTATAGATCATATTAAAATAGTCGGTGAAAAAGCAAAAAAAAATTTCTATGCCTTAACGAGAATATCTAAATCTACGTGGGGTCTGTCTTTTTTAACTTTAAAAACTATTTATGGGGCTACTTACTTGGGTTGTATTTGCTACGGGGCGCCAGTTTGGGCTGATAGGGCCACCATAGGGGCGGTGCGACGTAAGTTGCTTCAGAGTCAGCGTTTGGCTTTGATATTCTCATGCAAAGCGTACAGGACGGTTAGTACTGAGGCCTTACCGGTACTTGCTGGCGTACTTCCGGTCGACCTTGAAGTGCAGCGACGTGCTGCAATGTACTATTCCGCACGAGAGACCACGGACGCGAACTTTTTAACGCGGAGTGACCGTGAGAAAATCTCTAGATTATTTAAACCACCTATTGACGTCTGGGAGGAACTTTTATCCGAATGGCAATGTAGGTGGGATAATTCTATCAAGGGCCGACATCTCCACCAATTCTTTCCATCCGTTCGCGTTCGGCTGGCCAGGACGTGGCTGGAGGTGGATCACTGTGTTGCCCAATTTCTCACAGGGCATGGTAACTTTAAAAGTAAATTGTTTTCCTTCAAGCTCGTTGCCTCGCCTTTATGTCAGTGTTCTACATCTGACTGCGAATATGTACAATCTGCACATCATATCTTATGGGAGTGTATTCTTTGGCAGAATGAACGTAATATTATGTTGAATAATGTAGAGGCTACCTCAGGAGTTGTTTACTATACGGACCTTGTGGAAACTAGAACAAATTTCCGTGCGTTCAAGCGTTTTTGCCATACCTATTATTGGAATCAAACATAGCAGCTCACAATGTTAGGACCCATTAATTATTAATTCTTATTTTTATCCGTGGTGCTAGGCAACTGGGCTTATCCCAGTTGTAAACGACCCTTTGTGCCTAGTGGCCTTGTTTGTTCTGTCTCCTGCTTGATATGGAGGGAAGTGGAAATTTATGTTTTTTCCTACTCCTCCGTTATTCTTTTCTGATTAATTTCGTTGCGGGATCCAAGACAGTTAAATTCATTCTCCGGGACTTCGTCGAGCTTCATTGCCTCGGCGCTTTTCTGGTGGTCGCCACTGTTGATTCTGGCTTTCAGGAGTTGCAGTGGTTTGGGAATAGTGCGGTGGGTTTGTCCCAAAAAAAAAAAAAAACAAATAAGAAAAAGTCAGACATGCAAGGGTCAAATAGGGTGTATAATAGATTTGTTCCGGTCGGATCCCCTCGATCTGATCCCCTAAAGTATATAATAAATAATAAATATCCAGAAACAGATACGGTGAGAGTTGCTTCGTCAAGCATAAGATTATGCCTGACTTGACTTGGGACAATAAATATAAGGGCTAAAGAGCAGAGGAAGATCAAAGGAACGTTACTAGGTTACATAATGTGAAAGATGATATTATGGCAAGACATCTTGCGACCACTAAGATGATGACAAATACTGAAGTATGGTAAAGAAGAGATGATACGTCAACCACAAGCTGATGTACAAAGAAACCTTCTGTACTGTTTCTACTGCGTCATCCAGTGATGATCACGGACGCGTAACGCCGAGGTCAATGCGGGTCAGCGCAGGAGCGTGACGCGTGTCGCGGGGCGTCGGGGGGGCACAAGGTCACACGCATGACCAG
This sequence comes from Anorthoa munda, assembly GCA_945859665.1. Classification (NCBI taxonomy): domain Eukaryota; kingdom Metazoa; phylum Arthropoda; class Insecta; order Lepidoptera; family Noctuidae; genus Anorthoa; species Anorthoa munda. The sequence goes on along the minus strand of OX243904.1, from coordinate 23,693,092 downwards.
CACGAGCCAGCTGGTGACGTCACTTGGCTGCAGCAGACAAACGCGATGAGCTAGGGGATTGCGAGACGAGGAGATTGACTGAGTGGTGGTAAAGGTCTCTAATAAGATCTCGTTATGGTAGATGACCACGGTACACGTCTTTTTCATACATTTTACATTCGCCATGGCGACGCTTTCGTTGAAATGACACTTTGCAGTCTCAGCCTCAGCTAACGTGAATTATGAGGCAAGTCTGAAAACTTCATACTACTAAGGTATAAAATTCCTTATTACCGCGTAGGTTACTAACTAATATTAGGTCATCCAAACCATCGCCGGTCGTTTCATCATTCATGTTTACTCTATAGCTAGTTTTCTAAATAGAAAGCGACTCTATGCAAATGCAGAATTTTCCACTCGTGCTTAGTAGAGAAACACTCCCAGATACATTAGAACAAAACGCAAATACCCGATGTTAGTGTAGATCTTTGAAAAGTACTTAGAAAGCTTCTTGATACTGTGAGGAAGTAGATGTTATGTAAGTCGCCTATCTAAGTCGCGAGCAGTCGTGTCGTGCTACATCGAGGTGAAGCTTAGAGTTAGAAAGTCAACCAGTTTCGAGCGATTCATTTGTGGCAGATCTAACCTCTTACGTATTTGTGTCGCCAAAACTACATATATAACTTTGACCTTTCGGCAACAAAGTCTACGGCAAGGAACTATGTATATGATTGAGAGAGGTAATAAGAAAGATAATGGCGCAATCTAAATAGCAAATCTCGCCTAACTTGAGACCGCAATTAGATGCGTGGGTTTGTCTGTGAATAGGCACAGTAAGCACAGTTACCAAACAGTTAGGAGCAAGTATTGTGAGTGCGCAGGAGTATTGGTAGATATAAATATCTCGAAACTGTTTATTCAAATATTCTTAATGCTAAGCACATTCTATATTGAAATATTTTGTAGAGATTCTGTTAATCAGTTGCTAAGCACAGAGATATATGTTCATAAATAAGGTGTGGGTAGTTGGATGTTCCACTTTCAGGAGTTATTAGGGATGATGACTAAAATATATTTTTAGTCCCACCGTCAGTTAGATTTCCAAAAAATATCGGGCTCATATTTTTTCTTTTGTCACATTAACAAAAAATGAACGATACACTGCCTTAAACTATCACAATTGACGTCATGCCTTGGTACAGTTTTTACATAGAAGTGCGTCACAAGCCCCCACTCACGAACTTTGATGCGCTTTATCTTGGTGAATTTTTATTGATATGAGTAAGCAAAAATTACGTGTCCATTATTTTTTGATAATTTAATCGACAGACTAAATAGAATTTGCTGTTTCATACCCCATCCTCATCCCAATTACTTGCAAAGCAACAGTAAGAAAGGACACGTTAGTCATATTAGAATTTATTTTTACGTTACGAGTCATTTGCCAAGGCCTTGCAGGCGGTAACAACTTTTATTGAGTAGGCGACTAGGTTGTTTGCCTACCTCACACTAAACTAAACATAATATCACGCCAGTATTCTCCCAAGGGATGGCCAGTGCCACCATTAGCCACTTATGTTAAGGACCTACGTAATAGGGTGCGTGCTTATTGCCATCAAGCAGGCACAAGTCCAGACTGCGGGCTGCTACTGAGAAAGTCCGGATGGAAAAACCCAATAACGCCTTGCCCGACCGGGGAGTCGAACCCAGAACCTCCTGCTCAACAGAACCACTTGCGACCGATCATCAACGAGACAGTCTAGGGGCCGTTCAAGTATTACGTAAGCAGATTTATTACAATTATTTACCCCTCCCACTTGTCAGCAAAAGTAAGCAAAGGTTTAACCCACCCCCCCCCCCCCGCATGCTTACGTAAACATTGCTATATGCATTTTTCTTTTAATGACAGATTCTGTTTTTTTTATTGATTCATGAGATTCAATTCCCCTACTTTGTTCTAAGCGAGTACCTAAACGTATTCATTATTTGTGAGAATCTCCGAATATGCGTTTCGTTTTCAAGCATAGACAATGTGGGGTTTGTAAAAAAGTAAATAATTACTGCTGACGTATTCATCATCTAGACCACCCCACCCCCCATGTCATCAAAAATAAGCAAAGCATAGACCGGGGGGTCCCCCTGTAGTGCTTAGGTACGTAATACCTGAACGGTCACCTAGTAAGCCACAGAGCTTTTTGTCTTGTCTCCCTCTATAAGGCCCCTGATATTGTTGTACCTTTGCTAATGTTAGCTAAGGTCAACCTCGCGCTTTCTTCGTCAGATACTCAGATGTTTACTTTGCTAATGACGTGGTGTTTACCATCGTCGGTGCTAAACGTCTAGTGTATTTATAGAACAATGTAGGTCACTCGGAGCCAGTCACCTCTGCTAGGCATTGAAGCACACAGACAAGTTATCTGTAGCTCAATATGCTAATATTTGATCTACGTCAGCGAGCCATCTTATTATTGTAAGTGAGCCGTGTTTAATTAAATATAGTATTGGGGTTATGGGTAGAGGTAAGACACTATTAAAAGATCGATTTATAAGAGTTTCAATAATACAGTTTAATTACCCTTTAGGCGATTAACACACGGCACCGCGCACCGCCGTGGTAGGCGGTGAAGTGGATATCATGTCGCATTGGCCTCTATTAAAGCCATAGATTCCTAACACACGTACACCGCCCGACCGCGCGGTCGAGCGGTGCTCTCACCACGACCGCCCTCCGCGCTGCTGTCTGCTTGGTGGGCCTCACACACGGGGCGCATTCATTCTTGCGATTCAAACCCGCGTTAAATCCAACCGCGTGGACAGGCGCGTAAACCGCCTTACCGCGCGGCGCACCGCTACGAAATCTGCTTTACCGCCTCCGCCCTCCGCGGCGGTGCGCGATACCGGATGTAAATCGCCTACTTGTTAAATTGGAGGGTGTATTTCAGTAATATTTTGTAAGATATGTGTTCCCTAGCAAGACTGACGCGATTGTTTAATGTGACCAGCTAGGTTTTTGGTCTCTACTACCTGACAAGGGTTCGGAGACTCGGAGTCATAACCTATATGTATATAAACTGCCGAGCAATGAAAAAGTTCCACCCACAAAATGCCGACAAACACCTTAATTTAATTTTTTCACATTTAATTTAAAATTTGAACACAATATTTACGTTTTTAGTTGGTAATATTCTGATGCGCTGTTAAATGTACTTCAATATTGCAGACGGCGTCATTAAGCTAGCCTTTCCCGTTTAGGAGTAATTTGGTGCTATGTCACTGGAACTTTTTGATTGCTCGTTAGTGTATAATTCATGGCTAGACAGAGAGCATTGTAGATTTGTTTTTGTTAAACTCCAACATATAACATTTGGACATAACAGCTATAATCAGAGTTTAAAAATCATTTCATGCTATAATGCTATTACCACTGAGAATATAAAACTAGCATATTATAACTATGGCCTCCTCACAGAGAGAGGGAAACTACTGAAGATAAGATACAGGGACTTCAATTTACTTTGCTGCAAGGAGTGCCGGCGGATAAGGAGGAGAAGCTTATGTCCTGTAAAATGTGCTGAACAAGATCAAAGAAAGTGACCATTTTCTTATTGTAAGTGACGTGATGGCGCAAGAGGTGATTATCTGATTGAATAGGCCAATAAAACAGTAACAGTACTATCAGCAAGCAGTCAACCACAGCTCTCAACGTTTAACAACTACCACCGTTATGGTAAACAGTTCTAAATCCATTTTATGATGATTGTCGTTATGTATTCACGTTCACGCCGATGGCTTATCGAATGCGATTGACGCACATCGAGTTAGTTATCGATCAATTACCGATTATTCATAACATAACGTGTTTCTAACTATACAACAGTAAATTTCGCGATAGTTGATACAATCTAGTCCAAACTGGTTATTTAGCCAGCCTATTCACAAATTCGGCGAGAAACGGCCAGAACATCGAATTAAAAACGCAGGAATGTTAATGAGCGTTGAACTTGACCGTGGAGGCCTGAGGCCGTGTTGTTATTCATGAGCTATCGCCCATCGGATGTTCAGTACATCACTCTGACACGTAACAGAGAATGTGTCGCGGAAGCGGTGCGCACGCATGTCCGGCCAGCTATCGCGGCTTCACCACAGACATACAGACACAGACACTCCTCTACATAAGTATACGCCACACACGTACACAACATTCAAATGTAGATTATATATAATAATTCAGTATTCGCGAATAAGCCCCGCTATTTCACCTCTAAGCTTCTCATGGCTATTGTTTCGCAAGTGTGTGATCGCCTGCCTTCTTCTGCGAGAAGTAAATTGATCATGTCGTTTCTAAACTGCACCATCGCCAGAGGGCACTGACTGCGCAGAATAGCATCAGCCAATCTCATCGCCACGTCAGCGCCTCCCCCAGCAGTCAACGGCACTGTCTACGAAGTGCGAAGCATTGTGCGCCATAACATAACTCAAGTCATACCATACCGTAGCGGTAACCGAATATTTACATTGAAAGGATTGTCGTCATCGCTGCCTTAATGTTTGTGGGTCACAAACTCATTGACCTGCCTTCGTGAGCAGCGATCACTTCACGACAATTGGAATATAATTAAGATTAATGAAGAAGCGAGATCTTCTTCGTCTTATCAATTTGTTTATTACAACGTACTGCAAAGATTGGTGCTACAAGTTGTTAATATGTCATTGTCAAGCGTGGTGATTACAGCTATTCAGCTTCCAATTCCTGAGAATATTAACGTGTTGACATTATAGAGATGACAGCAGTCAACATTGTACTCGGATCAGCTGATACTTAAGCGAGTATTAATCGCAATGATTCGACAACATCGTAAATACCTGACTATTCTTAGAAGTGTGTGTCATCGCTCGTATCATTACTGAATGGGTTTCTACCTATTCTCTAGTTAAGCATAATAACCACTTTGTCTGTAAGCTGATACACGCGACACAACGTTTGTACAAGAACACATCACACGGATTTCTTAGAACCAATCAGGTAGGTACCGGGATGAATGAACACCATGTTTTTAATGGCGTGTTTATTCATCATGTGGTGATATTACACCTCTAAAACTACAAAATTGTTGATTGATGTAATAAACTATGACTACAAAGCAAATTAAGGATAAATCGTAGGTAATCGTCGTCGTTTATTTATAAAGCTATCAATCATGGTTGGTTACATTTAGATTTTGCAATTGGATATACATTTTCCGCTAAAATAACATTAATGTAGTTAAGGAATAAAGTTGACCCCAGTACAGTTCCTTGGGGAACACCAAAACAGGACTGGGACAATTGCTCACGTAATTTATTAATCTTCTAATAACCTGGTTTCACTTTGCATTATAACTATGCAAGGTGTTCAATGCTCTTGTTAAAAAAATCCTTCCAATTAAGAAAGAGAGGAACAGACCGTGTCAAATGGCTTGGTGAAAACAAAAAATCTACCAATTACATCGTGAATCCTAATCACAGGGCACACATCATGCCTTTTGGAATAGTTATGTTATACTGGTATGTTACTCTGACCTTTATTTATTGGTTAACTTTAACATTTACTTCCTTAGAAGTTTTTGAGCCTAAATCTAAAGTTTATGTAAAATTATTGACATTACGTTACCCACAGTTCACGGCAGTTCCACTGAGAGGGGTGTCAGAGTGCGCGGTGGTTGCTCGTGACTTCCTCCTCGCTGGCTGACCTCCCCCCGCTCACTGCAGGGCTGCCGCGGCCTTGATACGAGGCTAATCGGATAAACAAACAATCAACAGTGTTTGACTTTGAACGTTGATGATTATCTGTTCGTCACGGCACGCTTCAAGTTGCGCCTTATTCTAATGAGTAGCGCAGCCGTGTACGTTATTTTAATATCACACTTATTTATTTAAGTAGGCTGCTGGTTATGAATTATGCATTAATATAAATTAGCACCCGTATGAAGCGTAGTGCTTAATTTCTCAGCATACTTTATATACATAGGCGCATATTAAGTTGAAACAGAGCAAGGCTTGAAGGACTTTTCTATGATAAGCAGCTACGGATGTGAAAAATACCTACCTAAACACCAGGACCGTGGGTATCTTTTTTCAGATTCTTGAGTGCCTGTTTCTATGGGCCCATACAATATGGCACTCAGTGTTGGTAACCAAAGAGGTTCACCTGTGAACCCTGAAGCATTCGAATAGTATGTAATGAAGGTGAATGAGAAAGGTTGCGACATTATACTCACGACTCAACACATTATTGCATGTGCTGTGTTGTGCAATCAATGAAAAGACGACAAGAAACAGGCGACAGAGATCAGAAAACAAGCAATACACGACACTCAACAAAATACAAAGGATATGAGATGCGACAAATGACAGGTAACATGCGAACTGTTGACTGCGCTATAAATAACAACCATGATGACGTTAATTGATACAAACACAGTATTATGCATTTCAAATAAGAATAAGAACGTCAATGACCTCAAAATGTCAAAATAAATCTTTTTGCTATGATTCGTCATAATATGGCAGAGTCGGCCCTATTCTTATTTGAAACGCATTACATGACATTCTTATCAGGATGCATAATACTGCTACTGGCAATCAATTAACATTTTTATTCATAGTTCGTCTTTAAAAGGAGGATAATTGTTCACTGATGTCATGATGTACTGAATAAAACAATCCGCCAAGACACGACATACTCAAACACGCATACAATATGAATGTGCGATTCAAGACAGAATGTCATACAGTCATATAGAAAGGTCAGCACAGACGTTGCTCTTCACAAAAGACATGCAAATCGTTGAAGGTAATAAATTCGTATATTTTACGACAGTTGCGAAATGTCTTCTGAGTGATAAAATCTTCTGAGAGACATTATAACATGTGAATATTACGGGAAACTATTTGCAGTTATGATGCACATAGTTACACAGAGGATAGGCCCCATAACTCAGACGGTTTATGATGCATTACGTTTTCAGAACTATATGGCTAAAATCATAAAATGTGTGCTACATTTTGTCGAGCTAACGTGCTTACCTATGTGGTTGATGCTTACACACACATCACATCATCAGCCTATTAATGTCCCCACTGCTGGGACACAGGCCTCCTCTCTGTGAGAGGGAATGGGCCGTAATCCACCACGCGGGCGTGCGGGTTGGTGGATGTCACGTGTTTTTGCTTTAGGACATGCCGGTTTCCTCACGATGTTTTCCTTCGCCGTTTTGAGAGCAGTGATGATGAAATAATTTACCTACACAAAGTAAAGCGCCTGACTAGGCTCGAACCCACGACCTACTACTTGTAAATCGCGGCCGATACCACTGGTTACAACCGATATTGCAATGGTTACAGTCAAACGACATAACTTAACGGAATATAAAGCTCCTGTTACAAATACCAGATGAAGTGAATTGATTTATATTAATAACGAATATCGGCTACAACGACAGCACGAACAGTTCCTTCACTATTGTTGTAAAACATAAACTTAAAACCTTTTCTCATGGGGATAGGCAGAAACACAGAACGCCACCTGCTAAGATCCTTACATACTCATTTTGCTTCATGTACGTTTACTTGTTATTATTAACATCTTAAGCAGTACGAAGAAACAAAGTCACTAACAGAAATATCAACGCGCATCACTCTTCATCAATGTTCACACATTATAATACAAGAGCGTAAATCTAAAATTTCACGTGTCCCACTTACAAACTATAGAAATTACATACAACCTTTCAACCCCCTTTTTACCCTCGGGTGGAATTTCTAAAAATCCCTTCTTAGTGCTCACTTACGTCAGTTGTGGAACCTTTCTGCCAAATTTCATGCTTCTAGGCCTAGCGCTTTTGGCTGTGCGATGATCGATCAGTCAGGCAGTTAGTCAGTTTCTTCTTTTATATATATTATTATTATATATAATATCATTAATATCGAGTATCAAAAATTGTAGCAACATACAGACATACAGCGCCATCTATTTACGGACTATAAACCACCGCTTTATCTGATAATAATAGTATTTGCTTTAATCTTTCCTACAACAAAAGACTTAAGAACCATCATCACTGCTCACCCTAGTCCCTGGGTAACAAGCGTGAAGGTTATCCATGAAACCATGTCTTGTTGTGTAGTATGTGTGTCAAGTATTAGCGAGGCGTAACGAGGCTTCTCTCTAGTAACACGATAGTTTACCGCTTGGTGAGTCGCAACACCAGGCGTGCTAATAGCAATGTTTAAAGACTCGCACTCCGGCCGCAGTGTTAAGAATCAAAGAAGGTTAAATTCTTACAAACACACGTTATCGTTAACAGTGAGCCTTCATTGGATTAAATCACTGTTCACAGTAAACTTAACTCTTCAATCATGAAAGTGCCAGATAATTTCTCTTAAGTTGTAGCACCCGGTAGCAGGCGGTAAGCTTGCTGCGAGTCTGGCCACTGACCCTTATTTGACTGTCCAGAGACTGATTCCTTTTTAGTTCGCTTTTTAAGCAGTCGAGTATTTTGATTTTTTTAATTAGTTTTTTTATTTATAACTTTTTAGTAAAAAAAAAAATCGAATTAGGTACATTTAAATATATAAGTGTTATATATTTTTGAAATTACCTCTTGAAACCCTTTATTTTGATACCCCACACGATGGGTTTGGAAGAAAAAATAAAATTCACCCCCTACAATATGGCGCCCAAAAGCCACCATTTTTCTATTTTCCAATTTTAATATAGCCTATGACACTCGCAAGGTTAAGACGAATGGATTGACGTATGAATCATCAAAATCGGCCAACGCGTTAGGTCTCTGGAACGCCACATAGGAACAAACATACATACATACATACATAGACTGATAAACACATTACCCTCCTTCGGTAGTCGGGTAATAATCTCCAAGCTTGTTACGATCTACTGCGTGGAGTTACGCACCTTCTGTGCGTGGTATCGTCGGCGCTGGTCGTGTGCGGCGCGCGGCACGCCCCGCCTCTTGCGCCTGCGCACCTCTACGCCACCGTGTTATTACTAGCACGCTTAGCGCAGGCAGAGGCCAGCTTCTCAGCAGCGATGAAGACGGCTGTCATTTAAAGATCTTTGACATTCATTACTGTAGTCAGAAGCCATAAAATCTGACACTAACCTTGCCAGGGTGTATCGGTTTACCAAGTTACTGGGTTGTGGAGGTCAGATAGGCAGACGCTTCTTGTAAAATACAGTACTAAATTGCATCCGATTATACTGGAAACCGAGCCCAAAATTGTTGGGACAAGACTAGGCAGATTGTTTGAATATGTTAAACGGGTTTAACCTCATCCAACCACCGCGCACTGTCCTCCTCGCAACAATGAACATAGGAATACCTACGGCCACTGAGACAACCTTGTCATCGGTTTGCACAACTAATTACATGAATCTTAACAATATTACCATTAGTCAGCCAGACAGCTTCTTTCAAATTGCGAGTTCGGTCAGAAGCAGAACTAAGTTCAAAACGGATAAGTAGGTACAGTCAGCACCAGAGGCCCTAGACAGAGTCGTTATATCAGCGAAGGCAATGCTCGAAATGTGATAATATTGCCGGGTTAAATGCAAAACCAATTATTTAGTCCAATAAGGTCAATGTAAAATTTATCGTAAGCGCATTTGGCAAGTTTGCTATTAAAATTAAGTCCTTAGTAAAAAAAATATAGGGCTTATTACTCTATACGGTATTCAGGGCCCTAAACACTAATTTCGGGTAGTGTAATAACTGTTAGGGTTCTCAAAATATCAACCTTATTGACTCGGAATAGTGAAGTGACCCGGTATTCAGGGCCCGGAATACCATGTAGTGCTTGTTTTATAATTATCTAAACAGATTGTAGTTGAATACAAGCACAAAAATTCTTCTTCTTCAATCAAATCAAATGAAGTTATTTTTTGTTTTCCCTTTTAGTTGGTTTGCCTGTATAGCATAAATAAAAGCATATCTGGAAAAGTGCTTGTCCTGTTTCTAACAGACTTTGCTTTTAAGTGAGGTATATATATTATCAAAACAATACCTACTTTAGGAATTGTTTTGAGAATTTTCTTGTCAGGCTGATTGTCGACACATTCGTTTTGAAACAATATCAAAAAATACGAAGACACGTATGTATGTAATAATGATGGAACTGTTTGTATGTAAAAACATATATACATACAAATAGTTCCAACATTTCTCCGTCTCATTTCTTTTCCGGATCGTGATCATTCCTTTTGGGTTGCATTGAGTATCTCTCAATTTAGGGAATAGTGCAAGTTTCATCAAAATCAGTCCAGCAGTTTTCAAGATATGGAGCATACAACCGAACTCCTTAGAGACAAACAGCACGAATGTGTAAATTGAGTTATTATGGGTATTTTGTCAATCCTTTAGGTACCGTACTATAGAAATTGCTCATTGTTGGTATACTAAAACTAAAAAGAGAGAAATAAAAACTTTTTCCCAAAAAATAAACCGCCTTCAAAAACAAAAAAAACAGCAAAATGTGCAAAATAACTATCGTTTCGGAAGTCGGTGTTGAAAAATGATAAAATGAATGTTATGTTGCAAATTATCGCGATCGACGGAAATGTGTTTGGAAATGTGTTATCTCCAAACTCGTTTCCTTTAGTTCGTGTTAATTAACTTTATTATAATAAAATAGCTTATCAATATTTTTAATAATTACCCAAATACAAGATAGAAAAAAATAAGAAATATTGACCTATTTGGCTACATTATCTAGATTAAAATTAATTAGTGGTTCATATAAAACAGGAATGAGGACAATTTACAAGAAAAAAATATTAGGGTATTGTTAATTCTTCGGGCATATTATACAAATTAAACTAATGCCATAAAAAAACCGAATTGTATGTTAATAATTCTTTCTTTACTAGAAAGTTACACTGATATTTAGTATAACCACAGAATAAATAATAGTACAAGTACACAAGTATACAAGGTATAACATCGCGTAAAATACACAGTTTCTTTGGGTTATTGGACGACTCGCCCGAATTTAACTCGCCCGAATCGGGCGAATTGTCCACTATTAAAAATATTCATTTTTCTGTGTCGATTCGCCCGAATATATTTTATCGGTGGGCGAATCGACCACTCCAATATTATTTAGTGGACGATTCGCCCGAATTTTATTTAAGAGACAATATAAAAGTACAGTCGTGCTCACCCGTCTCGGTAATAATATGAAGAATTAATCGAAGTTAATAAATATTGTACTAGAAACTAGGGAAGCAATTCAAACTACCAGGAGGCCAGAATCATGAAGAAGTATTTGCAGAGCGGTAGAGACTAACGGAGTACTAGGGCTTCAGAATCGAAAATCGCCCGGTATTATTTTTACCGCTCATGATTCCAGCCTAGCTGCCTCATGATTATAATCTCCTGGTACTTCAGTTAGTCTTTACCGATACCGAAATGACCTGATAGCGTATAGAGCTTTCTCTTTCACTTTTTTTGTAGAGAATATTGCTGTCTCCCTCTTATTGTTTTTTCGCCTGTTTATCATATCTAACGTTCAAATCTCAACGTAGTCTCGTACTCTTTTTACCGCTCATGATTCTTTTGATTCATTGGCGACAAAACACTAAGAGGGAGACGGCAATATTCGCTACAAAAAAAATAATAAAGATAAAGCTCTATACGCTAGGAAGCTAGGCTGAAATCATTTTCCATTCTGAAGCCCTAGTACTCCGTTAGTCTCTACCGCTAATGATTCTAGCTCTGCAAATACTTCTTCATGATTCTGGCCTCCTGGTAGTTTGAATTGCTTTCCTAGTTTCTAGTACAATATCTATTAACTTCGATTAATTCTTCATAATTATTATTACCGAGACGGGTGAGCACGTTTGTACTTTTATATTGTTTGTTCTCTAAAATAAAATTCGGGCGAATCGTCCACTAAATAATATTGGAGTGGTCGATTCGCCCACCGATAAAATATATTCGGTCGAATCGACACAGAAAAATGAATATTTTTAAAAATGGACAATTCGCCCGATTCGGGCGAGTTTAATTCGGGCGAGTCGTCCAATAACCCGTTTCTTTATGCACGCGCACGGTAGGCGTAGTGGTAGAGCGATTGACTGCTGTCCTGCGTGTCGCGGGTTCGATTTCCGTACGGAACAAATATTTGTATGACCTACAGTTAGTTGTTCCGGCTCTGGATGTTTGTGTATGCGAGTTTACATGTTTGTAAACGCACCCACGATACAGGTGAAATTCCTAGTGTGGGGCAAAGTTTCTTAAAAAAAAAGAATGAAAATTGTCCACGTGAGCGTCGCCGCAAGCACAACACTAGTCATAAATAAATAAACGTTTTCACAAAAAATATACCGACTTCAAAAGCAAAACACTAAAACGTGCAAAATAACTTTCGTTTCAGAAGCCGGTGTCTTTGGTAGTTCTTTTTTATTGTTTTTCGACACCGACTTCCGAAACGAAAGTTATATTGCACTTTTTTTATTTATTTTTTGAAATCTGTATATTTTTTTGCGAAAAAGTTTTTATTTCCCTCTTTTTAGTTTTAGTGCACTAAAAATGAACAAGTTCTATAGTAAGGTACCTGTTCGAAGCAATCATTGCAATCGACCACGTTTTGCTGACCTAGCGATATAATACGGTCGCACTAAATGCGCCGCGAGCATTACGGACAGCAAGCGGGTGTTGTCATATTCATAATTTTCTCATTTTAGCGATAGCTTACCCTAAACGTTACCTTGTAAGCTCTCAGCAATAAACCTTTGAAAGTTATTTGAGTGTTTAACTTAGTAGCGTAGCGAATCTCATCAGGTACCACTTAGTTCGCGCCCCCACAGTACCTAAAGGATTGACAAAACACACATAATTACCCAATTTACACATTCGTGCTGTTTGCGCTAAGGAGTTCATTTGTATGCTCCGTAACTTGAAAACTGGTGGACCGATTTTGATGAAACTTGCACTATTCCCTAAGATGAGAGATACCTAATCCAATAAAAAAGATTGATGACGATCCGATCACTAGTTTCGGAGAATTGCGTGGACAAATATACATATATACAACAATACACTTATGAAATTTGGCACACGTGTTTAGAAGCCCACATAGAGTAACATAATTATTTGAATATTGTGCAATTCCAACAGTATTTCATACATACGTGTCGAATTTATTACCTCCGTTTTTTTGAAGTCGGTAAAAACCGTATGCTACAACTATAAGAACAACAACTACAAGATACAACTACAAGAACTACAACAACTATAAGATATTTATTTAGTTTGAATGTTCAAGAACAAAAAGGTGCTTATCAAATATATCATTTTTAGGATTCTGTACCCAAAGGGTAAAAACGGGACCCTATTACTAAGACTCCGCGATCCGTCTGTCTGTCTGTCTGTCTGTCCGTGTGTCACCAGGCTGTATCTTATGAACCGTGATAGCTAGACAGTTGAAATTTTCACAGATGATGTATTTCTGTTGCCGCTATAACAACAAATACTAAAAACAGAATAAAGTAAATATTTAAGTGGGGCTCCCATATAACAAACGTGATTTTTTTGTCGTTTTTTGCGATAATGGTACGGAACCCTTCGTGCGCGAGTCCGACTCGCACTTGGCCGGTTTTTTTTTACCATTAGTGACTAAAATCTTCCTTTGACATTATTGTAGGACCAAAAGCCATTAAAAAGATTTGATATTTCTTGCATCATTATTTTGAAATATTGCGGACAAATTATCACAAATTATTGGTTTTTAGTTCTCTAAAGATACACTTTCTCGATTTATTTATTTCTTAACTAGCTGACCCGGCAAACTTTGTTTTGCCATAAAAACACCAAACATTCATCTACCCTACCTACCCTATCCCACCTACCCTACCCTACCTACCCCACCCTACCTACCCTACTCTACCCTACCTACCCTACCCTACCTACCCTACCCTACCTACCCTACCCTACCCTACCCTACCCTACCCTACCTACCCTACCCTACCCTACCCTACCCTACCCTACCTACCCTACCCTACCTACCCTACCCTACCTACCCTACCCTACCTACTCTACCCTACCTACCCTACCCTACCTACATACCTACCCTACCTATGTAGGTAAGGTACAATTTTTTTTCTTAATTTTTTTTCATAAGAACCATCTCCCAACAATAACGAACACAACAAAAAAAGAATAAGCGAAATCGGTCCAGCCGTTCACGCGTGATGCCGTGACAACGGAAAACGGGTTTCATTTTTATATATATAGAAGATATAGATTCAGTCTAATAACTATATAATCGGTTTTTACATTCGATAACTCGGAAACGGTAAGTCCTGCGGTTTAGTTGGTTTTACCATTAGAAACAAAAAACCGGTCAAGTGCGATTCGAAATCGTGCGGCGAGTGTTCCGTACCTACCCATTATACCGCCATAATAAAATTGATATCATTTAATTTATTAATTTAGATTCTAGGTCAACGGGTATAGGTAGGTATATAGGTTTTCGACCCAAAACCTATAGGGTACTTCCGATTGACCTAGAATTGTCAATTTTGGTTAAAAGCAAGGTCTTACAGAACAAGTAAAGAGAAAATTAATATACTGGTACTTACAAGTTTTCGCGAAAATCTAAATTTGCTTATTCTTTTTATCGTGTTGATTTTTATACACCTAATAGGGACTATAGACCTCAGTATCTGGTATAAATAATTCAACTTGCTTGGTCCACCCAAAGAATTTTAAAAAACGGTCCAGTAGTTTCGGAGCCTATTCGGTACAAACTAACAAACAAACAAATCTTTCCTCTTTATAATATTAGTATAGATAAATAAATAAATAATAAATATTTCGATAGTGCTTGACATTTATTTCTAGTACATTTTTGACATTTACCCAATCGCGACGCATTCGTTGATAGAACGTCACTTGTCTAGCCTTAGGTGTTGATAGGCTTTTGGATATCCTACATCTAAGCATAGCAACTATGTCGTTCGACAGCAGGCTTCTAAATAACCTACCTGTTTTTCTCACCGTGCCAGCCAGTATAAGCTGCAGTAATGATTAAAGCCGTTGTAAAGCCAACCATCAGTTGTTTGGTTAATAGGGCTGACGGTCCAGGGAGTTCTGAACCATCATTCCCCTATATCAGTGGTGGGCAAACTTTATTAATGGGGGGGGGGGGCAGAAAGTTCAAGAAATTTCAGAGAAGGTCCAGAATTATAGGAAAAATGCATTTTGTGTTGAAACTTTTTATCATATTAGAAACTTAATAGCATTACACACTTGCTTTTGATTTGCCATAAAATTATCGGATGCAGGTTCAAGTTGTGACGAAGTAACTTTCAACAGCGCGAAAACGTTATCAAATCTACTTTATACTTCTGGACCGTCAAAATATAATTATCGCGGGCCTATTAGCCTATTCATGTCGAAGGACCGGGCCGGATCTGGGCCCGCGAGCCGTACTTTGCCCATCGCTGCCCTAGATAGTATGAAAACACCTACCACTACCACAAGTTATCTACGATTTTTTTTATTTTTCCTTATTGGAAAATCCTCATTGGATGTCCTCCGCCCTGGGGTGGCGGAGGGGTCTGTCAGACTCCTACTGACTAAAAACCACCCCGGTGTTCCATCTCACACCTACGCCGGGGGTCGCGGGAACAACGATACTTCCGCAACCCCCACTAGTGCCGGCCCGCCTCCGGGCCTCGACCTCGAGTTGGGGGGGAGTGTGGTACTACTTACGTACCTACGCTGACTCGTGGAAGAACTTGAAGGAAGGTCCTTCAAATCTATCGATATGATATCGATTATAGAATCTATGCTAAGGGCACTCTCATAGTGAAGTGTTTATTTTCATTTATATAATGTGTTATCGCGCAGGATCGGATCAGCCGGGCACTTGCCCAGAGCGGCATAAATGAGGGGCGATCAAACTGAACTAACAGGCCTTTTCGTTTCATCAGAAACCCAAACTTATTTGTGATGTGGTGCTCAAATTTTCAAGCTCGCTTCGCTGTCGAATGTTATTGGTTCTTGTTGTAAACCCACCGTTATAATAACTTAACATTCATAATGTTGCGAAAACTTTTAGGTGAAATTTTCGAGCTCAGTTCGTTGTCACTTCGCTCGAGGTTATCAAAAAAGCGGCTTTATCCGATCCGACGGTTAAAAACTGCTTTTTTTCAATTGATAATATCTTGAAAACATTTACCTCCATAAAAGGCGTGCAAGCAAGGGCAAGGGCGGCCAATATTGTCGAAATGACTAAATTTCTAGAACCGGCCCTGTTTACGCGGCACAGGGGAAATAGATTGATTAGATAAGGTTTGATTTGTAGTGCGACATTAAACAATTATCATTAATTCATTTTCAAGTGGTGATCGTAAAAATTGAAGACAATATTATTTTATCAGCCTGCTATGATATGAGGAAATAATTGTTTAACAGGAATGGCAGGTCACCCCTCTAATTTGACAAAAACGACTCTTATCACAAGCGTGAGGACGTAGGCTCGATTCCAGCATCTATTAAAATGTGACTTCTATTATTAGTGTAGACTAAAACCTAAAGAACCTATATTTGGACAACATAGAACTAACTTATGAACAGCGTAAAATAAAAAGGAAATTCATTCAGGAAACAATTTAGTATGCCAACTGAAATCAATTTAATAAAGCGGGTGTCCTTGCGAACGTTCTGAAAAAACGTCATTGTTAGTTATAATCATAATTACAAATGTGCGAGGAAGCGGAACGAGCAGCGCTCATTGAAGAGAGACAGATCTAGAAACTCTTGTTTGTAGGTAGTTAAGTACAAGCTCAGTTACAGTGCGCCCGATATAACGCGTCAGACTACAACGTCAGGTTACACCACGACGCAAGATTTTTTGTAATTCTTGGCACTATTTTGAATCACCGAGGTACGCATCCAGGATCAAGTGATCGGCGTCTCTACCACTACGCTGTTAGATATACCTATCTATTCACAGACTAGTTAGTACACATAAGACTAGGACATTTCAAGGAAACTACTTAGATTTTGAATTTCTTCCTCCTTGCGTCGATTCTCCAATAACCACATATTTCTCCACTTGCTCCTCCTTCGGCTTCTGAGGCTTTCATGTTCAAGGAGAATTTGGTCCAACCAGTGTAAAGGGTTTCTCCCTAGATTTAAAAATAAATACCGATAATAACCAAAGAGCTAAAAAGTCTTCAGCTGAAAAAAAAACCGATGCAGCAAAACAAACCAACTTTTGCCTACAGATATAGCACGTTACCTGCTCGTAAGACTGAGGTAGTTACCTAAGCGTGTATCAAACAATTAACCATTACCAGCGATTCTTATCGTCAGTCTTCTGACATGATTATTATTGACACCTATGAATATTATCTTTTAACCGACTTCCCAAAAAGAAGGTTTCTCAATTCGACCGTATATATATATATATATATTTTTATGTGTTTTTGCGGATAACTTCGTCGTATATGAACCGATTTTGAAGATTTTTTTTTTTTGGAATTTTCATGTCCCAAGTGTGATACTATAATAAGGAAGCCAGGGTCTGATGATGGGATCCTAGAGAAATCGAGGAAACTCTTCAAATATTATAGGCATACATATAGAGATTTTGGTATTTTCACCAATAATGCAATCATTTGCACTCAGAAAGTATAATTTGATGAAGTGGAAATGATGAAGAAGACCAAAATGGCCACTGGAACTCCAAAATAAAACAATGTATCCTAGTCGTGTTTGGGCTTATTGGAATCGTCATGAGATGTACTTTGGCTATAAATGATTTTCATGTAAATTGGAGGGAAAACTAAAAAGTCGGTGTTGAATAACGGAAAACCATGGGTACAAAAGACACCGACTTCGGAAAAGAAAGTTATTTTTCGCTTTGAAGTGTTTTGTTTTGGAAGTCGGTTTGATATTTTGTAAAAAGTTTATTATTATTTTTTCATATTATATTGACATTTATGTAATTCAATAATACAATTTTAATTATATTGTTGCTTATCTGTTTAGTGACTGCATGATTATGATCTATAATAATCTTAAATAAAATTTGTAACTTAATTTTATATTTTCACGCCGAAATTAAAAGCAGAATAAGAGAATAATTTTGTACATATTACCAACCTTCTGTACCTTATTTATGCAAATAAAATAATGATTAGAGTTTTTGATATTTTGATTTTGAATCTCTTGGCAGCTCAAAGTACGGTCAACCGCATGTGAGCAGTAGCTAACGTTTGAATTACACTAACCGCCTTACGCTCGATTGCCATAAAGTTTAACCAGAGGTACAATAAAATAGGAGGTGAACCTATTGCTATCAACCGGGCAAAAATGGCCCGCGTGGTGGACTCTATCACAGAGAGGATGCCTGTGTCCCAGCAGTGGGCACTCCAGACTCCTGTTTCTCAATAAAACTATGCCCAATGCGGGAACCGATTCCTTTTTTTTATATTTTTTTAGGTTGGAAATCATCACTGGATCATCACTGCTTCCGCTCTAGTGAAGCGGGAGGGCGTGTCAGACTTTGACTGTCTAACCCACCCGTGTTCCTTCAGTTGCTTGTGTCAGAGTCTTGGTAACTCTCTTTCAAATTTATTCGCGACGCGGGAACCGACCCCAGAACTTGGTCGTAAGCTGTAGACCCCCCGACCCCTAAATCAATGCTAAGCAACGGCAATACAGTTGCCGTTATTCGTTAAAGTCAAACTGTTTCTATGGACATTCGGTAAAGTCGGGGTCCCAGCGCTAAGAAAGAAAATTTGGTTCAAATAAATATCACTAGATGGCGCGATATGCACCGATTTGTTACTGAACTGAGTTAACATTTTCTTGAACTGAATTGCATGTTCTTGTTTAATAAACTCTCCTAAGCACAAAATTATAGAATACTAGCTTCTGCCAGCGGCTTCGCCCGCGTGAATGTCGAAAATCATGCCGAGGGATGATATTCCCGGGATAAAAAGTATCCAATGTGCTATTCCTGACTATAATCTGTCTCTGTGCCAAACTTAATCCAGATTTGTCCAGCCGTTTGAGCGTGAAGATGTAACAAACATACAAACACACTCACAAACTTTCGCCTTTATAATATTTGTGTGATTAGACTCTTAATTCACATTTCAAAGATTATTTGAACGGATCATTTAAAATTGATGCCAATTGTGGGCGCGGTTTTGAATTTCTGAGGCATTCCAATGGATTTAAACAAAAAAATATTCACGAACCGAGTAAACCCTTTTACTTGCAACTCTTGCAAGTCGCTGCTAACACCATTTCTCTATCGCCGTAGAACGGAACCGAACGCGATCGATGTACGAAAAATAATCAGACGAATAACGTTAGTTACGTCAGCTCGGTATCTTTGTTTGGGATCAGGCATCTGTATGTTAGTATTATAATATTATATGTGATTAAGTCTACCACAGACAGTCAGTATGCTTGTGTTTGGTAAGTCTGTGCTGGCTATATAGAAGGTACACAAAGTCATTAGTAGTTATAATAACGATGTAACGATAATAGTGATCATTAGCCGCCTCGCCTGGCTGCCTGCGAAGACGAGGCAGGCGGCGCGTCACGACACTCTGCCACAGTCACGAACACCGTCGGTATTCTGACAGGCAATCAGCACTTGACGGACTAGCCATGAGCCTATTGAATGATCGTCTGCGGTGAAACAAATGCACACTATTTGTGCCCAGTTTAACCCCTCGCAGGCCCAGCTCGTACCAATTGGTTTGTTGAACCATTTTTTTTTTTGTAAGAAATGTAAAGATCACATAAAAGTTTTCATACAAAACTATGTTTAGTTTTTTTTCATTGTAATTACAAAGTAAAATTTTTGAATCCAGTACCGAAAACATCCCGACAGTTTTCCGAACAAACCCGAGCCCGTGTGACGTCACAACGTTCATTTCTACTCATTGTAGCCCATAGTGTTTTGACTTTTAATCGATTCAATCTTGTTATTATCGTCAATATATTGATGAATATCGAATATAATGATCATAAATATCGAACCTTAAAAGTTATCGTGCTTGCTTCGTATCATTATGTACGAACACTACAAAAAGATCCCCATTACATGTGTTTCGCGCAATAGCCAAGTACCTAGCAATCTGTACTAAATTTTAAAAATGTTCTATTTCTAACTAGATTCCAATTATTTATGTTGTTATCTTGTTTTAATTTAGTATTAGATCCGTATTCATTTCTTACTTTGACTTAAAGACTGAGAAAAGTAAATTTTTTAAGGGAACTTTCGAGCAAAGTTGACATTGTTGTATAATTACGTAACTTGAAAACATGTTTTTTTGTTTATGGAGATATATTCATTATTTTATTCTTAAACGACAGATATAAGCGTAAATCTAATATTTCTATTTGAATTATGAAAATCGGTCGACGCATTTAAGAGATATTTACTGACGAATTAGTGTTAGGAAAATCTACCAAGTTAATATTTTCACGTTTCTGTTCTACAAACTTTTTAGTGTTTTTAAATATGTAATATAGATATTAGTGTTTAATATTATTAATAATATAAATAATGTGAATTAACGAAAATGTTATGTTTATGTGTATCATATTGAATGGTATCTAATGAAATTTTTTGATATCCTAAGTCGAAGATTCGCGCCAATCGTGTTTGTTTACTTTTTATTTTACACCAATATCACCTACCCATATGTAAAAACGATTACGTTATGACAATTATGTTTCTAAATGTACCTGGTAAACAACAATAACTAACACCGGTCCACTAACACGTAATATTCATTACAACTACTTTATTTATGCTCAATACTTCCAAATCATCCATCAGGAGGGTATATTATCGACATTATACTTTTATACTTTGACTTTTTTAATTTAATTGTTATATGTTATAATTTGACATCTTACTCGTTGGTTGTTGTTTGGCGTTAAATGATACCTTGACATCCTAAATGAATTGTGAGTGTTTGTTAAGTTTAATGTGTTGAATTGTATTGTGTATTTTTTGTTCGTAATTACGCAATTAATAATGTTAATACTAGCCTAATACTCTATATCCTATTATGTTTGTACCTATATTTGCACGCCACACTTGGCAGAATGTAATGATACCATTTAATAATCTTAAGACCATAATGTACCATATTCAGACAAATAAATGATTGATTGATTAGCCTTTATGAATCCTTATTTACACATGACTAAATAAAATTTGTTGTTTCATAATATTTTTGCACTAATTTTCGGACATTTTTAGTCAATTCACGTGCAGTTGACATTGTATTATCGTGAAATTCCTTGAACGTTATTACGTCACCAACATGGCGACCAATCATGGCCCGTTCGCAGACAGGTGGTTCTTTAAAAAAAATATCGATTTTCAATTGCTTATAATAAATTGAAAAAAAATATTTAATGATTTCTGCAACGACAATATAATTTATGATATGTAAAGATTCAAAATACATTGAAAATATCGTATTTTTTTTTAAATTCAACATCCCAATTGGTTCCATTCTTTCATAAACATACAAAAAACTATATGTTTGCTTTCCTTCGTATTAGAAGCTAGGTAGATACAAGAGATCAAAAGTGCAGTCTCCCAAAGCTAGTGTCTTTGTAGAAGAAGATCAATGGACTATACGAACTGACAGACGGATGGACAGTCTAGAAATAGGCATTCAGTTTTCACCTCACGGGTCAGGAACTCTAAAAACCAAAAAAAATATGAATGACGGGGCCCCAATTGCCGTAGTTTATCATGTCACGAAGCACGAAATAACGTCATTGTCTTTGATACAGTATCTAGTGACACGACGTGGTGTCGCTGTCAATGTCAGAGTACCTACAATCAGATAACAATCGGCCAAATATTTCAATGAGTGTTAATTAGCTCGAGACGAAGCGGGTCGCGGCATTGACGACCAAAGCCTTGCGGTGGCGGATGAACCGGGGCTCAGCCATGCTTGACACGTCGACGGCCACGGAGTATGTTCACCTTCAGAGTGAAGGATAGCACCGACCACTTGACAAAAGTTAATAGGTGGGGAAAGACATGGCTCCTCTTGTAGTTCCCGGAGCCCATTTGTGTGTTAGGTCAGTATTAATTTATTTATTTAGATAACATGGAAAACTTACAGCTAATAAAAAAGTTAATTAAAAAATCAAAATACCCGACTGCTTAAAAACCGAACTAAAAAGACGTAAACAAGAAGAAAATCATGCTGTGCAGTCGGAGGATACATATTCGCGAGCTGGCTGACCAAAACCAGAAGTATCCTCCGACTGCACAGCATGATTTTCTTCTTGTTTACGTCTTTTTAGTTCGCTTTTTAAGCAGTCGGGTATTTTGATTTTTTAATTAACTTTTTTATTTATAACTTTTTAGTTAACATTTTTTTTGAATTAGGTACATTTAAATATATAAGTGTTATACATTTTTTAAATCACCTCTTGAAACCCTTTATTTTGATACCCCACACGATGGGTTTAGAAGAAAAAATAAAATTGGCCTCCCACAATATGGCGCCCAAAAGCCGCCATTTTTCTATCTTCCAATTTTAATGTAGCCTATGACACTCGCAAGGTTAAGACGAATCGATTGACGTATGAATCATCAAAATCGGTCAACGCGTTTGGTCTCTGGAACGCCACATAGGAACAAACATACATACATACATACATACATACATAGACTGATAAACACATTACCCTCCTTCGGCAGTCGGGTAAAAATGAACAGAACAAGAGCAGTAAATTTGACAGTCGGCCAATTAAAAGTCTTCCCTTTTAAAATATTGGATATTACTTAATATCTATGGACACTTCAGAAGACGTCTATAACAATAGATCGCCAAACAAGACTACTAAATAACTTAAATAATAATCACTAACATATTGCTCACACTACACAACAACCTTTACTTTGCATTGAACTGATTGAAAAAGTTTCGGCTCTAGCACTTCCTGACTTAAGGCACACTAAAAAAGGAATTAATAGCAAGGATTGACCATATTTATGCTTCAATGTTTAGCAAAAGATAGTAAGAGTAGATACCTAGGTTGGGACTGATCTGGGGGTGACCATAAGCTCTTAGAGTAAGGTTATTTTGAGTGTGTGTAAGGGACAGATGTATATGACTTGTATACATCTGTCACTGTTATTAATAGTAATGTTACGTTACTACTAATTCGTATTATCTATACTATATATAATATTATAAGAGGAAAGATTTTTTTATTTGTTTGTTTGTACCGAATAGGCTCCGAAACTACTGGACCGATATAAAAAATTCTTTCACCAATAGAAAGCTACGTTATTCCTGAGTAACATAGGCTATTTGTTAATCCCGAAAACGGGTCCTGTGGGGTGGCCCACGGGAGCGAAGCCGCGGAGAACAGCTAGTTTTAAATATTTCCATGCAATTTATGGTTAAGTAAATGTGTCATGCCGCTAACAATTTATATACATCTTTTGTACCGCATTGAATGCAATTATATAGCTTTGACTTAACAAATAGAAGTTATTCCGTGGAGAGAAGCTTATCTATTACCTAACTACCCATAGTTAGGTAATAGATAGAACCTACCTACCTAGCTAGACCTACTCAATTCTCAATTTCCTCTGGATTTTTGCGCCACTCGCAAGTGGCGCAAAAGTAACACTTTACTTTGAACGCACCATTTGCTACTCGTCGATGGTGCATCAGTAATCAATCAATCGCTTCTCGCGTCTCGCGGCTCAATGGGTTTAGTATAGAGATGGGTGTTTTCGGTTTTTACGCAAACGGTTATGTAACCGATATACTGTTTGAATATCGATATCGAAAACGGTTTTCAGATATCGATATCAGTGGGTAGTACAGTTTGCAAACAGATATAATTAACATGATATTTAGATGAGCAAACTAACAACGAACGCGAACTAAAGTGAACTTATTGTAACAACTCAAATTCAACCTTATCACTTCCATTTGTAGTTCTATTTTGTAGAGTAGGTAAGTGTCTCACTAATATCGAATAGCCGTAGCGTAGCCGCCAGCCACCAAAACATGGACTCTAAATTTGGTAACATAGTGTAACAACTGAGTCATGCTACTTTGTATTGTGTTGTGTATTGTATTTCACCTCACGTACTTCTGTTTACTAAAGGTCATTCAGTGGAAATTCATATGATGTGATTGTTAACTCGGGTAGACGGACCGGCATCGGCAGCGTGGGCGTTTACGTTCAAATATGATTCCAAAAATCACAACATGTAAAATTAAATAAAAAAAACCGGCCAAGTGCGAGTCGGACTCGCACACGAAGGGTTCCGTACCATTATCGCAAAACACTGCATAAAAATCACGTTTGTTGTATGGGAGCCCCCCTTAATTTATTTTATTTTCATTTATTAATTATTATTTTTTGAAGTAAATATACAACTAAACATTCTGTGAATATTTCAAGCGTCTAATTGTTGCCGTTATTAATATCAAGCGAAAAACGGCAAACATATCACGTTTGTTGTATGGAAGCCCCCCTTTAATATTTACTTTATACTGTTTTTAGTATTTATAGGCAACAGAAATACATCATCTGTGAAAATTTCAACTGTCTAGCTATCACGGTTCATGAGATACAGCCTGGAGACAGACGGACAGACGGACAGACAGACAGACAGACAGACAGACAGACAGACAGACAGACAGACAGACAGACAGACAGACAGACAGACAGACGGATCGCGAAGTCTCAGTAATAGGGTCCCGTTTTTACCCTTTGGGTACGGAACCCTAAAAACAGACATGAAAAGCCTCTAAAAATCAAAAAATAATCCTCGTACTCGCGTCGGGGAACCGCCAACGTTTACTGCAGTTTACAGCATTTTTTGCTTTTTAGAGGTTTTTATGTCGGGGTTTCATTTTTAATTTAATTATTATTTCATACTTTTTAAACTATTTATAATATTCCTAGTAGTAGACACGCTTCAATCGACAATCTATCAAAACACGTAATTATGACATGATATCTTGCAGAAACACCCAGATTCCATGAGTGAAATGCGAATTACTTTTGAACGGTAGAACCGATTTCTATCAAACTAAGGTAAAAACACTCTTGACAAAGTCACCGCTCAAACAAAAATAAAACAAAATCGGTTCATCTGTTTAGGAGCTATGATGCCACAGACAGAAACACAGCAACACACGTCAAACTTATAACAACCCTCATTTTCCGTCGGAGGTTAAAAATTCACAAGTCTCGCGGCACAGTTCTTCTACCGAAAAAAGTAGCATGAGATCGAATGTAAAACCTATTCAGATAATATTTTCAGTAGGTAACTTAATAATTACGTTACAAACAAACAAATTAACATTAATGTCTACCAAAGACTATTTATATAGGATTACAAAGTTACATATGTAGTTCGTATATCTAGAAAACGGGATGGAAATTGCAGGATGTTTTAGTTTTTCCTTTCTACTAATTGTGTTCAAAATAGGAAGCTTTTGAGTCTACTAGAAGTACCTTAAAATTTCGATGATAGGTGAGTGAGTCAGCCAATGAGTCAGCGACGAAATTAAGGCATTTTAACTTGCAATAGTTCCTAAACTACAAGTTCAAATTGAATGTAATTCGGGAGTATGCCTAGTTATATTATGTTCTCTTAATCTCTGGAAATTCTGACTTCTAGCTTTAGCCACAACGAAGTTACAGTGGGGTCGAAAATGTCCTGAATGACTTCGAGAAAAGGATGGTACCGATGGTACTACTCTGTAGTCTCGACTTGTTAGATTCTCTCTTCGCAGATTCTCTAAGTTTAAACCCTAACCCTCTTACTAATAAACGCGGTATAAAGTTATACCAAGTATAAACCTATGAAAATGTATGGTTATACCTTTGTTATACCTGGTATAACTTTATACCGCGTTTATTTGTAAGAGGGCTAGTTTCTGGAAAACATAGAGATAGCAAAACTTTAGATTTATGGCAATAGGTTAGCCCCCTATTATCATCATCATCAGCCTATAGCAGTCCACTGCTGGACATAGGCCTCTCCAATTGCACGCAATTTGCCTCGATTTCCGGCAACTGTCATCCAGCTGCTACCCTACCCTGCGAAGATCGTTGCTCCACCTAGCCTGAGGGCGTCCTACCTTACGTCTACCAGTTCGGGATCTTCATCCAAGAACCCGTCTACCCCAACGGTCATCGGTTCTACGGCTAATATGGCCGGCCACTTCAGCATGCTTATTCTCCGAGCTATGTCGAAAACCTTTGTTCTCTGCCGGATCACCTCGTTCCGAATTCGATCCCTGAGAGAGACTCCAAGCATAGCCCTCTCCATAGCTCGCTGAGCGACCTTGAGCCCCTATTATAATGCAACTTAAAAATATATGGCGATAGGTCTTATTGATAGGCGTAGGTACTCGTACTATAGGTGCACCTTCAGAGAATAACAGGCGTAACAATAGGTATGTGTCGTGATTAAAGAAGTAGAAATGCCACTATACTGTGATTTTTAATTTCGTAGACTAAACTGACAGCTGCCATTGACCTTGTTTTTTTTTAAATGATGCTAGCGCGGAGCATAGTGTTGTAGGTAATATATTTAAATATAACAGTATTCATACACATAGTACATGAACTTTTACTGAAATCAACTAAATATGAAATCAACAATAAAATAAATGCAATCGATAAAATTAAGTCTGACATAAATGAGTAGAAACTAAATAAGGGCCGCTAGTTTCTAATAATTTTTATTTTTTGCCGTGAAATAATTTTATTTTCGATCTAGTTCGATTTTCGATTAACTCTCAAATTCAACCTTATCACTTCGATTTGTAGTTCTATTTTGTAGAGTAGGTAAGTGTCTCACTAATATCGAATAGCCGTAGCGTAGCCGCCAGCCACCAAAACATGGACTCTAAATTTGGTAACATAGTGTAACAACTGAGTCATGCTACTTTGTATTGTGTTGTGTATTGTATTTCACCTCACGTACTTCTGTTTACTAAAGGTCATTCAGTGGAAATTCATATGATGTGATTGTTAACTCGGGTAGACGGACCGGCATCGGCAGCGTGGGCGTTTACGTTCAAATATGATTCCAAAAATCACAACATGTAAAATTAAATAAAAAAAACCGGCCAAGTGCGAGTCGGACTCGCACACGAAGGGTTCCGTACCATTATCGCAAAACACTGCATAAAAATCACGTTTGTTGTATGGGAGCCCCCCTTAATTTATTTTATTTTAATTTATTAATTATTATTTTTTGAAGTAAATATACAACTAAACATTCTGTGAATATTTCAAGCGTCTAATTGTTGCTGTTATTAATATCAAGCGAAAAACGGCAAACATATCACGTTTGTTGTATGGAAGCCCCCCTTTAATATTTACTTTATACTGTTTTTAGTATTTATAGGCAACAGAAATACATCATCTGTGAAAATTTCAACTGTCTAGCTATCACGGTTCATGAGATACAGCCTGGAGACAGACGGACAGACGGACAGACAGACAGACAGACAGACAGACAGACAGACAGACAGACAGACAGACAGACAGACAGACAGACAGACAGACAGACAGACGGATCGCGAAGTCTCAGTAATAGGGTCCCGTTTTTACCCTTTGGGTACGGAACCCTAAAAACAGACATGAAAAGCCTCTAAAAATCAAAAAATAATCCTCGTACTCGCGTCGGGGAACCGCCAACGTTTACTGCAGTTTACAGCATTTTTTGCTTTTTAGAGGTTTTTATGTCGGGGTTTCATTTTTAATTTAATTATTATTTCATACTTTTTAAACTATTTATAATATTCCTAGTAGTAGACACGCTTCAATCGACAATCTATCAAAACACGTAATTATGACATGATATCTTGCAGAAACACCCAGATTCCATGAGTGAAATGCGAATTACTTTTGAACGGTAGAACCGATTTCTATCAAACTAAGGTAAAAACACTCTTGACAAAGTCACCGCTCAAACAAAAATAAAACAAAATCGGTTCATCTGTTTAGGAGCTATGATGCCACAGACAGAAACACAGCAACACACGTCAAACTTATAACAACCCCTTTTTTCCGTCGGGGGTTAAAAATTCACAAGTCTCGCGGCACAATTCTTCTACCGAAAAAAGTAGCATGATATCGAATGTAAAACCAATTCAGATAATATATTCAGTAGGTAACGTTTAATTACGTTACAAACAAACAAATTAACATTAATGTCTACCAAAGACTATTTATATAGGATTACAAAGTAACTTATGTAGTTCGTAAATCTATAAAACGGGACGAAAATGGCAGGATGTTTTAGTTTTTCCTTTCTTTAAAGGCTAAACACTAATTATGTTCAAAATTGGAAGCTTAAAAAAACCAGCCAAGTACGAATCGGACTCGCGCACGAAGGGTTCCGTACCATTATTACAAAAAAAACGGCAAAAAAAAATATCACGTTTGTTGTATGGGAGCCCCCCTTAAATATTTATTTTATTCTGTTTTTAGTATTTGTTGTTATAGCGGCAACAGAAATACATCATCTGTGAAAATTTCAACTGCCTAGCTATCACGGTTCATGAGATACAGCCTGGTAACAGAAGAACAGACAGACAGACAGACGGGCCGCGAAGTCTTAGTAATAGGGTCCCGTTTTTACCCTTTGGGTACGGAACCCTAAAAATCACATTATAAATGGAAAGCAACATCCAATAATACCTATTACCACTATTTTATTCTGTTCTACTAGTTAATCGTACGCCTGCTTGTTTTGTCACCGCAACTATCCGCTACACAAACACTATAAAAAAAAGAAAGGCGCTGCAGCATGAAAAACATTACACTTCACCCACACACATTGCATTATCAGAGTTGCTTTACTTGCTTTGAGATTTAAATCTAGATTCTAGAGGAACACGGAAATATTTTTTTTATCAAATATGAATTTTATAAAAGACAACCTGATGGTACTTAGATTCCTACTACCACCTTTCCTATGGTTACCCTATTCCGTAATTTTACACACTAATTCATATCACTTAGTGACTAGTTATTTAAATGGTCTTCTTCTTCTTAGCGTGTCGAAGGCAAATATAAAAAGTTAAATATTGTGTTTGGCCCAGAATTCAGCCACGGCAACACCATTCGGTGACGCAGTCATAAGTTCTTCGTACGTACAGGTGATAGGGCATGCTGCGCACTCCGTGAGATGGGCCATGGTCTGCGGAGAGATGCTGCACAGGCAAGACTAGTGCCATCAGAGAAACCCCACCTGTGGAGGTTGTCCTTGCTGCGGCCAACCTGAGTGCGGAGTCTATTTAGGGTTTTCCAGGTCGACCACGGCAGAGTGTGCCCAGGCGGAAGGCTCTCCGATGGCCCAATGAAATTTTCAGGAGGCTTGAGTTTCTCTCGCCAAAGGTCGCATCTCGCCGAAGAGGAGTCTCCATCACATAGACCCACGCATCCTAGAAAAGTTTTCCGGGTTTTTAGGCGCAGGGGCACTGAGCTGTAATTGTGCATTGGGTGGCGTGGGTCGGTTTCTAGTTTCGCCCTCTCTGTGCGACTTGCTATAGTCCTGCGAATTGCCGGGGGTGCGATGCCGATAAGTGGATACAGCATTCGAACAGGAGTCGGTTTGAGGCAACCTGTGGCAATCCGGCACGTCTCATTCAGAGCTGTATCCACTAATTTGGAGTGGGCAAAGCGGCTCCATACTGGACTTGCATATTCACCAGCGGAGAAACAGAGTGCCATGCCAGTCGATCGCAGGACTTGAGGAGACGCCCCCCATCTGGTGGATGTTAGGCGGCGAAGCAGGTTATTCCTTGAATGCACCTTCCACTTGACATTCTCTCAGTTATTTCTGTAGTTGAGGGACCTGTCCAGAGTAATGCTGAGGTATTTTGGGTGGGAACTTTGGAGGTTTGGCACCCCCTGCCATGAAATGTTAAGCGTTCGGCCCGCTTGCCTATTACGTAGGTGAAAGGTGCACGACTGTGTTTTTGAGGGATTTGGCTTCAGAGCGTTGTCAGCATAATATTGGCTGAGATCTGAAAGGGCGGTGGAAAGATTAGCCTCAATCTCCTCAAAATCAATAGCTTGGTAAGTTAAAGCTAGGTCGTCAGCGTACAGGAAGCGGGTTGTGTTAGAACTCACCGGTTGGTCGTTGGTGTAGATGTTGAACAGCAGGGGAGCCAGAACGCTACCCTGAGACAGACCATATCTACCATATAATTGATATCGTCGGTTACTGAGGAGTTCTCTGAGAATTTTAATGAACTTTGGGTCCTCTGTTAAGTTGGTGACCTTCCATAACAAGCGCTGAATATTAACGGTGTCATAGGCTGCCGACAGGTCTACAAAAACTGCACCCGTCACTTTCCTCGTTTCGAACCCATCCTCGATATGTTGTGTGAGGTTGATGACCTGGCCACAGCAAGATTTTCCAGGTCTAAATCCAGCTTGCTCTGGAATAAGTTTTGGATCAACGAGGTCTGTGAGACGGGCCAACAGTAGCCTTTCAAAAAGTTTGTAGGTATGACAGAGGAGGGATATAGGGCGGAAGTTTTTTGGGTCGTCATGTGGTTTTCCTGGCTTGGGTAGAGCAATAATCTTTGATTTCTTCTAAAGACGAGGTATATTTGCTGTTTCCAAACAGTTGTTAAAAAGTTGCAGCAACCACGAGATGGATACCGGACCGAAATGCTTAATTTGTTCCACCGGTACATCATCCACCCCAGAGGCCTTATCCCAGCTCAGCTGTCGAATTGCTGAGATGATGTCCGTCAGTTTGAATGGGACGCATACGGACTTAGAGGGTGAACAGGGTATACTAGTTTTGGGCGTTCTGCCAAGGCATTTAAATGGTATACATAGGTACTTAGGTATTTATATACACTATCTTACGAAAACAGGTCCAGTTTACAAAACAATTGAGCAAAGTAATATATTTTTTTTGTATATTTCGGTAATAGGTAGTTAAAAAAAGGTCGGCCATAAAATAATTAAGTATGTAAGTAAATGCGATGCGGCTCACAGAATGTGTTGCATCAGTTGCAAAATATTCACAATGGCTCGGCTCTGGTTGCCAAACTAACGAGATGTTATTAAGAACCTTCGCATTGCAATACCTGATAGTAGGTTTATCTTCACCCAATTCATTGGTTTTGATTGAGTAACATGACTGTATTTGAATCAGAATCAGAATCATTATTTGTAAACATAGGTTCTCAACCAGTGATTCTCTGATTTGCCGTGAAGCGTACAAAAACCTTTAGCTACCAAATTATAAGAAGGGCCAATACTAGACTTCCATTACATAATATACATTATAGAATAAAAAAACAATACATGCAAAAATAAATTGAAAATTAAATGAAAACAATTAAAACATTATATAAAATTAGATGTTAATTATTAAAATATCTTCTAAAAATTTGATGTCAAATAATATTTATAATGTCAATTTGTAAATTATCAATTAATTAAACAAAAACTTAATATAATTGAATATTGATTTCTGATAGAACTAATAATGATGTCATGTAAAAGAACAATTTAAAAAAAAAAGACGTGTGGCACTCGGGGACTGCCGCGGTAAAGCTATTGCATAGCATTTTTTATCAAATTATGCAATTATAATTATTTATTTATTTTTTATTTATGCTAAATCTCAATTAAAAAATGTTCATCCATCAGTTGTAAAAACTTCTTTAGCAAGAATAAAAAACTTCTTTGTCAACTGGAACCAAACCGCCGAACTGGAAAACGCGGTGCCAAATTCTGAGTGACCCCTATTACCACTGGCATAAGGCCACTTTTAATTGCCACGCAAAAGTGACCCGTATTCTTAGAGACATAAGGTCGTTTTCTTTGAATACCAATATTATTAAACGCCAGACGTACAAAATCCATCACAGTACGACCCGAGCCGACACTTTTCTAGAACCGACCTCGAGCCGCCACCAAGAACGAACCGGCGCCAAATAATTAAAAACTAAAATGTCCCATATCTTGGAAACGGCTGGAGCTCAATTCTAAGAATTTTTTTCCCCCCTGCCCGCCGTCACTTCAAGCCGGAGAACAATACCCCCCCCCCCCCCTTAACTCTTTACCTTCCCCCCGCAATATTTTTTCCTTCAGTCTAAAAATATCAAAAATTAAACTTCTATAAAATCGCGCAACAAACCCCTCCTGCCCCTCCCCCCTCACCCGCTCACACACTCGCAATCCATCGGGAGGATTTTCGTTACGGAACATTTTCGTTACGGCATTTTTTCGTTACAAAAAAATTTGATTTTTCTTGATTCGGTCGCCGCGCTCAATCGGTCGCCGCGCTCAAAGCCCGTGATAAAAGCTCAAAGCCCGCGATAAAAGCTATGCAATAGCTTAAAAGAATGTCAAAGTTACAATCATATTTCGTCCTAAGTATAAATAAAAAGTTACTGTCAGTACACAATTGTATGTCAAAAACAATACCTCTCACCTCTGGAACGGATCTGCCACATACCAACTTGATGCACTTGAGTCGAATGACAGACGGGCCAAGAGACTGATCAGCAATGATGCGCTGGTCGACTCAAAGCTCCGGAGCCTTGAACACCGACGACGAGTTTCCAGCCTCTCGGTTTTCTATCGGTTACATTTCGGGGAGTGTGCGATGGAACTGCACAATTTGATTCTGCCTAGCCTTTTCCATCATCGGACTACAAGACGTACGGCAATGCGCCACCGATACATGGTGGATATCCCATCCATACGCACAAAGCGTTTTGAAAATACTTTCATTGTGCGTACAGCCAGTGGCGTAGCTAGGTAACCAAGGGCCCTGGGGCAAATAAAAAAATTGGGCCCCACTGCTATCTAAACTGGTTAGGTTTTATCAAGTATAAAAGAAACATGATGTCTGACTTTTATGGCTGCCTCTGACGTTACTAAGGGTGAGAATTGCGTCATGGCCAGTCTTATGACGTCATTTTGAAACGATTTTGCATATTTTAATGTTCAACCCCTTTTTCTTAGAATTTTCTACGGTAATATAGGTGTAACTGTGGAGTCATATTTTTAATGGTTTCTTTGGACTTGTTTCACTGCAAGGTTGTGTAAAGGTTTGTTGCTTGTCTTCATTATTGTTTACATTACTAACATAGGCCACTCTCGGTAAGTGGGTCCTCTTAGATGTCGGTAAGTGGGGCTCTTTTTAGTGCACTGCAGGGCAGGTAATAAAAATATTAAACGGTAACAAAATAAATTACAATTAATACTTAAAAGAAAGAAAGAAAGGTAGGTAGGTAGGTTGGTGTAGGTATTGGGCAATAAAATGAAATAGAAAAGATTCAAGGGTAATAAACCCTATATAAAGGTTGGACAAATCAACTGACTAAATAACAATTATATTTACAATCTTTTCCTAGCTTTAGTTTTCGCAAAATTATCAATGACTTCGGTTAAATCCAGGCTTGATGTGGTTTTGTTTTCAATTGCTATTAGCGATAAATTTCGGAGTCGAGTTTGGCCCATATTATGTCTTAAATATTTTTTTCTGCTAAATGACCTTTCAGTACTAAAAAGTTTATTGACATTAGCTTTCTTACTCCTGATACAGCATTAATCTTTTTAAAGTTCTCGAAAAAAAATCTTAACTCGAATTCACAATAAAACGCATATCGATGAGGTAAAACGTACATATCGTTATCCGACAAATTGACAACACTGCCAACCCACAGAAAGAATTTAGGGGAATTCCCTACTTTCGAATTACTCTCAACTAAGTTGCCATGATTAAAGTCGGGTTGCAACCTGTCATATTTATTTTGAAAATGGGCAAAAAATTCAAAAGTTCAGTTTGATCGAGATTTTATGGTAAGGATTTGAGGGCCCCCTGAGCTTGAGGGCCCCGGGGCACTGCCCCGCCTAGCCCCTTGGTAGCTACGCCACTGCGTACAGCTAAGGAGTGGAATTCCCTGCTGGCGCGGCGTCTTTGTTTCCTGATAGCTAGAACCTAGGGGTCTTCAAGTCAAGAGTGACTTGGACTGGGGACTTCTAGGCAAACGTGCTTCACCTTCGACCACATGATCACTTAACATCAGGCGAGATAGTGGTCAAACGCGAGCTTACGAATAAAAAAATTAATACTATTTTCAAATAAATTTATACCAATTGTAACTATTCAATTTTATTTTTGTTTTCTGTGTGGGTCTTTACTTCTCTGCCTTTATGCAAATCTGTCCTTCTGCTAATCTGGGATTTTGATATTCCGGGATTTTGCTTATCTGTCCTTCTGCTGCAGAGGGATTTATTCACAAGTTGCTCAAAAGGTAATGCATATTTTTAGATAAAAAAAACCATCTAACATTTTCTCAATGAGATATAGTGAAAACGAAACGTTAACAAAAAATAACATTCTATTCCGAAGTCGTTGTCTTTGGTACCTATTGTTTTCCGTTTTTCGACACCGACTTCGGAAAAGAAAGTTATTTTTCGCTTTGTAGAATAGAATAGAATAGAATTTTATTTTGCAAATATGGGTAATATACAAAAGTTGTTAAGATATCAAGGCTCAGCCATATTTTACCATTCGGCATGCAAACATTTACATTATTTATGCAACATGAACTTACATATAAAAACCAAATTAAATTAATTAATTAATTAATTTTTTATTATTTTAATTTTTTTGTTTTGTTTTGGAAGTCGGTTTGATTTTTTGTTAAAAAGTTTTTCATTTTCCTCTTTTTAGGTTTGGTAGGTACCTCCAATTAATATGAAAATCATTTACAGAAGTCTGGCCAACGAAAGCGTGATCTGGGGTATTTTCAAAGTTGGGGTATGGCAACATTATTAATCTGTGTATTGTCTGTGATTGCGATTGTTAGTATGACTTGGTAATCTTGATCCATGTTGGCTGATTGTTATATATTTACGATATGATGATACCTTTTCTTATGTTTATGTTTCAATATTCCTCATTTGGCCGAATAACTGCAGAAGACTGAAAAAATTTACGGACCATGTAATAAATGTGGCAAATAAATATAAACAAAGAGATCACATAACAGAAGAAGTATTAGAAAAATTTATATAAGTGTAGATGATGATTCAGATACAGATGAATACTTAGAGGTTGAATTTTTGGACTATGATTTTGAGTATGATGATTAAGTAATGAATAAATTAAATGTTAAGTGGGTTAATATTATGTAATTACTAATAAATAAATCTACACACTCTTTTTTAACTCACATCCATGACAGTCACGGCTCCGTCACACTTCACCAAAAGGAGCCAATAAATAAAAAAATAAATTATACCAAATACAAATAATACGAGTATCAAAACTTTTAACTAGAGGTATAGTTGGTGATACCACATTAGGATTTTTTGAATTTGCCGCGTTTTTCAGATCACACTTTCGTTGGCCAGACTCTAGCCAAATTATATCTCATGACGATTCCAATAAGCAGCCAAACACGACTAGGATACATTGTTTTATTTCGGAGTTCCAGTGGCCATTGTTGTCTTCTTCATCAGTTCCACTTCACCAATTGATACTTTCTGAGTGCAAGTGATTGCATTATTGAAGAGAATACCAAAATTGCTATATGTATGCCAATAATATTATAGGATCTTATCATCAGATCCTGGTTTCCTTGTCATGGTACCACCCTTGAGATATCTCCTTTTCAACAAAAAAAGAATAATCAAAATCGGTTCATAAACATCGAAGTTATCCGCGAACACACATAAAGAAAGAATATATATATTACGGTCAAATTGAGAAATTTCCTCCTTTTTGGGAAGTCGGTTAAAAATGGGCGATTGACAACCAAATCAGTACCGGTATATTGTCTGTGGTGTAATGTATCGAGCATAAGAGCCTTGTGGGTACCTATCCTTTGTTACATAAAGGCGAAGGGGTTGCACATCCCGCAGCGCCAAAGACGATGCAGAAGCAACTTTATAGCGTTTTGAAGTTAGGTTATAATAAGTTGTTTTTCTCAAGAACGGTGCGTTACCTTATCATGGAACCACACCAGGGCAGCGCGCAGCTCGGGCGCCTCGCCCTCCATCCCCTCTCCTCCTCCTCCTGCTAACCGATATACTAGATTTTTACCACAAAACTAAACTAAACTCAAGTCAAGCTTGACAGTCAGTAGATATTGATAGTGACAGGCGACAGTCGTGACAGATTTCACAACTGTCAGACTCAGCATTCACTACTGTCAATGTCAAGAGCTGAGCTGCCTTCGTTCTAGGGATGTCGGAAATGCAAAAATATATCGATATATCGATGTATCGATATTTATTAAAATATCAATATCGAGCCTGATATATCGAGGGAAAAATATCGATATATCGATATATCGGTCCAATTTTTATACATTTTCGGTTTTAAATTAATAATGTATTTAGTTCAGTCTGGCTCAAATAGGTAGTACTATTTTTCATACAAAATGCACATTATTTTAATGTAGAGAGTCTTAATAAAAACTAAGGTATTTTAATCGTTTATCCTTTATAATTGGCAAAATTTTAAAATTTCAAAACCTATACTGTGATTTTTAATTTCGTGGACCAAACTGACAGCTACCAATGATCTTATTTTTTTTTAATGTTGCAAGCGCGGAGCATAGTGTTGTAGTTAAGGCTCAATCATAAGTGATTCATCGAATCGATGTGACATGACTCCTCAATTTATTTTTACTAATTGGTGTAAATAAATGTTTTATGAATATAAACGTAATGTATTTAAATATAACAGTATTCATACACATAGTACATAAACTTTTATTGTTTTAAATATGAAATCAACAATAAAATAAATGCGATCGATAAAATGAAGTCTGTCATAAGTGACTAGAAACTAAATAAGGGCCGCTAGTTTCAAAACAATTTTTTTTTTGCCGTGCATTAGTTTCATTTTCGATCTAATTCGATTTTCGATTAACTTTCAATCACTCAGGATAGTTAGGGTACGACACTATTTTTATGAGACAATAAAGTGACAACCCCCTAAATGTCAGTTTAGTCCACGAAATTAGAAATCACATTATAAATAGCAATCTTCTAAAAATATTATAAGATGACACGACCACACATACACAACGCAAAAGAAATCACATTTGAAAGTAAATGAAGAGTGACGGATGATGGCCACCGCGGCCTGCGGCGGCCGCAATACAAAATAAAAACCGGCCAAGTGCGAGTCGGACTCGCGCACGAAGGGTTCGGTACCATTATCGCAAAAAACGGCAAAAAAAACACGTTTGTTGTATGGGAGCCCCCCTTAAATATTAATTTTATACTGTCTTTAGTATTTGTTGTTATAGCGGCAACAGGAATACATCATCTGTGAAAATTTCAACTGTCTAACTATCACGGTTCATGAGATACAGCCTGGTGACAGACAGACAGACAGACAGACGGACAGTGAAGTCTCAGTAATAGGGTCCCGTTTTTACCCTTTGGGTACGGAACCCTAAAAACATCCAATTCATAGACAATACAGTAATTTGCCGTTCGTTCCTATCTTTTACGGCTTTGAATTCTGTTAAATATTCTGCTAATAAATAAAATTTGAAAAAAAATATCGTTTTTTATACGTTTTTCGATATTGAATATTTTGTATCGATATATCGATGTATCGGGTGAAAATATATCGGCTAAAAATATCGATATATCGAATCAGAAATATCGATATATCGATGTATCGATATTTTTTCGACAAGCCTACTTCGTTCGTCTTGCTGATTGCTCTTGTCAACTTCAAATCACAATATTTTTCCTGAATTATTTTTGAACAAGTTTTAATAATATTTACGCAAGAAAATGCGTTTGTTAACATTTAGTTTTCTGAAAACCTGTAAATATAAGAAGTTATGCATCGGTCTTCCTCGCAAGATGGGTACCATCACGGAGTCGATGGATAGGATTGCGCTACGTGAGTTCTTTTCTTGGCACAAAATTTTTCTGCTAAAAATACTAAGGTATCGCACACACACTGGTTGATTAGCAGTCTAATGCAGTTAGGACGACTGCATTATACCGAATATCTGGCTAAAATAAAGAAAAATTGATACGGTCTTGGCATGTTCTCTGTCTATCAGGGCATTGCCTTGAAATAGAAGATAAGATATATTATATTTCTTACGAATGACTGATGAAAATTTACTGAGAAACATACAATACTGTCTAACTTGGTACCAGAACATAACCTTACACTTGGCAGTCACCTATTTTTGTCACTTCAAATATTAATATTTGTTATCACCCAGGGGACCCCAGCCTAGTGGAGATCAGTCCATCGTGGGCGGAAGACGAGACGCCCGCGCTACGCGCTGCCGTGGTGCGCGACATGCAGGTGTACCCGGACTTCATCACGGAGCGCGAGGAGAGCGCCATGCTGCTGGAGCTCGAGCCCGTGCTGCGCCGCATGCGCTATGAGTTTGATCACTGGGATAATGTTAGTACTTCATTTCGTTAGTTTGACTCAAATTAAACTTTGTTCAATTGTAGTCACAATCCTATTCCCGGCCACCGGCGGACTACAAGTAATGGGTAGCTCACCGTCTGATAAGGACCAGGCCCGAGCTTATGCTTGTGTTCCACACGCGCCTCAAAGAGATGTCAGCAAAAGTGACGGTGCCTGCTAGGGCCGATGCCTGGCTGGCTGAATTTGAAAGAGATTTACCGCGGCCCTGGCACAAGCAACTGAAGGAACACGGGTGGGTTATAGTCAGAAAAAGTCAGACACTGCTTCACCCAGAGCGGGAGAATGAAGATGATTCCCCATCCAATAAAAAAACAAGTATATAACCTACCTCTGAGTTTGTTTTGGAGTTTCTTCTCAGCATAGTCATTTAAGACACACAGGCCTCATAACTTTCAATTTACACACAAGCTTTCATATTAAAACAAGATTTGTTGAAAAAGTCTTTTATGTTTAAAAATTTCAGATCAATCGGACCAATTTAACTTGCAAGATTTGATTACAGACACCGGGATAGGAGACACTAAATACAAAAAAGCTTGTAAAAAGATTCCCATGTAAAAGTGTTATTTTTAACCAACATGCAAAATAAATATCACTCAATCAAAACAATTTTTTTTATTAGTTTCATGTTGGTATTGTACTATAATTTAGGCTGGTGTCTGCAATATCCAAGTGGCGTAGCTTTTATGTTGGTATTTACATGTCATTCAAACCCTGTCTGGACTTGCAGGCGATCCAAGGGTTCCGCGAGACGGAGCGTGCAAGCAAGGCGTGGGGCGCGGAGAGCTCCGCGGTGCTCGCCCGTGTGCGTGCGCTGGCGGCCGGATCCGGGGATGGTGTAGGGGGCGAGGACTTCCTGCCGCACGTGCACGTGCTGGACCTGGCCGCCGCCGGGCACATCCGCCCGCACGTCGACGCTGTCAGGGTATGTTGTTTCGAGTCGATGAAAAACCGTCCCAGCCCAGTAGATGGCCACGCCAATTACGGCGTCAGTAGCAAGCATAAGGTCTTCCAAAGTCAGGTGTATAGTTCAGCGTGTGTGTCATGGTCTGCAAAGGGGCATCACACTCACACTGGGTATCAGACCTGTTAGAGTAATTTGCTAGATACAGTTAGATGGGTAGATGATGCTGGTTAATTAAGGTTTTATGTCTACTGCTTCGCTGGTCTTGCGGTAGCAAGTGCGACCGCTGATTGTGACATCCCAGGTCGGGCAAAGTTATTACGCTTTTCTATTAGGAACTAGCTGACCCGGCAAACTTTGTTTTGCCATAAAAACACCAAACATTCATCTACCCTACCTACCCTACCCTACCTACCTATCCTACCCTACATACCTACCCTACCCTACCCTACCCTAAACGGGATAAAAAGTATCCTATGTCCTTCTGGTTCTTAGCTACCTCCCTACCAATTTTCAGCCAAATCGGTTCAGCCGTTCTTCGAGTTATAAATAGTGTAACTAACACGACTTTCTTTAAATTTATATAGTTTGTCAGTGGCAGCTCAGAATTTCGAAGTTCGTGGGGTGTGCCGTACTATCGGGCTATGAAGCTGGGGGAACAGGGAGTGAACTTTTTAGATATATTCTCCGTATTCTCTCAGCTAACAATTTTTCGCTCTGGATATGCTTGCTCAAAAAGCCAGCTCCCCTCTATTACTTGGCACCTGGCTGTAACTTGGTGTTTGTTCTCAGTTCTGCGGCAGTGTGATCGCGGGGCTGTGCCTGGTGTCTTCTGCGGTGATGCAGCTGGTGCACGTCACGCACAAGCACATGGAAGTCAACGCGCTGCTGGCTCGCCGCGGCCTCTACATCATGAAGTAAGAGACAATATTCCAGTTTGGCTGGCATTCCTCCGTGCCTCGGAAAGCATGTGAAGCCATTAGTCCCAGCTGTCATTTGAAGATCAACAGTCGTTAAAATAGTCAGAAACCATAAAATTTTAAAACTAATCTTGCTAAGAGGTATGTTCGTTTCAATGGCGTGTCCACGTTCAAACCCTTAAAAAAAATTAACCATAACTTTGTGGTTTTGGAAATCAACCTTTACAAATTTTTACAAAATCTTGGCAGAGTTGTTTTTTTACCCGGCTGCAAGGAAAGAGTTATGTTTTTCGCGCGTATCTTGTATGTATGTTTGTATGTAATTTCTTTATTACCTCGTATCTTTCAAACCACTTGACGGATTTTGGGCGCCATATTGTAGGGGATGCAATTTTTAGTTTTCTTCTAAAGACATCGAGTGGGGTATCATAATGAAGGGTTTTTAGAGGTGTTTACAAAAATATATACCACTTATATGTTTAAAGTCATTCGTAAACCAAAAATATAACTAAAAAGTTGTAAATAAAAAAAGTTAATCAGCCAGCTCGCGAATATGTATCCTCCGACTGCACAGCAAGATTTTCTTCTTGTTTACATCTTTTTAGCTCGGTTTTTAAGTAGTCGGGTTTTTTACCCGACTGCCGGAGGAGGGTAATGTGTTTATCAGTCTATGTATGTATGTATGTTTGTTCCTATGTGGCGTTCTAGAGACTAAACGCGTTAGCCGATTTTGATGATTCTTACGTCAATCGATTCGTCTTAATCTTGCGAGTGCCACTGGCTACATTAAAAGGCGGCTTTCGGGCGCCATTTTGAGGGGTTTTTTTTTTATTTCTTCCAAACCCATCGTGTGGGGTATCAAAATAAAGGATTTTAAGAGGCGATTTCAAAACTATATAACACTTATATGTTTAAATGTACCAAATTCTTAAAAAAAAATAATTAAAAGGTTGTAAATAAAAAAAGTTAATTAAAAAAATCTAAAAACCCGACTGCTTAAAAAGCAAACTAAAAAGACGTAAACAAGAAAAAATTATGCTGTGCAGGCGGACCAAAACCAGATGTATTTTTTTTATATATTGCCGTGGCCGCGCCGTCGAAACGCACATCCGAGAGGTATCGTGTTACTTAGTTACTGGGTTAAATTGTGGTTAGATAGTTAGTTACTTTATGTAAAAATTGGGACTCAGCGGCATCCGGTTAGGCTGGA
Organism: Anorthoa munda; assembly: GCA_945859665.1. Taxonomy (NCBI): domain Eukaryota; kingdom Metazoa; phylum Arthropoda; class Insecta; order Lepidoptera; family Noctuidae; genus Anorthoa; species Anorthoa munda. The sequence goes on along the minus strand of OX243904.1, from coordinate 23,651,541 downwards.
TGGAAACAACCCAACATAACTGGGCAAACAGTTTTTTTTCTGTTGTCTTCTGCAACGAGTCCTAGGACTATGAGCAGGATTGCTTTAGGATATGTTGGTACAGAGCGGTTCCTCCAGTGAAATTTCTCTCTTTATATTCATGACGTTATATCCTTCTTGCGAGGTCCATTACAGCTTTTTCAACCGCCTTTTATGATGAATAGGAAAAAGGCTAGCCAGATTGTTCTGTGTTCTGATTTAAACCCAAATCGTCGTGTTTCCAGAGACGTGGCCCGCTACGAGTTCACGCACGCCGTGCTGGGCGGCGAGCACAACGTGTGGCGCGGGCAGCTCGTGCCGCGCCAGAGACGTGTGGCGCTCATCTGCCGCACCAAGCCCAGGCCGCAAGACGGCCCGCCTGATGATGACGTCACCAGCTACACGCAGCAGGCCACGCCGCCCGGGAACCTCAACCCCACCCCCAGCCCGTAGTGCTACCTGCGAGGCCTACCGTGACCTAAGGCTGGCGATGGTCGATTGTAAGGTCCATAGTAAAATCCCCTGGAGTGCAAATACAATCAAGATAATGGTTTACTTAGACAGTGGTGCCACAAAAATGCGTCGAATGACTTCGCGGTAAAATAGATAGTGGTAATAAGGAATTTATAAAAGCCATATCGCGGTCACTATGTAACGACTTCGCTGTCCAAGTTGCACAGACAGTCAGCACTCGATGTACTAACGACTCTTCCTTACCGAGGCATGCTGAGACATGTCTACTATCTAACACATCCCTGCATTAATGTCTAGCACACATGTTTTTGAGATTTGCATTTTCGTTTCAATCCTCCATAAACTATAGACTATTGTGACCATAATGCGAGTTTTAATCATTATCGAACGCTAATAAACTTTCGCAATTACAAATGGAAGTTTATGTGAACCATCGAGTACCTAGGTACATATAAAAACTAGCAATAAACCCTCAGTGTGCTTATTCAGAGTTTTTTTTAACTTACTTGTGATAACGTAAACGATCTCAGTTTTTACTCACCGTCAATCGCGTTAACGTAAACCTCAATTTGTATAGAAACTGGATAAGAGCCGTCTGGTGGCGGTAAGGAGAAACCTCTTTTTTTGTATACATTTTGACATAAGAGATTGTTTACGGTATCACGAGTGAGTACGTTAAAAAACTGACAGATAACTGTTTATTGCTCATAGACAAAATTTGACAAACTTTTATAATTTTTTTTCGTTTTAAATACGAGGCAATTGGCTAATTTGTGAATTTGGTGAATGCCACTCTTTATTTTGTATTGTGCGTTTAGTTTGTGCAGAATAAACAATTTTTCTTTCTTTTCTTTCTTTCTTTCTTTCACTAAGGCCTCAGAGGCCTTAGTGCGAGTTTTTACTCACGCTCAATCGCGTTAACGTAAACGTCAATTTGTGTGTAAACTGGATAAGCGCCGTCTGGTGTCGGTAAGGAGAAACTCCTTTTTTTGTATACATTTTGACTTAAGAGATCGTTTACGTTATCACGAGTGAGTACGTTAAAAAACTCGGAATAAGCATACTTAACAGTGACCATAGGATGTGTTATTAGAACTTTGAAACAGACAAATATTTATTGAATTAGCAAGTGACTGTACTCACAGTATTAGTTACGTGCGACCCTTTCCTTATCTATTGTGATATTACTACCTAGTTGACTTAAAGTATTTTTCCACGATTATTTAGTGTTGTAATGTTGTTATAATAAAGTATTATTGTTGAAGCCTGCTGGTTTGAATCAAGCCTTTTATAGACATTTATAGTGCGTTTTTCGGCTGTCAAAATCTGAGACCAGTCTTGTCAACGAGTAGCGTGTTACCCAGTTAGGGCGATTACGCACTACGTCCGATCCGAATCCGTGATTTCAGTGCCGAGTTCTATCCGAATGAAAATGTTCGGACTAAGTTCGGATGTAGAGCGTTACCTCCCCTACAAGAAATACTAAGGCTACTTCGGTACTGAAATTTCTCGGATTCGGATCGGATGTAGTGCGTAACCGCGTACTGGGTTGTGAAACTCAAGATAGGCAGTTGTTTCAAGTAAAATAAAATTATTGATTATAAATCTTTTTTAATCCAAGCTTTTTTCATATTCTTCTCAGCAAACCCTTTCATTTGATACCCATATCATGGCAGTACACAAAAAACTAACCAGTGCGCCATCTTGGGCCGTCCGCCATATTGGATTTAGAATGACGTCACTTAGCAACCATGCATTGTTACATGTATGTAAAATCTTAATCGGTGGAGGTTAACCGCTTTAAAATTCAGTTGCAAGATTTCACCCGAACACACTTACATACATACACTGCAAGTTAAAAGCTTGTAAAACACAACTGGTATAGTGCCCGGCACGTACGTTGCCAAGGTTTTGGCGTAGTGAGAGTGATTTCGCGCATATTCCGCTAACTGACCAATCCCCACATAGAGCGAACGGAACGTGGACGCGACACGATTGGTCATTCAATCCTTATGTCAACTGACCAACCAATCGCGCGCTCGGAACGGTCCTAAACGTTCCCCGCACCCCGCTTCACTACCAAAGATACCTAAAAAACGACTTCTGCGCATCTTACTACTCTTGCCAACTTACGTGCCGGGGATTGTACTTAGCTGCATTCGCAATTGGGTTGTTGAATTTAAAAAAAAATACGATTTTTTAAATTTATTTTGAAACTTTACATATCATAAATTATATTGTCGTTGCAAAAATCTCTTAAATATTTTTTTTCAATTTATTATAAGCAATTGAAAATCGATAAAATTTTAAAAAGAACCACCTGTCTACGAACGGGCCATGATTGGTCGCCATGTTGGTGACGTCATAACGTTCAAGGAATTTCACCATAGTACAGTGTCACGTAAATTTACTAAAAATATCCGAAAATTAGTGCAAAAATATTATTTATAACAGCAAATTTTATTTAGACATGTGTGATAAAGGATTCATAAAGGCAAATTTCGAAAAGATATCCATCTGATGGACGATTTGGAAAAATTGAGCTTAATTAAAGTAATCGTAATGAATATTACGCAATAGTGGACCGCGACCGGTGTTTGTCATTGTTGTTCATTGTACACATTACATTTAGAAACATAATTGTCATAATGTAATTGTTGTTACATATGGGTAGGTGATATTCGTGTAAAATAAAAAGCTAACAAACACGATTGGCGCGCAACTTCGACTTTAGATATCAAAAAACTTCATAGGTACCACTAAATATTATACAACCCGAAATCTGTGGAGCCTTTATTTTATTTATTTTTTGCATAACATCCTTAAAATTTTCGGTATTTTTTATTATTTGCATATCCCTTTATAATATTAAACACAAATATCTATATAATATAATTACAAACACTAAAAAACTTTGTAGAACAAAAACGTGAAAATATTAATTCGGTACATTTTCAAATATCTCTTAAATGCGTCGACCGATTTTCACAATTCAAACAGAAATATTATTTTTACGCCTATATCCGTCATTTAAAATTAAAATAATGAATATATCTCCATAAACAAAAAATCATGTTTTCAAGTTACGTAATTATACTAAAATGTCAACTTTGCTCGAAAGTTCCCTTAAAAATTTACTTTTCTCAATCTTTAATGATCAAATTAAGAGTTTAATCAGAATCTAATACTAAATTTGAACAAGATAACAACATAATTAACATATTCTAATTGGAATCTAGTTAGACATAGAACATTTCTCAAAACTTTAGTACAGTTTGCTAGGTTGGGTATTGCGCGAATCACATAATAATGGGGAGTTATTTGTAATATTCGTACATAATGATGTGAAGCAAGCACGATAACTTTTAAGGTTCGATATTTATGATCAATGTATTCGATATTCATCAATATATTGACGATAATAACAAGATGGAATTGGTTATAAGTCAAAACACTGTATAAGCTATGTGCCACAATGAGTAGAAATGAACGTTGTGACGTCACACGGGCTCGGCTTTGTTCGGAAAACTGTCGGGGTGTTTTCGGTACTGCATTCAAAAAAATATTTTCGATTGGATTTTACTTTGTAATTACAATGAAAAAAAAAAAACTAAAAATAGTTTTCTATGAAAACTTATATATGATCTTTCCATTTATTACAAAAAAAAAGTTGGTTCAACAAACCAATTGGGCAAAGGCAGATTTATTGAAGCATCAGTAAATAAAACACAATCATGGAAATAAACATTGATATATTTGAATTTTACAATAACTAAACGAAAAAAAGAAAGTTAGCCATACAAATATTATATATGTACTTACATTTTTATAAAATAAATGTATTATCATCTAATCTTATACAATACGCCTGTCCCAAGTAGGATAGGTAAGAAATATTTATACATTTATATAATAAAAAACAGGCACTTTTTATCAATCTATACTCTATTTGCAATAACATTATATGTGTTTCCAAATCTTTTTACAGTCCATTCAACCGATTTTGAGTTCTATCCCGTAAACATAAGGAGGACATAAAAAGCATAAAGCTGTTACTAAAACCAAATGTTTACTACAGCTACCATTTGTCGTATCACCAACGCAATATAAGTCAAAATCGGTTGAACGGGCTTTAAAATGGGCTAATTTAAACGTTTAATGTTATGGCAAATGCTACTTAAGTAACTAAAATAAAACCTATTAGCATGAGCGGATCTAGCCTTTATTTGTGCCAGAGAAGGAGTGTGTTCAATTTATATCAATGAGAGTGCCGGATTAAAATTAAATTCTTGGTAAAACTTGGTGGTTTTAGGTTCAAAACAGTGCATTTACAAAATAGTTTTCGTCAATGTAACGAAGAATTAAGAGAAACTGGGTGCAACAGCCAGCAAAGCAAGAACGTGCCCTGCCCCCTGGATCCGCCTATGCCTGCAAGCCAAAGGCTTTAACATTGGCTTACATAGGGACTCATTTAGCAGATAACTGCCTACAGGTAGCCATTTGCTAAATATTTGACACTTAGCAGAATAATCCCAGTTAGCGTGAGTAACTAGCTCCATTGCTAGGAAAGCTAATGCCAGTAGTCAATCAAAACATATGATAAGTGTGTACGCGCATAAGTCCTGTGATGGATGCTACTCCATATTTATGGTGTACTTGTCTCTGATCATACTTTTAAGGATCACAGGCGCGATGTTTTGTTACGTTGCTGCAACAATGTTAAACTTAAAAACTGCCTCACTTAAAAAAACGCAGAGTAAAGTTACAACTTAAGCTTCAGATTTACCACGGTTTTTTCAATAGGGTAGTTTACTGAAAATTAGTTTTTTGTCCGTCAGTTAGAATAAAAAAACCGGTCAAGTGCGAGTCGGACTCGCGCACGAAGGATTCCGTACCCAGGGTGGCATCAATAAAAAATATCGGACACGTATTTTTTCTTTTGACACGTAAATAAAAAGTGACGATGATGGCGTTGAAATATCGTGAAACGTCTCGCCGCTAGTACACTTTATACTACCTTAGTGACGTCACAAGGCAGTATAAAGTGCATGTATTTTTTTCTTTTGACACGTAAATAAATAGTGACGATGATATAATTCGTTGAAATATCGTGAAACGTCTCGCCGCTAGTACACTTTATATTACCTTAGTGTCGTCACAAGGCTGTATAAAGTGTGCCCCACTCATGAACTTTGATGTGTTTTAACTTTGTAATTTTTTATTGATTTGGTAAAGCAAAAAACACGTGTCCAATATTATTGGATAATCTCACTGACGGACTAAATAGAATTATCATTTTTATACCCAGAAAACATCCATATTGGCAACACGTTTATTAACAAGATATATTTCCGAGCACAGCGGCTCCGCGACGCAAGTGATTCGCGGAAAAAAAAGGTCCTAAGCGTTGTGTAACACGCATTGTTACTATCAACGTGACAGTAGCGAGCGCTGCGATCGAAATGATTGTACTCAAACGCATAAGCGTTTTACATGTCGCTTAGGACTTTCTTTCCGCGTATTATCAGCGTCGCGGAGCCGCTTTGCTCGGAAGTCTACCTTTATCATGAGCACAGAGCTGAGGGTTACTGTGACCGGCATGCGGCCGCTCAGTGCATGTCGATGTCGGGCTTGTGGTCCTCGAGCTCTGTGTCGTCCTCGTGGTAGTGCGCGTCGTCCAGCTCCTCCACCTCCAGGTACTCCACCTCGCCTTCCATGTCTTCTCCCTCCTGAGACTCGTTGCCTTCCTCCTGGGACACCACAGGACAATATCTTAATTACATATTACAATTACCTTCTAATGATTTACATAAATATCCTTCCACCCCTCTTTATCTCAAGGATCGTTTTCAGTTTATCTGCGATTCCCACACAAAATCCCTGAGGTCATCAGATAACTTGCGACTTAAAATGCCAATGCATTCCACAACTTTCATGGATAAATCTTTTACAGTCCAGGCTGCTCGTCTGTGGAATGCATTACCTGACACAATTAAACGTGCTCAGTCGTTGTCTGTGTTTAAAAGACTCATCTAGGAGCATTACTTGTCGCTGTAATCGTACTCTTAGTATTTAAACAGACTTTGTCTATGATTGTCATACGTCATTTATTTTCACGTCTTTTATACTAAATATCTTAGATAAAGTACCTAAAGATTAAGCCCTGGCGTGGCCGCACATGAGACAGCAATAGTTAGTTCTGGTGTTACAACAAGAACACTACAACCCACCATCGCACTGACACTTATTATCTATAAATAACCCAAATTCCTTGTCTCAATTAACACATAATACCACGAAATCACAGAAAATTAAACAAAACCGAGTTTGTTTGTCAAACCTGCCATTGTATTAGAGTTTGACAAACAACAGAAACCAGCCACGGTGACAAAGACAAAAAATAATCTTTTGTCCTTATTATTTACATGGAGCTGCCAATTAGCCATCTCGCTCTATCAATCAAGCTCATTTTAAGGCTTAATCTATAGGTACTTTATCTAAGCTAAATATGTATGTATTTATGTATCTATTATATATATATCTATTTGTGTTTTTATTAAGTATTATTGTATCGTTATATTCATTGTTAGTATTGTTACACCCCTGACAACCCCATGTCATGTCCAGGCAGTCACTATCCATTCCAGGTTGCCTGGAAGAGATCGCGGAATGCGATAAGACCGCCCGTTGTATATTTTTAGTTTAAGTCTCTTTTGTTACTGTATTTTCTGGTTTACAATAAAGAATACATAAATAAATAAATAAAGAGTAAATAAAAAACATAGGAACGCTAAATCAATGACAACATGTGTTAGAGACGATATCTATACTAATGTTATAAAGAGGTAAAGCTTGTGAGTTTGTGACGTCGTTTGGGGTAATCTCTGGATCTACTGAACCGATTTTGAAAATTCTTTCACCAGTTGAAAGCTACATTATTCCTGAGTGTCATAGGCTATAATATATTTGAAAAAAAAAATTGAGATCCTTATGAAAATTGCAATAATGTAACCCAAAGTAGCAAAATGTTGCCTATAAAATTCATTCTTTGGCGTGCGCTGAGAAAACTATGAATGATACATAAAAATTATAAGGTAGGCAAGGTAGGTAGGGTAGGTAAGTAGCCACTTGACGGGAGCGAAGCCGCGGGAGTCAGCATAAATATATATTTTAATATATATTTTTTGCGTGGAGAAATGCTCATGCATACCGCGCTACCACGGGGAGATAGCGCAGTTATATGGGAGTCTAACCCACTAAAACTCCACGGTGTCTTCCTGTACCAGGGGGGTGTCACTCCGCAGTTTAGGTACGATCGGCCGGCGGTACCCTCTAGAGGGAATAACGCATTAGGTTGCCGCTTACCGCTCGGCTCGCACGTTATTAATTCTATGATTTATGCAGCAAAGAACAATGACTTCTAAACGTACTTCTAAGGCCTTTAAAAGATATTGTTATGTTTACGGGTGTTTAAATAAAGCAAAGAACAATGAATCGTTATTAAGTTTTCTTAAAGTACCGAAAGATTTTGAAAGGTAAGCTATTTTGTTGTACCTATTTAAATCATTACATAAATACTCTGTAACAATCGGTAGTAGGTGCATAATGAGTACGAGTTTTGTATAAAAATTTAAGCATTTTGGTGTTCCTAAAAGAATGAATAGGTGTGTGAAATACTAATAATTATATATAATAATTAGGTACCTACCTACTTAGATATTTTAGATTTTCGTGTTGTTCACAAATATAATTTGATTTCTTTTTTTATTGAATAGTTAACGTTTTGTTAACATAAAAATAAACGCTTTAGATCCAGTTTAAAATAAATTATAATTGCCTAAGTAAGTAGTTACCTACTTAGCCTAAGAATTTACCAATAGCCTGAGTAAGTGTACGCACTTGTTAACGTTTGTATATAAAACTAGGTACTTACTTATACCTAACGAACAAAAAAAAAAAATTTCCTAAGAGTTTTTCAAGCCAACTTTAAATAAACTAACAAAACATATCACTAAAGAATAAACAAAGAGGTAGGTACCTATACTCAATTTGAAATAACATTAGACGTCTTTACAACTCGTTTTACAGTCCGTTCAACCGATATTGTGTCCTATCTCGTACACATAAGGATGATCTAAAAAGCACAAATTTGTTACCAAAACCAACTGTTTACTACATCTTCCATTTGTCGTATCACCAACGCAATAGAAGTCAAAATCGATTGACCGGGCTGTAAAATAGGCTTATTTAAATGTCTAATGTTATAGTAAATGAAGTTTAGGTAACCTAGTTTTCATTTGTTAAGTACCTAACAAAATGACGGTCTATAATATTCATTGTCTATCTACCTACTTGACCGTGTAACCATAGGCATCAAACATAAGAAAGATTACGCGGTCAAGTAGGTAGATAGTGGACGTAAGCGAAAGCGGCAAGTCGACAACCCTTACGAGCCGAGTCAAACCGCGCCAGACAGCGACGGAGATACGCGTTAGAAGAGAGCGGCAACGTTTAGGTGAATATCACGTTAGGCACTGAGCGCTTATGTGAGCTGAATTGCACTTTGTTGCTTGCTTGCAGGAGTCTCTATTTCAATGAATTATTGCACGAAGTGACTCTTCTGTACTTGTACTATTATTTATTCTGTGCCTGTACCGCGTATGGCGGGCACCGGGTTCTCATAAATTACCTAAGCATTAGAACATTAGCGCTCTATGTTTTTTTTTTTTTTTATATATGCGCGTCAATACCCAGCTCCATCACTACCATTGAAAAATGGTTAGAGGGTGAACTTGTAATGAAATAATGCTGTACCTGTATGGGGCGCTGGAAGTGTCGCGGCTGGCGGTGCACGCGCGCGTGGCGCTTCATGGCGGCCACCGAGCCGAACCTGCAAACACAAAAATATGCTTTCTCAAACATGCTTGGAAATTTGACCATTATTTTGACAACCTTCTTCGAGATAAATTGCAGTACTGGCCAAATACATGCGAGCTAGATACATGGATTTTCATACAACTTTTGCCGGCCGGCGCCGGCAAAAGTTGTATGAAAATCCATATCTGTCGTGTTTAGCGGCCAAATAAATTCCATAGTAAACTCATATCTGTCGTGTTATTTAAAAATGGAACTATATTTTACTCCGAAAAATGGCAATTTATCAAAAGGTTTTATTTAAATTTCGAACTGGCTTGCAAATAGAAAGCTGTTTATTGAAAAAAAAAAACAAATGGAAACTTTAACACGCATTGCGATTTTTATTCGCACGGATTTTTCTAGTATTATGCCCGCGCGAATTTTTTACCGCAATGTGTGCTTCATACAATTCCATAGGCCGCAGAATGGGCGGGAAAAAAAGCGCGAATAAAAATCGCAGTGCGTGCTTAGCCTAACGCGGGAAAAATTATTGTTGTTAGTCATTTATTTTGAAAATTAGTTGTATTTGACAAAATGAGTGGGTGGGTGGTGGGTGTTTTCCACTGAGGGAGTGGGCGTGAAGGCCCCGTTGTAAAGGCGGGCGGTCGTCGGCGGAGGACTGGACGTAAAGGCTTTGCTGGTTTCCCAGTCCTCCTCCACTCAGACGATGCGGGAGTGCCGCTGGGTTATTTTAGTGGGAATACCGGGTCATCCCGGGGAGTCCCACATAGCCCCCCCATTCCCCCAATGGGCGGGTATGCGTAATGCATTTTATCACAACGAGATCAAAAAAAAAAAGGGTGAGTCAGGTAACAGCTATTACCGACTGTACATTATTATAAAGTTGATATTCGCTTAATCGGATATCATTATGTAAAATAAACTGGAAGACAGAGTATACTGACGTGCGTCCGCAGTCATTGCACGTGGCGGAAGCGGCGGGCGGGGCCTCCCGCGCGGGCGCGGCGGGCTCGTCGGGCTCGTCCGCGGGCGCGTCGTGCGTGTGGCACTTGCGGATGTGCGCCATCAGGTTGCTCCTGCAACGTGCAACGTGCAACGTGCAGCGGACTTATTGCTCACCAATAACAACATATTATTCAGTAGAAGTTCTTCAAGTGGACGGATGGACAAATTCTTTACTATGAAGAATAACGAAAAACAGAGTGCCGTATCTCATTGCTTCCCAGAATTTGATCCTAATTACCGACACTATCCGGTATAACAATACAGTTTTTTTTTTTATTAACTGTTTCAAATACTGTTTTTCTATTTGTATTTATCAAAATCGGGCCCGAATCTCTTTAGTGTTTTTCGCTATTCCTCTAATTTTAGATTAGGCATAAATTAACGTTAAAATAACTAACACTCGCGGTGCATTTGCAGTTAACAACCCAAGCGTGTTCCAAAAGCCAAACGATGTAGAACTTTATAAAACACGACGGTTCGGCTTTTAGGTAGGTAAAAACACACAGAATGTGTGGTTCAGCTGTTCGGTTGGTAAAAACACACAGGATGGTTCGACACACACGTTTATGTTTATAATAATAAAAAAGAGTAACGAAACATACCTGGTCCCAAAGCGCAGTATACAGCCGTCGTAGCCACAGACGAACTGCTTGGCCTGGCGGTGACGCAGCAAATGCGCGGAAAGCAGCTCGGGCGTGTCGCACGTGCGGAAGCATTGCGGGCACACGTGCGGCGCGCGCGAGCTGCGTCCGTGCAGCGCCGCGCAGTGCGCCGCCAGCGCCGCGCGGTCCGCCAGCAGGAGGCCTGTGATACACGGGTACTTAGCACAGGAGAACTGGCACTAACTCCGTCCCATCGGGCTACGAGACTGAGGGAACAGGGAGTGCACCTGTGATGGCGCCCAAACTTGTATACTATAATTTCTCCTGGGCCATGGCTAGTCTCCACTGAGATCCGGTCTGGAGGATTACTACTCACTGCATGCGGGGCATCGCGGCGGGCAGGAGGCCTCGTGGCGGCGCAGGTCGGCGGCGGCTGGGTGCGCGCGGCCGCACAGCGCGCAGCACAGCGCGGCGCCGCACAGCGAGCCCGCGTGGTCGCGCAGCGCGGCTCTGGTAGAGAACTGCGCGCCGCACGTCCAGCATGAGTGCAGCGCGTCCTCCGCGTGCGTCGCGCAGTGAGTGCGGTACTCCGCCACGCGCTGCACAACAATAACAACAGCATTAGACACCCGCAACAACAACAAAATGATGACCCCTCCTTTACACTTTGCCTATCGCTACTCTAGACCACAAGTGCAGCTGGCAAACCCACATGCGAACGCACAGACAGTGCGGGAAAACACCAGTTGTTTCTCCAACACGTACCACGAGTGCTAACTACGCACATCGCGTGTTTTGCTACTAGTCCAAGATCCCAGACATTCCTGAAATCTTTCTACACAAAACCTGTGGAATTGAGTAGTGTTAGTGTGTATTTTGAACGGACGCATTTTTGCTGGCTTGGGCCGAGGGTCAATTTACAGGTGCTAAGGGTAAGTACGCAAAAACATTACACACTTTTAATAAAGTCTGAGCGCTGATTGTATGTATGATTTACAGAACATTGATAAATAATTAATAATAGTTCATGTCTGATGAGTAAATGTAAAAATCAATGATAAAGCAGCCAATCAGTTAAGTTTAGAAAATATTCTCATCTGAAATTGTTATGTACAAACTATTCCGTAGAGGATAACCATGGTCTTATACCACCTACCGTAACAAAACATTCTGCAAAGTGGATTTTTCAGTGGTCAGGTTTTAGTTTTTGAACTTATTTTTTTATAAACATTTAAAGCAAACCATTTTACCACTTAATAATATTATACAAGTTTATCTAAATTTGTAAAATATTAATACTTGCATGTTTATATCAACCTCAATAACTCTTATCAGATGTAAAACCTAAAAGAACAAAATAATAATAAAAACACAACATGTGTGTTTCCAGCACTGGAGAAACAAAACACAACAGGTGTAGTTTCAGCACTGGAGAATCAAAACACAACAGCAGCCGTATTGCGTAAGTGAATACGGCTGGGTTTGACCGCTATCAATCGTCCAATCACACAGACGGAAATCCACATCGCGTCATTCATCTCTCATGTGATTGATCTCTCATTGATTTGATAGCGGTCAAACCCTTCGCCTTGCCAAATTCACTTGCGCAATTCGGCTGCAGTTGCGATTTCAGCACTGGAGAATCAAAACATGTGTGTTTTCAGGACTGGAGAATTAAAACACAACAAGTATGTTTTCAGCACTGGAGAATCAACAGTTGTGTTTTCAGCACTGGAGAATCAAAACACAACAGCTGTGTTTTCAGCACTGGAGAATCAACAGATGTGTTTTCAGCACTGGAGAATCAAAACACAACAGGCGTTGCAGGCTCGCTCCAGGTCGTCGTCGTTAGCAGCGGCCGGCGTGTCGCGCTTCATCATGATGATATAACAGCCGACTTACCTGGAAGGACAGCGGGCAAACGGAGCACTGGTACACAGAGTCACCGCGAGCGTTGCGGGCTCGCTCCAGGTCGTCGTCATCAGCAGCAGCCGCAGCGGCCAGCGTGTCGCGCTCCACCATGATAATGTCCTCCTCGGAGTAGGCGCCGCCTGCGCCCGCGCCCCCCACCACGATAAACACGTCAATCTTCTGTGTCAGCTCGTGAAGTCTGTCATACACAGTTATTTCAATAAAAAACTAGCAAAAACTAGTCAATTTTATTTCATAGATGAAAGATAATATAATATAGTAAAAATTATATACAGTATTATTGTAAATTGGAAATACAAGTCAAGTTATTCAAGTTAGTTAAGCAGCATAACATACACAAGACGTATGATTGACCTGCTAAGTTTGAATTATAAAAATCTGAAGAATCGATAATAGCTTACATACTAACATCTAATGCTCAAGTTAATTTCTGTTGGTACATAGACTTTATACTTTATATATTTTTTTAATTCTAGCCTCTTTCTGATAAGTTTTTGTAAACTTTTGAACTGATTGTATTCTTATTCTCTCTTATTGGTTTAACAAATCAAAATAAACAATGTCAGACAAATGGCAATCACTGTTCTGAACACTTTGTTTATAGAAGTATTATGTATGAGTTGGCTCACCTCCTCCGCAGCGCTCGGATCTTCTCGCTGAGGGGCGGTGCCCCACGCGAGGACAGCGTTGTGCTGAACTCGTAAGACTCCAGAGTGCGCCGGATGCAATCGCCACAAAGCCGTCCTTCAGGTACCACCTGTCAACAAATACATGGAGTAGCGGAATGCTTTGACCAACAATAAATATTTAAGTCCGTTCCTGCCTGTCTTTAATATTATATTGAACTGCCTACTCAGTTGAACCATGACGATGCTATTTTACAATGTTGTACTAACAAATCTGGCCAAGTACCAATATGGATTTTTTTGATTCAAAATTATGTTCTATCTTTGACATCGCTGACAATAGTGATGGAAAAAGTTGTGAGGAGACTGGACTACTTAATATTTAAGTTTGAAATCACCAACTCGCATTGAGCAAGCGTGGTTAATAATGCTCGTAAGTCGATCAGAGACTCCTTTGATTGAAAACCTAGCCAGAGTACTACTTTGATGGTTCCCGCTTAAAGTATAGGTTATAAAATTGTTTTGATTATGAACCGACAAAAACAGTTTGTTTCTTTACCTTGCTGGAGTTAAGGTGCACAAGCATAGTGCGTAGCGGCACCTGCAGGGGCGGAGCGCCCGCGTCGTGCTCCTCCGGCGACAGAAGCTCGCCGCCGGCGCTGCCGCAGATGCAACACATCTCCATTTCCACCTCAATTTTCATCACTTCTGCTGTCATGGTTCACCAATTAACAATTTTACTCTGGGTTAGCTATTTTAATTTAGAAACTACAACGCCACGGCTTCCAACTGTTTCAACAAACAACACACACAAGCTGCATCACTTCAGTTTTGTTTGACATTGATTGACAAGTATTTTTTTTTTATTTGGCACAGACAATCTTTATTCGGCAATTTTTTTTCGTCCGTGCAGAACTTGGATTGTTGGCTTTTAGTCAATGTTCGTATTCCTAATTCTATCTACATTATAAATTATAAACCAGCTGGAATTTCGTACCACATATGCAATTTTCTTTTTGTTTCTATATAATTTTCTTTCGTACACCTTAAAAAAATAATTAAGTAAATAAACAGAAACTTGTTGACTTTAGGAATCATTAAACACCTTAAGGGCTTATTACACTAAACGGTATTCAGGACCCTGAATACCAGGGCACTAAATCATTCTGAAGCAGGTCGAAATTATGAGAACCCTAACTGTCTAACATTTATTACACTACCCAAAATTAGATTTTAAGGCCCTGAATACCGTGTAGTGTAATAAGGCCTTTAGATAAAGCACCTTTACAGCTTGGCCAGAAAGAGTAGAAAAAAATTGAGGTCGCCACTATCGTTTATATGGTATCATTTATACTATAACATAAAAGAATTTGATACTTGAAGTATTTTTAAAGATAAATCAGAATGGGGAAAATCGTTAAATCAGATGCTAATTTTTTTTTATTTATCTAACTGGTAAATAAAAAGGATAAAATTTCCTTTATGGGCCGCTGATTTGGAAGTTCATATTTTTTGTATAGGTAGTACTCATAAAAAGAAAGCTTTTTACAAATTTTCAAGACTCGGAAATTTTATGTTTTTTTGTATGTTTTTCGGGGAGAAAAAAATAAAAATCAGTCCAAGAGCGAGCGAAGCGAGCTCGGGAGCTTAGGGCAACCCGACACGGATAGGTTAGGTTCGAAGGAGATGACGGGAGCTGAAGTGAGCGAGCAAAGCGAGCGAACTCAGCTCCCATCATCTCCTTCATGTTAGGTTACTTTAGACCCTGCAGACAGAAATAGGAGCCCCGCGCAGCGGGGCTCCGTCGAGTTTGTTGCTTAAATAGTAATCTAAACTTTAACCATGGATATCTCCATAACCATGGGGTTCCGTGGGGTAGGGATAGTACAGTGAGGTAGCCCCTTTACCCCCCCTCCCTCTGCGCCCCTTAAATCGATGGATATTTATGGAAATTTCAATTCTAACCTGGAAACTTTAACCATGGATATCTCCATAACCATGGGGCTCCGAGTAGTGGGAATAGTACTGGGGGGTAGCTACACCTCCCCCCCTCCCCCCACCAACCTCCCTGTGCCAAAAATCGACGGCCCATAATCGAAATTTTAACCAATAAAAAACCTAGGAGAGTAAAAACATCTTTATTATAGTTACAATATATTTTCTAATCACTATCTAAATATTCTACACCCGACTCTATGCTTGGCTGTTGTTGCAATTTTGCGTTCGTTTTTATTGTCTTCGTTTATATTGCGTCGAACAGTGCTTTCTGATTTTCCTGTAATCAAAATAAAACATTAATGAAGAATGATGTGCGTGACGATCAAAAATTGCAGTCGCTCTATACAAAGTCACTTTGTCAAAGTACTTTACCTATGTAAACATAACCTCTAAAATTAAATAAAATCCAAAAAAACTTCGATTATATGGTATATTTTAAAGACCAAACCGACTTTAATTGTAACTTAGATCATGAACTATGTATATTACGTAAAATTAGATTGAATAAATACCTGTCATATCATTAACTCGTTTGTAAAGGTCATCCAATTCTCTTAGAAGTTTTCCGGCATGATATTCCTCCAAACACCTCTTAAAAACATTGTAAATAACTTCTCTAGCACCACTTTTTATCGTCTTTCCCATTTTCAATAACAATTCACCGACTAATACGTTTAATATCTACCAAAAATCACATTATTTCACAAAACACTTTTATTGTTTTGGTAGTTTGACTGATGTTTGACATTTCTTTCATGTTGCCATGTGTAGAAAAAATTAGTTCACATTTATTTAATTTCTACTCTTTCTGGCCAAGCTGTATCTTATTATCTAAAGGGCTTATTACACTACACGGTATTCAGGGCCCGACAACCTATTTTAGGGTAGTGTAATAACTGTTAGGGATTTAGGATTCTCATAATATCGACCTTATTGCTTCGGAATGAAGGGCTTATTACCACCTTTATCTTATTAGATTAATTTAGCAGAGCCAATGGAGTTGGCTAATAAGGAAAAACTATTTTTAGCAGGAAAAACAACGTGTATTATATTTTACATAGATATAAAAAGTGCAGTGACAGATAATTTAAATAGCTGTCAAAACAGTAATGGCCAGGGTGTACTATTAGAATAAAAAGGTTTTAACACCTCCCCGTAATACGGACACCCTGTATAAGGAATAAAATTTACAGAGAATTTACAAAAAATAAACATCATATCAAAGTTCACTGTACACTTAACACTAACACACAAGAAAAATAAACGTACATACCTAACTATTACTCACTATATAAAACACAACTATATACATACCAACAAATTTAAAACACTGTACAAAACCTACACTAAAGTAAACCTAAGAGATTTGCACATCTAGCATGCTTAATCCTTGGTAAAGGTTTTGTGAGGATATCGGCAATGTTATCATTACTTGGTACATATTTCAGGGTTAGGTTGTGATGTGCAAGTGAGTCTCGAATGAAATGGTGTTTAATGTCTATGTGTTTAGTGCGTGCGTGATATGTGTTGTTGTGGGCCAGTTTAATTGAGCTTTGATTGTCTGAATGAATGACGATAGGATGAATGATGGCGAATATTTCTGAAATGAGCGATTTTAGGTATATTGCCTCCTTGCAAGCTTCCCCGAGAGCCATATACTCAGCTTCTGTCGTGGAAAGAGCGACTGTGCGTTGCTTGCGCGCTTCCCATGAGATGGGAGCTCCACTCATTAAGAATATGAATCCTGTGAAGGATCGCCTATCTATAATATTATTCCCATAGTCCGCATCGGCATATCCTGTTGGATAGGACTGACCTGGTTTGTATGACAGTTTGAGGTGTATAGTCTCCTTTAGGTATCGAAGAACTCTCTTAGCTGCTCTCCAGTGCACCTCCCCGTAATGTACGTTGAATTGAGACAAGTACGAGACAGCATGTGCAATGTCTGGTCGTGTACATATGGAAACGTACATTAATGAGCCGATAAGCTCTTGATAGGGGACTTCAATATTTTCCTCTTCTTTGTCAGGTAACGAAAGTTTAAGGCCGGGTTCCAATGGTGTAGTCACGGGAATAGCGTCATTCATGCCAAACTTGTGTAACAGTTTTTGTATATACTTGGTCTGATCTAGAGTTATGAAACCTTCTTTTTGGATAACTCTCATTCCGAGACAATCCTTAAGGGGACCTAGATCTTTGACAGAGAACATTTTCTTGAGATCATTCTTGAAATTCTCTTTCAATTTAGCATTATTGCCAAGCAAAAAAAAGTCATCAACAAAAACTGCGACAACGAGGAAGTCATTGCCTTCTCTTTTATAGTAGAGGCAGTGTTCTGTCGTGGCTTGAGTTAGGGACAATGTTTCCATTGCTTCACACACCTTTTTGTTCCATTGGCGTGGAGCTTGTTTAAGGCCATAAATTGACTTCTTGAGAAGACATACTTTGCCCTTTGGATCTGTTGAGAAACCTTCAGGTTGTTCCATATAAATCTCCTCGTCTAAGTCTCCATTTAAAAAGGCAGTCTCCACATCAAGGTGTTCTACTTGCAAGTTGTTTTGGACAGCAACTGCTATTAATAGCCGTACTGAAGACAGTCTAGCAACAGGAGAAAAAGTTTCGCCGTAATCCACACCTGCTACTTGGGTGAATCCTTTTGCTACTAACCTGGCTTTGTATTTAGTTACCTGTCCACTTGTGTCCTTTTTAATTTTAAATACCCATTTACTCTTTGTAGTTTTCCTATCGGAGGGTCGGTCAACTAGGATCCATGTTCCATGCTTCATTAATGAATCATATTCAGCCTTCATTGCTTCGAGCCATTTTTCTTTTTGGGGGTGATCTGTTATTTCTTTATAAGTCTCCGGTTCGAGGTCTGAAGTCATGAAGAGGCCACACTGACTATATCGTTTAGGAGGATGTCGTTCCCGAATAGGATATCTTCTTTCGATGGTTGGCTCTTCACTGGGTTCAGCTTCGGGAGCGCCTGGAAATACTTCAGGCGTTACGGGATCATGTATGGCTGTCGGCTGATCAGAAGATGAAATTTCAGGTAGTGTCTCTGACTGTGAATGATGCTGTGTTTTTGGAACTAGTTGCTCCTCATCTTGAATGGGTACAAGGATTTCTTGCGACTGTGGCGGGGGTAGCATCTCGCTGGAAGAAGAATTTTGTGTATCTACCGACGTCTTGTCCTCTATGAAGACAATATCTCTAGCGACTATTATCACTCGAGGATTTTCGGGGTTTATAAGACGGTATCCTTTGCTTTCTGTAGCATAGCCAACGAAAACACACTTTTGTGTCTTAGAATCCAGTTTGGTACGTTTTTCTTTAGGTACAAGAACGTGAGCTTCGCAACCAAAAACTCTTAAGTGAGATAAGTTGATTTTGTTTCCACTCCACAGTTCTTCTGGTATTTTGTTGTTCAAAGCTTGCGTTGGTATACGGTTCTTGAGATAGATGGCCGTATTTACCGCTTCTCCCCAATACGCCAAGGGTAGTTTTGAGTCTTGGAGCATTGATCGAGCTTTTTCGATTATTGTCCGGTTTACTCGTTCGGAAACCCCATTCTGTTGAGGTGTGTACGGTATCGTCGTTTGATGCACGATGCCATTTTCCTTAAGAAAGGTACACATATCGTTATTTACATATTCACGACCATTGTCCGAACGTAGGACTTTTATTCTCTCACCGGTTTGATTCTCTACTAAATGTTTAAACTCTACAAACTTTGCAAAAACTTCGGCTTTTGTTTTCAAAAGATATCCAAAAGTTTTGCGACTAAAATCATCGGTAAAAGTCAATAAGTACAAAGCTCCGCCCCATGAGTGCGTACTCATAGGTCCACATAAGTCCGAATGGATTAACTGTAGGACTTTGCTTGATTTACTTTTAGAGTTTTTAAACGGCTTTTTAGCTAATTTACCTTGTAGGCAGGGAACACACTTTTCAGTGTAGCTACCGCTGTAATCTAAACCCATTGATTTATTTCTAAGTATATCCATACTTTTTGCATTTAGATGGCCAAGGCGCCTATGCCACAGCATTGCAGACTCTTTGGTCGAAGAATACAACGCTTGTGAACTACTCAGATCCAACCTGTATATTCCATTATGGTTTGATCCTGTAGCAATGACAGATCCTGTCACTTGACATCCACCGTTTTGGATGATGCTTGCGCCTTTCGATGTAAACAAAACATCGAAGCCTTTTTTAACTAAATTGCTTACAGATAAAAGATTTGAAGCAAGGCCAGGGATATAAAGAACATCACTAATTTTATTTACACTATCGGAAATATGAATATTTACAGTACCTTTACCATGGCTTAGTAATTGCTCCTTGTTAGCAACTGTAATAGGGGTGACATGGGATGACATGTTTGCATACCAATCTTTCCTGTTACTCATATGGGAAGTTGCGCCAGAGTCAATATACCAGTCTTGAGAACCTGAGGGAGGAATGTTAGAAAAGCAGGATGAAAGTATGAATTCGGATGTATAATGTGTAGAAGTGTTAGCCGAAACATTTTTCCCTTTCTTTTGTCTAAGCTTTCTACATTGCGATACTACGTGCCCTAGCTTTTTACAATAGGTACAGAACTTTTTCTTCTCGTCCTTCGTTTGTAGCGCTGCGTTGTTAGGTCCTCTGGTGGGAGTAGCTGTTGCGGTGCGCACATCCTCTTTGAGAAGTGCTGTCACCACATTTTCCGATGAAATCTTCGTGTTGGAATGTTCAAGAGCCATGACGAGTGGATGAAATTTTTCTGGAAGTCCAGCAAGCATAATAATGCCAAGAAATTCGTCATCTACTGCTGCTCCTATTCCCTGAAGTTCTTGCTGCGTTGATAACGCCTTGTTCACATACTCTTGTATGTTTCCTGTGTAAGTATTTCCTAGGAGACTCTTCATTAAAGCTAATCTCCTTGTAAGCCCGCTGTCAGCGTAAGCCTTCTTTATACAATTAAAGGTATCGTATGCGGTTTTTGCTGACCTGATTATTGGAAACACCGACTCGTCACACGTGAGGCAAATCTTTGCTCGTGCCTTCGCGTCTCTGCGCGTGGCGATGGGATCGGCGGGATCGACCGCTTGAATCACAACGTCCCATAAGTCGACGTCTGTCAGATAGCACTCCAAACTAAATGCCCAAGTGTTGAAGTTGTGACCATTTAGCTTACTAATGCTTATTGCATTTGTCATATTGGAAGAATTTGTTACCGCTGTACTGGAATCCGCTCCTGACTGCTGCACCGTGGTGGACGTTGGAGGGACCATAACCACTTATTTATATATTAGATTAATTTAGCAGAGCCAATGGAGTTGGCTAATAAGGAAAAACTATTTTTAGCAGGAAAAACAACGTGTATTATATTTTACATAGATATAAAAAGTGCAGTGACAGATAATTTAAATAGCTGTCAAAACAGTAATGGCCAGGGTGTACTATTAGAATAAAAAGGTTTTAACAGGATTGTTGGCTTTTAGTCAATGTTCGTATTCCTAATTCTATCTACATTATAAATTATAAACCAGCTGGAATTTCGTACCACATATGCAATTTTCTTTTTGTTTCTATATAATTTTCTTTCGTACACCTTAAAAAAATAATTAAGTAAATAAACAGAAACTTGTTGACTTTAGGAATCATTAAACACCTTAAGGGCTTATTACACTAAACGGTATTCAGGACCCTGAATACCAGGGCACTAAATCATTCTGAAGCAGGTCGAAATTATGAGAACCCTAACTGTCTAACATTTATTACACTACCCAAAATTAGATTTTAAGGCCCTGAATACCGTGTAGTGTAATAAGGCCTTTAGATAAAGCACCTTTATCTTATTATCTAAAGGGCTTATTACACTACACGGTATTCAGGGCCCGACAACCTATTTTAGGGTAGTGTAATAACTGTTAGGGATTTAGGATTCTCATAATATCGACCTTATTGCTTCGGAATGAAGGGCTTATTACACTACACGGTATTCAGGGCCCTAAACTTTTATTTAGGGTAGTGTAATAACTGTTAGGAAGTTAGGGTTCCCATAATATCGACCTTATTGCTTCGGAATAATTTAGTGACCCGGTATTCAGGGTGCTGAATACCGTGTAGTGTAATAAGCCCTTAAGTTAAACACTGTCTATGATTTAAAAAAAAAACGAAAAATTAAAAGTTGTCTATTGTATGTTGTTATGTTTGGTTAGCTTTTGCGAAAAATAAATTGTGAAATTTAATCCATTTTCATCTGGAATAAAACTGATAAAACGCTATTTATTTCAAGTGTTAGTGCTACTTAAGCTATAAACATGTCGATTGGAGTTCCTATTAAAGTACTTCACGAAGCGGAGGGTCATGTAGTGACTTGTGAAACAAATACCGGTGAAGTTTATCGCGGGAAGCTGATTGAGGCTGAGGATAACATGAATTGCCAGATGACGCAAGTTACCGTGACATACAGAGACGGCAGAGTCGCTCAACTGGAGAATGTATACATCAGGGGCTCCAAAATCAGGTTCCTGATATTACCAGACATGTTGAAAAATGCTCCTATGTTTAAACGACAAGGGAATAAACCGACGGCCGGTCGCGGTAAAAGTGCGATATTACGAGCACAAGGTCAGTATTAAGGTCTCCAGCAGCTAATTCTTGAGCAAACATTTGTTTCACTATAAACAAACAGCTATTGTTTTGAAAACATTTTTGTGTTGCTATGTGTCAAGTCATTGCTCTCAAGTTGAACCTAACGTCTACTAAAATCAGTGGTATAGGCCCTGTATCCAAATTTACAGAGGCCCTTTTTACCTTTAATTAGGGTAACGTTTTTGAATTTGGGATATAAATGTCATACTTTAGGTAATGAAAGCTTTTTTAACTATCTGAAAGTTGGGTCACCCACTGGCCCGACTTTCAGATAGCTAAGTAAATTAAAGCATTCTCACTGAGATAGAGCCCAAGTCTTGCGAGTATTAAAAATGAGGCTGAACTGGAATAGGCTAATTTTTCATTGTGATTTTACTAATAGAATGTTAAGTTAGCTAGAGTTCTATAAAATTGGATCAAGTTGATGGGCCAAGTTGTCATTGGAACAAATTAAGTTACTTTTCTTTTTTTTAATCTCTTTCTGAATTTTAAGTTGTTTCTAATATTTTACTGTTTCTGCATACTTACTGACGGTTTTCATCCGCTTATATTTGTGTCCTTTTCTCTTCCTAATCCTTGGTCTACTTTTTTTTTTAAATTAGGTACATCATAATCTATTCAACCTATGATGCATGATTAATTATCAAACAGCCGATAACAGACTTAAATAAAATAGGGATGATTTCTGGGTAAAAAAGGCATTCAACCAACATACTTTGTTCAGTACCAGTAGACGGCTGCAGTAAACTTGTTGTGAGGGTACATGGGATCTTATATCTTTTGTAAAAAGTTGATAGCTAATTGCTTACTCGTCAGCGGTGGGACAAATGCCTAAACCTGTCTGTCCTTTACCTCTTTATTCTATTGTTAATAAAAATTGTTGTACAGCATGCCCTGTTTTACGACATAGGATACTTTTTACGTGTTCCCTTGTGAAAAATTTCGATAGACGAGTCTGTTGTGATAATCGAAATTTTAAGTTGGCAGAAGCTAGTTTACCATAATCATGTTTAACTTGTCATTTCCAGCTGCTGGTCGGGGCCGGGCGGGCGGGAGAGGCGGAGGGCACCGGGGCGGCTGGCAGGGCGGCTCCGGACCTTCACGACGTTAGACCTCTGTCACACCAACTTTTCTATGTGACAACAGTGATAAATATCCATCTATACTCCAGCCATTTTGAAGATACAATGTTTACTAACAAAGTAAAGCAGCATTTTTTATTAAGGCTACCCTATATGAATGTGGTATAGAATGTTGTATCTTTTGTACATCAATTTAACTGAGTTCGAACAGATGAAAGATAGTTATGTTAGGTTGGCTGGTGTCCGCAACTTCCATGTCTAAGTGTGTATTTTGCGTATGTGAATATGGGATTCCCGTCTTCCTTACTCAATCCACACCAGCTCCTCAAGGAATGCCAGCAACTATGTGGTGTTGCCAACTATCCCCTGTAACCAGTGATTACTGGGCAGCTTAGGAGCAGGTGTGCTGCTGTCTCGTCCTCCTCCATGCATGCTCTGCACAGTGGGCTGCCCATGATCCCTAAGACAAAAAGATGCTTGTTAAAAGTCCCGTGGCCAGTTGTTACCGCTGTGACTGCACATAACTGTGGTTTATTCAGTCTCAGGGCTTTCTTTGTAAAACGGCAATCTAAAGAGGGAAAGTACCTCCTTGGCCTGCCTGCACTTGCTATGGTCAGACGAAAGATAGTTTGAGAACATAAAATATCCAAGGTGTAGAAGATTAGATTAGAGCGAACCTAAAACTTTCACCGCTGCTTTCAGTTGATTGAGCTGTCAGTGCTTTGTTAGTAAATATTGTACCATCATCTTGGCCAGAGTATAAGTATAATATATCATAAGTAGGCTAGTTAGTCTTATTTTAGTTTTAAGTCCCACGTGTCTATGCTCTATCTCGACGCCCTTTTAGGCAGGGCCAACCATCCCCTCGATAAGTTTTAAACCCTGACTTAATTTTATATTGCTGGAAGCATATATAGTGTACCTATTTGTTAGTGGCCCTGCCTTAAAGTGCCTCCCTATCAAAGTGACTATAGTCACAGGGTCTAACACCAGCCAACCATATTGGCAGTCCTGTATATTGTTCAAGTGTAATAATATATTGGACTTGCAGTAAGATATTGTGGCGGTTTGTCCTCATCTTGATAAATGTATGGTGTAAATGTGTGAAGTCTTTTGTGATCAGACTGGTGTGTGTGAAGAGACAGAATAAAGTCTTTAAATTACATCCTTCTTTTAATGCTGTAAAGCAACACTAGACCTTAAGGAAATAATGTCGATAATGGTATCAAACACGTTCAGAACACTTCAATCAGTGTCAGAGTTCATTCATTGACGCGAAAGCTCAGTTAGCTGCAAAAAAGTTGGAGGTTCTTGCAAAGGTGAGAAGTTACTTCACGCCTGAACCCGCCGTTCAACTTGTATAAAGCACAAGTTCGGTCATGCATGGAGTACTGCTCACACCTCAGGGACGGATCTGCCAAATACCAGGTTGATGCCCTTGAGTCGATTGACAGACGGGTCAAGAGGCTTATTGGCAACGATGCACTGATCGCGTCAAAGCTCCAGAGCCTCGAACATTGACGACGAGTTGCCAGCCTGTAGGTTTTTTATCTGTTACATTTCGGGGAGTGTGCGACGAACTGCCAATTTGATTCCATCATCGGACTATAAGACGTTCGGCCATGCGCCATAGGTACATGGTGGACATCCCACCCATACGCACAAAGCGTTTGGCTAATACTTTCATTGTACAGCTAAGGACTGGAATTCTTTTTTCCCTTTGTTTTTCTTTGTTCCCTGATAGCTACAAACAAGCTTGGGGTCTTTAAGTCAAAAGTGAATAGGTTACTTCTAGGTAGACAACATCATCGCTTAACATCAGGCGAGATAGTGGTCAAACGCGAGACGAAATTAAAAAAAACTTCAATTTGATTCAGCCTGTCCCCTGCTGCCCTAAGTCGAGCTCCGTATCCCACAGGAGGTGTCCTTAGTGTGGTTGCCTACTAGTTAAGTTTTTTTGCCCAGGCTGAAGGCTTCAAATTTTAAGGCCCCCACGGGATAGACCTGTTAAGCAGTCAACAACGTTATAGGTTGAACTTCGACTCATAAATGTCTACAATTGGAAATGAGTAAGAAAATAAAACAACACAAATAATATGTACAGATTTATTGATCTGAACTGACACTTAAGTGCACAAAAGGGACTATGCTTGTAACATCACACTAGTGCTGTAATTAATTGAGATATTTTTGTAAACCTCTGTACCTTGACTAATATTTTCTTCAGTTTTGAATCACAATGTCTGCAACTCATTTTAAAATAAAATAGCTTTCAAAATGACCTTTTTGTGCACTTAAGGCTCTGTACGGACGACATCCTACATGTATTTGTTACACACAGCTATTTAAGTCTTTCACCACGGGCAGCGCCCTTGCGCTAAGATCTACTATCACATTATATTGCCTGTAACCTGCCTACATCGGCTATAAAGTCAAAAGTATATAAAGCAAGATGTTAACGAGGCTATTTTCAGGATAGTAAACATTTCTAACTTAATCATCTATGTTTAATCAGTTCATCAAGCACTGTATTACAAGTAACCCGGTAGGCACTATCGACCTTATGGTTGTCACAATATGGCTTACTTTGTTACAATATGTCGCGTTCAATAGCTTGGCATGAGCAAGTTATTTGATGTTACGATGTCACGAAAACTCTGTCAATACTTAGTTCACACTAAATAGTACAGATTTTTTCATTCATTTATTTATTTCTGTTTCGGCGTTCTGTCTAGTGGTCTAGTAGAAAGATATAAATAGTTAATAAAAGCTGGTCTATAGTGAAAACGCTCGAGTATATCAAATTAGTCACTTTAGCTATATATTATGATATGATAAATTATCTATTTTACATAATAAAAATTGTTTCCTGTTCATATTTCTGATGAAATAGGATCATCGATCGAGTCAATTATTTACACTTACCTACCTATAATATGGATTTGAGAAAAGATTGTTAGTTACATTTCATTGCTATGGGAGAACCCCCCATTTGGAACCTACACCCTTCTTCTTCCCAATTGGACTAGGCCCAGCCTAGAATAATTTAAAATAAGCGGCCCAAGATCCCTGAAAATTATCATTCACAACACAGAGTAGTAACGAATGGAGTGCTCAGCTATGTACACTAATGCGTCTGGAGTCTGCACTACGATGACAGACGGAATGACTTATATTGGTGGCGAATTTTTTTGCATTCATGTCGTACTACTCGGTTTGCGTGGTGTTCACAAGTCGGCCTTGTCGGTGGGCTTGTCGTCGCCGGGAGGTGGAGGTGCCGGCGCTCGGGTTTCGGTCCGGTGCGGCCGCGTGAGCGAGCGGTGCAGGCGCTGCGCCGGGAGCTCCACCAGTAGGGCGAGCGGCAGCGCCGTCATGTACGACACTGCTGCCACGCCGAACCACTCCAGGATCTGGGGGAGTTACACGAGTATTCAGATCTATGATGTTGAGTTGCGTTTGTCTCGATCAGGATCCACAGGCAGGTACAGTCCCCTGCACGTAACTTGGCAAGGTTTTGGTGTAGTGGAAGTAAGTTCGCGTATAGTGCACTTAATGCATCAAAATGGACTTTGAAACTTTTATTGCTTGTCATTCATCAGCATCGTAGCAGTCGAAAGGCGTCCAATGCTTGACATAGGCTTGTCATTATTCTATGGTTACTGCCTTACTTTATTTTGTAGCCTGTTAAGAAGAAAGGAGAGGAATTCGTGAAGTTATTTAATAGGTTCCTACCCAATAAATCAAATATTTTACAGTTAAATGATAAGTAATTTAGGATTTCTAGGTCATTTGGTACGGAACAATGTTTCCATTCATACAACTAACTTTCTTACGCTGCTGTTGCTGAACAGCCGTGGATTTTATTGGCATGCAATTGCAGAGGATAAACCTAAATGCAATACTTGGGTTAAAACAAGAATAAAAGTAGCACTCTCAATCTAGTGTCAGTAATCTCAATTTATCGGCTCAGTGGTCTGATACTTGAGTGGACTGCCATATTATAGTGGTTCGTTACCGCGGACTGTCTATCGAGCATGGAGGGCATGAGGCGGGCTGCCACCAGCGACTTGTTGATAGGCATGTGCAGTAGCAGGGCGCCGAACGACAGCCGCGCCCATGACGCCCAGCCGCGCCACGACAGGAACCGCCGTACCGCTGCTGGAAACGAATAAGACGGCTTTCATTGGCTAGTTTCAATAGCTAGTTGTCTAACCTATAATGAAGTCGCAAAAAAGGTAATTGATCTCTGGTAGTTTGATAAATTGATATCTGATCACGAAAATAATTTTACTGATACAAAGCTACACTATACATTTTTTTTTCTATAAAATACAGTTTCTGTAGGATAAGAAAAAGCCTAACAAAAAACATCACAGCTGGATTTCCCTAACATTATTGTAAGTAGGTAGGACCCATTCGCCTGAACAACAATGAACCCATCCGCATCGCGCCCCGGTCGGATCGGAGATCGCGGAGTTTAGCATTCTCGTATATATTTGGTAGACCAAAAGGGCAGTCATTCATTGAATATTGCATTTCATACTAATGACTTACCTGAAATATTATATATCTAAGCAGTCCTACTAAACTAGTTGGTAAAAATGAGTGTAACAGAGGTATGTAATCATGTGATTGCTTGCACAGCCCGCAGCCCGCAATGGTCTGTTATGAAATACATGGCTATCGCAATGCGCAAATATTCGTAACCGCGGCAAACATTAGATAATAGAAAGTTTACAAGTGTCAGCAATGAAGACAAGAGGATGTCTTCAGAAATATTATTATTGAATAGTAAAGTCTTCCTTGTATGTACCCATGTATGTAATAATCTATAATTCCTCATCTTGCAAACCGCTAGACGGATTATGCGACATTGTTAGATACGTCTTCACCCCCCAAGTGTTTCTCTTTCTTCGTTAAGTGACGTTAAAATAAAAAAGTTAATTAAAAAAATCAAAATACCCGACTGCTTAAAAAGCGAACTAAAAAGACGTAAACAAGAAGAAAATCATGCTGTGCAGTCGGAGGATACATATTCTCGAGCTGGCTGACCAAAACCAGATGTATCCTCCGACTGCACAGCATGATTTTCTTCTTGTTTACGTCTTTTTAGTTCGCTTTTTAAGCAGTCGGGTATTTTGATTTTTTTAATTAACTTTTTTATTTATAACTTTTTAGTTAGCATTTTTTTTCGAATTAGGTACATTTAAATATATGTGTTATATATTTTTGAAATCACCTCTTGAAACCCTTTATTTTGATACCCCACACAAGATGGGTTTGGAAGAAAAAATAAAATTGCCCCCCCCACAATATGGCGCCCAAAAGCCGCCATTTTTCTATTTTCCAATTTTAATGTAGCCTATGACACTCGCAAAGTTAAGACGAATCCATTGACGTATGAATCATCAAAATCAGTCAACGCGTTTGGTCTCTGGAACGCCACATAGGAACAAACATACATACATACATACATACATACATACATACATAGACTGATAAACACATTACCCTCCTTCGGCAGTCGGGTAAAAAACAAACATGGCGCGGATTTTGGGCGCCATATTGCATAGTTCTTAATTTTTTTTCTTCCAAACCTATTGAGTGGGGTATCAAAATGAGGGGTTTTAAGAGGTGGTTACAAAAATATATACCACCTATAGGTATGTTTAAAAGTAGGTAATTCGAAAAAAAAATTATAACAAAAAAGTTGTAAATAAAAAAGTGTGTAGTTAGTTATGCAATGGCCTGCGCTGCGCCACTTGACTGAAAGACGGCGTCTGTGGACTCTTGCGCAAGTTGGAGCAGGAAGCTTGTACAATCTCAGGAAGCGACGACCACTCGACCACGGTACGCGGTTACAGAGGTTAGCACTACATGATTATGCGCTTTATATAATTCTTTCAGAATGGACATAGTTACCTAAGCATTTTATTTATTTTTATAAAACCTTAACCCACACTAGGAATTTCTCGTCTACCGTGGGTAAATGTTTGAAAACGCACAAACATTTAAACTCACTTACACAATAAAAACCAGACCGGCAGCCTAATTGCGTAAGTGAATTCTGCAAAGGAAACAAGTCGATTCTTTCAAAGAATCAGAATCATTTCTTTCACATTTTCGGTTATGCAAAACTAATTTGGAAAGCTAGCGTTAGCTTTCCAAATCCTCCTTTGAGTTGAACACAGACTACTTAGAGATACTACGGAGTTGAAGATATATGACATTTGCATTACACAATACCAATAGTGAAGTTTTATCTTGATTCTTCCGCTTTCATTCATTCTTTTACAATCAATTCTACGTCAAAATATTGGTAATGAAAGGAGCATAACCTTTCCGTTTCAGAGTGTAATATGCAATACGAAAAGTCGTTTTTGGGAAGGTTCCAACTTGTTTGCTTTGCAGAATTCACTTACGCAATTAGACTGCGGAACACCCATCATCTGTAGGCTATACAAATAATATAAATATTTGTTCTTTGGCTGCTGTGCTGCGAGTCGCGGGTTTGATTGCCTCAAACCCGTGCAGCGCAACGCAGCAGCCAATCGGTCAACAACTGCGCGGATCGTGGAAAATTTATAATCACGTTGTAGGTATGTACAAAGCAAAGCTAAGTACGCGTGCGTATAGGTATTAGGTATTCGTGGGCTGCTGTGGAGTGGAGCTGCTTAATTAAGACTCCACGACTGTTATGTAAATGCGTAACTCACAAGGCACATTATTCATGGCCCCGAGCAGCGCCATAGCCACGAAGAAGGAGAAGACAGGACGCTCGAGAGCAGCTAACGCGGCGGCGGCCAAGCGGGAGGGCGGGCCGCGGCCCAGGGCCAGCGGGGAGCCCGCTACCCACCACGCCGCTACCGGCACCGACGCCACACTGATCCACCCGAATATCTGCAACACAACACCTTTCATTAGTAACATGTAGTATATTGATTGTCAATGATAGAGATTTTGACTCGTGATTGGCTCATGACTTCATGAGAGAGGTGCCGCACGGGTCGATCTTCAAGGTTAAGCAACTCTTGCCGAGGTCGGTCCATGCATGGGTGAACATGTTAACGTACCGAAATTCCTCCATTGCATAGGTTGTTAGACTGGAAGTCAACCTCAACATGGTTGGATAAAGGCAAGGCTAGGTTGATTGCCGTGATTGACTCACTGACGTTGCTACAGTCAATCAAAGCACTGGAAACAAGTTTTTCAATTAGGGACATGGGATTTAAACACATAGGTACTTCATTGGCGATGCGTGGGTGTAGGTGTAACCTATTAGGTCTATAAGCACCTACCTACAATTGCGCCTCCCTTTGGGGGATATGTAGAGAATTACCTATGTTTTTTCATAGGTACCTACCTCCTCTATATCATGCCGTTGTCATCTAGATAAGTGCTTATGTCTCCCTAACTCCACCCACTAAATCTAAGACATTAAGTAAAACTCTTATCTTCGCCGACCTGTCTCTAGGTACTACTTATCTAAACGCATTTGTCAATTACTGATCTTACATGCAGATGGGTGATATTTTACATTGTTTACAACTGCAATGACACACTTTAACTTGTCGATATGCAATCAGCATTTTTCCTACAATCATGACAGACTGCACCATGGTTCATAGTATTAAACGTTAGGTATTGTTTCAGATGCATGGTATAAAGACTGTTTTTACCCGGCTGCAGGGAAAGGGTTATGCTTTTCGCGTGTATCTTGTATGTTTGTATGTATGTATGTAATATTCTTTATTACCTCGTATCTTTCAAACCACTTGACGGATTTTTATATTTAAGACATCGTTAGATAGGTCTTGGCCGCCCAAGTGTTCTTAGTTATGTACCGTTAATAAAAAAGAAACATGGCGGATTTTGGGCGCCATATTGTAGGGATGCATTTTTTTTTCTTCGAAACCCATCCAGTGGGTTATAAAATGAATGGGTTTTAGAGGTGATTACAAAAATATATACCACTTATATGCTTAAAGTCATTCGAAAAAAAGTATAACTGAAAAGTTGTAAAAAAAAAGTAAATTCAAAAATCCCGACTGCTTAAAAACCGAACTAAAAAGATGTAAACAAGAAGAAAATCTTGGTCAGCCAGCTCGCGATTATGTATCCTCCGACTGCACAGCATGATTTTCTTCTTGTTTACATTGCACGGTTGGCGCAGTGGTTGAGCATTTGACTGCTGCGCTGCGTGTCGCGGGTTCGATTCCCGCACGGAACAAAAATTTGTATAACCTACAGATAATTGTTCCGGCTCTGGGTGTTTGTGTATGTGAGTTTATATGTTTGTAAACGCACCTACGATACAGGAAGAAATTCCTAGTGTGGGGCAACGTTTTTAAAAAAAAAAAAAAAAAAAAAAAAAAACTTTTTAGTTCGCTTTTTAAGCAGTCGGGTTTTTTGAATTCATTAACTTTTTTTTAAGTAAGGTGTTCTAAATGTTTCGGCAGATCACTCCTCGATATAGGTAAATACCTACTAAGTCAAACAATACTTTATTTCTCGTTCATCGACTGCTCTTATCCAGCTGCTATATGTGTATCCGATGTCGGTATTTCCATTTCAGACAACAGGCTCTTCTAGACAAGTTACATTATCTTAACGAAAGCGTCGCTATAACTATTGGTTAAATATCAAAAATGTATGATTACTTAGTGCTATCGAAATGTCACTACTGAATCCAGACTGAATACCTTACATTTTGTCATTTTGACAGTCACCATCGCTGACAGAATTAGATACGTAGGTACAGTCAAGGGTCAAAAGTGCAGTCATACTCTCCTAAAACTCAAATGGCTAGTTTTTGTAGAACAAGTTAAATTATCCACAATTTATTTAATATTTTGTTGAGAAATTAAAATATAGGTTATTCCTACTAACCGCGAAAAGTTGATATTCTGCTGCCCACAAAAAAATTGCCTTTTCTGTTTTGGTAGAGTGTGACTGCACTTTTGACCCTTATAGTACATTACGATTCGAGAACAGAGGCAAAGTGTAGACTTTACCTCTGTTCTCGAAATAATGTTCGCATTAAAGTTTAAGATATCTATCTATTATTATAATTGTGAGTACTTATCATCGCCCTGTAACGTGGAAGTTTTTACTCCATAGTTATCTTGCACAACCGCGACCAACCAATCGCAGCGGTGAAAGTGACCGCTGTTTAGTCCTAGGTATTTAGGATTTTCTACATCGAGGTATGATTTAGCGATCGTGTTCTGTGTTTAACCGACTTTTCAAAAATGTGAAAGGTTCTATGTTCTACCTTATGTTATTTTTTTTTGTACGTACCTGTCCACCAATTTCATCATCAGTTGCGGACCGATGTTGTTTTTTTTTTGTTTTTTAATTTAGTAGTGGTAGGTAGTAGTATTATAATCCTATTGTCACAAAGTCAGGATATAATGAGGAGATCTCATAGAAATCGAGGGAACTCCTTAAATTGTATAGGCATTCATGTAGCGATTTCGGAATTTTTATCAACATGTCAAGCATTTGCATTCAGAAAGTATCATTTGATGAAGTGGAACTGATGAGGAAGTAAATGTTTTGGGTATAAGATATCTCGACTCACGTTAAATGACTTGACGAAGCATTTTTTTACTTTTTAAGAACAAAATTCTTAATAATTAATTACGATCTAGCCTAAAAGACTAATAAGCAATTTAACTCTAACTTAATATGTTACGTTATGGATTATGTTAAAACTAAGAATAGTGTCCATTTGCACTTTTACACAAGTCCGTAGCACTTTCTTAGAGTCTGATATAATTTATAAAAACACTATGTTATAAGCAATTTAACTCTAACTTAATATGTTACGTTATGGATTATGTTAAAACTAAGAATAGTGTCCATTTGCACTTTTACACAAGTCCGTAGCACTTTCTTAGAGTCTGATATAATTTATAAAAACACTATGTTATAAGCAATTTAACTCTAACTTAATATGTTACGTTATGGATTATGTTAAAACTAAGAATAGTGTCCATTTGCACTTTTACACAAGTCCGTAGCACTTTCTTAGAGTCTGATATAATTTATAAAAACACTATGTTCATGTGTTATATGTATATGCACACCGTTGTCACTATTATTCATTCACTTTGTACACTAAGCAAATTTAAATAAATAGTTCTGATGAAAATGGTACCATCGAACTGATCTGGTGATGAAGCCGGAAGATAGGCTCAGAAACTGCGTAATAAAACAATTATCCCAGTCTTGTTATGGCTTGTTAAAATTGTTATGAGAAGCCCTTTGGCTATAAATGCTTTTCATGTTAATACAAGGTACCAAAACTAAAAACCCAAAAATATAAAACTTTTTAACCAAAAAAATAAACCGACTGTCAAAACTAACACTACAAAGCGAAAAATAACTTTCTTTTCGGCATTCGTTGCAAAAACGAAAAAAAATAGAATTTTTATGGTTAAAAAGATTCTTGGAGTCGGTTGTATTTTTTACCCGACTGCCGAAGGAGGGTAATGTGTTTATCAGTCTATGTATGTATGTAAGTATGTATGTATGTATGTTTGTTCCTATGTGGCGTTCTAGAGACCAAACGCGTGGGCCGATTTTGATGGTTCTTACGTCAATCGATTCGTCTTAACCCTGCGAGTGTCACTGGCTACATGAAAATTGGAAAATAGGAAAATGGCGGTTTTTGGGCGCCATATTGTGGCGTCCCAAATTTTTTTTTCTTCCTAACCTATCGTGTGGGATATCAAAATAAAGGATTTTAAGAGGTGATTTCAAAAATATATAACACTTATATGTTTAAATGTACATAATTCGAAAAAAAAATAACTAAAATCTTAGCGAGCTGGCTGAACAAAACAAGACGTATCCTCCGACTGCACAGCATGATTTTCTCCTTGTTTACGTCTTTTTAGTTCGCTTTTCAAGCAGTCGGGTTTTTTGATTTTTTTAATTAACTTTTTTTATTTATAACTTTTTGTTGTTGTTTTGTTTTTATTATTTTGTTAAAACATTCAATATTGCGCTTCCATTTCTGAAAACAAAATATTCCATCGATAAGCTTTTTTTTTAATAGCCATTCAATTGTTAATAGGCATTGTTTGTCATATTCGTCGCAGCCGAGGCTTATTTATTGTTTGTAATAATAATTAAATGACTTCAGAACTGGTGTGTGTTACGGTTGTGGCTGGTTTATAGTGAACATATAAGTGGTTTACATTGCATTGCACACAGAACATCACAGTGAAAATATCTTTATTTAAGCGGCAATGATACCAACCAACAAAAAAAATAAAATAAGCCATAACGTAATGCGTGCTGCGGCGCCATTACAAAAGTTCTTAATCCTTTAATAATGATCTTATAATCATCCACGTGCTACCGATGTACTAAAACTAGCCAGCTATGTATATCTTCTAATAACTGAATCTATGAGTACTTTTAATACAAAGTTTGTAGAGATAGCAAGCTGAAGTCGCAGTGTACCGCTCATGTTTGTCAAAAGACCCTTGCAGCAGGCGAGACCTTGTCTGGAATCGCGTATCACACCACTTAAGTTACACCCCTCAGCTAGACCCACAAATGATGTTTAAAACGCGCACACACACAGCTCACATTGCAGTCACAATAGCACAGTTTGGGTGTTGTCGTTTAATTTGACAATTGGAAGAGCTATGTCTAGCAGTGGACTTTGATAGTCTGTAATCCGAGTTGATTGCCAGGGTGAAGTAAGACTCCTTCCTTCGCTGCACATCCATGACCACCAGTGCATGCTGCAGGTGGGTTATTAGCAACGCATGCTGCAGGTGGGCTAGCAGCAGCTCCACCAGCGCGCTCGGCTTGTTGTGACCAGCACTCCTCGTAACGTACCTTGTAGCGCGGCAGCTGCACATCCATATCCAGCAGCGCATGCTGCAGGTGGGCTAGTTGCAGCTCCACCAGCGCGCTCGGCTTGTTGTGACCAGCACTCCTCGTAACGTACCTTGTAGCGCGGCAGCTGCACATCCATATCCAGCAGCGCATGCTGCAGGTGGGCTAGTTGCAGCTCCGCCAGCGCGCCCGGCACGTTGTGACCAGTACTCCTCGTAACGTACCTTGTAGCGCGGCAGCTGCACATCCATGTCCAGCAGCGCATGCTGCAGGTGGGCTAGCAGCAGCTCCGCCAGCGCGCCCGGCACGTTGTGACCAGTACTCCTCGTAACGTACCTTGTAGCGTGGCAGCTGCACATCCATGTCCAGCAGCGCATGCTGCAGGTGTGTTAGCAGCAGCTCCGCCAACGCACCCGGCACGTTGTGACAGCACTCCTCGTAACGTACCTTGTAGCGCGGCAGCTGCACATCCATGTCCAGCAGCGCACGCTGCAGGTGGGCTAGCACCAGCCCCGCTTGTTGTGACCAACACTCCTCGTGACGTACCTTGTAGCGCGGCAGCTGCACATCCATGTCTAGCAGCGCACGCTGCAGGTGGGCTAGCACCAGCCCCGCTTGTTGTGACCAACACTCCTCGTGACGTACCTTGTAGCGCGGCAGCTGCACATCCATGTCCAGCAGCGCATGCTGCAGGTGGGCTAGCAGCAGCTCCGCCAGCGCGCCCGGCACGTTGTGACCAGTACTCCTCGTAACGTACCTTGTAGCGTGGCAGCTGCACATCCATGTCCAGCAGCGCATGCTGCAGGTGTGTTAGCAGCAGCTCCGCCAACGCACCCGGCACGTTGTGACAGCACTCCTCGTAACGTACCTTGTAGCGCGGCAGCTGCACATCCATGTCCAGCAGCGCACGCTGCAGGTGGGCTAGCACCAGCCCCGCTTGTTGTGACCAACACTCCTCGTGACGTACCTTGTAGCGCGGCAGCTGCACATCCATGTCTAGCAGCGCACGCTGCAGGTGGGCTAGCACCAGCCCCGCTTATTGTGACCAACACTCCTCGTGACGTACCTTGTAGCGCGGCAGCTGCACATCCATGTCCAGCAGCGTATGCTGCAGGTGGGCTAGCAGCAGCCCTGCTAGCGCGCCCGGAACGTTGCCCAGCGGCGACTGGTACAGCACGTTGAACGACGTCTCCTCGTGGTACGCCAGCCGCACCGACCTGCAAGGGAGAAGATAATGTAAAGACTTGGGTAAATGGCATTTGGAACCCTCTTCTCTATAGCATTTGGACTTTTGCTCAAAAAGTCTCAGCAGATGGGTTGCATTTAAACTGCTCGATAGTAGAACTGCATGCTAATAGCGCATTGACTGCAAGCGGACTGCACAGAAGGTTGACTGTTTTGATTTAGATATGTCAGTTGCAAATAAACTGCTTGTAAACTCTAATTTTGCAGCAGGCATGCTGTTACAATGCAGCTTGTCTGTTAAAAGCCTCAATTGTTTAAAACCAATATTATATAGAGGAATTCGAATACATGTGACATCCACCAATCCGCATTGGGCCCGCGTGGTGTATTACGACCCATTCTCTCTAACAGAGAGGAAGCCTGTGTCCCAGCAGTGGGCACATTAAAAAGGCTGATGATGACTATATAGAGGTAAAATTGTTTAGAAGAGGAGATCCATAGCATAGAGTAAACTGATTACAAAAATTCTTTCACAATTAGGACGCTACACTATAGTTAAGAAAAAAAAAATATGCTTTCTGTAGGATATTCCACGGGCACGAACACTGTGGAAGAACAAATAGCCCTTCAGACATTCGGCTACGGCGGTCAATTTCAGCGGAGACTATTCATCGTCGCGGGAGATGTTGCAGTGCATAAGTATGTACGCAAACAGGTGCAATGCCTGTTTCCATACTCTCATAGTCCGAAGAAGCTAGTACGAAATATGCTAAGGGTTCTCCTGGACTCACTCAGGCCGATGCATGACGTAGGTGGGCACGAGCTGCCAGGAGTAGGCGAGGCCGAAGAGCAGCGCCATCGAGCCGAGCAGTAGCGCGCTTAGCACGACCAGCGCCGCGCGCCGCCAGCGCCACAGCGCCAGCGTCAGCGCCAGGCACACCGCGTACAGTTGCATATCAGCGGCTAGGTACCTGCATGCATACATAAGTTCAATTATCGATAGTTCATCAGACGGTGACATGACCAGCTAAATGCTAACTTGCATTCGTTTTCTTCGTTTCTCGACACGTTCACTTCATTGTGATAGCTTCTATTCTAGGTTGACCGATGGTCGATTGTTGATTCCACATTATAGCCCGTAGCGGTCGAAGAGACGTTAGCGGGATATATTGCTTTCTTAAAATGTATATGTCGAGATCACAGAACAGTTAAAACCTCGCGTTCTCGCTAACATAGCCAGAATAGAGCCGACCCCAAGCACAGGCTTCCTGGGGGCTTCACAAGTTTCACGGAACGACCTCGCTGTTCTTAGGATTTCTACAAGTTGAGAACCCACGGCGTCGCATACCAGTATGACGTGGACGGTTGATTCATCGGCTATAAAGCAGCCACGGCTGTCTGTGGTGGCTATGTTAAATAGATGTTTGTTAAGGGTCTCACCAGGTCTGTATGAGGCACTTGTCGTCAGCCTGCAGGATGTTGTTGAGGTACAGCAGATGGGTCCACCACTTGCGGCGACACACGGCGGCTTCACTGCCCACCAGTGGGGCCCACAGCGGCCCGCGGCCCATGCGCTCCCACCACGACGCCGCGAACCACACCACCACCCAGTACGACGGGCTCACTCTGAGGGGAACAAATATTTATTATCACGTAGTCTGCATAATTATACTCCTGCACTTATGCCAATTTATTCGTGTTGAAACAGCATGTCTATTCTTACATACCTTATACATACAACATACATCTTCTATAACCCGTCCCACAGTAGCCATACAATCTTTAATATCTTTGGTTTTCCAGGGGTCCAGGGTCTCTTATCCGATTTCTAAATTTAGAACTAAGAGGAACGAATACATCAAACCTTATTTTAGTATCAAAGATTGACAGGTTTTCGGACTAGGCTTTGAAAAATACTCAACTTCAAATTCACAATCACACAATCATAATAGTTATCACTTTATCGATAAAATTCGCTTCGTTTATGCCCTAAGAGGTTGCTACATTCTACAAATCTTGATTTGCCTGCCTGACCTGATAATCCTGTTGACCATTGTCTCCACAAAGGTGGAGAAGGGCGGCACGTTCTCCCCACGTCGCCGCTGCTGCAGCAGCTTATGCGCCAGCAGGAACGAGGACATGATGAAGAAGATCTGCACCACCAGCGTGCTGTTCGTCATCAGCACAACGTCCACTGAGCCGCGGATCTGGGGAGCAGAACATAATTCAATATGCCTGCCTT
Source organism: Anorthoa munda (assembly GCA_945859665.1). Taxonomy (NCBI): domain Eukaryota; kingdom Metazoa; phylum Arthropoda; class Insecta; order Lepidoptera; family Noctuidae; genus Anorthoa; species Anorthoa munda. The sequence goes on along the minus strand of OX243904.1, from coordinate 23,612,996 downwards.
TTCCCAATTATGTTGGCGTCGGTTTCAGTCTAACCGGTAGCAGCTAAGTACCAGTGTTTTACATGGAGTGTCTGCCTATCTGACTGGTAGGTATCAGTGGCAACATTTTCTGGCTTCAGACTCTGATCCCTAAGGACAGTTAAAGATCTACCAATGACCGGTAGGAACAACGGTTTGACTTGCTTACCGACTCACGGAAGCGACTCGGTTATCTATTGGACGATCACCCAACCATGGATCGACTTAGACAAGCGACTCAAACATTAAAGATCAACACGTGTGGCTCCTACAAACTGACTTCACGAAATTCACAAAAGGAGCGGGTATCACTATTGACCCAGAAATCAATACGAACAAACTGTGTGCCGATTGATTGCTTAGAACGAGCGAAATAGTCCTAACCAAGACAGCATGACTTGATTTTGGTACAGAGTTAAGAAAATCACTTATCCTAGATAATGGTTTTTCATGCATACTTCGTCAGCCTATAGCTTCCATAGATTTGAGGTCTGCGACGTAAGTAAGTTATTTTGCTGCTCATTAGCAATCGATGCGTATATAGTTATTTCGTATCGATTTCTGGGTTTTTGAATCATACATTTTGGACCTTCTCCTTTGAAATATTTTTATTTTCGATAGTGAAGACTTTTTCATTCTTAGATGGGATGCACGGCTATTATGGCGAAGGTTATCTCGGATAAATGTGTTTTACGTAGTGAGAAAATAGGAACCAACCTGCTCATATATCTTGGTATCAGTAAGATACGTCTGCGTGGTGATCCAGCAGACGTGCTCGATAATGACGACCAGCATGGTGAGCACGCGCAGTCCGTCGAACGAGGCCAGGTCGGTGCGTGCGGAGCGGGGTGGTGGCGCGTGCAGCGCGCGCCAGCACGACGGGATTGACCACGCCAGCGCCCATTCGGCTCCTGAGGAGTTACGATTTTGTGAGTATGGGAATTAAGATCGGTATTCCGGCAGCATTGACTCAAGCTCAACTCAAAATAGACAGTTGCCATTGCTGGGTTTGTATTTCGTGCTCAAGAACAAAATCCCAGTTGCCACAAACGTTACCAAAATCTTTCAACACAAAATTGCTAACTTGGACTTTTATTTTCATTACTTACACCTATTACTGAAACTGTGATGAAATTTCAGTCTTGTGAGTTGGACCTCACTCAAGGTAGCGACCAGCTCTCAGACTATAGTTTTAATAATTACGCGTTGAATAAGTAATTGGCCGTCGGTCGGTCAAAGTGCATACTAAAACTACTCAATACACACACACACACACACATTTTATGTAGACAGATTCAGTAACTTCTGGGGCGTCTGGGATCTTGCTTTATTGAGTACACATTATTATATCAAGCTGAAGAATCATATGCCAAACTCGAGAGTTGTGATAGGTTGGCAGTTGATTGGTAGGTGTGGCCAAATTTGAGTTTGAGTCGAGTATGAGTATATGTAATATTTACAAGGCAGCACAAAGGCCAGAGCTCATTCTGCTGCTGAGAAGTTACAATCTTGTGCAAATGGATATACAGTTGAATTTTCCTTTTTTGTTGTAGGTACATTGGCATGACGGGATAGATCACGTCAGGCTCCATTCTACTTTTGAGGAGTATAGGTATAACGTTGCTTTTCCTGTACGCTAGTACGACGGGATGGACCACACCAGGGGCAAGCCCATTCTGCTCCTGAGGTGATATGGACCTTGTGAGTATAGGAGTAGGTACATTTCGGTTTACTTGAACGCTAAAACGGCATGATATACCGCGTTAAGGCACATTCTGCACCTGTGGATATTATGACCTTGTGCGAATGAGAATAAAGTTAGTTTTATGAAGTTTCCAGATCCATAGGAAGAACTTCAGGACCGTTCTGCGCCTGAATGCATAAGATCTTGTGAGGTGTGTAAAAAAAGTTGTGTCTATATGTTACAGATCCTTAGATACAGCGCAGTGACAAACAGACGGACGGACGAACCGTCAGCGGAGACTTAATAACAGGGATTCGGTTATTACCCTACGGGTACGGCACCTTAACAATAATCACTGCCTGACCAAGCAGTCAACATTTCAACGTGAACCAACAATAGCCAACCAATCAGACATGACCACTGGTACCTTTCGCCTGTAAGCCCACCCATTCATCATCGATGCTGTAACGCGCGCTACAGTGGACTACTAACAGATTGGCTCACTGTCATTGATTCGGCATGTCCCCCCCACCTGTCCCCCCTAGCTGAACGAAAGTGAACCGCGTTCCAGTTAGACAGCGAACAATATGGAGATCCGCAGTTCCGAATATTGTGGACGTGCGAATTATGATATCGTCTTAAACTGTATGACACGAGTTGAAGAATGAATTGATGGTACTTATGGGCTGATGAGAAATAGAGCTCCTTTACTCTTTCAGATAAAGTATTGAGTTACGGTATTTGAATCATTAATTAATGTCAATAATGCTAATAAAGTAGCCTTCTGTCATGAAGACTAAACAAAATATGGTTCGTGTTCGTTGCTTGAAACACTACGTTCGGTTTCAAGTCCATAGCGCGATTCAGCATACGCCCCCGCGCCGTACAAAAGGTAGGGTTGGATTTATTTACCACCAAGATGAAAATATAACAATGTCGAAATATCATGCCGAGACGAGTAATGAAGCAATAACAGCGCATAATAAAGTATCAAGATGAAAACCTAATGAACCCCAACGCTATGCGCTACGGCTCAATCTTGTATTTATGTGGCGGCTAGCGTCACGATTAGTAGCCGAATAAATAATCGGTTGCGGCAATCACACGCCGCCGGCGCCCGAGTCGCACTAGGCAGATAGTTTCAGAAGTCCTACACAAAGAACTAGTTTCAAAACTAAGAACATTATGATATTAATTTTATTTTTTAAATTGGTTAAAAATAATACCTTTACTCGTCAATTATTTTTACGTCAATTAAACTAGGTAGATGAAGTAGATGTTTCATAGTTGACTCCTTTAAAAAGCAACTCCAAAACAAACTCAAAGGGATACTATGTTTGTCTGCCATAAACTGAGTTCTTTTTCACGAGATATAACGAGGATGTATTATTCTCCGAATGTGTAGATAGTTGCAGGATCCATATAGGCCATACGCCAGTTCTCAGTACACGAATATAGACGCAGGGCTGAGAAATTCCTGTGGGTAACCTGTGGGTGCCCGATCTGGTATTAACTTTGCCCGATCTGTTATCGAACCATCGGATCGGATCATGTTTAGCATAGCCCCCTCTAGTGAGAAACAACAGAGAGTTAAGGGGCCTACAACCGCTTTAGTGCCGTAAAACTGTTACTTTCTAAAGCATACTCCTTAGTAACGGCTTGGTTAAAAGGTTTGAAAAAAGTATATATTTATTATTGAGTCATGTACATAATTTTTGAAACAAGATTTTTTCGTGTTACCAATAGTTTAGCTTTAAAAAAATAATTAATAACACGATATTTTTTCGCAACATTTGGAAACTCCTCCAAAACGACTTGGATATTTAAAAATATTTTTACACAGAAAAATTGATGGCTGGCATTTCTTCATAACTGAAAAAGCATATGTAAATCAAATAATATTTTGCAAACAGAACTGTTCAAAAGAAGGTTCAATATTGATATTTAGGCATCGAGCGGGCGCACGGCCAGTACTGCGTTAACATTGGGGCGTATATATAGCCTTAACAAAGTGAATTACTACAAGCATTCGTTGACTTTTATGACCCCTATTTATTTATTTATTAAAACATCATGCAACATACAGGTACATAAGCGGATTTAATGCCTGAGGCATTCGTTAGCAGTCAACGAAGGGTTTATTTTTATTCTTCTCCTTTCCCTGTTATATATTTGATATGTATTAGTATATTATGTAATATTGTATGTATGTATTGTATGTTATTAAGTCTAATTAATATTATTTTTATATTTTGTACACTGACAGCCCTAAATTCTTCTCCTATCTTTCAGTCCATCCAAAGGTTGTCTGTAAGAGATTGCCTAGTGCGATAAGACCGCCCATTGTACACTTGTATATTTGAACATATGTCCTGTATATTTTTTGTGGTGTACAATAAAGTATATAATAATAATAATAATAATATATTTAAAGTTATTTGCTCCAACTCGACCCCACCTCGAATCATTAAATTTGAGACTGAGTCGAGATGAAGTTCTCCAAACTGTCTTGTAATGTCACCCCGAGTGAGTCTTCTGAGTTTCAATACTTAGTTTGATGTGTCATCACCACTGCCGCGCCGGTAAATCAGTGACCCATACGAATTACGTTACGTAGCGTTATGCCATGTTTACGCAAAACTTTGTTTAATTTGAATAAAAACACTATGATTTATAAGTCTTTGTACGCCCACCCTAACATACTTCACGTAAGGCTGCAGTAATGTTAAGGGTGTGACAGTACATGAAAATATATGATAAGTTAAGGACCTACTCAGATATTACAGCCTAACAGTCAGCCTCAGATATTACGACCTTAAGACCTATAAGCCCTACAGCCCTAACCTACCATATACCTAGTGTGTGATAAATAAATATATAGATAAGTTCAGGATGTCTGCACCATGCGACCTAAGGTTACAGACAGATATTGGGCAGGAATTCCAGGTTCGGGAAGGGTACACTCACTGCCAGTCCAGCAGACTCACGAGACTGATCAGCGATGGACCCGATTAAAAAAAAGAGATTAATATTACAACTAATAGAGTCTGGCAAACGAAAGTAGAGACTGAAAAAGCGCGACAAATTTAAAAATAACAGCATAGCAACCTTGAAAACTAGTATGAAATACCTGGAATAACCTTATTTGATACTTTAGAATTATTTATTTTACTTCGGCTGAATAAAAATACTATAGGTACTTTGTATAGGTAATACTTTAGATATTTATGTAACAAGATGAATAAAAAAACCGTATTCTATAATAATTTTGGTTTATTCACACTACACGTAAACAATCTTGTTTTTGTTTGGATTCGGCGTCTTTCTCCTGTTGTGTTTCTTGATATTTAGACATCATGCGAAACAACATCTCCCGTAATCCACTTTTAATTGTTTTATTCATTTTTCACATAATAAATGCTAGTATCAAGATTATAACAAATCAGGTTGTCATTAGTATAGTATTGCCATATAAAAAGTTTGCAAATAATTCGAGTGTCTACTTTCGTTTGCCAGACTCTAGTTATACTAGCTTTACTAACGATGTTACCAATATAATGCAATTTAAAAATGACGAATTCAGTGTAACCCTCGGATATTATGGTGTAAACGCTTGTTTTTAATTAAGACGGTTGTTCAACTGTGGCAAGAGGTGCCTTATAAGTTCTTGAAGACTACCTAGTTGACACAATTCCAATTCTTTAGCAGGTTTAATATATTGAATGGAAACTGTTATATTGTTTGTTTATTTGTTTCTAATAGTAAATATTAGGTAAATTAATCGTTTCTGCCGTAACGTGTCGTAGACGACTATGATGAGGAAATTATATGTATTTTTGTAAATTTGTTTAACGCTTTTGAACTTAAAATAACAGTGAAATATAATTTCTGCCATCGGTACATGGTGGACATCCCACCCATACGCACTAAACGTTTTGGAAATACTTTCATTATGCGTACAGCTAAGGAGTGGAATTCCCTGCCGGAGTCTGTGTTTCCAGATAGCTACAACCTCGGAGTCTTTAAGTCAAGAGTGAATAGGTTACTTCTAGGCAAGCGTGTTACACCGTCGACCACATCATCGCTTACCATCAGGTGAGATAGTGGTCAAGCGCGAGCCTATCTATAATAAAAAAAAAAAAAAAAAAAAATGTCTGTCTAGATGGGACCGGTGTTTCTTATCTGATAACTCCGAGAAGAAATTCTGAAACACACTCAGAGGTCTCTTTTAAAATTAAGACATTATCTCGGTAATGTCATATGAGAACCATGCGTATCTGAGACGGTCCTTTGAGTCTCTTTTTTATTAGTGTTCCGTATCCAAAGGGTAAAAACGGGACCCTATTACTAAGACTTCGCGGTCCGTCTGTCTGTCTGTCACCAGGCTGTATCTCATGAGCCGTGATAGCTAGACAGTTGAAATTTTCACAGATGATGTATTTCTGTTGCCACTATAACAACAAATACTAAAAACATAATAAAACAAATATTTAAGTGGGGCTCCCATACAAAAAACGTGATTTTTTTGCCGTGTTTTGCGATAATGGTACGGAAGTCCGACTCGCACTTGGCCGGTTTTTATTGATAGGCTCGGGTTTGAATACTATCTCAGCTGATTGATTGATTGCCTTTTTGATTGCGATGCCTTTGGAATCAACATACCTTTCTTGGCGTGATCGGGCAGGGTGAGTTCCAGCACGGTGCTGATGAGGGCCAGAGCCAGCAGCGCCGCCAGCAGTCCGGCGAAGGCTTGCTCGCTAGTGGACAGCTCCGGCGAGGGGTCGCTGCGGGTGCAGTACTCAAGGTGGTGCAGGGAGGCGGACAGGTTGTATGTGGCAGACATGTGCGCATTCACGCACCTTGAAAACCTGGAGAATGATAAAAAAAAAACATTCAGCATAGCAATGGTTCCGTATATCATCCATATAATGAATATGAATCGAATAGCGCGTTAGTGCACATCCAGTCGTTTGTTCCCACTAGTTCTACTGAACAGTTCTACGGTAGAACTAATGGGAATTTATTTTCCCACTAGTGGCACGGTGAAGGAAAACATCGTGAGGAAACCGGCATATTCTAGAACCGAAAATTCGAAGATATGTGATATCCACAAATCCGCACTGGGCCCGCGTGGTGGATTACGGCCCATTCCCTCTCACAAAGAGGAGACCTGTGTCCCAGCAGTGGGAACATTAATAGGCTGATGATGTGATGTAATGTGCACAAATGAGGGTTAGAGTCTTTTGTTTCGCCATGTTTTCCTAGCCCCTTCCATCATCGGACAACAAGACGTACGGTGATGCGTCATCGGTACATGGTGGACGTCCCACCCATACGCACCAAACGTTTTGGGAGTACTTTCATTATGCGTACAGCTAAGGAGTGGAATTCCCTGCCAGAGTCTGTATTTCCTGAAAGCTATAACCTAGGAGTCTTTAAGTCAAGAGTGAATAGGTTTCTTCTAGGTAAGCGTGCTTCATCGTCGACCACTTCATCACTTACCATCAGGTGAGATATTGTTCAAGCGCGAGCCTATCAAAAAAAAAAAAAAAAATTTTCTTTCCAGCCAGATAAAATACTTGGGCAGTGTACATTTTGGGAGACCGTGTTTTGTTAAACAAGGATGGTAAATTTTCTACAGATTCAACAGAGTTGCAATTAGTATTGACGGAACCGTAACCCGAAAAAGAAAGCCGTAAAAGACTATATTAACCGTACTCACCAAATAATGCTGGCGTACATTTACCATAATATTTCAGAACTGTGAAATAATTAACCAAAGTTTTCATAACAATAAATGCAGCTCTTAAGTAGGTCTTTCAGAAAATATTGTCAGTGTTGGTTTCACGGTTTGTCGTAACTCATCAAATAATGCCATTTTATGTTTACCCGAATATTTCATAACTGAGACACAATTAGCAATTAGCTTTCTTTGCATAAAATCAGGTAAATTAAGGTTACACTAGTCGATCATTCTTCCATACAAACGTAGTCTGGCGATAACTTCACTGTTTGACGATGTACGTTCAAAATAAAAAATGATATCAATTTGTCTCATCATTATCTAGCCCTGTATGGAAACAAACAAGTAAAAAAAAATATGGTTAAAAGTTATGAGCTTCGAAAGTTCCATATTTTAACGCATCTTTGGGCGGCAATAAATACCATACGAAGAAGGAAAATTGAAAAACGGCCTCCATACAAGGATAGATTAGTAGTATTGTTGAACTACTAATCTTTTAATTTTATTTTGAATTCCGTTTTTTCATGATATCTAGACTCCCAAAGGTCTGTTTATAAAATTTCGCGCGCTCGTTTTCCATCATCCATTTCGCTACAAACTTGCAAAAGTGCTAATTCGTACGCGAACTAGCTTCTTACTGCTCATCACTGCATCTATCTCTTTCGCACGTGTTGTCGGATGAGATAGTATGCATTTAAATCCCGCGCGCAAAATAGTTTGTGCCGTCGACTAGTGTACCCTTAAAAGCCCTTTCAGATAAAATGGGTCTCACTGCTGTTGTCTATTCGATCAGTCTTAACTCATCGAAAATATCAGTGTACGTGTACCCTTATATTTCAGAATTGGGCCAAAATTAACTTTAGATTCAATAAAATAAAACGAAAAAATTAAGAAGCCAGCTTCAGAAAATATAAATTAAATTAAATTAAATTTTTATTCAAATTCAGACAATTTTGGAGTCCATTCTTTGTTAGTACACAACCTTATAATTAATATTAGTAAATGACAAAAACAATTTAATGAATTTATAGTAATTATCTACAGGGATCCAAATATAAATTAAATAAGAAAGACACAATATTTAAATTACAATTAAAGTTGTCAAAAAGTTAAACTGATACAGAATTAAAAACTAGAATGACATAAAATTAAAATGTAAGAAATTTAAAAATTAAAATGTCAGAAATTCAAAAATTAAATGTCAGAAATTTAAAAATTAAAATGTCAGAAATTCAAAAATTAAATGTCAGAAATTTAAAAATTAAAATGTTCAATTATAAAATTTCATAAAACTAAAATTACACAAAACTTTAATGTCCGATTTTTTTTAAAAACCAACTATAAAATACAAATAATTAAATACAGGCAAACTAAAGTTATTATAACTTATAACTATTTATATTTGTACGCTCCACTGGCATGTAGGCGCATCCAATGTCCCAGTATGGGGCTGTCCCACCTGTCTGCTAGAGTTATAAGCCTTGTTGGTATTTTTACGTGGTCCGTCTTACGTCATCGAATAATGACCGTTCACATTTACCCTAATATTTCAGAACTGGGACATAATTGATCGCAGCTTCCTTAGCATAAAATGAAGTGAATAAAAACCCTATTCAGATTAATGAGTCTAGTTACAGTTGGTTACTCGGTATTTTTTTAACTCGTCGAATAATGGCCGATTAGACCTGTTTTCCTATATATTTCCAAACCTGGACACAATTAGCTATAGCTTGCATAAAAAGTCCTTTTCGAAAATACAAATGACCTTTCTGTTGGTTTAATAGATCTTCTTTATTTCATGTTATCTTATTCACCAATACACGTTTACTTCAATATTTAGGAACTGGGGCACAATCGATATTAGCTTTCATAACATAAATAAAATACAGCTCTTTTGAAAACCTTTCAGATAGAGCTATTTTCATTTCTGCTGGTTAAGTGGATTGTCCTTATTGAGGAGCTCGTGGCTAAATAATAAGAGCCGCACCGGTCGATCTTCAATGTCAAGCAACGCTTGACGAGGTCGGTCCGTGGATGGGTGACCATTTCAACATACCGAGTTTCCTCCATGCCTCGGAAAGCACGTTAAGCCGTTGATCCCGGCTGTCATTTGAAGATCTTTGACAGTCGTAACGGGTAGTCAGAAGCCTGAGATCTGACACCAGTTTTGCCAAGGGGTATCGTGTTACCCAGTTACTGGGTTGTGGAGGTCAGATAGGCAGTCGCTCCATGTAAAACACTGGTACTCAGCTGAATCCGGTAAGACTGGAAGCCGATCCCAACAATAATTGGGAAAAAGGCTAGGCAGATGATGAAGTGGATTGTCCTTATTCATCGTAAACTATTATGTGAACGTTTACCTCTATATTTCAAAACTTGGACATAATTGAGGTTAGCTTCCATACCATAAAATGGAGTCCTTAAAAAGTTATTTCAAAAAATATGAACCACATTGCTATTGGTCACTTGGATCAATTTGTCGCATCCTCCTTTTTAACCGACTTACCAAAAAGGAGGAGGTTCTATGTTCGACATTATGTATTTTTTTTTTTTATGTATGTTCACCGATATCTCCGTCAATTATGGACCGATTGAGAAAAATCTTTTTTTGTTTGAAAGAGTATGTTCCGAAATTGGTCCCATTTTAATTTGGTGAAGATCTGATGAAGAACTTCGGAGATCTACAACAGAACTCTTCAATAAATAACGGCAAATCTCTCGGGATTGCTGCAATCGCATGTCTGTTCATTGTTTAACATCACGCCAGTACGCTCTTAAGGGGTATGCAGATCTATCATTTTACCGGTTATGTTCAAGTTTCATGATATTCGGGTAATCTATTCTGGCGTTATTGGTACCTTACTAAACAACTTGCCTATTAGGTAGGTACAACTAAAAAGTGAAAAATAAAAAAAAAAATACTACCGACTTCCAAATTAATACTACAAAGTGAAAAATAACTTTACTTTTGGAAGTCGGTGACCATAACGCAAAAAAATTACCTACGAAAGACACCGACTTCCAAAAGTAAAGTTATTTTACACTTTGTAGTTTTAATTTGGAAGTCGGTAGTATTTTTTTGCAAAAAAGATTTTTATAACTTTTAAAATTCCTGATTCTCAGTTTAAGGTTACACTAGTCAACGGCACGAACTATTTTATGCGCAAAAAAATGTATGCTATATCAACCGACAACACGTGCGGAACAGATAGATGCTGTTATGAGCAGTAAGAAGCTAGTACGCGTACGAATACACACTTTTGCAAATTTGTAGCCAAATGGATGATAATTTAGAACGAAAACGAGTGTTGAAATTTGGAACTTTCGAAGCTCATAACTTTCTATATGAAATCATATCTTTATTTATTTTTTTACTTTTTTGCTTCCATACAGGGCTAGATAATGATGAGACAAATTGATATTTTTTTATTTTGAACGTACATCGTCAAACAGTGGAGTAAAAGCCAGACTACGTTTGTATGAAAGAATTTTCGACTAGTGTACCCTTTTTACAATTTGAATAAATGACTTTTGATTTGATACTCTTGGATTCATAATCATTTTCAGAGTAGGAGTTGAGCCGGGCACGAGTAACTTCAATGTTTGTAGGTTTATATTGTTTAATTCTAATACGTAACAACCACTAATGAAATAACTAATGATATTACAGGTAGCTGTAACACTATATGCGTGGCCCCAATACATAATAAACTTAATTATGAAAACCAATATAACTGCCTCCTATTTATTTATATAATTACTTATGAGGTAATTAAAATAACGTAAATATTATGTAAAACAAATAATATTAAGTATAGTGCAAATAGGTTGTAACACTTTAAAACCAAGTAAACACAATCATTGTAAATAGGTTATAACAATATCTTAACCAGCAATAAAGGCTATTGATTACCCGGCTGCAAGGAAAGGGTTATGTTTTTCGTGCGTATCTTGTAACGTAAGAACGTTTCAAGTTCCTTCATGACACACATAATAGATATCTGAGGTCATCGGAAAACTTGAGACTAGAGATGCCGATGCATTCCACCAGGTTTTACGACAATTCTTTTACGGTTCAAGCGGTGCGGTTGTGGAATGCTTTGCCCATGTCAATAAGGCGTGCGCAATCTCTGCCCACTTTTAAAACTATGGTAAAGAATCACTACCTCCCTCTTTAATAGTTGTTTTTCTTGATTTCTATGCTTTCGTTACATACTTATTACTGCATATATTTGTCTATATAATATATTTATATAAATATGTGTATGTATTTATTTTATATATAAATAGTACACCAAAGACTACATACAGTACTGTCTTTCCTTCTATTTTTTTAATCCATCCAAAGGTTGTCTTGAAAAGATCGTTTTTAGCGATAAGGCCGCCCATTGTGTCACCCAGTGTAATGTTTTCTTCGTATATACTTTCTGTAACTTATATGGTGTACATAATAAAGAGTATTCTATTCTATTCTATTCTTGTATGTATGTAATATTCTTTATTACCTGGTATCTTTCAAACCACTTGACGAATTTTTATAATTAAGACATCGTTAGATAGGGCTTGGCCGCCCAAGTGTTCTTAGATAAGTGCCGTTAAAAAAAGATACATGGCGGATTTTGGGCCCCATATTGTAGCGGTTGCAATTTCTTTTTAACCGACTTCAAAAAAGGAGGAGGTTCTCAATTCGTCGGAATCTTTTTTTTTTTATGTATTTTCCCCGATTACTGTAAGACGCCTGGACCGATTTGGGAAATTCTTCTTTTGTTTGAAAGGGTATTCTTTTCAGTTGGTCCCATAGTCATCAGGTCAGAATCTGATGATGGTATCTTGGAGAAATCGAGGGAACTCCTCAAATATTATAGGCATACATATAGCGATTTTGGTATTTTTTCAACAATGCAATCATCTGCACTCAGAATGGGGTATCAAAATGAAGTGTTTTTAGAGGTGATTACAAAAATATATACCACTTATATGTTTAAAGTCAATTGAAAAAAAAAGTATAACTAAAAAGTTGTAAATAAAAAATAATTACTATGGAAGTTTCTAAGATCTTATCGAACTTATCTAATGTAATGTCATTAATTTATTGATATAACCATAGTACTATACTATTGTAGTTTGGCAAAAGTTTATGATTGGCATTAAAAAAAAATGATTGAAATAGGCGTTATAAATATGTAAAAATAAAAAGGTTTTCTCAAAAAATAAAGCTACTTCAAAACCAAAACACTAAAAAGTTCAATATAACTTTCGTTTCGGCAGTCGGTGTCGAAAATTGATAAAAACAAAGATATACCAAAGACACCGACTGCCGGTTTATTTTTTGTGAAAATGTTTTTATTTCTCTCTTTTTAGATTTAGTACACCATCACTAATAAAAACCGGCTAAGTGCGAGTCGGACTCGCGCTCTAAGGGTTCCGTACCATTGCCGCAAAAAACGGCAAAAAAAATCACATTTGTTGTATGGGATCCCCACTTAAATATTTAGTTTATTCTGTTTTTGGAATAGTTTATTTGTTCTTATAGCGGCAACAGAAATACATCATCTGTGAAAATTTCATCCGTCTAGCTATCATGGAACATGAGATACAGCCTGGTGACAGACAGACAGACGGACAGTGGAGTCTTAGTAATGGGGTCCTGTTTTTACCCTTTGTGTACGAAACCATAAAAATTTGCAATTTAGAGGTACCTAATGGGTTGACAAAATACCCGGTAATAACTCAATTTACACATTCGTGGTGTTGGTTTCGCTAAGGAGTTCGGTTGTATGTTCCATATCTTGAAAACTGCTGATCCAATTTTGATGAAACTTGCACTATTCCCTAAGTTGAGTTGAGAAACCTTTTTTTTTTTTTCGGTTTGGGTACCAAATCCAATAAAAATGTAAATGTTACTTTACGTGGGCTTCTAAACATTTGTTGCCAAATTTCATAAGTGTATGTTTGTCCATGCATTTCTCCGAAACTACTAATCGGATCGTGATCATTCTTTTTGTGTTGGATTGAGTATCTCTCAACAGCTTATTTTTTTGTGAAAAATATTTTATTTTAAAATCGTTAAAAATAAAATATCGCTGATTTAGAACATTTACATTGAAAAGACATCAACGCGTGCTCATCATCAAGAGTTTAATTCTATTGGATCGAATTATAGCTTTATTTAGTTTCGATGACATCAACGCGTGCTCATCATCAAGAGTTTAATTCTATTGGATCGAATTATAACTTCATTTAGTTTCGATGACATCAACGCGTGCTCATCATCAAGAGTTTAATTCTATTGGATTGAATTATAACTTCATTTAGTTTCGATGACATCAACGCGTGCTCATCATCAAGAGTTTAATTCTATTGGATCGAAAAATTTTTCGTGAGTGTTACCCAAAGAAAAATAGGAAAGTAAAACTGATGCATAATAATCAGATAAAGTGGATAACCAAGGGAATTAAGGTGTCAAGCAAAATGAAAAGAATATTATGTTCGGGCACCATCAATAATACTAGTGTTTATAACTACAAAATCAATTATATAAGAATCTATCGAAGAGTTTTAAAGCACGCACGTAAGTTAGCCATATCATGTCATCTCAACAAAGCCAAAAACATATCAAAGGAGACATGGAAGATTGTAAATGAACAGACAAAGAGAAAGCAAAACAAAGTTAGAAGAAAACTTGTTCTAAACATTGACAAAAGGGTGGTTACAGATCCACAAGAAATAGCAGATACTTTTGTTGATATATTTGTGTATAAATCATCACTTTTAAATACAGAAAAAGAAAGAGCGATATCCTTCCTAAGAAACTCAACACCGAGAGCAGAAAGTGAGATGACATTCAATGTAACGACACCACAGGAAATAGCAAAAATTGTACGTAAGATGGCAAACAAAAAGTCTTGTGGACACGATGAAGTGCCTATATCGGTGATCAAGGATAACATAGAAATATTAGCGTTTCCCCTATCTGAATTCATTAATAAATGTTTTGAAGAGTCTGTTTTTCCAGAACAACTTAAATTGGCAAAGGTGGTTCCGCTACACAAAAAGGGTACAAGAACGGATCCCAAAAACTACCGGCCAATATCCTTATTACCAATTTTATCAAAAATTTTTGAAAAAATTATGAAGACTAGGTTAATGGCGCACTTAAATTTAAATAGAATAATTAACTTTAGACAATTTGGATACCAAAAGGGAGTTGGCACTTTAGATGCGATAAATAATCTTGTTAATGACATTATTGGTAAATTGAATGACAAAATGAAAGTGGCTGGCTTGTTTATTGATTTAAGTTCTGCGTTTGACACAGTAGACCACGAGCTACTTCTAGCTAAACTAGAGCATTATGGCATTAGAGGTAAAGCGTTAAAACTTTTGACATCTTATCTAAAAAACCGTAGAATGTACGTAGAAATAAAAGACATTAATGCAAACAATTGTGACATAAAGTGTGTGAGTGAAGTAATATATAAGTCAAAAATGACCAAAATAAGCCGTGGTGTGCCTCAAGGCTCAATTTTGGGACCAATATTATATATAATTTTTACTAATGATTTACTTAATTTTATGAATAATACCCAACCCGACGCAGGGCTTGTAATGTTTGCAGATGATACGAACGCCATAATAGGGTCGTCAAACTTAAATGACTTGACAGAAAAAGTAAATACGTGTTTAGAAAATCTTTCTGTTTGGTTTACAGCAAATAACTTAATTATAAACCCAAATAAAACCCATGTTATATTGTTTAAAACTACGTCACGTAACAACGATAGCATAGATGTCATGCTTAAAAGGGATAATATTGGACTAGTAAACGACGTTAAATTTTTAGGAGTCTATATAGATTCCCTATTAAACTGGAAAAAGGAGCTCACCACCATCGATTCCTCAATATCTTCAGCTTGTTACGCGCTAAGAAACCTCAGGGACGATATTGATCTAAAACAGCTAAAATCAGTATATTATGCATTGGTAGAATCCAGGTTACGATATAGCGTTATGTTTTGGGGGAGCAGTTACGGGTATAATTGCCAAAGAGCATTCATACTACAGAAACGTGCATTGAGAACGATTGTCAGAATCCCACAACGAGAGTCGTGTAAAGAATACTTTAAAAAGTTAGGTATATTAACAGTACCAAGTTTATATGTTTTAGTACTACTCAGCCACTTTGCAAAATACATTCACGAGCACGAATCACAAGAAGAACGTGAACTTAGAGAGAACACTAGAAGAAACGTTATAAAAAACAAAATTGCAACTAAACTCAATATTGCTAAACATTGCTCTAAATACCAATCAGTAGAATTATTTAATAGGTTGCCTACCGACTTAAGATCTTTGATTTACAAGGGTACTCTATTTAAAGCTAAACTTAAGGAATTCCTGTTGAATAAATGTTTATATTCTCTATCTGAATTGTAGACAAAGGATGGTAAATAGTTTTTATACTGAGTAATTTACCTTTTTGTATCCACCATTTATTCATGACATAAAATATACGCATTATTAGACTTTTTGTATTATATAGAATAAATTTAAAACATTTGACATGATAATTTTTACAACCATTCATTTATTAACTGTTTACAATCTATTGACATAATATTTATCATATGTTATTGATTATTTTTGGTGAAATTTACTGTTTGAAATTTATAATTTATGTTCTGAGCTGTGATAAATTAATGAATGTACTACAAAATTCAAACACAATGTGAATTGTTATATGAATAAATAAATAAATATATGAATTATAACTTTATTTAGTTTCGATGACATCAACGCGTGCTCATCATCAAGAGTTTAATTCTATTGAATCGAATTATAACTTTATTTAGTTTCGATGACATCAACGCGTGCTCATCATCAAGAGTTTAATTCTATTGGATCGAATTATAACTTTATTTAGTTTCGATGACATCAACGCGTGCTCATCATCAAGAGTTTAATTCTATTGGATCGAATTATAACTTTAT
Source organism: Anorthoa munda (assembly GCA_945859665.1). NCBI lineage: Eukaryota > Metazoa > Arthropoda > Insecta > Lepidoptera > Noctuidae > Anorthoa > Anorthoa munda. The sequence continues at coordinate 23,596,561 of OX243904.1, read as the reverse complement.
TTAGTTTCGATGACATCAACGCGTGCTCATCATCAAGAGTTTAATTCTATTGGATCGAATTATAACTTTATTTAGTTTCGATGACATCAACGCGTGCTCATCATTAAGAGTTTAATTTTATTGGATCGAATTATAACTTTATTTGGTTTCGATGACATCAACGCGTGCTCATCATCAAGAGTTTAATTCTATTGGATCGAATTATAACTTTATTTAGTTTCGATGACATCAACGCGTGCTCATCATCAAGAGTTTAATTCTATTGGATCGAATTATAACTTTATTTAGTTTCGATGACATCAACGCGTGCTCATCATCAAGAGTTTAATTTTATTGGATCGAATTATAACTTTATTTAGTTTCGATGACATCAACGCGTGCTCATCATCAAGAGTTTAATTCTATTGGATCGAATTATAACTTTATTTAGTTTCGATGACATCAACGCGTGCTCATCATCAAGAGTTTAATTCTATTGAATCGAATTATAACTTTATTTAGTTTCGATGACATCAACGCGTGCTCATCATTAAGAGTTTAATTTTATTGGATCGAATTATAACTTTATTTGGTTTCGATGACATCAACGCGTGCTCATCATCAAGAATTTAATTCTATTGGATCGAATTATAACTTTATTTAGTTTCGATGACATCAACGCGTGCTCATCATCAAGAATTTAATTCTATTGGATCGAATTATAACTTTATTTAGTTTCGATGACATCAACGCGTGCTCATCATCAAGAGTTTAATTCTATTGGATCGAATTATAACTTTATTTAGCTCCGATTAAAAGTAACTGACTCTGACTTCAGACTTTGGCAGTTACCAGCATAGAAAAGCATCATGTAACTTTTCGTGGGTTTCATTTACTTTGACCTTATTTTAACCACTTGGGGTAAATAGACACAACTTTTAACGTCCACATTGATTTTCTCAGATATTTTGTATGCAAGCTGTTACGTTGTTAAGCATTGTGAAATTGAGAGTCACGTAAATTTTACCAAATATTAATGTTTTAAATTTTGGAAAAAAAAATAATAATTGTAAAATAGAAAAAGCAAGGCGGTTTCAATTTATCTTGAAACTGGTGTCAAAAGATTCGAGAGAGGGATGAACAGAAAAAAAGTATCTAGGGCTGTCAAAATCAACTTAAATCATCATACATACTCACGCCTTTTTCCCATGGGGGTAGGCAGAAACTACAGAACGCCAACTGCTACGATCCTTACATACTTCTATCATCCTTACATCCTTATATCATCATGTTTTTCAAATAATTAAAACTTTTCACCTTACACTTTTTTTTTTTTTAATAGTACACGATTGACAACCCTGAAAATTATGTTTCTATTCACCGCTTTTTCGTTTTTATTAACCATTCACTCGTATCTATTCACCTCAAATACAGGAAAAAGTACCAGTTTTTTTATTTTAATAGAAATACGAACAAAATCATTAAATATTTATACTAACCTTTGTGTCCCTAAGAGATGAGAAACTTTACTATCCAATTATTTAAATTTTGAAGGAGATAAAACTGAAGAAAACTTTTAGTCAGCTTAAAATCTATAGCACACGCAGCCATCACTTTAACCGCTTTTTTCTTTGTCTTGCTGTGATTGGAATCAATTGTGATTTGATTTTAATTTTGATTTAATTTTGTTATAATTTTAATTTGATTTTTGATTTAATTTTGTTATCATTTTAATTTTTGTTGTTATTTTCTATCATCTGTTAGTGGTTAGAAATTTATTTTTTGCTTTCTTAAATTCTTATAATTTTTCGATTAATAAGTGTTTTTATAATGTGCATGTAAGATTCACATCTAGTAGATGTCAATCAGACTAATTTTATTGAACATAATTTTTTGTTGCATACTCGATTGTACATCAGTTTTGTGAAAAAAAAAAATTGATGTGCATTTTGGGATAGCCAGAATAACCACGATTTATTAAAATATTACCGTTTAATAAATCGTGGTAATAAATATACGATAGCAATACTATAGATAGATAAATCAGAGACAACAATAATAAACACCCAGATTTGTTTCTATTAACCCCGCGATTTCTATTCACCCCATTTTACGGTACGTGGTGATATTACAACCGAGTTCTTCATCAGCTGTGATGTGATAAAAGTTGATTTGGTTTTGGTTGCAGTTGTCCAATGTGTTCAGCTAGTTGGTCAGTACGTACCAGTCGCGCAGCTGGTTGTGCTGCGGATCGTGGAGGAGCGAGGGCGCGTGCTGCGCGGCAGGCACTGCCCGCAGTGCAGCCGCGTGTGGTTGAAATTGTCACTGTGTTCAACTAGTTGGTCAGTACGTACCAGTCGCGCAGCTGGTTGTCCTGCAGGTCATGGGGTCGCGCAGGCGCATGCTGTGCGCAGCTACGCGGCAGGCACAGCCCGCGGTGCAGCCGCGTGTGGTTGAAGTTGTCTACTGTGTTCGCCGAATAGCGCTGACAAACAAAACAAAAATATTACTATTTGGTTTGCACTTTTTAATGCTATAAAAGTGACAAGGAGAGTCAAATACAGAGGCAATTACATAAACTCCTTAATATTTCTTGAAATGTATAAGGAGATATAAGCGATTACGCAACGCAATGCTATTTATTTTTACCAACGTAAATAACGTAACTCCACTAAAATTTTACAGAATAACTCTCCTTTGAAGGTAATTCTTATAATGAAGTGGTAAACTTGTTCTTCAACTGCGGTATCTTGTTATGCAAGTACCGAACTCGACCAATTTGTTTAATTACAAACACTTTTAGAATTCTAAAAGCAAGGTAAAATAGTTCAAGTTACTATTAATATCTGGCATTAGCATCAGTTGGGTGACGGGAGCTAATCTGTAGACTCAATTAACCTAACCACTAGTTGACTATTGCGATAGTTGCTCAACCGTGAGTCGAACTCCTCACGCCCAGGGTCTGATACTCAGTGTGGTTGAGTAATGGACTGGTTGAGCAATCATCGCATAAGTTCATTAACATCGGTGATTTATTTGTTTTATAACGTCAACTAGCTTATCTGTGAGTGTTGTGATAGCAGAAAGCATTGCCGACTTCGTTTTGTTAGGTACATTCACGATAACCAATTTTAACTGGTTCTAAAATCTTATATTTATAACTATTTCGAGCTTCTGTATGCTTATTTTATGAATCCATGAGGAAACAAAATCAAAAGACGTAATCGATCGAATTTGACGTGCATTTGAAACCAAAACATTGATCGAACGACGGTCGATAAATAAACATGAAATTCTTCTAGATTCACTTTCAGTCTTAGCAGTTTTGTTTCAGAACATAACTTAGAATCACGCCTTTAAATAATGCACCCGAACATTCGGTGAAGGGATAGGCGTAGTTTATATTTAAGTCCATGTAATAGAAACCGAGCCTAGAGCCACCAACCGAAAACAAATTTAGACTACGGCCAACAGAGGGACACGTCCCGGGAATCGAACCCAGGACCTAATTCTCTGGACTTTCACTAAAAACTTTCATTCCTGATCACAATTATATAGAAAGAATTTCTCAGCTTTGCAAAAGAGCCTCAACCCAGCAGTATTTCGTGATGCATGGTTCTTCATCGCACATCTCAAGGTGAACTCCCCGCAGCCGGTCAGCACTGCACGTGAGCGAGGTTCATTGACCTCCCAGTCTAGTAGGTAACCCCCTCGAAGGGCCTTTCACTGCGCGCGGGTCCCTTCATAGTTTTAATGTAACTAATAAAATATCAATAGGTACCAGTTAATCTAAATCTAAACTTATAATAGGTCTGAAGAGATCAAATTTTAGTTTATATGAGAAAGCTAAAATACGCTTAGATCTCACGACACAGGGAATCCTAGTGTGAGTTCCAGGAAGCAACGCATTTGAATGTAATTTCTTAACAATAAAAAATATTCTTATTCTTCTTTATAAGATTTCTTTTTACCCTGTGTTAAATAATTAATATGTGTATCCAACTAAATAAAGCTTTTAGTTATTTTATTGTAATGGCAACACTTTTAGAGTCGGTAGTACTAAGTAAAAAATGGTGACGATATGATTGTACTGTGTTAAAAGAAAATATAAGGTAAATAATTATATGGTGTTGTTTCAATGAAAACCTGTAGAAAAACATACAAAACCCACAAGATTCCAAAGTTTGATACCCTGGAAAATAGACGGTTTGCTACACAATAGATCATTAATTATTCGTAGCCTAGAAATAAATCCAGGAGTGCCTAATATACAAAAGTTTATTCATTGATGCAGTAAAAGCCCTCCAAACTATATATTTGACCTTTCGCCAACACCTTTTAGCTGTCAAAATGTTTTCTAAAGAAGATGTTCAAACGAGTTTGTTGAAACTGGCCCACATTGGCCAATTACACAAACTCTTATGTTATACACTACCTCCGCCAATGTTTAAGTACTCTATAGTCAATGAAGTGTTGACAGGACACTTACGAACTTATAATAGAGAGCAACTCCTACAAGAGCTTGCAAAACGACCCAGAATATTAGTATGTTAAGAGGTACTAGGTCACTCTCGTCTAGGAGAAGCGTGGCTAAATATTTACAGCCACACGGCTTTATCTTTTTTTAATTTTATTTATTTGAGGGGAAAATAGCAGTTACACATTATAATTTAAAAATCTATACTAATATTATAAAGCTGAATAGTTGGTTTGTTTGTTTTATTTATTTATTTTATTTATTTATTTAGGTTAGCCAACAATTGATTACACAAAACATTTTAAAATTATACTTGCATAATATCACATTTATAAGTGCAACAATTACTTACAGGCTAACACAACATGCACCATATGGTTATTCATACAGAAATTTAACGCGCGTTTTAACGCGTTAATCTCAGGAACTACTGATTTAATTGAAAAATTATTTTTGTGTTGGATAGTCCATTTATCGAGGAAGGTTATAGGCTATATAACATCAAGCTACGACCAATAGGAGCGGCGCATAAATGAAAAATTTTGCAAAAAAGGGGAAAATTATTATTTTTTAAGGGCTTCCGTTGCGTGCGCTGCGTAAACGATAACAATCATGTATGTAGAGTAGGTAGGTAGCCAGTTGACGGGAGCAAAGCCGCGTGGGACAGCTAGTAAGAATTACAAAACTAATGCTATCAAATGTGCGACCAACCACATTTCCCACAGAATAAAAAAAAGAAAAAAGATGCATGCGATTTAAACTTCAACCCCACAATAATCAAACTAATATAAAAAAAAAAACATCAAATATCGAATTAAAAAAAGAAAAAAAAACATTAAAAAATCAGATTAAAATCAATAAATATGACCTAGGCAAGCGTTGCTTAAAATCTTCGAGGTTAAGCAACGCTTGCCTACGTCGTTCCGTGGATGGGTGAGTATTTTTATAAAATAAAAATAAATACCGAGACTCCTCCGTGCCTCGACAAGCACGGCCATTGGTTCCGTCTGTTTTTTTTTGTAAACTTTTGACAGTCGTTATGTGGAGGTCAGATAGGCAGTCGTTTCATGTAAAACACTGCCACTCAGCTGAATCCCGTTAGACTGGAAGCCGACCCCAAGAAAACTGGGAAGACTGAGAGACTGAGCCACAGATTTCTGAATTGAGTAAGTCTCAAACCCTGTTTTAATGCCAAAATTCGACAGGTTTGCAGACTAAAGTTGAGTTTGATAATACTCAATTTCAAATGCTTAATTTAGAAATTGAGGGACTTCTTATAAGATAGCTTGATCTCTGCGACATACGTCAAACTGACGTATACGTTATTGTTAGCCTGTCAAGCGCTATTGTTACTGTATTGATACTGACAGCTGTCGCAGAGATCAAGCTATCTTTTATGAAGTATAGGTCAACGAAATGTTCATAAATCAGTGTCAGAGCTGTCAAAATAAAAACGACATATTTACTTCTGTGGCGCCATCTGAGGCTAAAGATGTTTTTACTATGTAACATCATTGTTAAGTTGACAGCTTTTGTGTTTGAAGTCATCTCATCTGTTAAATAAGTTGTTGTTGTCAACATTGAATAGATTAAAGTCTGAGTGAAAATCATTCTGTCTGTCGACATGTTCACATATATAACAAATAGTTGTGTTACAAAAGCTTTTCAGAAAGGTCAGAGGTTAATTTATAATAACTTGTGAAAGCTCGTTTTTGATCATGTTAATTTCAATGAATCACCACGGTTTTGTAAGAAGAAAATGTGATTGGGATTTAATAATAATAGGGCCAACAATAATAATGTAATTGGTACGAACTACTTTCACAAAGTAATATAATTTTAACTGTGTTTTTAGGGTTCCGTACCCAAAGGGTAAAAACGGGACCCTATTACTAAGACTCCGCGATCCGTCTGTCACCAGGCTGTATCTCATGAACCGTGATAGCTAGGCAGTTGAAATTTTCACAGATGATGTATTTCTGTATGCGCTATAACAACAAATACTAAAATCAGAATAAAATAAATATTTAAGTAGGGCTCCCATACAACAAACGTGATTTTTTCGTGCGCGAGTACGACTTGCACTTGGCCAGTTTTTTTTTCTTTATACGCAGTACGCCGATTTGAACAAGAACACATTCAGCCAAATTGAGAACATTCTTCTTTTGAAGTCGCTTAAAACGATTACTCTTTTTGTATTAAAACTAGTGGAATTAATAAAAGTAATTTGTTACACAATAGTTAAGAGTCTAGATTAGTAAGAGGCTCTAATATGAGCACATAAACAAGAGTTTGAATAAAAATTTGGTCATGCGAAATTGAAAGTGATGGTTAGTAGGCCAACTGGGCCACTGGCTAGGCCGCGTCGAACTCCGAGCGCCGAGCGTCGAGCGTGGTCGGAAACATGAGGATATTACTACTTACTTACTACATACTTGTAGTTACGTGCACTTGCATAATATTTAGCTAATGACACGACGGCTTCTTTACTTTAAATATGCAAGAATTATTATTATCTGTGCTTTAAACTAATACCTACATAATACATACAAAGATGCAACTGTGATTCAATCTTCTCGGTTGCTAAATGCCCCACGGTATTCTGTTTACTCTATGCTTGTTCAAAATGACACATATGATAATGTGTGGCATCCGCCATTTTACACTATACTCCATTTGCGATAATATTAGACGTTTAAATTAGCCCATTTTACAGCCCGTTCAACCGATTTCGACTTCCATTGCGTTGGTGATACGACAAATGGTAGCTGTAGCAAACAGTTGGTTTTGGTAACAGGTTTATGCTTTTTATGTCATCCTTATGTTTGCCGGATAGAACTCAAAATCAATTGAACGGACGGTAAAAAGATTTGGAAACATGTCTAATGTTATTTCAAATGGAGTTTAGGGCTGTTTTATTATTGATATATTGTTCGCGCAGATATATTACTTTCCTCTATGGGTTCGCGTCTGACCACCTCTCACCTGATGATAAGCGATGATGTGGTCGACGGTGAAGCACGCTTGCCTTGCAGTAATTAATTCACTCTTAGCTTAAAAACCTACTTAGAAGATTGTAGCTGTCATGGTGCGTTTCGGCTCTCATAGGAGAAAACCCGAGTGACAGCAGTAGGAACAATACAGACTGCTGTTACCTATCTCATAGCTAAGTACTTAGGGCTGATTTCACCAATGAAACTAATCGCGATTAGTTCAACAAAATCAGTTTATGCAAATACAGCGTTCTGATTGGTAATTTCTCGGGTCCGTGCCCACTCAACCCGATTAGACTCAACCCGAAGAATAATACAAGAAGTTTTACTACCAATTCAGTGCCATTTGTAAAGTCAGGCAAAGTGATTTAATTCTAAATAACTTAACTTTGGAAGTTAGTACTAATAATTATAATCACGTTTATAGACTGCTCCAATAAATACCACCGTGCCACTAGCTATAAGATTGTAATGATAATTAACAATAATCTGTGATTTTTACTACAAAGTACAAAGCGTATACTATATTAAAAAAGATAAGTACTTACATGCTTAATTATTGATTTATTTATCCAAACATTATTTAAATTTTACACTCTCTGTGATGCAAGCGTTAAATTAACACTTTTCTGCTTGATATAATCAATCAACCGACGTTTTTACGCCTATCAAAATAGAAATATGCAGGTATTATTCTTCGGGTTGAGTCTAATCGTGTTGAGTGGGCACGGACCCAATTTCTCAGCGGTCTCAAACAATCAGAACGCTGTATTTGCTTAAACTGAGTTTAGTTGAACTAATCACATTAATTTCATTGGTGAAATCGGTCCTTAATAACAGCCCCACGAAGGGGCGCTCGAGTTTCAGCTACGCTTATCCGTGGAAGAATGGGTCTTGGTATGTGATGAATAGCCCACTGTTCATCACATACCAAGACCCATTCTTGCCTCGGCAAACACGTCAAGCCGTTGGTCTGTCACTAACAGATCTATCACAATCTTAACCCTGAGCGTCCGTGTTACAAAGTATCTGGGTCCTTGAGGTCAAGATTGGCAGTGGCTCCATGTAAATGACTGGTATTCAGCTACACAGTCAGACTGGAAGCTGAGTTTGATGATGCGTGTTACCTGCATGACGTCATAGAGCGGGTGCGGGCGTTGTGCGGGCGTGAGCTCGAAGCTGCCGACACAGTAGGGCGCGCGCGCCGCCATGCAGCCCGGCCACTCATCCAGCGAGAACAGCTGGGGCATAGAGTAGTACAGCTCATCTGCAAGTAAGGTCCAACGTCAATTCGATCTGTGTAATCATCTGCCTGTTCTTAGCCCAATTTAAGTCTTCTTAGTCAGTTCGCCTATCCATTCATTTGCACAAACATAAGGAGAAAATACATCATGAAGAGCTGAAACAAGAAGCATAGACTTACGGCCCGTTAACAAAGTACTAGGACAGCAAACATTTCAGAAGATCAAAGAGTGCACCAGTTTGAGTGCAGTGAAAGTTTAAATAAGTGCAACAAAGACTTTCAAGTGTTGAACTGAACACCAGTTTGAGTGAAGTGAAAGTTTGTTTTTGCATCCTACAAGCAGTTGCAATGGTAACTAGACTGTTTGAAAAATGAAAAAAAATGCACAAAGTACCAGGCTAGCATAGAACTCTAAGTGATTAACATGCTACAGTGGCATTGGCAATGTATCCTGCGATGCTCCGATCAGCACATTGTCATGGTAATCGCCCTTTGTGTGCGACCGCTACTGAATATGGAGGCTTTGCAATGAAATAATGGAAAACAATACCAAGACCTTTTTAACCTAAACTCGGCAATTTTGCATATCATAATTTAGTTTGGCGTTAAAACTTGAACTTTGTAGTTGGTTCTTTGGATTTAATTTCGATTCTCAGGTCACGCATGAGGTCCTGGATTCGATTCCCTGGTCGTGGAAAGTGTTTTTGGGTTTTACCAACTGGAATTTTCCAGGCAGCTAGCCTGGAGTCTGGATATATGCCCGGTTGCTGACAATATAGGCTCGCCTCCTCTTATATGCCACTTAAGGTTGTCCTAGTCGACGGCACGAACTATTTTATGCGCGAGGTTAAAATGCATGCTACCTCATCCGACAATACGTGCGAAAGAGATAGATGCTGTGATGAGCAGTAAGAAGCTAGTTCGCGTACAAATTAGCTTTTGCATTTTTGTAGCGAATTGGATGATGATTTAGGACGAAAATGAGCGCGCAAAATTTTATAAACAGACCTTTGGGAGTCTAGATATCATGAAAAAACTACTAAATGTATATTTTCAAAATAAAATTATTTGCATTGTTGAACTACTAATCTATCCCTGTATGGTGGCTGTTTTTCAATTTGCCTTCTTGTTAAGTTATTTATTTCCGCCTATAGATGCGTTAAAATTAGTGTTGAAATTTGGAACTTTCGACGCTCATAACTTTTAAATACATATTATTTTTACTTTTTTGTTTCCTTAAAGAGCTAAATAATGATGAGATTTTTTTTTATTTTTTTATTTGGAACTTACATCGTCAAACAGTGGAGTAATCGCCAGACTACGTTTGTACGAGTATGGAAGAATGATCGACTAGTGTAACCTTAAATATAACCGGCGAAATATGGGGTTGCTATAGTTGCACCTCTGACTAACCCGTTAGGACATAAAGGCGTGATGTTATGGTTTCAGGATTTGTACCGTTAATGGAATAAAATGAAATGCAGAATGACGGTAACAAACTGGTTTCTTACATTGGACTATGATATGACGGAAGGTCTCTTGGCTTCGTAAAAACTCACAGTACACACATTTACAATTCACAATATACAAGTGCACTCACTAACATACATATAACATACAGACACTCTCTTATAACACCAACACAACTGACACAAATCACAGCACCATGAATACACTATTCTTTTCCTATTTTTAAGATTTAAAACTGTCCCTTTTATAAAAATTGTTAAGATAACGAAGGAGCCTGGATCTCACGACACAGGGAATCCTAGTGTGAGGTCTAGGAATCCAATCCACTAGAATGTAAACTTATCAAGAAGATCGGTGGATACATCTGGTTTTGGTCCGCCAACTCGCGAATATGTATCCTCCGACTGCACAGCATGATTTTCTTCTTGTTTACGTCTTTTTAGTTTGCTTTTTAAGCAGTCGGGTTTTTTGATTTTTTTATTTAACTTTTTTTACGTTCTAAAGCTTTCGTAAAGACATTTATAATTATAATACAGTTTAGGGAGTAGTGCTGGACCAGTGGTAACGGCCCCGACTTACGTGTGGTCGTGGGTTCAAACCCAGGCAGGCGCTTTACTTTTTGTTAATTATTTCGTCACTACTTCTCTCAAGACGGTGAAGGAAAATATTGAGGAAACCGGCATGTCCTAGTACCAAAAATTGAATGACATGTGACATCCACCAACCCACAATAGGCTTGCGTGGTGGATTACGGCCCAGCCCCTCTCACAGAGAAGAGGCTTGTGTCCCAGCAGTGGGAACGATAAAAGGCTGATTATTATGATGATAATGATTCCTATCTATCCACACATATCACGGCCGTGCCAGGGACGTGGACAGACCGTGCCCCGACTTTGGCTCTCAAAAAAATATCGTTGGGTACATTTTATATGAACTCGTTCACACACGTCCGTCCACGGGCTCCCGAAAACCGCCATTTTTCTATTTTCCAATTTTAATGTAGCCAGTTACACTCTCAGGGTTAAGACGAATCGATTGATGTAAGAATAATCAAAATCGGCCAACGCGTTTGGTCTCTAGAACGCCACATAGGAAAAAACATACATACATAGACTAATAAACACATTACCCTCCTTCGGCAATCGGGTAAAAAGGCAAATATTTCACTGCTTTAATAACAACATGTGCGAGGTGTGATGGCCGGCTATCGGGGACGCCTTACACAATGTAACGGTAGTCGTCGGTGTAACACGCAGCCCTAGTTCGGCCAGGTTAGGAAATGGAGCCCCAAATGCCAGCTGGTGATGATACACACTCGAAGTATACTTAGTAAGTGCCCTTATTGCAACAATTACTTAAAACATCCATTCTATATTCAAATTTTCTATATAGAATTTGAATTCAGATAGTGCTAAACATCTCCGAGATTTTTATAATCTCAATGGCCCTAATGGTCTTGTTTGGTATTTTATTGATGCAATCTTGAAATGCATGTCGTACATAATGTTGAAACTTTGTGTTCAATGATTTTAACAATGTATATTAAGTTGTAAAACGATTTCCAACCTATTCTTTTAGAAAAGAAGAAACTTTATTATGCAACTCGATTGTTAATATTGAACACTGTTTTAATCTACACTTCGATTTAATTACTTCGGATATTATAACAGTAAAACAATTTATAAATTTATATCGCATCAGTCAATGTCGCATTGTCTCTCAGAGAGAAGTTTTTAATGAACCGTGTTATCATCAATTATGATGATTACAATATACGTTAGCACACAATACTTCATGAGTTGCGTAAACATATGTAAACAAATGTACGTGAACGCAATGTAACGCTGAGGAAGTGAACTCGAACTTGGCGCGTGAGTGTGCGTTGCGCGTGCGCATCCTTTGTATCGTATAGTATGTATGTGCGCGCCGGATATTAGAGGTCAATGTGAACAGACTTTATTATCATATTCATTACATAGGTCATGTTGTCTACATAATTTAATTAGAAAGTTAGGGGATTTGTTTTTAGGAGTTTTTAAGAAAGTGGTGACAGGCAGGCTGTATGATGTTATGAACGTAAAAAACCGGCCAAGTGCGTGTCCTGTAAGTGTTTGCAAAATGTGTGACAGCAATAGGGTTCCGTAATTCAGTTTAGACCCTTCGGTACGGAACCCTCAAAAGGAGTATGTAAGGATCTTAGCAGGTGGCAGTCTCTAGTTTCTGCCTAACCCAATGGGAAAATGGCGTGATTTTATCTAAGTATGTGACGACAGGCAGTTAGTCCTTTTTTCGTCAATCACGCAAGCCACAATACTTTCTCAACCACTGCAACTCCTGAAAGCCGAGTCAACAGTGGCGACCACCAGAAATGCGCAAAGTCAATGAAGTTTGACGATTCCCGAAGAATCAATCCCACTCTCTTGGATCTCGCAACGAAATTCATTATAAAAGAACAACGGAGGAGTAAGAATAACACAATTTCGATTTCTTCCTTAACAAGCAGCAGAGAGAAACTATGTCCTCTAAAGCTGCCATTTCTGGTTGATATAACTACTATAAAACTTCATAAATAAATCATGTTTATTGTTTGGGGCACAGTCTTCCTCTCTGTGTGAGGGAGTAGACTGTATCCACCATGTGGGCTCAGTGCGGGTTTGTGGATGTTACATGTCTTCAAAGTTTTGGTTCTAGGACATGGCGACTTCCTCACGATGTTTTCGTTCACCGGTTTGATGGTGGTGATGGAATAATTTCCACAAAGAAAAACGCCTACCTGGGTTCTAACCCACGACCTACAACTTGTAAGTTGCGGCTTTTACCACTGGGCCACCACTGACACAATATCTGTTGTAAATTGTTATAATATTATGCAACTGAAACCAAAAGTAGACCGGCAAGAAAATAAAAGTGCAAATAAATTATCATAAGATAAACCATCATTCCACTGATCTTACGAAATTTACCGCTACGTCTCTTTTAAACGTAATAAACACGGCAGATAAGCCGAAGAATTTAAATAATAAACAGTTTTATTCAAAAAGCCACACCCGCACTGGGCCCGCGTGGTGGATTATTGACCTTTCCCTCTCACGGAAAGGAGACAATCCCACCGCACTATTCCCAAACCACTGCAACTCCTGAAAGCCAGAATCAACAGTGGCGACCACCAGAAAAGCGCCGAGGCAATGAAGCTCGACAAAGTCCCGGTGAATGAATTTACCTGTCTTGGATGCCGCAACGAAATTAATCAGAAAACGGAAAACGGAAGAGAAAACGGAGGAGTAGGAAAAAAAAACAAATTTCCACTTCCCTCCATATCAAGCAGGAGACAGAACAAACAAGGCCACTAGGCACAAAGGGTCGTTTACAACTGGGATAAGCCCAATTGCCTAGCCTCACGGATAAAAATAAGAATGCATGAGAGGCATGTGTCCCAGCAGTGGGAACGTTAAAAGGCTGATGATGATGATGATTTAAAAAAGCGGTTTAATATTAATTCAAAAAATCGAACTGAAAAACCGAAAACTTCTTAAACCCGACTGTTTAAGAAACGAACTAAAAAGATGTAAACAAGAAGAAAATCATGTTGTCACAGATTATATAATACTAGCATACAGATGCCTCATCTCAAACCACAGAAACCCTGCCGAAGTAACTAGCATTTTTCATCTGATTATACTGATTATTTTTTTTACATCGATCGAGTTCGGTTCTGTTCCACGGATATAGATGGTGATCTATCTATCACCGAGGAACTGTACGTTCTTTGTATGGGATGAGACATCTGTATGCTAGTATTATATTATCTGTGGTGCTGTGAAAGTGGTGCTGTGCTGTCGGAGAATAGTCCGACTGCACAGCACCACTTTCGCGAGCTGGTTGACCAAAACCGATGTAACAAGTGGCCCCACACGATGGGTATAGAAGAAAAAAAAATGCCCCCCCCACCACAATATAGCGCCCAAAAACCCCAATTTTTTTTATTTTCCTATTTTAATGTAGCCAGTGACACTCGCAAGGTTAACATAAATTGATTGACGTAAGAATCATCAATATCAGCTATTGCATTTGGTCTCTAGAACGCCACATAGGAACGAACATAGACTGATAAACACATTACCCTCCTTCGGCAATCGGGTGAAAACCCAGGTTTATCAGATCAACATGGTCTATCACATAAATTAAGACTCCAACAATCTGCTATTAAGCCTATTCCCAACTTGGTTGAGGTCGGCTTCGGAAGTAGCTAAGCACCAGTACACAAACCGAACTGTTTAACAAAATATCCTTGGCGTTGACTATCCTAAAGGTCTACAAAGTGCATCCAGGACCAACAGCTTAATTTGTCTTCCTGGAAAGTAGGAATCTCGGTATGTTAAGATGGTCACCCATCCGCGGACCCACCCCGGCAAGCGTTGCTTAATCTTATAGAACGACCCGTGAGACATTTATTAAGTAGCCACGAATTTCTGGCAGTCCTACGAGTATGATGCAATATTATTGATCAGTACCTATATACTAACTACGTTCCCACTTTTCTGCAATGACTCTTTTTAGCTCCCTGATGTTTTGTGGAGCAGGTTGCACTGATCTTACCCGTCTCTTTAGTACATCCTAGACATGCTCAATTGGTTTGAGGTCAGGACTTCGAGCAGGCCAATCTAAATGACGGATCCCAACTTCTTGCATGTACGCTTCCACGTCACCAGAACGGTCCATAAAAATGTAATCTTCCCCAAGAGCAATCAATGCGGGTTTTGCATATGGAATTAGGACTTCCATTATGTACCGGTGTGCATTTAATGTAACATTTTCTATGAAAACTAACTACGTACGCTCCGTTGAATTAATTGCTGCCCAAAACATAACGGAGCCTCTGCCATAAGGAGTGATTTCCTCTAATAATCAAACTTAAAGTCCGCGTTCAGATAATGTTTCTGAACAATCTTACTCCACCAAAGCTGTGCAATGGGACCCGACTTAAGAAAACTGCTCTTCAGATAAACATTATCGAAGCAGAAATTCTTACTGGGCGTGGCTCAGGTGAAACTGTTTTTATTCCGAGCATACTTCTCATCCCCAACAAATTCCTCTTCCTGTTTAAGCGCACAGAATTTCCGGTAACCGCTTACTTCGAGATATCCATAAACAAGAGTCAAGAGCAGATCCTAAAGGCCCTGGTGTCGACCTAACGTCTAATTGTTCGGCCAACTGCATGTGGCTTGTTAATGGGTTAGTAATGCGATCATCTATTTATGTTAGCCCCATACGAAAAAAGAATCAACATTCGAGTATATAAATATATTTTTAATGAATCTTACTGTACTAAGTATCACTTCTTTTTCAAAGTATATTATTACTAACGTAAACGTATCTGTCTGTGATGAGTGAAAAAAATATTTTGTATTATTAACCATTAAACAGTGCGTGATAATTACTGAATTCCACGCGGACGAAGTCGCGGGAAATAGCTAGATCATACTTAAATTCATAAAGATTAGGGTACTTTAGGGTACTCCTGGAACTACTATCAGGAGGTACTATAGGGCTGGCAACAAAAATTATAAGAGAGATGAGATATGAAATTACTTGAATTTTAAGGTAACTTAAGTTGGTCCTTATATCATACTTCCATGGGGCCTCAGAGAGATATAAGCATAGAAAAATAAATAAGCTTATAATGATATTTCACGTGATACAACATATATTCGTACACATGGGGCCTCCCAAACATCCATCACATTTGACAAATACACAACTTCAAATTCTTATTTCTGAAATCAGTGGTTCGAATATAGGGTAAGTAAGACGTTATTGGAGTTTGAAATGCAGAAAAGCTCGTTAGATTTCAATTCATTGAATGCCATCGGGAAAGTGTCATATTACACTTAGATAAAATGCACGAGCGACGCTTTCCCGAACCGTTAGAAAACGTTCAAAGCTGAACAGTAAGTGGTAGCTGGCGACTTTCTACTGAGCCACACCACAAGACCACATGTGTAGGTACCTACAGCATGGAGTTTAGTTCTGTCTTCACCTACATTGGCTTAATGCAGTGTCTGTTTGCCTAGATCTTAAAACATCTTGTAATTTTAGGTAGGTCATCCATATAGTCTAAAATCTTGTTTTCGAGTTGATGGCAAACATTTAAATATTTTGTGCCCAGTTTAGGTGGTGTTCATTAGGTCCTGTCGTGGTGTCTCATCCCATACAAAAAAACCGTGCCGACGTTATTTACTGATTATTCTGATTATTTTTTGTACATCGATCGCGTTCGGTTCCGTTCCGTTCCACGGATATAGATGGTGATCTATCTATCGCCGTGGAACGGAACCGAACGCGATCGAACCCGACTGCCGAAGGAGGGTAATGTGTTTATCAGTCTATGTATGTATGTATGTATATATGTATGTATGTACGTATGTATGTATGTATGTATGTTTGTGCCTATGTGGCGTTCTAGAGATCAAACGCGTTGGCCGATTTTGATGATTCTTACGTCAATCGATTCGTTTTAATCCTGCGAGTGTCACTGGCTACATTAAAATTGGAAAAAACAAAAATGGCGGATTTTGGGCGCCATTTTGTGGGGTTTTTTTTTTTTTTTTTCTTCCAAACCCATCGTATCAAAATAAAGGATTTTAAGAGGCGATTTCAAACATATATAACACTTATATGTTTAAATGTACCTAATTCCAAAAAAAAAAATACTAAAAAGTTGTAAATAAAAAAGTTCCTTAAAAAAATCTTTTGTTTTTTAAGCAGTCGGGTTTTTTGATTTTTTAAATTAATTCCAAAAAATATCGGTATAATCAGATGAAAAACGCTAGTTACGTCGGCACGGTTTCTTTGTATGGGATGAGGCATCTGTATGCTAGTATATTATCTGTGGTTCTGTAAAATGCAGGTGTTTGGGTACTTGGGGCACTCAAGCATGTGTGTTATACCTGTACATGGAAATCAGACGAGTTTATTAAACCCCATTTTGTCAATCTAACTAAAATTATAATGAGGTATGACTGTTTGTTTGTAGGGTGGAAGTAAATATTTAATTGTTATAGATACTTTTTATCTCGGAAAATGCACGGTACAGGAGCGAAGAAGCTTGAAAGTTTAAATCTTTTGTAAAGACGGCAATTATACGAGTGATATCCGCGAATATGATGCACTTAAACACAGAAGATGCTGTTCTCAAATTGACTGGTACTGTGGCTAAAAACTTAAACAATAAATACAAAACAATTGCTGTCTTCCTAGACCTTTCAAAAGCATTTGACACTGTTTCTGTCCCTCTCTTGCTGAATAAACTCCAAAAAATCGGCGTTAGAGGATTGTCACAGGATATCCTTAAAAGTTACCTAAGTGATCGTTCTCAGGTTGTTAAAATAGGAAACTATACGAGCAACGAAGAAAGCATCAGCTATGGCGTCCCGCAGGGTAGTGTTCTTGGACCCACCCTATTTTTAATTTACATCGACGAGCTCTGCAGACTCACTATACCAAATTCGAGTCTTATGGTCTATGCAGACGATACGGCAATAATTGTTCAAGGAAGAGACTGGCTTGAAACCCGCTCCCATGCAGAATCCGCGTTGCGAATGGTTTCTGACTGGCTATCAAACAATTTGCTTACCCTGAACATGGAAAAACTAAGTTTATCACATTTGCTCCACGTATAGCGTCTCAACCGGCTTAACCCTTCACTTTGACCATCCACTTTTGCCTACCCTCTATGAATATTAACTGCTGTTGCAAATCTATCTCGCGAACAAATAGTATAAAATACTTAGGCGTAACAATTGATAGTACCATGTCTTGGAACGATCACATTGTGTCATTGGTTGCACGAGTTAGAAAATTAATATTTGTTTTTAAAAAACTAAGATCATCAGCGGACCTTCCTACGCTTAAAACAGTCTACTATGCTCTAGCGAACTCCATCCTAAACTATTGTATAACCGTATGGGGTAGTTCTGGTAAGTGCTTAATGCTTCGTTTAGAAAGAGCGCAGCGTGCGGTCTTAAAGGTCATGTCACACAAACCGGTCAGTTTTCCAACCGATGAGCTGTATGCTCTGTTGCAAATACCTAGGGTAAGACACAGTTTTCTTCTGAACTCGATCTTACGAAATCATACAGAGCTTAGTTTCGACCAGTGTCTCAGCAGCCAGAGTAGGCAGAGACGTAGACCTGCTACAGTCTGCCCTGTAGCACCAGCTAGTATTGTAATTGTTAGACGACAATACTACTTTATAAGCCCAATTTTATATAATAAAATAAATGGGATTTTGAACATTTACCCACTTACTTCACGTGAGTGTAAATCAATTACACATAAATGGCTCAGTTCCCTGACTTATGAAGAGCTTGAACATCTTGTAAAAATCTAAAAAAGAAATACAAAAACCTTTCATTCCCACTGCCTTCCAAATCACATAATCAGACAAACATACCTATACATACTCACACATTCACTCACGCTCATACACATACACACTACACTTACACTCACGCTCATATACACACACTCACATGCAAAAGTAATATAAATAGTGCTTAAAATTATTTTATTTTAATTGTTTGTATATTTTGTTGGTATATCCTACGTAGTCTGCATATTTCTTGTTGTTTTTTTAATATTGTTATTCCACAAAATCTTACATACATATATATTTTGTTGTTATTTTTTTTTATTTTATATTTTTGTTATAATGTATACCTGGAACGCTGTCGTCTCCCTACTTGGAGGTGGGCGCTAATGGCCGCGACACAGTATTTCATACTAATGCGGCTGTTAACGAACTCAAACTCATGTAAACTGTTTTCTTGTTCCAATAAATATATTTGATATTTGATTTGATTTGACTTATGGCTTTTAAGTATAAACTACTAGCTGACCCCCACGGCTTCACTCTCGTCAACTGGCTACCTACCTCCCCTATCCTATCTTACTTACCCTACTTAGTATAGTATTTACCCTACCCTTTCTACCTACCCACTTACCTACCCTAGATGGGTACGTAAGTGGGTACCTACCTACCAATTAGTTAAACTATTTATTTGAATAAGAATAATACTGCAATACGAATGTAACCAACTTTTGTTTCTACCGGCGATCTAATTAAATTTTAGAACACAAAAGCTGCTATTGTGACTTACCTATGATAGTCTTTCATATTAGTTTTTCTTATTTTAGTTCTAATATTAGTTTGTAAATAATGTACATTAGATATAATTATTAATTAATTTCAAATAAACAATTTTTACTATGATAGTGAGATATATTCTCTTGCAGACGTTTTTGTAAGTAATATTGAGTAATTTAGTTATGTAGTACTAAAGTAAATTTTTATGTATCATCAATAGTTTTCGATGCGCACGCCAAACAATGAATTTTATAGGCAAAATTTTGCTACTTTGGGTTACATCATTGAAATTTTCATAAGGTTCTCTTGTTTTTTTGTAAATAAATTATAGCTTAAGTTACTTGAGAACAATGTAGCTTTCCAAAGAACAATTTTTTTTTAATCGGTCTAGTAGTTTCGGAGCCTGTTCGGTACAAACAAACAAATAAAAAATCCTTCCTCTTTAAAATATTGGTATAGATACAGTCACATCCCATGACCTTCGTCAATATCAAAGTGAAGAGGAAAGTTCGAAGATAAATGTTTTGTTTAGTTTTGCAGTTGCACTCAAATTAGCACTATACACACTGAACAAGTCCGATCACGAAATATTTATTAACAAATATATTTTTATGATATTGATAAATGTGAGTCTAGTATTTAGTTTAATAAAGAAAGAAAAGAAAGAAAGAAAGAAAATATATTTATTTGGCACAGACTAAAAGACACAACATAAAATTATACATCAGATAAAATTCAAATAAAAAAAATAAAAAAATATAATAAAATCTGACGTAAGAAATCAGTAGGAAAGTATGCCTCACGGCTGCGCCAAAAAGGCCCAGTTCAGCAAAAATGCCAGACAACTAGTGCCTGACGCTTAATACTAATGTGCTAATCGGTATATATTTCAATAATTTCCATTCAAACTGGATTGTGCTAATTGGGTCCAAAAGGTAAAAGCGACTAATGGCTTGGGCTAGCAACAAATCTGGGCGGAAAACATAAGAAATTCTGCTAACTCGTAGCAAATAAACTAACGCGTAGTGCGATTTTGCCACTGGAAAATGATACGAAATATCGCTACAATAAAAAACTGGCCAAGTGCGAGTCGGACTCGCGCACGAAGGGTTCCGTACCATTATCTAAAAAAAACGGCAAAAAAAATCATGTTTGTTGTTTACGAGCCCCAGCGGCAATAGAAATACAGCACCTGTGAAAATTTCAGCTGTTTAGCTATCACGGTTCATGAGATATAGCCTGGTGACAGACAGACAGACAGACAGACAGGCAGACGGACCGCGGAGTCTCAGTAATAGGGTCCTGTTTTTACCCTTTCAAAGACAAAGATATTTTATTTCAACTAGGCCTAGTTGAAATAAAATATACCAAGCGGCACTTTTGAACGTTACATCAAAATTATTCTACCGTGCATTCGGAAAGTAGCTTGTTATGGACAAGAATGCACAAGAAACTCCATACCTACTCTTTTAAAAAAAAAAATAGTTTTTTTTACAATATTTAGGAAAATAGGTACATACATTATTAAATTCATACATGTGAGGACAATGCACCCAGAATAGCACTACCCACTATACCACCTACAGACATAAAGTATTAGAAGTACTCACTTTGGGTACGGAACCCTAAAAAGGCGCTGAATCGTTCAAAAGAATAACAATCATATGTAGCTTTACAGCTTTTCAGTCACTAACCAGTCGATTTTTCACGTAATTTAGACGATTATGAAAACTAAAGTCGTCACAATCTAAGAAGCCCGTTGACGTTTCTCATTTCACATGCCACGATTATAACTTTCTACGTAAGATATCGAAAAATCAATCATTCATTGTCCTAATTAATTACACTATAACAACGAGTATCTTTCGCAAGCATCAAGTTTAATTATTATTAAGTATTTTTATAGCTGTCAAAACGGGCCTTTTATTTTTAGGGTTCCGTACCCAAAGGGTAAAAACGGGACCCTATTACTAAGATTTCGCGATCCGTCTGTCTATCTGTCTGTCTGTACGTATGTCACCAGGCTGTATCTCATGAACCCTGATAGCTAGACAGTTGAAATTTTCACAGATGATGTATTTCTGTTGCCGCTATAATAACAAATACTAGAAACAGTATAACATAAATATTTATGGGGGGCTCCCATACAACAAACGTGATATTTTTGCCGTTTTTTGCTCGATATTAATAACGGCTACAGGTACACGCTTGAAGTATTCACAGAATGTTTAGTTGTATATTTACTTCAAAATTAATAATTATTAAATTAAAATAAAATAAATTAATGGGGGCTCCCATACAACAAACGTGATTTTTTGCAGTGTTTTCCGATAATGGTACGGAACCCTACGTGTGCGAGTCCGACTCGCACTTGGCCGGTTTTTTTTTTGACATCTTTTTAGAACTCTAATATTTGACTAATTATTGTTTAACAAAACTTGCATATCTTAGCCAGGCCAAAACGTTAGAACATTTAATAAACCTAAATATTTACTAAGGTAGGTACCAGTAGGCACTATTAGCACAAGTACTCTACTAGATAGCTAGTGCTCACGACTAGTTTGTACAAATCCTGCGGTATTCAGGTACACGCCGCCGCCTCACCACAATCGCAAACTGTAACACTTACTAAATCTTACTGCTATAATTTATTTCCTTATTCTAGCTGATGTTCTAACTTAACATCACGCCTGTACTCCCGGAAGGGTTAAGCAGAGGTGTATATTCTAAGTGGAAATAAAGATTGCCTAAGTACATGGGCGCTGGGAGATGAGTGCAAAATGACATAAATAGGCAAATCTGATGAAGACATTGTTCGTAGTTATCAGATTTTGGAAAGCCTGAGACCTTTGAAAACATAGATTTCGACGATTTCTTTGATTTCGAAACTCATCGAAATCGTCTGATCTGATCATCTACAGATTTGCCTATTTTTCGCCAAGCCGCATCCTATCAAATGAAAATGAACGGCCTGAAAGTTCAGTGACCTTTTTGGAAATCTGAAATTGGACTCCTGACCAGAGGACTCGTATCTGAAACTCGGTGTTTTCTCAGCAAACCGTGCCTATTCAATATCAACTTTTTACCGTGATTATGCTTGCTCAAAAACTCCACCAGCTTCCCGTCTACGCGTTTCTTATTTTAATGTATGAAATGTTTGACTTTATATAAAATATAAGACTAAACAATGTTCCAGCTATTAAATCCAAAACCATCACATATTGCGAATCATTAGTTTTTTTTTTTTTTTTTTTTTTAAAAAACGTTGCCCCACGCTAGGAATTTCTTTCTGTATCGTGGGTGCGTTTACAAACATATAAACTTACATTCACAAACACCCAGAGCCGAAACAACTATCTGTAGGTCATACAAATATTTGTTCCGTGCGGGAATCGAACCTGCGACACGCAGCGCAGCAGTCAATCGCTCAACCACTGCGCCAACCGTGCGCCCACACGTTTACAAATACATTATTACCTACATATTATGCTCACGCTTTGTCCGGTGCAGGCAGAAACCACAGAAAGACCGAACGCCGGTAGCCACGATTTTCACGTATTCGTTTTGACCAGAGATCGTGTGCATTAAACCGCAATTTCAAAACTGATCAACAGACCGCAACTGACGATCAATATTCAGTGCAATATTAGTACCTATTACAAATGCTAACAATAGTCCTTTTACATGCAACTTACTGCTTAAATGTAACTTTACTAATTCAAACATAACGACAGATACTAGCTCTCGAAGGGATAAGCGTAGGCTCGCCTCTCGCCAGTTTAGCTGAAATCCTATGTAATACGGGGTGAGTAGAAAATGCGAACCCGGTGGTTTTCCTAAGCAAAATTCTACTTCAAACTTATCTTAAAATAAACCAACCACCTTGGCTATTGTTGATCCCGAAAATTATGGGATTTGGCAATTTTAATCGCGAATTTTTCAGTAGCTACTGGAATCCGGCCGGGACTAGATCCTCTAGGTGTGAGCTGTCGGACCTAAATCCAGACTCTGAGGTGCTACTGTGTTCCCAGTTGATCTACCAACTGTTCGAACCCTGTACCTCATGGTAAGAAGTAGCGTTTACGACCTCTGCGCCAACGAGGCAGTACAAAAACCGAAACTGTACTGTGAAATCTTCTTCTTAGCGTGGAGATGGCAGAAATGGTTTCTAATTGTCTATGTTTGGCTCAGAATTCACCTACGGTAACTAGGAACGAAACACAAATTATATCCAATAAACAGTAAGAATCTGTTGAGCGATGCCAATTCATAAAGAAACTCTACGAATTGAAAACTGACTTGGGATGCAAATAGACCAAGCCCTTTTAAAAAGGGAAGTGCCATGATTAATTCGGTGGGAATTTAGGAATAGACATCGCCCAACAAACATTTCCGAACACCCAAACCGAGTCACCGAAATCCCGTTTACTTTGAACCCTTCAAAAGCTTCAAACCACAGCTTTTGTCAAGCTTCCCTTTCACAACAAACACAGCATAAAAATATTTCCCAAAATCACTACACACAACATAAACTTTAATATTTCATTATTGGTACCGTACCGCTTAATTCGAAGATAATGTCGGGGGTTGCGTTTGCGCAGGCGGCGCAGACCAGCGCGAGCGCACAGAGGACCAGTGCACGCGTCGGAGCCATGGTGGGCACTGACTGGGCCGGTCGCCGGCGCGGCTTGCATAACCACGGCCTTTCAATTCTGTAGCAAGGGTGATAGCGACGACTGGCCAGTGTGTAGTGTCGTGGGGAGTTAGCTAATATTTGCAGGTGACATGACTGATGGAGAGTGATGAGTTGATGACTCGCGAAATAGATATATTTTTGGGTAGAGATGCCATTTCTGAAATTTTGTGCATGCTAAAATCGGAAAGGACATCTTACACATAGGATATCCACCAGGGGCGGCCTTAACCGCTGCGAGGCTCCGGGCGGACAGCTTATGCACGAGCCTTATCCTTTTTATAATGTATGTGATGAAGTGATGATAAGACGAGAAATGCAAATCTTGGCACTTATTATTATTAGTACTTTACTATAAAATACTTAACCAACTTTATGTTTCACGATTACGAATAACTGTTTGGCAACGATAAAACAAATAGTTCCAATTATAAGATTTCGCGAGGCCCCTGCAGCAGCGAGGCCCCGGGCGATTGCCCTGCTCGCCAACTCCTAAAGCCGCCACTGATATCCACAAAGAGGCATTTAATCTATGTTAAACATCAATTGAGCCAGATAAGAGCCACAGTCGAAGCGAAGCGATGCATCGGTCTAAAAACTGACTTCCAAAACAAAACACTACAAAGCGAAAAATAACTTTAATTTCGCAAGTGAGTGTGTTTGGTACCTACCTTTTTTCGTTTTTAACACCGATTTCTGAAAAGAAAATTAGTTTTCGCTTTGTTGTGTTTTATTTTAGATGTTTTTGTTAAAACGTTTTTTGATTTTCTCTTTTAGTTTGTGTACCTTATTTATTACCGTGAAAATACGCATTATTATGGATATCTTAAAAACTACTTGATCAAATTTAAATGGGACGACATGTTCAGCACCAGCTTTCAAATAAAAAAAGAATCATCATATCGGTTCACCTAGTAAAAAAAATTGAGGTAACAGTAACACATACAAAATAAAGTCGAATTGAGAACCTCCTCCTTTTTGAAATCGGTAAAAAATTGACAAAGTTCTCTATCGCTACCATGTGATTCACTCAAACCTATCAAGATAAACAAAATTCATAGCATTGCGATGCAATATTCGTGCGTTTTCGCACATATCCTACAGAATTTGATGCGTCGCTTCGACTCAACTTTACGTTTGTGGAGATATGTATAATTTACGGAATTCAGTAGGGAATTCAGTAGGGAATTCAGTAGGGAATTCAGTAGGGAATTCAGTAGGGAATTCAGTAGGGAATTCAGTAGGGAATTCAGTAGGGAATTCAGTAGGGAATTCAGTAGGGAATTCAGTAGGGAATTCAGTAGGGAATTCAGCAGGGAATTCAGTAGGGAATTCAGTAGGGAATTCAGTAGGGTTTTGACCCTTAGCAGCTCAACGTCATCTTTAACCTCTTATATGTCTGCAGCACTCATTAGACATTTGACATACCTACGCAAAATAAACTCTCACCATTTTATCAGGCAGAAACTACAGAAAACCACCTACTACGATCCCATTATTACCGATCATATCACTAGATACTATTTTTAAGATGCCGTACCAATAACAGAGAGCCAGTCCATCCCAACACAACCTACAGAACTCTTCCTGCTAGGATCCTTACAAACTTCTTTTGTTTTGTTTACGTTCACAAAAATGTTTCCGTATGTTGACCAAAAATACATGTTTCTAAGTAAGACCGTTCGGCAACCGTGTTTACAATCGCCAGACAACCGGTCTTGTTGGTAAGGTCGATCGTTGGCCCGAGCCGGCAGTGGGTCACACGTTCTGATGTTTGTAGCCGTCCGGTGCATCGATAGAGTTTTTAATCATACGCCCGAAATCGAGAGTAGGAATCATTGAGTTGGTAAATAATAAACGAGTAATAAAGAAACCGTTACTGTCTGATTAAATGAAAGACAACGCTTTCCTAAAGATTCTTAGATGATGTTTTATAGTGTTGAGAATTAATAATGCGTACCTTACCTACCCTGCCTACACTTCCTACTCTGCCTACCCTACGTACCCTGCCTACCCCGCCGACACTGCCTACCCTGCCAACCCTGCCTACCTTGCCTATCCTTGTGAATGAATTTACAGGCAAAATTTTACTACTTTGGGTTACATTATGTGGTGTTCATTCCACATGTTTTAGTTTACTTACGTTTTATAATATATTTTTCAAATTTCATCCTTATAATTTTTGAAATTGTATTAACTCAAGTTTCCATTTTATGTATTCTTTAACACCCGAAAAGCTTAAGATTTGTTTTAACATCCAAAACTATTTTATTATTTTATACTGACATTTTTATCTGACATGACATTGTCATTATTTAATTTCTTAAACCATAGACATAAGATACCATTCTCTATAGCTTATTAAGCTCGTTGTACATTATATTTTTCATAATAAGGGCAGCGGCAGACTGCGCCTCTGTAAACCGTTTTTATTCGTTCACGATTTCTTAATTGATATTTGAATTTAAAATTTAGAAGACATGTCGGAACGAAGAAAAACGGGCGTCACTTTTTTAGTCTTGAATCTGGACAAAAAGCTGCAAGTGCGTTTTTCTGTTTAATACTATGAAGTATACGATTGTATCTAAAAAAACTCTTGAAAACTATAATAAATACGGCCTGTGAATGTATTAAAATCTTAGAAGTGCAATAAATATAAATATATTGAGTGTGAAACCTAAATTTCATTGACCTTGTCGGACACCGCTTCATGTTTAAAGGGCTCTTTTGATCGGCATACGATACGAAGCCACAGCCCGGCCACCACCATCCTTAGCTGCCTGTTCCTGCACCAGTGCTACTGCTACTGCTACCTGCCTGTTATCCTGACAATTGGTTCAAGCCTTGACCATCTAACTGTTTGCCAGCCCATTCGTCCTGCTGGCTACCCTACTGCCTACCTAAGCGATTCATCTGCGAGCTCATCTGCCTACCTCGGGCATTCCACGCCTTCGTGTCCGTCCAGCTGCCTGCCTGCCTGCTATGAAAAACCTGCCCACGTCGTGCGAAGCCGGATCTTCCTAGCTGCCCACGTCGTGCGAAGCCGGATCTTAAATTTGTTTACCTATATCCTATTTCTTATTTTTTTTTTAACTTAATTATTAACGTGGCTTACGTATAATTCATCTGAACTATACGTAACGCTACAATTATTGAAATTTCCTAAGGATCTCTAATATTTTTTTAAATAAATTATAGCCTATGTGACTTCCTGATAGTATAGCTTTCTAGAGGTGAAAAAAAAAAATATCATTCCAGTAGTTTCGAAGCTTATTCGGTACTAGCTGTTGCCCGCGACTTCGTCCGCGTCAAACTCGTAAAAAATATATTTTTATTTTTTTAGTTGCCCGCCGGAACTATGAATTTTCTCGTGATCAAACGTAGCCTATGTTACTCGTTATTACATCGGCTATCTACCAGTGAAAGTCCCGTCAAAATCCGTCCTGCCGTTTTGGAGATTACCTGGAATAAACAGACAGACAGACAGACAAAAATCTTAAAAATTGCTTCTTTGTTGTTAATACCGTATCACGTGCATTCAATAAAACGTTGTTATTTTGATATTACATACAGACACTTCAATTTATTTATTTGTATAGATAACTATAGATGCAACCGATTTCATTAATCTCTAGAGCATTTCTTTTGTTTATCTGACATCTCCACAAGGTTGCTCTATTTGTAAGGATTATAAATGGTTGGTGAAGTGTCAATGGGTTGTTTCTAATGGTCTTGTATTGTTGTTGTTGTAGACAACAGTTGTTAGGACAGTTGTAAATACAGGTATTAATGATAGCACTGAGTGAGGTCAGACTAAAAGTGATGGTACCTAATTGTGAAGTGATTAAGATTGATGGTGGATGAGCGTTTCGCAAATTATGACTAACTTCAGAAGACGTCCAAATGTAATTTGCTGATATAATGTACTTTATGTGTGTATTAAAAAGCGAAACGCTCATTTTACAGCTGACATACAGTTTGAATCGACCTGAACTTGTAATTGTTACTGTTGAGTTATTATGTTGGTGCTGAGTACTTAAGTAAAGAAAGAAAGAAAGAAAGAAAAATTGTTTATTCTGCACAAACTAAACGCACAATACAAAATAAAGAGTGGCATTAACCAAATTCACAAATTAGCCAAAAGCCTCGTATTTAAAACAAAAAATTATAAAAGTTTGTCAAATTTTGTCTATTGCTTAGTAAAGTAGTACGTACGTACAAACATTTTCTTAATGTCCCTCGGCAAACTCCGTGTTTATCAGTAGTCGGATATCTATCAGTTGCCCTTTGCACTTGGTGCAGATCGGACGCTTCCAATCAACTTGAAAGTATATAGAGTCGTTAATACTCTTTTAACATAATGTAATTTATTTTAAAAATGGAAGGAATGCTGCTACAGCTACTATTTTTATAGCTCTATATACTTCACACAGAAAAAAACAAAAAAATAATAAAGTACTTAGTTCTGAATTCAAATTTGTATACTTGATAAATCTAATAATTGATGAACATGGAAATTAACATTCGTTTGTATTCGACAATATGATGACTGCCAAAGGACATTAAGAAAATAGTTGTACTGTACTTGTTAACCCGCTTTTTACCCGACTGCCGAAAGAGGGTAGTGTGTTTATCAGTTTATGTATGTATGTATGTTTGTTCCTATGTGGCGTTCTAGAGACCAAACGCGTTGGCTGATTTTGATGATTCTTACGTCATTCGATTCGTCTTAATCTTGCGAGTGTCACTGGCTACATTAAAATTGGAAAATACAAAAATAGCGGCTTTTGGGCGCCATTTTGTGGGGGAATAAAAAAAATTTTTCTTCCATACCCATCGTGTGGGGTATCAAAATAAAGGATTTTAAGAGGCGATTTCAAAAATATATAACACTTATATGTTTAAATGTAACTAATTCTTAAAAAAAATAACTACTAAGTTGTAAAAAAAAAAAGTTTAAAAAAATATCATATACCCGACTGCTTAAAAAGCAAACTAAAAAGACGTAAACAAGAAGAAAATCATGCTGTGCAGTCGGAGGATACATCTGGTTTTGGTTCGCCAGCTCCCGTTTATGTTGTTTAAGTCTTTTTAGTTTGCTTTTTAAGCAGTCGGGTATTTTGATTTTTTTAGTTAACTTTTTTATTTTCAATAACTGTTGATTATACTTTTTGTGCTTTTGTCAACCCTATCCCGGACTTTAAGTATTCGTAGGTTGTCGATCAATGATAGTTCAGAATTGTACTCGCCGCGTATGCGTGGCCGACGTTAGCGTCAGATAACATCACAATCACACGCCTACGACGAAAACATCAGTATAGGGCTCTTGAGTAACTTAGATCATATTTGAAAGCCAGACAAGTTTAAGTTCAGGTAAACGGCGTAAACTCACTAGGGTCTGAAATGACAATGGGCGTTCCTCAAGACTCGATATTGGGTCCATTCCTCTTTTTTAACCGACTTACCAAAAAGAAGGAGGTTCTATGTTCGACATTATGTTTGTTTTTTTTTTTTTTTGTCGTTGTTCACGCAAATCTGCGGCAGTTTTGGAACGATTTTGAAAATTCTTTTTTTGTTTGAAAAAGTATGTTTCGAAATTGGTTCCATTTTAGTTTGTTGAAGATCTGATGAAGGACTTCGAAGATATACAACAGAACTCTTCAATAAATTACGTCAAACCTCTCGAGATTGCTGCAATCGCATGTCTGTTTATTGTTTATACCATTTCATAACATAACATCACGCCAGTACGCTCATAAGGGGTATGCAGGTCTCTTATTTCACCGGTTATGTTCAAGTTTCATGATATTCGGGTAATC
Organism: Anorthoa munda; assembly: GCA_945859665.1. Taxonomy (NCBI): domain Eukaryota; kingdom Metazoa; phylum Arthropoda; class Insecta; order Lepidoptera; family Noctuidae; genus Anorthoa; species Anorthoa munda. The sequence goes on along the minus strand of OX243904.1, from coordinate 23,566,742 downwards.
TATTCTGGCGTTATAGGTACCTTACTAAACAACTTGCCAATTATGTAACGCGAAAAATTTGTACCTACCTACAAAAGACACCGACTTCCAAAAATAAAGTTATTTTTCAATTTGTAGTTTTTTTATGGAAGTCGGTAGTATTTTTTTTGTAAAAAAAATTTATAGTTTATATTAACGATTTGCCCCAATTACTACAAAATCACATAGCTATACATAGCACAGGTACTGTATCAGCTAATATAAAGTTTCAACCGTTTGAACACAGACCTTTTCTCTGAGAGATGTATCTATACTAACTATGGTCTGAAACATGGATACTGTTATTTAAGGTGTCTCTGTAAACGACGGGAAATCATCCATCATGTTCTGAAAATTGCCATTATATGAACTAAACAGCTTTTTCCCTGAGCTTTACTCGCGTGGTACACCCACGAGACCCGTTTTGTTTTTACCTGTGCTTTCCTCGCGTCTGTAGTATTATATGATCTGTGCTCGCGTGGTACACCCCACGGAACCCGTTAAGTTTTTCTCTTGGCTTCACTTGCGTGGTACATACACTCCACGGGACCCGTTAGGTTTTTCTCTCGGTTTCACTCGCGTCGTTCACCCACGGGACCTATCGGGTCTCGTTTTTTAAACGACTTCAAAAAGGAGGAGGTTATGAATTCGACTATATTTTTTTTATGTGTGTCATCTCGGAACTTTTTACTAGGTGAAACAATTTACAAGATTCTTTTGTTTATTTGAAAGCTGGTGCTTCTCATGTCCCCCTTTGTGTTTCCCCATTGGTAAAGATTTGAGGATGAACTTCGGAGATATACCACAGAACTCTTCAAAAAACAACGGCAAAACTCTCGGGTTTGCTGCAATCGCATGTTTATGTTTATTGTTTACGCCATTTCGTAACATAACATCACGCCGGTATATGCTCTAAAGGGGAACGCAGATGTGCACAGTTTATCTTGGTACATTCTCATTTCATCGGTTATGTTCAAGTTTTATGTTAATCGTTTAATCTATACTGGCATAACTTTGTGCATTATAGGTACCTACTAAAGAACTTGCTCATTATGTACCACAACTAAAAATTTAAAATAAAAACAATTTTGTTTTTAAATACAACCGATTTCCAAGGTGTTCCTGTTTTTATTCTGATTTGGGGATCCGACCGGAATAATTTTTCACTTTGTAGTTTTTTTTTTGAAAAAAGGGTGTTATAATTATTTAAATGTATTTTCGGTAAAAAAATTATCTTATCAAAGATAATTTTTTTATGTCAACTAAAGTCTAGCTTTTTATCAGTGAAAAAAATTTTGAAATCAGATGTGACTTTCAGTGATTACAATTTCTATACGAATAATATTAGTTAAAATGAACGCTACTGTGGCAGTGGTTGCCCAATGGTATCGGCCGCGACTTACAAGTTGTAGGTCGTGGGTTCGAACCCAGGCATGCGTTTTACTTTGCATAAATTATTGCATCACCACTGCTCTCAAAACGGTTAAGGAAAACATAGTGAGGAAACCGGCTGTATAGTCCAAGAACCATAAAAATGAAGCCATGTGACATCCACCAAACCGCACTGAGCCAACGTTGTGGTTCACGGCCCATTCTCTCTCACAGAGAGGAGGCATCAGCAAGGCAGATGATGATGAACTCTACTGAAAAGATATGCAATTGCCAGCATTTGCTGACCAACGTCTTCCTGAAATCGGCAATGCGCACTTACCTCGCCTGATGATTACAGCTGGTTACTTCTCCCTAGCCTAGCCCTAGGCAAGGTCAGGTGAGATAGTGGTCAAATGCGAGCGTATCAATAAAATTCAAAAAACCGGCCAAGTGCGAGTCGGACTCGCACACGAAGGGTTCCGTACCATTATCGCAAAACACTGCATAAAAATCACGTTTGTTGTATGGGAGCCCCCCTTAATTTATTTTATTTTAATTTATTAATTATTATTTTTTGAAGTAAATATACAACTAAACATTCTGTGAATATTTCAAGCGTCTACCTGTTGCCGTTATTAATATCGAGCAAAAAACGGCAAAAATATCACGTTTGTTGTATGGGAGCCACCCTTTCATATATACTTCATACTGTTTTTAGTATTTGTTGTTATAGCGGCAACAGAAATACATCATCTGTGAAAATTTCAACTGTCTAGCTATCACGGTTTATGAGATACAGCCTGGAGACAGACGGACAGACAGGCAGACAGACAGACAGACGGATCGCGAAGTCTTAGTAATAGGGTCCCGTTTTTACCCTTTGGGTACGGAACCCTAAAAAGGTTATGAACTCATCCACCGACTTTTTGTTTACAGTCGTTGGTGTAGAATTTTCGAAAACATATGCATTATCATTGTTTAGTTCAGCGTATTTATAAAATATTTATTTCATGTCATAAAACATGGTTTCCAGATAGATGATTCAATCATGATTGTCCAACGCTCTTCAAAAATAATATTTATTTATTATTTATTGAAACTTTATGCACAAAGGTACAATGGCGGATTTAATGCCTTAGGCATTCTCTACCAGTCAACTAAGGGTGGTGAAGAGATAACATGGCATGTGCATTGTTTAAACCGTGGAATGCAAACAACATAACAAAAATAACAATAATAAGCCGCTTAAATACATATATTACATTTATAATCTTATCATCATCATCATCTGCCTAGCTTTTTTCCCAATTATTGTTGGGGTCGGCTTCCAGTCTTACCGGATTCAGCTGAGTATCAGTGTTTTACACGGAGCGACTGCCTATCTGACCTCCACAACTCAGTTACTGGGTAACACGATACCCCTTGGCAAGACTGGTGTCAGATCTCAGGCTTCTGACTACCCGTAACGACTGTCAAAGATCTTCAAATGACAGCCGGGACCAACGGCTTAACGTGCTTTCCGAGGCACGGAGGAAACTCGGTATGTTGAAATGGTCCACAGACCGACCTCGTCAAGCTTTGCTTAACCTTGAAGATCGACCCGTGCGGCTGTTATTATTTAGCCACGAGCTCCTCACATTTATAATCTTATACATATTATAATACATACCTATATAAATATATATATAATATAATATATATATATATGTATATATTATATGTATGTATTACTCTTGTCTTGTGTTTGTTTGTTTGTTGTTTTTGTTGTCTTTGTTGTTGTGCTGCTTATTATTGTTTGTTGTTTGTATTATTTTATTGTTTGTATTTGTTGTTTGTGTTTGTTTATTGTTTGTTTTTGTGTTGTTTTGTATTATTATTTTTTGTGTTGTGTTTGTTGTGTTGTTGTATGTATGTATTATATGTATATATATGTATATATTATTATATTCATATATTAATAAATTAACGAAAAGAAGTTATAGAGATGATCCCTCTTTCCGCTGAAAGTAAAACCGCAATATCCGCTTGAAAGCATACCGGCTGGTGGCCGTCCTGATTTCGAAAGGAAGCGCGTTCCAGAGAAGAATATACTGAATATGAAAGGAAGAATGAACAAAATCAGTAGTATGAGAAGGACACAGTAGGAGAAGATTATTGGAGGAACGCAGATTTCTAGCGTGTGAAGAACTTAAATATTGAAAGTGAGACATAAGGTAAGAAGGTGGGGTGGGAGAGTTGAGTAGGGAGAAAAGCGTAGTTAGAGCGCGAAAATTTCATCTCTGGCGAATTGGCATCCATTTAAGCTCAGACCTGTAGCTCGACACATGGTCATACTTTCTCAAGTTAAATATGAAACGAATACAGTGGTTGAGGAGCCCATCAGAACCGCACTCAAGTCAAAATAGCACACGTCACCATTGTCTATTATAGGGAAAATTAAAGTCTGCACAAGCATAGCCTTTGTCTTTGCGGGCAATAAGTTCCTCAGACGATACAGGTATCGCAAAGTGCCGTTTACTCTTTGACTGAAACTAGCAACCTGACTATACCAGCCAAGCGTCGAGTCAAGATGCAAACCGAGATCTTTTACGCTATGGCTAATGGGAATGATGGTACCATTAAAAATAAGAGGAGGAAGAGAGCTAACCGCCACTCTACCCATGATACGTGAGCTTCCTATTACAATGGCCTGACACTTACAGGGGTTTACAGACACCCCAAAGCTGTCAGACCAGATTTTAATGGCATCCAAGTCTCGGTTTACATCTTCTATAGCGTCTGTTAAATCTTCCACCCCCGCAGATGCATAAAGTTGGCATACAGATGATACAAACACCGAAGACAGAAAGTTATAAAATTAATGAAGATAGAGAATAATAATGGGGAAAGAATACCGCCTTGTGGAACACCAGCACCTAGATCACGCCATCTCGACGAGCACTCGTCAACGCGAACCGACTGCTGACGTCCTCGAAGATAAGAAGAGAACCATTCCACTGCCTCTGAAGAAACCATACGATGTGAGAGGATAGATAACGGCTTTAAAGGCATTGGAGAAACCAATAAGTACCAAAACGGTAACCTTGGTATCCTCCATTGCCTCTCTGATGTCACCAGTCACTTTGAGGAGAGTGGCTGCAGTACTGTGCCCAGGCCTGAACACAGACCGGAATGAGCTGGCAAGGTTGTTACGGTGCACGAACCCCGAAAACTGCTTGTGGACACAGGCCTCGAGCACTTTTGATAGGAAAGGGAGAATAGAAATTGGTCGAAAATGATAAATATAATAATACAATAATAATAATAATATATGATACATAATATAATAATACTATTCCTGACTGTAATAAAATAATATATACTAATATTATATAGAGGAAAGATTTTTTGTTTGTTTGTACCGAATAGGCTCCGAAACTAATGGACCGATTTAAAAAAAAATCACCAATAGAAAGCTATTAGTGAAATATTTTTTTAGCATTATTCCTAAGTGACATAGGTTATTTTTTAATCCCGAAAACGGGTCCTGTGGGGTGGTCCACGGTAGTGAAGCCGCGGGGAACACTGAGTTCATTAAAAAATCTTTTTTTAAAACAAGCTTTTTTCGTATTCTTCTAAAGCAAAGCCTTTCATTTGATATCCATATCATGGCAGTGCACAAAAAAATACTAGTCCATATTTAATTTGGAATGAAGTCACTTAGACGGGCTAGCCATGCATTGTCAAAACTAAACGTGTATGCAAAATTTCATCTTTATCGGTGGATGTAACTACTTTAAAATTCAGTTGCAAGATTTGACCCGAACATACATACATACATACAATGCAAGTTAAATAAAAGCTTGTAAAAACAACAACACTTTGCGCAGCCCAGGAATACAGAACTTCATGCAGCGGTACTGCAGTGCAGTGCTGCTGTTCTGTGGATAGCAGAACATCATGTCTGTTCCCCCAAAAGGGGTATGTAGATCTTTAGTAGAATATAAAATAGGTCAAGGTTTTATCTCGGAGGTATTTGTCTAACTTAGATCACTCACAAAACCAAGTAAACACCGAAATTGGGCATTTTTTGGTAGTTTCTATACAATTTTTGTAGATCCATACATTGTCAACGTTTTAGGTTTTGAAAAAAATTGCCAATAATTACGCAATAAATTGCCCGTGTCAGTCAGCATAATTTTATTTCTTTTTAGGGTTCCGTACCCAAAGGGTAAAATCGGGACCCTATTACTAAGACTTCGCGATCCGTCTGTCTGTCTGTCTGTCTGTCTGTCTGTCCGTCTGTCTCCAGGCTGTATCTCATGAACCGTGATAGCTAGACAGATGATGTATTTCTGTTGCCGCTATAACAAAAAATACTAAAAACAGTATAAAGTAAATATTAAAGGGGGGCTCCCATACAACAAACGTGATATTTTTGCCGTTTTTTGCTCGATATTAATAACGGCAACAGGTAGACGCTTGAAATATTCACAGAATGTTTAGTTGTATATTTACTCCAAAAAATAATAATTTATAAATTAAAATTAAATAAATTAAGGGGGGCTCCCATACAACAAACGTGATTTTTATGCAGTGTTTTGCGATAATGGTACGGAACCCTTCGTGTGCGAGTCCGACTCGCACTTGGCCGGTTTTTTATCAATCAATACTATATCCACTTTGTTTAGTTAATATCTTTTTTATTCGTTATCTTTAAACTGCAGTCGAAAGTTTTACATAATATCAATCATAGGTTCATGACCTATGCGGTGAAAGATCATTGCTCTGTTAACAATGCGACACAAGCTTCCGCCGCACATTGTTTTATCTAATTATTACGCCATCATAAGTAATGTATTATTGCGTCACTTTTCAGATGACGATAAGTATGTACTAAGTCTCTTTGGCGTAGTATGTGGTTATGTTATCCCGCCGGGTTTGCCTGCTAAAGGCTGTAGCTAGACAGTGTCATTCTATCACCGATGACGATGGTCGAATTGCCACGTGACATTTCGATAGCGCTACACACACACATACACACATTTTTGTCATTTTACCAATTCCATCACGATGCTTTCGTTGTTAGAAGTTGTCTAGAGCCTCTAGTGGTCGGTGGGCTGCTGTGGTTAGGTTATCTCGCCGGATTTACTTACCTGCTCCTCAGAGGCCCCTCCTCCTTCTTCTTCCTTCCTTTGTCCCATTATTTGGGGTCGGATCTCCTCACTTTCCTGCGCCAAGTTGTTCTGTCTTGGGTTGTCTGTTCGGGCAATTAGGCTTCCTTGAGGTCAGAGGCTAAAGACCAATAATATTCTGTCAGCGAAAATTTAATTTATAATTTTAATTTATAGTTTATTTATTCATTTCAATTGATAAAGGTACATAGAATTTGATATAATTTGATCTTAAGCTAACCAAAATTCCACAAGTCTTCTGAGTCTGAACTAGATAACTTAATATCTGTATCTCAGACAACAGTGCTCTTCCATTATACATTTAAAAGCTTGCAAGTTCAATCCTGCTTTTATACATTATATTAAATTATACATAAACTAGGAGCAGATAAAAAATAAATTACAGAACAATAAAAGTAACGTGTAATGTAGACCTCCTTTTGGGTAGAGTGTAGATGAGTGAGTGTATGTAGGAGGGTGAGTATGTGACCTTAATGTGGTACAATTATGAGGTTTTCAGTTTCGTCATAGGTCAGTTTATGAATGTACTCAAACACTTTATTCTTACAACTTCTGTTATTCAAAGCAAGTATGTCGATTAATTTATCAATCCTGTCATAAAGGTACGGACCTAAGAAACAGAAATACTTATTAACGAACGGGTGTTTAAACATGGATGTGTCAGTGTTGTCTATAGGTTTTCGTCGCCTGGATGCTGTGATTGGTTTTTTGTAGGTCGTTTTCTTATGTTGCATCAAGACAGTGTTCAGAATGAACAATTGACGAATAGAGAGGACCTCACAAGTTTGGTACAGCTGATAAGTTGGCAACAACTATGGCCGGAAAGTGCTTACCTTGAGAAAATCGATCAATAGTGGTACATAGGCGGACTTAATGCCACAAGGCATTTTTAACCAGTCAACCTTTGGGTTAAATAGGACAATATTGGGAAAGGGTGCAAAATAATATCTAAAAATCATTATTATTTTTATGTCCTTAATTCATTTTGTTTCTTATAATCTACATTATACATATTTTTATAAAATAAATTAAAAAACAAAAATATTAAAAAATAGAGGCCCGACCCAGTTCTCGAAAATGGAAATATCACATTGTACTGGGGGTCCATCAACACTGACAGGACTATTGTAGCCAATAAGCCTGATATTGTGGTGGTGGACCGAATCGAGAGGCGTGCAATGATTGATGACATTACCGTCCCGCATGACGGGAACCTCGTGAAAGCCGAGAAAGATAAGCAAATCAAGTATCTTGACTTGGCTCGCGAGGTTGTCAACATGTGGGATGTGGACACAGCGATCATTGTACCGGTAGTCGTGTCAGCCTATGGCTTAATAGACACGAGCCTCGACCAACACCTTAGGAGGCTCTCGTTAGGCGGCTGGGTCCAGAAAGCAGTACTTCTGGACACGGCTCGTATTGTTAGGAGGTTCCTCTCTCCGGAGCCCTGACCGCCGCGCCGGGAGGTTGGACCCTGTTCCCGATATCGTTGCGCCTCTATTATTTTTATTATTATTATTTATTTATAACTTAGGTCTATGTTAGTGGCACATTTAATAACTCATACTTGTCGACTTGACGAAGTTTATTAACGAATATAAATTAATGACATTACTCATCAATCATCATAAATAAAATAACTCACTATTTAATGTCTGTTGTATTTGTTTGTTTTTTAGAGTTCCGTTCCTAAAAAAACCGGCCAAGTGCGAGTCGGACTCGCGCACGAAGGTTTCCGTACTTGGTAAATTGCGTTTTACGATTATGACGTATTAAAAGAAACTGCTAACTAGATCTCGTTTAAACCAATTTTCGGTGGCAGTTTACATGGTAATGTACATCATATATTTTTTTTTAGTTTTATTAGTCTCTTATTTTAGAAGTTACAGAGGGGGGGGGGGGACACATTTTACCACTTTGGAAGTGTCTCTCGTGCAAACTATTCAGTTTAGAAAAAAAAATATATTAAAAACCTCAATATAATTTTTATAGTCCTATCCATAGATACGGTACACGTATGGGTATGATGATTCTTTTTTTAAGTTTTCAGTTCTAAGTATGGGGAACTTCAAAATTTATTGTTATTTTTCTATTTTTGTGTGAAAACCTTAATGCGGTTTACAGAATACATCTACTTACCAAGTTTCAACAGCATAGTGGCTGTGACATACGGACGGATAGACAGACAGACAGACATGACGAATCCATAAGGGTTCCGTTTTTGGCATTTGGCTACGAAACCCTAAAAAGGAAAAAAAATAACCCCTATAGGATCACTTCTCTGTCTGTCAGTCCGTGTGACGAACGCCTGGAGGTATCAAGTTGAATTTAATATCATATACTCAGGTCTCCCGACGTCCAAGGTCTCCAACCCCTTGGAGCTAAATCAACGCAATCAAAATATGCCGTTTTTGTCACCTATTTGACACTCGCAAGAGATTCAAAACCTACAGGGTACTTCCTCATCATCATCATCATATCAGCCGAAAGACGTCCACTGCTGGACAAACCGCTGCTGGGTACTTCCTGTTGACCTAAAATCATTAAATTCGGCAATAAGTAATGTCTTATAGCATTAGACATTACAACACAAGTAAAGGAAAAAATCCGAAAACCGCCTTGTCATCTGCCTAGCCTTTTTCCCAATTATTGTTGGGGTCGGCTTCCAGTCATACCGGATTCAGCTCAGTATCAGTGTTTTACATGGAGCGACTGCCTATCTGACCTCCACAACCCAGTAACTGGGTAACACGATACCCCTTGGCAAGACTGGTGTCAGATCTCAGGCTTTTGACTACCCGTAACGACTGTCAAAGATCTTCAAATGACAACTGGGACCAACGGCTTAACGTGCTTTCCGAGGCATGGAGGAAACTCGGTATGTTGAAATGGTCACCCATCCACGGACCGACCTCATCAAGCGTTGCTTAACCTTGAAGATCGACCCGTGCGGCTGTTATTATTTAGCCACGAGCTCTTCGAAAACCGCCTTGTAAGTAATAAAAAAAAAAACTTATTTATAACGTAACGTTAACGTTTACCTACCAATTGGTATGTAAACTGACCGCAACTTATGTCGATGTACGGGCACAACACTTTTCCAATGGCAAAGTTAACTTTGTCCCTTACTGAAGTTTATCTTTTCGTAAAATGTTCAGTGCTTTCATTGCTCATGAACTTCAGTAAAGTTACCTAATTATTTTTGTGAATGTAGCTGTTTTTACGAAACCCTCGGTGTGCGTGTCCGACTCGCACTTGGCCGGTTTTTAAGGTTCCGTACCCAAAGGGTAAAAACGGGACCCTATTACTAAGACTTCGCGATCCGTCTGTCTGTCTGTCCGTCTGTCACCAGGCTGTATCTCAAGAACCGTGATAGCTAGACAGTTGAAATTTTCACAGATGATGTATTTCTGTTGCTGCTATAACAACAAATACTAAAAACAATATAAAATACATATTTAAGGGGGGCTCCCATACAACAAACGTGACTTTTAGGCCGTTTTTTGCTCAATATTAATAACGGCAACAGGTAGATGCTTGAAATATTCACAGAATGTTTAGTTGTATATTCACTTCAAAGAATAATAATTATTAAATTAAAATAAAATAAATTAAGGGGGCCTCCCATACAATAAACGTGATTATTTGCAGTGTTTTGCGATAATGGTACGGAACCCTTCGTGTGCGAGTCCGACTCGCACTTTGCCAGTTTTTTATGTTAATGTGTACAGTTAAAAATAAAATAAGTATATTTAAAATTTACAGAATGCCTAAGGCATTAAGTCCATCATTAAAATAAATAATAAATAGTGTAACGCTCAGTTTAGACGCTCACACTCATGGTAGGGCCCACAGTTAGTTTTATCCCGCCGTCACGTGCTTAACACGTGTGGCACATGCACCCCAGCCTGCGCCCGCGCATATCCCGGACCCAGGCTGCTGACCAGTCCCATTCCCATTCCTTTCGAGTCGCGGGCGCATCATACATAGGTCGCACCATAGACTAATGGATCGCACAAGTTCGCGTTATTGCGGCTCTCGCTCGTTCCCGCCAAAACAATCGATGTAGCTTTATGTCATAATTCAGTGGTATATTGTTGTTAGCGTGTACGATCTTTCATATACAAAGTGTTGATGAAGAAAAATCTGATTTATGGTGGTTTTAACTCAAATCGTTTTATACGACCCCAGCCGCCATTAATTGGAATTTTATTAAAAACTATCAATCTTGTATTTTAATGTAGACATTAATAAGACATAAAGTAGCATCAATGTCAACATAAAATAATGGTTTGTTGCAATCGCTTCACTTTTAATTTTTTATTTATCCAAAACATAGTGTAATATTTGTTTTCCGTCATTGTACCCATAGAAATAAGTTTTTATTAAAAGAGTTGTGAAATGCTATACTGTAAAGCCCCGTAGTCAATTTCTAACATTTTTAACAGACTTAAAAAAAAGGAGGCGGTTCTCAATACGTCGGTTTTTTATTAATGTATGTTACCCGATTACTCAAAGACGCCTAGACTTATATGTAAAATTCTTCTTTTGTTTAAAAGGGTATACTTCTCAAATGGTGCCATGGTCATTAGGTCAGGATTTGATGATGGGATCCCATGGAAATCTAGGGCAAAAAAAATTATTATAATAAATCTCATCAAATATTATAGGCATACATATAGCGGTTTTGGTATTGTCATCAACAATGCAATCGTTTGCACTCAGAAAGTATCATTTGATGAAGTGGAACTGAAAAAGAAGACCACAGATGGCCACTGGAAATGATGAGTATGACATACTTATCATTGATAATATTTCATACTTATCATTAAGGATTTAGGTATCTTAATATATCTCGAATAGTTAGCCAACTACGAGGAAGCAATTACTTTTAAATAAATGGTACTGATGAAAATGGTACCATCGAACTGATCTGATGACGAAGCCGGAAGGTAGGCACTGGAACTCCAAAATAAAAAAAATGTATCTTAGTCGTGTTTGGGCTAATTGGAATCGTCATGAGATGTACTTTGCCTATAAATAATTTTCATGATAATTTGAGGTACCAAAACTATGAAAATTATTTATAGCCAACCTACCCTACCTACCTACTATTTTTATTCTTTATTTTTTCTGTCTAAGAATCTTCTTCTAACAATAACAAATACAACGAAAAAAGAATTATCGAAATCGGTAAAGCCGTTCTCAAGAGCGTGACCAGAAGAAATAGGGGTTATTTTTTATATATATGATGTCATTTGTCTAGGGCCTCTTCTCTCCGTTGTGTAGAAAAACAAATGAATGTGTTTGTGTGTGCAATTGCGGAAAACAGCCACTAAGTAGTATATTATTATTTAATAGCTTACAGAGTGTAATACTTCACTTAACTCTAGGGTCCAGCCGGTTACGCTCATGTAACAGGGGTTACGTCAGCTGCTGCATTTCCTTATCACTAGGTGTTTAGAAAGCACTGTCTGTCTGTATGTTTGAGTACTGAATAACTCAGTTGATTTTGAAAAGACCGACTATAAATCTAGATTTATCATAATGTCTTTGGCACCTCTTGTTTTATGATTTTGCAACACCGACTTCCGAAACAAAAGTTAATTTTGCACTTTTTTGTGTTTTAGTTTGGTACTTGGTTCTTATTTTTGTGTTTATTTTTTTTTATATTTATAATTTATTTCTTTCTTTACTCTCGAAGTGGAACGCCTTGCAGCAATTATACCAATGGAGCATAAACTTACAAATACTAACTATAAGTCCAGGTTTTCTCACGATGTTTTTTCCTTCACCGCTGTCAGCGATGTCCAACACAAACTTAGAAAGTACATATGAATTAAAGTCACATTGGTACTTGCCCGGATTTGAAATCACGACCTCAAGCACGAGAGGCGAGGTCTTAGCCACTGGGCATATCATACAAATCGATACACTGGGCTCCCGTTGCGGATTACGGCCCATTCCCTCTCTCACAGAAAGGAGGCCTGTGTTCCAATAGTTACATTAAAAAACTGATGAATGGATACTGTCTGTGTGAGCATGGGTACCTATTCTTTGTTACGTAAGGGTGCAGGGGTTGCACTTCCCGCAGCGCCGGAGACGATGCAGAAGCAACTTTAAAGTTCAATAAAATTATGCAAAACAATACAATGGGACAAAATTATGTTCAGTTTGTGACTAGTTTAGGAAAATTTTTATTATTATAAAATGATATTTAGTATAAATGTAATTTTTCCAATAAATTTAATTATTAAACGAAAAATGTATAAATTATTAAATATCATCCGAAAGGAAATAAAAAAATAATGTATATATATATCTGAAATCAAATAATATCATAATATATTTCAAAATAAAATAATATCATCATTCATCACATTTGTAAAGAGAAGCATTTGCCAAAAATGTTTGTAAATCGAGTGTTTATAAAATAAAACATTTGCGGAATAAACAGTATACGAAACGTTGGATGTAAACTAAAAATCTGTCCATGTTGTTTTGGTGAAACATTAGTGAACCAATTATTAGTCATGCATAAGACAAAAAAACATATTTTTCCGAGTTAATAAGTAATCTATGTCACTCTTCAAACCTCAAACTAAAACCAGCCAAGTCTAGTCGGACTCGCGCACCGAGGGTTCCGTATAAACCTGTAGGTAACCTGTAGGTTCCGTTTTTCCTTTCAAGGTACGGAACCCTAAAAATAAGTGATTTAACGAAAAAATTAAGGTTATCGGCATTTTTCCTTTATATGTGCTATAAAACATTGCTTCATGCCAAATTTCAAGATTATAGCTATAGGTCGACTGGAAGTACCCTTTAGGTTTTGATTCCCTTGCGAGTAGTTGCGAGTTTGTAAATATGCGGATTATATTGCTGTTTATTTTGATTGCGTTGACATAGAAGTTTGATTTTGTTACAGCTTAAAGGTATTATAGACCTGAGTATTTGATATGAATTTCAATTTAATACCTTTTCAACACACTTGTTCATAAAGTGGCTCTAATTTCTCCGCAATTAGGCACCATGGCCACAATAGGCACATAGGCCACCAATGATACCTGTAATCAAACTGTGACTTTTTCATTGCTATTATTCACAAGTGAGTTATAGAGTTTTTATTTTATTTTACTGGTTGAGTTGCTTTGTTCTTAAAAAAGTTTCGAAACAAAAAAGATCGTGCTCAATCATCATCATATCAGCCGAAAAACGTCCACTGCTCAATAGTACAAATAAATTAATGTAACTATTTACTCATTTTATATTGCAACTCCGTATTTAAATAAATAATTTCAACTTGTAAGTGTTCAATAAATAAAACTAACGCTCAAATATAACTTTTGTTTTCTCTGTAATAAAGAAAACTTGAAATTTCCCATTATGTACGTGGCTAAAACGCTATCTGCGAAAAGCCAAAAAAAAGAAACCTCATTCTTTTAGTCTATGGCCGATCGCCATTGTTAGATGCGCACGCATAGGAAAACTGATTAATATATCCCGTCATTGCGAAAAAAAAATCACAATTCGTTTTCACTGTTGAAATTACAGTTATTTATTAATTAAAATGTCTACAAGTACTAATAATGAAAACAAATATTTATGTTGTACACCGCCCGATATAAGATGTGAAGCCATAACGTTATGGAAAGTTTACTACCTGAAAACTCCAAGGAAAAATATCTTTATCTACTAAATAAAATGATATTTTGTATTATTTTCTTCACAAGTGTGTTGAAAAACGTCGTATGATACACGTGTGTATTGATGATTAACGTCCTCGGCTTTCTTAAGACCCTCACCTAACGGCTCGGGTCTCAATAGCGCCTCAGCGGTAATCACCAACATTACACACTTGTACCATAATGTACTATTACGCGTTCATGAGGAAAGGTAAGTTTAAATTATTAAAAATATTTTTATTATATATGATGTAACTAAAAAAAACCGGCCAAGTGCGAGTCGGACTCGCACACGAAGGGTTCCGTACCATTATCGCAAAACACTGCAAAAAAATCACGTTTGTTGTATGGGAGCCCCCCTTAATTTATTTTATTTTAATTTATTAATTATTATTTTTTGAAGTAAATATACAACTAAACATTCTGTGAATATTTCAAGCGTCTACCTGTTGCCGTTATTAATATCGAGCAACAAATGGCAAAAATATCACGTTTGTTGTATGGGAGCCCCCCTTTAATATTTACTTTATACTGTTTTTAGTATTTGTTGTTATAGCGGCAACAGAAATACATCATCTGTGAAAATTTCAACTGTCTAGCTATCACGGTTCATGAGATACAGCCTGGAGACAGACGGACAGACAGACAGACAGACAGACAGACAGACGGATCGCGAAGTCTTAGTAATAGGGTCCCGTTTTTACCCTTTGGGTACGGAACCCTAAAAAAGGAAATAGATTAAGGGATGTCAGTATTCCAGTTTGAAGAGCATAGCGGTATTATTGCGGTACATAAATTTGACGTCCAGGATGGAGAACGCTCTGGGGTACCACAGAAGTTTATTGGTGACGGTGGTCACTGACTAGTGACACAAGTCCAGGCTCAAGGCTGCTCCTTGAGCCCGGACTTGGGCCGGTACATGGGACTTCGACATAGCTGAGGAAATGTGGATATACTTCAGGTGCACCTCTGCTTAACCCTAAGGGGAATACAGGCGTGATGTTATGTATGTACGAGGGGAGGTCCAAAAGTACGCCGCATATTTCTCTTAAAATAAATCTACTTAAAAAAATAACCACGAACTTTGTATTTTCACTGACTACTTGGTGGGCAGCCTGGCCAGTTCTCATCTGCCACCATAAAACAGGCACTCTCCTCAGGCTCATACCGGTGTTAATCACATTTTAGCTTCGCTCTTAATCATTTTGAGATTCAGAAGCCCGAGGGAAGCCGGGTAAGCTCCTTAACTCGTTAATTGAGAGCAAAGTATAGGTTAAGAGAAAGCTTCCTTACATAACACCACGTAATGCCCTATAATGTCCTGCAGAAACCAGTTAGTACTAATCTACGAGACATTCTAAAGTGGCGTCATACTTCTAATTAGCATATTAATTAATCACTTCTGTATTATTATTTATTTATTTATTTATTTATTATATACTTTATTGTACACCACTTAAATAGTAACAGGACAATATTTTTAAAGATAAGTGTACAATGGGCGGTCTTATCGCACAGGGCAATCTCTTACAGACAACCTTTGGATGGACTGAACGAGAGGAGATAGACATAGGGCTGTCAGTGTACAAAAACTATCTTGATAATATTATTTAGATATTACATAAAATACATACATACCAATAAAATAATATACTAATAAATATAAAATATAGAACAGAGAGAGGAGAAGAATAGTTACAGAGAAAGAAAATGCTCCTTCACCATTTTTTTAAAGGTAGGTAATGTTTGCGCACGTCTTACCTCAATAGGTAATGCATTCCACAAACGAGCTGCTTGAACCGTGAAAGATTTGTCGAAGAAGGATGTGGAATGCATACGAATGCTTAATTTTAGGTTTATTTATTTATTAATGCTATACATTATGCGAATCAAAATTAGCCTATAATATAATTATGTCAAAATAAACCAAAATATAATAACCTAATCGGTAGTTATATTTTCGAGCCGTTTGGGGTTGAAACTCTTGGTCCGTGGGGTCCGAGTGCTCACGCTTCGTTTAAAGATCTTTCCAAACGCCTAGTTGACACTTCGCGTGACCCAAGGGCTGGCTTTTACCTTGGTCAGAGAATAAGCATTGCCATACAACGTGGCAATGCTACAAGCACAAGCAAGCTTTTGGGTACATTACCAGTGGGGAACGATGTGGAGGAGTTTTTCGACGCCATATTTTAGTTAAGTATATTTTTAGTTTTAGTTAGTGATTACTTTTTGGTTAATGTGTATAAGTTTGCAGTCTTAGTTATTTAAGTATTTTATACACTGTACTCGTACTTTTAATTATTAATAAATATTTTTACATGTCACATAAACCATAAATAATTATACCAATAAAATATGCCAAAATATTTATGCCAAAGTCATCATCTTCCTTCCCTTGTCCCATGTTACTTGTGGTCGGCGCAACACGTTTTCTTCTTCCATACCGTACCGTCCCCTGTCACGCTATTACTGTCTATTGGTGCTCGTTAATATAGTATCGCTATATCGTTTTATCAAAATTGCGTGAAATGAATAACGTCCTTCTACCCTTCTCTACCAAACTACCATTTTATAAGACATTTATAAAAAACGATGCTATGGTTTTAGAATACAATAGAAAACATTTATTTGAAACAGACACAACACAACCGTAAAGAAGAATAGTAAAAAAAGTACAATAAAAAATACGATGAAAGTGCTCATACCGTAAGGGTTACCAACACAGCATCTGCTGGACGTCAGACACACACCACTGATTTTCAGTTGGCATTCCACTGATTTTCAGTTGGTACATGGACGTGGTTTTATAATTTTCTGTTCTAAACCTCGACATTTCAATTGGTTCAAGAGGACAAAACCTCCTACTTCCTCCTGCCTCCTACTTCTATCAGGTCAATCTCACCGCACTATTGCCAAACCACTGCAACTCCTGAAAGCCAGAATCAACAGTGGCGACCACCAGAAAAGCGCCGAGGCAATGGAGCTCGACAAAGTCCCGGAGAATGAATTAACTGTCTTGGATCCCGCAGAGAAATTAATCAGAAAAGAATAACGTAGGAGTAGGACAAAAATTCAAATTTCGTCTTACCTCCATAACAAGCAGGTGACAGAACAAACAAGGCCAATAGGCACAAAGGGTCGTTTACAACTGGGATAAACCCAGTTACCTAGCACCATGGATAAAAATTTGCATAAATATTAATAGGTCCTAACATTGTGAGCATGTATTTGTAACATATTTTTTCTTTGTTATTAAGAACAAAATTCTTAATTAATAATTACGATCTAGCCTAAAAGACTAATAAGCAATTTAACTCAAACTTAATATGTTACGTTATAGATTATGTTAAAACTAAGAATAGTGTCCATTTGCACTTTTACACAAGTCCGTAGCACTTTCTTAGAGTCTGATATAATTTATAAAAACACTATGTTCATGTGTTATATGTATAGCACAGCGTTGTCACTATTATTCATTCACTACACTAATTCAAAAGGTTTAGTTCTTTTTAGCCTACGCACTAAGTCTGTATTGTCTAGCAGCTGGATAGCCTTAACATTCACGTGTCGATGAAGTCTGTGTTCGTGGGCTTCAGCAAATTTTTTGATGATGGTGGTGACGAATTCCGTTTTAAGGTCACGGTGAAGATCTTCACTTCTTATGTACCAGGGTGCATTTACAGCATCCCTGCGCTCTTTATTTTGGAATTGTTGGATTAATTTTACTTTGCTTTGTTTAGTACAGCCCCAAAGTTGGATACCATACGTCCAAATTGGCATCAGTGCATGCTTGTATATGGTTATTTTATTATAAATTGATAGACAGGATTTCCTTCCGAGTAACCGGTATTGTAGTTGTTTATTAGTATTTGTAACATGTATTTGTTTCCAATAATAGGTATGGCAAAAACGCTTGAACGCATGGAAATTTGTTAGGTCCATATAGTAAACAAATCCTGATGCAGCCTGCACATTATTCAACATAATATTGCGTTCATTCTGCCAAAGAATACAATCCCATAAGAGCTCTTATCAGGTCAGTATGAGCCATAATATCTGAAAAGCCCATACCAAGCCACAGTAGGGCTGACTGTCCAGGGACACCTTAAGAGTATTTCTGCGCCCAAAGCATCTAGTCGTCATAAGTTAGATCAGCCATCTTATATGTAGATTAGCGAAAGTACACACATCTTTCATGGGGTACTGTATTAAATTCTATAACAAAATACCTTGTGAGATATTAAAACTTAATGAAAGAAAATTTAAAACAATAATTAAAAGCACCCTTTGTAAACAAGCATATTACAAATTAGATGATTATATTCAAGATAAGAATGCTTGGAAACATGCTGGTCCTGCTCCGTAGGGCAATCTTTAGTGTAGAAAAAATCAAAATGGTTAATTTGTATACGGTATATTCATAATTAGTATAGTAACGCTTTATTTGTATTTATTTTCTTCTCTATTTGTTTAAAAAATTGACTCGCACACTGTTCCGTTGTTGTTGAATTAGGTAATTTACCTATGTTTGCAATATTTGAAACATTTATGTCCCTATTTATCAAGTGAAGGAATTTACCTGTTAGTGCTTGTAATACTTTGTACCTATATTTATATAATAGTGCATCGTTCTCACGTATAAGAATTTATTAATGTATGTACTACTTATGTAAATATTGTAAAAAGCCTTAATTTTTTAAAAGAGTTAGTATGGAGTTTCTTGTGCATTCTTCTCCATATCAACCTACTTTTCCGAATGCACGGTAGAATCAATTTTTTATTACATGTAAATTTTAACGTTCAAAAGTGCCGCATAATGGCCTAGTTGAAATAAATACATTTGACTTTGACTTTGAGTCTTCTATGGTAATCTTTCTTCCTAATCTGCGAGCAATAAAATATACTCGGAACGGAACCAAACACCGATAATTCAGTAAAAATATATCAATAGTGGCGCGTGGAGCTATGACCGGCTGTGGTAATATTGGCGTATCGCATAATATTAGCACACATTCGCAGACCGCTTCACTCTCCAGAAGCCTGGTCGGACTGACAGCGGTTAGCGGGAAGCGGGCAGTTGATGCAGTGCTGGCTTGAAAGTCGATAACTTGGGTAAAACATTATTGTTTTATAGGCAGTTACGGTCACTGGTGTAGAGACGTCCAATGTTTGCTTATTATGAAAGAAAATGCAAAGTAACCAATCTTATACGCGATAGCTATCCTTTTTAACCGACTTCAAAAAAAGGAGGAGGTTCTCAATTCGTCGGAATCTTTTTTTTTATGTATGTTCCCCAATTACTGTAAGACGCCTGGACCGATTTGGAAATTTTTCTTTTGTTTGAAAGGGTATACTTTCCAGTTGGTCCCATAGTCATCAGGTCAGGATCTGATGATGGGATCTTGGAGAAATCGAGGGAACTCCTCAAATATTATAGGCATACATATAGCGATTTTGGTATTTTTATCAACAATGAAATCATCTGCACTCAGAAAGTAACATTTGGTGAAGAGGAACTGGTGAAGAAGACCACAGATGGCCAATAGATTTCCTTAATGCTAAGTATGTCATGGGTTATAAGATATCTCGAATAGTTTAACGACTATGATGAAGCAAATACTTATAAATACATAGTGCTGATGAAAATGGTACCATCGAACTGATCTGATGATGAAGCCGGCAGGTAGGCACTGGTACTCCGAAATAAAACAATGTATACCTACTAGTCGTGTATGGGCTTATTGGAATCGTCAAGAGATGCACTTTGGCTATATATGAATTTTTATGGCAATTGGAAGTACCTATCAAAACTAAAAAGAAACACGGAAAACAATAGGTACCAAAGACACTGACTTCGGAAAAGAAAGTTATTTTTCGTTTTGCAGTGTTTTTTTGGAAGTCAGTTTGTTTTTTTGTTAAAAAGTTTTTAGCCTAAGTTATTGTAAAATTACTTAATTTTATGGTAATATTAAAGGTGCAAATAAACAATTTATATTTGTTCTGTGTATAATTGTGTATACCTACAGTCCTGCACCCCATTCAGAGCCTTCCAAATCTCATGCTGAAGAGCTGGTTTATGCTCAATTGCTCATAACGTCATTACCGGGTCAGAAAACGGCGTGGAGGACCAAACATGGGTAGGTACTTATATGTATAGTATCCTCTATACATAAAACAACCGTCCAAGTGCGAGTCAGACTCGCACACGAAGGGTTCCGTACCATTATCGCAAAACACTGCATAAAAATCACGTTTGTTGTTTGGGAGCCCCCCTTAATTTATTTTATTTTAATTTATTAATTATTATTTTTTGAAGTAAATATACAACTAAACATTCTGTGAATATTTCAAGCGTCTACCTGTTGCCGTTATTAATATCGAGCAAAAAAAAGCAAAAATATCACGTTTGTTGTATGGGAGCCCCCCTTTAATATTTATTTTATACTGTTTTTAGTATTTGTTGTTATAGCGGCAACAGAAATACATCATCTGTGAAAATTTCAACTGTCTAGCTATCACGGTTCATGCCACAGCCTGGAGACAGACGGACAGACGGATCGCGAAGTCTTAGTAATAGGGTCCCGTTTTTACCCTTTGGGTACGGAACCCTAAAAAACTGGTTACAATGTTCATCACTAAAACATTCCGTTCTAATAGTCACAGCGGATCTTTGTGTCTCTGAAGTAGGCTCTGCCAACCATTGCGCAAGAAACAGTTTGTCATCGAGTATACTGCGTATAGTAAGCGAGATAGGATGATGCGACAAACGTAAGCGATTGAAAGAGACAGGTTTCGAATGGTATCTTCACCTTCAACATTGACACAAAAATAGCTACTGCGCAGGGTCTTGCAGTCAATTCAGAGACACAAAGATCCGTTGTGAGTATTATACGCTATCTATGAGCGCTATTCCCCGCTATATAACCTCGCCTTTCAACGGCTTGTCCGTCGCGCTCGCGTTACGTCACCGCTAACTGACACACTGCCCTCGACTGGCCACGAGCGAGCACCGAGCCACGAGCAACTTGCCGCTAGCTAGACTCCCTCTTGTATAATGTGATCGGATTATGACACTTATCTCTCTGCTAATAATAGATAAGCAAAAGTTTTGTTGATTTATTACGTGCCAGTATTTTATGTGTAACAAATTATGCATTAATTAAGTCAAAATAATTTATTTTCACTAACCTGTAAATATATGTTATTTCTCAGCAGCATTCTTAATGTTAATTGTTATTTACAGTGTCCTGGGGGGTGACCATAAGCCCTTAGAGTAAGGTTATTTTGAGTGTGTAAGGGACAGATGTATATGACTTGTATACATCTGTCACTTACGCGATCTCAAAATAACCTTACTCTAAGAGCTTATGGTTACCCCTCTGTGCTAGTTTCTAGTCCATTGTTAATATATTATTTATAAAGAAAAACAGAAAGAGCCACCTAAGTTGTGGAAGCCAAGATAGGGCGCAGATTGCTCAAGATGATAAAATAGGCTGCTGATGAATAGCTGACCTAGAAGTTTTCAGCAAAGAATGCGAAAAACACATCCAGGGGAAACGACGAATCAGGAGACAAGTTGGTAGAAGAAACAAGGAATTTCAAGTACAACTAGGCTGTTCAATGAAATCTAGACTTACTAATTACCTAATGAGGCTTATAATATTTATTCACAAACTTATGTAACATGACCCGCACTTTAATGGCTTGTTAATTCAGTTTTATTTAGGTGACTAAATTTCAAGGAATGTTATGTAATAATTATGTTAAGTAACCTAGATTTTTTAATCGTGACACATTCCTGGCATACGAGAATACCGAGTGTGGATCGCCACACTGCGAAAGACCGTAAAACTTGGAAACGCGACGTATGTGGTCTCGATTCTTAGTAGTGAGGAAACGACGAAGAAGTTAGCACATTATCTAGGCAGTCTAGTTGTTGTTAGGAAACCTAGTATAAAATACAGGTTTATTAAACGATGGGATTCTCATACTTTTGGATCAATATTTTAAAATACATTTTTTAACGCCTAAAGTAAATATGATAGTTAATAATGCCATCATACACAGTTGCTATTCAATACACGTAGGCGCTTTGACAACACACGTAGGCGTTTGCCTTGTTCTTAACTTGATCACCATAACAGCACAGCTCCAGGCATCCGTCCTTGGGGGACTTGATGATCAAGCTGGGTTATGGTAGATAACCTCGAGCTGTTGGCTACAACACTGCACACTTCCGTTCACTCATAAACTCCTAATAGCAAAATCGCATCTGTACACTCTACAGTGTGATGGCGATTCGCACTCTTTGGAAGGGTTTAAGGACATTGGTCATGTTTAAAAAAAGATTTATTATTTTGCATTTGTTGAGCATTTTTGGGTGGGAATACCGAATCTTTGTGTTGTGATTGCCCGGTGTGCTTTTTTAAGCTCGGTAAGCTGTTCTGTTTTTATATTTGTACAAACAAAACACTTAAAGAGGAAATACATATAAAGATAAAAGAGCATAAAAGTGCTGCTTATTTCTAGAGAAATTTCTTCCAGCAGACCTGCGACAGGACAGTTGGATAAGAAACACAGACACAGGTACAAGGAAAGGTAAATAGACTGTTAAACTAGACTGTAAATCTAATCATATAAATAAAAGAAGAAAGTGACTGACTGACTGACTCACTCACTGACCATCAACGCACAGCCCAAACGGCTGAAGCTTCAATCATGAAACTTGGCACGTAGATTCCTTTGGTAGTGTGGGTGAGCACTAAGAAAGAATTTTTGGTATTTCCACCCCTAAGGGCGTGAAATAGGGGATGCAAGTTTGTATGAAAATCCGTCAGTTTTAAAGTCAGGATCTTCATATTTTGGGTTTAGGCTGGAGATTAAAAAATAACTTACACGTGTCTCAGCGATTTTGAAGATACCACCCCCATGAGGGTGAAAAGGGGGATGAAGTCATGGGAATAATTAAATCGTCTAGAGACTTGAAATTTTGCACATAGATACTTTATACTGTGCAGGCATCCACTAAGAAAGGATTTTTGTGAATTCCACCCCTAAGGGGGTGAAATAGGGGATGAAAGTTTGTATGAAAGTCGGTCAGTTTTGAAGTTAGGGTCTACGAATTTTGGGTTTGGGCTGAAGATTAAAATCTAACGCAAATTAAGATTTTTTGGGAATTCCATCCTTGGGGGGCGAATCATGGGGGATGAAATGTTGTGTGCAAAAGTCCTTCTTTTACAAAGGAAAAATTATTAAAAATACTCTCAAGTCTTTAAAGTCTGTTGGTAACTATAATCTTCTATCTATTTTCTAAAGATATAAAAGAAGAAAGTGACTGACTGACTGACTCACTCACTGACCATCAACGCACAGCCCAAACGGCTGAAGCTTCAATCATGAAACTTGGCAAGTAGGTTCCTTTGGTAGTGTAAGTGAGCACTAAGAAAGGATTTTTGGAAATTCCACCCCTAAGGGCGTGAAATAGGGGATGAAAGTTTGTATGAAAATCCGTCAGTTTTAAAGCAGGATCTTCATACTTTGGGTTTGGGCTGAAGATTAAAATCTAACGCAAATTAAGGTCTTTTGGGTATTCCGTCCTTGGGGGGCCGGATTATGGGGGATGAAATGTTGTATACAAAAGTTCTTCTTTTACAAAGGAAAAATTATTAAAATAATTTCAATACTTTAAAGATGTTGGTAACTATAAAATGGCTCAACGCATAAATATAATAATTAAATAGGGACGGGAAAATCTGCTTCGCCAGGACAATTAATAAGGCTCAAGGACAAACTCTGAAGTATGATGGCTAACTTATTATTAGTCATAGATAAACACAGAAATAGTGTAGAGATAGGGACGGGACAAAGATAGAGCGTATTGATAATAGAGTAGATAAGTATAAGTCTGTCCTAAGAAACACTTTCGCATTACATTATTTTTTACTTTTCTCTACATACGGTTAAAATATGATAAGGAGAAGCATGTAGTCTACGCGTGCAAAGCCGCGGGCAAAAGCTAGTATACTATATAAATTACAATAAGTGTTCTTCTTCAATATATATAATTATATTGAAGAAGAAAATAAATACATAATTATAAAACAAAAGTATATACATACCTATAATATACTAGCTGACCCGGCAAACTTTGTTTTGCCATAAAAACACCAAACATTCATCTACCCTACCTACCCTAACTACCTACCCTACCCTACCCTACCTACCCTACCCTACCCTACCCTACCCTACCTACCCTACCTACCCTACCCTAACTACCTACCCTACCCTACCTACCCTACCCTACCCTACCCTACCCTACCTACCCTACCCTACCTACCCTACCCTACCCTACCTACCCTACCCTACCCTACCTACCCTACCCTACCTACCCTACCTACCCTACCCTACCCTACCCTACCCTACCCTACCCTACCCTATCTCTCAAGTTGGATCGAACTGCACATGGTGTGCGAATTTTATTATAATCGGTTAAGTGGTTTAGGAGTCCATTGAGGACAAACATTGTGACACGAGATTTATATATATTAAGATAATATCACAAGATTGAAGAAAGATAGTGTTCTTTGACTTGCTTCTTAAAAATAGAGATATTTTGAGCGTCACGGATCTTAGGTGGAAGTGAGTTCCACAATCGTTTTGCATGAACAGAGAAGGAGTGGGAATAGAAATGAGTTTTATGGGATGGGAAATTGAGATGACATTTAAGGCGGGATCAACAAAGGGTATCGGCAGAGCGAGTAAACAAAAAACTATCGCGTAGGTAGCCAGGGTATGCAGAGATAAAAAGGTTGTTGTACAGGAGAAATAATATGCGATAATGCGAGTGTTCCTTCGAAGACGGATAGGGGGAGCAACTTGAGATCCTTGCGGAATTGAAAGACATGGTCGTATTTCTTCAGACTAAAATCAAAACGAATACACAGGTTTTGCAAGCTTATTTAAGAGCTCCTCAGTGGCATCCAGATAGCAGGCATCGGCATAATCAATAATCGGCTGAATTAATGTTTGAGCTAGATACATTTTTGTAGTTTTAAAAGGCAAGAAATTTTTACGGGTTTTTAGAGAGTGAAAGGAAAAATGCACCTTACGACTAATATTATAAATAGGAAAGTTTCTCTGACTAACTGTTTGTTACCTTTTCGCCTCTTAGCTACTGAACGTATTTGGAATAAACGTACATGGATTAGAACGTGGAATACTATTTATCCCGGGAATATTATTATGCCCCCTCACCCCTGCGATCATTTTTCACGCCAATCTATACTTATACATATTACTTATATATCTATACTAATATTATAAAGAGGAAAGATTTTTTTGTTTGTTTGTTTGTTTGTTTGTTTGTACCGAATAGGCTCCGAAACTACTGGACCGATTTAAAAAAATCTTTCACCAGTAGAAAGTTACGTTATTCCTGAGTAACATAGGCTATTTTTTTATCCCGAATACGGGTCCTGTGGGGTGGCCCACGGGAGCGAAGCCGCGGGGAACAGCTAGTGCACAATAAAGCCGCTGGTGAAGCAAGTTTTGAATAATAACTACCTTAAAAAGAGTTGTCTGACCAAGGCCCCACAGAGCATGATTGTTAATATGCTTTTGTAAATCGTGTAGCAGTAAATCTTCAAGTTCTGGAATGGGTCCCTTTCCATCTTACCAGTAAGGACTTGTAAGGTATACAGGAACCCAAACTGCATACAAGAAGACCGGCCTTAGCCTTTCGATGCGTCAGATTTTATCTAAATATGTTACTGGTCACTTCGAATTTAAACGATAAAAGTGACTGAAGGAAACGTTTTGATGGTTTTTACGGCATGGATTTTTAAATTATTTAATCACCACTGCTGCCAAAATGATGATGGAAATATCGTGAGGAAACCGGTATATGCCAGAACCAAAAAATCGCAGACATGTGACATCCACCAACTCGTACTGGGCCTACTTGGTGGATTACGGCACACATCCTCTCACTGAGGAGGCCTGGGTCCCAGCAGTGAAAACATTTAACTTGGTTATGTTTGTTTACCTATGTATGTTAAGGCACGACTTCCCTATAAGTAGAGCTTTTTTAATATAATACGGGAGTTGTATCTACCTCTGCCTCTGAATAACCCTTGATGTTATGTATGGGTTATGTGGTGATGATGATATGTTAGGTAAAAGGTACACGTGTCTCAACTACTTTCAGTGAAGACATATGGCTCTGAGACGTGGTCGCTCATAATGGGCGTCATCAGAAAGCTTACAGTCACCCAAAGGGCAATGGAGAGGGCTATGCTTGGAGTTGCCTTTCGTGATCGAATCAGGAATGTAGAGATCCGCAAGAGTACCAGGGTTACTGACATAGCCCGAAGCATTGTCAAACTTAAGTGGCAGTGGGCAGGGCTTATTGCTCGCAGAATGTTGGGGCAGGACATTTTTTTTTTTTTTTTATGTCTATTACTTGCTGTACTTACAGTTTGCACCAAAGCGTATAGCAAGCCAACACTACACATATAATAACACTTATAAACTAAAAAACTTCATACAAACATTTAACATAGTTTTATCATTGACCATAAATATGTCGACGCTAGGTTCCTGAGCTATTAGGCCGTTCAGCAAATTGAGCGCCTGGGCTGTAGGAGCATGAAGAGCAGTCAGGGTACGCAAGGGTGGAGCCGCGAACAGGCACCGCGGGGCACAAGCACGCGACACCCGCATTCGGTCCGGAGCGAATAGTGAACATCGCGCTAGCGTGGACGAGTCGTCGATCTTAGAGTCCAACAGTGGACGTCTTTCGGCTGATATGATGGTGAGTGGTTGCTAATTCACCTTCGCCGGAATGCTCATATTCTTTCCCTCCTGTATAATATACTATTTTGCCCGTCTACCCCTCTTTACGTCAAAAATCGATTTCAGATTTTATGTGACTCGCACACGAAAGTTCATCGGATAACATGAAACTTAAAATGCCAATGCATTTCAATGCCTAGACAACTCGTTTACTGTCCAGGCCGCTCGTCTATGGATTGCATTGCCTGTGACAATAAATCGCGCGCAATCACTACCGATCTTTAAAATACTGGTAAAGGAGCACTACCTGTCACTGTGATCTTATTCTTGTTGGAGCTTTATTGTTTGCTGCCTGTATATTTATAAGTATGTCATCATCATCTGCCTAGCCTTTTTCCCCAATTATTGTTGGGGTCGGCTTCCAGTCTTACCGGATTCAGCTGGGTACCATTGTTCTACATGGAGCGACTGCCTATCTGACCTCCACAACCCAGTAACTGGGTAACACGATACCCCTTGGCAAGACTGGTGTCAGATCTCAGGCTTCTGACTACCCGTTACGACTGTCAAAGATCTTCAAATGACAGCCGGGACCAACGGCTTAACGTGCTTTCCGAGGCACGGAGGAAACTCGGTATGTTGAAATGGTCACCCATCCACGGACCGACCTCGTCAAGCGTTGCTTAACCTTGAAGATCGACCCGTGCGGCTGTTATTATTTAGCCACGAGCTCCTCTTTATAAGTATGTATGTATCTATTTTATATTTAGTGCTTACTATGTTTGTATTTTATTATTTTATTTAAACCCCATGTCGTGTCCAGGCTATTTTTCTACATTCTGGGTTGCCTGGAAAAGATCGCAGAACGCGATAAGGCCGCCTGTTGTATGTTTGTTTTTATTTTAAGGTTTCCGTATGTATTTTTTTTATCTTATTGTACAATAAAGTATAAATAAATAAATAATGATGATGATGACTATTGTTTGTCAAACAATAACATCAAAATAAACATGTTGTGACAAGTTTAATTAAGTAAATATTATAATAACGCTCTGCAGTTGTTTGCGTCAATTAAATAATTATGGTTTGCACAGGTGTGACAGTTATTATAGTTTTAATTAGGGTTGGCACTCTGGCTTTATATCAATGTTTCGCTGCGAAAACTTTTGCGCTACAAGGATTATATCATAATTAGAAAAGAATCTTGGATTAGCGGCGTGCTGTCTGTTCTGGTGCGCCGGTGATGAGGGATAACCCCCCGAGGAGGGCCCGGTGACGGACAGCACCGGCGGGTTCGCGGTAAGTGCTAACGCGTGCCCGTGTTCCCGCCACAAGCGGCACAGCAGGACACCGTTGAGTTTTAGAGGGTTGGAGTCCCATACTACTGCGCTATCTCCCCATGGTGGCGCAGTATGCATGAGCATTCCTCGATGCTAAAAAAATAAGAAAAAGGTGTCAATCAGCACTTTATGAACGACCACAAGACAGTCCCCCAAGGCCCAAAAACGCTCGTCCTTCACAACTTTCTAGTGTTTCAGCTGGAAAGCAGTGGTGCAACTAACTCCTAAGCAAGCACATTATGTCATTGACAAGCAATGTTTTTTGTTTGATTATAGATAGGCTCGCGTTTGTCCACTATCTCACCCTGATGGTAAGCGATGATGTGGTCGACGGTGAAGCACGCATACCTAGAAGTAACCTATTCATTCTTGACTTAAAGACCCCTAGGGTGTAATGTACTAGGTATGTGGACGTTTTGTCTTCTGTGAACTAGGTATTTACGAGAGTAGGAGTAGCTTTGAAAATGACAACCCTATTGATAGCGGTAACAACATTCAGACTACGAATTACTATTATTTATGCGAAATTAACAGTTACCTACGATCTGGAATTAATCATTAATAATTTTAATATTTTTAATGTACATAAGTTTCCAGTATTTATTTAGGTATTCAAGTTTAAACTGTTTATACATTTCTTATCATAATATTATGATATTGATGAAAGAGTCAGGGCTGGTTTATGAGTTGAGTAATTACGGTTAATAACGTGTCTGTCCTCACTATAATGTCAAAGTTTGATTGGGTTTAAGGGTAGGGTTTGACAAATACTCAACTTCAAGTAACTTTTTAATTCAGAACCGATTTCTGAATAGTTCGAAGGTTCTTATGTTTTTTCCAAGTCCTTATTGTCTTTATCGAGTGACACTACATGTGTGACAGTACAGGTACACAAAAAAAAAAAACTTGACTGCAAAGATGTAAACAAGAAGAAAATCATGCTGTGCAATCAAAGGCACTTATACCAGAACATTTGGGCGATCAAGACCTATCTAACGATGTCTTAATTATAAAAATCCGTCAAGTGGTTTGAAAGATATGAGGTAATAAAGAATATTACAAACATACAAGATAAGCGCGTAAAACATTACCCTTTCCTTGAGCCAGGTAATAAAAAGATGCAACACCAAATTAGTTATTACTTTTGTCCCATGAACCTGCGACTCACTGCATACAAGTCATAACTCTGTCACTGCACCAACCAAGTCATCCATTCATGACATAACTGAGGTCCATTATCATTAATTTAATAAAAGCTTCCCAGACGCAGAGGTAGCGCGGGGGCCGGGAGGGGTGGCAATGCTACTTGGCGTGAAATTAATCTACAATCTTGCCGATATGGAAGTGTGGAAGTCTATACAGACTTACACTTCCAAATCATTTCATTTCATTCAGAGACACAAAGATCCGCAGTCGTAGCGAATCTTTGTGTCTCTGAAGTTGGCTCTGCGAACACAAGAAACAGTTTGTCATCGAGTATACCGCATGCAGTAAGCGAGATAGGACAATGCGGCTCAAAAATAGGGTAAATAAATTGGCGTAGGGTCTTGCAGCTAACTTCAGAGACACAAAGATCCGCTGTGGGTATTATATGTACGAATGTATTTCGCCTATGAAGGTTGGCACACTGGTAGACTTTGTCCTGGATAAGTACACATAGCTGCCTATTAAATTTAAATTGTATTTTCGAATTGATTGTTTTACTCTGGACGCTTATAAACTGTACATCGTTTTCACATTATGAAAAGTTTGAACAAGAATGATGTCGCCAGTACTTTATTATTATTATTATTTATTATATGCTTTATTGTACACCTTAAAATACAATTATAAAAAGAAACTTAAAATTAATACAAATACAATGGGCGGCCTTATCGCATTCCGCGAGTACTTTATAGTTATTTACTGATTTAGAAGAGTGTCCGTGGAACAAGGAACCTTGTTCATTTCTCTACATAAAGATCTATGCTTCGCGATGAGCAACTGGCTTCATATTTTAAACTGACCCATTCCTTGACAAATTTAAAATGCTTAAAATGGTTTATATGAAAAACAAAAGACTTTTTATCAAAACAAAAACCGACTTCCAAAAACAAATCTTTGGTACCTATTGTTTTCCGTGTTTCGACACCGACTTCGGAAAAGAAAGTTATTTTTCACTTTGTAGTGTTATTTTTGGAAGTCGGTTTGCTTTTTTTGTTAAAAAGTTTTTAATTTATCTCTTTTTAGTTATGATAGGTACAACCAATTGCCATAAAAATCATATATGGCTAAAGTACATCTCATGACGATTCCAATAAGCCCAAATACGACTAGGATACATTGGTTTATTTCGGCGTTCCAGTGCTTTTCTGTCGGCTTCATCATCAGATCAGTTCGATCATCATCTTCATCAGCACTAATTATTTATAAATATTTGCTTCATCATAGTCGTTTAACTATTCGAGATATCGTAGACCCGTGACATACTTAGCATTAAGGAGTTCCATTGGCCATCTGTGTTCTTTTTCACCAGTTCCACTTCAAAAATGTTACTTTCTGAGTGCAAATGATTGCATTGTTGATGAAAATGTCAAAATCGCTATATGTATGTCTATAATATTTGGGGAGTTCCCTCGATTTCTACAAGATCCCATCACCAGATCCAGACCTGCTGACTATAGGACCAAATGGGAAGTAAACCCATTCAAACACAAGAAGAACTTTCGAAATCGGTCCAGGCGTCTTTGAGTAATCGGTGTACATAGGTACATAAAAAAAATAACTATCAAATTAAGAACCTCCTCCTTTTTGTTGTGAAGTCGGTTAATTAAAATAGTAGTTTGTATATGGTAGTTCTTTTTCCACTTTCACGCAAACGAAACCACTGCTAAAAGCTAGTAATAACGTAAAACCCAGTAACATTTGTACGACAAACAAGGTGGTTCACATTTCGTTCACCTTGCCAGCAGTCATAATGTCAAGTTGAAGGAGTGTGGTGACGTCACACTACCGGGGAGAGTGCTCTCGATTCGGGTAGGTACAGGTCGCCGCGAAATAGTGTTAAATCACTGCACGGCTTTAGGGCCGATTTCACCAATGCAACTAATCGCGATTAGTTTTTTTTTTTTTTTACTATGTATAGGCCTGTGTTTGACCACAATCTCACCGTGGTCAGTGATGATGTGGCCGATGGTGGTAAGCACACAAAGCCTAGAAGGGAACTGGCTCTCAAGTGCTGCTGTCGGAACACACCGGAAAGTGCTTGGCGACAGATTTTCAACTTGAGGGTGGTTGCCAGCCAGGCGGGTACTACAAAGTACCCTACCACCGTGCTATGGTTTCCTCACGATGTTTTCCTTCACCGAAAGCTCAAGCTCATTGTAGGATTCGAACCCGCGACCTTCGTCTCGGTATCCGACGTCACTACCACTGAGCTATCATCGCCTTAAAAGTAGTTCTTAGTAAGTAGTAAGTTCTTAGTAAGTAAACTTAGTTCAACTAAACTCAGTTTATGCGAATACAGCTTTCTGATTGGTAGTTTCTCAGCGGTCTCAACCAATCAGAACGCTGTATTTGCATAAACTAAGTTTAGTTGAACTAATCGCGATTAGTTTCATTGGTGAAATCTGCCCTTAGACCAGTGTCATTCGATGTCAGCGATGGAGAAGACATGTGACATCCACCAACATGCACTGGGCCCGCGTGGTGGATTACGGCCCATTCCCTCTCACAGAGAGGAGGCCTGCACGCACAACGGACCAAATGCGAGTCTACGTGCGGAAAAGGGGTCCATCTATCCTATCCTATACATTTTGACACTTTTCCAATCGCTTTCGCGACGTTTTTGTTGATAGAATGTCAATTGTCTAGAGCCACAGGAGATGTATTTTTGCAGGGCTTTAATTTGGGTTCCTAAATACTGTTTGTAGTTTGCATTCCTCATGATGAAACTAAGTTCTCCTAACTGCAACTCATGTAATGTACTTGAGGATGTACACCATTTGTTGATGGATTGCGTCAAGAACCAGGACAAAAGGAGAATTTTATTAATCAATGAGTTTAATCTAAATATATCAGAGGTAGGTTTAATTCAGTCAATTTTGGCACAACCGAAGTCGGATGTGGCGATAAGATTTTGCGAATTGGTATATCATACTAATTAAGATCCTCCTTTTAATTTAAATTTAAAGCAATTTTTTGTTGTAGTATGTATAAGGCATGATGGGGTTGGCGTATCCATTGGGATAAAAACCCCAAATTAAATCAATAAAGATATAAAAAAAAAAATACTGTTACTAAGTTGGGCCCAAAGTCAAAATGCCTAGCTTATTCGCAACGACATTGGGGGGCTTCCTTTTTAACCGGATGCTTGCTGAGTACCAGTGTTGATTTGAAACTAATTCATACTTTTTACCCGACTGCGGGAGGGTAATGTTTTTCGAGCGTTTGTATGCATGTAAGTATGTATGTCCATTTTTACAGCACGCTCTACAGCCCAAACGGCTTGATGGATTATGATATGACATATGAGTTGCGTTGGATTCGTCTCAATTGTAGGAGTGACATAGACTATATATTTTCTATAATTTTTTTTTTCGTTATCCTTACAATATGGGTATCAAATGAAACCTACTAAATAGATCATTCCAAAAACATATATATTGTAACACTTTTGTGTCAAAATAGGAACCTATTTTTTCAAGATAAGCGTAACTTTGATAGCAAAATAACCACATAACTTATTTTGAGAAGTCGTTCATTACTAAAACTAAACAGCCTAAAATAAAACAAATTATTATAAAAACAAAAAACTCGACTGCTTAAATTAATTAACTGAAAAGAGGAAAACAAGTACTCTATATAATTTATACATTAAATATTATGGTGCTGGCAGCAGTTTTTATAATATTTTTTATGCACTCTGCCCTGACAAAGCCCTTCACCTGACAATGTGAATAATAAACTATCCTGACATGGTGAATGACAAATTATCATATCGGCACCCTACATACTTGCCTTTTTGCTGCGCTAAAAAGAGTTCGAACAATAGATATGAGCCACTTCGTCCATTGTTTCCAGAAAACCGGTTTAAGCGAGTTAGAGGCTATCTTTATAAATCAATTTTTTCTAAACGAAATCACTGACTTATGAATTATGTATTATAACAAAACTATTAAATATTCTTTGTATAATATATTAATAAGTCATTTAGAATTAAATATCACTTTGCCTGACTGTACAAATATTTTACTACCAATTCAGTGCCATTTTGACTCGACCCGATAAGACTCGACCCGATTAGACTCGACCCGAAGAATAATACCAATATTACTCTTCGGGTCGAGTGGGCACGAACCCATTTACATGCAGCTAACCTCCGCAACCCAGTAAATGGATAAAACGATACTGTCTGACTACCCGTTACGACAGACAAACATCTAACACCAACGCTTAACATGGTGGACATCACGGTATAATATGCGTGGTCACCCATCCACGGACCGACCTCGGAAATAATTGCAGTAAGGTTCCATATTATAGATCGATCCGTGCGGCTGGTATTATTGAGCTATGAGCCCGCAAAGGAAAAATGTTTCACTAATCGCGATTAGTCTAACTAAACTCAATTTATGCAACTAACTAAACTCAGTTTATGCAAATACAGCGTTCTGATTGGTTGAGACCGCTAAGACACTACCAATCAGAATGCTGTATTTGCATAAACTGAGTTTAGTTAAACTAATCGCGATTAGTTTCATTGATGAAATCGGCCCTAAGGCGCAGGCCAAATAGAAATGGCGTCGGGCGCGGACATGGCACGGGGGGCTACATAATCCATTCAAATTTCATACAAAATGCATGGAAATAAAGCGTAATTTGATCAGGTGCGTGCGTCGAAATGGCGCGTCATAACCACGTCCGAGCAACGACATACCGTGTGTCCTAAATTGCGCTTTATTTCCATGTATTTTGTATGAAATTTGAATGGAATAGGAAGCCGCCCGTGCCATGTCCGCGCCCGACACCATTTCTATGTGGCCTGCGTCTAAGTGTGCATAGGCAACAGGAGCAACTAACAATTCGGGACCTTGTCCTCTCAAATTGATTATAATCTTATCGTTTTTATTTCTTTAGTTATTTAAACAACTTTGAATAGAAGACTCGACCTTTATAATTGATTTGATTTTATTACTAGCTTCTGCCAGCGGCTTCACCCGAGTAAAAAGTGTTTATTTATCCCAAGGGAACATGACACCGGGATGAAAATGAAGGTGCTATTCCAGACTAAAATCTAGTGCCAAATTTCATCAAGATCCGTTCACCCGTTCTTGCGTGATTGGGTACCAAACATACATATATCCATCCATCAAAATTTTCGCATTTATAATATTAGTAAGATTAACAAGTTAACCAAAAGTGCAACGAACTGCGAGTGCACGACAAAATGAATAATCAAGGTAAATAAAATATAAACCGTAATTCTCAGAACTTTAAAATAATATTTTTGAAGGCAGTTTTAATTACACTCTAGCTTCTGCCAGCGCCTTAACCCGCGTCAAAAGTATTTCATTATGTAAATATTTCCTATAATGTCGTATTCCATTTCATAGTCTATTCTCATATTCTTGATTGTACACAATCAATCTGCCTATCCTTTTTTCCAACTCTATTGGGGTCGGCTTCCAGTCTTACCGGTTTCAGCTGATTACCAGTGTTTACATGGAACGACTGCTTAACTGACCTCCACATCCCAGTAACTGGGTAACACGGTACTCCTTGGCAAGACTGGTGTCAGATCTCAAGCTTCTGACTACCCGTAACGACTGTCAAAGATTTTAAAATGACAGCCGGGACCAACGGCTTAACGTGCTTTCCGAGGCACGGAGGATACTTGGTATGTTGAAATGGTCACCCATCCACGGTCCGACCTCGTCAAGCATTGCTTAACATTAATGATCGACCAGTACGGCTGTTATTATTTAGCCACGAGCTCCTCCTCATTCTTAATTGAACACAAAACAAACATAAAATATACACACAATTACATAAGTTGCCCTTTTGTATTTATATATTTTATGTTTGTTTTCTCTGACAGCAAACCTCAGTATTATAGAGAGATTGTCTAATTAGGACAGTAAACAAAACTAACAAAAACTTTAAAACACTTGAATATTTCAATTCTTACTAACTAAATCAATTAAACAAATAAGTGTACAGCACACAATGTATAAACATAATACATATAATTTAATATGTAACTAAAATACATAAATATATACGCATCATGTTGACAGAAAATGTTCCCATCAGTAACCGTCCATCGGTTTACACCAGGGGTCACCAATTACTTTTATTTGGGGTCTCATAAAAAATAGGGTTATTGGACGACTCGCCCGAATTTAACTCGCCCGAATCGGGCGAATTGTCCACTATTAAAAATATTCATTTTTCTGTGTCGATTCGCCCGAAGTTATTTTATCGGTGGGCGAATCGACCACTCCAATATTATTTAGTGGACGATTCGCCCGAATTTTATTTTAGAGAAGAAACAATATAAAAGTACAGTCGTGCTCACCCGTCTCGGTAATATTATGAAGAATTAATCGAAGTTAATAGATATTGTACTAGAAACTAGGAAAGCAATTCAAACTACCAGGAGGCCAGAATCATGAAGAAGTATTTGCAGAACTAGATTATTTTTTATTTTATTATCATTAGCGGTAGAGGCTAACGGAGTACTATGGCTTCAGAATCGGAAATCACCCGGTACACTTTTTACTGCTCATGATTCCAGCCTAGCTTCCTCATGATTATAATCTCCTGCTACTTAAGGGAGACAGCAATATTCGCTAAAAAAAAATAAAAGAGAAAGCTCTATACGCTATCAGGTCATTTCGGTACCGGTAAAGACTAACTTATGTACCAGGAGATTATAACCATGAGAAAGCTAGGCTGGAATCATGAGCGGTAAAAAGAGTACCGGGCGATTTTCGAGTAGTACTCCCTAGTACTCCGTTAGTCTCTACCGCTAATGATTCTAGCTCTGCAAATACTTCTTCATGATTCTGGCCTCCTGGTAGTTTGAATTGCTTTCCTAGTTTCTAGTACAATATCTATTAACTTCGATTAATTCTTCATATTATTACCGAGACGGGTGAGCACGACTGTACTTTTATATTGTTTCTTCTCTAAAATAAAATTCGGGCGAATCGTCCACTAAATAATATTGGAGTGGTCGATTCGCCCACCGATAAAATAACTTCGGGCGAATCGACACAGAAAAATGAATATTTTTAATAGTGGACAATTCGCCCGATTCGGGCGAGTTAAATTCGGGCGAGTCGTCCAATAACCCAAAAAATATGGCCGTCGCGGTCCTTAATGTACTAAAAATAATAAACGTGGGATAAATGGTTAAGTTACGCATTCAAGTAACACAAGTAAATTATATTGTACTGTTTACCTAAGGTCCACACAAAATAGGTCGGCAGTCCGGATCCGGACCGCGGTCCGCCATTTGGTGACATACAGAAATAGATCCCTAAGTTAATCGTAGTACACGTGTTGCGGCTACGTGCTATCAAATTAGGTTTCTACGAAAGTACGAGGTGTAGGAGGATGTGTAGAACGGAATCATCCATAACATCATGCCTGTATAAAACGAAGGGTTAGGGAGAAGTGCACTTATAGTAGGGTGCACCCACATTACACTAGTTATGTTTAAGTATATTATTATTATTATTATTTAGTATTTGGAGGCAAGCCAATTGTCACCACCCGGGCACAACTCTGGCCTCCGGACAGCTGCTGAGAATTGCCTGAGGGCAATACTCAATAACACATTCACTCACTTCTTGCCTTATCCAGGACCTCATTCTCGGCAGTAGCGCTTGCGACTACGAGCCCACAAGGCAGTTGTAGTACCTACGGTAATTAATCAATTAATTCAGTAAATAATTTATCTAAACTTTAAAGGTAAATTTCCGACAGGTTCATCTAGATTTTTCAATAAATATTACCTATACTTTTGTTTGTGTGTCAGTAGTAGTTTATAATAAGCCAGAATAATTACATCTTTTAATAAAATCCAACTGAATTATTAATAACTTAGTGTTTATTATTGTAAACGGTTACTGGATCGGTTATTTCGGACGTTAAACAGAAACGTTGAACTCTGAGATAAGGATATTTTTAGTTTTCTATTTACGTTGGCAGCCTACCTACTCACAGAAAGATCAAAATTTAATAAAAAGTCGTAATCAAGAAGAAAATCATGCTGTGCAGTCGGAGGATACATCTGGTTTTGGTCAGCCAGCTCGTAAATATGTATCCTATGTGTCTTTTTAGTTCGCTTCTTGAGCAGTCGGGTTTTTGTTTTTTTTTATTAACTTTTTAGGGTTCCGTATCCAAAGGGTAAACACGGGACCCTATTACTAAGACTTCGCGGTCCGTCTGTCTTTCTGTCTGTCACCAGGCTGTATCTCATGAACCGTGATAGCTAGACAGATGAAATTTTCACAGATGATGTATAACAACAAATACTAAAAACAGAATAAAATAAATATTTAAGTGGGGCTCCCATACAACAAACGTGATTTTTTTGCCGTTTTTTGCGATAATGGGAACCCTTCGTGCGCGAGTCCGACTCGCACTTGACCGGTTTTTTATTTATTACATTATAGTTAATTTTATTTTCGAGTCAAATAAATCACCTCTTAAAACCCTTTATTTTCACCACACGATGGTTTTGGAAGAAAAAAAAATTAAAACCCTAAGGTAAAACAAAGAATACATTTTTTGCTAGATAGCAGTGGAGGAAGTTTTCTTAAAAAAACTCATGACTTTGATTGGTTGAAATGGTTGATCCCCATTTGGCACATATTATAATAACTTATGTAACACCAATTAAAACTTCCTCTTTTCAAAATACACCGAAACACCAAATATCGATGACAAGGATACATCTCCATATTCGATGGGGAATCACTAAAAAGTAAACATTTACCTTTTTTGGTCCATTCTATCCGAATACCACCCTTGAACTAGATTATCTAATCAAAGTGACGTGTTTTTGATCTTTTAGTTTGTATTGAATGTCAAAATTGTAAACAAATATAGCATCTATGTCGTAAGAATGATCTCAAGTAAATTTTCCCTATTATTTTGAGTCATTATTCGAAACATAACGTTTCGGTCCTCTGTTTGTTAGTCCTCTTTTCGTTGCAACTCTGTGTCAGCTAGCTGTCATTCGATTTGACAGCTTTTGCTTGAGTTGACAGTTGACATTAGAGATTAGTCCACAGAGAAAAATAATATATCGGGATTAGTCTGAAAAAAATTGTAACCGTCATGGCTGGACGCGAACCCGGGTTCTTGTTTGACTATATTGTAATCGTTAAAAAAAAAGTTAATTAAAAAAATCAAAATACCCGACTGCTTAAAAAGCGAACTAAAAAGACGAAAACAAGAAGAAAATCATGCTGTGCAGTCGGAGGATACATATTCTCGAGCTGGCTGACCAAAACCAGATGTATCCTCCGACTGCACAGCATGATTTTCTTCTTGTTTACGTCTTTTTAGTTCGCTTTTTAAGCAGTCGGGTATTTTGATTTTTTTAATTAACTTTTTTATTTATAACTTTTTAGTTAACATTTTTTTTTCGAATTAGGTACATTTAAATATATAAGTGTTATATATTTTTGAAATCACCTCTTGAAACCCTTTATTTTGATACCCCACACGATGGGTTTGGAAGAAAAAATAAAATTGCCCCCCCACAATATGGCGCCCAAAAGCCGCCATTTTTCTATTTTCCAATTTTAATGTAGCCTATGACACTCGCAAAGTTAAGACGAATCCATTGACGTATGAATCATCAAAATCAGTCAACGCGTTTGGTCTCTGGAACGCCACATAGGAACAAACATACATACATACATACATACATACTTAAAACATACATAGACTGATAAACACATTGCCCTCCTTCGGCAGTCGGGTAAATAGTCCACCCAGCCTAATTGTAAAAGCGTCCGCCATTCGCGGGTTGTGTAGTGCTTCGCCCGGTGCATTTGGTTTTGTGGGTATTTCGCGCGAAGCGAGGTGCTTTTGCCCGGAGCGTGTCTTGCAGTCTGCAGAGAATACCAACAGACATCGCCCCGTATTCCTTCCTGATATATATATATTTTCTCCCTACCAAACCCTTGGCCAAGCACGGGATTGAGCGAGCACAGAAGATCACCACGAGGATCAAAGGTAAGTTCTACCAAAATTGTACCACTTTCCACCTGTCAAACAGGAACTGAACCCAGAACCAAAAGAAAAAAAAGAACCTCAAAAGAACTGAACCTTAGCGACCGCTGCCACGAACCGTGGTTTCGTGGGTATAGACCTGATAGGATCCAA
This sequence comes from Anorthoa munda, assembly GCA_945859665.1. Classification (NCBI taxonomy): domain Eukaryota; kingdom Metazoa; phylum Arthropoda; class Insecta; order Lepidoptera; family Noctuidae; genus Anorthoa; species Anorthoa munda. The sequence continues at coordinate 23,526,977 of OX243904.1, read as the reverse complement.
GAGCCGCAACGTTGCCATGGGCCCCAGCGTAGCGTCTTGTTTGTGATCAGAAGGCCTGTACTAAACCGTCATTATCATGATTTCAGTCGAAAGACGTCTACTCCTGGAAATAGGCTTTCCCCAAACGTCGCCACATTGATCGTTCCTGTGTGTCTCGCATCCGGTAGATTACCACAGCCTTGACCAGGTCATTGGTCAAACTAGTGGGAGGCCTTATATACTGCCGGGATTTAGTGTCCGGCCGAAACTGGTTTTTAAGACCGAAAACGAAACCGAAACCGAATTTCAGTAACAGTCTCGGTTTCGGTTTAACCGAAACTGAGACTGGTGCTGAAACTGAGACTGGTGCTGAAATTCGGTTCAAAGTATCAAAATGAATTTTGTAATTCTGAATCAATAATATTATCACCACTAATGAAGTATAGTAAGTACCAAGTACCTAACTAATGTTTTTGTAGTTATAACATTAGCGAGAGAGTTAAATCAACCAAAAAAATATTTAGATGATTCTACTATATCCCTTGGCATATCAAAGATTTAAAAAACACTAGATATTAGATAACATGTTTTTTAAATAACTCTATGTAATATGTTGGGTCAACTCACCCCTCTAAAATAACATCTTACGTCTAGCATTGGTCTTCTGTGCGATCTATCACAGATGACTTGTCTATGTAAGGACGCGACAACATATATTATTTTGTTGTAGCTATTTTGAAAGGTTGTTTGTTAGATATTATGAAAGGAATTTGGAAGAAATTGGTATGAATGTGTAGTGCTAGTGGTAATCTATAGACGAGTTTTATTTGAGAACAAAACTCTTTCTGAGACGAGGGGGGTAATGTAACATTAATTGTTACATGTCTTGGTTTTAATAAATAATGTGGAAAACAAATGTAAAATTAATCAATTATTTACATTTATCTACATTATTTAAAAATTAAGAAAGTGACTATTTACAATACTTGATTAAATATAAAATATAAAGAAACTAATAATGAACGCACCAAATCAGAATTCTGCATAGCTACAAATTATCACCACATTGGTATTGAAATAAGCGACATATTAGGCACCCAGTGACTGTCCTTTGTTCTCGGCGCAGGCGCATCGTTCATGTTGTTCATTCACGACAGAATGCTTCCACATCGCGCAGACCGATTCTTAGGGTCAAGGCGAACGCACGTGAATATTTATCGCGATCTCTGAAACGGACAAACCCGTAAAAAGATAAAAACGGTCGTCATCGCGAGACTTATTCCTTTAACGGCGTCACTACCGTTCCCTCGACCATTTTATTTATATAATTATTGTGTGTGATTTGGAAAACCCCATTTGGGTAAGTGTTGCACAATTTTAAATTAGCCAGTAGTTAAGCAAATTGTAACGGTTATTTCGCTTTGCTTTGGACCTTTAGCAGTTCTGTATTTGTGTTCTCGCCTTTCTTTATTTCTATTAGACGCTTATTAGTTTTTTCCTTTGGGTTCTACCCCCAGTAGTAATTATATTATTTTATTTTTTTCAATTTTTATTTTATATTATTTTATTTTTCAAAATGTATCCGCCACTACTGTCATCTCCGTATCTGATAGTGAACATCCACAGCAACACAGCTACATATTAGTGCTTCCCTATTAAGCGTTGCTGTGGGTGCTCACAGTCTACGGCCAGTACGTAATGCTTTCGCTTGTTGCGCATTACAGGGTTCAAGGATCACCCTTATTCCGCTCGCTTCCCCGCGGTGGACAGTAGCGAGTCAGCCCACCTACTGCTGCACCTGCATCCTGAGCGACCTGGCGATCGACCCGCGAGCACTCATCTCCAGCAGTGGGCAGTGACGTCAGGGGAGTGCTGGACCAGTGGGAGAAGTTATAATCGCTGTATAGGCTCTAACCTACTAAATCAACCCACCTACCGAGCTAGACTTTTTTATTAAATATAAATGTTCCGAATTTTCTACCTACCTGTTTTTTTTTCATTTACTCTCCTCCTAGAAACCTATGCCTAGGATAGGTGGAAAAGGTAGTTATTCAGATCGGGACACTGGCCTATACAAATTTTGGGGCACACGGTTGGCGCAGTGGTTGAGCAATTGACTGCTGCGCTGCGTGTCGCGGGTTCGATTCCCGCACGGAACAAATATTTGTATGACCTACATATAGTTGTTTCGGCTCTGGGTGTTTGTGTATGTGAGTTTATATGTTTGTAAACGCACCCACGATACAGGAAGAAATTCCTAGTGTGGGGCAACGTTTTTTAAACAACGAACACACGAAAACTCACAACAAACAAAACGAACTGCAAACACAAGCCAGTCATGACATGATTAAGCACGTGGACGCGGTAAAATATCTTCGTCGCTTACTCACTTGGATGGAACGCACTGATAATGACCGATCACAGCGCGAGAACTCCCGAATGCAGTTTCGGTTTTGGTTGTAGTTTAGGCAGGTTTGCCGCCGAAACCGAAACTAAACCGAAACTATTTTTTTGCCGAAACTCGACCGAAACCAAAACCGAACTTTCGGTCGGGCACTATCGGGATTAAAAGTATCCTATGTCCTAATTCAGGACTTACTCTACCCATGTGTCAAGTTTCACCCAAATCCATTCAGAATTGGAGACGTGAAAAGGTAACAGACAGACAACCAGACAGAATCTGTCGCATTTATAATATTAAAACAAAAAATATAGGTAGCAGGACAAAATATACTTGCTTTTTACAGCCCACACATATTTACTTATCTAAATATGTTAATCAGAACATAATAATTTAAAAACAGTTCCAACTGACCAAATAAGGAAGCTGGTAACACTAGAACAAAGGTATACCCGACCTATCTTAACATTGCCTATTTGCCTTACGCATTTTATTCTTATTTTTTTTTAATGATTCTGTCAGCTTAAGTACCTACTGCGAGAAAACTCGAGCCTAAAGAAAACATACATAAAACAGAGATGAGAGTAAACTCCAGGCCAGGCGGTGAACCTGTTGGCTTGAGATACGCCACGGCATCCTCATCTTCCGCATGACGCATGTCCTCACCGGACACGTCTGTTTCGGGATGTTCCTGTTCAGGATGAGGCGGGAAAAAACGCCCGAGTCATAATTGTGTGGATCGCCAGGAGGACACGGTGGAGCATACGGTGGAGGTCTGCCCCGCTTGGACGGATCACCACCATATCCTCGTGGAGTCAATCAGCGGTGGCGACCTCTCACGTCCGGCCCTGGTTCAGGCAATGGTACGGAGCGAGAGGGCATGGGAATTTGTCACCTCGTTCTGCAAAGCAGTAATGCTCGCGAAGGAGGAGGCGCAGCGAAGACGCCCTCACGCTCCTAGCCACCGCAGGAGACGTCCTGGGCGTCGGGAGTCGCAAGCCGATTTCCGGCCACTGTAGGCGCGGACTTGCGGACGGCGGGTAATTGGTAGCTCGCCATCCGATAAGGACCAGGCCCGAGTCGACGGCGCATAGTGTTTCACGCGCGCCTCAAAGAGATGTCAGCAAAAACTGATGACACCCTAAAAATCAGTTCATCCGCTTAGGAGTAATGATACCACAGACAGATACACAAATACATAAACACACAGGTACACACGTCAAACTTTTAACACCCCTCTTTTTCTGTCGGGGATTTTTTGTTTCAACCTGTATTGTCCCACTGCTGGGCAAAGATCTCACCCATAGCTATCCACTCTTCTATATTTTTCGCCTTCTCCGGCCAGTCTCCCGTAAACGCGCTAAGTCGTCACCCGGAGTCTGTGCTTCTAAAGATAATGTATTATTAAAAAGAAAACCTAGGGGCACAGTATATATCTTTCTTTTTCAGTTTATTTTTTTTAATTGTTATTATTCTTTGTAGGCTTGCACTTGACCACTATCTCACCTGTTGGTAAGTGATGATGTGATCGACGATGAAGCACGCTTGCCTAGAAGAAACCTATTCACTCTTGACTTACAGACTCTCACCTTGTAGATATCAGGAAATACAGACTCCGGCAGGGAATTCCACTCTTTTGCTGTGCGCATGATAAAAGTATTCCCAAAACATTTTGTGCGTATGGGTGGGATGTCCACCATCATGTACCGATGATGCATCGCCGTACGTCTTGTAGTCCGATGATGGAACGGGCTAGGAGGAATTAGTTCATGCAATTCCAGCGCACACTCCCCGAAATGCAACCGATGAAAATCCGACAGGCTGGCAACTCGGCGCCGATGTTCAAGGCTCTGGAGCCTAGACTAGTATCTCATTGCCGATAAGCCTCTTGGCCCATTTTGCGATCGACTCAAGTGCATCCAGCTGGTATTTGGCAGATCCGTTCCATAGATGAGAGCAGTACTCTATGCATGATCTAACTTGCGCTTGATACAAATTTAGCAACTAACTATTTTTTAAATGGGTCCAATATTGGAGTAGGAAATAGGCCAAACTTCGAATTATGACTTTTTACTAAGGAAATTCCGTCGCATGTCTGCGACCGCAGGTTGTAGCTAAAGACGCCGGTAGGGAATTCCACTCCTTAGCTGTGCGCACAATGAAAGTATTCGCAAAATGCTTTGTGCGTATGTCCACCATATACCGATGGCGCATTGCAAAACAAAACGGGTGAAACCTTATCCATGGCGAATACAGTCGTGATGATATATTATGTAATTAATGTATCTGATATACTCGTACCTACTGAATATACCTGAAAAGTAATTAAGTAATTTTTCTGTAACGTTTTTACTCGTAGTATCCGGCACTCTTGGCGACCACAATATATCCAGAATTATCGCAAATGCTACGAACAAGGCCTATAAACAATAAATTAAGAAATTATGGAATCGGTCGTTACTTTGCGGAAATCCGTGACATGAAAAAATGCAATAACCATAATTATTTTATTCATACGTAGAGTTCTTACCATGCTATAATTTTGTTCAGGTAGGTTATGAAGGGTTAAAAATGCAATAACCATAATTTTATTCATACGTAGAGTTCTTACCATGCTATAATTTTATTCAGGTAGGTTATGAAGGGTTAATATACGTTGGTTGGGTACTGAAATACTTTTGCAATACTACAGACACTTAAATTAAAGCTTTCCGCGTCATTATTCAATATTATACGCAAATTAGAACGATTTTTTTTTAGGGTTTTTCCTTTTTACAAATCTTCATGGTCAAGGTCTCAATCAATAACGCATACAATTTGCCCAAACGTGGGAGTCGTGCCTTCGACCTTAATCACATAAGATGTTTGCCAAAATTGTTGGTTCTATGACTAGTAAACCTTGCTTTTATAAAACCTACCTAGGTTAGGTTCATTAAAAATCCCCGAAGTCTAAAGACATCCTTTGCAAACATTAAGGTATACCAAAACAGAAATTACTACATGCATACATAACATAAAGCCATAGGCACACTTTTCATACACCACACTCATACACACTCACTCACACACTTACACGCTACACCATATCACATCTACTATTTTGTACGAAACAAAATAGTAGATGTGATATGGTGTAGAGTGTGTGATTGTTACTTTGGTTTTTATTTTCTGTTCGTATTTAATTTAGTTTAATTTTGATTTAATTTTAATTTCATTTGTATTTAATTTAATGTATGATTTCATTTTGATTTCATTGTATTTTGATTTCATTTTGACATGATTTAATTTAATGTTGATTTCATTATGACATAATTTAATTTAATAATAATAATTGAATTTTTAATTTATGCTTGCCTGCCTTGATTTTATCGGTATCACAAATTGATAATGTGTTTCAATTGCTGGGGGGTGGAATTCTGGTGACCTGTAATACAGGTCCTCATTACCTAGCACGGGCACCAGTTTCATGACTTTTTATTTTGTGTTAATTGTTTTTATGCGAAATAAATTAAAATATAAAAAAAAAAAAAAAAAAAAAAAAAAAAAAAAAAAAAAAAACAAATTACAATTAAATACATATTATTTTTATTTTTTTTTATATTAGCTTATAGAATATAATAATAAAAAACATTTAAAAATTTAAGATATAAAAATAGTAGTCCACCAGTATTGGGACCAGGGTCGTAATTAAATTATTATTAATTATTATTTGTTCTTTATTTTTTAAATATATTATTAATTTATTTATTATAAATTATTATTATTATTAACATCACGCAGGTATTCCCCGAAGGGTTATGCGGAGGTACACCTACAGTTCGGGTACAAATGCAGAATCCATGCTGCAACTGAAAAATTCCAGAGGGCACCCTACTCAAAACGTTAAAGTTTGTGAGGATGGATGTATGCCTAGATGTTTGTAACACAATCACGCCAGAACAGCTGAACGGAAATTTGGCACAGAGTTTATAGTCTGGAATAGCACTTAGGCTACTTTTCATCACAGTATATTGTTCCCTTGGGATAAAACACTTTTCACGCGGGTGATGCCACTTGCAGAAGCTAGTAACTCTATTAAACTTTGCCCAATCATGAATCAGAAATACAAATAAAGTCGAAAAAATTGACTTTTACGTATACATCACTGCTTCAACTCGGACAAGGTCATCAGCTACAGTGGCCAGCCAGCAATGGAACGCGTTCAAGATCACGCTTAAGTTAGGAAGTAGGAAGTGCTCTGCACTTGCAAGCCGGTGGCATTGTGGCAATGACAAGATTTTGACCGATTCTTACTTGTTTACTTAAAGCTAAGATCCCGTTAAAAAAATCTGCAGGTATGTTTTTTTTTGATAAAACTAAATTTTCATGAATAATACTTGAAAGTAGAATATAATGCTGCAGGGTTGCCTGATAATATCTACCCGCAATTACATTAATTAAATAAATTGTAATTTATGTATGACTAGCTTCTGTTAGCGGCTTCGCCTGTATGTGTGTCGAAAATTATCCCAAGCGAACGTATGCACGTGATAAAACCCTTGTGCTATTCCAGACTATAATCTATCTCTGTGCCAAATTTCATCCAGATCCGTCCAGCCGTTTGAGCGTGAAGAAGTAACAAACATACAAACACACACAAACACTGACATACTTTCTTTTTATAATATTAGTGTGATACTTAACTCAAGATGTGTACTTAATTCAAGTGCGGAAGCAACATCAGCCAGCTCTTATTAACCACAATCTATGGGTTGCAGTTTATCTGTTCATACGTGTCAACCCATAAATTGCATCTAACTGAGAGCTGGCTGATGTTGAATACGTACGCGCGATACAGTAGTCATTCCTAGTGTAGGGCAACGTTTAAATAAATAAACAAAAAACTAATTGCGGCTAGATATTGCCAGACAACGCAAGTGTACTGTGTTCTTCTATCAAGTATCTTTTATAAAAAATAAGTTTTATCAAAAACAGATTGACTGCAGATTTTAGCAGTGGGATCTTAGGCTATTATTTTATTTTGAATTAAACGTGTTTTTTTAGTGCTCCAGTTTTTTCATACGATTTCTATGAACAGTACGAGGGTCGTTCGGTGTAAAATCATTGACAAGGACAAGGGCGTCGCCATCCGATGGCCAAGGGGGGGCAAGTTGATATGGAGAATGAGAAAAGTATGAATTTTAGGTAAAGTCGAGAGCACATGAAGCTTTTCACTTGTAGTAAGAGCCTTACATCTACAGCGATTGTAATAATAACAGTATAGAGTCCAACGTGTAAAGCTTCACGAGTTCTTGACTGTACAATAAATAATACTTCTAAATAAGTTATTGCTGTTAGAAAAAAATAATTTGCGATTTTGAATTTGTAATTATTATTTTAATATTATAGTGGTCAACAGAGATTGTTTTTTTTTGATTAGGTTAATTAAAACATAATCTTCGGGGGTTTTTTGAAAACTTGTCGACTACTTTATTATGAAAATTATGTAAAGAACAATGGTGAAATCTTAGCTGACTTAAATTTGCGCGTCTAAAAGTGAGTTATATACGAAAGACATTCAATTAATTGTCTACGTTTTTTAAAGTATAATTGGGCTGGTTCAAAATGGATAAAAAAACATAAAAAATAAAAAGTTAATTGATTTTTTAGTTCATTTCTTTAGCTTAGTGTTGCCATTATATATTTTATCTGCTAAGTGACAAGTAGTAAATATATTAAGTAATAATATCATTTTTGTATTTATTGCAGTAAATGGGTTAACAATACAGTTTATTTCTATGTATAGATGTTCCTTGCAGGTAGATAAGAATATTGTAGTGTAGTAGAAATAAATGAATTATTTTCAATTAATGATTGGCAAAAAGGCTAGTACACAAGTCTAAAATATAGCTTGGTTGTTGACGACAACCTTTTGATACACGTCAAAGTCGGTTAGTTTAAATAAATGTACTCTTTCCAAAGAGTATATTATACATTTCATGCTGAAATAACTAGGTAAGGGAAATACTAATGCGATATTCCCCTTTTACTTCCACGAAATTGAATAATATTACCTATTAAACACATTATTTAAAGTGACCCAGACATAACCTACAAAAGCTTGATTGAATATCTATTATTCTCTACACTCTCGAACAAAAATTCTTGCACAAACTAATTCAGAACATCACCCTGAGTTAAACCAGATATTTTTCATTTAATGACGTAGGAATTTAATCTCAGCTAAAACAATGTATGGGCACCTGCCATTTTTTTTCTATGAATAAGTTTTCTGTGCACACTCATCATGGCCAGACCATCTTAGGACTTTGGTTGCTTTACATTTGGCAACTTTTTTAGAATCTCTAGGGGGAGGGGGGGGGCAGCTATTCCTCCCTGCCCCCCCTTGGCGACGCCCTTGGACAAGGATATATCTTGATTCATGTTATTGGTAAACTTAATCGGTAATGGTTGGCAGTGGTTTGTTGTAAGCTGCGAATTCAGAAGTGGGCTTCTTTCTGAGATCTTACCGCGTCGCCACGTCAGGGACCGCTTCAAAAGGGCAGGCAACGTATGACCGTGGCCGTGGCACGACTAGTGTTGCTTATGTCCACATATTGATGTTAGCTACATGGTGGGCCACCTGTGCCCTTGTGTTTATAACTACATGGCTCACTAAAATACAGCACTTTTTATAAGTTTATTTTTTGTAATGAATTTGAATGTTGATGTGCCATAAATAAATAGGTTTATAGGAGTCTCCGACACTCGTTTCAGTTCGCTACATTATTAATGAACCAAGCAAAATTTAGTTTTATTTATTCATCAATTATGGACGCCTTACAGCTAAAACAAACAGAATAACAAATAGTACGTGAGACTGACAGTCAATTAAAAGTCATCACTTCTAAAAATAGATTGGAATGAAAGAGTGTGAACAACACAACACAGCTCCCAAAAAAGAAAAACCGGCCAAGTGCGAGTCGGACTCGCACACGAAGGGTTCCGTACCATTATTGCAAAACACTGCAAAAAAATCACGTTTGTTGTATGGGAGCCCCCTTTAATTTATTTTATTTTAATTTAATCATAATTATTTTTTGAAGAGAATATACAACTAAATATTCTGTGAATATTTCAAGCGTCTACCTGTTGCCGTTTGGAAAAAACAATGTTTGAAATTGTTTGTTTTACTGAGCATTGGCTGAAAGATCATACAATGCTAATTAATTATGAAAATTATACCGTGGGTAGTTGTTTTAATAGAAATATTATGTTACGTGGAGGTTCACTTATATTAATTAAAAATGGTATTAAATCAAAACCTCGTAAAGATATTGTAGATCTATCAGTTGAACATAGTGTTGAACTGTCATGCGTTGAGCTGGATAGGCGTGTCATAGTGTGCGTTTACAGACCCCCCAATTATGGTAACTACTCTATATTTGAGTCAGTGATGGAAGATGTTTTGGCAAAACTTGCAATTGGAAATAAACTAATCATAATCTGTGGTGATTTTAATATAAATATTTTAGAGAGTAATTCAGATAGCAGTAGATTATTAAATCTCTTCAAATCATTTAATTTGTCACATGTGTTTATGGAACCAACACGAAAAACTGTAACTTCTGCTACATGTATTGATAATGTATTTTGTTGCTGCGACTACTTAGACAAAGCCATTATAAATTGTCTGCCTTCGGATCATAGTGGGCTATTGGTAACCTTTGAGTCCAACATACCAATTCAACAAGTGCAGATTCAATCCAGACCAATAACATCCGGTAAATTAAATCAGTTTAACAGCAGTTTAATTAGTAAGCTAAGTGATCAAGACCTTACAGTGAATGATGGTAATATTCTATATAAAAAAGTTTTCTCAGTAATCCAAAAGGAGTTCAATAATTCTTTTAGGAAAAAAACTAAAACTGTATGCCCTAAGTTTTTATTCAGTGACTGGGCGACTGAAGGACTCAGGAAAAGTAGGGAAAGACTTTACGAGCTCTATGGCCTTAAGCCTTATATTAACACTGAAACTTTTAACAAGTATGTTGCTACTTATTCAAAAATTTTTAGAAATACGTGTAAAGTAGCTAAGGCTTTATACATTGGTAATAAAGTTAAAACCGCAGAAAATAAAATCAAGACTGTTTGGAAAATTATAAACAATGAAACGAACAGAAACAAAAGAAATAATACTGATTACACGCTTGAAACTACACATGGACTTATTAGAGATAACAAAAAAGTTGCTCAAGAATTTGTGGATTTCTTTACCAGCATCCCAATTAAAACTACTGAAACCATAAATTCTTCGCCCTCACTTGCTTCTGGTTTATTAAACGCAAACGTTTCAGCCTGCCCGACAGAATTTAACTTTTCACATGTAAACCCAATAACAGTAATAAAAGCTTTTAAGCAAATCAAGATCAAATTGACCGAAGATCTATGGGGAATGTCCATCAAAGTTTGTACCTCCATTATTCAGACTATAGCGCCGTACTTAGCTTTAATTTTTAATTTGTGTGTAGATCAAGGAGTCTTTCCGGATCTAATGAAACATAGTAAGGTTATACCACTTTTTAAATCCGGGAACAGTAAAGACACAAATAATTATAGACCAGTATCGGTGCTGCCGGTTTTCAGCAAGATATTTGAAAAGATAATGCTAAATCAGATGCTCATTCATTTTAATACGAATAACATCCTACACGATAAACAGTATGGTTTTACCAAAGGACGTTGTACGACTGACGCTTGTGTCACCTTATTAAAACATATCTTTGAAGCGTGGGAAGAGGCACAAGATGCCATAGGGGTTTTCTGCGACCTGTCGAAAGCATTTGATTGCGTTGATCATGAAACATTACTTTTGAAACTTGAGCATTACGGGCTAGGCCAATCAGCGTTGAGTTTAGTTAAATCTTATTTAAATGATAGACAGCAATTAGTTCAAATAAACGGTGTCAATTCGTCCGGGTTAACCGTGAAAATGGGGGTACCCCAGGGTTCAATTTTGGGTCCTTTCTTGTTTCTAGTCTACATTAACGATTTACCTCATCTATTGAAAAACAATCTAAACATGGTGTTATTTGCTGATGACACTTCGTTGATTTTTAAGATAAATAGACGTACGAGTAACGTTGACGATGTGAATACCGTCTTGCGACAGGTTCAAAATTGGTTCACAGCTAATAATCTAGTTTTAAATGCTAAAAAGACTAAGTGCATAAAATTTGTCTTGCCGAATGTCAAAAGTAATGATTGTGACATTTTATTAAACAAGGAGAAGCTAGAATTCGTCGATAAAACGGTTTTTCTGGGGATCACGCTAGACTCGAGGTTGCAATGGGGGCCTCATTTAATATCACTTGCGGGGCGGCTAAGCTCGGCAGCTTATGCTGTTAGAAAAATACGTCAGTTTACTGATGTCGATACCGCAAGATTAGTCTATTTTAGTTATTTTCATAGTATAATGTCTTACGGTATCTTACTATGGGGAAGGGCTGCAGACATTGAGTCAATTTTTATTCTGCAAAAACGAGCCATCAGAGCGATATACAATCTTCGCCGGCGCGATTCTCTAAGGGAACTGTTTAAGAACATTAACATCATGACGGTACCTTGTCAATATATTTATGAAAACATCATGTATGTTAGAAAGAATTTACATCTTTTTAGTAAAAACGGTGACAGACATAATTATGTTACTAGAAATAGGGATCAACTAATTCAACCAGGTTTCAGGCTGGCTAAAGTAGCATCATCTTTTATGGGGTACTGTATAAAATGTTACAATAAAATTCCTCCCCACATTCTACAACTAAATGAGACGAAATTTAAGACTTGTATAAAACGCACACTATGTAGGCAAGCATATTATAAGTTGGGGGATTACATCGCTGATAAAAATGCTTGGCTCAATGCTGGTCCTGCTCCGCAGCCACTAGGGCGCAAGAACAATTAGTGATGGGCAGAAAAGTATCGAAGTATTGTTGGACATGCTGAAGACTGTATGCAAATTTTTGTATTGTATAAACTCAATTTCTTTTAGTATTATATAATTGCACAGCACATGTGTGAGTACTATGTTCCGACTGTAGATAAATCTACCATTCACTGTACCTATATGTCGTTCGTTGACTTCTGTGTGCCCTGGCAGTTGAGTGTGTCATGCTCTCTCTAATTTCTCTCTGATGGTGGCACATGTGTTGGATCATTCGGTTCCCTTCATGATGGTTGAGCTGAGTGGTGCCGATCCATGCGTCATGTTCGTGAACGGGCGCCATCAGTTGGGATTGGTCATAACTTAGCTGTCTCGGCCTGTTAAAGTGCTTTTTTTTAATTATTTGTTACTCTAGACGCTTTTACGTACACGTCTTTTTACATCGTTCTCACATATATGTATTTTTTCAACAAGAATGATGTAACCAAAAACTTGTAATTAAAACTGATGGAAAAGAGTGTCCGGGGAGTTTCTTGCAAATTCTTCTCCATTGAGACCTACAGACGCTTGCGAATTTGCAACTAGAGTCATCTTTTTATTAATTTTTTGTTTGACAATTCAAAAGTACTTCTAAAGTTTAATTGAAATAAATACCTTGATTTTGATTTTGATTTTGATTTTGATTAATATCGAGCAAAAAACGGCAAAAATATCACGTTTGTTGTATGGGAGCCCCCCTTAAATATTAATTTTATACTGTTTTTAGTATTTGTTGTTATAGCGGCAACATGAATACATCATCTGTGAAAATTTTAACTGTCTAACTATCACGGTTCATGAGATACAGCCTGGTGACAGACAGACAGACAGACAGACAGACAGACAGACGGACAGCGAAGTCTCAGTAATAGGGTCCCGTTTTTACCCTTTGGGTACGGAACCCTAAAAACAAAACAGTATAACATTCAAGATCAAACTAAATTAACATTTCATATTCCTTACAATGATAAAAACCTAAACATACAAAATCCTAATTAAAAAAGCTAAGGCTCAGGCACTTTCTGGCCGAGGACACACCTGTTAAGGAAGGATCAAAATCATGCCGTATACATATGTTATTAAAGCATCTACTTGCACGCACCACAAATAAATTTCGCCTGTAATTCGTAGAGGTAGATGGAACACGCAACGGTGCGAATAATTGTTGAAAATTTTAAATAATGTAGTACAGTCAGAGACTGCTCGCAGATTAATTAGGGTTAATATATGTTACTTCTTGCAGAGATTGAGGTAATCTTCAGACCGGTAGGGCACTTTCTGATGATAACACAAATACTTGATGAACCTTTTCTGTATGCTCTCTATACGATCAATGTACTTGTGATAACATGGATTCCAGATTTCAGACGCATATTCCAAGTTGCTTCTAACAGAAGTACAGTAAAGTATTTTTAAGTTATAATTATTTAAAAACTAGCTTTTGCCAGCGGCTTCGGCCGCGTGAATGTTAAAAATTATCCCGTATAATTTTTGACATTCGATCCCGGAAATATTATTATCGGGATAAATAGAACCCCAAGTGCTATTCGTGACTATACTCTATCTCTCTGCCAAATTTCATCCAGATCCGTTCAGCCTTTCTGGCGTGAAGAAGTAACAAACAAACAGCTCACAAACTTTCGCATTAGTTTGATACATACGTAGTTTGTACGCTACTTCAATCCGCATCACGATTTAAAAAACGAACTGTGGTTTCAAACTTCAACACGGGTCCTCACATAAACACCCGACTTGGCGCACTGCTGAGCATAGCACTCCTTTATCTTGTGTCCACACATTCTTGTGACAGCCAACCTCATGGTGGCTCAGGTGCCCGCGATGGCCACAATGACGTCCAGCCATCTTGCCGCTGGACGACCAATACGTCTTCCTTTTCTTAGACGCCTGTGCGCCTTGCCAGGTGTCCTGACCAGCTTAATTTGAGTTCCGTATTTAGTTTTCCGTCGTGGAAAATCTTCTTTCGTCTTCGGGATATATGTCTTCAAACCAATAATAAAGGAAAATGAATGTTTTCTTTGTCTGTTAAGTGAAACTTTTTTAAATTAATTATGTTTATTTTGACTCCGATCCCGCTTTTAACAGCCTACCTAACCAAATGGCCAGGGATTGAAGATTTGACCACTTACAACTAGTAAAGTTGCCTGACAACCAACTGTGAACATTCAAACATGAGTGCAACGTTCATAACGTAAACACATTACAAAACTGTTAGATTGCCTCGTTTCTGATGATAGTGCGTTAATAACAATTTGCAATGTTGCACAAATTAATACCAGCTGACGTTTGTCGTGTTTATTAATTTCCGTAGTTATGTTAATTGAGTGCAAGATTATTAATTATTTTCCTCGCCGACTTACGTTATTGAAGATAGGCCGAACTAGGGGAGAATTGCAACCTCTCGCGATAGTGATTTGATCCCGGAGCGACCCCGATCACATTCTCAATAAAAAAAGTAAATTTAAAAAAGACAGGACACATTTAGTCGGAGGATACATATTCGCGAACTGACTGACCAAAACCAGATGTATCCTCCGACTGCACAGCATGATTTTCTTCTTGTTTACGTCTTTTTAGTTCGCCTTTTAAGCAGTCGGGTCTTTTGATTTTTTAAATTTACTTTTTTTATTTATAACTTTTTAGTTATTTTTTTTTAGATTTCGGTACATTTAAACATATAAGTGTTATATATTTTTGAAATCACCTCTTAAAACCCTTTACTTTGATACCCCACACGATGGGTTTGGAAGTAAAAAAAAAATTTCGCCCCCACAATATGGCGCCCAAAATCCGCCATTTTTCTATTTTCCAATTTTAATGTAGTCAGTGACAATCGCAGGGTTAAGACGAATCGATTGACGTATGAATCATCAAAATCGGCCAACGCGTTTGGTCTCTGGAACGCCACATAGGAACAAACATACATACATACATAGACTGATAAACACATTACCTCCTTCGGCAGTCGGGTAAATAGGTCATGGATTGAAATCCTCAAAGGAAAAGAAAGCGTGGCCGGCCCCGTCGTACCTGGTGACACACCTTGTTGGCAGAAGCAACAAGCATCGAAATGACGTGAAGCAAGGTGAAGCGTGAAGCTCAAGATCGGTCGCGATGGAGAACTACAGCTGTGAACGCGCTCTGCCCCAGCTAGAGGACGTAGGATCGTAAGTCAAGTGAAGTGCACCCTGCACTCGACTGATGCTGCACATAGCACGGAATTACAGCGCCGCACGACAGCGTCTTAAGATAACACTACTGATAAATTAGTCAGAATTGTCACGGGCCGGTAATTTCTATGAGCAAACGGCACGTATGTAAACGTTGGAATTCACATGGTTATTTTTTTAAATCGCGGTACTAGAGTTTCTTAATACAAATTCTCTATAGAATATTTAAATTAAGAATCTGCTCGTCTTCTTCGTGTCGATGATTCCATGTTCAATGCTTAATTCGCCCGGCGCACCCTGGTAACAGCAGGCACTTGGTAATTTTCTCACCACGATGATTCCCCAATGGCTATTTTTTTTATAAATTGGAACCACATGTTTGGTGTGAACTACTAAAGAGGATATAAATACTAGAAATAGCTTAGCTATCCAAAATAAAAAACACACCACAAAAAAACGTTAGAAAACGCCGTCTATAACGACCCGAGGGGCCTTGATGCTCGGTGCTCGGGTGCAATCTACTCCTGTATTTGAGCAGCATATCCTGAGCATTCAGCCCAGCTACATTTTGTCTGACTGCTACCTTATATTACATTTGATGGAGCGCAGCATTCTGGGCTGACAGAATAAGAAACGCCACGCTGCGCTCTAAAATGGGGATCGGAAACATGGGAAAAAAAAGGCTGCCAAGCTAAAATGGGATTGGATGGGTCACATCAGCCGCATATACAGTGACCGCTAGGCGATTAGTCTTCACAAAATGGGTGCCTACGGCTGGCCCGGAAAAAGGTGGTGAGACGACTTAGACGCCCTCCGACCATTCGAGGTGGCTCAGGCAAAGTATACCTGGAAGAATTTGGGGGAGGCCTTTGCCCAGCAGTGGGATAGTGTAGGCTAATATACAAAAAAAATACTAACAAAATAAGTAGGTAGGAAACGTTTCTTTGTAAAATTATATTCGATTAAAAAAAAAATATCACTTATAGAAGAAGCTTAAACAAAACCGAGCGTTATTTTTATTCCGGTAAAATCCACAGTTCCTTTGTGAACGGACACAAGAGCGAAGTCGTGAGAATAAAATATGTTTATAAGAAGTAAATACTCAATCTCTATTCAGGATTCATCAGGACTCCATAGGGTGGTAAGGCACCTTTGAGTATATTGCAGAATCGTTGACGTAGAGAACTTCCAAAATCATAAAGATTGACCATGGCAATGACATTGAACGCTCGACTGTTGCATTTCACGACCCCGCTTCTTTCGCCACCACAACATGTTGCGAAGTGGCCGCAGAGTGTCGTGTGCGTGCTTCATTTCAAGTACTAAAACTAAGAGATCTCTTAAAAAAAAAATTATCACTGCTATTTTCAGTGAAAAACATCAAACGTATTAGTGCAAGTGACTGAAATCATGACAAGTGTTATGTTCATAAACGTTTAAAAAACATAGAATAGAACAGCTATGATTAAATAATTTTATTCCAAATCGAGTCTTTACCATAAACAATAATCGTGCATAATTTCGCGCCAAAACGCTCTCATTCAATGTCATATTCTTTGGTTCTAAATTCAAAACAAAGTCAGTGTGCCATATCGAGATAGATTTGAACTTGGAACGAGTCGGTGTTGTCCCTTTAGTAGAGGCTGAGTCTTCAAGCAGTGACTACCAGTGTACCTGGGACAGACTTGACACAGAGTGTGAGTGATGGAATTTTTGTGGTGCTTGCTGCTGCTGGCAGTGCCGGCGCTGGCGAGAGATGTTACAGGTATGTTTTACGCTGATTGTTTTAGTAACCTAATTCAATATTTACAGGTATTTTCTCGAGATTTCAGTTAATGTTTTGATTGTTTGTTTATAAAAATCTCTGTGCTGTTTAGCAACTGATAGAAGGGTCTAAATGCAAACTCTCTTGAATTTAGAATCTTTTGAACAGTTGCTGTATGATGATGCTGTATAATATCGTCGATATTTTTTTTAAATATGGTTGTCTGGTTGTCTCTTCTGCTCTGTTCATTTTTCAAGTTATGCCAGTGATATAGGCTACAGACAAATTGAAGTTCTATCAGCGATAACAAATGACAACGTGACATTTCGGAAATTCATGACAAAGTGAAATATTTTAGTAGTTGACAGAATGTCAGTTTGTCTAGATCCCCGGTATTCCCAAATAAGTACTGACATATTACTCCAATTTGCCTAAATCTGTGCAAGTACGTTGTATGCCATTGTGAATGCCACAGCGGTAAGCAAGCTATTAATGCAAATTAGTATGTGTATTTTCGTCTTTGTCGTATTTTTTAAAGAAGCTCGTTACTCAAGTAAAGTTCGTCCTACTGGTAATCATCATTCCGGTCTTATCATTGTCAAGTGGATCCTCGGGTCAGTGGGTCATCTTAGGGGCGGAGTTTTAGGAGTTGGAGTATACGCTTAGGGGCACTATGAGCAGCAAAGAAAACAAAAAAAAAATGTTTTTGTTAAAAAAAAATTTTGGACTTGGATTTTCATGAAATTTTCTTTTTTCGGATATTTCCCAAATTTATTGCAGTACCGGGTTGATCTTGACCATAACACTCATTAAGGTTCTGAGAAGCATAGCCCTGCGACGCACCGTTTCCGAATTATGGGCCACCGAAATTTATTGTATTTTGTATAAAACGGTCTATATTTCCAAAATGGTAGTATAGTATTCATGTTGGGATGCTGCTAGCATGGGAGCACCACAGGGGGAGCTAACTTTTGGTTATTTTTTACCTAGGACACACCGTTTTCGAGATATTCGGATATATAAATAATAATATTCGGAGGCCCATAATTCGGAAACAATGCGTCGTAGGGCTATGCTTCTCAGAACCTAAATGGTTTTTATGGTTAAGGTTAACCCGAAACTACCATAAAATTGGAAAATTTCCAACAAAAAAAAATCACAAAAAAACGACAATTTTTTAAGCCTTCGCGCCATGGTGCCCCTAAGGCTACACTCCAACCGATCCTCGCGACCCTGCTATTAACATGGCGAGAATTCAGTTAGACTAACGCTAGTTGGCTTCAATTTGATAAGCCATGTGTGTCACGTTAGTTCTGCTCGGGCCCAAAAAAGTGTTCTGTAATCTTCTTTCGCCGTAAGTTCCGCCTGAAAAGTTAAAAACCTGCTCTAGGTGACATTCATACATAATTAAATAACGGATAAATCTTTTAAAAATTTTGTACCTATAAATAAAAGCTGAAGTTGACGAGATAAAACGGAACTGGGTTGTTATCTTAAATAATTCGGTTTAGTATTCCGTACAGAAATTAAGAAAACTTATACAGAATTTGAAGGCAATGCGTTGATAGTCTCATTATAAATATATCTCTTTTCTATTCCTTACGCAGCGGCAGATTTCTATTCCTTACGCATCTAAGGAATAGAAATCTGCCGCTCGTAGATTATTTTGAAGTCAATTCATTAACAAATTATAAATATATCTCTTTTCTATTCCTTACGCAGCGGCAGATTTCTATTCCTTACGCATCTAAGGAATAGAAATCTGCCGCTCGTCGATTATTTTGAAGTCAATGCATTAACAAATTATAAATATATCTATTCTAGTCCTTACGCAGCGGCAGATTTCTAATAAATCTGCCGCTCGTCGATTATTTTAGCACTGTGTATAGGTTTTATTTTACGATCCGGTAGATTGTCATTCTTATACTATCATTAAAGTCTGTTTCTGCAGTTATATGTCGTGGTGGCCCAGTGGCTAAGACCTCGCCTGTCGTGCTTGAGGTTGTGGGTTCAAATCCGGGCAAGTACCAATGTGACTTTTTCAAATTCATATGTACTTTCTAAGTTTATCTTGAACATCACAGGCAACGGTGAAGGAAAACATCGTGAGGAAATCTGGGCTTATATAGTTAATGTAAGTCTGAAATAGCCAAGTCAGAGGCCTGTGGGGTTCCCAGAGGCGGCTTAATTAACTCTGACACCAGAGGTGGCCACACCTCACACGAAAAGAGAAGAGATTAAAGTCTGAAACAGAAAAGTATAGATCATTTTATCAAAATCATATTTCATCCGACAGTCGCCATTCCCAAGCATCGTCACTATTTGATCTATACTGCAGTGGTTCCAGACGCTCTCACTCGAAAGCGCCGCGATACGGATTTATACGGAATTCATTAAAATTAAGTTTGAATCATATTCGCTTTGTTTTTGGCCATTCCTCGGCCTTAACATTCTCGGTCAGTATGTCCAAGTTCGATACGATTTTATAAGTGTTACGTCAATGGTATTACCTTTTTGGGAGACAAGGTCTTGAACTTCACTGACTTACTATGGTTATTGCTGGAATAGGCTTCTACCTTTTATGTCAATTTATATGTCCTTCGATATCTTTTTCTATACACGTCGGCATGTTCCTAACGTAAAGTGAATCTGTCTTAAAGCGAATCTGTCCTAAAGCGAACAAGAGCTATACCTACAGGGAGAATTTTACAGGCCAAA
This sequence comes from Anorthoa munda, assembly GCA_945859665.1. Lineage (NCBI taxonomy): Eukaryota > Metazoa > Arthropoda > Insecta > Lepidoptera > Noctuidae > Anorthoa > Anorthoa munda. The sequence continues at coordinate 23,506,962 of OX243904.1, read as the reverse complement.
TCCGAAACTTGAGAAATAGCGAAAAACACTATAAACAGTCTCAGGCCCGATTATTATGAAAACTAAAACTTTACATTCGAGTTTTGTAATATCTATATTCCTAGCCAAAAATCCAAAACGTAGATATTGAAAAAAAAAAACAACACTGTATTATATATTTATACCATCCGATTGTGTCGCATAGGTAAGAGCACCCGACTTACCAAAAAGGAGGAGGTTCTATGTTCGATATTATGTATGTTTTTTTTTATTTTTTTTATGTATGTTCACCGAGATCTCCGCCAATTGTGGACCGATTTTGAAAATTCTTTTTTCGTTTGAAAGAGTATGTTCCGAAATTGGTCCCATTTTAATTTTGTGAAGATCTGATGAAGAACTTCGGAGATATACAACAGAAATCTTCAATAAATAACGGCAAATCTCTTGGGATTGCTGCAACCGCATGTCTGTTTATTGTTTATACCATTTCATAACATAATATCACGCCAGTACGCTCGAAAGGGGTACGCAGATGTCTCATTTCACCGGTTATGTTCAAATTTCATGTTATTCCGGGAATCTTTTCTGGCGTTATAGGTAATTACTAAACAACTTGCCTATTAGGTAAGTAAAACCAAAACCGGGAAAATTTTTAATTTACGACATCCAAATAAAAAACTACAAAGTGAAAAAAACTTTATTTTTGGAAGTCGGTGTCCATATCGCAAAAAAATGGTACCTACGAAAGACACCGACTTTCAAAAACAAAGTTATTTTGCACTTAGTAGTTATTTATTTGGAAGTCGGTAGTATTTTTTTGCAAAAAAAATATTTTTATATATTTAACATAATATTTTGTTTATTATTAATTTTAACGTACCTTTTAATTCGTAATAGAATTGATTAATCGTTCAAATTGATGGCCATTAGTTTCATTACATAGCCGGATTCAAACAATACACATATCGCAGTGTATGTGTATACTGGTGTCAAGTTAGATATATTATTTGTTTGTTTTAACTCATTAGACTAATTTATTATTTAACCTACCAGAGACGTATCTATAGGACATCTATGTTTTGCTAAATTCATTTAAGTGCATACAATATTTTATAATGTTCTTAATTTTACATTTGCAGCTACAATTAAAACGTTGCTCGTATTTAGACTGCACTAAATAAGTTTAAAGAAAATAAAACTGATGGCTATATTATTAACTATTAAAACTTCTTATGATCAATTGGTGGCAGATCTCTAAAGAAAGCCAAGCAATAGTAGATAAAAACTTTTTTACAAAAAAATACTACCGACTTCCAAATATAAAAACTAGAAAGTGAAAAATAACTTTATTTTTGGAAGTCGGTGTCTTTGATAGGTACCAAATTTTTAAGTTACGGACACCGACTTCCAAAAATAAAGTTATTTTTCACTTTCTAGTTTTTATATTTGGAAGTCGGTAGTATTTTTTTGTAAAAAAGTTTTTATTTTTCACTTTTTAGTTGTACGTACCTAATAGGGAAGTAGTTAAGTAAGTACCTATAACGACAGAATAGATTACCCGAATAACATGAAACTTGAATATAACCGTTGAAATGAGAGATCTGCGTACCCCTTTCGAGCGAACTAGCGTGATGTTATGTTATGAAATGGTATAAACAATAAACAGACATGCGATTGCAGCAATCCCTAGAGATTTGCCGTTATTTATTGAAGAGTTCTGTTGTTTATCTCCGAAGTTCTTCATCAGATCTTCACCAAATTAAAATGGGACCAATTTCGGAATATACTCTTTCAAACAAAAAAAGAATTTTCGAAATCGGTCCACAATTGACGGAAATATCGGTGAACATACATAAAAAAAAAAAAAAAAAAAAAAAAAAAAACATACATAATGTCGAACATAGAACCTCCTCCTTTTTTGGTAAGTCGGTTAAAAAGCAGTCATCATCATCATCATGATATCAGCCGAAAGACATCCACTGCTGGACATAGGCATAGGACATAGGCCTTCACCAGGTCATCGGTCCACCTAGTGAAAGGCGTTCCAACGCAATGTCTTCCGGTCCGCGGTCGCCATTCCAAAACTGTTCTGCCCCATAGGTCATCCATTCTGCGAGCTACTTTAGTTTGGCAATTCTTCGAGCTATGTCAAAAACAGTTGTAAACATTGAATAGAATGTTTAACCTTTTCAGCAATTCACGAGTTTGGGTAACTCTCGGTTCTCAATAAACTCTGTTCGGCCTGTTATTTTTCTGACTCCACTTATATACGTGGGCCTGCAATCTGTCCGAGATGTGTGTAATTGGCGAACTAGGCAACATGTTGCGATAGCACTCGCAATGCGTGCGCGCCGGATAAGCTGCGTGCACATGGTATTTATTAGTGCATTTTATTAATATTCGTTTAAACAGACAGGCAATCAGATTGATAAGCAAATTTACTTTCAACTTTGTTAGTATTTTTATAAGCTCTAGAAAAGTTATTATTCAATCAACGAAAACATCGCTATGGCGATTAGTAAAATGTCAAAAATGTCAACAAGTCGAAACACAAACAAAGGCACAGCCTAACCGTGCCATCCTTTTCTCGAAACCATTCAGCATATTTTCGATCCCCTTGTAACTTAGTTGTGGATAAGAGAGGCTTGAAGCCTGAATTTTCAGTGATTAAGAGAACAAATTAACCGACTTGGTTACAATAGAAGAACATAAAAATCAACCTTAAGCAGTCAACCTCATAAGTAGTATTTAGTGAGAGATGAACCCACGTAGACTTAAATTAGTTAAGTAAGCCTAGAAATAATGTCCGACGTAGGAGTCAAACAATTGTAATTTTTATGAAAGAATTATATTATATAATTTTTATCAAACAATAAATCACAATCAAAAAGCGCGGACGACTATGTCCGCGCTAGAATAATAAAAAAAAAGAAACATAACTTCTTATAGAAAACCAAGTCGGTTAATTTGTTTGTTTGTTACCTGATTGTTAAGGTACCTACTGAATAAATTATCTGACTTGGTTTTACATTTGATCTTACAAATTTTTGGAGTAGAAGAACTGTTGGTTTGTTCCTTGTGTTTTTTGCATGTTATATTTTTGATGAAGAAATGCATGTTATATTTTCGGGAAGGGAAGGCGCTGGATGCGAGACGCACGGGATCGGTCAATGTGGCGACGCCTGGGGGAGGCCTATGTCCAGCAGTGGACGTCTTTCGGCTGAAATGATGATGAATGATGATGATATTTTTGATGGGTGTAATTGTCAAGCGCTAACGAAATGTCTCGTGAGCAATCTATATAAATAAAAAGAAAAGTTCTGACTGACTGACTGACTACTCATCAACGCCCAGCCCAAACCCTTAGACCTAGAAAGCTGAAATTTTGCACAAAGGTTTCCTGTATAATCACATCACACATCATCAATAGGCTTATTAATGTTCCCACTGCTGGGACACAGGCCTCCTCTGTGAGAGGGAATGGGCCGTTATCCACCACGCGGGCCCAGTGCAGGTTGGTGGATGTCACATATCTTCGAATGATTTCGAATGATCATTCTCTGACGTAGCAATGTCTAGCGTTGACCGGCCATGGTTTGGCGCCGAGTGCAATCGCGCCAACACGCTTAAACATGAGGCGTACCTCGCATGGGTCGACGCTCGGACGCGCAAGGCTAGCGACGTGAGCCAGCGGAAGAGAGCCTTTAATAGGGCTGCCAAGTCCTGCAAGAGGGTATTGCGAAGGGCTCGGTTTGACCACATAAGCCGTATTGGGACCAAACTTGCTTCCTTCCCAGCCGGTAGTAAAGCGTTCTGGTCCCTGGCTAAGTCGGTTGAATCGAATTTCTGCCGTCCCTCACTACCACCACTGCTGAAACCCGACGGAACACTGGCCCACTCCGCTGAGGAGAAAGCAAACTTATTTGCCTCTCTTTTTGCGGAATCTTCACGCCTGGATTCTGGTAACGCGCAGCCCCCTCCTTCCCTTGACGGATGCGAGACGAGTATGTCGGACATTCGCATCCATCAAAGGGACGTCCGTAGGGTGCTGCGCAACCTTGACGTGAACAAAGCTAGTGGCCCCGATGGGATACCGGCAATTGTTCTGAGAACTTGTGCGCCTGAACTGTCTCCGATCCTGACACGCCTGTTTCGCCTTTCATATGAGACTGGAAAAGTGCCGAATGCATGGAAGCAAGCTAACGTTCAGCCTGTGCCCAAGAAGGGCAGTCGGGCTGACCCAGCCAACTACAGACCCATTTCAGTTACGTCCATTCTCTGTAAGAGTATGGAACGGGTGCTCAACTCCAAGCTCCTGGCATACCTAGAAGCTAACGACATCCTCAGTGACCGCCAATATGGCTTCCGCCAAAATCGGTCAACTGGGGATCTTCTAGCGTATGCCATTCACATCTGGAGTGAGGCCATCGAGAAGCACGGGGAAGCGCTTGCCGTCTCCCTCGATATCTCGAAGGCTTTCGACAGGGTCTGGCACGAGAGCCTTATTGGTAAGCTTCCTTCATTCGGTCTGCCCAGTGGACTGTGCGATTGGATCGCGGACTTCCTGAGGGACCGGTCTATACGAGTGGTTATTGATGGCCGCTCATCTGACCAACTGGATATCAATGCCGGGGTCCCTCAGGGATCGGTACTCTCAGCAACATTGTTCTTGTTGCACATAAATGATCTGTTAAAACCCGGCACCTTTGGGTATGCAGACGACAGCACTGTTGCTGAGAGATACGTATCCGACGCGCGTGCTACTGGGCCTCAGATCCAGTCTCTCCGCGAGGCCATGGTTGGGCGCTTGAATCTGTCCTTGAAGGCAGTCTCCGAGTGGGGTGATGCCAATCTGGTCAGGTTCAATGCTACTAAGACCCAGGCGTGTCTTTTTTCCGCTAAAAGGAGCCAATTCCACCCGGCTCCTTCTTTCCGTGATGTGACCGTGCCGATAACGGACCATCTTGAACTTCTTGGCGTTACATTGACATCGACCCTCAATTTTGGTCCATTCATTGAGGCAAAAGCTCAACTGGCTGCCAAAAAGTTGGGGATTCTTGCAAAGGTGAGACGGTACTTCACGCCAGAACAGTTGCTCAACTTGTACCAAGCGCAAGTTCGGTCATGCATGGAGTACTGCTCTCATCTCTGGGATGGATCTGCGAAGTACCAGCTGGATGCACTAGAGTCAATCGAAAAACGGGCCAAGAGGCTCATCGGCAATGAGATACTGGTCGAGTCTAGGCTTCAGAGCCTTGAACATCGGCGCCAAGTTGCCAGTCTGTCGGTTTTTTATCGGTTACATTTCGGGGAGTGTGCGATGGAATTGCATGAACTAATTCCTCCTAGCCCGTTCCATCATCGGACTACAAGACGTACGGCGATGCGTCATCGGTACATGGTGGACATCCCACCCATACGCACCAAACGTTTTGGGAATACTTTCATTATGCGTACAGCTAAGGAGTGGAATTCCCTGCCGGAGTCTGTATTTCCTGATAGCTACAACCTGGGAGTCTTTAAGTCAAGAGTGAATAGGTTTCTTCTAGGTAAGCGTGCTACATCGTCGACCACATCATCACTTACCATCAGGTGAGATAGTGGTCAAGCGCAAGCCTATCAATAATAAAAAAAAAAAAAAGAATGTTTGGTTCTAGGACATGCCGGTTTCCTCACGATGTTTTCCTGTATAATGTAGACTAAGAATAAGGAAGGATTTTTCGAAATTCAACCCCTAAGGGCGTTAAATTGGGGATGAAAGTTTGTATGAAACTCTGTAATTTTTAAGGCTTTTTGTATTTCATCCCTTAAAGGGGTAAAAAGGGGTCTTAAACTTTGTAAGAAAAATTAATTGTTTATCATCAAAATTACTTTAAACTTAGTATTTCTGCTCTTCAATTCAATTGAAAAAAAAAACGAACATAAGCATTTTTTTAATTTCATCCCTTAAACGGGTAATGTGAACGGGTATTTTGAGCAAATTTTGTAGTCTACGCGAACAATGACGCGAGCGGAAAGCTATGTTTGGATAACAATTTAAAATATTCCGTCACAACTGCAAAAAAAGAAAAAGCCAAAATCGTGTAGTCCACGCACGCACGCACGTTCTGTAGTATTCACTTAATTGTAATACGCTACCATTGCTTGGCACTTATCTTGTATTGTAAAAATTCGCGGGGAATGGTGCTGATAGCCGAAATACAGGCTTTGCCCAGTTCGGCTACAGCCGCTAATCTCTTCGCAAAAATTGAAATTACTGCCACATTGCCATTGTAAAGTAGTATTAAGTATTGGGAAAAATAAAAAAATATTAATAGATTTTATTGTATAATCCATTTCTATTACCACTATCGCTGACACCGAATAAAAACTTGACACTCAGATGGCAAATGTCTTTCTATGGAATTTTGTCATGCAAGCAGAATTTAATTATGATAAGTGGTAAACAGAGTTCAACTGTGAAGGGCTTCATTTGTTTAAAATATGCTGATCGTGTCTGTGCCCTGCTCTAGAGTATAATAATTTGATCTGCGGCTCGGCCTTGACTTGGCTCGACCCGGTTTGCGCAATTTGTTGACTATCGAGTGTTAGATTGTCTTTTTTTTATTTAACGATAGGCTCGCGTTTGACCTCTATCTTGCCTGATGGTAAGTGATAATGTGGAACCTATTCATATTCATTCTTGACTTAAATACCACTAGGTTGTAGTTATCAGGAAACAAACATTCTGGCAGGCAAAGGCAAATATATATATATTGACAAGAACTGAGCCACGGCGACAGCATTAGAGTTTCCCTCGTAGAAGTCTTTCAGGGTGTTGTTGCACAGGCATTATCGGACAGCGAAATGGGAAAATAAAAATAGATTTTGACCATAGTTTAGGCTCAATTAATTATACGAATGGCAAAGGAGTAGGTAGTTGTCAAAAGTGTAAAGATGTTTGATGAAATAACCGCTGTTTTTATTGCAACAAAACTATAAGTTATTGTCAACTAAATCCGGACAGAAGGCCGGACAAAGCCCAGATAGGATGCCAAATGTCCCAACAAGTCCAGATAAATCCGGATGGATGGTAACCTTACTTGCATTTGAACACTATGAATACCTTTGGATATATTAATTTTATTTTGATCACTATCCAAGTTGAAGTGCAGTAAAATGAAGCAGCTGTTTAGAGACATTTTTGTCTTTAACTCCCGAGGGCTATTAAAGTGCCGTTGCCAGAACAAAAGAAGGAACTGTGAGATACAGGTTGCTCCAAAACATCTATAGGAACCGACAGGATGACTAAGAGTCCACTGTCCGTCTGTCTTTCTGTCACCAGGCCGTAACTCATGAATCGTGATAGCTAGACAGTTGAAATTTTCACAGATGATGTATTTCTTTTGTCGCTATAATAATAAATACTAAAAACAGAATAAAATAAATATTTAAGTGGGGCTCCACATACAACAAACGTGTTTTTTTTGCGTTTTCTTGCGGTACGGTACCCTTCGTGCGCGAGTCGGACTCGCACTTGGCCGGTTTTTTGTAATTGATGGCGATGGTCGACATGCAGAAATGTAAGAGATTGACCACGTGATATTTCTATAGCGCTTGGCATGCCCATTTTTAGGGTTCCGTACGTTCCGCTATCGCGACGCTTTCGTTGATACGAAAGACATTTGTCTAGAACTACAGCTCGGTATACCTACATGAACAAATCGTAACCAATTAAAAAAGAAACTTGTGATTGAGCCCCTCATAGATCGTCAACACACCGTGTGTGCATTGCTTAACATCACGCCAGTAAAAATACGCTGGACTCTAGAATGTTCTAGTTCTTGGCAATGAATTCAAACAACACAGTCTGGCCATTCTTCGAAATTGCATTGCATGGCAATTTCTTAACTCCGATTTAATGACTTAAACAGACATGTCATGCATGAGATTTGCGAAAAATCTGAATAAAATATGCCGTGTTTTAAGACAACAACGTCTATGATTGTAATAAGAAATTTTCTACTAGCGGCCTGTTCCACAGAAGCAAACAATGAAACGCCGCGACAGTTTAGCTATCTATCAATGCAAAAAAATTCGTAATTGGATGTTTAACATCACTGGTGACATGTGGGTGTGCTACAGGTGCACTCTGCCTAAGCCTACGAGGAATATAGGCGTGATGTGTGAAGTTATGTGTATGTGTTGGATCTGTACTTCCAGACAATCGTCAATCTGCTCAATCTGCCTGCATTTTCCCAACTATGTTGGGGACGGCTTCCAGTCTAACCGGTTTCAGCTGAGTACCAGTGTTTTACATGGAGCGACTGCCTATCTGACCTCCACAATCCAGTAACTGGGTAACACGATACCTCTTAGCTAAACTGGTGTCAGATCTCAAGCTTCTGACTACTCGTAACGACTGTCTAAGATCTACAGATGACCGTGCTTTCCGATGCACGGAGGAACCTTGCTATGTAAAGATATGGTCACCTATCCACGGACCGACCTCGGCGTATAGAATTATTATTATTATTTTCTTTAGCTACGAGCTAGATTAACTTGTACAGAATATTTTCTTTTTAATAATGCTAATGTCTATAAAATTCCATTAACCGGGCACAAAACCAGACTCCGAGCTGCTAAAATAAATATGACAACTATCTGTGTATCAACTCTGTATTTTGGAACTCGGGGTTATTTCAAAACTAAGAATGTAACATTGGCTCGCCTTTGTATATACGTTGCCATTTTTTATTTGTCTATGTTTGCTTTTTTGTACAGTAAAGATTATGAATATGAATTTATTCTTTATATTTTTAATAAAATAATTTGAGTTAATTTAATAATTAACGTTCCACAACTAGGTATATTTACAGTTGGCTGCTCAAGTTACTCGTATTGAATTAAATTAAGTTTTATTAATTTTCATTCTCTAAGCTGTTTGCGTCATCCCACTGGTGCAGATCGTTTAGAGTTCCTTATTTGTTGTTATATTGAAATGGTTCTTATTTTTATTTTTTTTATTATAGGTAGGCTCGCGCTTGACCACTATCTCACCTGATGGTAAGCGATGATGTGGTCGACGGTGTAACACGCTTGCCTAGAAGTAACCTATTCACTCTTGACTTAAAGACTCCGAGGTTGTAGCTATCTGGAAACACAGACTCCGGCAGGGAATACCACTCCTTAGCTGTACGCATAATGAAAGTATTTTCAAAACGTTTAGTGCGTATGGGTGGAATGTCCACCATGTACCGATGGCGCATCGCCGTACCTCTTGTAGTCCGATGATGAAACGGGCTAGGCAGAATTAGATCATGCAATTCCATCGCACACTCTCCGAAATGCAACCGATAAAAAACCGACAAGCTGGCAACTCGACGACGATGTTCAAGGTTCTGGAGCTTTGACTCGACCAGTGCCTCATTGCCGATGAGCCTCTTGGCCCGTTTTTCGATCGACTCCAGAGCATCAAGCTGGTACTTGGCAGATCCATCCCAGAGATGAGAACAGTACTTCATGCAAGATCGAACTTGCGCTTGATACAACTTAAGCAGCTGTTCTGGCGTGAAGTAGCATCGGATCCGGTCTCCCAGGGCACAGATAATATAATACTAGACCAGAGTTTATTCTAAGTGATCGCGTCATGAGCAGCTTCAAAGCGACCATGCTTGTGTTTTTCCCTTCATTTTATTTACTATATTTTGTAATACTTACGTTGCGATTTTAATTCTAGTAAAAAGTTATTCGGGTCTGTGCAGATAAGAAGCATTATATTGTATCCTGGTTGTATGAGCTTGCTAGACCGACCGACAGAACTAATAAAGTTTAAAAGCTGATTTGTTATTGGAACTAAGTTTCTTATCGCGCGTTTGGCGGATGGGGGCTTTACGGGAAAAGTGTCCCACCGTCAGTAATTTTTTACAGATAGCCAGTGTAAAATACCATTAAAACTACGCTAAGCAACGTTAAACAAACGAGAATGTCATCCATCAGTCCATCAATGAACTTAGTGCAAGGAATTTTAGAAATCTCCCCTATAGTTAACAAATTTGATGGCGATAAACTCACCAGGAGGTAACCTGCAGCCTAATTGCGTAACTGAATTCTGCAAAGGAAACAACTTGATTCTTTCAAAGAATCAGAATCATTTCTTTCAACTTTTTCGGTATTGCGAAACTAATTTGGAAAGCTAGCGCTAGCTTTCCAAATCTTCCTTTGAGTTGAACACAGACATACTTAGAGATACTACGGAGTTGAAGATATATGACATTCGTATTACACAATACCAATAGTGAAGTTTTATCTCGATTCTTCCGCTTTCATTCATTGTTTTACAAACAATTCTACGTCAAAATATTGGTAATGAAAGGAGCATAACCTTTCCGTTTCAGAGTGTAATCTGCAATACGAAAAGTCGTTTGGGAAGGTTCCAACTTGTTTGCTTTGCAGAATTCACTTACGCAATTAGGCTGCTGGTGGGTTTATCGCCATCAATCTTGTTGCTGCGTAAAACATGAAATCACAGTTTCCATCACAACCGAATAGAGTTCCTAATTTATAGCTTCATAAGCCGTTTGAAAATCCGTCTACTCGACAACATAATACACGCAATAAATACAATGGAATTGTCAAAATTAAAAAGTGTGTGATCGACTCCAAGAATTTATATGTACCTGGTAGGTTTAAGCAGCACATATTGCTCGCCGAACAGATGGTCGATGGAGCCGAAAGGTTCTGGAGTGGCGATCGCGAACTGGAAGACACAGCGTTAGAAGGCCTCCAACTAGGTGGACCGACGGCCTGGTTAACGCTGTGGAATTCCGCTGGATACGAGAAGCACAGGACCGGTCAATATGGTGACGGCCTATGTCCAGCAGTGGATGTCTTTTGGCTAAAATGATGATGAGGTATAGCCGGTAGGTTCATTATTTGTTTTTGAGTTTATGACGTATCCTACTAGCTTAAATAAAAGCAGCAGGTGTAATATAAATGGCTCTTAATCAAATAACAAGACTATTATGACGAAGGTAAACTGAACATATTTTATAAATGGTCGATTATGTTAAATTATGAGTGGTAAATAGTCATAATTATTCATTTTATTTTCTGCAAGTCCGTTAGTTTACCTACGTTTATTGGCACATAATGTCTGTTGCTCAGGTGTCTTACCTACATAATATAAAAATCGGCCAAGTGCGAGTAGGACTCGCGTACGAAGGTACCATTATCGCAATAAACGGCAAAAAAACACGTTTGTTGTATGGGAGCCCTTATTTATTTTATTCTGTTTTTAGTATTTTGTTGTTATAGCGACAATAGAAATGCATCATCTGTGAAAATTTCAACTGTCTACCTATCACGGTACATGAGATACAGCCTGGTGACAGACAGACAGACAGACAGGCAGACCGTCCGTGGAGTCTTAGTAATAGGGTTCCATTTTTACCCTTTGGGTACGGAACCCTAATAAGGTCTACACATGTCCTGTCTTTGGGAGGAAGGAATACAAAATAGCATTGGCAAATAAAGGGTCTTTCAACAAGGACGGGTCGATATTAAAATTGAATAAAACAAGATGTGTGTGAGATATTAACGAAATTTATTTTTTATTTAAAAGGCCCATTTATGCCAATTATGGATGGAATATGACATCGTTCAAATGTCCGCCGCGGCTTCGTATGGTGGCACGAATCCGAGAGGTCCAATTTTTAATGACTCTGCTGCATAGATCCGGCTGAATCCGAGCGATGGCCTGCGTTATGTTGGCTTTCAGGGCAACTGTCGAATGTGGTTTATTGGCATAGACCTGCGACTTCAGAAAACCCCACAAGAAAAAGTCTAGCGGAACTCTAACTCTACCCTCAAACCGTTCATGCAGAATGTCGATTTTGTAGTTCGCTGTATGGCAAGTAGCGCCATCTTGCTGGAACCACATGTCGTTCACGTCCATATTGTTCAATTCATGCCAAAATAAATTGTTTATCATTGATCTGTAGCGCTCGCTCGATCTATGCAGCAGAGTCATTAAAAATTGGACCTCTCGGATTCGTGCCACCATACGAAGCCGCGGCGGACATTTGAACGATGTCATATTTCATCCATAATTGGCATAAATGGGCCTTTTAAATAAAACATAAATTTCGGTAATATTGAGATATTACCGAAATTTTTTTGTGTGAGACACACATCTTGTTTTATTCAATTTTAACATCGACCCGTCCTTGTTGAAAGACCCTTTACATACATGTCAGGTTTTTAGACCTTAGCCAGAATGTAACCGGCAGTCATATTGCGTACTAGCTGTTCCCCGCGGCTTCGCTCCCGTGGGACCACAGGACCCGTTTTCGGGATAAAAAAATAGCCTATGTCACTCAGGAATAATGTAGCTTTCTATTGGAGAAAGAATTTTTTAAATCGGTCCAGTAGTTTAGGAGCCTATTCGGTACAAACAAACAAACAAAATCTTTCCTCTTTATAATATTAGTATAGAAGTGTGCAAAGAGTTTGACTGCTATTCAATCGGCTAATCACAGAAGATGGAAATCCACATCGCGTCATTCATCTCGCATGTGATTGGTCGATTTGGTCGATTGGATAGCGGTCAAACTCTTTGCGTACTTACGCAATACGGCTGACACGGATTTTTTTTGAAAATATCGTTCTTTTTAAATGAGTGAAATCCTGAATGTGTTAGTAGTTTTATTATTTTTAGGAACAACTAAACTAAATATGTAATACCCAATAAACACAATACACTTTTTTTGTGCATTATTATACCTAATCTGCTTGAAATTACAATTGCAGATAAGGCTGTTAACTCTTTAATTGCTTAAGATAGGTACACTTACAAAATTAAAATAATAAAATCAACACAATTATCTTAAAAATCTGTTTCATTTTCATCTATTAAAATATCCGGGCATTTATAGAATAAACAAAGTTTCATTCTATCAACGACGGTGATGGTTGAAATGCCAAAATGTAAAGGATTGAGCATTGGTGGCTTAGTGGTATCGGCCGCGACTTATAAGTTGTAGGTCGTGAGTTCAAACCCAGGCAGGCGCTTTACTTTGTGTAAATTATTTCACCACCACTGCTCTCAAAACGGTGAAGGAAAACATCGTGAGGAAACCGGCATGTCCAAGTAACAAAAATTCGAAGACATCTGACATCCACCAACTCGCATTGGGCCAATCCACCGATTACGGCCCATTCCCTCTCACAGAGATGAGGGCTGTTTCCCAGCAGTGGGAACATTAAAAAGGCTGATGATCATGATGTTGAAGGGATTGATCACGTGACACTTCGATAGCGTTTGGCATTCCCATACATTTATTACATTTCCAGTCGCTATGGCGTCGCTTACGTTGGTACAATGACACTTGTCTAGCTATTAATAGAGAGAAATAAAACTTTATCACAAAAAATAAACTGAATTCTAAAGCAAAACACTAGCCCTCTTACAAATAAACACAGAATAAAGTTATACCAAGTATAAATCTATGAAAATGTATGGTTATACCTTTGTTATACCTGGTATAACTTTATTCCGCGTTTATTAGTAATAGGGTAAAAGTACAAAAATAACTCTCGTTTCGGAAGTCTGTGTTGAAAGACGAATAAAACAAGAGGTACCAAACATACCGACTTCCGAAACGAAAGTTTCTTTTACACTTTTTAGTGTTTTGCTTTAGAAGTCGGTTTATTTTTTGTGATAAAGTTTTTATAACCTTCACTTTACACCTGTTTTAGAAAACAAAAGAATTAAAAAAAAAAACACATCTTTTTTTTTAAACTTTATAGAGTACCTACTCGTAAAGTAGGCACTAATCATTAAGTTAAATGTGCCGCCTTTTCATGTACACTGTAAACGATAAAGAAATGACAAAAGTTGACATTTTCCTGCATTGAAACTGCACAATATTACAGTAGGTAGATAATATTCTGTCCGTCCGTAACCAGCTTAATTTATACTCATGTTTATTTTGTAAATAAACTTAATGTCACCGTACAAATAACACATGCCTACCTATCATTTAAATGAGACATACGTATGTTTTATATTTTGCGGAAACGGGCCTGCATTGCTGCATTCATGATACTATATGCGACTATTGATTAGATTGACGCTGCGATATTTACATTAATTTACTTAAAAACAAAGAAATTGTGACGTCTATCGATCGGTGCAAGTTAACGACAGGTTATACGGAATGTTGTGTGTTCTATTATTTAGTTTATTATGTGAACTTTAATATAATGACGTAAAATTGTTTGTTGGTATGAAAAATGGTCTATAAAGTACGATTGGGTTATGAAGTCGGTAACTGGTACATACAGTTCGCCAAATATCCGCGGCCCCACAAGCAACTGAAGGAACACGGGTGGGTTTTAGTCAGTAAAAGTCTAACACGCCCTCCCGCTTCACTCAGAGCGGGAGAAGTCATTGGAAAAAAAAGAAGTTTGGGTAATAATAGTTATTGGGTTTTTTCCTGACGGAATTTGTCAGTAGCAACCTGGAATATGGAATTAGGTTATGTGAAACCACCTTGCCTCGGAAAGCACATAAAGCCTTCCAGCCAGCCATGTCCAGCGCCTGTTCTCCCCCTGTCGTGTCGGATTGTGTAATAGCTTGTAATGTTAACGAATTTTTAATTGTATTGGATGTTTAAATTATATTAGGAAAATTATTGTATTATGAATGTGTTAGTTAGTTTTATAATTTTAATGAATGTGATTTTATTTATTTATTTAGATTAAGAGTTCAAACACAATGTGTAAATTGCTCATGAATAAAAATTTAATTGAATTGATTGTCGGCCATCCGACTATAAGACGAATGAAACAGAGAGTCTACCTGTGTTTCCGTATTTCTGCACTAGGATATTGCCTGCGTACTTGGCTAATCTCCGTGAAGATTGGCTACTGTGACCGAAATTCGGTCGGTAGGATTTGTAAAATAACAATTAGGTGTCACGAAAAGAAGTTGGTCACGTACGCTCAGCACCCGTTCCTCACATTTCAGACGAAGAGTACGCGCGCTTCCCTCGCCTGTACCACCTGGATGACTACAGCGCGTGCCTCTCGCGGCCGGGTGGGCTGTACTGCCTCGGCTCCTTTCATGTGGCGCCGCTCAAGGAGCCGCACCCCATCTACAATATGCTGAAGGTAAGTCTTGGGTAGGTAAGCCGATGACCTGGTTAAGGCTACGTGTATTCGTAGGATGCAAGAGGCAGAGGACCGGTCGGTGTGGCGACATTTGGTCCAGAGGCCTATGTTCAGCAGTGAACTTCTTTTGGCTGAAATAATAATAAAGATGATGATGATGTCTGGCGTATGGGCACACTTTGGGTTGCTTGTGCAACCATTCTGTGTTTTAGTTCACATTGCTTGTCTATAGCATAGCGACGTATTCCACTTTGGGCATCCGTTTTAACGGCACCTGAGTTAAAGGCACCTGAGGTATTCGACATACGGCACCTATCAATATTTTTCGCAAGTTCTGCTACTAGAGGAATAATTTATTATTTAAAATTTTATTCCATATTTGGCACCTACGGATCTGTAGGTAAGTGTTGGGACGTTTGTTTTTTTAGGACAACAAAATCAAAAATTGGATTAAAATCAGTCGAGAGTTTAATAATTTGCTTTTAAGTTAAATGTTTAGCATTATTAGCATTTATACCCAAACTACCAGGAGGCCAGAATCATTTTTAATTTTTTAAATGTTTACTTTTGTAATATTTGAAAAAGTATTAAATAATAATGTAGATAATTATAGGAAAAAATAATTAATAAATAATATATATGAAAGGAATTGACGACGTGTTGACATTGATGGTGATGTGACAGCGCGTTAGAGTTATAATGTGATTTTTTATTTCGTGGACTAAACTGACATTTTGGGGGTTGTCACTTTATCGTTACATTAAAATAGTGTCGTACCTTAACTATCCTGAGTGATCGAAAGTTAACCGAAAATCGAAGTAGATCGAAAATGAAACTATTTCACGGCATAAAAAAATAATTTGTTTAGAAACTAGCGGCCCTTATTTAGTTTCTACTCATTAATGTCAGACTTAATTTTATCGATTGCATTTATTTTATTGTTGATTTCATATTTAACATAATAAAAGTTCATGTACTATG
This sequence comes from Anorthoa munda, assembly GCA_945859665.1. NCBI lineage: Eukaryota > Metazoa > Arthropoda > Insecta > Lepidoptera > Noctuidae > Anorthoa > Anorthoa munda. The sequence goes on along the minus strand of OX243904.1, from coordinate 23,490,849 downwards.
TGTATGAATACTGTTATATTTAAATATATTACGTTTATATTCATAAAACATTTATTTACACCAATTAGTAAAAATAAATTCAGGAGTCATGTCACATCGATTCGATGATTCACTTATGATTGAGCCTTACCTACAACACTATGCTCCGCGCTTGCAACATTTTAAAAAAATAAGGTCAATAGCAGCTGTCAGTTTAGTCCACGAAATTAAAAATCACAGTATAGATGCTTGTGACCATAGACTACTATTATATAGGTACTAGAGACTTGTGACTATAACGTGGCATTTACAAGCCACATATCATAAGCCATGAAATTCCGTTTCGAAAGGAAAACTACATAATATCAAGGTTAATAATATTGTTTACAATAATTATGTCATATTTAAAGGCATTTCAGTAATTACTGAAAAGCTTTAGGTTTCCTTATGCTCTGCCAGTACACTGATTATATCAATTGTAATTTTTCGTTTCTTTGTTGCTTTGTAGACACCATCCACCACCCTGTTTGACTGGTAAATGTTAACTATTAAAAGTATTCGAGAAAAATAAAAAAAAAAAAATTTTTCTCTGACTTGTTTCAAAGGTCTGTTTGACCTTAACCGTCCTTCAATTCTCAGTTACTGAAATACTAACGTAATTATCTTTTCAATGACATTTACCAGAACTACATCACTTTGCCAGATTGATTGTTAGTTACGTATAGGAAGAAGTAGGTTCTTGTCATCTATATATATATATATAAAAATGAATCCCGATTTCCCTTGGTCACGGCATCACGCGTGAACGGCTGGACCGATTTCGCTTATTCTTTTTTTGTTGTGTTCGTTGTAGGGTAGGGTATGTAGGGTAGGTAGAGTAGGGCAGGGTAGGGTAGGTAGGTAGTGTAGGGTAGGTAGGGTAGGGTAGGTAGGGTAGGGTAGGGTAGGGTAGGTAGGGTAGGGTAGGTAGGGTAAGTAGTGTAGGTAGGGTAGGTAGGGTAGGGTAGGTAGGGTAGGGTAGGTAGGGTAGGGTAGGTAGGGTAGGGTAGGGTAGGGTAGGTAGGGTAGGGTAGGGTAGGGTAGGTAGGGTAATCAGTGTAGGTAGGGTGGGTAGGGTAGGTAGGGTAGGGTAGGGTAGGTAGGGTAGGGTAGGGTAGGTAGGGTAATCAGTGTAGGTAGGGTGGGTAGGGTAGGTAGGGTAGGGTAGGGTAGGTAGGGTAGGGTAGGGTAGGTAGGGTAGGGTAGGGTAGGGTAGGGTAGGTAGGGTAGGGTAGGTAGGGTAGGGTAGGTAGGGTAGGGTTGGTAGGGTTTTTTTTTTTTTTATTTTTTTTTTTTATTTGTAATTGGCAGTAGGGGATATCCGGTCGGACTTACACCCAAAGTGCCTCTAAAGTGAGCCAGTCTGGATAGTGTCAGACTCCAACTGACTAAAAACCCCTCCTGCCTTACATAATCCCGCCAACGAAGCTGGTGCCCATTTTGTGCAAACTCAAATATTTATGGGCATCTTTATTTATCGATCAAAATATGTAGGTTTAAATAATACAAAATGCAATAATTACAAAAAGTGCGGTTTATCTCTAAAATGTGCAAGAAGTGCAGTTTATCACGGAGGATAGGAAATTAAATATAAATTTGCCTTACTTTATTTAAGGATAAGAAGCACAACAGTGCTTTTCACCACACAGACAATCTGTTTCTCTTAGGTACTACCCCAGTGCACCGTTTGTCATTGCAGTTTTGTGCGTGCTATTTCTATGCTTCTTACAAAATATTCTCATAATACTAGTGAAGCATAGAGCCGCTTCAACTTCGGTTTCGTGCAATGACTGTGGAGGCCACATTTACACAGTACTCTAGGAACTTTTCCCTGTGTTGCTTACTCATTAGCCCATGCAGGCTCTCCTTCGTCAGTGTCCTGTCCAGCTCACATTCGAGTTGGTAGCGTTCCCTGATAAATAACGGGCAATCTACGAGTATGTGCTGGACGGTCTCTGCCACGCCTGGGTCGCAGACGCACGATGGGCTCTCCTTACACTTGAAGCGATTCAAGTATTCAGAGAACCCGCCGTGCCCCGTCAAAACTTGCGTGAGTACGCCTGTGGGCCGCACCTGTTTTATAATATGGAAAGCCGCTATTGCATCCGGAAGAAACATTTTCGTCACAGAGGCCGTCTCGCCCGACACATATCTTCGATTCCATTCATCAAGCGATTCCAAACGGATCTGTCGCTTGATAAATGAAACCGGACACTGGTCGTAGTCCGGCTTCCTCCGTAACGACAATGCTGCCTCCTTCGCTAACTCGTCCGCTCGCTCATTCCCCGGCAGGCCCGCGTGGGCCCTGATCCAGAACAAAGACACAGCTTTGCTCTGGCCCAGGGCTTGAGCCAAATTTGCGCGCGCACGAACCGCCAGGGGATGGAGAGAGCCATGGCTTGCAAGCGTCTGCAATGCTGACATTGAGTCGCTGTACAAACCATAGCTCGTCTCTTGCCGCGTAAGGGTAGGTAGGGTAGGTAGGGTAGGGTAGGTAGGGTAGGGTAGGTAGGGTAGGGTAGGTAGGGTAGGGTAGGTAGGGTAGGGTAGGTAGGGTAGGGTAGGTAGAGTAGGGCAGGGTAGGGTAGGTAGGTAGTGTAGGGTAGGTAGGGTAGGGTAGGTAGGGTAGGGTAGGGTAGGGTAGGTAGGGTAGGGTAGGTAGGGTAAGTAGTGTAGGTAGGGTAGGTAGGGTAGGGTAGGTAGGGTAGGGTAGGTAGGGTAGGGTAGGTAGGGTAGGGTAGGGTAGGGTAGGTAGGGTAGGGTAGGGTAGGGTAGGTAGGGTAATCAGTGTAGGTAGGGTGGGTAGGGTAGGTAGGGTAGGGTAGGGTAGGTAGGGTAGGGTAGGGTAGGTAGGGTAATCAGTGTAGGTAGGGTGGGTAGGGTAGGTAGGGTAGGGTAGGGTAGGTAGGGTAGGGTAGGGTAGGTAGGGTAGGGTAGGGTAGGGTAGGGTAGGTAGGGTAGGGTAGGTAGGGTAGGGTAGGTAGGGTAGGGTTGGTAGGGTTTTTTTTTTTTTTTTTTTTTTTTTTTATTTGTAATTGGCAGTAGGGGATATCCGGTCGGACTTACACCCAAAGTGCCTCTAAAGTGAGCCAGTCTGGATAGTGTCAGACTCCAACTGACTAAAAACCCCTCCTGCCTTACATAATCCCGCCAACGAAGCTGGTGCCCATTTTGTGCAAACTCAAATATTTATGGGCATCTTTATTTATCGATCAAAATATGTAGGTTTAAATAATACAAAATGCAATAATTACAAAAAGTGCGGTTTATCTCTAAAATGTGCAAGAAGTGCAGTTTATCACGGAGGATAGGAAATTAAATATAAATTTGCCTTACTTTATTTAAGGATAAGAAGCACAACAGTGCTTTTCACCACACAGACAATCTGTTTCTCTTAGGTACTACCCCAGTGCACCGTTTGTCATTGCAGTTTTGTGCGTGCTATTTCTATGCTTCTTACAAAATATTCTCATAATACTAGTGAAGCATAGAGCCGCTTCAACTTCGGTTTCGTGCAATGACTGTGGAGGCCACATTTACACAGTACTCTAGGAACTTTTCCCTGTGTTGCTTACTCATTAGCCCATGCAGGCTCTCCTTCGTCAGTGTCCTGTCCAGCTCACATTCGAGTTGGTAGCGTTCCCTGATAAATAACGGGCAATCTACGAGTATGTGCTGGACGGTCTCTGCCACGCCTGGGTCGCAGACGCACGATGGGCTCTCCTTACACTTGAAGCGATTCAAGTATTCAGAGAACCCGCCGTGCCCCGTCAAAACTTGCGTGAGTACGCCTGTGGGCCGCACCTGTTTTATAATATGGAAAGCCGCTATTGCATCCGGAAGAAACATTTTCGTCACAGAGGCCGTCTCGCCCGACACATATCTTCGATTCCATTCATCAAGCGATTCCAAACGGATCTGTCGCTTGATAAATGAAACCGGACACTGGTCGTAGTCCGGCTTCCTCCGTAACGACAATGCTGCCTCCTTCGCTAACTCGTCCGCTCGCTCATTCCCCGGCAGGCCCGCGTGGGCCCTGATCCAGAACAAAGACACAGCTTTGCTCTGGCCCAGGGCTTGAGCCAAATTTGCGCGCGCACGAACCGCCAGGGGATGGAGAGAGCCATGGCTTGCAAGCGTCTGCAATGCTGACATTGAGTCGCTGTACAAACCATAGCTCGTCTCTTGCCGCGTAAGGGTAGGTAGGGTAGGTAGGGTAGGGTAGGTAGGGTAGGGTAGGTAGGGTAGGGTAGGTAGGGTAGGGTAGGTAGGGTAGGGTAGGTAGGGTAGGGTAGGTAGGGTAGGGTAGGTAGGGTAGGGTAGGTAGGGTAGGTAGGGTAGGGTAGGTAGGGTAGGGTAGGTAGGGTAGGGTAGGTAGGGTAGGGTAGGTAGGGTAGGGTAGGTAGGGTAGGGTAGGTAGGGTAGGGTAGGTAGGGTAGGGTAGGTAGGGTAGGGTAGGGTAGGTAGGGTAGGGTAGGTAGGGTAGGGTAGGTAGGGTAGGGTAGGTAGGGTAGGGTAGGGTAGGTAGGGTAGGGTAGGTAGGGTAGGGTAGGTAGGGTAGGTAGGGTAGGGTAGGTAGGGTAGGGTAGGTAGGGTAGGTAGGGTAGGGTAGGGTAGGTAGGGTAGGGTATTTTTTTTTTTTTTTTTTTTTTTTTTTTTTTTTTTTTTTATATTGGCAGGAGGGGAAATCCGGTCGGACTTACACCCAAAGTGCCTCTAAAGTGAGCCAGTCTGGATAGTGTCAGACTCCAACTGACTAAAAACCCCTCCTGCCTTACATAATCCCGCCAACGAAGCTGGTGCCCATTTTGTGCAAACTCAAATATTTATGGGCATCTTTATTTATCGATCAAAACATGTAGGTTTAAATAAGGCTTATGTTTAACTTACCACCAGATATAGTAACATATAACAGACAAAAATAGTAAATGATCACCAAAATTAAACCCGCATCTTATTGTAAAATTATAACCAAAGTTTTAACATCTCGCTATCCTGTTTAGGCAAAATGACTCCAAATAAATCATTGTTAACCCAAAAGTAGTAAATGATCACCAAAAGTAGTAAATGATCACCAAAATTAAACCAATGACCAAAAAGATTATAAAATTTCTGGGAGCAACTTGGAAGTAGCGCTCGCCGGCCGCTGCCGCGGCACCGCTCGCTTTGCTCGCTCGGCTCGCGCGCGGTTGGTCACAGTTCTAACCTAACCTAACCTATTTTACAACATTAAATAGCGCAATAATTTGCTATTAAAATTTGGTGATCAATTTACTAAATTTGGTGATCATTTACTATTTTTGTCAGTATATTACTAGATTTGGTGGTTAGGGGTTATCGTCACAAAGTTTTTTTTGGTGGTCATTATATTTATTCCCTTTAAATAATACAAAAATGCAATAATTACAAAAAGTGCGGTTTTTCTCTAAAATGTGCAAGAAGTGCAGTTTATCACATCAGAATACAAGAGAGCAATTTATCACGGAGGATAGGAAATTAAATATAAATTTGCCTTACTTTATTTAAGGATAAGAAGCACAACAGTGCTTTTCACCACACAGACAATCTGTTTCTCTTAGGTACTACCCCAGTGCACCGTTTGTCATTGCAGTTTTGTGCGTGCTATTTCTATGCTTCTTACAAAATATTCTCATAATACTAGTGAATCATAGAGCCGCTTCAACTTCGGTTTCGTGCAATGACTGTGGAGGCCACATTTACACAGTACTCTAGGAACTTTTCCCTGTGTTGCTTACTCATTAGCCCATGCAGGCTCTCCTTCGTCAGTGTCCTGTCCAGTTCACATTCGAGTTGGTAGCGTTCCCTGATAAATAACGGGCAATCTACGAGTATGTGCTGGACGGTCTCTGCCACGCCTGGGTCGCAGACGCACGATGGGCTCTCCTTACACTTGAAGCGATTCAAGTATTCAGAGAACCCGCCGTGCCCCGTCAAAACTTGCGTGAGTACGCCTGTGGGCCGCACCTGTTTTATAATATGGAAAGCCGCTATTGCATCCGGAAGAAACATTTTCGTCACAGAGGCCGTCTCGCCCGACACATATCTTCGATTCCATTCATCAAGCGATTCCAAACGGATCTGTCGCTGGTAGGGTAGGGTAGGTAGGGTAGGGTAGGTAGGGTAGGGTAGGTAGGGTAGGGTAGGTAGGGTAGGGTAGGTAGGGTAGGGTAGGTAGGGTAGGGTAGGTAGGGTAGGGTAGGTAGGGTAGGGTAGGTAGGGTAGGGTAGGTAGGGTAGGGTAGGTAGGGTAGGGTAGGTAGGGTAGGTAGGGTAGGGTAGGTAGGGTAGGGTAGGTAGGGTAGGGTAGGTAGGGTAGGGTAGGTAGGGTAGGGTAGGTAGGGTAGGGTAGGTAGGGTAGGGTAGGTAGGGTAGGGTAGGTAGGGTAGGGTAGGTAGGGTAGGGTAGGTAGGGTAGGGTAGGTAGGGTAGGGTAGGTAGGGTAGGGTAGGTAGGGTTTTTTTTTTTTTTTTTTTTTTTTTTTTCTTAACACTAATCCCCGCCAACGATATTGGCGCCTTATGTGCTCAACCTCAGTCATTCCGGTCAATCTTTTATGCCTCTCGTACATTCATTCTTCATCCTAATTCTTTCTTGCATTCATCATCTTGCATTCTGTGGGTAGGAGTCCCACTTTTATTTAGTCTAGTCTACGGGCATAATTTATTTATTATAAAAATAGGTAAAATACAAAGTGCTATAATATGTACAAACTGAGCAAAATGTGCTATTTATCACTTGTTGAGCAACAGAGCTGTAGATCACAGAGAATACAGTATAGCTAGGGATAAAACACAAAAGTGCTGTTTATCACACAAAAATATTAATTTACACAGTCTAAGAACTTAGGTACTAACATAAAATACTGCCGGCTATACGTGTCCTTGCTGCATTCCGTGCTTACATTTGAATATTGTGCAAAATACTAATGAAGCACGGTGCGCTTCAGGTTTTGTTCCTGTGTATAACCGCAGTGGCTACTCTAATACAGTATTCTATGAACTTTTCCCTCGTCTTTTTGTCCATGAGCCCATGCAGGCTCTCCCTCGTTATTTTCCTGTCCAGCTCACATTCAAGTTGGTAGCGCTCCCTGATAAATAACGGGCATTCTACAAGTATGTGCTGGACAGTCTCTGCCACGCCTGGATCGCAGACGCACGATGGGCTATCCTTACACTTGAAGCGATTCAAGTATTCAGAGAACCCACCGTGCCCCGTCAAAACTTGCGTGAGGACGCCTTCGGGCCGCACCTGTTGTACGATACGGAAAGCCGCTATTGCATCCGGAAGAAACATTTTCGTCACCGAAGCAGTCTCGCCCGACACATATCTTCGATTCCATTCATCAAGCGATTCCAAACGGATCTGTCGCTTGATAAATGAAACCGGACACTGGTCGTAGTCCGGCTTCCTCCGTAACGACAATGCTGCTTCCTTAGCCAACTCGTCCGCTCGCTCATTCCCCGGCAGGCCCGCGTGGGCCTTGATCCAGAATAAAGTCACAGCTTTGTTCTGGCACAGGGCGTGAGCCAGGTTTGCGCGCGCGCGAACTGCCAGGGGATGGAGCGAGCCATGATTTGCAAGCGTCTGCAATGCGGACATTGAGTCGCTGTACAAACCATAGCTCGCCTCTTGCCGCGCGAGGATCACTTCTGTCGCCTTGCAAATGGCCAGGAGTTCCGCCTGGTAGACTGTGCAGTACGCGGCAAGACTAAGCTTGAGGTTCCGGATTTCGCCCTCATTATCCCAAATGGATAATGCGGCTCCGACCTTCCCCTCAATCTTGCTGCCGTCGGTGAATATTCGCACCGCCTGCACATTGTTACTGTCTAGTAACTCTTGGTCTGCCAGGTACATGAACTCCAGGGGCGTTTGTGTAGCTGGATGAGGGGCTTCTGCAAACCTTACCGCAGTCTCGATCTCCCTATCTCCTGGCACAAACCGGGATGACCCTCTCCTCGCTTTATACAGGTCGGCTGCCTCTTGTATGCGCAGGTCTAGAGGTAGTATCCCAGACAGTGCCAGTGCCGAGTTCAGAGAGACAGTACGGTAAGATTTGCAGAGCTTCTGAGCGAATCCTCGTTGAACAGAGCCTAACTTCTTCCGTATACCCAACTTCTTTGCAGCGGGTGCCCAGGCGGCGGCTGCGTATGTCACTATGGGCTCAATCGTTGCCGTGTAAATTGTGTGTATTACTTGTGTGTTTAATCCCCAGCTCACCTTTGCCGCTCGGGACAGCCGCTTGTATACGTTAGCTGCCCTCTTGCAGACGTTCGCGGCATGCTCATTAAAAGTGAGCTTTTCGTCTATGGTTAGACCCAGCAATTTCATTTTCTTGACCATACCGATGCCGACCCCGGCCATGCTCAGTATTGGAGTGTCGTACTTAAGCTTATTGGTTATGGTCATCGCACAGGTTTTGTGCGGTGCAAACCTCAGCTTATTTCGGACGCCCCAACCCTGAACATGGGCGAGGGCTGCATTGGCAGATCTTGAGACTTCAGTCGCCGTGTCCCCATCTACAACCAAGACTATATCATCCGCGAACGCCTGCACGAAAATTCCACGCTGCTCAAGGTCCTGCAGTAGTGGGTCGAGAACGAGGTTCCACAGGATTGGACCACCGATCGACCCCTGGACACAGCCCTTGCTAGTCTCTCGCGTGCATTCCTCCCCGGCATACCGAACCTTGACCTTCCTACCGTCGAGATAGCTGTCTATCAGCCTCCTAACGTTAACCGGGCACTTTTCCTCAGCCAGTCTGACCCTTATGGCTGGCCACCAGGCGCTATCGAAGGCGCCCTCTATATCCAATGACACCAGGACAATTAGCTTCTTCAGCCTCAACTTGTCCTTTACGTGCTCTACTAGCGTATAGAGGGCGTCCTCGGTGCTCCTCTGGGGCATGAAGCCAAACTGACGAGTACTAAACCGCGGTACAAGCTGATATTTCAGGCGCGCTACGACCATCCTCTCCAGGACCTTCCCCAGAACAGGCAGGGTAGGTAGGGTAGGGTAGGTAGGGTAGGGTAGGTAGGGTAGGGTAGGTAGGGTAGGGTAGGTAGGGTAGGGTAGGTAGGGTAGGGTAGGTAGGGTAGGGTAGGTAGGGTAGGGTAGGTAGGGTAGGGTAGGTAGGGTAGGGTAGGTAGGGTAGGGTAGGTAGGGTAGGGTAGGTAGGGTAGGGTAGGTAGGGTAGGGTAGGTAGGGTAGGGTAGGTAGGGTAGGGTAGGTAGGGTAGGGTAGGTAGGGTAGGGTAGGTAGGGTAGGGTAGGTAGGGTAGGGTAGGTAGGGTAGGGTAGGTAGGGTAGGGTAGGTAGGGTAGGGTAGGTAGGGTAGGGTAGGTAGGGTAGGGTAGGTAGGGTAGGGTAGGTAGGGTAGGGTAGGTAGGGTAGGGTAGGTAGGGTAGGGTAGGTAGGGTAGGGTAGGTAGGGTAGGGTAGGTAGGGTAGGTAGGGTAGGGTAGGTAGGGTAGGTAGGGTAGGTAGGGTAGGGTAGGTAGGGTAGGTAAAGTAGTGTTTGGTGTTTTTATGGCAAAACAAAGTTTGCCTGGTCAGCTAGTGAACAATAAAATTGCCAGATCATTATTTCCTATCGAGATTAAGTTTATTTCTTATATCATTATCATCTGCCTAGTGTTTTCACAACTGTGTTGGACTGGAAGCCAACCATCTAGAAACGGATCCAGATTCAGCTAAATACTAGTAAATTACATAGAACGACAGCCAAATTTAACTTCACAATCCAGTTACAAATTTACATACGATACCCCCTAGTGAAGACTGAAGTTTACGAATGATTTGTGGGGGACCAAAAGGTTAACGTGCTTTCCGAGAGAAACAAATTTCTTTCTTACTTAACTTTCATTAACCACATAACAATCTATTCCAGGAGTACTCGTCAGACCGCTACCACTTCAACCGCACGCAACTCCACCGGGGCTACTGCGTCAGTTCCCGGTGCCCCACCATCAGCGAGCGCAACGCCTCCCTGCGCTTCGAGCGCTGCGCGGCGCACTGGTCGCGCCGCCTGGCGCTTCATACCTCCCTGGTACAGCTGGGCTACTGTCGCACCCACGCCCAGGAGTATGCCCAATCACATAACCCTGAACCCATGGATCTGGCGCAGAAGGTGTTCCTGTATGTTGTCGGCGCCATCGTGGTGATGAATGTGGTAGGGACCACGTATGATGTTGTTACTGGGGATCATGCTAAGAGTAAGTTGTTGTTTTATTTAACTAAAGACTGAACTATTAGAGGAATGGTGGGTGTTTGCGAGTGAACGCTGTTCTTCCCTCTGGTCGCGGCTCCTGGCCCTTCATACCTCCCTGGTACACCTCGGCTACTGCCGCACCCATGCCCAGGAGTAGACACGGGCTCTTAGCTTCGAATCTATGGATCTGGCGCAGAAGGTGTTCCTGTTTGTTGTCACGTATGATGTTGTTACTGCGGATATTGCTAAGAGTTCACAATGAGTACACATTGTTCTATTTGAGAGCGAACGCTGTGGCTGTCACTGGTCGCGCCGCCTGGCCCGTCATACCTCCCTGGTACAGCTGGGCTACTGCAGGTCCCATGCCCAGGAGTATGACCAGTTTCATTAGCCCTGAACAGCCCTGAACCCTGGCGCAGAAGTTGTTCCTGTATGTCGTGGGGTGATAGTAGTAATGAATGTGGTGGAGACCGCGTACTATATTGTTACTGGCGATCATGCTAAGAGTAAGTTGACTCCGGGCTCGCGGGCGCTCAGTTTGGGTACTCTGTCCACCCATCAAGTGATTCCAGGAAAGATGGTAGCACAGTTATCACGTGCTGCCGTGCACAGCGAGGTGAGGGGGAGGCGCTTTTTCAGTCTCCCCAGGGATGTGTCCTAACAGGCGTTGCACAGATGCTCAGTGTAAACACTCAATAGCGGCTGCTAGCGTAGGCAATGTATGTCCAGTTATTGCGCGCTCGTTCGTCTTCGGTTTTCTTCGTGCACCTCCGTCTCTCTCTTCGGCGTCTCCCTTTAGTGTGTATCTTCGCTTGTACTATCCTGCATGCAGCACACTTAGCCTCGCACAATTTATCACGAAAAATGATTATATATATTTTTTTATATTAATAAAAAAGGGTATTTAAACGATAATATTATACATATTTTTGTATATTCTCAAAATTGATGGCAAGTGAATTAACCCGCAAACAAATCAGAACTATAGCGTGCTATAAGGCCGAAAAAAGTGTAAGTCTTCGATATTCACAACACTTTAGCTATGTTTGCAGTAGCGAAAAGAATATTGTTCCACCAGTTGTCCCACAGACCTCCCTTTTTTATTATGCCTTCAATTGAGTAATCTCATAAATGTCGTTGATTGCAGAGAATCCTATGCTGAACTCGTGGTCGATCCGCAGCAACTGGCGTCGCCTGACCGCCTCCTACGAGGATGGAGACCCCAGGCTCGCAGCACTCACACCCGTGCAGGGTGTCAGGTCAGTCACAATCATTACTTCATTTCATACAGCACTTACACCCGTGCAGGGCGTCAGGTTGTCACAATTAATGCTTTATTTTATACAGCGCTTACACTCGTGCAGGGTGTCAGGTCAGTCACAATCATTACTTCATTTCATACAGCACTTACACCCGTGCAGGGCGTCAGGTTGTCACAATTAATGCTTTATTTTATACAGCGCTTACACCCGTGCAGGTCATCAGGTCGGTTACAATCATTACTTCATTTCATACAGTACTTACACCCGTGCAGGGCGTCAGGTTGTCACAATTAATGCTTTATTTTATACAGCGCTTACACTCGTGCAGGGTGTCAGGTCAGTCACAATCATTACTTCATTTCATACAGCACTTACATCCGTGCAGGGCGTCCGGTTGGTCACAATTATTGCTTTATTTTATACAGCGCTTACACCCGTGCAGGTCATCAGATCGGTTACAATCATTACTTCATTTCATACAGCACTTACACCCGTGCAGGGCGTCGGGTTGTCACAATTAATGCTTTATTTTAGACAGCGCTTACACTCGTGCAGGGTGTCAGGTCAGTCACAATCATTACTTCATTTCATACAGCACTTACACCCGTGCAGGGCGTCAGGTTGTCACAATTAATGCTTTATTTTATACAGCGCTTACACTCGTGCAGGGTGTCAGGTCAGTCACAATCATTACTTCATTTCATACAGCACTTACACCCGTGCAGGGCGTCAGGTTGTCACAATTAATGCTTTATTTTATACAGCGCTTACACTCGTGCAGGGTGTCAGGTCAGTCACAATCATTACTTCATTTCATACAGCACTTACACCCGTGCAGGGCGTCAGGTTGTCACAATTAATGCTTTATTTTATACAGCGCTTACACTCGTGCAGGGCGTCAGGTCGGTTACAATCATTACTTCATTTCATACAAAAGTGCTTGCTTCAACATCTTCTTATCTAGCAAATCAATCTGCCTAGACTTTTCCCAACTATGTTGATGTAGGCACTAATCTTACCGGATTCAGCTGAGTACCAGTATTTTCCAGTAAATGGGTAACATGATACCCCTTGGCAAGACTGGAGTCAGACTGTATGGCTTCTGACTGCCATAACCACTGCCGAAGATCTTCAAATGGCAGGTGGAAACAACAAATTAACGTGCTTTCCAACGCCTCTGTATGTGATCTCGATATGTAATGGAAGATCACCCATCACGGACTGTTCTTGGTATGCGATGTAAAACCTTGAATATTGACCCGTGTGGCTGTTTTTATTTCACCATTATCACACGAATACAGGAAGATTATGTTCTTTGTGAATGCCGTGTTTATATTTTGTCAACCAAACAAATAATAATCTGGTCTCTTTCCAGGGTCCTACTGATGGTGCTGATCATGGCGACGCACAGCGGGTGCATCCACGACATGCTGTATCTGTACAACCCGAGGTGGATCGAACAGGTCAGCAACTAATACTTAATGACTAACTTCTTACATTGCTCGAATAACACGGCGCACGGTTGACGACGTCGTGACGTAGTGATGGGGACAAGATCAAGACCCAGGGATAATAATAATTATTAAAGTACTCGTTAAGAGTCTGTGACAGCCTCCTAACTAAACCATATGTACAACCAGAGGTCAAAACTGCTATCACACTCTACCAAAGCTCGTGTCAATTTTTTTTTGTAAAGGGTCTTTCAACAAGGACGGGTCGATGTTAAAATTGAATAAAACAAGATGTGTGTGAGATATTAACGAAATTTATTTTTTATTTAAAAGGCCCATTTATGCCAATTATGGATGGAATATGACATCGTTGAAATGTCCGCCGCGGCTTCGTATGGTGGCACGAATCCGAGAGGTCCAATTTTTAATGACTCTGCTGCATAGATCCGGCTGAATCCGAGCGATGGCCTGTGTTATGTTGGCTTTCAGGGCAACGGTCGAATGTGGTTTATTGGCATAGACCTGCGACTTCAGAAAACCCCACAAGAAAAAGTCTAGCGGAACTCTAACTCTACCCTCAAACAGTTCATGCAGAATGTTGATTGTGCCGTTCGCTGTGTGGCAAGTAGCGCCATCTTGCTGGAACCACATGTCGTTCACTTCCATATTGTTCAATTCAAGCCAAAAGAAATTGTTTATTATTGATCTGTAGCGCTCGCTCGATCTATGCAGCAGAGTCATTAAAAATTGGACCTCTCGGATTCGTGCCACCATACGAAGCCGCGGCGAACATTTGAACGATGTCATATTCCACCCATAAATGGCATAAATGGGCCTTTTAAATAAAAAATAAATTTCGTTAATATCTCACACACATCTGGTTTTATTCAATTTTAACATCGACCCGTCCTTGTTGAAAGACACTTTAGAACGATTCCAATGATCCAACGACTAGTTTAATCTATTTTTAGATTTTCTGCTATAAATCAAATCTGCCGTGAAATATTAAGCGTCTTGTAAAATAAATTTTAGTAGAGTGGGACAGCTTTTTTGACCCTCTGACTGTTCATATCCCTGATTTTCATAAGCTAAGTACTTCTGATTCCAGATATCGCGCCACCCGGTGCTGATGATCTTCCTGAACGGCACGTCTGTGGTGCAGATCTTTGTGCTGGTGTCCAACTTTCTGCTGGGCTACAACCTTCTGCTCTACACCAAGAGCCACAGCATCTCCTACAAGCTGCTGCCCTACATCACTATCAAGAGGATAGCCAGGTATACTGACAGTTATATCTTCTACCTACTGCTGCTCTACAACACGACCCAAAAATCTCATATAAAAAAAACATATCACGCTTGTTCAAGAAGTGGGTAACTGGGCAGAAGCCAGTTGTCAAGACCCATACTCAGGCGAAGAGCAAGAGAATGAAAATGAAATAGAAATAGATGAGATTATAAAAACACTGAGTGGGATGAAGATTGTTAAAGCTGCAGACCGAGATCAGCTGAAATGCTGAAGGGCGGTATCGGGGTGGTAGCAAGCCTGCTGTGCCGGAAGTTTAATGTGTTGGAGATTTCGGCGCGTGCCGTGTGACGCTTGCAAGGCTGTAATCGTGCCACTATATAAGGAAAAATGCTCCCAGCAGGAGTGTAAAAACTACTACGGTATTAGTCTTTTGACTGTTGTCGGCAAGTTATAAACGAAAGTTTTAATATTATATAGAGTGAACAAAGTGACGTATGCATGAACAATTACGTGCAAGCAGGATTTAGAGAGGGAATCGGCTGTATGGATCAGATCTTGAGGTGCCTAGCTGAAAAACATCTGGAATGCACAAAAAAGTCTACTATGCTGGCGAAAGCCTATGTCAGTGTGGAGTTACGTACTTTGGACGACGCTATCCGGGTACGGTGTGGACTGGCGCTTGGTACGGGCACTGAAATCTCTAAATAGGTGAATCCTAACACAAGCACTGGAGTCAGTGCTTGTGTTAGGATTAATGGGGCGTATACAGACTGGTTTTCCATCTCAAGGGGTGTTAGACAGGGCTGTGTAGCGTCAAAGTGGCTGTTAAACTTGTACATGCGTAGTTGCCTGATAGGTTTAAAAGAGCATGAGTGCATATTGGGTTGCCTGTCAAATACCTTCGCTACGCAGATGATCAAGTTCTACTTGCATCATCAACAGAACAGTTGCAAGACATGGTGACTGTATTGAATGAAAGTTTTAAGTTAAAAGGGATGACTATAAATGTGAATAATACTAAGGTAATGGTTTTTGTAAGAGAAGACGATGTATCGCAGTGTAAAGTGAAAATAAGTCGATGACTAAAGAGGCTCGACTCGCTGTTCACAACAGCGTGCTGGAGCCTAAAGTTATGTATGGAAGTGAAGATTGGGTATGGCAAAATAGACATGAAAGTAGCATTAATGCAGTAGACACGCTGCCTAACACACGTTGTGTCAGGCAGCGTGAGACAAATAAAATGTAAAAATTACTTCCCAAAAAAAAACTAGCCGAAACTAGAATTAGATGGTGGACACAGGTGGACATCTTGGATGACGAGTTTCCAACATGAAGTGCGGTCTATCTTCTGATTATGCTTATCTGTGGCACAAGTGGCGCCTCATGACCAGGAAAGCTGACCCCGAGTAACGGGAAGTGACCGGTTGGAAGAAGAAGACTTCAGACGTTTTAATTCTCTCTGCACACTTCCTAAATAATATAATACACATTTTCTCGCACACACAATATATGTTCCAGAAATGACTAATGATGCACCCTGTTCCAGGATCTCCCCGGTGTACCTGTTGGTGACAGGCTACGCGGCCACGTGGTGGCAGTGGGCGGGCGCCGGGCCACTTTGGGCGCCCACTGTGGGGGCGGAGAGCGACGCCTGCAGGAGGAAGTTCTGGAGCCACGTGTTCTACGTCAACAACCTGGTGGATCCCGAGGACATCTGTCTCGTGCAGACCTGGTGAGACACACTTATGATACCGTAACAAAAAACCAAATCACGACAAGGCTGCTTTTCTTGTTGGTTTATCTGAAGTTCTGACTATAACCGTAACGACTGACAAAAAATATATGTACGACTTTTTAATAGTATTTGAATATGCAATATGTAATTTGGCCTCCCCCCTCAGGTTCCTGGCGGTGGACATGCAGCTGTACTTGCTGGCGTCAGTGCTGACCGTGTACCTAGCACAGCGCCGCCAGAGGGCGCTCCGCACGCTGGCGGCGCTGGTGCTGCTATCCTGTTTGCTCAATGGAGTGCTGGCGTATACTTTCCATTGGAAGTCTATCATGTACTTCGCGTATCCGAGGTACGACATGACTTTTCGTGTATTTACTCGTATCGTATAACTGTCATGTCTATTGGTTCGCAGTATTAACTTTTCACCTTCAATCTACAGCACATTGAAGACGATGTACGCTGGCATCCCATCATTCTCGCGGCTGTACCAGGCGCCGTGGGGCAGCCTGCCCGCCTGTCTCATCGGCCTGCTGCTCGCTTTCCTGCACTTCGAGCTGCAGGAGGCAGGGGTCAAGGTGTCTTCATATCAAGTGAGTCCTACATATACCATACTCTGGCACTACAGATAGAAAACTATGAGAGAGGCATATGACTGAACAAGGACTCATTTCATCATCCTTGACTCATTGTAAAACCCTTCCACTTGTTTGCAGTGGCTCTACGGCCCCTACAAGCTGGCTCCACTGCTGATAGTGTCCTGGATCCTGGCGGGGAACTACGTGCGGGAGTACGACACTCCATGGTTCACCGCTCTGTACGTGGCGCTGGAGAGACCTGTGCTCAGTCTGCTGGCGGGCGGGATACTACTCGGCATGGTCAATGGACTGGAGGGTGAGGCATTTAATTTTTTCTTTGTGTCACTGGCACTACAATAAATCGGGCTTTTTGACCTACGGCACCGTAGGTCAAAAAGCATAAGTCACTTTGGCTGCATGTTTTGGGACACAGAGGGCAGGTGGAGCATGGAGAGTGAGTCATTGTTGAAGGACATGGTAATGAACATTAAGATAGAGATAGAGATATTTTGTCAAACACGAGTGAACAATATACGTCAGAAGAAACTGGTGGGCTTGTCCCAGAGCCAAAAATTCACGCACTTAGCCCCCTTCGGGATGACAACTGACTCCCACTCACATAAAGAAGGAGCTGCGTTACTCAGAGACTTGTAGTGACTTTGACGCCTCGTTGGTCTAGTGTTCGCAAGCGCTACTGCTGAGCATGAGGCCCAGGGCTCGATTTCCGGGTCGGGCTAAGTGTTATTGAGATTTTACAACTGAAAAAACAATGGCGAAATCTTAGCTGACTTAAATTCGACGGTCTGAAAGTGAGTTATATTATATAAGAAAGAATTCTATTAATTTTCTTCGTTTTTTCAAAGTATTCTCTACTTTAAAAAAAAAACCGGTCAGGTGCGAGTCGGACTCACGCACCGAGGGTTCCGTACAAGCAGCTACATTCACCAACATAATTAGGTAACTAGGTCAACGGGAACTACCATATAGGTTTTCGACCCAAAACCTATAGGGTACTTCTGGTTGACCTGGAAATGTCAATTTTGTTTAAAAGCAAGGTCTTACAGCACAAGTACAGGGAAAATTCTGAAAATAAAAAAAGTTTTAAATTAAGGTAAATTTTGGTTCTTACAAGTTTTCGCGAAAATCTAAATTTGCCCATATCTTTTTATCGTGTTGTTTCAGGACCTTGATTTTTATACACTTAATAGGGACTATATACCTCAGTATCTGGTATAAATTTCAACTTGCTAGGTTCACTCGTTCCTGAGGATACCACCACCGGGTGACACACGGACAGACAGACAAGACGGACAAGAAAGTGATCTTATAAGGATTCCATTTTTTACCTTTTGAGATACGGAACCCTAAAAACGAAGAATATTAAACGGCCACGGATAAAAAAAACATTATAAAAGAAAGTTATTTGATTTTTTCGTTAACTTTCATTTGTTGCCATTTTACACTTATTCTGCAAAGTGACAAGTAGTGACTGTAGTAAGTATAGCACAATTTATATATATATTATTATAATAAAATGGAGTAAATGAATTAACAATACAGTTTATCTCTAAGTGTAGGAGTTCCTTGCTGGTAGATAAGAATACTATAGTGTAGTAGAAATAAATTAATAAAATTACTTACTTTCAATTAATTATAGGCAAAAAAAACTAGTATACTCTTTCCAAAGAGTATATTTCACATTTCATGCTGAAATAATTAGATAAGGGAAATACTAATGTGATATTCCTCTTTTGCTTTCACGATATTGAATAATATTACCTATTTCACACATTATTATAACCTACAAAAGTTCATGACTGAATATCCATTAATCTCGGCGGTCTCATTAATTCAGAACATGACCCTGATATAACCAGATATCTATACTAATATTATAAAGAGGAAAGATTTTTTTGTTTGTTTGTTTGTACCGAATAGGCTCCGAAACTACTGGTCCGATTTGAAAAATTTTTTCACCAATAGAAAGCTACATTATTCCTGAGTGACATAGGCTATTTTTTTATCCCGAAAACGGGTCCTGTGGGGTGGCCCACGGGAGCGAAGCCACGGGGAACAGCTAGTTTTTTATATAATGACGTAGGAATTCAATCTCAGCTCAGCACAACAACAGTGTAGACTTGTGTTCGGTTAATGGAAATAGGCTCCCCCCTATTACCTGGGAGTCTTGGGAGTTATACACTAACGAAATGTGTGTACTAAGTTCAGCTCAGCTTAACTCTTTCCGAAATTCTGACGTGATGTTCCTTGTAGTGACTTTACCGTGTGTTCCGCAGGCTGGCTGAAGCACGTGATGGCGTGGCGCGGCTGGCACGCCATGGGCCGTATGTCACTGGCGGTGCTGATGCTGCACTGGAGCCTCAACCTCAGCATCGCCGCCAGCCGATCGCAGCCTATTACAACATCTCTGCTCAGTGTGGTAAGCATTTATTTATCTATGGGTCACTTCCATGTCCGCAGTAAACACGTAAAGTTACAATTAATAGGCAATCTCCCACTCTTACCTGTTTGTACAGTCAGGGGTCAAAAATGTAGTCACACTTTACTAAGTGTCAAGTTGTACAAGAGAGTAAAAATTAAAATATAGATTTATAGAAGTTTAACTATAGATTACACTATTCGTGGTAGGATGTGACTTGATTGTTGTCCGTTAGGTACAGGCTCATTTTGTCACATGAAACGGTGTGTCTTTTTTTTCAAGAAATGTTTCCCAGCTATAGCAATATTTCTCCTGTCTCCAGCTAGTGGACTGCGTGGCCACCAGCTGCAGCTCGTACGTGCTGGCGGTGCCGCTGACGCTGATGCTGGAGATGCCCGCCATGAGGTTCGTCACTTCGCTAGTACAGAAGGAGACCAAGCAGGCGTAGTCTCCGGTGTAGTCGCAGGCTTCTAGCAAGCTGCAGCACATTGAAGAGCGAAACAAGATTGTAGACTGCAATCAATGATAAAATCACATCCTTATTAAAGATGGACCAACTGGACTGGACTTGCCGGTCACGATAAAATGGTAACAGAATTAACGCATAACTTAAAAAGATTGTACTCATCATTATGAAAAACTAGCTTCTGCCAGCGGCTTCATCCGCGTGATAGTCGGAAATTATCCCACGGCAATATCCTATGTATGTGATTTTTCCAGACTATAATCTATCTCTGTGCCAAATTTCATCCAGATCCATTTAGCCGTTTGGCGTGATTGAGTAACAAACTTACATCGATCCAAAATTTCGCATTTATAATATTAGTAGGACTTGCATTATGGGACCAAATCTAAACTCTATTCGTACTGAAAAGATGATTTTTCATATTAAAAGTTGTTCATAATGCATAATGAAGAGTACCATATACCCATTTTTAGATTGAGTTGAGTCTGTTGTACGTTGAGTTTGACGACTACTCGGCCATTTGAGCATCGGCTACTCGGCCAAGTCCATAGTCAGCCCATCTCTATATTAATGCAATGATCATGGTTCCATACGTGTTGACTGAAGGTATGATTCTCATGCTCTGAACTGGCTTTATTCTCGGCTTGCTCTCGTGCGATGCCACATGTTGATGTTGGTTTCCACAGCCGCTAAAAGGAACAAGTTTTCGACGATGAACTTATTTGGGTGGTTGTAACCCCTACATGGTGAATAGTGTTTCTCAGATTTGTAAGTAAATCTGAACGTAACAGATTGACCACCGACTAATATTATTCCTAAAGTAACTGTTGATTATGATTATATTAAAAAAATACAAGTATGCTACTATACGACGTATATAGGTTCATATCTGCCTATACTTTCGGTAAATACAGATGTGATGTTAAGTATGTTATTCTGTAAAACTTTTTTGTTTAATAATGAGATTATTTTGTTGCTGTAGGTGTAGGTATAGTAGAGATTTTTTTTGTGATAGAATAAAGAATCCAAATGATTTTACGAAACTTTAGCAATATTTTGAGGCAAGAATGTATCTTGAAGCAACCTTCTTTTTTCAATTAAGTATTGTAAATTATTTTTAGCAAATAAGCCAAATAACATAACAGTATGTAAGGACAAACTCTTTGGGAAAATCTTCAATAGAAACTGGTGGTTATAAAGGGCAGCGCTTCAATGCAGCACACGGCTAAGTTACGCGTGTGTACAGTCAAGGAAAGAAAGAAAGAAAGAAAATTCATTTATTTGCCATAAGCCACTAGAGCAAAAAATATAAAAAAAGAAAAACATAAAGAAAACTTTAAAGTACACAGTAACAACAGTAAAATAGAGAAAAAAACAATATAAATATGAATTAAGGCTCGAAAGTGCAGTTGCAATCTCCAAAAGCTAAAGTGTTAACAATTTATTTGTTTTTGACCTTCTGAGGCTCCAGGCAAATGACATGAAGACGTCGCAGTAGCGATTGGAAAATCTTCAAAAACGTATGGAACGAAATGTCACGTGTGATCAATCTTACAAATTGGCATTTAGACCATAGTCATCACTTTTATTAATTAGTTTTAGTACATGGAGGACTTATAGCTAATAAATACAGACAAAAAGGAAACCATAGGCAACAGAAAGCCAATTACAAATCCTCACGTATAGACTTATAATAATAATTTATGGTGTGAGCACAAAAACAAATATCTCACCGCTTTAATTAAAGTAAGAAGCATAAATACTTGGTATGCAATTATATGACTCATGAGAAAGAAAATACAAAATAAATATAAACAGAAACAAACAATATAACCTACCGCTACTTGAAAAATTTGAGGCTTAAAGCGCAGATTCACTTGAGTAGCTGATTTTAAAATGAGAATCACGGCTAAACGGCTAGTTGTAATTTTTTGGAAAAAATATATGTTTCATTAGACCATTTTCTTAATAATTTGGTCTAAGCATATTTTGAGTTTTATTTATAAAGGGTCTTTCAACAAGGACGGGTCGATGTTAAAATTGAATAAAACAAGATGTGTGTGAGATATTAACGAAATTATTTTTTTATTTAAAAGGCCCATTTATGCCAATTATGGATGGAATATGACATCGTTCAAATGTCCGCCGCAGCTTCGTATGGTGGCACGAATCCGAGAGGTCCAATTTTTTATGACTTGAAACATTTTATCATCTTGTTTTATTCAATTTTAACTTCGACCCGTCCTTGTTGAAAGACTCTTTATATCACAGTGTAATTAATTAGTAAAGTTATGTCTAAAACGGACAAAAACGCGACAATTGCACCAAAACCGTTGGGTGTATTTTAATAAAATCGACACCATCTCAAAGACAATTTAATTATCTTAATTTTCATCTGAAGCTTTTTTTTTAAGTCGTAGAATAATAAGGAAAGTACAAAAAACAAAAAAAAATTGGGTCGCGCGGGTGCGAAACGGGTGCGCGTTTTGTTCCCTCAAGGTCGTTGGCGTTAGTCGTCGTCTTAAGCATCTTCTGGCTGAATTCACACTGAATGTTATTGGGTCTAAATCATATTCCTTGCATATTATATCATTGAAGTCTCTTTTTGCGCGCATAATATAACTGTTCTGCCGATAATTCGAAGAAGTATGAGGTATATATAAGTATGGGTGGATTAAACCAAAATGTTTAACATGGCACATTGAAATAAAATTTTGACAATAACTCGGGGTTAACAATCTTACGTCGATCTACCAGCAGTAGCAGATGATAATTCTTACAGAGTCCAAGATAATTGGTTAGGGATTGTCAACGAACGACTAGTCGAGTCTAAGCTTTAGGTTCTTGACTGTTGATAAAATCATTGAACTTCTTCAGAACTTTTTGAAACTTTAGCTTTGGGTGCTTAGCATTACACTTTTGACCCTAAATTGTACATAAAATCGCTTTGTCACTGACTGTACATTAAAGCGCGATGTGTACTGCTTATGCTACGCAAGTATGCGTGGCTGAAAACAACAATGCTTCCTGCTGGAAAATAAGTATTACGCCTTTTAGAAAATGGTGTTTTACAAATAGAACGGAAGCGTTAAGTGATATTTAGATTATTTAAGAATATTAGTTAAGTTATATTTCTACAAAAGCTAAAATAAAAATATAAACAGTGAATAATGTTTTATTTATACCTCCCGTATCCACTGCACATTATTTTATTCTCTTCTATGACGAGAATTATGAACGACGATGAAAATCACTAGAAAAGACTTGTGTTAGATATTTTATACTTTTGCCATTCGCTAATTCACTTGGAACTTCTCCAATTAATGCCAAATACCGCTAGCAGTTTCTTAAAAAAAAAAAAGTTAATTCAAAAATCAAAAAACCCGTCTGCTCAAAAAGCGAACTAAAAAGATGTAAACAAGAAGAAAATCTGTCGGAGGATACAAATATTCGCGAGCTGGCTGAACAAAGCCAGATGTATCCTCCGACTACTCAGCATGATTTTCTTCTTGTTTACATCTTTTTAGTTCGCTTTTTAAGCAGTCGGGTTTTTTGATTTTTGAATTAACTTTTTTTATTTATAACTTATTAGTTATTTTTTTTTTCAAATTAGGTACATTTAAACATATAAGTGTTATATATTTTTGAAATCACCTCTTAAAACTCTTTATTTTGATACCCCACACGACGGGTTTGGAAGAGAAAAAAAAATTATTACCCCACAATATGGCGCCCAAAATCCGCCATTTTAATGTAGCCATTGACACTCGCAAGGTTAAGACGAATCGATTGACGTAAGAATCATCACAATCGGCCAACACGTTTGGTCTCTGGAACGCCACATAGAAACAAACATACATACAAACATACATACATACATAGACTGATAAACACATTACCCTCCTTCGGCAGTCGGGTAAAAAGGGCTGTGTTTTATCTAAATAACAGTACTGTGTTTATGCTGAGCGATGCCCATTTGCGTGGTTTTGACGCATACTCTGTTTTTGTATTTAAGTTTTTCCTTTGTTTTTTTTATGGTATGCGTCGTGCCTAGCGCAAATAAACGTTTTTTCTTTATTTCTTTTTACATGAATTGAACATGACACATCGAATTAATATACAAACTGTAATGGAAAGGCGCGATCATATTTAAAAAAATGCGTCTGCGCTTGTATATAAACAACTTTCTTCAAGGCAATCATAGACAAAACCCAAAAAAAAAATATTTTCCATACAAAGTTGTCGTCAGCTGACCAAAATTTGTGTGGGAGATACATTTTTTTTAATTACCGTGCAGAAATCGTTTAAAAAAATCACCTTTCTGTTACTCCCTGTGGAACAAGCTGTCGCCCGCGGAATTGCCTAGTAATTCTAAAAAATATCTTTATAAAACAAAAAAACAAAAACATAATCATGTTTATTTTTTTCCACAAATAACACTTATTAACCAAAAATTCGAAAACACCAATTAAAACCCAACCGCCAACCCGGTCAATTATTGCCTACTAGCTTCTCCACGAGCAGGGGCCACCCTTGAACCTTGGCTGGTTGCGTGAAAGAATTAAAAACATTCATCCTCACAAACTTTCCCGTTTATAAAAGAAGTAGAAAGTTAGTTAGTCTCTGTCAATCGTATGAATGGAGTAGCCTTATTGATAGCACAATCAATTTCCTGGATAACTTGCGAATCACAGAGGTAGTTTACCTGCCAAGATCCTTACATACTCATTAAAAATGTCAAAAACAACGTAGAGCGGAGTATGCTGCCTTGGAAATTATCGGCGTTAAAACTAAGTAGCCAAATAAATTGTACGTGTACTTATAGGTTTACAATCAAATAACGTGTGACGTTTGTAACAGTCTCTACTTATTTAGGTCCAAGGGTGCTCGTTGATCGTGTTATAATGATGTGATATCACTCGCTCGGCTTCGTCAAGGTAAGTGATTCTCAGACTGCATTCCAATGTCCGAAATCATTTTGGTTCCGTGCTTATTTATTTTAACTATGCAAAATATAGTTACTTAAATAGAATATTTTTTCGGGGTAAAGTTAAACGGGGTACTATCAAAGATTTTATACTTAGAGGAACACCTCACTGCCTGAAAGGAGCCGATAATAGAGTGCCCTGGAAGCAGCTGGTCAGTGAATCCGTGAAAGCTTTTCAGGGCGGGCACGACCTTGCAAGAATGAAGCACACGATTAAGAAGAGAAACACCTCTAGCCGAAGGGTTACGCGTTAGTATAGAGGTCATATAGTAAAATTGGGCTTATCCATCGCTTCGGGCAGAAATCTAGACTCGAGGTTGCTATTTAGAAATTCCCAACGATACCGAACTTAGAACCCAGGACTTCAGCAGTTGTAATTGCAGGTAATTTAAAATACTTAGAGCAGTATGCAAAAAAATACATAGTCCATGCTTTTCAGTCCAAAGAAAAGTTGGTATCAGAAATCTTATAAACTATGTTTCTAATAAAAATTACAAGTAGAATATAGTTACATAATACGTTTCTTTATTAACCTGCACCTTTAACATGCAGGTTAATGAATCGACGTATGACCGCTGAGTTCATTCTGCCTGCTATCATTTTCAGGATGCTGTCACAGCTCCTACACACCACACACATGGTTTTCTTACGCATAATTGCATAGAAATCATCTATGTGCGCATCTGCAAACATGCCTGAAGAACTACAGTACCGCGGAAGCTGCACCAGAGTCCTGAAAATGTTACTATATTGGACTTGGAGTGCATTATAAGCCCGCTTTGTGAAACTGGCCCATAGACCACCCGTGTAGAAGCTTTGACAATACGGTTTAAATAACGTTAATCTAAACAAATAAAATTGACGTCGGTTAACTAAACAAGTAATTTAACAGTGAATGCTGTTTTAATAGCTAACAGATAAAATTACTAAATTAATATACAGACCTCCAAAATAAAAATAAACATAATTTTAAACAAGTTTAAAGTTTAATAATAAAATAATTACAATTGCAATAAGCGCGCCAGTCGACCTTAAATCGTGTACGGACACGGTCACGAATTGAATTGTGAGGAACATTTCGTTACCGTCCCGGTGGGTGTGGTCTTCATACCGTGCGTGTAGTGTCGAAGTTCGCTTGTATAGACGTGGAGCTGGTGGTAAACATGTTGGGTGAAGAACTGGTGAAGTTCCTGGCTGTGCTGGTGGCTGGGTCACTTGGAGCAGCAGCGATAGATATTACAGGTATGACGATAACATTGAACAATAAGATAATATAAAATTCCGCTTGTATTGCCCGAAGAGATAAAGTAGAAGCAGAGATGTGTTGATGAGGAGACCACTTATTCTTCCCAGTTAGGAAGTGGAGACGAGTAGACGTTTTGGGGTACTGTCTTTATGTAGCACGCAAAGTGCTGGTTCTTAGACTAATTTTAATAAATGACTTTTAATTGTGATTTTTGGTTTATTATACGAGTAGTACCCAGATTTGGCTTAGTTTAAGAGCCTATTGCTAGTTTGTAGCAATAGGCTCTAGTGCATAAATCAAAAATTCAGACTGATTGATAGGTACTGATAACTTCCTGGCCCTTTCCTGATGGTGCTACGCAATTTGATTTATATCAAACCGATAGGCAATTTAAACTGCAGGTATGTTCAAATGCAATGCAATTCGACTTTTTTACGGCACCGCGATCCACCATATAGTCCGTTGACAGTTTTTTCCAATGATAGCAACCTTATTACTACAGCAATAAAGATCATCACAGTGATCTTTATCTCAGTTGCTATAAGGTTGCTCTCAGAGATAAAATAAATACTTAGCTATAAAAAATTAGACTAAGCGAGATTAATACAAAATATACCAGTGAAAAATAGTGTTAAAAATTATGCCTTTCCTTAAGTTTACCGTACTTACTGCCACACTCAGAGACGTTTAACGTTTACTTAAGTCGTTCCTTAGTGAAGATTTAAAAAAGTACACTCTCAGAGACAGTTAACGGTTCCTTAACGTCCCTTAATGACAATTAAAGTTAAGCATAGCAAAACCCTTACTTAACTGTTTAACGATTGATTTTGACTTGTACGTTTGAGATTATATTCTTATTTTTAATAGAGAATTCGTTTTTATGGTGCGTATCTTTAGATGAAAGGTTTTCCTTGATAAATAAAATAAAATAAAAATTATTATAAATTAAATTAAATAAAAATAAAAATTATTATAAATAAAATAAAATATTATAAATAAAATAAAAAATATTGTAAATTAAATAAAAATTATTATAAATAAAATAAAAAATAAAAATAAAATATCTTAGGTCGAAATGTTTTTTCTTTATATGAAATTCTTAACCGACCCCAAGCAACATGGGTCAAGGGCAGAAAGATGAATTATATAGGTAATAAATGAAAATCCATAAATTAATCAAATTATAATACTATTATTTTAAACCACTAAAAGAAACAATAGATTTCTAATAATATATTATGATAAATATGTAATTAAAATTTACAACACGAAATTTTATTTTTTCCGTGTGAAACAATTTATAACGTTGACACTTTATAACATTGATAGTTAGCTATAAATGATACCAGAAAAACAAAACCTCGAAAAACCCGACTGCTTGAAAAGCAAACTAAAAAGACGTAAACAAGGAGAAAATCATGCTGTGCAGTCGGATGCGGAGGATACATATTCGCAAGCTGGCAGATCAAAACCAGTCGGATTTTTGGATTGATTGAATTAACTTTTTTTATTTACATCTTTTTAGTTATTGTTTTTTTCGATTTAGGTACATTTAAACATATAAGTGATATATCTTTTTTAAATCACCTGTTAAAACCCTTTATTTTGATACCCCACAAGACGGGATTGGAAGAAAAAAAAATTTGGTCCGCTACAATATGGCGCCGAACATCGGCCATTTACCTATTTTAAAATTTTTATGTAGGCAGTGACAATCGCAGGGTTAAGACGAATCGATTGACGTAAGATCGATCAAAATCGACCAACGCGTTTGGTCTCTAGAACGCCACATAGGAACAAACATACAAATATGCATAGACTGATAAACACATTACCCTCCTTCGGCAGTCGGGTAAAACGGGTCCGGTTGCTTTATTTATATGAAAACAACTGTATTGCTTTGTCTTTTATTAAAAACGATCAGTAAAAGAACTTATTTTCATTTATATTACTTATTTACATGCTTTCAATGTGTATACATAACCCTACGGATACTTAAAATTGTCATTAACTAATGAACCCTTAAATTATGTCTCTGGGATGTATCGTTAATTAACGGATTTAATGATACTTAGTTAAGTACACATTAGGGCTAATTTAATGAATCTTTCTGAGTGTGGCAGTTAGACTCTTATGTACTTCCACGAATTTGATTCTTATTAGCGAAACTATCTGCTGGTGTAATAATAAAGCGTGTGTTTGTTTTTAAATCAACGAGTTCGATTCCTGATCTTTGATGCAAAAATTCATTGAAGCAGTTTTTTTTTTTTTCAAAATTTAACTCTTTGTAAGTTTTTTGATAGGTATTGTTTATAATTTCGGATTTGGGCATCCAGGCCCACTTAAAAAACTAAGTCTGATGTAGTAGTTGCGTGTCTAAGAAATAATATCCACACGGGTCGCCTTCAAGGTTCTTGCCGAGGTCGGTAGGTGGACAGGTGACCTTCCATAGCACTTAGAGACTCTTCCGTGTTTCTTAATTTTTTGATTAAATATCAAAAAATTAAGAAAACATTTAAAGTTACAACCCTATTGCTTCAATGGTATGGGCAGCGTAGGTACGTCATCAACTAAGCTTAGTTTCAATACTTTTTGTATATTTATACTGTGTCGAGGCGATCTGCGTTCGGTATCGAGCAGATCATGCAACTGCATCAGTAAACACTTAGTAATTTGCCTAATATTTTCTTAGTAAGTAAGTGTAGGCGATATCCGACCGAGATCGCCTATACACGTTATTTGACAAGCTAGGAAACTCAACTTACTTTAGCACCCTGGACCTTGCTAGTGGATATCACCAGATTGAAATAGACAAAAAAGACAGACCCAAGACCGCGTTTACGACTCCATCAGGTCACTTTGAGTTTGCCCGCATGCCGTTTGGGCTTAAAACTGCACCTGCAACTTTTCGACGGGCAATGGATAACGTGCTGAGAGGTTTGCAAGGTATCTATTGCCTCGTATATTTGGATGACATAATATTAGTTTACATGAACACATTGAGAAATTAAGAAAAATATTTAACCGCCTCCGACAAAACAACCTCAAAGTGACACTTGATAAATGTGAGTTTCTAAGAAAGGAGGTTCTTTACTTGGGACACAAGATTACTAAAAATGGCCTAAAACCTAACGATGACAAAATCAGAGCAGTACTTAACTTCCCACTTCCCCGCACGTCCACCGAAATTAAAAGTTTCCTTGGCCTGGTTGGCTATTATCGAAAATTTATTAAAGATTTTTCTAAAGTCACACAACCCCTTACAACGTGCCTAAAAAAGAGAAACAATATAGAAATTACTCAATCATACATCGACGCTTTCCAAAGATGTAAAGACTACTAGTCAACGCTCCTGTACTACAATTCCCTGATTTTTCAAAGCCATTTATTTTAACTACAAACGCGTCAAATTACGCCGTGGGTGCCGTCCTTTCACAAGGAATTATTGGAAATGAAAAACCCATTGCATACGTCAGCCGGACATTAAATGACGCGGAAACACGTTATAGTACTATAGAGAAAGAATTGCTAGCCATAGTGTGGGCAACAAAACACTTCCGTCCATACTTGTATGGACGCAAATTCACAGTATATACAGATCACCGACCGTTAGCGTGGCTTAATTCAATCAAAGAACCAAATAGTAAGCTAACTAGGTGGAAACTAAGGTTAGCTGAATTCGATTTCGATATAGTGTACAAGAAAGGTAGCCAAAATAGCAACGCAGATTTTATCTCGTATAAAATTGAATGTACTTACCAATGAAGATAATAACACATCCTTACACGGTAATGTAGGTAATACTGAAAGACCTGACAGCCCAATAGCAATATCAGACTCTTCAGAAACATTGACCGCCCCGTCACCTTCAGCTTATCCAGTCCGATCATCTTCATCTAGCACCCTCACAGCAGGTTCATTACTTGAAACAATACACTCAGCACAAGATATCGATACAGACGACATCCCCATCCTAGATGAAGCTGTAGACACAAAGCCCCATCAAGTTCTTGTTTTTACCTGGAACAAAAATCAATTATCAGTAAAAGATGTATCACGTGATAAACAAAAAAAATTTGAGATACTGTACTACTGTACTTTTTGAGTACTACTGAGAAATTTTTGATACCAGTAGATAATCCCGGCCTAGTAAAACAATTTATTCTAGAATATATAAAACCTAAAATAAAATATTTCTTTTATTTTGAGAATCAAATACACTGTAATCAGTTTACAGACGCTGTTATTAAACTATTTAAAAAGGATACTGTTAAAATTTACGAATTTACGAAAAGAATTATATACGTGGAGGACGAAGACAAACAACGTGCCGTCGTGCTTTCTTACCATCAGGGTAAAACCAGCCATCGCGGCATTAAAGAAACTGTGATGAAAATAAAGCGCAACTAATTCTGGAATAATATGGACGTAACCGCTGCTAGCGTAATCAATTCATGTGAAACAATTCATGTGAATTCAATGTGCAAGTACTTTTTGACGGTAATAGACGCTTTTAGTAAATTAGGACAGGCTTTCATGCTCTCAAACCGACCCACACCTGAAGTAGTCCGTGCATTAATTAAATTTTTCTCGTTCTTTGGCGTACCAAACCGAATAAGTGCCGATCCCGGAACCGAATTTAACAACACCTTGCTTAAAGAAACCCTACAATTTTACAAAATCGATCTGCACGTAGGTACGGCACATAACCCCAATTCTATGGGTTTAATAGAGCGTTTTCACTCAACCATCTTAGAAATATATCGTATCGCAAAATATGAGCGTCGAATTACTGATGCTGCCGACGTAATGACGTACGCTGTTATGTCCTACAACCAAACTATACATTCGACAAAAGGTCTTACACCCTTCGAAGTTGTCTTTGGACACACTGATTCGAATAGCACCTTTGCGTTTAATTTTAATAAACAATACACGCAACAATTAGTCAACGATCATATGAAGCGAACTAAATATCTCTACCAATACTTAACGGATAAAACAATAGGAAACAAGAAAAGGGTTATAGAAAAACGCGGTGGTGAAACATCATTCGATATACAATAAGGAGACAATGTATTCATAAAAGGAGTAAACATTAGACGAAGTAAAGACAAAACGCGTTTTCAAAAAGCACAAATGTCTGGTGAAATTTTTAGGAACATTTGTCCTGTTAGAATAAATAATCGTGACACAAAAGTAACACTTAAGGACATTAAACGACCTCCACAGGTCCCTCCTCGTGCTCTTGGCCCTGACCATCGGGATGCACACTCTTCAACTTCAAAGGATAAGTAAGAAACCTGGCGTATTGATTTTGAAGCAAGGTGTAGCTAGCTAAGTTATAATAAGTGGACTATTATTAAGGTTTTAGATTTAAGTTTGATTCATGAGGACTTAGAATTTAATATTAAAAGGTATGCAAACTTTAATGAATACATACAGAAACTTTTAGGCAATGAAACCTGAACCAGAATTATCAGCTGCTTGATGTAAAACTCCAAACGGATTACGTCATAAATAGTATCATTGAAAAATTTAAGCGGTTAGCCCCATCGATGAGGATTAAACGTGGAATTCTAAATCCTCTAGGATCTATTATTAAGATTATTACCGGTAACCTAGACAATGACGACGCTAGATAAAATGATTGATAACATAAAAACACGTCACGATGCATTAGCAAACAAGGTGACGCTAATAACTGAAATTTCTAAAGCTCTAGTTAAAATAACGAATTCTACTAAAAATAACTTTATTCAAATAGAAGAAGAAATATGGGAAATGACAAAATTAATTTAATTTACAAAGATAAAAGTATATACAGTGTATTAAATACTTAAATAACTAAAACTAAAAACCTATACACTTTAACCAAAAACTACTCACTAACTAACACAAAAAATATACTTAACTAAAATATGGCGTCGAAAAACTCCTCCACATCGTTCCCCACTGGTAATGTACCCAAAAGGCTGGCAGCATTGCCACGTTGTATGGCAATGCTTATTCTCTGACCAAGGTAAAAGCCAGCCCTTGGGTCACGCGAAGTGTCAACTAGGCGTTTGGACAGATCTTTAAACAAAGCGTGAGCACTCGGACCCCACGGACCAAGAGTTTCAACCCCAAACGGCTCGAAAATATAACTACCGATTAGGTTATTATATTTCCGCCGCTTGAGGTTCTCTGCAGCCGCAGCGGCAGCGCCAGCACAGCACGATGAACTCGGAAGATGGGATGGCGCAAGAGTATCAACACAAGTAGCGTCCCATACTAAAGGCCTACCCATCTTCCATGGAAACAAAGACATCCCGTCCGGTCTTTTGCCATCGTCGCGTGCCAGGCCATGGGGTTCTAAAACGGCCGGAACGCCGACGGTGACGAGAGCACGTCGGATGATGTCGTTTAAGTTTCCGTGCCGAGCGAAGCGACCCGCACTTCGGCTGCATGAAAGTCCGTGGTGACCGAGGCTGTTGACAACTTCGCCGCAGTGGCAACGATGTGGAGAACAGAAAATTAATTAATCAAACTAACATCAACATTACGATACATAATTATGTAAATATCTTTAATCCTTTTTTAAACAATTTCCAACTATTATGCAGTCGACTGAATGAAATTGAAACTTCCGTTACATTCAGTAGATTAAAAATATTACACCAGTCTCTGATAAAGTCTGATGACTTATTCAAATCATTAAAATTCATAGAACGAACTAATAAACTTGTATACCCAGTAAGTTATGATAACCTAGTTAAGCTGGAACAGTGTATTGAAATAAAAGCTTATTCGAAAGGAAGTCAAATAACGTTCATAGAAATGCCGATTATTAAAGATGAAAAATATACATACTACAGGGCAATCCCAATACCTATTACCAATAACTTTAACCAGACCACAATCATTATTCCCAAATACCCCTACCTCTTAGTAAAAGGTTCCGAAGTAGTCTCGCTCTCCCAGCCTTGCAACGAACTCCAAGAGGCGAAGTACCTGTGCTACGAGGACGAGTCCCAGGTGCCTATGGAAGATACCTGTATAACCGCATTAATAAGATTCTCTCATAACACGAGCTCCTGTAATCCTGTACCAGTTGAAATTCCCACTCTCAAGATAGAATCTGTGGGGAAAAGGCGTTGGATTATCTATAGTAAAGCCGAAAGCTACTATCAGAGATCTGATAGCGAGATAACGAAAGAACAAATAAAAGGTACTTACTCTCATACTTTGGATGATCACTGCGATGTCAAGATTGGTAAAGTTACCCTGAAATCTAATCATACTGACACAAGTAATATTGGCTCTTCGAAATTACCAATTGTCAATCTCCCTGATGTAACAGTCGTCGAGCCATACCTGCATTGGAAGCCCATCAACTTGGACACTAGCGACTTAAGAAATCTACAACATCTAAACAACCTATTGGAAGTTAGTAAAAGTGAAGGGAAAGACGACAGTGAAAGGTTCATTAAAGTGAAAAGTGTTAGCGTCGGCACTCTAGTGCTATATATAATTATAGTCTTAAGCATTTGTGTATTCATAGTTCATAAGTATGGAAGAATCATAAAAGATTGTTTCTGCCGAAATAATCGGAGTAATGATAATCATCCCTCCGACGATTTCGAACTTGTGGGGGGAGATGTTATACAGGCTGTATCGAACCCCAACATTATAACCTCGTGCTAGTTTGTACACACCCTGTGCGGCCATACTGATCCAGCATTCGCGCTAAAGCCGCGGGATGTTATGACTAGCAGCTGGCGACAGGCCGCCGCGTCGCCGTAGAGATAAGGAACTTAGAATTAGCAACACTGTGTGTTGGACTTAGTTTTATGTCATTTTAGTCTGAATTAAATCGTCTTCGCGGCAAGACTCATTTTGTTTCTTTTAAAAAACCCTCTGCAGTGCCTCCGGTAGTTAACTATCTTATATTGTCTGTTTACATAAAAACATAAACTCACGCCTTTTTCCCATGGGGGTAGGCAGAAACTATAGAACGCCACCTGTTACGATCCTTACATATCATGTCTATTGTCTCTTTGTTTAAGTTAATGTTGTGTAACTCGTTGGTGATCCTTAAATAAGTAAATGATTTAACCACAATGAGCAAGCGTGGTGATTAATGCTCGTGCCTTCTCTGTATGAGAAGAGGCCTTTTCCCTGCAGCGGGTCGAAGATAGTCACAGCCGCTGGCTGAAGGAAATGAATAAAACTCGAAATATTATATTTCACACAGGTTTATTATATAAGCTTCCACCATACAGCTTGCTGGAAGTCAGTTTGCTGAAATAATTTACCCTAACCTAACTTGGGCTGTTTTTCTTAATACAGTCAATAATTTTTTCAGCCTCAACATTGGTTAACGATTTTAATTTGCTTTCTAACATTGTAAGATCTCTTTCATGAAACCATGCATATAAGTCTGTAGTAAAATGAAGGTTTATAGGTAAACAATTTGCAGCGTTTGGTACGTCAAAAATCTGTTTTAGGATCTGTTCTATTTGACCGGGTGTCGCGGAGGCGGAAGTCTCAGGAACAGTTTGAGAGCGCACGCCAGGAGGCACAACCACTAGCGCGTACATCACCACCTGCAAACAATACCGTCTCAGTTCATTATCATCATCATCAGCCCACAGCAGTCCACTGCTGGACACTGGCCTCCGTCCAGCGTCACATATGGACCGGTTCTGTGCGTATCGTATCCAGCGGATGGCCGCAGCCATAACACACGGTTCTGCAATATTACATGAGAAGGCTTAGAGCGTCATCTATACAAATTAATGAAAAAATTGTGGTTTTTTACTAAATACATACATGAAAATTGGTATATACGGTACTTTTAATAAACTGCTTTTTAATGTTTGTGGTGGTGTTTGTTCCGGGTAATCTCCGAAACGACTGGGCTGATTCTGACGGGACTTTTACTGGCAAATAGCTGATGTTATAAGGAGTTACTACTGACTACTTTTATTTAAGAAAATAACAGGGTTCCGCGTGCAAACAATTAAACCTATGTTTTTATTTAGTTACAAGTTCGACGCGGATGAAGTCACGGGCAACAGCTAGTTTCACGTAAGACTGTTTAAATAATAATAATAAATATAAATAAATTGTTTATTTGTACATTTACATTAAAATGATTCAATACACAGATTTTAAAATAATAAATGTTGTTGTATAAACAAAGGCGAACTGCTGCCTCCTAAACTAGACCAGGGGCCTGTGTTTTAGGAGCCAATGTTCCTCCAGAAATAATCATACAACTTATACAATCATGCAACTACCTACACAAAACATTATAAACGATTAACAATACAATTAGTAATACATTGAATATTAATTAGAACAATAAATTGAATAATATATTGAAATGAAATATAATACTACATTGAACATTTAATTGAATAGTACATAGAAAATTAAATGAATAATACATTAATATTTTATTTTAATTTTTAATTTGTTTACGGATAATCCATTCATATACACAAATTTATTCACTTCGATTCTAAGTTATGATAGCAATAAGATTCTCAGTCTCATCATACGATAACTTCTGCAACCACAAGGTAAGAAGGACTTTGACTTTATGCTTACTCAGGGGATGTAAAAAGTACACTGTGATCAAGATTTTCTGAACGCTCTATATGACAACACGAAATATATTGCTTAAATTGAGTGAAAAAAATAAGTGTTAAGTTAAATTTTTCGGACGGGTCTGACTACATGTACAAACTGACGTATTAGTGAAACAGACCTGTTAGAGATAGCGACTAGATAGCTAGTGTGTTGAGTTGTCATCACAACCGTAAAAACACATCGGGAGTAGGTACAACTGTCAAATTGTGTTATTATTAATTAGGGTTCCGTACCCAAAGGGTAAAAACGGGACCCTATTACTAAGACTTCGCGATCCGTCTGTCTGTCTGTCTGTCTGTCTGTCTGTCCGTCTGTCTCCAGGCTGTATCTCATGAACCGTGATAGCTAGACAGTTGAAATTTTCACAGATGATGTATTTCTGTTGCCGCTATAACAACAAATACTAAAAACAGTATAAAATAAATATTAAAGGGGGGCTCCCATACAACAAACGTGTGCAATAAACGGCAAAAATATTGCCGTTTATTGCTCGATATTAATAACGGCAACAGGTAGATGCTTGAAATATTCACAGAATGTTAAGTTGTATATTTACTTCAAAAAATAATAATTAATAAATTAAAATAAAATAAATTAAGGGGGGCTCCCATACAACAAACGTTATTTTTATGCAGTGTTTTGCGATAATGGTACGGAACCCTTCGTGTGCGAGTCCGACTCGCACTTGGCCGGTTTTTTTTAGATCGGGCTCCGAACGAATCATCAGTCCCTAGAATCTAGGTCCGGGACGAATGGCGAGCACTAATGTATCCACCAATGTTGGCAGTTGGAACCGATCGAAGAAATGATGGTATTCGTACGGTTGGCGCAGTGGTTGAGCGATTGGCTGTTACGCTGCGTGTCGCGGGTTGATTCCTACACGGAACAAATTTCAGCTAGTTGTTCCTGGTCCAGCTGTTTGTGTGTGTGAGTTTAAATATTTGTAAACGTACCCGCAATTCAGGCAAAATTCCTAGCGTAGGACAACATTTTTGTATTAGCTTGCGACCGGTAGACCAAAGTGAGGCAGTCCGAAAAGTTACTAGTGCTTTACGAATAAGATTATTTTTATTATTTTTTATTTGTCCTGTATGTTTTTTGTGGTGTACAATAAAGTATATAATAATAATAAATTGTTAGGAGTGTCCTCTATCTGGAGCCCTGACCACCCGTAGCCTGGACCCTGTTTCCGATACCGGTGGGGTGGGCCTCTATTTTCTATATCTTTTATGTGTTATAAAAAAATATTAAACAAGAAATAAGTTGCCTACAGGACATACTAATAATTATTATTCAAATATGTTACTGAAAAACAGGCAGGTAAGTTAGTCGAGTCTTCACCTATATTTCAATTTTTTTAACGCCTTTCCCCCTTCCCTTTTTATGCGCGCTTGAATATACTTTGTATATAGGTACGTTTTCCTTCACCGTTCGCGAGGAAACCGGCATGTCCTACAACCAAAAGGTAGAAGAAATGTGACATCGACCAACCTGCACTGGTCCCCCGTGGTGGATTACGGCCCACTCCCTCTCACAGAGAGGAGGCCTGTGTCCCAGCAGTGAGACCATTAAAAGGCTGATGAACTTCCGCTGTTATTTGCCACGTCCAGGTCCTGGATGGTGCAGGTGGCTGGGCACGAAGGACAGACAAGGATGTGGGGCATATCCTGCGACGGGGCACCAAACTGGTACTGTGTTTGAGATAGGTCTATGAGACACCATTTCGTCAGATTTTTTCTGCAGCGACCTACCTGTATCCGCAATCGGTTTAGGAATTTCTAGATTGGGCATGGCAGTTCGTGTCCAGGGATTAGATGCTCTGCCGGAGTGATAGAGTATGGAGGGGCAGCTCACAAAGCTTTTGCGGCTTTTTAGGCGTGCAGGTTGGAATTGATGTTCATATAAGGGGTGGCGACTGTCCCGTTCCTGTTAACCCTTCTCGACGTGGCTGGCCAATTCGCGGCGAACATCTGGTTGAGCTATACCCACCAGTGGATACAACATCACAAGCGGTGTAGGCATCAAACAGCCAGTTATGATGCGGCAGGTATCATTTAGCGCCATTTGCCAGGGCATTGGCGGTCCGGACGAACATGTTGGCCCGTAAGTTCGCTAGATGTACAACAGCAGTCAAACACACGTTTTTTAAAGCATACTGCACATCTCTGTACTCGAGCGCCCTATGGGTCAGCTGTACCAAACGTGCCGTCAATGCGCTGCGCGTCCAATATAATAACGCCTTCAGGGCGCTGATGCGGCTGCCACGTTACTGCAGTGCGTCAGAGATGTTCGCAGAAGCCCGAGTCGACAGCTTCTCAGCTGTCGTACGGAAGAAAAGTGCGTCTCTGCTCGCCAGATTGCGTGGCAGTGGCAACAGCCTCCTGAAGGTGATAGCTGACAGGCCTGATGAGAGTCCTATAATGGGACATCTCATCAAAACAACACTGTCTGTCGTAGTGTATAAGTACTAACATAGATCATAAGCCATATTGTTACTAACATCCTAGTATATAAGTACTAACGTAGGTCATAAGATAAATTGTCACTAAAATCTTAGTATGTTATATTGTTACTAACACACTTTAATTATTTTATTTTGTCAGTGTGGACCTTGTGTTGTCTGAAATAAATAAATTATTATTATTATTATTATTTCGACTTCTCTAGCGTGGGCGGATCGATACCACACTAGACACGCGAACTCTCCGGCAGTAAAAGACAGACACAGGCCAGAAGTTCGGAGAACCTGTGGAGATGCTCCCCAGCCCGTGGATGTTAGGCGACGTAAGACGTTATTTCTAGTCCCAACTTTTAGATTAGTTTTTAAGCAGTGGAATTTATATGTCAAGTACCTATCCAAGGTGATGCTCAGGTAGCGGGGTTGAGGGCAGAGCTCTATGGCAATGTCTTGCCACGAGATTTTGAGAGACCTGTTGTATTGACGGTTGCTTAGATGGAAAACACAGGATTGGGTTTTGGATGGGTTTGGCCTTAAGGCATTTTCATCATAAAACTGTCTAAGTGCTTCCAGAGCTTCCGTCAGACTTTCTTCGGCTTCTTCAAAACTATGTTTCTGGGCGGCTAGAGCAAGGCCGTCTGCATATATAAACCGTTGCGTTAGTGGGGAGCTAGGCTGGTCGTTTGTGTAAATATTGAATAGCACCGGAGCCAGCACGCTGCCTTGTGGGAGCCCGTTTTTTTGACACCGCCACCTGCTCTTGCTGTTATTAAGATGGACTTGGAAGCGAATGTTATTCAGCATGACGCTAAGAACCTGGACGAAGCCTGTGTCTTTTGTTATTGCCCTGACTTTCAATAGGAGCCGCTTGATATTAACTGTCTCATAGGCTGCTGAAAGGTCAACGAATACAACACCTGTGACTTTTTGGTTCTGCATCGGCATCTGCTTGGTGCATGACTTTCCTGGTCTGAAGCCAGCTTGCTCAGGTATAAGGTGTGGTTCAATAACAGGTGTAAGGCGATTTAGTAGGAGCCTTTCAAAGAGTTTGAACGTGTGGCATAGGAGGGAAATGGGTCGGTATATTTTAGGGTCTTTTGGGCATTTTCCTGGTTTTAGTAGAGCTATCACTTTAGCACGTCTCCACAATTTAGGAATCTTATAATATACGAGGCACGAGTTAAACAGTGATAGTATCCAGGATACAGCTACTGGTCCGAGGTGTTTTAATTGATCGACAGTAATGTTTACACCAGCAGCTTTACCATTTTTTAAGTTTTTAGTCCCATTTATTATGTCTGACAGCGTAAATGGCTGTGTTAAATTGGTGGTGTCATTAACCACAGTCAGCTTTTTTGATTTGTGTATCCGATGTGAGGGTTTTCCATTAAGGAGTAGTTGGTGGGCTACTTGATTGGCGGTCACATGGCCTAGGTTCGAAGCCTGAGGGGTGCTACCAGTTAGTTTAAGGATCGTATTTCAGGCCTTTTTACTGTTATGAGTCATATCTATTTCAGTAACTAACTTCATCCATTTTTCCCTGCGGCTGTTACCCACTTCTCGCAAAAGTTCTTCGCCAAGTTCCAAGGTTTATTCGGAAAACGGGTCTGTGCTGTATGAGCCTATGTACTCAGCGAGTAGTGAGGCGGAATCCCTGCCCAGGCTCGGAATGTAGGCTATCGTGGAA
The DNA here is from genome assembly GCA_945859665.1 of Anorthoa munda. Classification (NCBI taxonomy): domain Eukaryota; kingdom Metazoa; phylum Arthropoda; class Insecta; order Lepidoptera; family Noctuidae; genus Anorthoa; species Anorthoa munda. The sequence continues at coordinate 23,451,421 of OX243904.1, read as the reverse complement.
TGTATTGGCGGGATACGGCCCACACAATATCAACAAACTTCTCGTAATTATTCGGAACGGGATCTAGTTTGTGTAGCCCGGAGTCAATACCATTGGAAATCTTCTGCCAGTTGGCCTTGGAGAAGTTGAAGCGTGGCCTGAAAGGCACAATTTGGGGTTTTACAGCTGATTCAACGCAGCACCCAATTGGCCAGTATTGGGTTCTTGGTATGGGCTCGTGCACTATTTTTCTACAGATAGGACTAACGTTACCACTGACAAAGATTAAATCAGGGTTGTAGCCGCGGCGCCATCGGCCACTGTTAAAGGAAGCTGGGAGTTTAGCGTTGTGAATCAAGGTGAGGTTTTCTGCCTCTGGCAATTTTTCAACTGCATCGCCATCCGAATTATTAGTGGCATAGCCCCATGCGGTACTGTAGCTGTTGAAGTCGCCTAATATGATTTTAATAGGCCTGTCGTGGAAGTTGCTTGTGTATTTAAAATGGACCGGTTGATTTGGAGGTTCGTATTTAGAGGTAATGTGCAGCTGCCTGTATATATGGTAATAATTTCAATGGAGTCGACAGCCGAGGAGGCCGTGGACTGCACATCAATATTTGGTCGAACGAAAACAGCGCTCCCGTAGTTTGCATGTGGGATTTCTGCTGTAAAGATCATACTAAGTATCTGAGGTCTAGGTAGTTCACCATCACGATGTTTTTCTTGGACACATAGTATATCGCATCGTAGGTCCTGGCACAGATTTGCAAGAAGCTGAACCTTGTTGCTTGAAAAGCCCTCTATATTAATAGAAATCACGTTTAAAGCTGGCTCAATAGGGTGGGGTTGCCGTTGAGTTTGGCACTGTTAAGTGCCTTTGTGGTTGGTTTTGAGTTTGAATTATCGTGGTGAAAGGACTAGTCAACTAGACCCTGCGTTACTGGGTGCTAGCTGTCCAGGTTGCACCGGGCGTTTAGGATCGCAAGAGGATATGTTTCCGTCCATGCACCCCGAGGGCCAAGGCTGATGTTGATAGGTACGTTATTTATTAGTCTTATTTTTAGTTGAATTCTGTTGTAAATAATAAATATGACAGAGCATTTTAAAAATAATATAATGCTTACCAATATAACGAATGAGAGCGTACACTTCATGTTGGTTGCTGTTGTTCTTGCGCCTGCAGAGAGTGCAATGTGGCAGAGCTAGGACTACTGGGCTTAAATACCCGTCCACCAGACAGACAGACAATAGCAGCCGTTGCACCAGGTCATTAATTATTCCAATATCTATTGTAGTACGAAAAAACATCAATATTATTTGATACACATTACCATATTTATTTACATTAGTAAAGAAAGAAAGAAAATACAAGTATTTATTACAGCACTTGTATAAACAAAACTGTAAAGTTTCATCAAGCGCGAGCTGTATCACTCGGGTTCCGTCGTGTTTCTCGTGTGTAAAGCTAAAACAAGTGGCATCCTTTCAACGAAAGCGTCGTGATAGGGATTAGAAAAACGTCAAAAGATATGGAAAAACAACCGCTATCGAAATGTCACGTGATCAATTCCTTAGATTTTGGCATTTCTAACAACGTCATCACGTGCAATCACTTTGTCTAGAGTCTCTGGTTTTCGGCGAATTTTCCAACCCACACTTCATATCCAGTTCAAAACTATAGGTACTCATACCGAAAAAGCGATTTTTGATAGAATGTTGGCTAAGTGGCTCCATTATCGCTTTTGTTATAAAATTTTGTCTAGCGCGAACGTATTTTTTTATGTCCACTGCCTTAAAATCTTCAATCAAATTAGTTTTCATGTAAATTTCGAACATGTCATTTTCACGGTTGATTCTGTTTTGCATAACTAGGTCTAATTATCAATTCACATGAAATGAGCCCATAGACGATGATGCTATCTTGTCTAGTTGAGGAGAAGCTATGGCCACCTTCCGGCTTCATCATGAGACTAACTCCATAGTGCCTTATTATTTTAATATTTGAATATTACATAAGCTCAGCACGTTCCTTTCCAAACACAATCTGTTAAATCCTTTCCAATCTGGTTTTCGACGTGGACACAGCACTACCTCAGCACTTGTACACCTCACGGACGATATCAGCCCGGCGAGCACGGCCTACTGTGACATGGCCTAAGTCACACTTTTTATCACAGTTTGGGCGATAAAGCCATTTTGTCTTAAATGCTAGCAAGGCGGCGTGAGATATTTTCTTGACTTGTGGCATAACTTCTTGACATTGATTTGTTTTCTTTTTCGGTAATTTGCCAATTTTATGGCAATTTCAGTTTAACCTTGGCCATAAAAACCATTTAGGTTCAGAGAAGCATAGTCCTACGACGCACTATTTCCGAATTATGGGCCTCCGAATTTTATTTTATTTTACATAAAACGCTCTTTATCTCGAAAACGGTATGTCCTAGGCAAAAAATAACCAAAATTTAGCCCCCATCTGCTACCGCCATGCTATCAGCATCCCAACATGAATTTACGAAAATTTTTTTTTTTTTTTTACTTTGCTTGGTTTTCGACTTGAACTACAAATTCTTAACAGAAAATATTTTGGCTCATGAAACGTTATGATAAAATATGTCATGTCTTACAATTTGTCTTAAATGCTAGCACGGGACAACCATGTGACATAGTTTCAAGACGCGATATGCCTTTCTTGTAGCTGACTTCATAGTGCGACATAATCTGAATAGACGACCAAATAAAATAATACTTATAAAAGTGTGCCGTTCATACAGATAAAATACTTTTTAGGGTTCCGTACCCAAAGGGTAAAAACGGGACCCTATTACTAAGACTTCACGATCCGTCTGTCTGTCTGTCTGTCTGTCTGTCTGTCTGTCTGTCTGTCTGTCCGTCTGTCTCCAGGCTGTATCTCATGAACCGTGATAGCTAGACAGTTGAAATTTTCACAGATGATGTATTTCTGTTGCCGCTATAACAACAAATATTAAAAACAGTATAAAGTAAATATTAAAGGGGGGCTCCCATACAACAAACGTGATATTTTTGCCGTTTTTTGCTCGATATTAATAACGGCAACAGGTAGACGCTTGAAATATTCACAGAATGTTCAGTTGTATATTTACTTCAAAAAATAATAATTAATAAATTAAAATAAAATAAATTAAGGGGGGCTCCCATACAACAAACGTGATTTTTAAGCAGTGTTTTGCGATAATGGTACGGAACCCTTCGTGTGCGAGTCCGACTCGCACTTGGCCGGTTTTTAATTTTGTTGGGAACAAATTAATATTTGACCCACGACCATAGACTTATGCACACTTTATTTTTCTTTGTTTGTTTGATAACATATTAAGTGTTTGTTAGAAAGATATAATTATTTTGAAAATTTTAATAATTACTTAAAATATATAATAGCTTGGACCCAGTTTAAGATATAATTTAAAATGTAGAAAGTAAGAAGAATAAAAGTAATAATCAAAATAAAAATAATAATTAAAAATAGGAATAACAATAAAATATAACAATTATAAAAAAGTAATAAAATAGAATTAATTAATAATCCTGTAACATTTCAATTAATTAATAAGCATTGATCACCACACACACAAAATAAATTTATTGCCATTTGTTGCAGTAAATGGCAATAAAATAATAATATGTATAATATGTTGGCTGCCGTACATGCATTTTCGACCTACCTAAATTCTGGCAAAGGAGAGGTCATCCTGAAGGTTGATATTAAAAACGCTTTTAATTCGGTTAATAGGGACACCTTGCTGGCAGAAACTAAAAAAGAAATACCTCAAATTTTTAGTTTTCTTTGGCAATGTTATAGGCATCCATCTAAATTACTTTATCGGGACAATCTTCTGGAATCCGCTGTAGGCTGTCAACAAGGTGACCCTCTCGGGCCAGTGATCTTCAGTCTGGCTATTCACCCAATTATTCGACAGCTAAATTCCAAATTTAACGTTTGGTATCTCGATGATGGAACCCTGGGAGGCGATGTAGACACAGTTTTAGATGACCTGCAATTTTTAAAACACCAACTACATTCTATAGGACTGGATCTAATTTTTTCTAAATGTGAGTTATTTTTATCTGACAGTACCGACAGACAAGTGACACTTTCAAAATTCAATAAAATAGCCCCCGAAATCCAAATTATTGAAAAAAGCTCTCTTCGTCTCCTTGGATCCCCAGTCTTCGATGATTCCTTTCCCGATTTTATTGAGGAAAAAATTCAAAATTTCAACAATATTTCGGAAAGATTGCTCCAAATTAACATGCATTCGGCTATCACCATAATCCGCTTTTGTTGTTTTGGCCCCAAATTAACATATTTCCTTCGTGCTTCCCATCTTTGGATGCACCCTCATCTTTTAGAAAAAATGGACCAAATTATCCGTCATACACTTACTTTAATTTTAAATGTGGCCATGGACGACCGAGCTTGGGCTCAAGCTACTCTTCCCATCCGTATGGGGGGCCTCGGCGTCCGCAAAATTTCTAGTATTAGTTTACCGGCATTTATATCCTCGGTCCACGGTACTGAGAAATTAATCAGGAATATCCTAGCACCCATACTGATTAATTTTGATGTGCCGTGCTTCACCGAGGCTATTGATGCTTGGAGACTCGCTTGCCCAAATTGCAATATCCCCGACTACCCATCATCCCAGAGACGGTGGGATGAGCCGCTATGCAGAGCAGTTCAGGAGCACCAAATTGCCACTTCTGCCACTCCTGCCGAGCGCGCTCGCCTGCTGGCTGTGGGTGAGTGGGAGTCGGGCCTCTGGCTTCACGCACTACCGTCGTCGAACATAGGCACCTTGTTTGACGACACTACTTTCCGCCTCGCTGCTTCTCTACGTCTTGGCGCTCCCTGCTGTACTCCTCATCGTTGTCACTGTGGCGAAGTTGTCAACAGCCTCGGTCACCACGGTCTATCATGCAGCCGAAGTGCGGGTCGCATAGCGCGTCACGGAAACTTAAACGACATCATCCGACGTGCTCTCGTCACCGTCGGCGTTCCGGCCGTATTGGAACCCCATGGCCTAGCACGTGACGATGGCAAAAGACCGGACGGGATGTCTTTGTTTCCATGGAAGTTGGGTAGGCCTTTAGTGTGGGACGCTACTTGTGTCGATACTCTTGCGCCATCCCATCTTCCTAGCTCGTCGTGCTGTGCTGGCGCTGCCGCTGCGGCTGCAGAGAACCTCAAGCGGCGGAAATATAATAACCTCATCGGAAGTTATATTTTCGAGCCGTTTGGGGTTGAAACTCTTGGTCCGTGGGGTCCGAGTGCTCACGCTTTGTTTAAAGATCTTTCCAAACGCTTAGTTGACACTTCGCGTGACCCAAGGGCTGGCTTTTACCTCGGTCAGAGAATAAGCATTGCCATACAACGTGGCTATGCTGCCAGTCTTTTGGGCACATTACCAGTGGACAACGATGTGGAGGAGTTTTTCGACGCCATATTTTAGATTAGGTAAGTGAGTAGTTTTTGGTTTAAGTGTTTATGTTTGTAGTCTTAGTTAATTAAGTATTTTATACATTGTATATACTTGTATCTTTGCAGTAATTAGAAGGAAAATATTTTATTTTTCGACTATAAAATTTTATCACCACCTCCGAACGAAAGTGATACATTTTTTTTAATCATCTGTCAAAATGTGAAATTTGTGACAAAATGGGTGGTATTAGTAACTAAGACCCGATGAGTCCCAAATAAACGTCAGGAAATTTTCTCACGCCGCCGGTACTAATAATTAAGATAAAATGGCTTTATCGTCCAAACTGCTATGAAATGTGTGACTCAAGCCATGTCACAGTAGGCCGTGCTTGCCGGGAAGCAACAAGAAAGGCATGTCGTGCCTTTAAAATAAGTCACATGTTTGACCCAGCTAGCATCTAAGACATGACATAATTGTAAGACATGACATAATTTATCATGTCTTGTCACAAATCTCTTGGGTACGCCCATGCTCGCTCCGCAGGTCAAACATAGAGATAGGGAAGTTTACGATACTTGCTCTGCTTGACTTTAGCAATGCCTTCAATACTGTTGACTTTGACATTCTGCTTGGGGTCCTATGCTCTTCTAACATATCTCCGCCGGTAATTGACTGGTTTTATAGTTACCTGTTTAGCCACCTGCAGATTTGCATTGATGAGTTTTTATCTTTATGGTGTCACACCTCTGCCGGTGTACCATAGGGTGGCTTTTTATCTCCTCTTCTCTCTGCACTCTTTATTAATGCTATCACTCAACGACTTTCTTCTTTCTACCACCTGTATGCTGTATCTGATGCCGTTGTTACAATTAATATACACCTGGCTCGAAAAAGTGATTGGAGCACTGAGTTCGGACTGAACATTAATTTAACGAAGACTCAAGTTACTGTTGTTGGTAGTTCCCGGGCTGTCTCTAGGATCTATTGGTTGACACTTCCCCAGGTTTCTTTCAATAATACCACTATCCCTATAAATCATATTGTGAAGAACTTGGGGATTTATATCGACAGCATTCAATCCTGAACCAAACAACTGCAGGGAGTTAGTCGAAAACTATTTGCATCTACGGGCTCCCTGAGACGACTTCGTAATTTTCTGCCCATCACCACTAAAATTGTGATATACAATCTCATCTTCTGCCTATCCTGGACTATGCTGATGCCAGCTATCTTGATCTCCCCCAAGACCAATTGGACAAGCTTGAGCGACTTCAAAATCTCTATATTAGATTCATATATAGCCTGCGCAAGTATGATCACGTTTCTGAAATTTGAACTAAGCTCAAATGGTTTCCTATTTGCTTTCACCGGAATGCCCAAATACTTTATTTGCTTTTTAACGTGCTATTTAATCCTTTTACTCCTTTTTATCTCAATGAACGCTTTCAGTTCTTCTGGGCCACTCATTTTTTGTCCTTGAGTGTGCTCAAACAATGCCAACGTTTAAGAAAATAGTAAAAGAGCATTATCTTATCTATCTTGTGGAGGGCCGAGAAATTACTCGGGCCTCGACCTATTGGGATATTTTGTGGTCCCCTAGATTAGGGTATCTCCTCCCCAATCTTCATGAGTTTTACAACGAGACTTGGAGATATGAGCCTTTAGTCTTCTGGTCTTGGATATCCTATTCCTAGAAGACTCATTCGCTTACCAGTCAGTGTATCGCATGTGCACAGAAGGTGCTCCATGCTTTCCGTATGTTCCCCACACAACTTGCACATGGGTGTCGTGAGTAGACCTTTCTTTTTGAGCATGTCGTTGGTTCCAAAGTGGCCAGTAAAGGCCCCAAGCAAGTAGCGGATGCTGCCCCCTGCTCATGTTCCAAATGCATTCCCGTGCTTTGAACGTAGAGCCCAGGAATTACTTGGAGTGTTCCAGACCGGTATTAAACAGCCAATGTGTTTTTTGTCTGTGATCTGCAACCTCCTAGTAAGTGGCTTTTACGAGACACGTCAAAATGGCTACACATAATTCTGGGCCCACAAAATCATTTGCTGAGCCCTCTCTTGCCAGTTCAGCTGCCATTTCGTTACCATGGATTCATTTAAAGACTCCTAGATTTTGGTTATAGGGAAACAGAGACTCCGGCAAGAAATTCCACTCCTTGGCTATACGCATAGTGGAAGTGTTCTCAAGGCGTTTGGTGTGTATGGGTGGGATGTCCACTATGTAGTAGTCCAGTATGTCTGGTAGTACATCCATTTTGTTCAGACCGACTTGTGTCGGTATCCGCGCAGTGTAGTACAGCTCCCAGTATTTACGTATTTTAAAAATATAATAATGGCCCAGAAGGCCCTTGAAGGCGTAGTGCGTGAGCTACATAAAGTAGCTTGTGATCTCGCTACAAAAATGAGTGCTCTCGAGTGCAAAATTGATGAGCAAACTGCTATTATAGTTAAGCAAGACGAATCGTTGAAATTGTTAATGTTAGCTGTTGAGGGTACGCCGAGATCTGTCCCTCCGAAACTATTGGACGCTGACGGCGGTCAAGAGCATCCAGTGATTCCAGCGACTACGCAGCGTCCTTTGCGTCAAGCGCGAGTTAATTCTAGCGCTAAAACCAAAAGTGGATATGCAGCCGCTGCAAAAAAGTCAGCCGTTGCAAAACCAAGGACTGATGGTAACGTAGGTAAGACAAATAACTTGCCAAAGACACCCACGGTGACAGCTACTAGTGCAAATCCCAATCTACCAACAAAAGCAATTTTATCATCGTTGGAGTGTCGGGCCACAAATTCAGCGGAAACGCGCACGGAGGACACAAGAGATAATCTTCATGAAAACATTACCTCTGATGAAGGGTGGCAACCGGCGCGCAAAGCACGTAATTCCAAACGGCGTGTGGTCACTAGCAGCGGACAAGAGGATGACGAGCTTAAAATTGTAGAAAAGCTTAAATATTTGCAGGCTTGGTCTTTTAAGCCAGAGACGATGGAGCAAAACGTGCTCACATATTTGAACAAGCTTCAAGATTGTGACAAATATATTGTGGAGAAACGATTAATTAAGACTACAAGACACGCTGCTTTCGTAATTGCTTTTCCGGAGAGCTTAAATGAGCGCATAAACACGCCGACGGCGTGGCCCGCAGGAGTGAAGTTATCTGACTGGTTTCCGAGGCGTCCCGGCGGGCAGCGGGGGGACACGAGCTCCGAGATTCGCACCGACGACAGTGCACGCGCAGTCGTTGGGTGCTTCTCCCAGTGAATATCGCGCTAAACGACAAAAGAGGAATGACTTACAGTGTCGGTATGCTAACACTAGTGATTTAAATAGTTCCTACTCGCAAACTATGGGACTGGTGCGCTCGAATGGTGTGAATGTGGTTCAAGCTAGTGGCAAGAAACCCAAGTGCTCATTAGATCTGTTATACCAAAACGTTAGAGGCTTACGTACGAAGTTAAAATCCTTTTATAATAATATCTTAGAGTCTATGGTTGATTTGGTAGCCATAACCGAGACTGGAATTAATGACTCGATACATGATGGTGAACTGGCTCCGAGCGGTTACACGATAATCAGATGTGACCGCGCGGATGGCCGTAAACACGGAGGGGTCATGCTGATCGCCACCCCGCGCGGCGCTCTCGAGTTACGCAGTGTACCTTTATCTGATAACAGTAGCTTGAACCACCACCCGTTCGAAATCGTATGTGCGACGGTATACCGTCAAAACATTTTTTTGTTTTTGTGTTGTGTTGCGTATATTCCACCTAAGACTATTGAAAGGGAATATATGTATATGTTCCATTTACTGGAGCAGTTATGTGTTACATATGACAAAGTTGTTTTAGTACCTGATTTAAACATATATTCAACAAACCTAGATGTGCAATGTTATTATGAATACTTTGTCACCTTTTGTGGGTTTCGCCAAAGTAACAATATTCTTAATTGCAACAATCGCACGCTCGATGTAGTCCTAACTAATTTTCCCGAAGGTGATATTGTCGTAAGCGAGGAATGTGAAGAGTGTTTGTCACGCATAGACCCACAGCATCCGCCGCTACGCGTAAGTATAAGTCGTGTGCGAGCGACTTTTAGCCCTGGTTACCATGTACCGCAGGCTTCCACCTCCCTACCACGATGGAATTATAGCAAGGCGGACTTCCATTGTATGTACTTGGGACTGGCAGGGATAGACTGGAGCGCCCTGTATGAAACGAGTAATGCCAACGAAGCATATAGAATATTTTACGACATATTTTACAGGATTTTGGATGATAGCACTCCAAGAAAGAGCTCCAAGGGTGATTGCTTTCGTTATCACTACCCTGAATGGTTCACTGCTGACATAATAGGTCATATTAAGAAAAAAGCTTTTTGGCACAAATCCTTTAAGAAGACTGGTTTGGTCAACGACTTTTTTAATTTTTCGCACTACCGTTCAATTGTCAAAGTAGAAATCCGAACCGCATACTGCGATTTTCAGAAGCGTACTGAGCAACAATTTGTGAAGGAACCGAGGTCTTTTTGGGGTTTTATTGGGGGCAAGCGCTCGAAACGTAGTAGACCGAAGATAGTTAAGATTGGCGAGCCTTTGCCAGAGCATGAGTGCGCTCAGGCATTCGCTGATTATTTTCATTCGGTTTATGGGGCGGTGGCACCGCGGTTGGATGCGGCTGCCGCTGGGCAAACGGTGCCTGAGCGCGGCGCTCGCGTTCACGTGGGGCAGCTGTCTCTCGGCGAGGTGAGTGCCGCGCTCACGCGCCTCAAGCCCAAGCGTTCGGTTGGGCCAGACGGGGTGCCACCTTTCATCGTTAGGGATTGTAAGACGGTACTGGCCCGACCGCTCATGCATTTATTTAATAGTTTTTTACGAGAATGCTCGTATCCCGACGGCTGGAAATTGACTAGGGTTACTCCGGTACCGAAAGGAGCTCCAAGCTCTGATATTAGCGGGTATAGGCCAGTAGCAGTACTGTCAGCATTTGCTAAAGTCTTCGAGTCCGCGTTGTGTTCAACTATCCACTCGCAAGAAGCCTCACAGCTCAACGACGCGCAGCATGGTTTCCGTGCGGGCCGCAGCACGAACTCTAATTTAATGTGTTTTTTAAATCAGGCCACCACAGTGCTGGACTCGGAGACTGGTGCCCAACTGGACGTCGCTTACTTCGACTTCAGGAAGGCATTTGATAGTGTGGATAATGACATACTTTTAAGTAAATTTGCGAGGGTCGGTTTTACCCCAGCCCTCCTAAAGTTCTTTGCTAGCTACTTAGGCAACCGCAAGCAAATGGTAGAATATGCAGGTTACACCTCGAACTCGTATTTCACCCTTACGGGCGTAAGTCAGGGCACAAATTTAGGACCTTTAGAATTTATTATTATGATTAATGATCTTCCAGAAGTCATTAAAGACGCTGGCTGTTTATTATTTGCTGACGATCTCAAGCTATTCCTACGGATCACAGACGAGTCACACTGCGGATTACTCCAGCGAGACATTGATCGGGTGGTAGCGTGGAGTGAAGAGAATAAACTACTCTTCAATGTGACGAAGTGTAACATAATGTCCTTCACGCGGGCCGTGGTACCTTGACGTCACGATTATTGCATGGGCGGTCACGTCATACCGCGGGTAGTGTTAGTGCGAGATCTCGGTGTTACTTTTTCTGGGGATCTTTCGTTTCGTGCGCATGTAGTGCAGGTGTGCAAAAAAGCGTTTAAAAATCTTGGTTTTGTCATGCGTGAAACCCGTGACTTCACTAACATGGCGGCAGTGAATTCACTTTATAATGCGTTGGTGCGAAGCAACTTGGAAACTAGTGCTATCATCTGGAATCCTTATGAAGTGAAGTATTCTCAGATGCTGGAAAAGATGCAGAACAAATTTACCCGATACCTATATATGAAGCAATTTGATGTCTACCCTCTTATGTATCCAACTCTTTTTGTTATAGGGATGGTTGGGTACTATAAGTTGGAGGTAAGGCGCAACCTAGCTCTTGCAAAATATGTTTTTATGGTTTTTCGTGGCATGCTAAATAATCCACCAATACTGGAAACGTTGGGATTGCTCGTTCCAAACAGGAGGCTACGGTTAGGACCTAGGGAGAGGCTTTTTAAAGTCCCGGCAACCCATACAAATTTATTAAAGTTTGCACCAGTGATTCGTGCAGTAGGAATACTTAATAGCATCTCTCTGCGTTTGGACATATTTTCTTGCTCTTTGGCGGAATTCCAGAGGGTGACACTTAGTGTGTTGTCCACTGAGTAACTTGTGCTTCTACCCAGAATACTTGGGACTGTACTTTTAGCAATTTATGACTACTTTTGTTAGTTTGGGTCTTACCTGTTAAAACAAATGTATGTGATAATGAATAAATAAATAAAATAAATAAAATTTAAGCCCAGGGACCCACCCATCAGTCTTACTCTGTCATGGTTCCCAAGCCTATTCAGGGTTTGGATAGCATTCAGAACAAGTTCGGAGTCCACTTTGCAGGATGCCATCTTCCCTAAGCTTTTGCTACATTTGTAAGCTTTTGCGTATATTCCCGCTCCTGTACCTGATTCCATTTTAGATCCGTCAGTGTACCACACTAGATTATCTTGTTCTGGTGGATCAAGTCCCTACGTCCATTCCTTTATTGTTGGGATATGGACCTTGACCTTGACCTTTCAAACACAAACATGATTTGAATTTTATCGGATATCATGCTTGTTACCCGATCTAGGTCCTCATTTTCATCGTTTTTTTTTGTATGGTTAGCTTTGGCTTAGAGGCATCCCATAGTCCAGCAACAGCAAGACGATGTAATGTCTTTCTTGCCTCAGTTCAACCATCATATGCAGAGGAGGGAAGTTGAGGTATCTCTCAATCGCTGCCGGTGGGTGTTGTCCTGAAAGCACCCGTGATTCCGAGACACACTGTTATTTGTAGCTTTAGCCAAGCTACAAAGAACAGTGTGTCTCAGCAAGCAAGTTTTGTTCTTGGCCACCACACTATGCTGCCGTATGTGATAATAGGTATTATCACTGTCCAGTACAGCCATCGTATCACTTTGGGCTTTAGCCCCGACACATGCCGAACACCCGCAGGGTCTTTGTCGTTGGGCACGCCACAATTGCGGCGGTAAGGCCCCTCTTTGAGGAGTGGCTTGAGAGGCGTCACGGCGTCCTCACCTTCCGCCTGACGCAGGTCCTCACCGGACACGGCTGATTCGGGAGGTTCCTGTTCAGGATAAGGCGGGAGGAAACGCCCGGGTGTCACCGCCCTGAGGGCACGGTGGAGCATACGGTGGAGATCTGCTCCGCTTGGGCGGAGCACCGCCGTGTCCTCATGGAGGCGATAGGCGGTGGCGACCTCTCGCGTCCCGCCCTGGTGCAGGCCATGGTACGGAGCGAGAGGGCATGGGAAGCTGTCTCCTCCTTCTGCGAAGCAGTTATGCTCGCAAAGAAGGAGGCGGAACGCGTGAGGGAGACGCAAAGGAGGCGCCCTCACGTCCCTAACCACCGCAGGAGACCTGGGCGTCGGGAGTCGCAAGCCGATTCCCGGCCACCGTAGGCGCGGGCTTGCGGACGGAAAGTAATGGGTAGCTCGCCGTCCGATAAGGACCAAGCCCGAGATTACGGTGCGTAATGTTCCACGCGCACCTCAAAGAGATGTCAGCATAGTGACGGGGTCCGATAGGGCCGATGCCTGTCTGGGTCGTGGATAAATTTGAAAGAGAGTTACCGTGGCCCTGGCACAAGCAACTGAAGGAACACGGGTGGGTTTTAGTCAGTAAAAGTCTGACACGCCCTCCCACTTCACCCAGAGCGGGAGAAGTCATTGGATGAATTCCCAGCAAAAAAAAAAAAAATGGGCCTTTGTCGTAATATTTTCCACATGAGTTCTTTATCAAGCGTTACACCTAGATATTTATCTTCGGTCGAACATGGCAGCTTTATTCCATTGAGGGAGGGCTCTCCTCTGTTTCCTAGTAGTCTCTTCCTCGTGAATGGAATAATGACTGCTTGCATGGATTAATAGAGAGATAGTTCTTTGTACACCATTCCTCTGTCATCCTCAATGCCTGTTGTAATAATCCAGAGACTATATGTTCAGGAATTTACTATTAACCATTATAGCTATGTCGTCTGCATAGCCTACTGTGTAGAATGGTCTGGTATTGAGTTTGGTAAGTAGCGAGTCTACTACCAAGCACCACAATAATGATGACAGCACTCCGCCTCGGCAGCAGTCTTTTGCGTCAACCGCGTACAATCCGTGACAGAAAAACAAAAATTCCAAATATATTATTTTTGCCATCTACTGCTACTGTCTTCAAAACACAGACATCGCCAAGTAACAATTTTATTATACCCGTATATAGAGATTACATAACTGTATTCGAACTTTAAACTCTAGTGAAATAACATACGGTCATTCATATCTGTACTTGTTAATAGAATAATTCGTTTTAAATTCTTGGATTATGGCTATTTTGATCTCACCCAAGACCAATTGGACAAGCTTGAGCGACTTCAAAATCTCAGTGTCAGGTTCATATTTGGCTCGATCATGTTTCTGAATTTCGAATAAAGCTCAAATGGCTTCCTATTCGCCTTGGCCGGAATGCCCACATACGTTCTTTGTTATAATCTAGTCCGTTTTTTATCTTAAAAAACGTTTTCAGTTCCTCTGTGAAACACATTCTAGGTCCTTGAGATCATCGGAGAATCTAAAATTAAGTATACATATGCATTCCACATCTTTCTTTGACAAATCTTTCACAGTTCAAGTAGCTCGTTTGTGGAATGCATTACCTATTGAAGTGAGGCGTGCTCAGTCCTTATCAACATTTAAAAAAATGGTGAAGGAGCATTTCATTTCACTATAATAATTAGTCTTCTCCTTTCTCTGTGATATATTTGAATATTATTTATTATTTTGTATGTATGTATTTTATGTTATTATGCCTTAGTATTATTATTTAAGATATATTATACACTGACAACCTTAAATTCTGTCTAGGCGCAAGCTGATCAAGCTGTTTGGCTGGCTCTTCAATTATGTCCTGTTCTCTGGGAGAATTCCAGAAGCGTGGCAAAGGAGTGTGGTCATTCTGTTCTTCAAAAAGGGTGACAAGACCCTTTTGAAGAATTATAGACCCATTTCAATACTTAGCCACGTAAATAAGTTGTTTTCGAGAGTCGTCACGAATCGTCTAGCACGAAGACTCGATGAGTTCCAACCACTGGAGCAGGCCGGGTTCCGAGGTGGATAAAGCACCATAGACGTAGATCATAATATCTTGCTTAATAAGTTAGAAGCTTACGGAATAAGAGGAAATATCTTGCAACTTATAGAGTCCTATTTAAAAAATCGTAAACAATATGTGGAAATATCTCATATAGATACAAATACTAGGAACGAGCGGGTTTATCGGTCGCGTGATAGAACCATCACATATGGTGTGCCACAGGGCAGCGTGCTTGGCCCTCCTCTATTTATACTGTATATAAATGACCTGCCAAAAGTTACGCAACATCACATGTTTTGTTCTTGGCCACCATACGATGCTGCATTGTATGTGATAATAGGTATTATCATTGTCCAGTACAGCCATCGTATCACTTTGGGCTTCAGCCCCCAAGTTTTATCGTAGGGTGTAGTTTACGCAACATCACATGACACTATTTGCCGACGACAGCACAGTTACCATTGACTGCAAAGACAACTTAAATTATGAAAATGACGTTACAAATACTATACACTCAATAATACAATGGCTGAATAACAATAATCTTAAGATAAATATTGACAAGACCAAATTAATGACATTTAACCAACGCAAAAAATTTTCTATGAATATTAATTACGAGAACAAACAAATAAATCAAGTAAGCACGTCCAAACTCCTAGGGTTAACCATAGACCAACGACTAGATTAGAAAGCACATACAATAGATTTGGCAAAGAGATTTAGCAAATCTACTAACGCTCTATATAAACTTACACCAGTCTTAAGAACGGACGCTATTGTTACAGCATACCATGGCATGGTTAGTTCAATATTAAGATACGGGGTTATTTTTTGGGGCAACTCAACCAATCGAGAACTTATATTTCAAGTCCAAAAAAAGTGCATCAGGGCAATGTTTGGGTTAAAATGTACAGACACTTGTAAACCTTTTTTTGTTAGATGTAAAATACTGACGTTACCCTGTATGTACATATTCGAAGTTGCAGTGTTTGTGAAATCAAACTCAAATCTGTTCCCAAAGCTATCAGATCGAAATAATTGGAGTTGACGACATGTCAATATGTTATGCTCGAGACAGTCCAAAACAGCACTGATGCGAAATAGTGTTTTTTGTATGGCACTAATAATCTATGACCATATACCAGAAACAATTAAAATTATGAATATTAATCTTTTTAAAAGGCATTTAAAGAACTTTCTCGTAAGAAAAGCCTATTATAATGTTTCTGAGTTTCTAAAGGACAAAGTACTGTTGTAATTCAAAAGTATTTATATTGAATTGTTGACCTTTTTGACATTTTATTTCCACCAGTATTGACATCTAATTTTATGATTGTATCTTTGACTGCATTTTTATTTTATATTTTGATTTCAATTATTATTATTGACTTCTTTATTAGTTATTTGAATTCCATTATTTTGACATCCAACTTGAATTATAATAATTGTTGTTTTTTTATGAATTGATTATTTATTATTGTGTAATAATATTGATGATGTATTTTTTGATTGTTTAAATTTACTGACTACGCTGTATAATTGTTATAATCTTAATATTTTGACATCTAATTTTAATGATAATTATTTGTGTTTAAATGAATTGACTATTATTTATTACTGCATGTATAATGTCGATGATGTTTTATTCTTAGTAATAGTGTAAACCCAATGGGTAGATTTTTGCGCACATTTTTATTATAATACCTACTGTAAATTACCGAAAATCACTCGAATTGATAATTTGAATATGAATTTAGACCACATCTACACAGTGCGGCAAATTATACAGAAGTCCGAAGAATATAATCGGCCCCTGTGTTTTGCTTTTGTGGACTATAAGAAGGCTTTTGACTCTATCGAGACCTGGTCTGTTTTGGAGTCTATGCAGCGATGCCAAGTGGACTGGCGATACATCCAAGTGCTGAGATGTCTTTATGCAAACGCAACAATGTCCGTCCAAGGGCAGGACCGGCAAAACTAAACATATCTCACTGCGTCGAGGGGTTAGACAAGGGGACGTTATTTCCCCAAAATTATTTAGCAACGCGGTGGAGGATATATTTAAGACGCTGGACTGGGAAGGACGCGGCATTAATATAAACGGCAAGTACATCTCACACCTGCGATTTGCGGATGACATCGTCATAATGGCAGAGTCACTGCATGACTTGCAGCTGATCCTGGACAGCCTAGCAGGTTCTTCTGCACGAATCGGTCTCCGGATGAACTTGGACATAAACCAGTTTATGTTCAATTCACACGTCACTCCGGGACCGATTGTGGTCAATGGCGGTGCTCTCAAAGTTGTTCGAGGATACATTTACCTCGGGCAAACTCTGCAGTTTGGTAAGAACAACTTTGAGAAGGAGGCTAATAGAAGAATACAGCTAGACTGGGCGGCGTTTGGAAAACTTCGTTAAGTATTCTCGTCACGTATTCCACAGAGCCTGAAGACCAAAGTCTTCAACCAGTGCGTCCTACCTGTTATGACCTACGGCGCCGAGACGTGGACACTCATAATACGGCTGGTTCATCGGTTCAAAGTTGCTCAACGAGCTATTGAAAGGGCTATGCTCGGAGTCTCTCTAAGGGATCGAATCCGAGACGAGGTGATCCGGCAGAGAACCAAAGTTGTCGACATAGCTCACAGAATAAGCAAGCTGAAGTGGCAATGGGCCGGCCATATAAGTCGTAGAACCGACAACCGTTGGGGTAGACGTGTTCTTGAGTGGAGACCGCGAATTGGTAAACGTAAGGTGGGATGCCCTCAGGCTAGGTGGAGTGCCGATCTTCGCGGGGTGGCTGGTAGTTTAAAAAATTCTTTCACCAATAGAAAGCTTCATAATTCCTGAGTGACATAGGCTATTTTTTTATTCCGATAACGGGACATGTGGGGTGGTCCACGGGAGCGAAGCCGCGGGGAACAGCTAGTAATAAATATAATTGAAATTTAACATAGTGTAAACATAATTTTGCTGCAGCTAATTTAAATTAAGTAGGTTACCTTGAATATGTTTCAATAACTACCACAATTATGTAAATATTTTTTTATTAACTAAAAACTTTAATCTATACTATTTAATACTAATATACTAATACTAATATATATATATAATATTATAAAGAGGAAAGATTTTTTTGTTTGTTTGTTTGTACTGAATAAGCTCCGAAACTACTGGACCGATTTCAAAAATTCTCTCACCAATAGAAAGCTACGTTATTCCTGAGTAAAATAGGCAATATTTATTGCATTGCCTAAAATTCTGCAAGCATTATAAGGCAAAAATACGTAGATGTTTTTAAGTTAAGTTAAGATGGGCTGGTGTCCACTACTCTACGTCTAAGGGCATATTTTGCGTCCGGGTTGGTTTTGTCTTCCTAACCCGATCCACCCTAGTTCCTCGAGGAATGCCAGCAGACCCTTGGTGTAGCCAACCATCTCCTGTACGGTACATGTGTCACCGAGGTATTTAACCAGCGATTACAGGGCAGCTTAGGAGCAGGTGTGCTACTGTCTCGTAAGGACGAAGGAGAAGGTCCATGCATGCTCTGCACAGTGGGCTGTCCATGATCCCTCCGTCTGTGCCACTTTTTCATACACAATTTAAAAACAAACTTACTTACCAACGAAAGAGAACATTTCCAATGCCTCGGCCAACTTTTTCTATACAGTATTTACAGCTCAATATGACATAATTAGGAATTTATCTAGATTTCGGTGGATTTCCGGTGCCGATAATGCTAAATGAAAATCTCAAAGTGCGATCATGGATCGTACTTTTACTCCGTTTTTGGACACGCGAAGTACATACAATCGCGTCATCTAGTTAGATATATAACTGTGGTCGCAGGACTTTCTGTGTAAAACGGCCATATAAAGAGATAAGAAGTGTAGGTTAAGGCAACGACCAAATTAAACTAATAAACTTAGAGCTGTGATTCTTCTTCTTTCTGAACAACTCAAAAACTAACAAAAAGAAACATATGTTAAACCCTAAAACTTTTGCAGGAATTTAGGAAATCTTATAAAAACGTATGAAATTATGTTTTAATACAAAAATATCTTACCTTCTATGTGTTAGTTGTCTTTAGTTTTAATTATCTCTGATATGGCCGTAAAAATAACATTAAATGTGTACTTTTATGAGACCTAGATCTAAAGTTATGGTTGAGACTGTTTGGGTATCGCGATAAGTAAGTCTATTGTCTCTTTGTTTAAGTTAATGTTGTGTAACTCGTTGGTGATCCTTAAATAAATAAATGATTAAACCACAATGAGCAAGCGTGGTGATTAATGCTCGTGCCTTCTCTGTATGAGAAGAGGCCTTTGCCTTGCAGTGGGACGTAGATCGTCACAGCCGCTGGCTGAAGGAAATGAATAAAACTCGAAATGTTATATTACACACAAGTTTATTATATAAGCTTCCACCATACAGCTTGCTGGAAGTCAGCTATATTTGCTGAAATAATTTACCCTAACCTAACTTGGAACAATTGACTGTTTATTGATACAGTCAATAGCTTTTTCAGCATCAACCTTGGTTAACGATTTTAGCATGCTGTCTAACGATTGAGTATCTTTATTTATAACCCATTTTGCGTAATCTGGAGTTGAAGTAACGGATAAAGGTAAACACCCTAAAGTGTTTATGTTGCCAGAATTTGATTCTAACGTCTTTCGGATCTGCTCTATTTGCTCGGGAGTCGCGGCGGCGGTAATGTCAGGTACTATTTCAGAGCGCACGCCAGGAGGCACCACCACTAGCGCGTACATCACCACCTGCAAACATAACCGTCTCAATTCATTATCATCATCAGCCCACAGCAGTTCACTGGCCTCCGTCCAGCGTCACACATCGACCGGTCCTGAGCGTATCGTATCTTGCGGATGTCCGGCGGCCCAGGTCAAGCCTGGGTCTACTCCCTATCTCCATCAACGAAGTTACGGGCTCCGTCCAAAACTACTCCGAAACGTCGGAGTGAAAAAAAAACAAGTGTTTAGTTAAATTTTTCGGACGGGTAAAAACACATCGGGAGGAGGTAAAACTGTCAAATTATGTTATCATTAATTTTTAGATCGGGCCCCGAACGAATCATCAGTCCCTAGAAGTCCGGGACGAATGGCGAGCACTAATGCATCATCCATTAGTGCTCACCATTAATCCCGGATTGTTGGCGTTTGGAACCTATCGAGAAATTAATGATATTCGTACGGCTGGCACAGTGGTAGAGCGATTGGCTGCTACACTGCGTGTCGCGGGTTGATTCCTACACGGAACAAATGTCAGCTAGTTGTTCCTGGTCTGGCTGTTTGTGTGTGTGAGTTTAAATATTTGTAAACGTGACCGCGATTCAGGCAAAATTCTCAGCGTTGGGCATCGTTTTTGTAAACAAAAAATATTTTGTATTGTCCTTGCCCTTGTATGAAACAGCGGATTTTTTCCCGACTGTCAAAGGAGGGCATTGTGTTTTAAAATTATCGCTTAGTAAAAGATGATTATAAATTCTTGTTTATCGCATAATAAAAGTTGATTATAATTTGTTGATTATAAGCAACTTTTACAAACCAACCCTGAGAGTTCTGAAGTAGGTACTTTCACCCTCTGAAAGGTTATGACATAACATCACGACTGTATGCCTCGAAGGGTGAGGCAGTGGTGCGCCTGCTATAGTAGAAACACCCAATAACACTACCCGACACGGGCATCGAACCCAGGGACCTTAGACAAGTGACATTCTATCAACGAAAGCGTGGTGATAGCGATTGGAAAAATGAATGAGAGCGTAAACGCTATCGAAATGTCACGTGATCAATCCCTCACATTTTGACATTCCGACTATCACCATTGCTGTCATCAAATGAGGTTCATAGCAAGACCTCATGCTCAGTAGTAATAGCTTGCGAAAAGTAGAACAAAGTGAGGCAGTCCGAAACGTTACAAGCGCTTTACAAATAACATTATTCAAATATGTTACTGAAATATAGGGCAGGTAAGCAGTTAGTCGACTCTGCACCTAAACAGAGGGAAATGCTGCCAGCGTTCTGGGCACCTTGATTGAATTTTTTGATACGCCTTTCCCTCTTCCCTTTTTATACGCGCTTGAATAATTATACTTTATATATAGGTACGTTTTCCTTCACCATTCGGGAGGAAACCGGCATGTCCTACAACCAAACTTTCAAAGACATGTGACATCCACTAACCCGCACTTGTCCGTCGTGGTGGATTACGGCCCACTCCCTCTCACAGAGAGGAGGCCTGTGTCCCAGCAGTGAGAACATTAAAAGGATGATAGGAACTTACTTTATTTTTAGTCTTATTTTTTTGTTGAATTCTGTTGTAAATAATAAATAAGGGCATTTTAAAAATAATATAAAGCTTACCAGTATAACGAATGAGAGCGTACACTTCATATTGGTTGCTGTTGTTCTTGCTGTTGTTCTTGCGGCTGCAGACAGTGCAATGTGGCAGAGCTAGGACTGCTGGGCTTAAATACCCATCGCGCAGACAGGCAGACAATAGCAACCGTTGCGTCATATAATAAAATATCTAATATATAGTACGAAAAAATATCAATACAATTTGATACACATTACCATACTTATTTACATTAGTAAAGAAAGAAATAACAAGTTTTTATAACAGCACCTATATAAACAAAACTGTAAAGTCTCGCCAAGCAAGAGCTGTATCGCTCGGGTTCCGTAGTGTTTCTCGTGTGTAAGGCTCTAGGCAAGTGACATTCTTTCAACGAAAGCGTCGTGATAGTGATTGGACAAACGTCAAAAGCGTATGATAAAACAAACGCTATCGAAATGTCTCGTGATCAATCCCTTTCATTTTGGCATTTCGAGCATCTTCATCGCGTGGAATCACTTTGTCTAGAGTATCTGGTTTTCGGAGAATTTGCCAACACACATAATATCCAGTTCATAATTATAGGTACTCATACCGAGCGTCCAGAAAACACTGATGGAACTTGGGAAGACCTTTGCTACTTTGGGCAGTTTTTTTTTTATTATTCATAGGCTCGCGCTTAACCACTATCTCACCTTATGGTAAGCGATGATGTGGTCGATGATGTAGCACGCATGCCTAGTAGAAACCTATTATCTCTTATCTTAAAGACTCCCAGGTTGTAGCTATCAGGAAATTACTACTCCGGCAGGGAATTCCACTCCTTAGCTGTACGCATAATAAAAGTATTCCCAAAACGTTTGGTGTAAACAAGTAACAACAGTTAACAAAAAACAATGTTTAGGTATTCGACAAAAATCAGCCTTTAAATTGTCAGATGAACAGACAGATGTGTTGCTGAGCAGTTTGTTGCGCCACTTCAATTTCCCAGCCACAACACTAGAAACTGGAGACGGACGGGCTTTTTGAGGGAATGTCTTTATGAAGAACTTTGAGATTCAAACAGTGCTATTTTATTGTTACGATTATTTCAAGTAAGTAAGAAAACCCTTAAAATAAAAAAGGCGGTCGTGGGGACTGTCGACAGAAGTGAAAACTTAACGTCATATTAGAATTTAGCATTTCAGAGACGCGAAAACAAAAGTTTTGCCCCCACCAAAAATCACAAACGCGGCTAAAGAAGTTTTCACTTAAAAACGCAAGGGTTTCTTGTCTACCTAAGTCGTCACGGATCCCTGGATCATATAGGCTGCATATCAATAATGTTGTTATGACATGTTAATGTGACTGCTGTCACCTCTGCGTGTTTACAAGATCAATAGTTGAACCAGTTCAAATGTTGTCGGGCACAGCAATGTTATACATCATCAGCCTATTAATGTTCCCACTGCTGGGACACAGGCCTCCTCTCTGTGAGAGGGAATGGGCCGTAATCCACCACGCGGGCCTAGTGCGTGTTGGTGGATGTCACATGTCTTGTGGTGTTCATTCCACATGTCTTAGTTTACTTACGTTTTATAATATATTTTACAAATTTCTTCATCATAACTTTTTAAATTGTATCATCTCATGTTTCCCATTTTTATGTATTCTTTAACACGTGAAAGCATACGATTTGTTTTAACATCCAGAAACTTATTTTTACTACTAATTTGTAAAAAATCATAGAATATTTTAAACCACAGAGAAAAATAATGTTTTAAACCCTGTCATTTTTATTGACATGACATTTGTCTGTTTTATTTTCTTAAACCATAGACGTAAGATACCATACTCTATAGCTTTTTAAGCTCATTGTACATTATAATTTTCATAATAAGGGCAGCGGCTGACTGCCCCTCTGTAAACCGTTTTTATTCGTTCATGATTTCTTAATTGATATTTGAATTTAAAATTTAGAAGACATATCGGAACGAAGAAAAACGGGCGTCACTTTTTTAGTTTGGGATCTGGACTGAACGCTGAAAGTCGTTGATTACTACTTAGTACTACGTGGTGTACTATTGAATCTGAAAATCTCTTTAAAACTATTATATATAAGGCCTGTGAATCTACCAAATCTGTGAAATGCAATAAATATTATTTATTGAGTGTGTTACTGGTTCTTTAACTTCGACGGTCACCGCTTCATATCAAAAGGGATTGATTGATCAGCATATTAAGCCACAGCCTGACCTCCACACTCCTAGCTGCCTGTTCCTGCACCAGTGCTACTGCTACCTGCCTGTTATCCTGACAATTAGTTCAGCTGCCTTGACCTCTAGAACTATCTGTGAGCCTACCTATCTGATTGCCTGCTCATCTGCCTACCTCGGGCATTCCAAGCCTTCCTGCCCGTCCAGCTTCTAGCTGTGAGATAACTACCCACGACGTGAGAAGCCGAACTACCCACGACGTGAGAAGCCTGACTACCCACGACGTGAGAAGCCAGACTACCCACGACGTGAGAAGCCAGACTACCCACGACGTGAGAAGCCGGACCTTCCTAGTTGCCCACGTCGTGCGAAGCCGGACCTTAATTTGTTATTTATATCCTTTTCTTAGTTTTAATTTATAGTTACCTTTACTTTTATTAACGTGGCTTACGTATAGCTTAGAAGAGCTATACGTAACGCTACAGTCTTCGAATATTTGGTTCTAGGACATGCCGGTTTCCTCACGATATTTTTCTTCATCGTTTAGGGAGCAGTGGTGATGACATAATTTACACAAAGTAAAGCGCCTGCCTGGGCTCGAACCCACCATCTACAACTTGTAAGTCGCGGCCGATACCACTGGGCTACCACAACTCTTGCAGCAATGTTATACATCCTTTCCCCTGGAGACAAACTGCAGTGGTCAATCTAGAAATACATATACCGATTGCGGGTCCAGATAGGCCGCTGTAGTTAAAAACTGGCCAAATGGAGTATTAAGACCCATCTTAAACACAGTGCCAATGTGGGGCCACTTGGCAGGATATGCCCCATCTCCATGTCTGCTCTTCGTGCCAAGCCACCTTTCGGGATCTGAACATGATTAATAAGCTTTAAGAAATTTGAGTTAATCGATACGAAAAGAAGAATAAGTAGCTTAACTTATTAATATAAATAGGAATTTTATAAAGTCACATATTTTGTGACTTTATAAAATTCCTATTCAAACTAATTCATCGGCCAAGGAACGGGCCAGCCAGATTACTCGGTATCGATCAGGCGGCGAGAGGTTTCCTTGCGGTGCGCACTTGCGTCCCAGAACCCAAGCATTTTTACACTAAACGGGTCAAAACTGTAATTTAACTTCCAGTCAGCTACATTTCGTCAGTTATGTTTATCATAGGGCCGGGCACAAGTCCAGTATCCGGGCTGCAGTAGCCCTTGCGACCACTAAACCAACGAGGCAGATTACGCGTAGCGTAACATTTTACTGAACCATGAAAATTAAAGATATTGAAATAAAATACTTTTTCATTACTCATACTCGGAAAGTAGGTCTGAAGTTGCCTGAGGAGCGGGTTGAAAATAATACTTTGCAGCCCTAGGTAGAATCGTTTTCAACTGACAGCTGTCAAATTCAAAACAGCCTGACATACTTTTCATACAAATGCTCCTACGTGACTACGCCGTTGTAACACATCTATCTTTAATTTTTTTGAACTAATAGGTGTCCTGTGCACTATATCTAGGTTTCTATCAAAGCAAAAATAAAAATTTGAGAAACCAATTCAGTATAAGCCTCTAAAAATTTACTGTTTTGCACAAAAATTTTACCTGAAGTTTGTCCGTTCATAATGTACTAAGAAATTGTAAAATTAAAGAAAACATCTCCATAGAAACCTTCAACATGTAATGGAGATTCTAAATGACAAAATAGTACATTTCGTGTCGAGCATAAAAAGCCGAGATTTTAACACGAGCGATGTAGACAATTAAAAAAAGAAGAAAACTACATGCGGGTGTTAAAATAAAGCTTTTTTATGCGAGACACGAACGATTCTTTTTCCACTACCTGATGAGCTTACTTAATTAAATGCAAACAATTAGTTTACGCTAACAAAGTCGTCATCAGGAAGTTATAATTTAATTAAGCACGTCTTTGTTTACCACATTGGTGATTTTTCTGTCTGGTGCCAAAATGACCAGGCTGCTAGTACTGACTCTGGAACAGGCAACGTAGAATTGCCCGTTAGAGATGCAATCTTGCCTAAAATCTATGCCTGCCACCCTTAATGACTGACCCTGAGATTTATTTCTCTTTTTCTGTTCATTGCAAAGCGGACCTTAAGGGGGAATTGTAGTTGTTTAAACTCAAAGACATATTCAGAGTGGTATTCGAGGTATGAAAACTGATTCCTCCCGAGCACATCCAGTAGGTATAATCATTCATACAAACTTTAACACCCTTTTTTACCCTTTTAAGGGATGAAATTCAAAAAATCCTTAAAAGGTTCTTTTTTTATTTTATATTTAAAGGCTAAATGCCATATTTCATTCATTTCAAATAAAAAATTACAAGTGCTTCATACAAACTTTCATCCCCTATTTAACTCTCTTAGGGGATGAATTTCAAAAAATCCTTCCTTATTCTTTGTCTAAATTATAAAGGAAATGTCTCTACTCCCTTTCTTGTTTCTATTAATGACTTGCCTTACGTCATAAAGGATAACCATGATGTAGTGTTGTATGCGGATAATACTTCACTTTTGTTTAAACTTTAACGTCAGCAGCTGGTTACTGACGATGTAAATAGCGTGATCTCAAAAGTAGTTCACTGGGTAAAAAAACCAAATGCATTAAGTTTACCCTACCTCACGTTAGGCAGGTGAAAACTGATGTGATGATAAAGGGCGAAGAATTTAATCCTGAAAATAGCACAGTATTCTTAGGCCTAATTTTGGATGCTAAGCTTCAGTGGGGCCCACATATAGATAAATTGTCAAAGAAGCTAAGCTCCGCAGCATATGCTGTTAGAAAAAATCGTAATTTAACTGACATAGAGACAGCCCGTTTAGTATACTTTAGTTATTTTCATAGTGTAATGTCGTATGGTATTCTGTTGTGGAGAAATGCCGCCGACATCCAGACTATCTTTGTTTTGTAGAAAAGAGCTGTTCGATCAATTTATAAATTAAGCCCGAGACACTCTCTCAGAGAGAAATTTAAGGCGATTAATGTAATGACTTTGACTTCTCAGTATATTTATGAAAATATTTTATATGCCCATAAAAATACAAAATTGTTTAAAAAATACAGTGATATCCATAACATAAATACTAGGAACAAACACAAATTTGTAGTACCTACAACAAGGCTCAAGAAAATAGGTGGCTCGTGTAGATGTCAATGTGTACGCTTTTATAATAAGCTTCCAAGCCACGTACAAGGTCTATGTGTTAATAAATTCAAATCATTGGTTCGCAGCTAACAATCTTTTACTGAATGCGAAAAAAACAAAATGTCTGAAGTTCTCTTTACCAAATGTACCACAACGTGGCCTAAATTTAAATCTTGACGGCAAAAATCTTGAAGTTATAAAGGAGACTGTATTCTTAGGGATTACTATCGATTCAAAATTGCAGTGGGGCGCGCACATTAGAACTCTTTCGGGTCGGTTAAGTTCAGCTGCATATGCAGTAAGGAAAATAAGGCAGTTAACCGATGTAGCCACAGCTAGGTTAGTATACTATGCTTATTTCCACAGTATTATGTCTTATGGCATACTGCTGTGGGGATCAGCAGCAGACGTTGACTCAATTTTCATCTTACAAAAGAGGGCAATCCGCGCAATCTATAAAATGAGTCCACGAGAGTCCCTCAGAGAAAAATTTAAAGAGATCGATATACTGACTCTACCTTCTCTTTATATATTGGAATGTATTTTGTATGTCCGCAAAAATCGAGGGCTTTTCAAAACTAGAAGCGATTTCCATAATTTAAATACACGCAGTAAGCATGAAATTGTAATACCCAAATTCAGATTAACGAAAACTAGCAAGTCTTTTATTATAAACAGTATACGTTTTTATAACAAGTTGCCAAAGCCAGTTATAGAATTGACCGATGGAAAGTTCAAAAACTACATCAAACGTGTCCTTATTAAAAAAGCATATTATAAAATCAAGGACTACGTTGAAGATAAAAATTTTAGCTCCTTCTGCGCATGCGGCTTCCCTGGTAACTCATAAACGGCACAAATATGTGGATGTCTCTAACTATTCTCAATCTCATTTTTACTTTTTTTCTCCTTCTTTTAATTAGACTTTTTACAATGATTTCAATATTTTTTATAGCCCTTTGCTATGAATAGTTACAGCACTGATAACAACATTTGTGCCACATGTTAAATTTAGTCTTGTTATATACTTTCATTATTTTTTTTCCTTTGTATAGATTATTTTACTGGTTGTTTTGTGAATGTGTGAACATTGTAAGCCTTCTAGATTTCTAGACGCTTGTTAACATTTGTTAACTCTCTTGTTTATACAATTTTTTTTTTTAGTTTCTTACGACTTATTGTCGGACCTACGTTGTCCCCCCATATCTAAGCATTAATACTGTAACATGGAAATATTGTATTAACAAACAAATTTTTTTAAAAGAGTAACCGTGGTGTTTCTTGCCGGTTCTTCTCCACAGGAAACGACCAACCTGAACCGTGCACCTTTTGTCGACGTTTTATAAGTGCCCATGTAGGCCTATGTGAAATAAAAAACATTTGATTTTGATTTTTGATTTCATTCATTAAACGTAAGTTGTGCCAGAAAGCGTTTTATAACATTAAAGATTACGTTGAGGACAAAAAGGCTTGGGATTGAGCTGCTCCAAGTAATTTTTTATTTTTCTTGCAATGACAAGAATATTTACTTTTTAAAGTATTATATTATTTTATTTAAATTATTGTGAATGTGAAGACTAGGTATGTGGATCACTCTTTTTTGTTTTTTTTGTGTTTTATTTAACTTAGTTTTTAATCATGGTCTGGCAGTATTTTTGCGGCCTACCCGAACGTCCTTTCTTTGGTATTGTTCGTCAATTCGTTGAGCTCCTCAAATTCTGAGTTGAGCTGCACGGTTATTAACAAATGCGTGTGTTAGTATTGGTTTATGATTCTAACACTGACTGGACAGGTCCACTCAATCTGGCTGGTTCTTTCCTCAAAAGACCATTTCAGACATCAGTCTACATGGTGTTCACATGATCTAACCAAATTTTGTCTGGACTTTAAAAGAGACTGTGACCTCTGAGTTTGTTTCGGTCTTTCTTCTCAGAGTAGTCAGACAAGAAACGCCGACCTCATCTAGTTTTAAAAAATATGATCGACATGTAAAAGTGTTTGTACAAACCAACTTACAGAAATAAATCACATTTATCATTTATCTGTGCAAAATTTCAGCTTTCTAGGTCCAAGAATTTGGGCTGGGCGTTGATGAGTCAGTCACTCAGTCAGTCAGGCCTTTAATTTTTAGCCGACTATAAAAAAAGGAGGAGGTTATCAATTCGACGGATCTTTTGTTTTTAGGGTTCCGTACCCAAAGGGTAAAAACGGGACCCTATTACTAAGACTTCGCGATCCGTCTGTCTGTCTATCTGTCTGTCCGTCTGTCTCCAGGCTGTATCTCATGAACCGTGATAGCTAGACAGTTGAAATTTTCACAGATGATGTATTTCTGTTGCCGCTATAACAACAAATACTAAAAACAGTATAAAATAAATATTAAAGGGGGGCTCCCATACAACAAACGTGATATTTTTGCCGTTTTTTGCTCGATATTAATAACGGCAACAGGTAGACGCTTGAAATATTCACAGAATGTTTAGTTGTATATTTACTTCAAAAAATAATAATTAATAAATTAAAATAAAATAAATTAAGGGCGGCTCCCATACAACAAACGTGATTTTTATGCAGTGTTTTGCGATAATGGTACGGAACCCTTCGTGTGCGAGTCCGACTCGCACTTGGCCGGTGTTTATATTTTTTAATGTATGTTACCTGATTACTCAAAGACGCCTGGACTGATTTGAAAAATTCTTCTTTTGTTTGAAAGGGTATACTTCCCAAGTGGTCCCATGGTCATTATGTTAGGATCTGATGATGGGTTCCTGGAGAAATCGAGGGAACTCCTCAAATATTATGGACATACATATAGCGGTTTTAGTATTTTCATCAAAAACCCAAAAATTTGCACTATCGAGTATCATTTGGTGATGAAGAAGACCATAGATGTCCACTGGAACTCTTAATGCTAAGTATTTCACGGGTATAAGATATCTCGAAAAGTTAACCGACTATGATGAAACAAATACTTATAAATAAATGGTACGATGAAAACGGTACCATCGAACTGATCTAATGATGAAGCCCTAAGCACAGGAACTCCTAAATAAAACAATGTATCCTAGTCGTGTTTGGGCTTATTGGAATCGTCATGAGATGTACTTTGGCTATAATTGATTTTCATGGTAATTGGAGGTACCTACCAAAACTAAAAAGTGATAAACCAAAAACTTTTTAGCTAAAAAAACAAACCGACTTCCAAAACTAAACATTACAAAATGAAAAATAACTTTCTTTTCCGAAGTCGGTGTCGAAAAACGCAAAACAATAGGTATCTAGGTACCAAATACACCGACTTCGTTAAAAGAAAGATATTTTTCGTTTTGTAGTGTTTTGTTTTGGAAGTCGGTTTTTATTTATATAATTCAAATTCAAATTCAAATAATTTTATTTGTAGAACATAGGTAAGTAAAATAAAAAGGTACAGATGTCAATGTTAATAAAATGAACGCAATGTCTTGCCGTCAACAGAATATAGATAGAAGATTGTGGATGACTATGTCTACCTGGGACAAACGATCCAGTTAGGTAGGGCCAACTTCGAGAAAGAGGTCAACCGTCGAATCCGACTCGGCTGGGCAGCATTCGGGCAGTTGCGCGGTGTCTTCTCGTCCAACTTACCACAGTGTCTCAAGACGAAAGTCTATGACCAGTGTGTGTTGCCAGTGATGACATATGGCTCTGAGATGTGGTCGCTTACAATGGGCCTCATTAGAAAGCTTACAGTCACTCAAAGGGTAATGGAGAGGGCTATGCTCGGAGTTTCCTTGCGTGAACGAATCAGAAATGTAGAGATCCGCAAGAGAACCAGGGTAACCGACTTAGCCCGAAGAATTGCCAAACTTAAGTGGCAGTGGGCAGGGCACATTGCTCGCAGAACGGATGGCTGATGGGGCAGAAAGGTTCTGGAGTGGCGACCGCGAACCGGAAGACGTTGCGTTGGAGGGCCTCCCACCAGGTGGACCGATGACCTGGTGAAGGTTGCGGGGATCCGCTGGTTGCGGGACGCACGGGACCGGTCAAAGTGGCGACGCTTGGGGGCCTATGTCCAGCAGAGGACGTCATTCGGCTGATATGATGATGATGATGAGATAGAAGATAGAGAGATGTGACACAGTTGTCAACATTGTTATGTTTCATAATTTCTATGTTAATTAAAGTAACTGGTATCTGTATCGTTTTAATTATATATAAATAAATAAAATATAGATGGACAAAGGACGAGATTCAAATAAAATGGCGTCCGGCACCGCCGCAATTGAGTGTAATGTGTGTGGTGGTAGAAATTACACTTCAATTCAATTCCGGTGCAAAAACAATAAGTACAAAAAAAATAACATGAAATGATATAGAATATTTTTTTTCATTTATAATTTTGTGCCAGCTCAAGAAGCTGGTGAGGTGAGCGAGGGCGACGATGGTAAGTCCTCATTATTTAATATTAGCTCAGCCCATGTAGAAACAATGGCAGTAGTGACATTAATTAATAGATTTAGTTTTCAATTCCAATTAGACAGCGTATCAGCAGTGTCAGTAACATCGGTTAAAACATTTAAACAAAGCTTTAACAAGGTACCGTTACAAAAGTCAAAACTCAAAATCAAATATATTTATTTCAACTAGGCCAATAAGCGGCGCTTTTGAACATCAAACAATTAGAACTCCAACAGCGCAACTACGCGTGTTGACAGCTAACAGGTCATAAATGATTTTGTGATTTTATAAAATTCAGAATCAGAATCAGAATTTTATTTGCTCTAAATGTAGGTACAGTATAAGATAAATAACATTAAAGAATGAGATCAGCTACATTTTACCTTACGGCATGCAAATCATTACATTAATAAAATACAAATAAAATAAAAAAATGTCAACAATACAAATAGAATTAATAATGTGATAAAACAATAGATAGTCAGGGAATTACAATTATGAAACAAAAACAATTTATTGCATGTCCAATAGCTAATAAATGCTCAATAACAATTTGTACTACGTAATTATATTTAGTCATTTTCTATATAGTCACAGAATTCCTTTAATGAGTAATAACATTTTCTTAAAAGTAGTGCAGTTACCTTAGATTTAAAAATGTGAACGGAATATTCCTTAAAACTATGAGGTATTTTATTATAAATAACAGGTCCCATTGTCATAATACTTTTTCTTAAAAGTGCTGTTTTGTAATTCCCTGAGTATAACAAGTTTTTGTATTGCGATCTCAAAGGGCCTGGACGTGTTCTTTTATCAGCGAGTGACGGAAACAAGTTTAAATTAGTTTCCGTCCGCAAATAATACCATGGGTTGCTGTGTCTGACGTGGCAAGTCATTTATATATAGGAGGAATAGTGGAGGCCCCAGTACGCTACCTTGGGGCACACCATACTTGACCTCCCTACTAGCTGATGTGTATTTAAGCTCACATTTAGTTTTAAGGCACACTCTAGTCATTTCCGTATATTGCCTTCGACCACTAAGATAAGAACTTATTAGATCTAAGACATTTCCCCTTATACCGTAACTGTAAAGTTTTTTTTAAAAGAATATCATGTTTAACATAGTCGAAAGCTTTGGTCATATCGGTAAATATAGCACATACAGGTGTCCTATTATCTACACTTGGCATTATATTCCATAAGAAATTGAATATTGCCATGTTGTTGTGTCGTCTTATTCTTTCTAAAACCCATTTGTTCATTGCAATATATATTATGCTGTAACACACCTCATTATTATGAACGTCATTATTATTGTATAATGTATCTGACAACTAGCGCCATCTGTGTATAACGCTTTAAACTGTTAGCGTTTACGATTCCTTTGAGGAACGTAAACAGTAGAGGACTCACTTAGTCAACTTCATTGACAGTATTGTAAGTGGTTCGCAGTATAACCACTAGATGTCGCTGTTTATTGATGTGACGATCCTAGAACGCGGTGTTAAGAATTACCGCCGTTTAATGATTTCGACAGATTATTTGTCGTTCGTCAATGCAAATCCCAGCTGACAGAAAGATGCATCTGCGGATCTCGTCCTACTTGGAAAGATCACGTGGGACATCCCTGTCAGTTGGACTTTTTGGTTAGAGGGCCAAGTAGCAAGTAGCCTTCGTTCAAGCGGACTTGGTTGTGTGTACTACGCCTTATTTTAATATACATAGTGTAAACTAAGTCTGTATCTGCCCTACTTCAAATAAACACCTGCAAGCGATCTTCGAGTTTCCTTCGGACCTGTGACGTCAACACACCGAAGTACCCTACAAACTGGCGCCCAACGTGGGGCAAGACTGCAAAACCCCTACAATGCTTATTTAAAAAATTATATAATCATTCGTAAATAATCCTTTCAAATATTTTTGACAATATAGGAATTAACGCTACAGGTCTATAGTTGGACATATCTTCTTTGCTATTCTTTTTGTGTATAGGTTTTATCTTAACAATTTTTAGACTATTAGGAAAAATACCCGAGACTATACTCCTGTTCATGATGTGACATAAGGGAGAAGCCACAATATTGCTAACGAATTTAAGAACCTCAGTAGTAACACCGTCATAACCATAACTTTTTGTATTTTTTAGACTTTTAATTATTCTGATGATGTCCTCTGGTATTATCAGTGCCATAAAAATTGACTTTGGAATGTTGTCTATACAAATTATTCTATCGGATGTTTTTATAGATGTGCTTTGTACCTGATCAATAAAAAAGTCATTAAAACATGTCGCTATTTCCTCGGGATCTGTAATAGTACTATTTTGCTTGGTGATTTTTGTGATTGGCTCTTTAATATATTTGGAGTTGTTAATTAGTTGCCATGATGCTTTACATTTATTTTGAGCGTTGTTAATAATGTAATTATTCTGAGCCTTTTGCGTAAGTTTGATATTTTTTTTAAATCTTTGTGAATATGTCATAAACGTGTTTCTATTATGATATGATGGATTCAATCTATATTTTTCCTATTAATATTAACTGGTTAAGCTACTTCTTCTTTTAGTATCGACTAACTCAAATTTCTGACAGCTCTGCCATTAACCACGTTCAGATCCCAAAGGTGATGGCTTGGCACGAAGATCAGACAAGGATGTGGGGAATATCCTGCGCAGGGGCCCCACATTGGCGCTGTATTTGGGTCTTAATACTACATTTGAACAGTTTTTTTCTACAGCGGCCTGACTGGGCCCGCAAACGATTTAGGGACTTCTAGGTTGATCACTGCAGTGTCTCTCCAGGAGAAAGGATGAAACGTGGAGGGGCAGAGTTTGCATTAAGCTACTATGTATAACATTGCTGTGCCCGACAACATTTGAAATGGTTCAACTATTGGTCTTGAAAACACGCAGAGGTGACAGCAGTCACATTATCATGCCATAACAACATTATTGATAATGCAGCCACTCAATGTAGTTGCACAGCTGTACTGTTAGCCAGGGATCCGTGACGACTTTGATAGAATACAAACCTTTGGTTTTTTTTCCGACTGCCGAAGGAGGATAATGTGTTTCTCAGTCTATGTAGGTATGTATGTTTGTTCATATGGCATTCTAGAGATCAAACGCGTGGGCCGATTTTGATGATTCTTACGTCAATAGATTCGTCCCTTGCGAGTGTTATTAAAGACATGACAGTAATCAAAGTTCACTACAGCGACCACCAGACGCCATAATGTCAAAAAAAACGGCGAACAATGTCAAGTGGAGCATCTATGAGAGTACATAAAAAAAAAATTACCTCGTATCTTTTAAGCCTTTAGATGGATTTATATAATTTTTTTTTTTTAAACTTTGCCCCACACTAGGAATTTCTTCCTGTATCGTGGGTGCGTTTACAAACATATAAACTCACAATCACAAACACCCAGAGCCGAAATAACTATCTGTAGGTCATACAAATATTTGTTCCGTGCGGGAATCGAACCCGCGACACGCAACGCAGCAGTCAATCACTCAACCACTGCGCCAACCGTGCGCCCAAAATCATCGTTAATCATCAAACATCAAATTAAATCATCGTTAGACACGTCTTGACCACCAAAAGGTGTTCTTAGGAAAGTAACGTAAAAAAAAACAAATGTGGCGAATTTTGGGCCCCCTGTTTATGGGGGTCCCAGTTCTTTTTTTTTTCAACCCCATCGAGTGGGGTATGAAATAAAAAAAATATTATTAAAAAAGGGGAGTCATAAAACGATCGAAAAGAAAACCTTGCAACTGATGATGAGATACTGTTATATATAACTTAATATATAACAGTATCTCATCTACTTAATGCTAATAACTTATATATATATAAGCGGACTATATATCTAACTAATAATAACTTGAGCGGTAAGAATTTGAGTAAGTGAAAAATGTACTAAACTAACGAAGAATATTTATTAATAATAAAATCCAGAACAATCTGCCTAGCCTTTTCCCAACTATATTGGGATCGGCTTCCAGTGTAATGGGATTCACCAGTGTTTTACATGGAGTGACTGCCTATCTAACCTCTACAACCTAGTAACTGGGTAACACGGTATACCTTGGCAAGACTGGTGTCAAATTTCAAGCTTCTGACTACCCTTAACGACTGTCAAAGATCTTCAAACAACCGATACCAACGGCTTAACGTGCTTTCCGAGGCACGGAGGAAACTCGGTATGTTGAAATACTCTATTATCCACGGACCGATCTCGTCAAGCCTTACTTAACCTTGATGATCGACCAGTGCGGCTGTTATTATTTAGCCACGAGCTCCTCAATAATAAAATCCAGAACGAGCTTACAAAAAGCGGGTTGTGATTAATCCATTTCTGATATTAAAATTCTAGCCGTGCGACGAAATTACTAAGTGAGCGACTAGAAATTGGAAAGAGAGGGCAACTTCAATATTATGACAGAGACGATTTTTCCAAGAGCGAGCGAAGCGAGTTCGGGAATTTAGGGCACCCCGACATGTATAGGTTAGGTTCGAAAGGGAGAAGGAATTAAGCGAGCAAAGCGAGCGAACTTAGCACCCGTCATCTCCTTCATGTAGGTTACTATAGAACCTGCAGACAAAAAAGGTCGGCAAACAAATATTAGGTCGGTCAAATATTATGAAGCTTCTCATTTTGTATTTTAAGTCACTCAAATTAATGTTTGTAAGTTGCTGTTCTGTTGATTTTTCGTCACTCGCAGTCAGTGGCTCACTTAGTAATACTATAACGTTAATTAATTATTTTCGTCACTTAAAACTTTAATTTACAGTCACTCGTTTAAATACAAAAACCCGACCCTTTAAAAAAAAACAGAATCCCGACTGCTTAAAAAGCTGGGATATGAAAGTGGCGCAACAAACTGCCCAGCAACACGTTTGACGTTTTTCCAATCGCTATCACGACGCTTTCGTTGATAGGATGTCACTTGTCCAGAGCTTTACACACGAGAAATACGACGGAACCCGAACGATACAGCTCGTGCTTGATGAAACTTTCCAGTTTTGTTTATATTTTCCAAGTGCTCTAATAAAAACATGTGTTTTCATTCTTTCTGAATTAATGTAAATAAATAGGGTAATGTGTAACAAATAATATTGATATTTTTTCATACTACAATAGATATTGGAATAATTAATGACCTGATGCAACGGCTGCTATTGTCTACCTGTCTGCTCGATGGGTATTTAAGCCCAGCAGTCCTAGCTCTGCCACATAGCACTGTCTGCAGTCGCAAGAACAACAGCAAGAACTACAGCAACCAACATGAACTGTTCGCTCTCATTCGTTATTCTGGTAAGCTTTTTAATATTTTCAATACTCCCTGTTTGTTAGTCTCATATTCATCTCCTTCGATGATTTAAATTTCACCTATGTTTGATTATGTTGCAAATTAAATACATTTTGACCAAAATTCAGCCAAGTTCAGGCCTTTCAGGATACAGGTGTATATTTGAATAGTCTTATTTCTAAAACACTAATAGATACTATAGCACTACTGCTGGGCATGAGGCGCCTGGGTTTGTCGCCCGGGTCGGGCAGTATTTTTGAGTTTTTCCATCTGGAATTTCTCAGTAGTTGCCTGCGAGTTTAGATTAGTGCGCGGTTGACGCAATGGTCTCGTCTCCTATTACATGACTTAAACATAACTGTCGAAATGTGCCTGTGCACCTCTGCCCAACCCTTCGTTATACAGGAGTGATGACATGTTAGGTATAATACATGTCGGGTAATAAAATAACAGTTCAATATAAACCAATTTAGTTTTGTCATATAAAACGTTTAGAATATTGTGGTCACAATGAACGAGTATTGCTCTAAGATGATGCTTAGACTCTAAGCCTTCTCATCTCATTATATGTCTGAAGTAACTGTGAAGTGAAGGCTGCGGGGTGCGTGGCCTATGTCCAGATGCGGATGATAATGCCGTGCAGATAATAAATGCGTTAACTTTGTTTGTTCCTTCAAGGACCTGGTTTGATGATCATATTTAAAAAACTCCTTTTGCCCATGTATATGAACCACTTTCTCCCGGAATGTCCTAGACAAATACCGAAAAAAAATATTGGTTTGCCATACAAAGTTGTCGTTACATCACATCATCACATCATCAGCCTATTAATGTTCCCACTGCTGGGACACAGGCCTCTCTCTCTCTCTGTGAGAGGGAATGGGCCGTAATCCACCGCCCAGTGCGGGTTGGTGGATGTCACATGTCTTCGAATTTTTGGTTCTAGGACATGTCGGTTTCCTCACGATGTTTTCCTTCACCGTTTTGAGAGCAGTGGTGATGAAATAATTTACACAAAGTAAAGCGCCTGCCTGGGAACCGAAGTCGAAGTCACGACCTACAACTTGAAAGTCGCGGCCGATACCACTGGGCCACCACTGCTCTCAAGTTGTCGTCAGCTGACTAAAATGTGTATGGGAGATATAATGTTTTCCCGAAAATCATACTTAAGGGATGGACGATTGTAAGGTTTCTAAACCTACAATATAAATATTGCGTGATATAAATAATTGGCTATTCGAAGTACTAATGCTACGCAGACGAAGTTGCGGGCAACAGCTAGTGACGCTATACAATAGCGTTTTACATGCAAATGCATTATAATTCGATGTGTAATGATGATGAACTGTGACGGTTATGTTTGCAGGTGGTGGTGTGTGCGCTTGTGATGCCTGGCGTGCACTCTCAAACTTCAGACCCAGAAACAAATATAAATAATGCCCTCACCGATGTGCCAGTCAGCAGTTTAAATAAAATTGCTATATGTTGTGGATTTAAACCTATTACAACAATTATTTCACGTTTGTATTTAGTTGTTTTTTTGAAATTTAGACTGAATTTTTACGTTTATGAGATATTGATCTTACGTTGCATCTGGCAAGAGAAACCAACGTCCACCACAACGAAGCCCACCACACCGGTGCCCACCACATCAAAGCCCACCACAACAAAGCCCACCACAACGGTGCCCACCACAACGGTGCACACCACAACGAAGTTCACCACACAGGTGCCCACTACAACAAAGCCCACCACAACGGTGCCCACCACAACGGTGCCCACCACAACGGTGCCCACCACAACGGTGCCCACCACAACGGTGCCCACCACAACGGTGCCCACCACAACGAAGTTCACCACACAGGTGCCCACTACAACAAAGCCCACCACAACGGTGCCCACCACAACGGTGCCCACCACAACGGTGCCCACCACAACGAAGTTCACCACAACGGTGCCCACCACAACGGTGCCCACCACAACGGTGCCCACCACAACGGTGCCCACCACAACGGTGCCCACCACAACGGTGCCCACCACAACGGTGCCCACCACAACGAAGTTCACCACAACGGTGCCCACCACACCGGTGCCTACCACATCCACAACTGTAGCCTAATTTCAGCAAACACAGACTGCCACCGAGCTGTATGGTGGAAGCTTAATTAATAAACTTCTTTGAAATATAATATTTCGGGTTTTATTCATTTCCTTCAGCCATCTGACAATCTCCATCGCACACCTATTGGATAAGCTAACTTCTACCCGCGGCGTCACCCGCGTGAAAAATGTTTTAGTATCCCCAGGGAACATTATACCGAGATAAAAAGTCTGTGTGCTATTCCAGACTATAATCTATCACTGTGCCAAATTTCATCCAGATCCGCTCAGCCGTTCTGGTCTGATTAAGTAACAAACATACATCCATACAATCTTTCGCATTTATAATATTATCATTTATATATACAGGTAAAACCGTTTACGACGACATCGTTTAGAACAACATACTGGTTTTATTGTCCCGGCTGAAGGCTACATTATTGCCGTATAAAAAACACTGCTTAAAGAAAATAGAAAAGAAAGAAAAATTGTTTATTCTGCACAAACTAAACGCACAATACAAAATAAAGAGTGGCATTCACTAAAGGTACAAATTAGCCAAAAGCCTCGTATTTAAAACAAAATAATATGTTTCGACATTACCAAATGAATTGACGACATAACTCATTAAACCACTTTATTTAACACATCTTTTCGGAGAATTGTATCTTTTAGAACGACTAGCTGTATTGTAAACAATTTGAATTGGTAATAATATCGGCATCTGACTCAGCAGGTATAATGGTTAGGATCGCAAAAGTAAGAAAATGTGATGCACAGTGACATTTGCGGTCCGATGGAGGAGACTTCACTGGGAGGTACGTCCTACTTTCTATTGTTTGTCGATGACTTTAGCCGAATGAACTTCATTTATTTTCTAAAAAATAAGAATGAAGCGTTCATATACTTCTTGGAAATAAGGCGATGGCAGAAAAGTGAAAATCTTCAGGGAAGGAATTTTGTAATTCAAGTTTTGATGATTACTCAAGCAAATGTAGGATAATACATTAAAGAACTAATCCGTACACACCTCAGCAAAACGGATTATCTGAAAAAATTAACAGGAGCATTGAGAAGGCAAAATGATGTGATGCTCAACTAAATATGAAATTTTGGGCTGAGCCTTGTCATACAGCCGTATACATTACATAATCGATCTGTATCATCAGTTTTATATGGTAAAACACCATATGAGCTTTGGATGGGTGTTAAGCTAGATCTAAGTAATTTAAAACATTTTGGATCTCCTGTCATGGTCCATATCAATAAAGAGAAAAGGTCCAAATGGAACAAGAAGTCTATTGAATGTATATTACTTGGTTTTCCTGATAATATCAAAGGATATTATAGACTATTTGATCCAGTAAGAAGGCAAATATTCACTAGCAGGGATGTGATCATTATGGTGAAGGAATCAGCCATGATGGATGTTGCATCTGAAGAAAAAGGAACAGAATGTGTTAACAATAAAATAAAATAAAATTCTTCATTCCATTCATTTTTACACAGTACAATATTAAAACAATAACACATTACATAGAAACCCTTAAGTACTAGTTATTGACAAATTTAATGCCCTGTGTTGTGGGGTCCAGTCTCTTACCAAGTAGGTAAGGCAAATATTTTTACATGGTTACACAGAGATAAAATTAAATTAAATTGTAATGAAGATAAATAGAAATAGAGGTTATTATTTCATTCTATGAATTTAGTTTAAGTTACTTTTTGGTGAGTGTATGTATATGAGTAAATGTGGAGTGTGGAGTATGTAGGGGTGAGTATTAAGTATATAGGTAGGCATTTTTGCTATTTATGCCCCAATTTTACTACTGTATGTGCAAAAGATCTTCTTCTTGGTTATAGTATAGAGAATGCAGCCATTCAAATATAACATTTCTTAGACGTCTGTAAGTTAAGGTGATAATAGTTTTATCGTGAGAGTAGAATTTGAATAGAGGTAGGGCCCAAGAAATGAGAAAGATCTGCGTGTTAAAGAAAACTGAACTCTAGGTCGATCCCATTTTAACGTTCTGGATCAATGGCGGGCGAGTTCTTTAGTACCCCTGAGCCGAAGCGATAAACAATTGCCTCACTCTGAGGAAGCTACAATCCGAATATAGAGCATCAGTTGAATATCGCCAGGGCTTTTTGTACGCTATCTTTAGAATAGCTCGTTGAGCTCTCTCCAGCCTAAGCAAATTTGTTTTGTTTGCTGTTCTCCAGGTTGACACACAGCAACTTAATAATGATTGGCATAAGGTAAAATACAATATACGAATCAGATTTGGTGTTGCTATGGGCCTGTTTTTTTTTTAATATGTGTGAAAGTTATCTAGTACGCTTTACAAGTGCGTCAATTTGTGCTTCCCATGTTAGGTGCTTATCGATTTGTATGTCTAGGTATTTTATACTCGTAACTTGTTCGATTTGCGAGCTGAGACAGGCTTTTGTCATCGAAACTACCACAAACATGCAGTTTTATTTGCAGATCCCAATCTGGCGCTGACCGATCAGTCACATTAAACACACTGGCTTTACGGAGTTCTAGAAAGCATAGGTCTTTTATGTAGATAAGGAACAACGCGAGGCCTAGGACACTGCCTTGGGGTACGCTGATACCCACCAAGCCGGACGCGCTGTTTTCGCTCTCCTAAATAGGACTTAAAACAGTAGAGCTAAGCCAGCTATCCCGAACACCTCCGGTTTTTTTAACAGTATCGGCCCGGAAACTGTGTCAAAGGCTTTTGCAAGATCCAGGAAGACACCGACGCATTTCTGCCCGTCATCCACTTTGTTAATTACAGAATCTACAAGATGCGTGACAGTATTCTGCGTGGACAAACCAAAAAAAAAAAAAACGAAAACCAAACTGATTCCCGGCCAAAATACTGTTTTGGTCGAGATACTTCATCATCATCATTATCATCATCATATCAGCCGAAAGACGTCCACTGCTGGATATAGGCCTCCCCCAAGCGTCGCCACATTGACTGGTCCCGTGCGTCTCGCAACCAGCGGATCCCCGCAACCTTCACCAGGTCATCGGTCCACCTAGTGGGAGGTCTTCCAACGCAACGTCTTCCGGTTCGCGGTCGCCACTCCAGAACCTTTCTGCCCCATCGGCCATCCATTCTGCGAGCAATGTGCCCTGCCCACTGCCACTTGAGTTTGGCAATTCTTCGGGATATGTCGGTAACCCTGGTTCTCTTGCGGATCTCTACATTTCTGATTCGATCACGCAAGTAAACTCCGAGCATAGCCCTCTCCATTGCCCTTTGAGTGACTGTAAGCTTTCTGATGAGGCCCATTGTAAGCGGCCACGTCTCAGAGCCATATGTCATCACTGGCAACACACACTGGTCATAGACTTTCGTCTTGAGACACTGTTGGTAAGTTGGACGAGAAGATACCGCGCAACTTCCCAAACGTTGCCCAGCCGAGTCAGATTCGACGGTTGACCTCTTTCTGGAAGTTGGCCCTACCCAATTGGATCGTTTGTCCCAGGTAGACATAGTCGCCCACAACTTCGAGTATAGAGTCTCCGACCTTGATAGGAGTGGGTGTAACATGGGCATTCAACATCACCTTGGTTTTGTCCATGTTCATCCTAAGACCCACTCTTTCGGAAGCTCTACTGAGATCATCGAGCATTGTACTGAGGTCCTCCATGGTCTCGGCCATAACCACTATATCGTTCGGCAAACCGAAGGTGAGTGATGTACTCGCCATTGACGTTGATGCCTAGCCCTCTCCAGTCCAGAACCTTGAAGACATCCTCCAGTGCAGTAAACAGTTTCGGAGATATGACGTCTCCTTGTCTCACACCTCGCTGCAGAAGGACTGGTTCCGAAGCCTGATCCTGAAGTCGAACTGACATGGTGGCGTTTTTGTATAAACACTTCAACACTTCGATGTACCGGTAGTCAATTTGGCACCGTTGGACAGACTGCAATACAGCCCAAGTCTCGATCGAATCGAAGGCTTTCTCGTAGTCCACAAACGCTAAGCAGAGAGGCAGGTTGTACTCTTCGGTCTTCTGTATAACCTGGCGCAGCGTATGTATGTGGTCTACGGTGCTGAAGCCTTTACGGAATCCGGCTTGTGCGGGAGGCTGGAAATCGTCAAACCTGCGCGCGAGACGATTCGTGATGACTCCTGAAAACAGCTTGTAGACATGGCTAAGAAGTGTGATGGGCCTATAGTTCTTCAGTAAGGCCTTGTCACCCTTCTTGAAGAAGAGTACCACCACACCCCTGCACCATGCCTGTGGCGTTTTCCCTTCGAGTATGACGGAATCAAACAGCTTCTGAAGGGCCTTAAGGATTGGTTTTTCACCCGCCTTCAGGAGTTCGGCCGTAATTCCGTCGTCACCCGGAGCCTTGTTGTTCTTAAGCTGTTTCAGAGTGTAACGTGATTTCTTCTTGGGAACAATAAAGCACCAAATACTGGGATAAATGTTTATTTAGTGAAACCCTCGAACACGTCACAAAAAGTAAATATGTTTATAGGGTCGCTGGTTGCAGTTGGCTGGTCAAACTTTTCTTCGTTCCAAAATTTATCAACAATTTTAAGTTGAGGGTGGAAGAACAAAATAAAAAAAATCAAAAACAGAAGGATCAGAAAGCCTTTCACTCATAGACCGTCGCGTAGCCAGCCAACTCCACTCTGCGACGGCCTGCCTCGAGCGGGCAGCCTCAGCCTTGGCCGATCGGTCGGTTTAGGCGGGCAGTCAGCCCTAGCCAGGCAATCAGCCTCATCCAGACAGTCTTCAGCCCCAACACAACCCCTCCTGTAGTGACAGAACAAAAACTTCTTAGCACAGAAACTCAAAACAAACACAAAGGCTTTATGATTATATAGAACAGACAAGTCTCTAAAACACAGGGAATATTATCCTAAACACCGGGCCTTACATAGGCCAACACAAAGGATGGGCCCTCTGAACATATGGAAATCATGAATAAGGTGTAGTTATATATGTATATTTATATAGAGCCTTTAGAAAGTCAAACACGTACCTGTCGGAGGAAAGAAAACCCTTAGAGTAATGAGCCCGACGTGGGAACACGTGGACAACGGGGCCAGTAAAAAAAAAAAAAAAAAATTAAAATTCATTTATTTCAGGTCTTAAACCCATATCAGACAATAAATCAATAATTCAATAATAAATACAAAATCACACAGATAAATACAAACAAATAAATACAAAATAATATCAACACATCAAATAAATTCATATTCCATAATCAAAATTATTAATTACAGTAGTCTCTTACGTGCGACACTATATGTAACTTGCCTGTCACAACAGTGTCGCACATAAGGACAGTCCAACCTATTTGCTATCATACTCAGAACGGCATTGGAGCTGTCCCGCACTCTGCGCACAAGAGACGCGCAGCGCTTACGCATGGTCGCATGAAAACAGTCCGTGCGCGCCCATGCGAACATACCCGAAGCGCTGCAGTAGCGAGGCAGACCCAAAACCGCCCTGAAAGCATTGTTAAATTGAACCACCTACCTAGCACCTGACCGAATCCCCGCTGCCACAGAAGTAGCCCACGCCCAGATCAGACAACAACACTCCACTCAGCAACACTGTCAGGTCGCGGTCGCACGGACCTCACGGTAGCACGTGG
Organism: Anorthoa munda; assembly: GCA_945859665.1. Lineage (NCBI taxonomy): Eukaryota > Metazoa > Arthropoda > Insecta > Lepidoptera > Noctuidae > Anorthoa > Anorthoa munda. The sequence goes on along the minus strand of OX243904.1, from coordinate 23,407,508 downwards.
ACCAAGGCGACCTGAACACAACACAGCTAGGAGCAGCCTTTTCAGTCGCCGGGACGCACTCACGCGTCCCAAAGCGAATGCGGCTACTCACACACACCAACACTTCAGCAGGACAGATTAATGGTTAGGGCTTCGGCCCAACTCACACTTGACAGGCGGGCGACGGAAGCTCCCGTCCGCCTCGCCGCCTCGCAGAAAAAGAAAAGGAAGATCAACCTACGCACAAATCCAAGAACGTCAAGTCACCCAGTCCGTTCAGATACGCATTGCACAAAAATCAAATCACTTTGATTTTAACTAACCCACGAAACAATTTCAATCCTTGAAGAGATGACGCGGAACAATCCCCCTTCCGTAAAATACACCATCCCAGGTTCAAATCACATCCATCAAATCATTCAAGTTCAATTTATAACTAAATTCTATAAAAACACAAATACTAAATGTCACTATGGTTGACATATCCGGACGCACGCGTCGCCTGCCAGTGTCGAGTGACACTTGACATTTCAGAACGATCTAAGCCGAAACTTCTAAATAAAATAAAAGTAATCGCCTGACCGACATAAATCTGGACAACAATCTCCCGTCATCCCAAAACAAATCTCGAATTGAACTCAATCGCTGACTAATAAAATGATTTTAAATATGTAATGCTTCCAGCTAACCATTTGCGCGTTACCGAACGCAACGTCGAACGCCCAAATGACAGCTGGCAGTCCGTCAAAACAAACAAATAATATCTGGTAATTTTATTGTTATTTTAGTGAAAAGAATGTATTTATCGGGGAGATTAGTATGCCAAACTGCTGGTTACACAATTCAGCCACGAGTCCTGAATAAAGAAGCGACATAAAAAAAGGAATGCAATATAGTGAATGAAATATGATAATCCAGGTAGCAAACCTTCCTTTAGCAAGATCACCTTCTACCAAAAAAAGTGTTACAAGAGCCATCCTAATCTCATACAGGCTGACGTCCGGAATGTCTTCGGTATAGTGTCGGGTCAATCTAGCTCTAGGGTCATTCGCTAGATTCGCGACGGGTTTACTGGTTGACGTGTACAGCTGCCCATAGAATCTCTCGATCTCCCTCAGAAGCTCTGGTTTGGCGGAAACGATCCTGCCATCATCGGTCTTCAGTTTTGTGAGCTGGCTCTGCCCAATAGACAGATCTCTTGCAAAGACCTTGGAGCGCTCATTCCGCTCAATCGCGTCTTTAATACGCTCAGTATTAAAGCGGCGGAGGTCGCTTTTCAAGGACTTTCAGATCCGTCTATTTAGCTGCCGGTATTTCAACGCATCGTCTGAAGACTGCAGAATCATCACACGCCACAGAGTAAGATCAGAGAGCTTTTTGTTCCTATCTGTACGGCGGGTCTTGAAAAACTTAGACCCGACCGTATGGACAGCTTCCACAAGCCCATCGCTGTATTCGTCCACGGAGCTCCCTAGGCACTCGAAACGATTCTGGAGTTCGAGGTGAAAGCTCTCGGGGTTTTGGTCCTGGATCTGTGCTGGACGTTGTAGCGTTACATATAGTTCAGATGAACTATACGTAAGCCACGTTAATAAAAGTAAAGTTAACTATAAATTAAAACTAAGAAAAGGATTTAAATAACAAATTAAGGTCCGGCTTCGCACGACGTGGGCAACTAGGAAGGTCCGGCTTCTCACGTCGTGAGTAGTCCGGCTTCTCACGTCGTGGGTAGTTATCTCACAGCTAGGCAGCTGGACGGGCAGGAAGGCTTGGAATGCCCGAGGTAGGCAGAGGAGCAGGCAATCAGATAGGTAGGCTCACAGATAGTTCTAGAGGTCAAGGCAGCTGAACTAATTGTCAGGCTAACAGGCAGGTAGCAGTAGCAGTAGCACTGGTGCAGGAACAGGCAGCTACTAGTGTGGCGGTCGGGCTGTGGCTTAATATGCTGATCAATCAAGCCCTTTTGGTATGAAGCGGTGACAGTAGCAGTTAAAGAACCAGTAAAAATGCTCACATTTAAGTTCCACACTCAATAAATAATATTTATTGCATTTCACAGAATTGGTAGATTCACAGGCCTTATATATAATAGTTTAAAGAGATTTTTAGATTCAATAGTACACCACGTAGTACTAAGTAGTCAAACGACTTTCAGAGTTCAGACCCGATTCCAGACTAAAAAAGTGACGCCCGTTTTTCTTCGTTCCGACATGTCTTCTAAATTTTAAATTCAAATATCAATTAAGAAATCATGAACGAATAAAAACGGTTTACAGAGGCGCAGTCTGCCGCTGCCCTTATTATGAAAATTATAATGTACAACGAGCTTAAGAAGTATTGTCCATGGTATCTTATGTCTATGGTTTAAGAAAATAAAACAGACAAATGTCATGTCAGATAAAAATGTCAAAGTATAAAATAATATAATCTGTAGTTGACGAGCTCTGGCCTGGTTGGCACCATGTTTACAGTGATGCCTCTAAACACACAGGAAATCAAAATGTTGGTGTCGGCATCTTCCATTCTCAATACAAAATAGTTCAAAAAATTAAACTCCCTCCAGAAACTTCAATTTTCACTGCCGAATGCTTTGGTATTTTTAAGGCCCTGGAATACGTCCTTCTAATGAAACTCTCCAAAACAGTAATCTTCACAGATTCTACGAGTGCATTAAAGGCTTTAGCAAAATTTCCCTTCAAATCAAACAATCTTTCCCCGGTAACTCTGATGTCAAGAGATTTACTATTAAAGTGTAAAAGTAAGGGGTATTCGGTGTCCTTCGCTTGGATTCCTAGTCATAGTGGAATCATTGGGAACGAAAAAGCGGACCAGTTAGCTAACGAGGCCATTGTGTGTGGCGATACCTTTTATTTTAAATTATACTCTCAGGACTTGACTGCTCTTCCCAGGGTCCGCCTCAAGGAATCTTGGGGGGAGGCTTGGAAGAGCAGTAGTCAAGTGAAGGGCAAATATTACTTTTCTATTCAACCTGAAATCCCTATTAAGCCTTGGTTCTTCAAAACAAAGTTTGGTAAAAGAGCTACTTCAGTATTGATACGCATGCGTTTGGGTCACGTGTGCAGCCCTGCACATCTCGCTCGGTTTCGCATTATCGACAATGATACTTGTGAGTGCGGGGAAGAGGATGCTGACACGAATCATATTTTTCTTAGATGTCCACTGTATGATCATACTCTGCTATAATATACAAAATTATTGATTTTAGAAGTCTCATTGCCAACTAGCATACCGTGTTTACTATTTAATAACTACATTCCGATATATAAAGTCTTAGCTTCATTTATCGAAGCTAATGACATAAAACTTTAATACATAATACTGTAAATATAAATGTAAATATTTAGTAACTAGTTTAGTAGATTTATTTTTAGATATTTCTAGATAATTAATTTGTTTATTTTCATTTTATTTCTTTCTCTATCCCTTTCCATTGTCCCTTCCTTGATCATTTTCTATGAATGTTTATTCCCGCCTTTCCGCGATCTTTTTCCTACCCATACGTTTCCCCGTTTTATATTTAAAAAACACACCAAATCTCTTCCCTGCACTACCTCGTCTTTCCTACCCATACTCAAGAGATGATGCAACTCAAGTCCATATCAAAACTTACTTCACAAGAAAAAAATAATAAAATTATAGAAGAACTATTTAAGAGAAGAACTGAAAATGAGACACAAACCAGAAATAACTTGACTATGGCAAATGCACAAGATGTGCGAAGCCAAACTCCTCTGATGAGGAAAAAAAACAAAAAAAAATATAATAGTTTTGGATGTTAAAACAAATCTTAAGCTTTTTAGGTGTTAAAAAATACATAAAAAATGGGAAACTTGAGTTAATACAATTTCATAAATTATAAGGATGAAATTTGAAAAATATAAAACGTAAGTAAACTAAGGCATGTGGAATGAACACGACAACGTAGCGTAGACTTCATCAGTCGAGACCTTTCAAGCTTGAATTTAATGTTCAATGTGCCTCTTGCCATGCGGTGATCGCTCCCGGTTTTCACCAAATTGATCACAGAGACATCATTGAACATTTGCTTCTTGGTTGACATGATGAAGTCGATCTCGTTTTTAGTTCCACCATCGGGGCTTTTCCAGGTCCACTTCCTGTACTCACGCTTTTTGAAGAAAGAGTTCATCATGTAGAGGCCCTCCTTCTCCATAAAACTGGCCAGTAGGTGACCCCGGTGGTTCCGACGTCCAACTCCAAATTGCCCCACTTGCAGCTCATCCTCGTCTCGTTTGCCCAGTTTCGCGTTGAAGTCCCCCATGACAACGGTGAAGTGAGTTTTGAAACCATGCATGGCTGTAGAGATATCCTCATACATGGCCTCTACCTCGTCATCGGGGTGTGCCGAGGTCGGGGCGTAGACCTGTATGACCTTCAGCGAATATCTTGCGGATATTCTGAGTATAAGGTACGCCACCCTGGTCGACACACTCTCGATCTTCACTACGTTGTTCACAAGGGACTTGTGGACGATAAACCCGACACCACCTTGGGACTGCCGGTCACCCTCTCGGAAATAGAGCAGGTTACCGGATTTGAGGATTATCGAGTCCTCCCCCTCTCTTCGGACTTCAGATAACCCTATAATACTCCATCGTAACCTGCTCAATCCTTCCTCGAGTTCGGCTATCTTCTCGTCGGTCCAGAGTGTACGCGTGTTATATGTTCCCAGGTCCAGTCGTCCGTGTTTATTGGGGTAGCCGGGTCCACTCCGGGGATTCTTAGCACCTCTTGCCACGCCATCGCCTCGACCGCTACCGTAGCGGAGGGTAGACGGACTGCCGGGGACTCGGGGCCGTTTTTTATTTGTGCTATTCATTTGGTTTGGGGGGGTTTTCTATAATCGCCAGACTTGGCCGGCGGGTCGGCGATCGCAGTTAGTTGTTAAAGTGCACAGAGAACGCTGCTGCCCGTTCTCTGGTGCGTCCCTTAGTCGCCTCTTACGACACTCACGGGAAGATATGGGATGGTGAAATTCTTTACGTCCGTCACCATACGGTACGAGATACTTATGTAAACTTATATTTATCACCTTTTCAATTACTTTTGTCAGTGCGCTAAGAAGCGAGATAGACCTATAGTTTGCTGGTTGATATGTGTCGCCTGCTTTCAGTATTGGTATCACGTTCGCTACTTTCAAGTCATTAGGTACTACACCAGAGGACATGCTTAAGTTGCAAATGTATGTTATAGGACTTGCTATAACATGTTTAGTCAGTTTAAGCATATCGTTGCTAATATTGTCGTGTCCAAATGCTAAACTAGATTTTAGGATACTTATTAATTTAACTATTTCATATTCGCCAGTTGGTGAGAGAAATAGTGAAACTGGTGAGGCATTTCTTTCACAACTGTAGTTGTTAGCCATTTCAATTTCAGTTTGACCTAATCTCTTAAGCACCGTACTTGCCAACTGATCGCCTATGGAACTGAAATAGTCATTTACTTCATTCAGTGACTCTGTAGGATTAGGTTTTATTTTGAGTAAGTCTTAATTTTTACTGACTACCTTACTAATATTACAGATACTTTTAATTCAGTCCCATGTTTTTTTACAGTTATTTTGATTTTCAGTTATGAGTTTCCATTCGTATTGTTATTTTTGCTGCTGTAATATGTTATTACAATAATTTCTGTAAAGTCTAAAGTATTTTTCCTGTAAATTTTGGTCAATACGATTTTTCCTGGCTTTACTATGCAACTCATCGCGGGGTCTGATGCACTTCAAGAGGCCAGGCGTTATCCACTTCTTAACGATCACATTAGCACAGGTCACTTTACGTGTATGTTTAGTCTTATCAAGGACTAAATTAAAGTTTTCAATAAAGATTCGTTAACATCGGTTTTGTTATACGGGTCGGTCCAATCTATTTCTTTGAGGTGGTTTATATACGAGTAGTCAGTAGGTCAAGGTGTGACCAGGAACATATCCATAATGAGTTAAAATACTTAAATACTCATTAACGCGCGGATCAGTGGATGTTTCTTTAATATCAAGGTTTATATCACCAACCAATGCACAATGCTGGCTGGTACAATTACCAAGGACGTTTTCCAAAGAAGTTAAATGTTATAAATGTATATTATGAAACAAAGGTGATCTATAGATAATTATAACAGAATATGATTGACTAATATCTACTTGTAAGCAATTGGAATAGTTGAAAAGAGGCTCTGTTACAGAAACAGACAGCTCCGATTTCGAAAACACTAGAATGTCATCGATTTTGTTGATGAAGTTTTTAGAATAACTACAGTTGTGGCCTTTCAGACTAATACCGTTAAAGGCATCATCAAGCCAACACTCAGTTAGTAGTATAAGTTTGGGCTTAAATTTTAAGCGTTGCAAGAATATGAGTAGTATATCGAAATTCTTATTTATACTGCGTTTATTCTGAGACAAGATTGTAAGTTTTCTATGGGCTACATCGAGGTATTCCATAAAAAGATCGGGGGTATCGAGTTCAATACAATTTGAAAGGTGCCTGCTGTCAATATCTTTAAGAAATAAGGTGTTGTCCAACATTATGCTATAACTAAAGTATTACTAGTAGTTTTAAATAAACTGGATCGTTACAGTGAAATGTTGACCAGCACAAATTAATCAAACCGTTATTAAGATTAAGTTTGGTTGCCATAATGTTCTACTATTGACCCTTTTATGAAAATGTATTCTATCATTTTTGTAATGTTTAATAACATAATTTTGTCAGGTTATAGCTAAACATAAAGTGAGATAAGCAAGTAAGTAGGTCAGTAAATTGTTATGCACTATATCATGTTTTTTATATGGAGGCCAATTTAAGGACATTCCTGTTTTACTTTTCCCACTAGTGAGGTTGTGATAGCATGTGTAATTATGTAGTATGAATTGTGTTACTACGTGTAAGTGAAGACTGAGCAACACTAATGATTTCGACTAAAATAGATGAATGAAGAATGATACAGAACATAAATGACAGAACAACAATACTATAGCATGCAAGTAATTAATACTTTTAGCAATTCTAGTCAATTTGACTATCTCAACTTATTTATTTGATGTTCATCGCTAATACATATATATTCAGCACCGTCCTGTTTTTGACGTACACGTTACCGTTTGATGTCCAACAATACTTGTATTTTTCAGTTCTGACAAAGTCTCTTGCGAGGAAGTGAAGACGCCTGGTTTTAGCAGTGCGTGATTCAAAACAAAAAGTAGTGACGAGTTTTTTTCTATTTCCAAATGGCTGAATTTTAGCTATTTGCTCTTGTTAAAGCTTTTCACAGAGGCCAGAAAATTACTTTTGATTAAGGTATTGGAAAGCTCCACAATTACCGTTGACTTCCCTGGATCTTTTTTATTAGGTACGCGATAGACATCCCGCACGTCGCCAGGACTCATGATAATATTAAGGCAGTTGGAGTACCGCGTTATCTATTTAAAGAGAGTTTCTTTGTTTTCTTTATCTATTTGTGGAATATACTTTAATTCCCATACTCGTCTTTTTAAGGAAATCACATTTTTGGTCAATGTTGGATATTTGTGATGTGAGATTGTTCCGTTGTTTTTCCAACCCAACAATCTTGGTCTGCACGGAACGCAACTGGTCATTCATGTCCTCTAAAGCTCTTTAAATATCTTGGTTTTTGCTGCATATTGAAAATGTTTGTTTCTTAACGCTTGCTCAGCAAATCGAACTTCTTAATTTGGATTTCTTTAGTCTTGAAAAATTTCCCGCATTTACATTTTAAAAGCGACAGAAGAAACAGTATGACAGAAGAAAATCCAGAAGAAAACCAGATTTTACAGGATTCAGTGGGGGAATCCACAGTTACAACATTGATGGAAGAGTCAATGATTGATACATCCTCAGATTATGTTCAGAGTGACTATAAGGACTTCAATGGAAAGTGGTTTAAAATTAACTAAAGACAAGTGTTGTGATAAAAGTTTACCTTATCAGCACTTAATTAATAAAATAAATACTCACTCATACCAACACGCAAATACACGAACTCTCACTCACACACACACACACACTCACACATACACACACATAACATATCAATTATTCTACCCACTCTTATTTCTTATTTCATAGAATAACTTTAGCAAAATTTTTTATTTAGTATAACTTATAACTTTAGCTTCAATGTAACATCGACACTGTTCCACTTGTTACGTAATGTCAATTATTCACTGTACCCGTTTGGCTGAACCCTATCTCTTAAGTCAAAGTCAAAGTCAAACATTTATTTGCAGATAAATATGGTTACAAAAGTTCTTATAATGGTAGTATAATAGTAGCTTAACATATTTAATCATAGCATAATGACATGCAAATTTTTTGTAAGTGTACAATTAGGTCATTTAAATTTAAATTGAAGGAATTATTTTAATGTATAGAAGGAATTCTCTATTAACCACCTGCGCAAAGCCCTTTTGAAGCGGACCATTGGAAGTTCTTTAATTTCGTTAGGAATCTTGTTGTAAATCTGAATACACATAGGATAGCAACTTCGCCTATATAGCTCCGTTTTCATTCTAGGAATAATTAATCTATTAGGATATCTAGTTCTGAATTTACATTTATCTCCCAGTTTTTCAAACATCTCAGGGTGACATTTTGTAAATTTACATATTTCCTCAATATAAATACCAGTCAATGTAAGTATTCTAAGTTTCCTAAACAGTGGTTTACAGGATGTAAGTGGGTCTACATTACAAATCGCACGTATACACCTCTTTTGCGCGATGAAAGCTCTTTCGATATGCACCGAGTTTCCCCATATCAATATACCATAGCGCAGTATCGACCCAACATATGCATGATAAGCCTGTAATGTGGCTTGTCTACTTACTAGGTTAGATATACGCCATAGAACATAAGCAGACTTACTGAGTTTACCACTTAGCTTATCAATATGATTAATCCAGGAACACCTCTCGTCTAGATCTATCCCAAGAAAAGTCATAGTATCTGATTGCTGTATTTGTTTATCTTTATAAGTAATGTTTAAATCGATTTTATTCCAGTTTTTGTTACGAAATTGTACAAATTTGGTTTTATCTATATTAGGTTTAAGGTTATTCTTTTCCATCCAAGTTATTACTTTGCTTACGGTAACATTTATTTCCTCATTATAATTTTCTTTATTTTTAGGGATAATTACGGCCACATCGTCTGCAAAGAGTATGCAGGGATGATCAGTCACTTCTGTCAGGTCATTGATATAAATCAGAAAAAGTGGGGGGCCTAAAATACTGCCCTGTGGAACGCCTGTGCAATTGTAGCCTAATTTGGATTTAAATGTTAGTTCACCGTTTTGATTTGGTTTATCCACAGTAATTTCTACAAATTGCGATCTGTTTGCAAGGTAACTTTTTAACCATGTATTTGCTTTACCGCGTATTCCATATTTATCACATTTTTTTAGTAGTAGCTCGTGTGATACAAAGTCAAAGGCTTTTGACATGTCAAAAAATAAAACAGTTGTCGGGATTTTCTGGTCAATATTTTTAGTAACTAGGTTAATTAAATTAAATGCCGCTGTGGTTGTCGATTTCCTTTTTTTAAGATACAGGCTAGACCTAGTTTAAGGGATAGAGTCTATATAATTGTGCTTATAGTGTGATTTATGTAAAATTTGTAATCTACAATGTGTATAGAGTGCAATGTGCTATTGTTTTATGAAATAAATATTTTTATTATTATCTCCTTTATTTATTTATCTTTCTTATGATCTACATTTTTAAATATTTTTATAAAATAAATTAAAAAACAAAAACATTTAAAAATATAAAAAATAGAGGCCTACCGGTATCGGGAACAGGGTCCAAGCTACCGGCGGTCAGGGCTCCAGAGAGAGGAACCTCCTAACAATGCGAGCCGTGTCCAGCAGTACTGCTTTCTGGATCAGGCCCTTGACCCAGCCGCCTAACGAGAGCCTCCTAAGGTGTTGGTCGAGGCTCGTGGCTATTAAACCATTGGCCGACACGACTATCGGTACAATGATCGCTGTGTCCACATCCCACATGTCGACAACCTCGCGAGCCAAGTCAAGATATTTGATTTGCTTATCTTTCTCGGCTTTCACGAGGTTCCCGTCATGCGGGACGGTAATGCCAACAATCATTGTACGCCTATCGAATCGGTCCACCACCACAATATCAGGCTTATTGGCTACAATAGTCCTGTCAGTGATGATGGCCCGATCCCAGTACAATGTGATATAGCCATTTTCGAGAACTGGGTCGGGCACATACCTGTAGTACGGTACCTTCGATGCCACAAGAGTGTATTTCAGAGCGAGGTGCTGATGGATAATCCTGGCTACAAGGTTGTGCTTATGCAAGTACTCTTCGTTAGCTAGCCGAGAACAACCAGAGATAATGTGGCGGATCGATTCACCCGGGCGGTGACATGCCCGACAGATGTCAACCGTGCCATCCTTCACAATAAATCGCCGGTAGTTATTCGTCATGATAACTTCGTCCATAATTGCACAGACAAAACCTTCGGTTTCCCCAAAGAGGTCACCGAAACGCAGCCAGGCTACGGACGCTGACTGATCTACATCGGACCCATGTAGGGCCCGGAAAAAGCGTCCGTGGAGCTCCTTACTCTGCCATACCTCCCTGCGGTCGTTAGTATCAAGCACTACAGGCTTGCGCCAGTTCTCATTTGCCAAGGAGAGCGGGGTGAGTCCCTTGTCCACTGCCACTACATCTCGATGCATACCCACGTCGGCGTGTAGAAAATATTCTCTGAGATTGCATATCTCGCGGTTGTGGAGGTTTTTGGCATTTAAAAATCCTCGGCCTCCACACTTCAGCGGGATATACAATCTCATGACCGACAATCGTGGGTGATGCATTCGATATGCAGTCAGCAAAATTCGGACCCGCCTATCCAGGGCGTCGAGTTCGGTTTGAGTCCATTTGATAACTGTCAACAACTAAGCAAGCGTAAACATTAGCTCTGTGTACAAAAATAATTTTAAAATAGTAAAACTAATTTTTTAGCAAGTCTGTGTGATGAATATGATTCAGTGTTGCGTGACTCCCATTATATAATGTTTGTGATCATAAAATTCTATAATTAATAACAGATATGTGTGAAAACATCAAGTGAAATCTAACAGCTGAATTAGTGAAGTTTTCTATAATATTATTACACCACAGTGTAATAAATACCCTAATGAAGAAATCAGCAAAAAAGTTCAAGGAAATAATATGAACAAGTGAGTGTATTTTCAAATATTACGCCAAAAAAAATCGTTCAACAAAATAAAACACGGATACATTTTGCTTGATTCAAAAATGACCTTTGGAACTCAATGACCAGCAAATTTTCTCACCCGATGTCAAACATTCTGATATATTATTTCGACCAAGAGAACTAAAGTTCAGTTGGCGGCAACATCAACACATTCGACTTGAGCGACTCTAAGTGCGGGTTCAAATCTTGGTGGCACAGGGACGACTTTTTGTGGATGTTTCAACAACAAATTTTCTAACATCGATATAGACCCATTTGTTTCAAACATTTGATTGTATATTTACCTACATACAAAAATAAACTACTGATAACATAACGCTTTGTGTGCCCCGAAGGGATCGACAGAGGTGTTTACTTAAATAAAATTGAGTGGTACTTAGCTTACGCCACGTTCCAAAACTACAGTAGAAACTAACATACAAAGATGGATTTTCAGAATATAACTATGCGAAGAAATAAAACAGTAATCAGCTCTCCGACTTCCTCTTTTGACTCCGCTAATTCTGAGTATCTTTCGAAAAGTTTACCACAAACTGCCAGCTTAAGCTGCGAAGAGTGTGAAATACTAAATGGAGATATTGAACAGTTGAGAATACAATTAAATGCTGCTCATGATGAAATTGACAACTTAGTCATGGAAAACGCCACCTTGAAGAAACAAACAACTGAACAACAAAATGTCATAGCTAAACTAAAAAACCTATGTACCGCCCAACCTAATAGTACAAAAAAACACTCAACTTTAAAGAAAAATAAATGTATGAGACAAAATTTAAATATTACCAAAAAGAACCTTGATAAGAGTCTCATAGACATAGATCTAGAAACAAAAAAATATAAGGAAACCATAACAGATGGCGCTGCACGCAGTACGAGCGAGAATGGTTCACCTCTTGTAGCGTTACGTATAGCTCAGTTGAACTATACGTAAGCCACGTTAATAATAAAGTTAAAAATATAAGAAAAAGGATATAGGTAAAGAAATTAAAGATCCGGCTTCGCACGACGTGGGCAGCTAGGAAGATCCGGCTTCGCACGACGTGGGCAGGTTTTTCATAGCAGGCAGGCAGGCTAGGCAGCTGGACGAACACGAAGGCGTGGAATGCCCGAGGTAGGCAGATGAGCTCGCAGATGAATCGCTTAGGTAGGCAGTAGGGTAGCCAGCAGGACGAATGGGCTGGCACACAGTTAGATGGTCAAGGCTTGAACCAATAGTCAGGATAACAGGCTGGTTGCAGTAGCAGTAGTACTGGTGCAGGAACAGGCAGCTAGGAGTGTGGAGGTCAGGCTGTGGCTTAATATGCTGAGCCCTTTTGATATGAAGCGGTGACCGTCGAAGTTAAAGAACCAGTAACACACTCAATAAATAATATTTATTGTTTTTCACAGAATTGGTAGATTCACAGGCCTTATATATAATAGTTTAAAAGAGAAATTTTAGATACAATCGTATACTTCATAGTATTAAACAGAAAAATGGACTGCCAGCGTTCAGTCCAGATTCAAGACTAAAAAAAGTGACACCCGTTTTTCTTCGTTCCGACATGTCTTCTCAATTTTAAATTCAAATATGAATTAAGAAATCATGAACGAATAAAAACGGTTTACAGAGGCGCAGTCTGCCGCTGCCCTTATAATGTACAACGAGCTTAATAAGCTATAGAGAATGGTATCTTATGTCTATGGTTTAAGAAAATAATGACAATGTCACGTCAAATAAAAATGTCAAGAGTTAAAAATAATATAATAGTTTTGGATGAATCAACAAATCTTATGATTTTCAGGTTTATACCAATGTAAAGAATACATAAAAAAGGAAAACATGAGATGATACAATTTAAAAAGTAACGGTGATGAAATTTGTAAAATGTAATATAAAACGTAAGTAAACTAAGACATGTGGAATGAACACCACACTCTAGATCTCAACTGTAACTTGAAGCAGTACGATCAAAGCACAACAGATGGCACAGTACGTAACGAAGCAGAAATTCTACAATGGGAGAACCAGCGAAGAAATTACTTATTAAAAGAAAAGCAAAGAAAAAGGAAACTATGTGTCCTTAGTAACTGCAACAACTATCGGCCGGTGGAAATAATAGAAGATACTTTTTGCGAACAGTTTGAGTATTGCCATTATGTGTCACCTAATTGTAAAGTGAAAGAAATGCTCACAAATATTACGAACAAGGTTCAAGATTTTAACATGGACGACTATTGTTTAGTAATGATTGGTGAAAGGGACTTTAAAGATAATGAAGACTACATCGAACTTGTTAGACTAATTAGAGAATCCTTGGAACAAACAACTCATACAAATGTGATTGTATACGTAAGGGGTGCCCTAATTCATAATTATCGAGTGGAATTGTTTAATAATTTACTTTACATGGACATACAAAATTATAATTATGCATATTTCTTTGATACAAATCGTGACCTCTCCTTGGAAATGTTCTCATATAAAACAGGCAGACTTAATAAACTAGGTATAAAGTGTATATTTGGAAGTATTTTCAGTCGCATACTTGTTGACATAAAAAAATATCCATTGGATTATGACCATGAGAATTCACAAATGTCACTGACGAGTAAACCTCATGTACAAAATAAGCTTTTTCGTGCCTCCCTTTAAAATCAATGCCAGTTATGATAAACAACAACTTACATTGTTACATCAAAATATAGCTGGAATACTCAATAAATTAGATTTTTTTGAAGTAACAATATCTGAGTTAACGAAAGAGATGGGCGTTATAGACTTTATTTGTCTTAGCGAAACCTTTATACAATCCGGTCATGAATGTAATCTTAAACTTACAAACTACAAGTTAGCTGCAAACTACTCAAGATCCAATAAAAAACGGGGCGGCACATGTATATTGGTGAAGGAGGATTTCGTTTATAGCCCTTTACAAATAACAAATAAAATGTCTAGCGATTATTCTTTCGAATGCTGCGGTATAGAAGTTCCGAGTCAAAACTTGATAGTAGTATGTGTTTATAGAATCCCGGATTCCGATGCTGGTATATTAAAAAAAAAAATGGAAGCTTTGTTACACAAATTAACTCATAAAAATAGGAATCGTATCGTAATATGCGGAGACTGGAATATAGATATCCTAAAAGACACTACACAAACAAGAGAATTACTATCTATTTTGCATAATTACAACTTATTGACACATATTAAAATGCCCACTAGGAAAAAGAGCTGCATAGATCAAATAGCCAGTAATATCTCGATACTAGACACAAAAAGCAGTATACATAACCTAGCCCTCTCAGATCATGATACTGGGCAGTCGTTAACGTTCTTTATTCCGATATCTAATAATAAGCCGAAGATTCCAAATTTCTTTTATGAAGTCAAAAGAGATTACAATAAAAACAATATTAAAAAGTTTCTTGATTGTATATCGGCTTTAAGTTTTAATGAAATATATAAGGAAACAGATTGCAACATTGCATTTAACATATTTCATGACCTATATATTCTCTTTTACAAACTATGCTTCCCAGAAATAACAATAACAAATATAATAAACCAATAAAAAATAAATGGATAAGTAAAGGTATAAAAATATCGTGCATAAAAAAGAGAACTTTATATTATAATTACCAACACGATGCCTTAAGCAAAAAATATCATAAAAGAAGATACCTGAAGTATTCTAGAATTTTAAAAACATGTATATCACATTCACAATTAATAAATAACACAAAATATTTATATAATTCTAAAAATAAATGCAAAGCGACATGGTCTATTATAAAAAATAATATAAATTATAATGATAATTATAAAAATGACATCAAAGAATTAATAATAAATGATAAAATAATTAATGATCCTTATGACATATGCAATCAATTTAATAACTATTTTATAGAAATTACCAATAAATTCAATCTTAGCAATAGTAATAACGTAAGTAACATTGACATTACCACTAACACTGGCAGTATCTTTTTGACTCCAGTAAATGAACAAGACATTGTAAAAATTATCAACTCTTTAAATGATACTAACGCTACTGGATATGATGAAATAACCACAAAAATAATAAAACTAAGCAGCAAAAGCATAGTAGAACCTTTAAGTTATTTAATAAATCTGTCATTTGAAACAGGCACATTTCCTACTAGATTAAAACAATCTATTGTCAAACCGCTATACAAAAAAGGTAACCGCACGGATATGTCCAATTATAGACCCATTACATTGATCCCTATCCTATCAAAGATTTTTGAAAAGGCAATGTACGAAAAAATAATTAACTTTTTAAACAAAAACAGCATCCTTACTGAGAACCAATTTGGTTTTAGGAAGAATAGTTCAACTTCTCTTGCTTGTTTTACTTTGGTCAGACTGATATCTGAAGCCCTCAATAACAAAATGCCTGTATTGTCAGTGTTTTTAGATATGAGCAAAGCATTTGATTTTGTCCCACATAATCGCCTACTTTGCAAAATGGAGAAATACGGCATAAGAGGCAAGGCGCATGACTGGCTTAAAAGTTATTTATCGAGTCGCCAGCAAAGGACAGTAGTATCAAAAATTTACAATAACACAAACAAAACATACAGTTCAGAGTTAAAAATAAATAGTTGTGGTGTTCCTCAGGGAAGCGTATTAGGGCCACCATTATTTATTATATACGTAAATGACCTTTGCAAGAACTTAAAACATAATTGTACACTATTTGCTGATGACACTACTCTCACAATAAAATCTTCAAATAGGAATGACCTAGAAAC
The DNA here is from genome assembly GCA_945859665.1 of Anorthoa munda. NCBI lineage: Eukaryota > Metazoa > Arthropoda > Insecta > Lepidoptera > Noctuidae > Anorthoa > Anorthoa munda. The sequence continues at coordinate 23,391,462 of OX243904.1, read as the reverse complement.
CGACACTAACAATGAAATACTAAGGGCAATCAAATGGCTGGAATCTAATAATTTGCGTGTAAATATTGAAAAAACAAAGTTAGTACAATTTAAAACATACAATTCTTTAGTAAAAACACCTCAAATAAACTACAATAATTCAATTTTGGAACCTGTACCATCAACCGTATTCTTGGGAATAGTTATAGATGAAAAATTAAATTGGAAAGATCATGTAAAAAAAGTCTGCACTCGTCTCGACAAATTTGTGTTTGCTCTTCGAAAACTGAGACGAATAGCCAGTAAAGAAACAGCCCTAAGTGCATATCATGGCTATGTTGCATCAGTGCTGCGTTACGGCCTCGTGATATGGGGAAATTCAGTAGATGTGAACAGTGCATTCATTGCACAAAAGAAATGTGTCAGAGCTGTGTATGGAGCAGATTATTTAGATCATTGTAAGCCATTATTTAAAGCACTAAAAATTCTTCCACTTCCTTGCCTATATATTTTTGAGATTTGTATGTTTGTTAAAAGGTATTCGCACATGTTCCCATTGTATGAGAGCATTTCTGAAAGAGTGAAAAGTAGAAGTCCAAATAAATTACTTGCACCTAGCCAGACACTACAATTGTATAGCAGGAATTCCAATTGCATGGCAATCAAAATATTTAATCATTTACCCTCACGCATCAGAGTGTTGCCCACTAATAAATTTAGGAAAACAATATTTCCCTGGCTTTTAGACAATTGTTTTTATTCAGTTAATGAATTTTTAAATTATAAATTTTGACATTACATTTTATTAATACTTAGATACACTTGTTAACTAGAATTGCTTAATTTTTTTTTTTTTTTTTTGCATTTGACATTGTATAATTATTAAATTTTGACATTTCATTCATGATTATCATAACATTGTATAAAAATTATCTAAACTAATTTATAATATTGTACGCCTTAAAAGTCGCGCGCACACCATGTATGCGTAATCTATTGCTGTTTCTATTGTGTCGATAAATTACTTACTACAGTTGTATTGTTGCGGCCGCTTTGGAGCTTGGAAACTTTGATTTTTTAAGTTAATTCTAATATTTCTACACCGGCAACGGTAGTGTATGTGAAACTGTTTAATATTAAGATCTTAATGTACCATATACTCAGAAATAAATATATCTTATCTTATCTTATCTTGAGTATGCCGAAAGAGTACATCAATACCGGCATGACCCAACCGTTGAAAGCGCACACCTTGTTTCCGCCCGAAAGAAAGCTATTGAATACTTTCTTCAGGCGGCCAAAGAAGCGTTCCTTCAACGATTGCTTCATGTCAGTAGTGCTGATACCTAACGCTTCCGACATACCCAAACACTTATAGGTTTCGTTTGGAGAGAGGGATCTCAGGTTTATGGAATCCGCGAGTTGAATTCCCACGGATTCCACAATATCCCCTCGCTTTACATGCATGACCGCACATTTGTCCACACCAAACTCCATCCTGATGGCGCTACTAAAAGTTTCAGTTACCTTCAGTAGCTCCATCAGCTGAAGATTGCTGGGGGCAAAGAGCTTCAGGTCATCCATATAAAGGAGGTGAGATATAACCTGACCACCTCTCCTCAACCAATAGCCTAGCCCTGAATTCTCCAGCATCATGCTTAGAGGATTCAAGGCTAGACAAAACCAAAGTGGACTCAAACTATCGCCCTGGAATATACCTCGCTCGATCCTTACAGGTTCGCTATTCCTCTGGATATTTCGACATCCTGGATAGCGAAGGACTGTGCTCCATTGCCCCATACACGATTTCAGGAAGGTGCGTAGAGTTGTATCTATTTTATACAATTCTAGCACCCTCATGAGCCATGTATGAGGCACCGAGTCATAGGCCTTCTTATAATCTATCCAACATGTCAACAGATCCTTTCGGGAACGCCGAACCTGTTGGCTAATGGCCATATCAATAAGGAGTAGCTCCTTAGTACCGCGGGACCCGTTCCTACATCCATTCTGAGAGACCGACATTATCAAGTTATCGTCGCAAATTTTAACTAGACCGTTGGTAAACATGTAATAGGTCTATATTTTTTGGGTTCCGCGGTGCTACCAGACTTGTGGAGCAGGTGGGTTATTCCTGTTGTAAGGAACTTGGGTAGCGAACCAGACTCCAAGGCTGCCTGGTACTGAGATGCCAAAAGAGCGTGCGACCTTTGTAGCCACTTGATCCAAAAGTTGTGCAGCCCGTCCGGCCCTGGAGATTTCCAGTTCGGCAACGGACGGACTGCACGGGCTATACGGCTGCTTATTATTATTATTATTAATTGGCTGTTTAAAGTACCTAGCTTTACTAACTCGTCCAGACATAGCATTCTCTGTTGGGTCTTTAAGTCAGTTTAATAACTATTACTATAAGGAGCATTGGGCTCACGCTAAACGTATCTTAAGATATCTAAAGGGAACCAGAAAATATTGTATTAAATATGGTGGGTTAGATAACAAGGAGATAGTAACCCTACTATCTCCTTGTTATCTAACCCACATCTCCCACATCCACCACCCACATCTGAATCTACATAACCATGTTGTTCCAGATTGGGGTAATGAAATCTCTGATAGAAAATCTTATACACTATTTTGCTTCTGTCTCTCAGGGGGGTGACCATAAGCTCTTAGAGTAAGGTTATTTTGAGTTTATGTAAGGGACAGATGTATATGACTTGTATACATCTGTCACTTACGCGATCTCAAAATAACCTTACTCAAAGAGCTTATGGTCACCCCCCAGGTGGGGTAATTTCCTGGGGAAGTAATAAACAAAAGAATGTTGCATTGTCTAGTACAGAGGCTGAATATTAAGGTATATCCGAATGCTGTAAAGGCCATTTATCTTAGAAGTGTACAGAAAGAAATCACAGGTTGTATACAGAGTATTCTAATCTTTAACGATAACCAAAGTGCACATAAAATGTTATATAATCCAGTATTCCATAATAGGACAAAACATGTCGACATAAGATATCACTTTGGTCGAGAATGTATTAATAATAATGTAGTTAAAGTTGAATACCTGCAGACAGCTCATATGCCTGCAGACATACTTACAAAATCTTTAAGTAGTGTGAAACATATATTTTTTTTAAAAGTAATTGCTTTGAAAATATTGTTTAATTTTAATATAGTGGAGGTATTTATTTTATATCAAAATTAGTAAGTTAGTAATAACCGAAAGGACTTAATTAGTCGAATATAAACTTCTGTTGTCAGCTCTATGCGAGACGAGCTATGTATAATATGTGTTCATATTAAATTAAATGTCAGTCTCACAGAGAAAAATAATATTGGTCAGTCTGTTGAACAAGCTAATACCGGTTTCGTTTTATTAATAAAGCTAAGGGAAATGACGCCGTTCTACATAAATATTGCATCAGCCTGGCAACGAACGTGGAAATGCTGAATCGGCTCGACATGACACACGACTCCGACCGGACGGCCGCATAGAATTCAGGAATTTACCTCACTTTTGATACCCACATCGAACAATTGTCACCATTTTTATAGCGATAAATAATTTTACTAAACATAATTGGGAGCAGTGGTGGCCCAATGGTATCGGCCGCGACTTACAAGTTGTAGGTCGTGGGTTCGAGCCCAGGCAGGCGCTTTACTTTGTGTAAATTATTTCATCACCACTGCTCTCAAAAACGGTGAAGGACTGTAACCAAAAATTCGAAGACATGTGACATCCACCAACCCGCACTGGGCCCACGTGGTGGATTACGGCCCATTCCCTCTCACAGAGAGGAGGCCTGTGTCCCAGCAGTGGGAACATTGATAGGCTGATGACGAAACATAATTAATAAATCTGTTGCATTTAATTCGTTTTTTTTTTAAACTTGCCTGCCGCACTGACATAATTGGTGCTGTCCTCGAGGATCGCAAGGTGTCTACCAGCTCTCCTGGAGGTTATCAAGCCCCGTCGAGTTCACACATTTACAAAACAATCGGTAAAAGCATCTAAGATACAAAGGTAAAAAAAAAAAAAACAAGACTAAATTAAACATGTGGCACAAATGTAGTTATCAGTGCTGTAACTATTCTTAGCAAAGGGTTAAGATTGAAAACCATTGTAAAAAGTCCAATTAAAAGAAGAGAAAAAAAAGAAAAATGAGATTGAGAATAGTTAGAGACATCCACATATTTGTACCGTTTATAAGTTACCAGGGAAGACGCATGCGCAGAAGGAGCTAAAATATTTATCTTCAACGTAGTCCTTGATTTTATAATATGCTTTTTTAATAAGGACACGTTTGATGAAGTTTTTGAACTTTCCATCGGTCAGTTCTATAACTGACTTTGGCAACTTGTTATAGAAGCGTATACTGTTTATAAGAAAAGACTTGCTGGTTTTCGTTAATCTGATTTTGGGTATTACAATTTCGTGCTTACTGCGTGTATTTAAATTATGGCAGTCGCTTCTAGTTTTGAAAAGCTCTCGATTTTTGCGTACGTACAAAATACATCTATCTATCTATATTAATAAAAAGAAAAGTCCTGACTGACTGACTGACTCATCAACGCCCAGCCCCTAAGGGAAATTCAACCCCTAAGGGAGTTAAATAGAGGATGAAAGTGTGTATGAAACTCTGTCATTTTTCATTTGAAATGAATGATATATGGCATTTAGCCTCTAAATATAAAATAAAAATACTGTTTTAAAGAATTTTCGAATTTCATCCCTTAAAGGGGTAAAAAGGGGTGTTAAAGTTTGTAAGAAAAATAAATAGTTTTTCATCAAAATTACTTGAAACTTAGTATGTCTGCTCTTCAATACAACAATAATACAAGGGGGGGTATGTGTATAGAGATAAAGTAAACCCACAGTTCATGTAATAACAATTATTTATTTGAGCTATCGTAGGTAGAATCACAATAACAAGACTAAACGGAAAAAATAGTCTAATACAATAAAGAAAATACTAACTGACGGGGAAGGTTGTAGCTAACTGATAGGGAAGGTTGAACCTAACTAATAAATCCCTACGCGCGTTGTATATTACTTGAATGGTGTGCGGACCGCTAACTATACCAACACAGCCAAACAACCAATATACGCCGCTAGCCCAAGTCCAGCAAGAGGCGAGGTAATTTTGACCGACCTAAGTCGATGCAGAGAGTACACTCGAAGCGTGCCGAACTCGGACTGCCGCTACTGTTTTTTTTTTTTTTTTTCTACGGGGCGCCTCCCAACTCAGTCAAAATGACTGTTTAGCTGCTTAACCGGGCTTTCCTACGGAGACTAAACTATATAGCCTCCAGCTAGGCAAACATTTACTAAACCTAAGCGACAACTCTGAGGGCTACCCCAGTTGGGGTCGAACCTCGGCTCAGGGCGTCACTGGGGGGACAACTAAGGCTGGATCTTAATAAAGTGATTCTACCATCCGTTCGGAATAAGCCTACGTGGAGAAGAACGGACCAGAAACTCCAATTAACTAATTAGAATTAACTATGGCACAGCTATTCGCGGGCTGGCTACATAAATAATGACTGGGACTTCGCGGCGGGGCCTCGGCGGCGAGGACGGACCAATCGGTATGTATGCTACGTTTGAATAGGTGTTCGTACTATTTACGAACCCATTGACCGTCCTTGTAGACAAGGCTGTCAAGTTCCCTAGTAATGCACTCGTACCTCGAGAAGAGGGCTCTGCATGAAGCGGGTGTGAGAGAGCCTGCATTCCGGATTTCTGCATCCAGAGCACGGGCCTGAGGGGTCATCCATATGGAATACGCGCTGATAATATTCTTAGCGACGCTCAAATATGGCTTGTGCCCGGAGGGTGCGACAGGGGGCGGGCACATGGCGGCGGTCACATGGTGGCGGTGGTGGTGGAAGCCACCTTCCGGCTTTGTGCGGGCATGGGGGCAGCTGAGGCCACTGGGTCGGGGACTGGATTTGGAGCTGCTATGGGGTGGGCCATCAGCGCTGGGATAGGCTGGGAGTAAGTCTGAGGAGCCACACTTTGGTGGTTCAGCTTACCCCATGGTGAAGTCCTCTGAGGGGCTAGACGGGGGGGTGGTTGGGAAGAGGGAGCCATGCGCATTATGTGCGCATTGTAACGCTTGGCCATCTTAGGCGCGAGTTTGGGGGCTTTTGGGCAACCCAGGTAATTAGCCGTGTAGTGACCGGTTCTATAGGGCAATTCACAGGCTCGTACACGCACTAAATGACCACACTTCAACACGTCTGCTCTAGCCAGTGGCTCTCGCCTTACTAACGTGGTGCGCACGAGATTGTGTATGTCTGTGTGGGGGAAAGTGGGGATGGCAAAGCGAACGTGCGAGTGAGACAGATACACTACATCCCTTCCTCATTAATGATTTTATTAAGAATCTATTTAATATCAATTCATTTCGTAATAATGTACTTTTGTTATTCTTATGTGATCATATATAGTGTGTTCTTCACGTGACAGATCCTTGTCTTTTTTTCACGTTCTCAATATCCCTTCACTCTCCTAATTTTGATATAATAGATAAAGCTATCACTAAAACCACTGAAAACTGTAATTTTCCAGAGTTACACTTATTTAATTATTTTGTTAGTACGTGAACATTAGTATGTGTGACATTAGTGCTTGTTTGGGATTTTAGTTTTATAGATATTTTGTTATATTTTCTAGAATGTCACTGTGTCATTGAAAAATAAATGTGAGTTCATGTGTGTATGCAAATCTCAAATTTAATGGAAATCCCAATTCCTCCAATTTAATGACAGTAACCACCCACCAATTTAATGGCAGTAGCCACCCACCACTTTAATGGTAGCAAAACCCACCAATTTAATGGCAGCAAAACCCACCAATTTAATGGCAGCAAAACCCACCAATTTAATGGTAGCAAAACCCACCAATTTAATGGTAGCAATACCCACCAATTTAATGGTAGCAAAACCCACCAATTTAATGGTAGCAAAACCCACCAATTTAATGGTAGCAATACCCACCAATTTAATGGTAGCAATTCAAATTCAAATTCAAATTCAAAATCTTTATTTCGAGCGATGACTCATATAGGGTTAGTAACAATGTGCTTAAAACTAAGTGTTAGTAAACAACACGATACGGTGACACATGTAACTGACAGCAGTGAACTATATACGGACAGTCCACTCTGTCAGCAATCATTTTCAGAACCCTGTTAGGACTGCCCATGACTCGGGCCACCATTGAAGTTGCACGTGTTAGAATCATAATGGAACTCCATATAAAAGTATCGATATATGTCAAGATGGTTATTTACTGTGTATCAGAGTTCCTATTATATGTGGTGTATAAGGGAAAGGTTTTATGAATAAAAGCACAGAAAGACAAGACTAGGTATTTATTCCAATATAGCTTGTCAATTAATTCATATTCAGGCTCAGAAAGCTTACCGCCCGTTCGCTAAACTAGTTCTCGTGTAGAAGAAGGGCAAGAAACTCCACGGAAGCAACTATGGTTGTAAAAGTATTCATAGACATCTTTTACAACCATATAAATATCGTATATAACAGATCTAATTCTATTATGGCCATTATATGATGAATCTTGTAACATTTCACAATATTACATAATCAAAACAACAAGGATAAGGCAAGGTACATGACTAACCCTTAAATCAATTTAACATCATTATGAATAAAGGCCACAATATGAAAATAGAGTTTCAACACCACCATTAGCAATAATCAAGTTATAATATCAAATTACTTACATGAAGCTTGTGTAGTCCATAACGAAGTCTCCTAACTTACGAATTACACACTATTTATAGAACAAGTCAACTTGTCTCAATACGTCAAATGTCCCCACCATTTTCTACATTGCTATAAATAATCTCACAATTAAGTCAATAATCAATTCTTGAGTAATGAAACATTTTTAAAACGTATCAAGACAATTAAGGAATTTAATATCGCCTATTTAGTCGTTCTTAATCAATATTCGAAAGAATATTGATACTAACTGACAGTCTTTTATTAATTGTCTCAAAAGACTTATAATACTAAAATAGCAATATAAAATCCAGGATACATCACAATGATCATTACAAATTAAGTAATGTTTTATAGGAATATCATCACTATAGCTTATATGTAATTTTAGAGTTATTTCCTGTACACACAACAATATTTACTCGGGTGGGTACTCTAACAATTGTAGGTATTTGACAATAATAATTTAAGTAGGTACTTCGACATTTGTCGGTAGATGCTTAATAAATATGACAGTTTGTATTTTGTAGCAAACCCATTGTGCTCAAAAGTGTAAATTTATGATTTAATGACGTCACACGTACTTCCAATACTAACACGGCCATACTGACAAGTACTTCGCTCTCGAAGTACATAGCCATTTCTTTTTTATTTTTTTTTCGGCACAGCCTTTTCTTATTTTTTTGGTACCGCTTTTTCTTTTTTTTTAGGCACAGCTTTTTCTTTGGTTTTTTTTTTTTTTTTTTTTTGGGCACAGCCATTTCTTTTTTTTTTTTAGGCACAGCCATTTCTTTTTTTTTTTTTGGGCACAGCCATTTCTTTTTTTTTTTAGGCACAGCCATTTCTTTTTTTTTTAGGCACAGCCATTTCTTTTTTTAGGCTCAGCCATTTCTTTTTTTAGGCTCAGCCATTTCTTTTTTTAGGCTCAGCCATTTCTTTTTTTTTAGGCTCAGCCATTTCTTTTTTTTTAGGCTCAGCCATTTCTTTTTTTTTAGGCTCAGCCATTTCTTTTTTTTTAGGCTCAGCCATTTCTTTTTTTTTTTAGGCACAGCCACAGGCACAGCCACAGGCACAGCCACAGGCACAGCCACAGGCACAGCCACAGGCACAGCCACAGGCACAGCCACAGGCACAGCCACAGGCACAGCCACAGGCACAGCCACAGGCACAGCCACAGGCACAGCCACAGCCACAGGCACAGCCACAGACAGCCACGGGCACAGCCAAGGGCACAGGCACAGCCAAGGGCACAGGCACAGCCAAGGGCACAGGCACAGCCAAGGGCACAGGCACAGCCAAGGGCACAGGCACAGCCAAGGGCACAGGCACAGCCAAGGGCACAGGCACAGCCAAGGGCACAGGCACAGCCAAGGGCACAGCCACAGCCAAGGGCACAGCCACAGCCAAGGGCACAGCCACAGCCAAGGGCACAGGCACAGCCAAGGGCACAGCCACAGCCATTTCTTTTGTTTGTTCAATATCTCAGTGGTAAAAATAACAAAAATATGGGAATTCAAAAACTCAATATTATTTCACCAACCAACAATACATCGCTCGGCCAATTCTGACAATATATTTGCAAATTGTACCGAACGTAGATATTTTCTTCTGACTAAAATCAGATCAACAGAGGGTATATATTTAAATTCTTTATTTAACCAACTAACTCTGTCAAAATCAAAGGTCGCAGATCGTTGCTTGATCAAAAAGATTCAGAGGCCCGTCTCGACTTGTTTAGACAGAATCTTATTCAAACAACTAGCTCTGTCAAACTCAGAGGTCACAGATCGTCGCTTGATCATAAAGATTCAGAGGCCCGTCTTGATTTGTTTTGACAGAATTTTATTTAACTAAATCGTTTTTCTAATGTACCATGCTGATGGTACGGCCTGGCATTATTATAACTCTTCTCTGTCTTTCTCCTGTCTTGTCACTTTTCAAAACAAACTACTCGGTAAGTTACACCCACATGGTTTTAATTATTCAAAAATTTACTTTTCATTTGTTTGTTTTATTCTATAACTATTTTTTTTAAATATATATTCATGACTCAATGATAAGAAGTTACTTATTATGTAGCTGTTCTGATAGAACCGAACTATGTTAGCTGTGTGGTCACAGACAAACACATTCTTAGACATTCACACACTAGTGTTCTTGTCAGTTCATCTTTATGTCCTAACAAAATGAATTAGCAAGCTGTGCTAATATTTTTAGCACTTTTGTTTAGTTTGCAATAAATTATTGTAATTCTACCTCTGTATACCATTAGATCACGATTGGTTTATATCAAAATCTCAATCTCTAATAGCCCTAAAACTAATTACTTAAATTTATTATCCGATCGAGAAAAGCAAGGTAAGAATATATTAATTGGATTGTTTATTTTAATATTTCTGAAGATTAGAATATTTGTTTTATTAATTAATACAGACTTTTCATGAAAATAATTGCAAAACAGCTTTTGCCATAAATAAGATTCCTTTTTAATTTTACTCAAAAAAACATCCAAGAGTAAACCAGAGCAGAGAGTTTCTTGCAAATTATTGGTGAAAACTACTATTCTGCCTCCATTAACTAATAACGATTCTTTGCAAATCCTTTGTACCTCACAAGTATGTAAGTGGCCACTAACTGTATTATTACCAAGTTGGGTACATTTTTGCAAAAATACCCTCTGATAAAAATTTCCATAAAAATTCTAGACCAATTTCTTATAATTAAACTGAAAACCTTGGGAATTATCGTTTTACGCTTATTGAAACATAATATTATATCTTTGTAACATCAAAGATATTCAACAGTAAACAAATAAAAACAAAGCCTCTGAAGGCCTTACCACTTTTAGCTGTTTCGTGCTGCAGCTGTCAGCTAGATGTCCATAGTCAGAATCCGATGCTCTGACCATAGTTTGCAGATCCATGTCTTACAGCTTCTAGATCCGCAAGCTATGCAGCTCGCAGTGCCGTCGGCTGGGTCGGCATCGCGAGAACATCCGTTTTGGTGAGAGTGGAGTCGGGTGACTCGTCGACATGTTGTTTATGAAAATGACAAAATGATATTCATTAGAAATCTTGTGTAAGCTAGAGCTGAATCCCACTTCTGATGTTAGAATCATAATGGAACTCCATATAAAAGTATCGATATATGTCAAGATGGTTATTTACTGTGTATCAGAGTTCCTATTATATGTGGTGTATAAGGGAAAGGTTTTATGAATAAAAGCACAGAAAGACAAGACTAGGTATTTATTCCAATATAGCTTGTCAATTAATTCATATTCAGGCTCAGAAAGCTTACCGCCCGTTCGCTAAACTAGTTCTCGTGTAGAAGAAGGGCAAGAAACTCCACGGAAGCAACTATGGTTGTAAAAGTATTCATAGACATCTTTTACAACCATATAAATATCGTATATAACAGATCTAATTCTATTATGGCCATTATATGATGAATCTTGTAACATTTCACAATATTACATAATCAAAACAACAAGGATAAGGCAAGGTACATGACTAACCCTTAAATCAATTTAACATCATTATGAATAAAGGCCACAATATGAAAATAGAGTTTCAACACCACCATTAGCAATAATCAAGTTATAATATCAAATTACTTACATGAAGCTTGTGTAGTCCATAACGAAGTCTCCTAACTTACGAATTACACACTATTTATAGAACAAGTCAACTTGTCTCAATACGTCAAATGTCCCCACCATTTTCTACATTGCTATAAATAATCTCACAATTAAGTCAATAATCAATTCTTGAGTAATGAAACATTTTTAAAACGTATCAAGACAATTAAGGAATTTAATATCGCCTATTTAGTCGTTCTTAATCAATATTCGAAAGAATATTGATACTAACTGACAGTCTTTTATTAATTGTCTCAAAAGACTTATAATACTAAAATAGCAATATAAAATCCAGGATACATCACAATGATCATTACAAATTAAGTAATGTTTTATAGGAATATCATCACTATAGCTTATATGTAATTTTAGAGTTATTTCCTGTACACACAACAATATTTACTCGGGTGGGTACTCTAACAATTGTAGGTATTTGACAATAATAATTTAAGTAGGTACTTCGACATTTGTCGGTAGATGCTTAATAAATATGACAGTTTGTATTTTGTAGCAAACCCATTGTGCTCAAAAGTGTAAATTTATGATTTAATGACGTCACACGTACTTCCAATACTAACACACGCTTGCGCATTATCGCGTAAAAACAATCAACACGCGCCGCCGCAAACATCCCTGACGCACTACAACGCCAAGGCAACCCCATCAGTTTTCTGAACGCGTTATTATACTGGACACGAAGGGCTCCATACGATGCCCGCGAATAGTTCTCCCACAGGCTGCAAGTGTAGAAGGTGGTACAGAATGCTCTAAAGAGCGTCACCTTTACTTCTGCAGTACAACGTGCAAACCTGCGAGCTATCATATTCGCACGCACGGAAAGAGCCCTCCGTTCCCTTTCAATGTCAGCATTGTCCTTGAGGTCAGTGGTGACCAAATGACCTAGGTATTTAAATTGTTCCACTCGCTCAAGGGTAACACCGTTTAGCCGTATAGGAGGCACATCAGGAAGGTACCTGGTCCCCGCCCCAAAAACAATGTACTGACTTTTCTGACCGTTATACAACAACCCATGTTCAGTTGCGTAACTTTCACATATGGCCAATAGTGTCCTAATACCACCGACTGACGCGCTCAGCAGCACCATATCGTCAGCGTAGCTTAAATTATTGACACAGACACCGTCAATATGACAACCAACATGTTGACTGCTAAGCGCCTCAATCAGGGCATTCATATACAAATTGAAGAGGGCAGGGGAGGTCAAACCCCCCTGTCTCACTCCACACTCCAATTGATAAGGCTCCGACAGCACACCCGCCCACCGAACACTGTTGATCTGGCCTCCATACCAATGCCTGAAGATACTTATAAGCTCGATAGGCAAGCTTATAGCTTCAAGTTTCCTCCATAATATATCGTAGGAAACCAGATCAAAAGCTCTAGACAGATCGAGGAAGCAAGCGAAAACAGGTGTTCCTCTTTTTGTGTAGTACCTGACGGCCTGCTTGAGACACAGAACTGCACTCTCTGTAGAAAGTCCAGGCCGAAACCCGAACTGATTGTCGTGCAGCACAAGATGCTTGTTTAGCTGTGTATCAAGCAGACCATCAAGCATCTTAGCGACTATGGTTGCTAGAGAAATAGGTCTATAGTTTCCCTTATCCGAAAGATCACCTGTTTTACTTTTAACAATGGGAACCACGATCGTCCTCATTAGGTCGGAGGGCAAGTATGAATGACCAATACATAAATTGTACAGCAGTGCCAAAACCCTCGGCAAGTGAGGACCGGCGTATTGTAAATGCTCGATACTGAGCCCATCATGTCCAGGGGACTTACCTCTAGACGTAGACCTGATGACCCTGGCCACATCTTTGGCACTGAAACGTGTGCCCACCTTGCCACAACGGGGCTCAGCATCCAGCATCTCACAAGAGCTCCCTAACGGTGACTTTAAAACAAACTGATTTCTAAAAATGTTCGCAATATCTTTTGCATCACTCACACCATTCACACTAACAGGCAGGCCTGGCCGAATGCTTAATTTATTAGTGCTCTTCCAGAAACCCCGAAAATCACGCTTTGAATGCTTAGAGGCAATTATGTCCATCTTTATCTGTTCCTCGTGGTTCTGACACCATTTAAGTCGCGATTTGAAAAATGCCCTACTTGCCCGCATGTCATCATACACTAAGCCAGTTGATGGCTTCCCACACGATAACCATACGTGGAATTTCTGCCTCGCCAGCCTGTGAGCGCAGCTGACATGTTTATTCCAGCCTGTGATTTGAGCATTTTTCCTACGACCAACAAACTTATTTGCCGCACTACTAATTGACGACTCACTGAGAGCACAAACAATATCCGAATACAGCTTATCAATAACAGTCCTATGGGTGGATTCACCACAGAAAATATCACCACAACCAGTTAATTCTATAGGAAAATCAACCAATTTCAATCGCTTGTGACATTCATTGAAATATGTATTAATTTGTTCCTTAGTTCTTTCTCCCCATACAACCCTATTGTGAGCAATCACTTTATCAGGAATCCTAGGTGATAACAAATCAAATTTACATTCTACTATCATAGGATAATGGTCAGACCATAGTACGTCATTTCTTACGTAAACATCAACAACAGAACTTAATGACGAGTGTGTGACTATACAGTGGTCCAGCCATCGCCTACAGCCGTGAGCTTCACTCATAAAAGTGTAGGTATCACTATTTAACCCCAGTTTGTCTATATCAACACAAATCCATCCCTGATCCTCACAAAAACATGATAGCTCGCTCATAAATAAAGAATTTGGGTGCGCATTAAAATCCCCCAAAACAAATACTGATTCAACACTACAATCGTCTACTACAGCACTCACCGTACCGAGGCAGTCCGTGAAATCTGGCAAGTTATCACTCTTATCGGTAGGCATATAGATGCTCATCACAATAACAGGCCTATTGTTAGTTTCTATTCTTATTGCACACACACGAGGGTTATTGCACTGTAACACTGACACATTTTGGAATTCGTTACTCCTCCATAACAGAGCAACACCGCCGTAAGGTCGACCGCGTAACATGCCGGCCGTCATGTCAACAGCTGACGTTCCCGTGGCACTAAACTCGTCGTCAATGGTGCAAAGATATGGTATCTCCTCTGGCTGCAACCATGTCTCTTGCAAAGCAATTATATCGGCAGATCTACACAGTTCTTTAATGTTGTTTACAGACCTTTTTACACTTTTACAGTTGAACGATACCATTCTGTACAATCTATCCATTGCGTTCCATACTGCGGCCGACGTTATTCGAAACACTATTCATATATCTTTTCTTATACGAGTAATGCACGAATCTTCTAAAAATTATTCCTTGAGGCCACAAGTTTTCATCTAAAAATAAAGGTACTTTGTGATCAGATACAAAAAACTTGTATGCCTTGTGGTCCGTCTGTTTTTTAGCGTGTATTATCTCTAAGGAAACTCTTTCTTGTGTCTTAGAATGTATGTAATTAACAATATCGGCTTCAAGCGTGTTCATGTGTACATTTGTTATAAATATAGGTGTCTTCGTATCGGCAGCCTTAAAACCGACCGATTCGCACGCAACACCAATCTGTCCCCTGTATCGGTAATTCAGTTTTTTCTTCCGACCTACGTACTGCCAGTCATCCGCAATCTCGCTTTGTGGTTTATTACATTTTATTCTCGAGTGCGGTCCCGACGTCTCACTAGTAGCGCAGCTATAGCTATTCGCCTCTGTGGGTAGATTTGTTTCACTATCCAGTAGCTGCCGTGAATCATCCGCTCGCTGCGTTGACGCGTCGCCGAGCGATGGCACCTTACCCGTTAAACAGGTTTCGTCCGAGCACAGCTGTTTATTATCACTGCACGACGACATTGATATTGTTCTATTTTTCTCAGTTTCTGCACTATCACAATCTATTACTGACGGTGTCTTATGTAAACTATCCTCAGGGATACTATCGGATAATATTAGGCTAGATGCGACACATTCACCCCGCTGTGTTGTCTCGTTATGATGACTAATAATGTTATGAGTACTAGCAGCCGATGGAAGACATCGCGTTTCTTGCTTGTTACCCTGATAAAGTCTGAGCTCTTCTAGCTGTTCTTTGGTTACGTAACTAGATTTGATGTTCTTCACCTCTTCACGTAGTACCAACAAATCCTTTAGCAGTTGTGAAGCATCTAGGTGGTCGAATGAGATAGGGGGAAGTTTTCCAAGATCACGAGCCACAAACACTGGTATTGCATCCGGGTCCACCACTTTCAGCAACGAAATTATGTCCAGCTAATCACGTTTTTCCTTCCCATCATTTTTACGAATGATTTTTCGTTTCACTGAGGGTAACGTTTCATACAGTAACGATTTCGACTGCTTTATTTCCTCACTGGTAAACGAAGAAATACAGATTTTTATTAACGTATTTTCGTCCGCGACAGACAATTTATTCTGCACGTACGCTAACAATTCGTCGATTACGACATTGCACGAGTTACATTTCACAAACGTTGACATTTTTACTAACGCGTCCTGCCGGTAAGGATGCGCGCGCGCCACTGAGCAATACCCACCAATTTAATGGTAGCAATACCCACCAATTTAATGGTAGCAAAACCCACCAATTTAATGGTAGCAAAACCCACCAATTTAATAGTAGCAAAACCCACCAATTTAATGGTAGCAATACCCACCAATTTAATGGCAGCAAAACCCGCCAATTTAATGGCAGAACAACCAATCAAGTAAATGGCAGAACAACCAACCAAGTAAATGGCAGAACAACCAACCAAGTAAATGGCTGCGTCTTTTCACTCCACCTATTCCTATAAACATAATCAGCCTATAATGTTCCATTCGCTAGAAAGCAAACTTCCCCTCTGCGACTGGGACAAGGCCTCAATGCACCACACGAGCTAAACGTTGCCCGGCAGACGTCACACGTTCCTGAATCCCCGGCTCCAGGACATACGGTTCCCTCAACATTAGTATGTTTATTTATAACTGAGCACTATTTCGTGATTTTGGAAATCTGACAATCCTCCACACAAGTCGACCTACGAAACTGTTTAGGTAGGTACCTTTATAGTTTTACAAAATCAGTTCAGTGTTAACGTTAACATTGCATATCTGCACAGCTAGCTAACTTCAAGGCTATCGATGTGGCACCTTGTTAAACTGACATTTCGATAGTTGTCTAGTCCCGGAGGTATCTTTTTACAACAGCAGTGCCCTTGGTAGTTTTAATAGATTTGCACCCATACGGCTATTCAGTATTTACATTAAGCGGTATCTATATTGTTATTACTTTAGCCTTCATTCACTCATTCCACAAGAAATAGGCACTATTACACAACATCTGACCCGCCTTGAATCTAACCTAAATTGTCATAACTCGCCTAGGATCTATGGCATCGCCATATCTTAAGGCATCAACCACCTTGGATCTAACCTCCTAACCGGGCATCACCCGCTTATGATGTAGCCAACCATATGCCATACGTTATTTTGTTTCGCGTGAAATACGCTTAATGATTAGGCAAACTTTAGATATTTTAATGACGAGTACTGATTGTTTACGTTTGACCATAAACTAACTTTTTCGTCCTTTTGAAGTTAATGAAGCACTCATACTCAAACCATATATTTGTAAAACAAACATACATAGGTGTAAAGGTAAGTACAGAGATCGCTATTTCTCATCGTGTCTTCTCTAATAGATTCAGGCGTCCTGCTTTAAAAACCTAGAAAACTAAGTGTAAATCCTGTGTTGTATTATTGTATAGTGGCGCGAGTCTCAGTGTCACGACACTTTCATTTAAATGTTCAACTAAAGATAATTAATTTTGCAATGGCACAATATAATTTATATGTACAATCAACAAGATTGAAACCTGGCCCACCATATACTAATTCTTCTACGGGCATTCTAACCCAATTAGGTCAAGTCTTGCTTAAATAAATATTTTCTCAGCAACAACTTGCCATCGATTTAATAAGACAGTCATAGACTAATATATTATAGAGTGAAAGTCAGTGACAATTAGTTTACCCATCTCGCTGTCATTCCAATTATATTTGCAGATTGAATATTTACTCGACGTACTTTACTTGTTATTTAGCATTTTTCTTTGAATTCAGAATAAACTCATGTAAACTAAATAGTTGTTTTTTTTATCAAATATTATTCTGCGCTTCCTTCTATAAGTAAACAATGCGGGTCGACAGTTAATTCCAATTTCTGCTTTATCCCTTTTTTTCAATTAATAATCTACCTATTGCAATGAACAAAATGGTAATAGTAGTTCCGCGACCAGATGTCTGTATTGACACAGTTTTTTATATTTTTGAAAAGTCTTAAATCCACCATGAGATGAGTGGTTTGTAGTAAGAAAACTAATGTTTTGAAGTTTTCAAACGGATGGGTCAAGAATCAAACAGCTTAACCGTACATATTGGGTATTGTTATGTACGTAGTATATTTTTGATGTGTTTTATTCATTTTGTTAGTTTGACTTTTTACACCTGACTACCTCTACCCTCTTTTACAAACTCTTTCCATCACTCAAAAGTTTGATAGTAGAAAATCGAATCCAGAGTTACCCGGTTTTGTACAAATATTTAGTTTATTTTTTATGTCCTGTGTACAAAAATAATTAAGAATGTTTCAAATGCAATGGTGTAAATCTGTTTTCACGACCACTACACTCAAGAATGTACATACCTGATAGGGACAGTAGCTCAAACCCTTTTAAAGATTTGTAGGCAACTGTCAGTTGATTTAGCTCGAAAACCGATCGTAAATCTTACTAACATTATAAATGCGAAAGCACAGACGGACGGATGCACGCCCGGCATCCAACCACGCCAGAACCGCTGAACAGATCCGGACGAAACCCGGCACAGAGACAGATCACAGTCCGGAACAGCACACAGGCCACTTATTTTGGTGTAACGTTTACTAGGGATCATTTTCGAACTACGCGCGGGCTAAACCGCTGGAAGAAGCTAGTTCATAAATATTTTTTCGTGCCCACAATGTTATAAGTTTACTAATATACTAAAAAGTTCCAAAGCTTACTGTATATGATACGAAGGCAATGAACAAACAACAAGGTATTAACTTTAAAACTTTCTTTCTTTTTCCTAATGGAAAACATATATCACGGGAATTTAACGCGATGATTTAGATTATTTATTTACCTATTTAACCCGACGTTTCGACCGTGTTGCGACGATCGTGGTCCCGGGCAGACTGGTGTCTCGGTGTACTGGCTCCGTTGGGGCAGAAAATTCTTCCTCTACCCTCACATTTCAAAAAACAAGGTCTTAAAAAGATTATTTCAAAATTAACACGAATATGTTAACTAACTTTATCTTTTTATAAATAAATATTTACTTTTTAGGTTTAATTAGCCCTAAAACCACGTAACTAAAACCCGATTTTATATAACACTGTCGTTGTATGAGTCACTGCTGTTTACAGCAGGAATTTGGGCTCATATGCTTGGCTTATGTAACCAAAACATGACTGCTTGGCCTTAGGATGTTTTCAAATTTTTACGTGCCCTTTACGAGCTTTTTTGAATCTGCGTGGACCTTGGCTTGATGTAATTCAATTTAATCTTGAGACCTTCGTTTGAGTAGTTGCGGCTACAAATATGGATATTTAATTAAATATTGTATTATGATGTACACAAAATTTTTGCCAAAACCATCTTTGGTGATATTAAAAGTTACTGTTTATTATTATAAAAAAGTTACTGTTTATTATTATTAAAAGTTACTGTTTATTATCATTAACGTTTCAATCGGTAGACGATTCAATTTTAACCTCTAAATTTGAGGGGTCAGGCTCGATAATCAATGAATAGATACGTAGGCATTTAGGCCTATATGTAACTACAATGTACATATTCACATAAACACTCAGTGTGTATATACCTACGTTTTAAGGTCTTTTAGGATACATTTAGATTTCTTTTTTTTTTCTCGATTTCGAATGTCATATGCCCGGTGGCTACCCCGAAGTCAAATCAAACTTCCTAATTGCTGAAAATCCATGCATCGATGTACCACAATTTCGAATAGCTTTATGTGTCCGAATGAAATGAAATCATAATATGTTGCCATAAAACTTAAGTATTCAATCAAAACGTATTTCCCGATCATTGGAAACCCCTATATGAATTTTGAACGGTAACCAGAAAATGATTCCATTAAATAGGGTAGACTCTCGATTGTCTGTGGAAAGATTTCAACGATATCCGCGTTGCGGGCGCAGTAGTTCGGTTTCAAAATAACAATGTATCGATTTTATTATTTTGATCAGATGTTATGATTTGAATTAGTAAAGTAAATTTTGTTATTTACCTACCCACCAATATAATTTTGCAATCGTTTTAGAACAGCTGTTTGGTGTATGTTTAATGGCAAAGTTTTTTGTAATCAGACACTTCTTAGTCATGGCCCTTGGCTCTTTGATTAGAATAATACGAATTTCTTTACCTTCGTAATGCAAACTTTCCTTTATTATTAAAATTTGGGACGGTTATTTACTCAATACTTCGGCAGTATTTATTTTCCGCTACATAGTTATATTTAAGCAGTCATATGGTGTTTACACAATAAATAGGTATTTACCATGTAATTTTTCATTTTATCACGTAGGACCTGCTTTATTATCTTATTTTCATAACGGAATGTGGGCGCCTAAACGATAACAAATAACCGTGTGTCATGTCATGCATTATCTACTTACCCCAATCCTTCTTCTTTTTATTTACACCAATATTTTTTCATACTTTATCCTCGTCGCCATTTGTAGTGACCGGTTCTATAGGGCAATTCACAGGCTCGTACACGCACTAAATGACCACACTTCAACACGTCTGCTCTAGCCAGTGGCTCTCGCCTTACTAACGTGGTGCGCACGAGATTGTGTATGTCTGTGTGGGGGAAAGTGGGGATGGCAAAGCGAACGTGCGAGTGAGACAGATACACTACAAGCCGGGTGCCCGACTTGGCCACAGAGTACGCAGCTGGGAGGCTACGTGCACTGTGAGCGGTCTTTGGGACGGGGAAAGTCCTTAGTGCCATGATCACCCATGCACTTAACGCACCTGGGTGTTGCATAGCAGTGGGCCTGAGAATGGCCATAAAGTTGACAGTTGTGACACTGTCCTACAAGATGGGGGCGGTAGGGTTTCTCGATCGAAATGCCCGACAGGGAGCACACGGTCTTTATATTGAAAATCGGGTTGTAACCCTCAGTAGGGCTACAGACAACTAATACGATATCGCACTGTTGTCCGCCTCTTGCTTAATGCAAGTGGTGGACTTCAGTGACGGGGACATTTTGGTCTAGAAGGTCCTTACGGATTTCCTCCGTAGGGATCTCTTTTGGAATTCTCCTAATAACTACTCGGACGGGCTTTTCCTCTGGGAGGGAGTAAGTATGGAACGAGATGTTCTTTTCTTTGAGGTATCGGGTTAGATTCCGGAAATCAGTGGGAGTGGGGACTTGGATTTTGATGCCTTGTTTGCATGCAGTGGCTTTAGTGTAGTTGATTTTCCTCTCAACACAAGCGTTCGAAACATCGTTCCACTTGACTTTATCCTGAAGATAAACAGGTGGAGGGGGACGGAGCTTCTTATTGGTAACTACTACCATGGGACTGGGGCTGCGGTTAGACCGCTGAGAAGAAGCAATGTCTGGGGTGGGGGTGATTTGCCTTACGGGTGAGGCCGGTGGCAGAACTGACTGAGGGGAGGTTTTCGTTACCGCCTTTTTGGCCTTGGCAGCGTTGAGGGGACTACTCCTCTTTTTCCTCTTCCCTCCAGAGCAAACTACGGAGTCACCGTCGGAGGAGACGGTGTCGTAGTCGTCTGACCTATCAGGGACATTAGGGTCTACTGGGTCGTCAGCAACTGAGTCAGTTTGGTTAGCCATAGCTTCCCATTCCTCATCAGTGCTGAGGGTTGCTCCCTCTTCCATGGGGGAGTCATCATCGTCCGCCCAAATGTTATTGGACTTGGACTTGGGCTTAGCTTTATGAAGGGCGGCTATGCGCTCCTTATAGCTTCTAAAAGCTTTTACTTGAGAGGATATGGGAGAAGGAGGATCTCTTCATGAACGGGTTTTCTTAGGCTTGACGGCCGGTTGGGAAGATGAAGCTTTAGGAGAAGGAGGATCTGTCCATGATCGGACAGTAGCTTTAGGCTCGACGGCCGGTGCTGGGGGCTTAGGTAGGGATGGCTCACCAGTCCCAGAGGTGGGCCTGGCTGCCGGGGAGGGCGACCTGGGCGAGACCTGGGCTTCGCTCGGCACGGGTGCCTGGCTAGGTCCAAGGGCCCCGATCGGGCCTGAAGCGGGCACATAAGTGGCTAAAGCCTGACTAACAGTATGGCTGTACTTTTAGGTAAGTTTCTCCTTCTCGAGAATCTCGTGAAGGAGTTCAATTACTGCCGCGAGCGACATAATTGAGAAAATAGATCCGGTGAAGCCGGGAGAGGTATCTTCCCCGGGTGGAGGGGCCCGGGGATGTGTGCAACTTACCCTCCCAGTCGGGTTAGACTGGGAGGTGAGTATCTGGTGAGCCCTAAGCTTGTCTACCTGCCACCAATCTTATTGGGTGACAGGGCCCTAAGGTACCGGTAAACCCACCGAAGGTGGGCCACCCACCAATGTGTACCGAAGAAGTCTGGCACGTCGGGGTAGACACACCCGACCGTGCCAGGTGAATGCTGGGGGACGAAGCGGGGGTTGACTAGGCTATCTACCAAGGCCAACTGATCCCGCTCCCGACTCCAATGACTGCCGTGTCCTTAGGGGACTTGGCGGGTGCTTGGGGCACACCCCACTGGCTTGTTAACACCGCTAGATTTCCCGCCAGGGACCACAAAAGTGGATTTGCCCGGCAGGGCCAAAATAGCTGCCACTACTAGTAACCAAAGTTATTAGTAGCGACACCTAGGAGCGGCGTGCGAAGACGCGACGGCCGCAGTGACGTCACGCAGGGGCGCGACGAGACGGAGAGTGGGGCGCAGGGGAGCGTTTGGCCACGGCGGGGGCGCCTTGCACGGGGCGGAGGTGATGACTCGCTGGCTCGGCCGGACGGCGCGGTAGCAGTGATGTCGCGTCGATGTTTTCGTCGCGTTACAACAATCTATCTATATTTATAAAAAGAAAAGTCCTGACTGACTCATCAACGGCCAGCCCTAATCCTTGGACAAAGGTTCAGGAAAGAAATTTTGCACAGAGGTTCCCTTTGTAATGTAGACAAGGAATAAGAAAGGATTTTTTAATATTCATCCCCTAAGGGTGTTAAATAGGGTATGAAAGTTAGTATGAAACTCTGTCATTTTTAATTTGAAATGAATGAAATATGGTATTTAGCTTCGAAATATATAATAAAAAGTATATCTTTAAGGATTGTTTGAATTTCATTCCTTAAAGGGGTAAAAAGGGGTGTTAAAGTTTGTAAATAAATTGTTTATCATCAAAATTACATGAAACTTAGTATTTCTGCTTTTCAATACAATTGAAGAAATACGTGTTTAAGGTTTTTTGAATTTCATTTCTGCTCTACAATACAATTAAAGAAAAACATATTTAAGGATATTTTTAATTTCATCCCATAAAGAAGTATACAAGTCTGTGGACACTATAGTGCATACGGATGATGCTGTACACTATCCGGTAGAGTTCTTAAATGCTCTCATCCGTCTCACAAACTTATTCTCAAAGTGGGTGCTCCAGTAATAGTACTACGAAATATCAATCCGCCTCGCTCGAGAGTGAGCTCATCTAGCAGCCTGGTTGTATTAGCACCTGAGGGCAGAACCTCTAATGTAGTATATAAAGAGGTACTTTAAGTACAAATTAAAAAAAATAGTCCTAATCCCCTGTGAATAACAATGTAAGTATAAGCGTAATTTGAATTAATTAGGTAACTATTTACCATAACTTTTTTTTGTAATATTTAAATTTCCGTTATACAATTGCCTTCAAATTTGGCATTCAAGTAGGTAATTTTCTGTTCCATTATGAATACCGTTACTATTGTTAGATTTTAGGATTTGTTATCCTCCAGCAATCATAAATCAATCCGCGAGCCGCAACTCGGATTCTATAATAAGCAGTGTGAGAAGACATTGTTCACCTGGATTAACACATAGTACTTTAATCGTTGTAGTACGTTCCCGTAGGATATTTTCCGACATCAAGGCGGGCGAAGCCGCGGGCAAAAGCTAGTTCTAAAATATAAAGTGAAGGTAGAGTCAGTATATCGATCTCTTTAAATTTTTCTCTGAGGGACTCGCGAGGACCCATTTTATAGATCAAGCGGATTGCCCTCTTTTGTAAGACGAAAATTGAGTCAACGTCCGCTGCTGATCCCCACAGCAGAATGCCATAAGACATAATACTGTGAAAGTAAGCATAGTATACCAGCCTAGCCGTAGCTACATCGGTTAACTGCCTTATCTTCCTTACTGCATACGCAGCCGAACTTAACCTACTCGAAAGAGTTCTAATGTGCGCGCCCCACTGCAATTTAGAATCGATTGTAATCCCCAAGAATACAGTTTTCGTTAAAACTTCAAGATTTTTGTCGTCAAGATTTAAATTTAGGTCACGTTGAGGTACATTTGGTAAGGAGGACTTTAGACATTTTGTTTTTTTCGCATTCAGTAAAAGATTGTTAGCTGCGATCCATTTTGAGAGAACAATAATTGTTCAAAAATAGATAGGAAAGATACGGATGTGTTACATGTCAACGAAAGTCTAATTATTAGACTTTCGTTGACATGTAACACATCCGTATCTTTCCTATCTATTTTAAAAATTTGCGAAGTATCATCAGCAATTAAAATTATATTCGATAATTTGGCCATCATAAAAGAGAGATCATTAATGTAAACAAGAAAAAGGAAAGGGCCGAGAATTGAACCTTGGGGCACGCCCATCTTGACTAGAGACCCGGAGGACATCGCCCCATTTACATTTACTTTTTGCTGTCTGTTTGATAAATATGAAAGCACAAGATTAGCAGCTTGTCCTCGAATTCCGTAGTGTTGTAATTTACAGATCAGTGTGTTGTGATCGACGCAGTCGAACGCTTTTGAGAGATCACAGAAAATGCCAATTGCATCCTGGCACTTCTCCCAAGATTCCAAGATGTGGCTGATGAGTTTCACTCCCGCGTCCGTTGTCGACCTACCTTTCGTGAAACCAAACTGCTGACTATGCAGGATCCCATTTAAATTGAAGTGAGACAACATCTGGTCCAACATGATTTTTTCATAGATTTTACTCAATGCTGGAAGCACGGATATAGGTCTATAATTAGAGGGATCACACATTACAGCCTGATTTGAAAATTGGTACTACTTTACTGTGTTTCATTAAGTCAGGAAACGTGCCGCTGTCCAAACATTGATTGAATATGCCTGTTAGGACAGGAGCGATTGAATCAATAATATCTCCAAGAACACTAACGGAAATCCCCCATAAGTCTTCAGTATTTTTTATATTCAGACTTTTGAACGCGTTTTTAATTGTATCAATACATATTAGTTTAAATTTAAAGGTCGTCTTACGTCTTTACTAAAGTTTTCTTTAAGAAGAGCTTCAGCTAATTTAGATGAGGAGGGAAGTGACTTCGTAACCTCTAACGGAATGTTGGTAAAGAAATTTTCTAATGTCTCAGCGACTTCTTGCTTATCAGAAATGGTTTGATTAGATATTTTCAAAGACAACTCATTCTGATCGCGTTGTTGTGTCTTGCCAGTTTCTCTATTAATTACTTGCCACACAGTTTTTATTTTATTATTAGAAACACTAATTTTGTTAATTATTATTTGAGATTTTGCTTGAGCGCAGACTATTTTAAATATTTTGGAATAGTTTCTAACATAATTGTGGAAAACTTGATCGGAAGTCAAAGATTTTTCGTAATATAATTTATATAAGAAATCGAGGCTTTTCCTTATGCCCACAGTGGCCCATTCATTAAATTTCGATTTGGAATCATTGACTTTAACTGTCTTTACTGTGTTTTACTGTCTTATTGAATTCTTGGTTGACTGTAGAAAACAACGTGCCGTAATTTATATTGGGGTCTTTTGAATCAAAACTGGCATTAGAAAGATTACAAAAAACATTATTATTAAAATAATTTAATTTATTTTTAGTAAAAGGTCTTAAACGAATTGATTATAGATTACATTTTTTATCTGACTCAAAAGATATTAGTAGACCAGTATGGTCTGACCTAATGCCACTAATTAAAAACGAATCTTTAACTTTACAATTAGTGAATACATTATCTATGCACGTAGCTGAAGTTGCAGTTATTCTTGTCGGTTCATTAAATAAATATTTTAAGTTAAATGATTTAAACAATGAAATGAGCTTACATTTTTCAGGTGAATTGACTAACAGATCTATATTTAAGTCACCACAAACAAAAACTAATTTATTATCTCTGAAAAGTTTACTTAATAATTCTTCCATTGTAATTAAAACAATGACAAGTTTGATGCTGGTGGTCTGTAAACACACAAGATAGTATGCCCCTCGACCTCTGCACATGCTACCTCACATAAGCGATCAACATAGTAAGCAGTGATATCCTTTCTTTCCTTATATTTAAGATGACTATTACAAAGTATCAGGGTACCACCACCCACTGTGGATCTGTTGTACGCGCTGGCAACTGAAAAATTATTTACATTAAACAACATCCTATCTGATTTTAACCAAGTTTCACAAAAACATAAGATATCCATGTGGTATTTATCTACTAACAATTCCACGTCTAAAATTTTGCCGGAGAAGCGATTTATATTTTGATGATATAGTAAAATAATACTATTCGTCTTCTCTTTTGTCGGCTCTAATAGTTTAAAGAATCTACGTAGTATTATCAGAAAAACTAGATAATACTGTTAAATCACTAAACCTAGTCTCAGTTAAATCATCAATAACTGCGTGTATAAAAGCTAACAATGTAGCTAATAAATGTCGACTATTTTTGGGAAGAAACATATGGTTCCCAATTAAAACAAAATCACTAACAAAATTGTTGGTGTCAAAAAACAATAAACGGTCACTATGACGACAAGATAAAATATGCATCAAATTATTTAAACTAGAAATGTATTCATTTTCCTGATCAAGTAACTTGTCAGAATAGGGCAATGCACATAATATTAATTTGCTTAATTTTAACTTAAGTAGGTTGTCGATACCATTAACTATGTCCCTTTTTGTTACATTAAGGCTATTTCCAAAAAGAAGAACTACAGTAGTTTGCTCATTCAATTGTGTCTGTTGAATTTTATGAACAAGCTCATTAAAATGCAGTTTTTTAGCTATTTCATTTCAATTTGCAAGTACATTTGAACTCATTCCTTTGTTTCAAATAATTAAATCGATCTGTGGCTGTAACATCTATCTATTCTACTGCACTTTTTGGTGTCTTATAAAATTAAGAACGCGTTTATAACATTGCAAAGCTTGGTATCAAGGTCGCTTTAATTATAATTTAAGTATTTTTCTTTGTGTCTCGCTTCCATTTTAGGGAAAAGGGATTGTTTCTCCAATAGTTAAACGTTATTTTGGCCGACTAATTCCAGCTATGTCACGTGGCCGCGCGTTGGACTTTGGACCCCAGCGGGACCAAGCTCCCGCGCCGCGCTGTCCCACTCCCACGAGTCGGTAATGAGGACTCGCCGGGCAGGCAAACCTGTTTGTTACCAGAGCATCGCGAAACTTCGGCTGCGGCTGGATCTGGAGCGACTCCTCTCCTAGAAATCAGGCTTGATTTGCACATTTATTTATTTCATTGTCTGTTGCCCAAGTGATAATTTAATCTCTTGTTTAAATTTAATACGTTAAACTTAAAAGAGATACAATGAGTGTTACGGAAGCCAAATCTGTTAGTACCGCTGACAGTGACCAGACAGCTGAATTGTCTAGTTTAGTCAAACAGAGGGGTATTCAGGTTCACTGTCCAGGCTCCAGAGTAGGAATGGTCCATAAGTCCAGTTATGTTTTTATTTAAAGTCAGTTTATTTATGATTAAAATGGATGCATGTATGTGTTACAAAATTTTTATACTCTACTGAAATAGTTTTTTTAACACAGACCACATATGGTCTGTGGACTCGTAGCGCTTCTAGGACGGTAAAAATTACCTCGTGAGTCCACAGACCCTATGTGGTCTGCGTATACTTTCCTTTTTATTACGTTTTTTATCGTTTGGCAACAAAAATATCTAGTGACATTGACAGTTTGTAACATTTGACATGACGTTATTGACATTTCAGATAGTGAAGTTCAAATCATTCACTGATTTATTCGTTGAGTTCTCTTGTAACGATTTTTTCTTTTTTTGTGTAAAATGAGCCTTAAACAAGCGTATACCGACGAGCAGCTGAGAAAAATATTGGAAGAAAGTGATTATGAAGAAGAAATTCAGTCAAATTCATCGGAGAGTGTAGAAAATTTGTATGATGACGACAGTGTGGCGGACCCCGATTTTTTTCCAAGTGAGTTGGACATTTCATCTTTAGAAGCCACCGGATCACCGGATAACCAGGTAAACATGAATGATGACGATAGTATACACGATGAAGCTCCACTACAACCAATTTCTAGTACACTTGTTGCTACTGAAGTACCATCACAAACTTCTAGCACACTGGCTAGTGATGTGCCCGCACTATCGAATTCAGATTCTAGCGATAGTGTTAGTAGCGATGCAATGAACACATCTGTTCAAGCTCTGAGAAATTCTGCTTCAAGAATTTCTGTTTCAAGACCAACCAACCACAGACCAACTACAGATTATGACATGAAACTACATGACGAGAATGAAGGTTGGAACTATGACATCCAGCCATTGCATTTTGGGGGCTGAGTCACCCGCGTCCGTAGGTGAGTACCCCTTTTGTTACCCTACACGTGGTCCCCGGGTGGTGCTAAACAGGTGACACAAACTGGTGGTAGGTTTCGGCCGAAGGCTTGCGACCACCCACCGAGCAAAGACGTACCGCCAAGCGGCCTAGCCGTGTTCCGGTACGATGCTCGGTGTAGCCACAAGAGGAGTTGGGTCGAGATAGTTGTTCCATTGCAGGCAGACCAGCCTGACTCGCGTTGTTATGGGCCAATCGTGGGACTAGTCGCGGAGGGTAGCGGGATCCGAGGCACGGTGCGCCGCTGGCCGACCGCAGGTAGTTGGGGGCCCAAGTAGTGTGCCAGCCACACACGAAAGGCTGCCCCGCCAACTGTCGAAAAATCCCGGGATGCGCCATCGTGCTGGTTGGCGACCAGATGAGAGTGCCCGATGGACATTCCCGGGGGGGCTCGGGCGTCCCCGCAGTCTCCAGACTAGTCCCCCAATGATGACGTCCTGTCTGCGCGTGTCTGAAGGTTGCCAGCGTGGAACCTCATCTCACTTCCTTCTCCTCACCTTCCTTCACTCACTGCAATAATGCCAAGGAACAAAAAGAGAAAAGCTGAACAGCGGCAGCACTCACTCTCACATAAGGTTCACCTCAGTAACATCCGAGGTCTTCACTCTAACCTTGATGCAGTCCACCATCATCTGGAGACTGATAAACCAGCGCTTTTGTTCCTTTCGGAGACGCAGATCGGATGTCCGTCAGATGTGGCGTATCTTTCTTACCCAGGGTTTACCCTGGAGCACAGGTTCAAGCTATGTGCGGGTGTATGCATGTACGCCCGTGACGACATCTGTTATCGGCGTCTCCGAAACCTTGAAGACTCTCGATTCTCAGTGCTCTGGGCCCTGGTTGACACAGGCCTAGATAAGATTGTCTATGCTTGTGTCTATAGGTCGCACAGCGGAGACATGGAGACAACCGGGCTTATACATTACCTTAGTGAGGCGGCTGATGAGGCTCAGCAACGGTACCCAACCGCCCAATTGGTGATACTGGGGGACTTTAATGCCCACCATCAGGAGTGGCTCTTCCCGTACCAGTACACTGACCATGCTGGGCGAGAGACGCGAAAGCTTGCGCTAGCGTTAAATCTTACTCAGCTGGTCCAGGGGGCAACGAGGGTGCCGGATGTTGAAACGCATACGGCTAATTGCTTGGACCTTCTGCTGACCACAGATCCAGACCGTTACTCGGTGTCGGTATCTCCACCTTTGGGTAGTTCCGACCACTGTCTGGTGAAGTCTGTATCCGTCTACTCCCCGCCCGATCCCAGCCCAAGAGGCACCCGGCGGGTATGGCGGTACAAGTCAGCAGATTGGGATGGCATGCGATCTTTCTTCGCATGCTATCCTTGGCAGCTTTGCTTTTCTTCGTCTGATCCTACGTCGTGCGCGGACGCTGTGACGGATTTGTTGCGTCAGGGAATGGAGTACTACATCCCGTTCTCTGACGTAACAATGTCTAGCCAAGACCGACCTTGGTTTGGCGCCGAGTGTATTCGCGCCGATGCGCGTAAACATGAGGCGTACCATGCCTGGGTCGACGCTAGAACGCGCAAGGCGAGTGACGTTGGTCAGAGGAAGAAAGCTTACAACAGGGCTGCCAAGTCCTGCAAGAAGGTGTTGCGAAGGGCTCGGTTCGACCACATTAGCCGGATAGGGATCAAACTTGCTTCCTACCCAGCAGGTAGTAAAGCGTTCTGGTCCCTGGCTAAATCGGTTGAATCGAATTTCTGCCGTCCCTCACTACCACCACTGCTGAAACCCGACGGGTCGCTGGCCCACTCCGCTGAGGAGAAAGCAAACTTGTTTGCCTCTCTTTTTGCGGAGTCTTCGCGTCTGAATCCTGGTGGCGCGCGCCCCCCTCCTTCTCCTGATGGTTGCGAGACAAGTATGTTGGACATTCGCATCCACCAAAAGGACGTACGTAGGGTGCTGCGTAACCTCGATGTGAATAAGGCTAGCGGACCCGATGGTATACCAGCAATTGTTCTCAGAACCTGTGCGCCTGAATTGTCTCCTATCTTGACGCGCCTGTTTCGCCTTTCTTATCAGACTGGAAAAGTGCCGAATGCTTGGAAGCAAGCCAACGTACAGCCCGTGCCCAAGAAGGGCAGTCGTGCTGACCCGGCCAACTACAGACCCATCTCTGTAACGTCCATACTCTGTAAGAGTATGGAACGTGTACTTAATAATAAACTCCTGGCATACCTAGAAGCTAACGACATCCTTAGCGACCGCCAATACGGCTTCCGCCGAAATCGGTCCACTGGGGATCTTCTAGCGTATGCCATTCACATCTGGAGTGAGGCCATCGAGAGACATGGGGAAGCGCTTGCCGTCTCCCTCGACATCTCGAAGGCTTTTGATAGGGTCTGGCACGAAAGCCTTATTGGTAAGCTTCCTTCATTCGGTCTGCCCGGTGGTCTGTGTGACTGGATTGCAGACTTCCTGAGGGGTCGGTCCATTCGAGTAGTAATTGATGGCTGCTCTTCGGACCTATTGGATATTAATGCCGGGGTCCCTCAGGGGTCGGTACTCTCAGCGACATTGTTCTTGCTGCACATAAATGAACTGCTGAAACCCGGCACCTTTGGGTATGCAGATGACAGCACTGTTGCTGAGAGATACTTGTCCAATGCTCGTGCTACCGGGCCTTAGATCCAGTCTCTCCGGGAGGCCATGGTGGAGCGCTTGAACCTGTCCTTGCAGGCAGTCTCCGAATGGGGCGATGCCAATCTGGTCAAGTTCAATGCCGCAAAAACACAGGCGTGTCTCTTCTCCGCGAAAAAGAGCCAATTTCACCCGGCTCCATCTTTCCGAGGTGTAACCGTACCGATAACAGACCATCTTGAGCTTCTTGGCGTAACGTTGACATCGACACTTAATTTTGGCCCATACATTGAGGCAAAGGCTCAACTGGCTGCCAAAAAGTTGGGGATCCTTGCGAAGGTGAGACGGTACTTCACGCCAGAACAGCTGCTTAAGTTGTATCAAGCGCAAGTTCGATCTTGCATGGAGTACTGTTCTCATCTCTGGGATGGATCTGCCAAGTACCAGCTTGATGCTCTAGAGTCGATCGTAAAACGGGCCAAGAGGCTCATCGGCAATGAGGCACTGGTCGAGTCAAAGCTCCAGAGCCTTGAACATCGTCGTCGAGTTGCCAGCTTGTCGGTTTTTTATCGGTTGCATTTCGGAGAGTGTGCGATGGAATTGCATGATCTAATTCCGCCTAGCCCGTTTCATCATCGGACTACAAGACGTACGGCGATGCGCCATCGGTACATGGTGGATATCCCACCCATACGCACTAAACGTTTTGGAAATACTTTCATTATGCGTACAGCTAAGGAGTGGAATTCCCTGCCGGCGTCTGTGTTTCCAGATAGCTACAACCTCGGAGTCTTTAAGTCAAGAGTGAATAGGTTACTTCTAGGCAAGCGTGTTACACCGTCGACCACATCATCGCTTACCATCAGGTGAGATAGTGGTCAAGCGCGAGCCTATCTATAATAAAAAAAAAAAAAAAAAAAACAAATTGCATCGTGAAGATTTTACTAGTGAAAGCTTTTTACATATTGATCAAATTCCTGAAAATGCCGATGTCTTTACGATATTTCGCTTATTGGTTGATGATGAAATCCTAGACTTGATGGTACAACAGACAAACTTGTACGCTGAGCAATCTATTGCTGCTAATCCTGGTGGTCGTTTGACTCGCTGGAAACCTGTTACCAGGGAAGATATAGAGAAATTTATGGGCATTTACTTAGTGACTGGCATAATTAGATTTCCATCATTAGAAAGTTACTGGAAACGAGACCCTATTTATTACCATCCACTGATGCACATGATAAAAATGTCGTACAATCGTTTTGTTTCAATATTGCGTTGCTGGCATTTTGTAGACAATACGGCGGAAAGAAATGATCGCTTGTATAAGGTCAAACCAATTGTAGACATTGTAATGAGAAACTGCAGAAAACTACTTACGCCAAAAGACGTCGTTGTCGTTGATGAGTCGATGGTCCCTTTTCAAGGGCGAATACTGTTTCGGCAGTATAACCCAAACAAAACCCACAAGTACGGCCTAAAGATTTACAAGGCCACAACTGATGATGGGTATGTTTGGAAATACAAAGTGTATACTGGCCAAGATCCCCAAATTTCTAATCTGGATAAACCTGGAAGCGTTGTCGTTGAGCTGTGTGAAGAGCTTTTGGACCAAGGGAGAATGATTATAGCAGATAATTGGTATACAAGTATACCATTAGCTGAATACTTGCTCAGTCGCAAAACTAATCTTTGTGGCACTTTGCGAAAAAACCGCAAACATTTGCCGTTATTAGTAAAAAAAAAGAAGCTCAGAAGTGGACAGCATATCGCCGCTCAGCGGAATAATATAACAGTTCTAAAATGGAAGGACAAAAGGGATGTACTTATGATCTCAACTTGCCACGCTGATGAACAGACAATGACTACTGGGAGAAATGCACGCCTGAAGCCTAATATGATTTTGGAATATAACGACCGCAAAAAAGGCATTGATCTTTCTGATGAGTTAGCCAGTTATTATTCTCCAATTCGTAAAAGTCTTGCGTGGTACAAGAAGATTGCTGTTGATGTGATTTTTGGGGTAGCCGTAATAAATGCGCTGTATATCTACAAAAAACTGAACCCTCAAAATAAATGTTCTCTTCTACAAGCACAAACAGATATTGTGAAAAAACTTGTGGGTGTAAACATAACACAGATACCGGCTTCGGCTATAGCTACTCCACAGCAAAATACAACTGCAGGGTCATCACGTCAAAATGTCCCGCCATCGCTAGCACAACATTTTCTTCAAATGCTGGATAAGAAAGATGGTAAACTACAAAGACGAAGGTGTGCAGGTTGCTACGAGCGACATAGATCGGCAGGAGAGACAGCACAAGATGCCACTAATAAGGCAAAAAGAGTTTCGCAAATATGCAATATTTGCACAAAACCTTATTGTTTGCAATGTTTTCAAAAAGCCCATGTATAATTTTTGTCCTATATAATAAATTTTCTATTCATTTCCCGTATTTTGTTACCTACTTACCCATTGATTAGCTTATTTCTAAGTAATGAAACAATAAAACCTCGAAAAAAAAAATATGCTGACACTTTTTATTTCATACCCTTTAGAAAAAAAATATCGACTTTTTCCCTATGTCCCAGCACTTTTTGTAATCCTTATGATGTGTCCTGCCAAGTCCGCATTAAATACGAGACTTTCTCCTTACGTCCACAGTATCAGATGACTTAGAAATTGTACGGGCGAACATACCACATATGGTCTGTGGACTGATATGGAAGTCTCTCTACAGACCGTATGTGGTCTGTGGACAGTGAACCTGTTAAAAGGGAGACGTACTAAATTCGGTGACTATCTTAACAATGTATGTGAATTAAGTACAATTTTCTCGGTTAAATACAAAGAATTAGAATTAAAATTGAATAAATGTCGGTTAATGTTGAATGAGTATGAGGTAATTCAGGATAAAATTGATTTATTGCATGAGGATAGCAACGAACAAATAAGGGAGAGAGACACAGTTAAAACTCAATTTCTAAGATTAATTGCTGTTTGTCAGGATTTATTGGATAAACAGATAGACAAAATTCAAAGTGAAAAAAATCGTGATGATTTTAGTACTTGCCATTCTCAAATAGGTAGCACAATAAGGTTGCCTGCAATAAAACTGCCTACTTTTGATGGAAATTATTTATCATGGATTGAATTCAAGGATACTTTTGAATCAATGATAAATAGTGATGAAGGGATTCCAGCGATAAATAAGTTTCATTATGTGCGTTCCTCGCTTGAAAGAAGCGCATCAGTTGTAATAAAGTCCATAGAATTCAGTGCTAAGAATTATTCAATTGCTTGGTACTTATTATGTCAAAGATTTGACAATAAAAATATTCTTATCAATAATCATTTAAAAGCATTGCACAATATTGAACCTATGCGGTCAGAATCTTACAAAGCTGTCCTTGAGACTGCATATAGTAATTCTCACCGATCTGATAAAACTTCTGATAACAAACAGAAGCCCCACACTCATTCCAAGAGTTTAGTTGTTTCTTCTGATAAACAAGTTAGTAAAATAGTTGTATTTTATCTAGTCAAGATCACACATTGTATAATTGTTCAAAATTTAAGAATATGAGTGTTGATGATAGGTTGTCTGAGGTTAGTAAGGCCAAGTTATGTAAGAACTGCTTACGCAGCGGCTATAATTCCTTTCAATGCAATATGAAGGGATTGTGTCTCACTTGCAAAAAGAAACATAATACACTTTTACACAAACAAGTTAGTACAGATTCAGAGGCACAAATAAGCTCATCTTTGCCTGTTTCTTATTTTTTGGGTTCTGCAAGTCAAGTCTTGCTATGTACTGCAATTGTAAACATTACAGTAAAGGGTAAAACCTATTCTGCTAGAGTGTTGTGTGACACTGGTTCACAAAGCTCTTTTGTTACAGTAAATTTAATAAAACGACTAGGGTTGTCACCTGAGGGTGTTGGCTCTGTGAGTGTTAGTGGAATTAATACTTCAGCTCGATTTCAAATTAATCAAAGTTGTGTAATTCCAATTAAATCAAGAGTAATGCCTTTTTAGTTTAAAGTTATTCCACGCATTACTGGTATACTTCCAAATTCAGAAATAAATACTGAGCATTTGCATTTACCCAATAATGTAATACTTGCTGATCCTAAATACTTATTACCAGCAGAGGTCCACCTCTGCTGGTAATAAGTATCCTCTTAGGGGCAGACGTTTATTGGGATTTAATTGGTAATGGAATAATAAAACTTGGTTTCAAACTTTCAACAAACCAGTACTTCAGGAGTCTAAGCTCGGATGGCTTGTAGGTGGTCCCACTGTAACTTCTCTCAAGAAATTAAAGATACTTGCAGTCTATTCCTAGAACATTCAGCAAACGGTTTAAGAATGTAATATTTGGCTTGGAAGGCAGGAAGTCCAGTGGCATACGCCCTTATTACATTTTTTTTTTTTCTTTTTTTTTATATTTTCTCGTCCATCCTACAGGTCAGCAGGGCTCTTTCTTTTCAGTCGAGTGAATTTAGAGTCACTCTTCATCAAGTGCGTTGCTAGTATATTTGGATGGTTTACTAGTCTCTTCTTGTAGCCCGTTATAGACTTTCTGATTTGTTCTTTGATGGTTCGAATTCTAAGATCGTGGTGCAACTGCTGGTTCGTTACAAACCAAGGGGCTTTAGTAATAAGTCTCAACATCTTTGATTGGAACCTCTGTAATATTTTGATGTTTGAATTGGAGGCGGTTCCCCAGAGCTGTATCCCGTAAGTCCAGACAGGTTTCAGTATGCACTTGTATAACAGTAATTTGTTTTCTAGCGAGAGCTGAGAATTTTTGTTAAAGAGCCAGTACATTTTTCGGAGTTGGATGCCTAGAGCTTTGCGCTTGGTAAATATGTGTTTTTTCCACGTCAGGCGACTATCCAGATAGAGGCCAAGGTATTTAGCTACTTTTGCTTGTGGAATTTGCACCTTGTTCAGCTTTACTGGGGGACAAGTGTTATGTCTCAAAGCAAAGGTGACCTGAACCGATTTTGTTTCATTAGCTTTGATTCGCCAGAATTCTAGCCATTCCGAGATGTTATCTAAACAGATTTGGAGCTTGTGACTAGCTTGTAATGGATCTTCATGGACAGCTAAGGCTGCTGTATCAGCAAAGGTGCCTATTACGACTCCTTCAGTCATAGGAAGATCTGAAGTGAAGAGCAGGTTTAAGGTCGGGCCAAGAACGCTTCCTTGGGGCACTCCTGCATAGATTTTGTGGAGGTTTGTTGAGTCCTCGCCTTGCTTGACATAGAAGTACCTGTCTTCAAGATATGACTTAAGGAAGATGAAGTAGTTTATCGGGAGATCCTTTTTTATTTTACAAAGCAAACCTTCATGCCAGACTCTGTCGAAGGCCTGAGATATGTCTAGGAAGGCCGCACAACAATACTTCTTATTTTCGTAAGCTTTTTGGATATTTTCAACCAATCGGTGGACCTGTTCTATGGTGCCATGCTTCTGCCTAAAACCGAATTGATGGTTAGGTATTATTTTAGCCTTTGCTTTCACTGAGGTTAGTCTCTTTAAGAAAAGGATTTCCATGACTTTCGACAGAATGGGTAGCAGGCTGATTGGCCTGTACGATGAGACTTCTTCAGGAGTTTTGCCAGGTTTAAGGATCATTATTATTTGTGCCACTTTCCATTGCTGTGGGAATATACCTCTTTTCAGGATACAGTTGAACAATTGTGTCAAAAATAAGACTGCTTTTCCTGGTAGC
Organism: Anorthoa munda; assembly: GCA_945859665.1. Lineage (NCBI taxonomy): Eukaryota > Metazoa > Arthropoda > Insecta > Lepidoptera > Noctuidae > Anorthoa > Anorthoa munda. The sequence continues at coordinate 23,354,765 of OX243904.1, read as the reverse complement.
TCGCATAAAATTTTGGCTGTAATTAGGTCATATCCTGGGGCCTTATTTTAATTTAGGCGTTTTATGACAGCAGCGGTCTCTGTTTTCTTAATCTTTTTAATTGGCAGGTCAAGTTGAAGAGGTTGTTTGAGGCATTTGAGGAGCTCCTTGTAGTCGGTTCTTTCAGGGCTTTGGACAGGGTTTGGTACGAATACGTCATCTAAGTGAGAAGCAAATGCTTCTGCTTTTTCTAGGTCACTTTTTGCCCAAGTACGTTCCTTTTTGCGTATAGGTGGTTTAGAAGCGATGGTTTTGTCGAGATTTTTTGTTATTTTCCATAACGAATAGTCGCTAGTAGCTTTGGCATCAAGTCTGCGCAGTTGGTTTTGAGTGCTTTCGTTTCTTTCCTTACCCAGAATTTTTTTAAGTTTAGTCGTTAAATAATTTAGCCGAGTTTTATCGCTGCAAAATCTAGTTGTTTGCCACAATTTCCGTGCTTGTCGTTTTTCGGCTAATAATTCACGTACTGATTTCGAGCAATCATACGAGATCAAATTCTGAGTCGCAGGTGTACTTTCCCAAGCCGCATACTGAATACAATCGTTAAAGTGCTCGACTGCTGACGTAAGATCATCTTGACTTTGAAGAGGCAGATTCATATTTATTCTGGATTCTACTAGGGAACGGAACAGGTTCCAGTTGGTCTTTCGACCGTGCAATCTTAAAGGAGGTTCAGCTCGCACGAATTTCTGAGAGACTTCCACTAGTACAACACTATGATCCGATGAAAGGTCTTGAGAGGATGTGCATTTAAAGCAGTTCACAGGAATCCCCTTTATGACGCAGAAGTCTACTAGATCTGGAATCTTTCTAGGGTCCGAGGGCCAGTAGGTAGGTTCTCCACTTGATACGGTGTTAAGTTGTAAATCATCTATAGCAATCTGGAGCTGTCTACCCTTAGGAGTCGTCAATCGTGATCCCCACCTAGTATTTTTCGAGTTATAGTCCCCACCCGCTATAAATCTTGGTCCCAGCGTGTTGAAGAAACGAATATAATTGTCGCTTTTGATCGCATGTTTTGGCGGAGAGTATAATGCTGTAACAGTGAGATGTCCGTGCCAATCTTCAACAACTATACTTGTAGCTTGTATTTCAGGAGATTTAAATGACTCTACCTCGTGGTGTCTGATGTTATTCCTTATAATGATTGCAGATCCTCCGTGTACTGTGCCATCAGGATGCATTGTATGATAGAACGAGTAGTTTTTAATTTTTAGGTAGTTTTTGTTGGTAAAATGTGTTTCTGATACTAGTACGATATCGATTTTATTTAATTTCAGAAATGTCTCTAATTGGAAAGCCTAGAGAAAAAGTTTTTCAAGTTTTCTAAATTAAAATTAAAATATAAAGAATTTTTGTTTTTTGTCCTAGATTAGCATATTCATTTATAAATTCTTTATTTTTGCTTTCCAAGCATTTTTTAGCAATAAAATATGAGTCACCGAGTAATTGCTCAGGAGTTTCTTTGTATGGAATTTTTACTGAGAATCTACCATTTGAAAACCTAGAAACATTTTCTACAAAGTGATTTTCATAGTCGCTCTTTGATGGAATAAGTTTTAGTTTGTAGTGGTATGTCATCAATAATCCAAAATTGTTCTAAAGTATCTTTAATTTCTTGAGAGAAGTTACAGTGGGACCACCTACAAGCCATCCGAGCTTAGACTCCTGAAGTACTGGTTTGTTGAAAGTTTGAAACCAAGTTTTATTATTCCATTACCAATTTAATCCCAATAAACGTCTGCCCCTAAGAGGATGTCCACCTCTGCTGGTAAAAAGTATTTACGATCAGCAAGTATTTATTTATTTATTTATTATATACTTTATTGTACACCACAAAAAAACATACAGGACAAATGTTCAAATACACAAGTGTACAATGGGCGGCAATGGCAATGAGTATTACATTATTGGGTAAATGCAAATGCTCAGTATTTATTTCTGAGTTTGGAAGAATACCGGTAATGCGTGGAATTACCAAACATTTAACTTTAAATTCAAAAGGCATTACTCTTGATTTAATTGGAATTACACAACTTTGATTAATTTCAAATTGAGCTGAAGTATTAACGCCACTAACACTCACAGAGCCAACACCCTCAGGTGACAACCCTAGGCGTTTTATTAAATTGACTGTAACAAAAGAGCTTAGTGAACCAGTGTCACACAACACTCTAGCAGAATAGGTTTTACCCTTTACTATAATGTTTACAATTGCAGTACATAGCAAGACTTGACTTGCAGAACCCAATGTTGACTGCCTGGTTGAGGCTGTCAAAGAAACAGGCAAAGATGAGCTTATTTGTGCTTCTGAATCTGTACTAACTTGTTTGTGTAAAAGTGTATTATGTTTCTTTTTGCAAGTGAGACACAATCCCTTCATATTGCATTGAAAGGAATTATGGCCGCTGCGTAAGCAGTTCTTACATAACTTGGCCTTACTAACCTCAGACAACCTATCATCAACACTCATATTCTTAAATTTTGAACAATTATACAATGTGTGATCTTGACTACATAAAATACAACTATGTTTACTAACTTGTTTATCAGAAGAAACAACTAAACTCTTGGAATGAGTGTGGGGCTTCTGTTTGTTATCAGAAGTTTTATCAGATCGGTAAAAATTACTATATGCAGTCTCAAGGACATCAGCACGGCCTCGTAAGAATGAGTACAATTCACTTAATAATGGTAAATCAGTAAGGTTACATTTATATTCCTCCCACTTTCTACTAGTGTCGATGTCTAATTTTGCCGAGACTATAAATATTATTAAGGCATCCCACTTATCTGTAGGCTGGCCTAGGGAATCAAGAGCATGTAAATGTTTAGAGACACAGCTTTGTAAGATTCTGACCGCATAGGTTCAATATTGTGCAATGCTTTTAAATGATTATTAATAAAAATATTTTTGTTGTCAAATCTTTGACATAATAAGTCCCAAGCAATTGAATAATTCTTAGCACTGAATTCTATGGATTTTATTACAACTGATGCACGCAAATAATGAAACTTATTTATCGCTGGAATTGCTTCATCACTATTTATCATTGATTCAAAAGTATCCTTGAATTCAATCCACGATAAATAATTTCCATCAAAAGTAGGCAGTTTTATTGCAGGCAACCTTATTGTGCTACCTATTTGAGAATGGCAAGTACTAAAATCATCACAATTTTTCACTTTGAATTTTGTCTATCTGTTTATCCAATAAATCCTGACAAACAGCAATTAATCTTAGAAATTGAGTTTCAACTGTGTCTCTCTCCCTTATTTATTCGTTGCCATCCTCATGCAATAAATCAATTTTACCCTGAATTACCTCATACTCATTAAACACTAACCGACATTTATTCAATTTTGATTCTAATTCTTTGTATTTAACCGAGGAAATTGTACTTAATTCACATACACTGTTAAGATAGTTACCGAATTTAGTAAATCCCCCTTTTAAAATACCCCGCTGTTTGACTAAACTAGACAATTCAGCTGTCTGGTCACTGTCAGCAGTACTAACAGATTTGGCTTCCGTAACACTCATTGTATCTCTTTTAATTTGAACGTATTAAATTGAAACAAGAGATTAAATTATCACTTGGGCAACAAACAACGAAATAAATAAATGTGCAAATCAAGCCTGATTTCTGGGAAATGAGTCGCTCCAGATCCAGCTGCAGCCGAAGTTTCACGATGCTCTGGTAACAAACAGGTTTGCCTGCCCGGCGAGTCTTCGTTACCGACTCGGGGGACAGCGCGGCGCGGGCCCTTGGTCCCGCTGGGGTCCAAAGTCCAACGCGCGGCCACGTAAGATAGCTGGAATTAGTCGGCCAAAATACCGTTTAACTATTGGAAAACTATCACTTTTCCCTAAAATGGAAGCGAGACACAAAGAAAAATACTTAAATTATAATTAAAGCGACCTTGATACCAAGCTTTGCAATGTTATTAACGCGTTCTTAATTTTATAAGCCACCAAAAAGTGCAGTAGAATAGATAGATGTTACAGCCACAGATCGATTTAATTATTTGAAACAAAGGAATGAGTTCAAATGTACTTGCAAATTGAAATGAAATAGCTAAAAGGTTTTGTTGCGAAATAAAAACAGCCAGAGTGCGCGTGTGTATTTATGATAAACTATTTGAAACAACACCCTTATTTAGTATGACAGGCTCAAAGCTAGATTAGGTGATACAATACCTAACGCTTGACTAGCAAGCCGATTCGTTCACACAACAATAAACGACTGAACTGAAGGCATTTTAGGTAATAGGATTAGGTAATAGTAATTAGGATTAGGGCTTTCTCTCCTCGGATTAGACCTCTGAATCACGCTGATGCAATGTCTCACAGGCTCCAAGAGCAACACAAATCCAATCCACTTCCTTTTTATTCCAACTGCTTCCTTCCTTTGTTGAAGTCGATACAAAATGGACGCGCCGCGTGTGTTTCTTAGGACAGACTTATACTTACCTACTCTATCATCAATACGCTCTATCCTTATCCTGTTCCGTATGCCTACACTATTTCTGTGTTTATCCATGACTAATAATAAGTAATTATAATTAAATTAAAGTATTTTTATAAACAACATTTTAAACCATTTTGGACGTTGACGCCAATATCACCAGACTATTTGATGAGATAACACGTGAACACGCTACATAGAACTGTCCATGGAAAAAGCAATTTGCCCTCAAATCTACACGAGCATTCTTCAGAGTTTGTCCTTGAACCTTATTAATTGTCATGGCGAAGCAGATTTTCCCGTCCCTATTTAATTCCTATATTTATGCGTTGAGCCATTTTATAGTTACCAACAGACTTTAAAGTATTGAAAGTATTTTTTATATTTTTTCTTTGTAAAAGGAGGACTTTTGTACACAACATTTCATCCCCCATAATCGGCCCCCCCAAGGACGGAATTCCCAAAAGACCTTAATTTGCGTTAGATTTTAATCTTCAGCCCAAACCCAAAATTCGAAGATCCTAACTTCAAAACTGACCGACTTTCATACAAAATGTCATCCCCTATTTCACCCCCTTAGGGGTGGAATTCACAAAAATTCTTTCTTAGTGGATGCCTGCACAGTATAAAGTAATATTTGCAAAATTTCAAGTCTCTAGACGATTTCACCCTCATGGGGGTGAAATCTTCAAAATTGCTGAGACACGTGTAAGTTATTTTTTAATCTTCAGCCTAAACCCAAAATATGATGATCCGGACCTTAAAACTGACGGATTTTCATACAAACTTTCATCCCCTATTTCACGCCCTTGGGGTGGAATTTCCAAAAATCCTTTCTTAGTGCTCACCTACACTACCAAAGGAACCTACGTACCAAGTTTCATGATTGAAGCTTCAGCCGTTTGGCCTGTGCGTTGATGGTCAGTGAGTGAGTCAGTCAGCCAGTCAGTCACTTTCTTCTTTTATATGTTTAGATAATCGTAAAATATGAGTGAAACTAGTGACGAGAACAGTATTTTAACACCGGAAGAGTTCAAACAACAAGTTATTAATGTAAAATTAAGTTTCCTACCTGAGAAGTCTCGCAAGAAATATCTGAAAGCATACCATCATCTTCAATGATTGGAGACTTACAAAGGGCGCAAGCAGTTTTTCGGAGGCGGTGTTGCTATCTTATTTTTTAGATTTATTACAGACGAGGCGATCATTATACAATGTGGAGTATTTACTCAATGTTGAAAGCTACTTTAAAAACAAAACATAATGTGCATATTGAAACATACGCAAAACTCGTATCTTTTCTAAAAAGAATGTCATTAAGGCTAAAAAGTCCAAAATTTTCACGGCCCTTAACATAGAAAAAGTTCTTAATGAAGCTCCTGACTGCAATTTTCTTGCCGCTAAAGTTACCACTTACCTATGAATCTATGTTGTTAGTTATTAAAATTTGTGTGTAGGCTGTTATATATAAAGGTACTTAACGCCTACTACTAATTTTTGGAGGCGCATCCTAGTCTGGCTTAGCAATACTGTTAAAATATTTATTACGATATTAAGATGCTGTAAATGTTAAATCATGCATTTTAATTAAGTAATATTTTCATTACAGGTTGTACTGATCATAAGAATTAGTAGAGCGTATCGCATTATCGAGCTATTACAGCTGACAGTTAATAATATCGAAAAGCATTCAGATAAATTACTATTAGTAAAATTGAAAAACACGAAGACGAACCTTGACAGTTATTTTGTCGTACGCGAAGAATATGTAACTATTGTAGAAAAATACCAAAATTTACGTCCAGCCAATATAAAAACTAACCGATTTTTCAAACAATACCACACTAATAAATGCTCAAGACAGCCTATGGGAGTAAATAAAATAGGTGCTATACCGCGGGAAATTGCCACTTTCTTAAAACTGGAAGAGCCTCAGCTATACACGGGTCACTGCTTTCGGAGAACTTCGGCAACGCTCTTGGCTGATCCCGGAGCCAATCTCACCACTTTAAAACGTCACGGCGGGTGGAAGTCCAATACGGTTGCAGAAGGCTATATTGAAGACTCAATAGAAAATAAGTCGAAAATCTGTAAGCGTATAGTGGAAACAATAAGTCTTAATTCGACCTCGGATCCTTGGTCTCACCCACGCCCATCCACTTCCAACGACGCACAGTGTACTTATACAGAAAACCAATCAGAGTCACCAACGTTCACCGTTGTTCCTTCTCAATCCGCCACCGAAACAGATACCCTAACGCCAGATAATCAAATTCAACTCATTGCAACTATCACGTTGCCAAATAAACCGTGTGGCTGACTCTGGCTTGGCCACCATCAAGGATTTTAATAACACAAATATTTAGTCGTTAATTAGTCGAAATTAGTCGCCAAATATTAGATTTAGTCGATCACTGGTTCAAAAGTTAGAAGGGTTGTTAGGTGGCCGATCTGGAGAGACTCTCCCCAGCTTGGCCAAATTTATATATAAAAAACTAGGGCACCTAGCGAAGATCTGTTTTCTCCCAGATATAGTCGGTAATTAGTCGAAACTAGTCGCCAAATATCAGAATTAGTCGATCACTGGTTCAAAAGTTAGAAGGTTTTATAGGTGGCCGACCTGGAGAGACTCTCCCCGGCTTGGCCACATTTATATCTCAAAAACTAGGGCACCTAACGAAGATCTGTTTTCTCACAGATTTAGTCGCTAATTAGTCGAAATTAGTCGCAATTAGTCGCCAAGTCACAGATTTAGTCGGTGTGTAATTAAAAATATATTAAAGTAATAAATTTCTCCATACATTGGTACAAGCAAGTACAAAATACTATAAGTAGTTTCTAGACAATACATGATGTCTTAAGGTGGAATTAGACAATACATGATGTCTTAAGGTGGAATGTTTGTTTCAAAATATAAACCTAAATATAAAGTTATTCTATGTTATTATATACCAAAAAAGGAAAACAGTATGTATTACCTAGAAACAGATCTACAATAAATATAATGTAATTATTTATCGAACATAATGTGGCAGTCGCTGGCAAATAGATCGCTGCGCTCCAGCGATTAAAATTAATACTGTAATTAAAATTTCTACTGTGATTAAAAATTGATTTTTTAGGTACCTAGTACCTATATGTTTAATTAAGTCCTCATTTCTGGATAAGCGGCGCGTCGGGCGTGGCGGCTCGCACCAAAATTCAAACATAGAATATTCTATGGCATTGTATGAGAGTTTTCACGGAGAGGACAATTTTACAAGGGTTTGCTTGAGATACAGGTCGCGTCCGCTGTTGCGAGCTCTCGCGGCAGTGGACGCTGCGGACGAGCTTTAGATATTTTTATCAATTTACTGTTAGTTCAATAATTTTTAAGTAATAAATAATTTTATATTTCGACAACAGAATTTTTATTATTCTTACCATAATTAGAGCCAATGGTGTCATATTAAGTGCCTATCTAAGTAGGTATATACATCTTTGATTTAAGATTATTAGGTATGTATTTTTAACCGACTTCAAAAAAAGGAGGAGGTTCTCAATTCATCGTAATCTTCTTCTTTTATGTGTGTTACCCGATTTCTCAAAGACGCCTGGAACGATTTGGAAAAATTTTTTTTTGTTTGAAAGAGTATCAGTTAAATGATCCGTTCAAATAATCTTTGAGGAGAGTTGGTTGAACAAGAACATAAAATATTTATGTACATTCTCTGGAATTGTCCAGAGAATGTAAATTTGACACACAATTCAATAACAAATCTGTGCATATTTCGCCATCTAGTAATATTTATTTGAACCAAATTTTCCACTCGTTCTACTAGAATCCCCTAAATCGATCCCCCAGGGGATTCTACAGCACTCAATGTTCCACTACGATCCCCTAGGGGATCATATAAAACTCTAATTTCCTTTTGAATCCCCTAATTGTTTGAGAACCTTATCATTAAATTAAAACCTATTCACAAGAAAGGATGGCAATATTAGATAGATCTAAATAAAAAAAAATGCGAAAATATATGAAGTTATGGTTACAAAATGAAGAATTTGTTAGAAGATGGTCAGTTTTCGGCGAACGTGACGCGCGGCATCGTGCGTGAAAAACGAGTGAGGAAGAGGGTAGACAGATATGTCAGCTCGTAAATATCACCCACCCGCAAAGACTTTAGTTCTCGTGATCATGGCGCTTGTACCGGTGCCAAAATATCGAGCTCTCAACAAAATACAAAATATACATGGAAAATATCCCGAAACAAATATTAATTCTAATGATTGTGACCATGTCAGCTTAAAAACTTATATATATTTTTTTTAAGTATAGTAGTGCAGTACACTCGAAGTTGTAGACGATTATGTCTACCTGGGACAAACGGTCCAGTTGGGTAAGTCTAACTTCGAGAAAGAGGTTAACCGTTGAATCCGACTCGGCTGAGCGGCTTTCGGGAAATTGTATCTTCTCGTCCAATTTACCGCAGTGCCTTAAGACAAAAGTCTATGACCAGTGTGTGTTACCAGTGATCACCTATGGGACCGAGACGTGGTCGCTCACAATGGGCCTTATCAGAAAGCTTAAAGTCACCCAAAGGGCAATGCAGAGGGCTATGCTCGGAGTTTCCTTACGTGATTACGTCAGAAATGAGGATATTTGCAGGAGAACCAATAAGTTACCGACATAGCCCGAAGAATTGCGAAACTTAAATGGCAGTGGGCAGAGCACATTGCTCGCAGAACGGATGGCCGATGGGGCTGAAAAGTTCTGGAATGGCGACCGGGAACCGGAAGACGATGCGTTGGAAGGCCTCCCACTATGTTGACCGATGACCTGGTTAAGGTTGCGGTAAGGCGCTGGATGCGAGACTCACGGGATCGGTCAATGTGGCGACGCCTGGAGGAGGTCTATGTCCAGCAGTGGACGTCTTTCGGCTGAAATGATGATGGTGATTATGATTTTTTTAAGTAGAAAAGGTTTTTTTTTTATATTTTGCGTTTATAACGTATTTTTGATTATTAACGATTTATGTAGGTAAGGTATTTTTTTATTTTCTCTGATGTTTCCTATTAATGAATATTATTACTTTTTACCTGACTATACTTCTTCTTCTTACAACCGAACGCATTAGGTGGTACTCGAACCCAACGCCACCGAGACGCTGCACTAGTCGAAATTGCGAAATTCTTCAACGCTTTTGGTACTTTTTTTTCAACATCTATCTTATCTTATAAAAAATAATTTACGTCATTGTAATCCCCTCTGTAGACCGATTTTTAAACGACTTCAAAAAAAGGAGGAGGTTCTCAATTCGTCGGAATCTTTTATGTTTTTTTTTTATGTATGTTCCCCGATTACTGTAAGACGCCTGGACCGATTTGGAAAATTCTTCTTTTGTTTGAAAGGGTATACTTCCCAGTTGGTCCCATAGTCATCAGGTCAGGATCTGATGATGGGATCTTGGAGATATCGAGGGAACTCCTCAAATATTATAGGCATACATATAGCGATTTTGTGTGGCTGACTCTGGCTTGGCCACCATCAGGGATTTTAATTTTAATAACACAAATATTTAGTCGCTAATTAGTCGCCAAATATTAGATTTAGTCGATCACTGGTTCAAAAGTTAGAAGGGTTGTTAGGTGGCCGATCTGGAGAGACTCTCCCCAGCTTGGCCAAATTTACATATAAAAAACTAGGGCACCTAGCGAAGATCTGTTTTCTCCCAGATTTAGTCGGTAATTAGTAGAAACTATTCGCCAAATATCAGAATTAGTCGATCACTGGTTCAAAAGTTAGAAGGTTTTATAGGTGACCGACCTGGAGAGACTCTCCCCGGCTTGGCCACATTTATATCTCAAAAACTAGGGCACCTAACGAAGATCTGTTTTCTCCCAGATTTAGTCGGTAATTAGTAGAAACTATTCGCCAAATATCAGAATTAGTCGGTGTGTAATTAAAAATATATTAAAGTAATAAATTTCTCCATACATTGGTACAAGCAAGTACAAAATACTATAAGTAGGTTCTAGACAATACATGATGTCTTAAGGTGGAATGTTTGTTTCAAAATATAAACCTAAATATAAAGTTATTCTATGTTATTATATACCAAAAAAGGAAAACAGTATGTATTACCTAGAAACAGATCTACAATAAATATAGCGGTTTTACATAAAAATAAAACCGATATTATGTGCCGAGAGGGAAAACATACAGCATTGTTTATGAAGAAGCAGTGTAGACTTAGTCTGATTTGCGCAGTCAATAGTACGGATACTTTAGTTTAGCTTAAGAATACTAGATGGCGTAATTATTGCCAACGTTGTATTTACTCTGTGCCAGCTAGGACGCGGGAACCGCTGTCACTTTTCGAATTCATAGTCTTCACCAGGAAGAACTTCCTACAAAACCGCTATATTGATGTGCCTCCGGAAAACATACAGCATTGTTTATGAAGACGTGTTTGTTATCTGCTGGTGAAATATTATAGGTGAAACACAACGCTATGATGATTAGGTATCAAATGTTTATTCTGAGAATTAAGTATATACAGTAGTAATCATTTATTTATATTCTTATAGTTATAATCATATAACATATTATGTATTTTATAAAAAATATTGATCTTTACTGTAAGTAACAATAATCACGATTTAGATGTTCTATGAACTAATAAAATTCTATGGGAATGTACTAACGATGATTGATTAAATGATGATTGTTTACAAAATATTCAAGACATTATTCTTGTAATTTAAGTAGAAGTAAATGTATTGAAAAATGAATTACGGCTATCCTTATGGAGTTCTATTTTGCGGCAGTAATGATTAAAGAAGGTATTAGATGATTTCCAATTACCCCGTGATAAAATATCGTCAATTGGTTGATTATCTAACCAATTTAAGGAAGGTACTGCTGACCTACAGCTTCCCGGAGATGCATGAATGCCGCTATCTCTGAGAACTGTGCGTACCCAGTTCCCAATTACAGTGCGTGAGGCAGCTTTTGTGTTACTAAATAAAGTGATAAATAGATTGTTCAAATTGTTAACTTCAGGGAGGTGACCATAAGCTCTTAGAGTAAGGTTATTTTGATTGTGTGTAAGGGACAGATGTATACGACTTGTATACATCTGTCACTTACTCGATCTCAATATAACCTTACTCTAGAGCTTATGGTCACCCCCCTGATCTCTTCGTTGCAGTTTTTTCAATTAAAAGCCTAACTAAAGTGACAGGGCATATGTTTTTATCATTATGTTGTGAAAGTTTCCATGCGGACTGACGATAATAGTGTGTATCGGTTTTAGATCCAAATGCAGGTATTAAATAGATATTATAACCGTCATCCAAAAAGCTCTCATTAGAGATTTTCAGCAAAGTTAGGTCGTGGACCCTACGGCCTGATGCCAGTTATATAACTGTGGCTGTTCTACGTGCTAAATCGAACAATGTGTCTTTAGGCGAATTTGATGACAGCCAATTTAGGACGATACGTGGATCCCACGTGAACGAAGGCCGTACTTCTTTTGGTTTGGCTGCTCTAGCACCCTTAAAGCAATAGTGCTTTAAGGGTGTGTTTTATAATAAAATTTGAAAATGTAGGTTGTTCCACATGAGGGCCACAGAAAGTTAAGAGTGCCGATTTCTTGACAAGGATAGTACTATAGGACAAATTCTCTTTTAGAAAGAGAAACATTAAAAATTTAGCGATATCCGCAGGTTGAGGACATAAGTGGTGACAAATAGGTTGACAATGTTGAACGCCGCCAGCTCTTCTTTAGTAGTTCTTTTTCCTGTGTGGACCAGTCTTTTATTTGGGCACCCCACCCCCAATTTTCCAAACTTTCAGGGTCAATGTCTGTACTTGTGGGGGAGGTTATATTTATTTATTTATATATACTTTATTGTACCAAGATAAAAAGATTACATACGGAAACCTTGTGAGGTTGTGATGTTGTTACATCTATCATGGTCTCCGACAAGTTCAGAAGTTCGTGTGGGTAATCTAGAGCTCTGGATTTCAGGTCTTGAAGCCAAAAAGCTCGAGGCCACTCTGGAGCCACAACTAAGTAAATTCCCGTTGCATTGTTCAGATGTGCCAGAACTTTGGGCAGCAAGCTGGGAGGAGGAAAAACCCACGCTAGCCCATGGTTCCATGGTCTGCTGAAGGCATCTATATTGTTTGCCGATCGATCTCTGCAGTCTAGAGATACGTAGTTGTTTACTATTGCGGTTTCTTGTGTCGCAAACAAGTCTATTTCTGGAAGCCCCCACTTCCAAAAGACTTCCGCTGTTGCTCGAGGTAGAAGATGCCATTCTGCGAGTGGCTTTCCTCGTGAAAGCCTGTACGCTATTATATTTTATCTCCCCGGTAGATAATGGGCTGATAGGGTTATATTGAACTTGTCCGTCAGATATAATAGTTTGAAAGTTAGGGCTAGTAACCCTAACGATCTGGTTCCTCCCTCCTTTCGGATATATGCAATCAGAGTTCGATTGTCTGATTGGATCAGTATGTGTGACTTTTGCAATGTCATTCGCATTTTGATTGCCGCTATAACTGCATATAGCTCCTTTTTGTTGCAGTGCCATCTTCTTTGGTGAGTTGCCCATGCACCTGACATTAGGTTTCCGTCTACATGGACACCCCAACCCCAATCCGAAGCGTCCGTCACACGGAAATGGGTAGCAGGCTTTTTGTGTACAGCCAATGTGTGATTTGTGGCTCCGCGCCACCACATTATCTCTTGATACACAACTTGAGGCAACAGCTGTTTTTGACGTGGTCGTATTTTGTTGAAGTGTCGCAGGAAGATTTGCATTTTGCGACAGTGTAGTCTTCCTCGGGGAACCACAAAGTTGGCGAAATTTAACTGACCCAGCAGACTTTGCAGTTCCCGGAGGTTGATGTGACTTTTCAACAACGACCGGTCTAGTGCATAGTTTATGCGTTGTCTCCTTTTTATTGGTAGGGACATTGTATTTACAGCTGTTTGCCAAAGTATGCCAAGGTATTACAAATCTTGAGTTGATACCAAGACAGATTTTTGGCGGTTGATTTGCCAGCCCAGATGTTCCAAGTGCCTCACGGCTTCCGCAGCCTGAAGACATAACTTGGATTGGTCTTGGTTGACCAGAAAGAAGTCATCTAGGTAGACTAGCACTCGACATCCCTTCGCACGCAAGGTCTCCGCGACCCAGCATGTTACAGAGGAAAATAGGTGCGGCGCTGAAGCCAGCCCGAACGGTAAACATGTCATCTCATATAACTGGTCTTTGTAACTGATTCTTAAGAAAGGTCGGTGAGATTTTGCTGCTTGAAGGTGAAAATAAGCCTGTGATATGTCTATTATTATCATCCAGTCTCCAGGTTGAAGAAAATCTGGGACTGAGGCGTGAGAAATCAGACGAAAACGTTTCGTTTTGACGAATTTGTTTAATTCTCGAAGATCGAAAATTGGGCGCATCGATCCGTCGCTTTTCTTCCGCAGAAAAAGCTTGGAGATAAAACTGGGCGTTTTCTTGGAAACTAGTCGCAAAACACTTTGATCCAATAGTTCTTTGATAATCTGAGACATTCCAGGGGATGGCTTGGTTGCATATTGCGTCATGATCCTTCTTGTTGGCATTAACAGAGGAGGTTTCTTGTAAAGGGGTATTCGAAACCCCGAAATTGCTGAAATTATGCTTGCCAACGGTTTTTGAACATAGTTAAACAACCTCCCCTGAAATGTGTTGGGTAGTCACTTTTTTCCGTATTTGTTTCGAAATGAATAATTTTTAGTTTGTTTGTAACCGTCGCTTTTCCCTTTGTACCTTTGTTTCGTTTGATGTTTTTTGTAGGTATCCCGAAAATTATTATTTTTAATATTTTGTGTCTGAGGTCTGTATTTGGGGGTAGACGGTGTTGGTTCCTTATATTTTGTTTTAAGTTGATCCTTAGTTTTGCGAGCTTGTGGTGCTGATTGCCAGAAATGAGGCCCTCCGAGGGACTGAATAAGTGACATAAGTTTTGTCTTGTCAAATAAAAATTCTTCACTAGGGGGTGTATTGCTGAGCGCACCTTGAATACTTTTATCCGGAATTTCGCTAATAATTCTTTTACGTCTAGATTCAATACATTCGGCCCTTTTACCGCAAATTATTTGTAAGGTTTGTTCAGACAATTTATAAGATGACGACTCATTACCGAATGTTTCAGAAAATTTATTAAAAAGTTTATCGGATTTTAGCTCGCCAGGGTTATTGTGAGCCCAATCAATGATACCCTGTAAATCGGATTGCAAAAAATCCCTTTGATGTAACAAGGCGTTGGTAGTTGCAGCCATGATTTCCTCCGTTGAGGCCAGGAAATCTTTTCCTTTATTCAGACAACACAGTTCATCGTTAATTTTCAAATTGCAAAAGCCCGGAAACGCGAGCATTTCTACCAAAGCTTTCTTATAACGGATATGTTGCCACGTGGGGGTGTTAAAATGCTGCAAACTTATTAACTGACGTTACCGTTTTTCATCAGCTGATTTAAGATTTTTTTTTTCTCATTAAAACTAGTCTTACAGGCGCCCAAATCCAAGGCCCTAGGAGTTTCGGTTGATGGATTAGTCAAAAATTCATTGCTGATAATATCCGCTTGTTCGGTCACGTCACTTGTGTTTACAGTAGTATTCGGTACGTATTGTTGGTGCATTATAAAGTTTGTAAGAATACTGACCTGGTTGTATAACGCATCGATCCGAGGATCGACCGTTACCTGTGAGTCCCGCTTTTGTTTCTTGCGTGGAGGTTCTCCTCGTTCAGCTTCGCTGTCTGAAGAACTGCTAGCGCCCGAGGAGTCCTCCTTTTCTTGTCCTTGATCCCTCTCGGAAGTAGGCGAGTTCAAAACGATCGACCGATTGGCCCCGGCGGCGGCCTCATCGGGTTCGTCACTCGTCGCGGGATTCATAAGGAAAATACCGGTATTTTAATGTTAAGATTGAAAATACAACCAATAATTAATGCACTATTAAATTATCTAACACTATGATAAATAATTGTATAAAAAGGTTAAACGATTACCGAAATATTTTTGGATTTCGACCGAACGCGGCGAAAGTACACAACGCTATGAACTCGAAAAGTGACTGCGGTTCCCGCGTCCTAGCTGGCACAGAGTAAATACAACGTTGGCGATAATTACGCCATCTAGTATTCTTAAGCTAAACTAAAGTATCTGTACTATTGACTGCGCAAATCAGGCTAAGTATACACTGCTTCTTCATAAACAATGCTGTATGTTTTCCGGAGGCACATCAATATAATGTAATTATTTATCGAACATAATGTGGCAGTCGCTGGCAAATAGATCGCTGCGCTCCAGCGATTAAAATTAATACTGTAATTAAAATTTCTACTGTGATTAAAAATTGATTTTTTAGGTACCTAGTACCTATATGTTTGATTCAGTCCTCGTTTCTGGATAAGCGGCGCGTCGGGCGTGGCGGCTCGCACCAAAATTCAAACATAGAATATTCTATGGCATTGTATGAGAGTTTTCACGGAGAGGACAATTTTACAAGCGTTTGCTTGAGATGCAGGCCGCGTCCGCTGTTGCGAGCTCTCGCGGCAGTGGACGCTGCGGACGAGCTTTAGGCATTTTTATCAATTTACTGTTAGTTCAATAATTTTTAAGTAATAAATAATTTTATATTTCGACAACAGAATTTTTATTATTCTTACCATAATTAGAGCCAATGGTGTCATATTAAGTACATATCCAAGTAGGTATATACATCTTTGATTTAAGATTATTAGGTATGTATTATTAACCGACTTCAAAAAAAGGAGGAGGTTCTCAATTCATCGTAATCTTCTTCTTTTATGTGTGTTACCCGATTTCTCAAAGACGCCTGGAACGATTTGGAAAAATATTTTTTTGTTTGAAAGAGTATCAGTTAAATGATCCGTTCAAATAATCTTTGAAATGTGGATTATGAGCAAAATAATATACATAATTTTGTGCTGAGGAGAGTTGGTTGAACAAGAACATAAAATATTTATAATGTACAATTCCAGAGAATGTTAATTTGACACACAATTCAATAACAAATTGGTGCATATCTCGCCATCTAGTAATATTTATTTGAACCAAATTTTCTTTCTAAGCGCTGGGTCCCCGTGCAAGCATAGTTTTAGGTAGATACATCATATATTCTTATTGGGCAACAGAAGTTTTATTATTCTAACGTAATTTAGACCCTGACATTATAATTTGGTAAAACAGTTGTATGCGACTGTAACTCTTGACACCAAATAGACAAAGAGCAAGGTTTAATGTTTTCAAAGAAGATTAAGCTACACTAACCTAGTAATATAAAACAAAAAAATATATATTTAATTTAGAATTCATATATCTCTGACATTTCTAAGGACTTTAGACCGATAAAAATAAAAATAAACTTTTTATAAAAAAAATACTACCGACTTCCAAAGAAGAAACTACAAAGTGAAAAATAACTTTATTTTTGGAAGTCGGTGTCTTTCGTAGGTACCATTTTTATTCGATATGGACACCAGACTTCCAAAAAAAAGTTATGTTTCACTTTGTAGTTTCTTCTTTGGAAGTCGGTAGTATTTTTTGTAAAAATGTTCTTTTTATGTTTACCCGACTGCCGAAGGAGGGTAATGTGTTTATCAGCCTATGTATGTATGTTCCTATGTGGCGTTCTAGAGACCAAACGCGTTGACCGATTTTGATTGTTCTTACGTCAGTTATTTTTATTTTTCACATTTTTTTATTTGGAAGTTGGTAGTATTTTTTTTAAAGATTTTTTCCCTTTTTAGATTTACTTACCTAATAGGCAAGTTGTTTACATGTGCATCTGGACCAAGGGCCCATTTTTTAAATCCTTGCAAAACGAAATAAGACTTACAGAGAAATTAGTTAAAAATAGTAAAAACATAATGCAATGGGCCTATAATTTCTTAAACGTGAATTAAAACAGTTACGATTAAATAACTTGGGCCCTCAATCCAGACGCTTGCATAAACTGGCATAGCCTAAATCTCCGAAATTACCATCCCTGGGTTAATAATTTTTATTTAAGAATTTAGTTAAGAATTTCTTAAATATTTTAATGTCTCTACTGAGGAATCTGCAAAACATGAATTTATCTGAAGATATATATTAATAGAACTTTAATATATTTTACTTAGATACCTCTGTAAATTAGTTAGAAAGAAATAATGATACAAAAGTGAATTGTTAAAAAGTAAATGAGAATCGAATTTTACTAAAACGTCCCTCATAGATTAAGTCATTTTTTTTTATCTATTATAGGCCCGCGCTTGACCACTATCTCACCTGATGGTAAGCGATGATCAAAATAAGCAAAAAAAAAAAAAACTATTAAAATAAGTTTTTTTACTATTTTTTAATTAAAATGTTACATATCGTCCGTTCTTCTAAATGCAATACTTTAAGAGAAAATACATTTCTAATTTTTCATAGGAGAAAGTTTTGTAGGGTACATATGATTTTGTTACTTTTTAGGGTTCCGTACCCAAAGGGTAAAAACGGGACCCTATTACTGAGACTTCGCTGTCCGTCTGTCTGTCTGTCTGTCTGTCACCAGGCTGTATCTCATGAACCGTGATAGTTAGACAGTTGAAATTTTCACAGATGATGTATTCTCGTTGCCGCTATAACAACAAATACTAAAAACAGTATAAAATTAATGTTTAAGCGGGGCTCCCATACAACAAACGTGATATTTTTGCCGTTTTTTGCTCGATATTAATAACGGCAACAGGTAGACGCTTAAAATATTCGCAGAATATTTAGTTGTATATTTTCTTAAAAAAATAATAATTATTAAATTAAAATAAAATAAATTAAGGGGGGCTCCCATACAACAAACGTGATTTTTTTGCAGTGTTTTGCCATAATGGTACGGAACCCTTCGTGTGCGAGTCCGACTCGCACTTGGCCGGTTTTTGGACTGATCAGTATGTATCCTCATACAAGCTATTTTTAAGCGTCTAAAGTAAATATTTATTGCTTATACTGTCGGAAGCGACTGTTTTTTTGATGCATTATTTTGAAGGGAAGACAGTGCAATTGTCAGGAAAAGCCATTATTACATGGGTTCTTTTCGGGCGAGGAGAAAACAAATCTTTCTTGGTAATGTACTTTTACAAAGTAACTAATTGCATTATGTAATGGAGAATAAGGTAAACGAAATTTCACTAGGCACGTATTTTTATCTAAACTTACAATCGGGAACTATAACGACTGTATTTCTCTTCAAGTTTTATCATGTATCTACTACTGATCAAACTTGCAATCTTTCTTTCTCGATCTCCTTGTGATCTTCTCTTGTTCGCGCCAAAAACTAGTGTTATGTCAAGTTAACATCTGTCAGTCATTCGAAACCAAATCTCTTTTCAGAAGGAAATCTATAACATTGCTGACAAATTTAATAGTGCAGTAAATATTATTATTATCAGTGTTTCTGTTTTGTGATATCGAAGTAAGTAGGTAGGTACCCAGATCGCTTTAATATTGCTTATTTCATTTGAAGAATAATATCCATTTTTCCTGTGTTGATTCATCGTCATCGAGAATTGTTGATTATTGTGTTTTAATTAAGGCATATTTTATTATATCTTGAACACTTTATTGCATTACCACATACTTGGGAACTGGTATGTACCTTGCATTCAGTGCGGGATTGAAATAGAACAAGTAAAATTTCAAAATTTAAAAAACCCCCGGCACATTTTTATTTCATGCTACATAATTTATCTAGTAAATAGTAGATACGCTTCGATCGGCAATCTATTGAACACGTAATTATGACACGATATCTTGCGTAAACACCCCGATTCAAACAGGGAAACGCCCATAACTTTTGAACTGCTGAACCGATTTTATTTAAACATAGCTAAGAACACTCTCGACAAAATCACCTTTTAAACAAAAAAAAACTAAATCAAAATCGGTTCACCCGTTTGGACGCTATGATGCCACAGACAGACACACATATACACAGATACACAGCCCACCCCTCTTTTTTTCCGTCGGGGGTTAACATTTTACCGCGCTGGTGCGGGCGATATGTCTTAGGAACTAAAAGGCATAGAAAAGAGACAAATATATTTTTGGGATTGCCTCGTCAATTATAACTAGATTTATGATAAAATTTATACCAGGTCACTTGAACCTGGCTTCGATAGAACGTATTTTTCTTTCAAGTGCAGGCAGTAGGTCTACTAGAACTGGTATCAGAAACCTGGTACCGCACTGAAAGTTAAGTTTATTTGCAACAGTGATGTACTTTAGAGAAGTTGTGCTGTTTAAATAACGTAGAAATATACTTCTATCCCTTCTATCTACATCGTGTTTTGGCGAGGCGCGTTAGAAGCATATCGACATTATACTGTTTGTATCTATGGTCAAACAAAAAACTTCGGGCTTTTTTTCCCTGCCCATACAAATCGCGTTAGCTGACTGGTTAAGTTTCCAAAAGAAAAATGTCTGAATTTTTACATTTGACCTGTCAATACGTGTTCAAGTGATATACCAATAATATTGTATTATTTCTATCTAAATCTTCACGCCAAATCTATTGCGGGTAGACAGAGAGAACCGAGTGCTACAAGACACGGTCCTTCCTTATAGTGCTAACACACGTCAGATTTGGTACGGCCGGACTAACTCCGCCCACAAATCCTAGTGTTGCCGTATTTAGAACATCCTTTTATCATCTTTATGTATGACTAAGTTCAATGTAAAAATATCGGGCGACAATAATCAAAATCAGTAGATCTCCCATAAATCGGGGACTTTTTAAATGCTCGTCGTAGTTGGTACGGCCCAACTAGTCGACAACCCTAAACACACACGCCCGGATTTGGTACGGAGCAGACCATATCCGATGTGAAAACAAGCGGAACGAGACGGACTCAATTAACAATATTATGTCCGGCAGACTCCGATATGGTATGGACGGACTAACTCTGCCCACAATTCCGTGGTCCGGCCGGACCAAATCCGGACGTGTGTTAGCACTATTACACACATCTTTCGCTTCTTTTGCTTTTGATTCCACCGGGGGGAGGGGGGAGAATGGTCGGCACAATCTGGTAACGCATATATTGAAAGTTTGCTGAGGAGCTTCCCGCAGTGAACGTGTTAAACTTAATTCATTATCGACAGTACAACTTAAAAAGTTAAAGAAAGCGAATGTTGGTGTAATATAATTTTATCTAACGTGATAAACAACAAATAGCCGTTCTAGGCCGACAGAATTATTTATTTGAATGAAGTTTTTATTTCGTTGGATATGGAGATTTTAATGGTTTATAGATATTTTACCCGACTGCCGAAGGAGGGTAATGTGTTTATCAGTCTATCTATGTATGTATGTTTGTTCCTATGTGGCGTTCTAAGGACCAAACACGTGGAACGATTTTGATGATTCTTACGTTAATCGATTCGTCTTAACCTTGTGAGTATCACTGGCTACATTAAAATTGGAAAATAGAAAACTGGTGTTTTTGGGCGCCATAATATTATGGGGGCCATTTTTTTTTTCTTCCAACCCCATCGTTTGTGGTAACAAAATGGGTTTAAAGAGGTTATTTCAAAGATATACAACACTTGTATGTTTACTGTACCAAATATAAAAAATAAACTATACAGTTATATAGTTAATAAAAAAACCGGCCAAGTGCGAGTCGGACTCGCACATGAAGGGTTCCGTACCATTATCGCAAAACACTGCAAAAAATCACGTTTGTTGTATGGGATCCCCCCTTAATTTATTTTATTTTTATTTAATAATTATTATTTTTGGAAGAGAATATACAACTAAATATTCTGTGAATATTTCAAGCGTCTACTTGTTGCCGTTATTAATATCGAGCAAAAAACGGCAAAAATATCACGTTTGTTGTATGGGAGCCCCCCTTAAATATTAATTTTATACTGTTTTTAGTATTTGTTATTATAGCGACAACAGGAATACATCATCTGTGAAAATTTCAACTGTCTAACTATCACGGTTCATTAGATACAGCCTGGTGACAGACAGACAGACAGACAGACAGACAGACGGACAGCGAAGTCTCAGTAATAGGGTCCCGTTTTTACCCTTTGGGTACGTGTTGGATATGCAGATATAGGACGGACAACAGTCAAACACGCTAGTCAATGACACAGTAACTTTATTCATATATGAACGGTTTACTTAGCCGGGACGCAGCCGCGGCACGGTAGATATACATATATAACATCCCCTTCCCTTTATTTTGCTACTATAAATCAACCCCTATGTAATTTACATTATTGTATAACCTATGGAGTAAAGTTGACGGGTGACAACTCGAGACGTCGTGGGTTTATCGCTGGTATGGGTGTCAGTGCATCAACCGAGCCATCAGACTCTACTAGCGGCGTAGCGAAGGTCACATTTCGCTCTGAACTACATTCACCTTCTCCTTCTCCACGGACTGGTGTGCTAGTGACTGACGGTGATAATGTAATGTGTACTGGTGATGGTGTTCCTATTTCTTCTATATCAGAGTTGGCGTTGTTGCTGGTTCGCTCGTCGTTGTTGGCGCATGTTGGTTGTTGGTGGTCGTCATTCAGTGTCGTCTGGATTGCGTCTGGTTGATCGCGCTGTACATCCGGGGTGACATCTGAATCCCAGTACGACTTGCTTCCTGGCATTTGTGTTATTCCGTGCGCCCGTACCTGGTTTATGTGTCTTTTTACCAAGCGATCCACTTCAGGAACATATACTTCATACATTACGTTTCCTATCTTTTTCTTTATAATTCCTTCGACCCATACTATCTTTTTTTTTTTTAATTTTTTTATTATCCACACTATTTCTTTCTCTTGGAATTGTTTACGTTTTTTTCCTTTATAGTATTTACGCTGTAAGAACTGGTTTTGCTCCACGGTTTGAGTGAGGCAAGTGGAAGAGGAAGTCGACACTGCGGACGTCGCCGCCGCTGATGTCGGTGATAATAAATCGAGTCGCGTGCGAAGTGATCGGCCGTACACAAGCTCGGCGGGCGATTTCTCGGTGGTGCTATGCCTGGAGTTCCGATAGTCGAACAAAAACTTTGAAATTTGTTCCTTAAGTGGTTTCCTCTTATGATCAAAAATAATGCCCTTGAGCCCCCTTTTAATTATTTTAACAAAGCTTTCGGCTTGCCCGTTACTTGACGGATGATATGCCGGAGCAAGCGTATGCCTTATACCATTCATTGAACAAAATTCTTTAAACTACAGCGAAACGAACGAAGTACCGTTATCCGTTACGATAGTATGTGGAATACCGAAACGCGACATTAAATCTATTAGTTTCTCAATGACTGCTTTCGAGCCATATGATGAAGTCATTATATACACTTCTACCCATTTACTATAAGCATCAACTGCGATTAGAAACATTTGGTTATTAAAAGGCCCTAGAAAATCTAAATGTATTCTATGGAATGCATGAGGAGGATGTGGCCAAGGCGCAAGCGGGGCGCGGGGCGGTGCGGGGCGCAGCGCGCTGCATACTGCGCACGCGCTGGCCAGCCGCTCCAGCGCGCCGTCTATGCCTGGAAACCACAACCGCTTGCGCGCCTCTGACTTCATCTTTACCACTCCAAAATGTGAACTGTGAAGTTCATTACATACTTGATCTCTCAACAATTCGGGTATGATAACTTTGTGCCCACGCATCAAACAACCGTTTTCTACCGATAGTTGGTTACGACAGTAAAAGAACGGCATTAACTTTTCGTCGTATACTTTTCTCGGCCAGCCTAACGACACATTATCTTTTACTTTACGCAATGTTGCATCCTTCTTGGTTTCGTGTTGTAAAACAGTTAGCGTAATAGGCAGCCCACCGTCAACAACGAAGTAAACATAAGTGGCGCGGTCATCAGCGGCCTCTCGCCCTGCCCCCGCGCGCGCTCTGCCGCCGTCGCTCGGCGCCCGGCCCTGCACCGCCTAATGTCGGTGACTCATTCCCTACCGGAGCGCGCGACAGATAGTCGGCACTGTTGTTTTTACTGCTAACATATTCGATTACATAATTATATGCAGATAAAAATATTGCATACCGCTGTAGTCGGTTAGCTGATACCTCCGGTATACCACGGTGTGGACCGAAGATGGTTAATAGCGGCCTATGATCCGTTCGCAAGGTGAAGGGCACCGCTCGGGCATATAAATACTGGTGGAAACGCTTTACCCCGAATACTATAGCTGTTGCCTCTTTTTGTATTTGCGCGTATTTTTTTTCCGCTGCTGTTAACGTTCTAGATGCATAACTTATCGGTCGTTCGTGCCCATCCCTTCCTACTTGTGATAGCACCGCGCCTAACCCGTATGGAGAGGCGTCTACTGTTAATATTAATTTCGCCACCGGGTCAAAATGTGCGAGTACCTCATCTGACGCCAACTTCTGTTTGATTAGTTTAAAAGCATTATCGTGTACTTGAGACCATTCCCATTTTGTCGATTTGTGTAACAAGTTATATAACGGTGCTAATATGGTTGAAGCGTTTGGGACAAAATTACGATAATAATTTGTTAACCCTAGAAATGACTGCAATTGTAACACGTTTTGTGGTCGAGGTGCTTGCGTAACTGCTGTAATTTTATCTGGTGACTTTTTTATACCATTACTGTCTATAATGTGCCCTAGATAGTTTACTTAATTTTTGAAGAACTGACACTTGCTAGGTTGTATTGTGAGCCCTGCATCCGCTAGCCTTTCTAGTACCGTTATTAACCTGCTCATGTGCTGTTTACTATCGACACCTGTTATTAATATATCGTCGAGAAAAAACACTACCCCATCTAACCCTGATAAAATACATTCCATTGCGCGTTGAAATATTGCTGGTGCACTCGATAAGCCAAATACCAATCTTGTATATTTGAACAGACCGCGATGTGTATTGATACAGGTCATACTCTGTGATTGTTCCCTTAAACAAAACTGGTTATAAGCCATAGACAGGTCTAATTTGCTAAATTGCACGCCGCCGTGCAACTTAGCGAACAAATCATTTACCGTTGGCAATGGATATTTATCAACAATTAGTTGCTTATTAATTGTCACGGAATAGTCTGCGCAAATTCTCACTCCTCCGTCCTTTTTTAAAACGGGTACGATTGGTGACGCGTATTCTGAGTACTTAACTGGCTCTAATACTCCTAATTCGACGAGTCGATCTAATTCGTTATCAATTTTGTCTTTCAAAGCATATGGTACTGATCGTGCTTTAAAAAATATTGGTTTCGAGTGCAGTTTTAAATGCAACTCCACGGCGTACTTATTAAATTTTCCTAGTTTACCGGAGAACACAGTTGGGAATCTTGTAATTAAATATTCCACTATTGAATTGTCGTTCGATCCGCCAATTGATTTTGCTATTGGTGCTAGTTCCAAGTCGAACTTGCTAATGAAATCTCGGCCTAACAATGGTGGGCCGCCATTACGTACAACAAACAAGTGTAGTTTATGCGTCATCCTGGAATATTCTAAATCTAAATGAATAACACCAACTGTTTCTAGAAGTTCCCCCGTATAACTGAATAGTTTTTTATCTGTAACTAATAACGTTACTTTGCTGAAATGCTCGTTATATATCTGGTGTGAAATTATACTAACCGCGGAACCACTATCTATCTCGAACTCCAACCCTAGTCCACCGATAAAAACGCTCGCCAGCATCGGTCGACCCTTATCACAACGAATATTTAAACAAAACTTACCGTCGTCGCCCTCATCGTCCACTTTACCTTCCTCCACGTGTTTTATTTTCACGTCACTTGAGCACATCCGCCTCAGATGGCCCTTGTTATTGCACTTTTTACATTTGTAGTTTTTAAACCGGCACTGATTGGATTTATGATTAGCGTAACCGCACACACTGCACTTTTCCTTAACCGCGAACACGGAACCCTCATCGACGCTGCCGGCGGCCGCGCTCGCGCCACGTGCCACCGGTGTGGCTTGGGAGGCGCGCCGGGCACACCGCACGCCCTCTGCTAATTCTACCGCCTTGGCTAGCGTCAAGTCAATGTGGTCCTGTGAAAAGAGCTTGTCTCGCTCGGGTCCTGGCATCATGCCCATGATGAATTTATCCAGAAGAGCTTCCTCCAAGTTCTTAAACCCGCAGTGTGCCGCCAATCCCCTAATTCTGGCCGCCCATTGAGTGTGGCTCTCGTCTGGCCGCTGCACCGCCGCGTAGAAAATAGATTTTTCTGCGAATCCGAGCCGCTTCGGCTCAAAATGACGTCAAGAAGTTTCAGGATATCTTCAAAATTTGTTTCTTCCAACTTCTTTGGCAACGCCAGATCCCTTGCTAGCATATAAGTTGGTCCGGTGAGAGCGCTTATAAGAATTGCCCTCCGTTTGACCTTCATCTTGTCTGCTTCGTCCGTAATGTCGTTGGCAATAAACCATTGCTGTAGCCGTGACTTATAACTTATCCAGTCCTGGGATAAGTGGTCAAAGTTCGTCATTATTCCGAATGAAACACCAAAAGTAGACATTGTGCACTCGTAAATTCGCCTCGTCGCCACTGTTGGATATGCAGATATAGAACGGACAACAGTCAAACACGCTAGTCAATGACACACTAACTTTATTCATATATGAACGGTTTACTTAGCCGGGACGCAGCCGCGGCACGGTAGATATACATATATAACAGTACGGAATCCTAAAAACTAACTAAAACCCGACTGTCGGAGGATATTCGCGTGCTGGCTGACCAAAACCAGATGTACGGCAAAAGCATGGTGAAGTAGTTGTATTAATATTAATGGTGCAAACGAAACTAATTAGTCTCTTCTGCACCATTGATGGTGCAGGTCAATGGTGCAAACGGTACAACGGGTATCCTCCGACTATATAGCATGATTTTTGTCTTTTTAGTTTGTTTCTTAAGCATTCGTGTTTTTTGTCTTTTTTTTTAATAACAATGATAATGGCGATGTTGAGATACAAGGTTGAAAAAAAAAATTACTGGCTAAATTATTCCACAGAAGGTATTACATACATGGACAATAATAATGAGCCGCCTGCTAGTAATCAAATGACGGATAATGTTACTTTAACAGCGAAAGCCATACAGAATACTACTTCTTCCATCGTATTGCTTTCCACAGCACGGGTGAAGGTGCGAGACAGCAAGGGCAGCCATCACGTGGCGAGGGTGCTTTTGGACAACGGTAGCACCGCAAATTTTATAACTAAGGAACTGTGTGGTAAGCTGGGTTCACTTAAACGTAACGTAAACTCCAAAATAACGGGTATTAACCAGCAAACTTGTAAAAGCACACAGTCTTGTTCTATAATCATAGAATCTTATTCAGGTACTTATAAAACAACTATTGATTGTTTAGTACTACCAGAGATAACTAAATCATTACCATCGACATTAATTGATATTAGTACTATTCCACTGCCATCAGGCATCTGTCTAGCCGACCCTCACTATTATAAACCGTCAAGCGTAGACATATTACTAGGTGCTGAACAGTTTTGGAATATTTTGGGTACTATCACCATCAATTTAGGAAAATGTCAACCAAGATTATATGAATCCAAATTAGGATGGCTTATCTCTGGGTATATAGCACAACCCAGTTCATCCCGTGACCAACCAGTGTGTAATTTCGTTCAGGAAATAAAAACTGAACTGAGTCGCATCTGGGAGCTGGATTCTATATCTGATAAACATTCGTTGTCAGCCGAGGAACGTGCATGTGAGGAACATTTTTTACGCACTACTACTCGTGGTAAAGATGGCCGTTTCATAGTAGAAATGCCATTTAAACAGTCACCCGAAGCATTAGGTGACTCATATCAGATGGCGAAGGTTCGATTTCTTTCGCTGGAACGTAGGTTCGGTCGTGATCCCTTATTTAAAAATAGGTATATTGATTTTATGCGCGAGTACCTAGAACTAGGGCACATGTCTGAAGATAATAATTCTAATGATATCATAAGTTACTACTTACCGCATCACGGTGTTATGCGCGAGCAAAGTACCACAACAAAATTACGAGTTGTCTTTGACTTCAGGTATTTCTTTAAATCACTTACAAATGATTGGTCCCACTGTGCAGGACGATCTTTATTCCATTTTGTTACGCTTTCGGCAACATAGATACGTAGTATCAGCGGATATTGACAAAATGTACAGAGCAATAGAATTAAATGGATCTCAACGTTCTTTACAAAAAATCCTATTTCGTTTCAATCAAAGTGAACCGCTAAAAACATATGTTCTTAACACGGTTACATATGGTACAGCTTCGGCACCATATTTAGCGACAAAGTCACTCGTAAGTCTCGCTTCACAAGCCTCAAACAATGGCGTAAAGCAAGCTATACAACGAGACATGTACGTTGACGATTATCTTGGTGGCTGTGACACTGAGTCCGGCACTATACAGTTATGCAAGGAGTTGAGATCGATTTTCGCTTCAGCTCAATTCAAATTAAGAAAATGGCAATCTAATAGCCCACAGGTGATGAAGGGTACATTATCATGTCTTGATCCTAATGACAATAACATACTCGATTTAAATCGTAACCAATTTCCTAACACTTATAAAACATTGGGTTTAAACTGGGTTTGCGATTTGGACATATTAACTTTTTTTATAAATCTACTTCCAAGTAATAAAATAACTAAACGTCACATTTTATCTAGCATTAGCCAAATCTTTGACCCATTAGGCCTAGTGGGGCCATGTGTCATATTGGCAAAGGTAATAATGCAAAAATTATGGTTAGAGAAATGTTCATGGGACGAACCAGTTTCTAATGATACACAAGAACGTTGGTTGTCGTTCGTTACAATGTTATCGCGTCTGAACGATTTAAATGTACCACGGCACGCATTTGATGTCAACTATAAATTAATTGAATTACATATTTTTACAGATGCATCTGAATGTGCCTATGGGGCATGCGTCTATGTACGATGCCTAAATAAAGATGGTACAGTGACCATTCATCTTTTAACTTCAAAAAATAAGGTCGCTCCCATTAAAAATACAACCATACCCCGTCTTGAGCTATGTGGGGCCTTATTAGGAGCAAGACTGTGTGCTAAGGTAGTAGCTTCATTAACTATTAAAATAAATAAAATCTATTACTGGTGTGATTCCACGATAGTTTTATGTTGGTTAGCTACATCACCGAATAAATTAAAGCCTTTTGTCCGTAACCGTGTCAGCGAAATTCAAGAAAGTACCGGAGGAAATTCGTGGAGATACGTGTCGTCGAAAGAGAACCCGGCGGACCTAGTATCCCGCGGGCTGAAGGCCGATCAAATCGGCACCTGTTCGTTGTGGTGGTCAGGCCCAGAGTTTTTAAATTTCGGTGAAGATTGTTGGCCGAAAATGCCAAATATAGGTTCCAATTCCAACATACCGGAAATTAAAGTTCATTTATTAGATAATTATCAATCAACTCAATCAGTTATCAGTCGGTTGATAAGTAATAAATCAAATATAAACAAATTGAAACGTATTATCGCTTATATACTTAGGTTTATTTTTAACTTAAAAAATCCTAATGACAGGTTGTGCGGTCATTTGTCATGTAACGAATTGCAGGAGGCATGTATGGTCATGTTACGTATTAGTCAAATTGAAATGTTTCCTGACAAATACAAAACACTTAGTTTAAAAAAGCCATTATCTAAAAAAATAGGCTAGTTTCATTATCTCCATTCTTGGATAATCGGGGTGTCATTCGCGTAGGTGGCAGATTAGGTAACGCTAACTATAGTTACGATATTAAACATCCCATATTGTTAGATAGTAAACATCACATTACAAAAATATTATTTCGTTGTGAACATGTTAAACTTATGCACGCAGGGCCACAACTCCTTTTGTCACACATTCGTCAAACTTACTGGCCTTTAGGAGGCAGAAATCTGCCTAAAGGTATATTCAGAGAATGTGTCAAATGTTTCAGATTTAGAACTCAGGCGGTGCAACCAGTCATGGGTCAGCTTCCATGCACGAGGACACAGCTTGAATTTCCATTTTATAATTGTAGTGTTGACTACGCCGGGCCAATGCTAATAGCTGACCGTAAGGGTAGAGGTACCAGAATTTCAGGAATTTTAAGGTGTTATTGTTTTTAATGCCAATAAACACATTTTTCTTTCTTTCTTTCTTTCTTTCTTTCAGATTTATTAAATCATATATCTGTGTGTTTGTTTGTTTGGCAGTAAAAGCTGTCCATCTGGAACTTGTTACGGATCTCACCAAAGACGCTTACTTGGCCGCGTTAAAGAGATTCGTTGCTCGTCGGGGTAAACCACACAGCATCCTTTCAGATAATGGCACAGCGTTTGTGGGAGTTTTTAATGAGCTTGCAAAATTCTTATCTAATTCAAATTTAGAGACAGATCTTGCACAAGATGGTATAAGGTTTAGTTTTACGCCACCCTATAGTCCACACTTCAATGGTATAACAGAGGCCGCTGTTAAATCTACAAAAAAGCATTTAAAAACTATTGTTCATTCTTCTCATTTAACTTATGAAGAAATGAACACATACTTAGTCCAAATTGAGGCTATATTAAATTCCCGTCCCCTTGTTGCCCTTTCTTCGTCACCTGACGACTTTACTGCTCTCACCCCCCTCACTTCTTAATTGGACGACCGCTAATATCAGTTTCTCAGCCACAGGTACACTCCATCAACATCAACCGATTGGATCGCTACAAAAGGATTGAGCATCTCCGACAACACTTTTGGAATCGATTCAGTTATGAATATGTTGTCATGTTGCAGCAGAGAAACCGATGGCATGCGTCCACAGGTGAACTTAAATTGAACCAATTAGTTCTGATCAGAGAGAAGACGCAACCACCACTACAATGGTTAATGGGCCGTATCAACAAGGTGTTTCCTGGTCCTGACGGCGTCACGAGGGTGGCAGAGATTAAGACCAAGAAGGGCATGATTACGAGAGCCTTCAACAACATATGCCCTTTACCAATTGAAGACAACGCTTCAACCCGGGCAGGATGTTTGGAACGTTCTTGAACGATGACGTTGGTGAAGGCGGCACCAGCGACGGCGTCGGCAGAGAGACGGCGGGAAGTGGGCGACGGGGTTCCTTCGCCGGCCATCTACGTATAAGGCAGAACCGCGGCGGGGAGCGCCACACACTTGACCATCTTCCGCGAGCATTGTACGCGTCGATTCACCATTTTTATTGTAAAGTCTCTTCAGCTAAGCAATAAACCATTGAAATCAAGTAATCAGCTTCGTCATTTAATACAGTCCTCATAAACTCCTAAACAAAATATAATGACCCCATCTTTACACATATGGCCGAAGAACTAGGTACCAAAATGACACCAATAGCTTTATATATGTCATTTAAAAAATATTGCAAAAATACAGCAGCTTATAATGTAGAAGAAAAACAAGATCAAACACCGGACGATGTATCAGCAGATGGTACTTCTACTTTATCAGAGGATATGTCACGTGCAAGTCGCAGCTCAGTAACTTCGACTGCAACTATTATTGATTCTACTAACCATGAAAACATTCAATCAAGTGGTCAGAGTAAAATATTTTCATTTGACATAGATGTGTATGATCTTAAAAAAATTACACCTTTAATTGCATACAAGAAAAGAAAAGACGGTTCATTTCAAACATATAAAACTTAACCAAAGTATAAATGGTCTGACATGATTAAAAAGAAAATATGGCAAAATTCTAAATTGCATTGTACGTGGGTTTTGAAAAAGAGTAAAATTAGCCATGAGTATATCAAATTAAAAGGTCATTGCGGTCAGTGTTTTGCGACGATTGAAATTTCAACTTTAAAAAAAACTGAGAAAATACAGACATTGTTGTGTAGCATACAGAACATACAAAAATCTATCAAACATAAACTAGTAAGAAAATCAAAAATAACACCGTACACAAGACATCAAATAGCTAAAAACTTAAAATTCAAACCAGCTATTTTGGTTCGCCATGAAATGGCTTCAAAACTGATTACTACTGAAAACCGTGAGAATATTGAACCGCCAGTGTTGCCGTCCATTTCCGCTTTACGACAAATTAAATCAGAGGCTAAAATTGGAGAGTTGTTTGATGCAAATCCTTTGACATCACTAATAATTATGTCCAAAACTTCAGATTATGTAAACACTATCCGTGAAATTCATGTTCATCCACATTTTCATATTTATTATTGGACAGATAAAGAAGTTGAATACTATAATATGTATTATAATAAATTTGGCAAAGTTACCATTACAATTGATGCAACGCTCTTTTTTCGAAACGATACACCTACCTGATGGCACCCGACTCACTAAAACACTATTTTTGTACGCTGGACTTATAACTGCTAATGACAAATTTAAATCTGTTCCTGTTCTTCAAATGGTAACAGATTCTCATAGCGCAACATCAATCTCAAATTGGTTAAAAAAATGAGTTTAATTAACGTGCCCCACGAGGCAATCACTGATGATTCCTCAGCTTTGCTATCCGCTATCACTCAGGCTTTTACATCGTACAAAAGACTATATTCACCACCTATTTGCTGTTTTGGAGGGAAAAAGCGCCACTTTACCTGCTACTTTCATTAGGCTTGACAGTAGCCACTTCACAAAAACACTACATAATTTACCGTGTTTCAAAGATGTCATAGAAAATCGTATAAAATATTTTTATATACGCTGCATATTGATTATCAAGAAATGCGAAGAGTACGGTGTAGCAAAACAGATAATTGAAGATATTGTTAAAATATGTTTAGGACAATACAACGATAACAATATCTCTGCAAAAGCTAAGACTATTGAAGCTAAAACACGCCTTTATTCATTTACCGATGTTATTGATATATCTACTAAAGCAGCAGATGATATTAAAGAAGACATTTTTGAAGATGAAAATGTGATAGAAGAATTTAATATAATCGAAAGCATTGAATTTATAACGTGGTTTGACCGCTTAGTCGATTCTAATAAAAAAAAACATAATAGAGAGAAACTTAAATTCTTATTATTATCCGCCCTTTTTATCTACACTAAAGAGATTATTATATAAACTGCCGCTATGGTCAAATTTATTTATTGTGTCCCTTTTTCAATTCACAAAATAAAACTTCATCCTCATCGGCGGTAGAAAGTTACTTTAGAACTTTAAAAAACCTTATATTTAAAACAAAGATTTCAAGACACAGAATTGATCAATTTATGAAAATTCATTTGGAAAATTTAGACGGAGAGTTAATAATTGCTTTAAGCGATTTAAGTCAAGACATAACCAACAAAAGAACTCCGCTAACGAAAATTGCCAGAAAGAGAAAAAATAATAAACATTTTCAGATCAAAACGGCAAAAATTTCTAAATGTAGAAGTCGTCAATGATTTTTTCCAGACTCGATATTTTCTGACGAACCTTCGTTTAGAGAGAATTGGAGAGGAAAAAATGTTGAAGTAGCCGACTCAATATTAGAAAAAAATTATGTAAAATTTATTAAAAATGGTAATTTATGTAATTCTGTCCGTTACGGCGAAAATGAAATGAAATTAATGAACACTTGTGGCCTAGACGCCGTATTGTATCTTTTGTCCTTAGAATACAATACAAATCAAAGTATCAAAAAGAGTATCGATATTTTCGAAAATATTTCGATTGCAAAATACATTCAACATTTATCTAATAGTCATTCAGCACATCAAGATCTTTATGAAATGAGGTCTCAAATAGCACTTGAATATTTTAAAAAAGCGCCAGAAGGTAAAGTTATAAATGTTGATTGTGCTTGTAATGCTACCTTTATATTTGAAAATATATTATTAAATTATATTAACAGTGCAGTTTTCACAAAACAGTGTTTAAACAAATTATGTACGTCAAACAAGATCTTCCGAGAGGTGGCTTTTTTGCCGATTAATATAGATATGATTCGAATTTTTGGGTTTTCCAGCCTTGAAGATGCAATTTGTATTGGGAATGAAAATAATACCTGTGTGTCATGTAAATGTGTGGCTAATTCAAATTACGAGCTCTCTGATTTGATCTCATTTGATTTGAACGGGACAGATAAAGTTAGTTTGTTGGAACTACCCGAAACAATTAGTTTAAAAGGAAAATATTTTAAAATATTAGGTGTTATTGAATTTGTCACCCCGTTGAAACCGGCTGATCTTGGTCACTACAAGGGGCATGGTTTCGTAAACGGCCGCATGGTCTGTTATGATGATTTAATGCTTAGATTTTACAATAGTAGAGAAGAACAACCTAATACAACCTATTTACCTATTTATTTATTTATTTTATTTTAGTCCTATTAATATATATGTGCATCTGGACCGAGCGCCCATTTTTTAAATCCTTGCGAAACGAAATAAGACATAAAGAGAAATTAGTTAAAAATAGTAAAAACATTATGCAATGGGCCTAGAATTTCTTAAACGTGAATTAAAACAGTTATAATTAAATAACTTGGGCCCTCAATCCAGACGCGTGCATAAACTGGCATTGCCTAAATCTCAGAAAGTACTATCTCTGGGTTAATCATTTTTATATAGGAATTTAGTTAAGAATTTCTTAAATATTTTAAGGAATTCCCAAATCTGTAGAATATGACATAACAGATTTATGGCGGTATATCTAGGGCCCTCAATCCTTTAATGTCTCTACTGAGGAATTTGCAAAACATGAATTTATCTGAAGATATATATTATTAGGACTTTAATATATTTTGCTTAGATACCTCTGTAAATTAGTTAAAAAGAAAGAATGATACAAAAGTGAATTGTTAAAAAGTAAATGAGAATCGAATTTTATTATAACATCTGAACTGAGAGCCCAATATATTCGGTTTTATTGACTAGGTTCAACCACATAGATTAAGTCAAATTAAAATAAGTTTTTTTACTATTTTTTAATTAAAATTTCACATATCGTCCGTTCTTCTAAATGCAATACTTTAAGAGAAAATAGATTATTAATTTTTCATAGGAGAAAATTTTGTAGGGTACATATGATTTTGTTACTTTTTTGGACGGAAAATCATATGTCATTGTTTCTATGGACAGTATATGTAGCACCAGAGACGTCACAATCAAATTCATTTCGATGAATAAAACACAATCGGTATAAATTTATGAAAACTATTTACTTCACTTATATTATATAATCTAAAAATACTCTGATGTTACGATCATCAATTTAATTACAAACTATTTGTAACAACTATTCAAATAAACGGTTACGATCGGTATAAATATAAAAAAACTATTTACTTCACATAAATGTAACCTAAAAATAGTCTGATATTGTAAAATACAATTTACCTACTTACAAACTTTTTGTAACAAATATTCAAATAAACGGTTTAAATTATCAATAAATTTGTTCAAAGAAGCGAGTTAGCGAAGTTTGGTTTTTACCGATTTTTACCTTTTACTGATTTTTAGTTATGAACGCTAGTTAATAATGTTAGTTTTTAGTGCTATAATTTTTGGGCAAAAATAGCGGCTAACTATATGCCTCAATTTTCAATTTTCAAAGAAAAAATCAGATTTTGTCGTCAACAACATGGATATGAAATTTAAAGTCCAGATGAGTGCCTACCTATCTACATATTGTTTTAAAATTAAACTTGTCACTAAAATGTATTAAAGAAAAATAAATAATAATAAAAATATAAAAAACACTGCGCTACCAAAAACACGAATTGCAGTCGGGTGACCTCTTAGACGTTAAATAGTGTTCCATAGAACAGTCCCCCAACTGTAGTTCGTGATTTTAGCAGCGCATTCATGCATTTTTAATCTTTTTTATCTATACTCTTCAAAATTAGGATCAGCCAAACCATATGTAACAATGTGTAAATAAATAGGTTGTTTCTACTATGGTAAAATCTAAGCATTAAATCATCATAACAGACCATGCGGCCGTTTACGAAACCATGCCGCTTGTAGTGACCAAGATCAGCCGGTTTCAACGGGGTGACAAATTCAATAACACCTAATATTTTAAAATATTTACCTTTTAAAGTAATTGTTTCAGGTAGTTCCTTCAAACTAATTATAACTGTCCCGTTCAAATCAAATGAGATCAAATCAGAGAGCTAATAATATTTACTGCACTATTAAATTTGTCAGCACTGTTATAAATTTCCTTTTGAAGAGAGATTTGGTTTCGAATGACTGACAGATGTTAACTTGACATAACACTAAGCACTAGTTTTTGGCGCGAACAAGAGAGAATATCACAAGGAGTTCGAGAAAGAAACATTGCTAGTTAGATCAGTGGTAGATACATTATAAAACTTGAAGAGAAATACAGTCGTTATAGTTCCCGATTGTAAGTTTAGGTAAAAATACGTGCCTAGTGAAATGTCGTTTACGTTATTCTCCATTACATAATGCAATTAGTTACTTTGTAACCGTACAGTACCAAGAAAGATTTGTTTTATCCTCGCCCGAAAAGGACCCATATAATAATGGCTTTTCCTGACAATTGCACTGTCTTCCCTTCAAAATAATGCATCAAAAAAACAGTCACTTCCGACAGTACAAGCAATAAATATTTACTTTAGGCGCTTAAAAAATAGCTTGTATGAGGATACATACTGATCAGTCCAAAAAAGTAACAAAATCATATGTACCCTACAAAACTACCTCCTATGAAAAATTAAAAATCAATTTTCTCTTAAAGTATTGCATTTAGAAGAACGGATGAATACTGTTGTACGAATAGTGTTTATTGCGTACGTGTTATAAAATATAATTATAAGACAGTGGTTCTATTTATTTCAACTTTGCTAAAAAATCATAGAAAGCGCCTGATTATTTTGTGACAGCAAAATGTTTTGTATTATTTGTGATTAGACGCACAACTATAAATATTAGGGATATTATTCATTGGTGTGCATCAGAATGGCGGAATGTCATGCTATATGCGTAAGAGCAATGTACCGAATGTACGTAAAATTTGAAGCAATGTACTATTTTAAAACCACAATTTTTAGAAAAGGTTTTTGAGCCGCCAACCTGATATCAGAATGGCGGGTGCATTAAATATCTGTCCTTCTACTGCAGAGGGATCTGAACACTGTCTGACTGGGAAATGCCTACCATAGCAACGTACGAGAAATGTACGTTATCATATTAAAAGCACAACCAGATGCTATTATCTGTTAAAGAATAATTATAAAAATAAAAATTATCTACGTTAAGAGCCTGTCCAATTTTATTAGCAACTAGTTGCGCCTACGTAATACGTTGCTATGTCTAAATTACTCTCCGTCCAGCCTGTCATTTTACACTTTGACTGCTCAAAACTAACCATTTAGTGATGAAATAATGTGGTAACCGATTCTATTGCTTATAACAATTGAATTTATCCATGAAACAAATTTAATTGATATAACATTTATTTTACTTTTGCTTTTTACCCGACTGCTATACTTAATTAAGATCTTAATTTAATCTTAA
Organism: Anorthoa munda; assembly: GCA_945859665.1. Classification (NCBI taxonomy): domain Eukaryota; kingdom Metazoa; phylum Arthropoda; class Insecta; order Lepidoptera; family Noctuidae; genus Anorthoa; species Anorthoa munda. The sequence continues at coordinate 23,317,740 of OX243904.1, read as the reverse complement.
TTAAGATTCAAAATGAAGAAGAGAGGAGGAAAACAAAGTTTGGTTCCATTAAAAGAACAAAAAGAAGCTTTCATTAAGTATAGCGACAATTTCAAAAATGGACATGATTTACCTTTATCGGTCGATCAAATTTTTACGACAATTTCCAAGGAATTGCAGTTAAAAATGTCCGAAAAGGCACTTTATTTATCGTTGAAAAGAAACCCTTTTTTTTGGTGGTAATCAGTCCAATGAGTCGAATTGAACAAAACAAAACAGATCTTCATTAGGTGGCTTATTTTTTTGAGTGCACTTATAATAAAACGCTCCCACGATACAGGAATAAATTCCTATTAAGAAATAAATATCACAATGAAAGTAATGACTGATCTTTAATTGATTATAAGTACATTCATTTTTTAAAAATGGTTAAATATTAACTTAAAATAAATTGACATTATGCAACTTTATTTAGATTCATCTTAGAACTACGTTATTAATAAATATAAGTCGGGTTTAGTCAATAGTACGGACGTCACAACAAATCACAAGCACGCCCCTGGCGGCAATCAAGAGCAACTACGCATTGGCACGCTTTTTAAAAGCACTTGCGTGGTGGGGAATAAGGCAGTTGAGTACTGACAGCCTTAGAGCTAACACGTCGTAGAATCAGTGTCGATCCGTAATATTAGTAAGCAAGATTGTAACTGTGACTTGTGTCTATTTCAATAAACTCAGTGTATCGAATAACTTGTGTGATTTCATTTTCACGATTTTACCCACTGACCTACCCACACACGATGGCTTAACCTAAGGAAATACATCCTGATTTCCCGATGGTTTGCATCTATTGGCCAGCCTTGATGCGACACATACATATCATAAAAAAAACATAACAAATATACAAAAATAATAACAAATATCTTGCTGTGCAGTCGGAGGATACACATTCGCGAGCTGGCTGACCAGGAACAGATGAATCCTCCGACTGATCAGCATGATTTTCTTCTTGTTTACGTCTTTTTAGTTAGCTTCTTAAGCAGTCGGGTTTTTGATTTTTTTAATTATCTTTTTTTATTTAAAGCTTGTTAGTTAAGTCGAAACTTTGAACATATAAGTGTTATACATTATTGATACCCCACACGAAGGGCTTGAAAGAAAAAATAAATAGGGACTCAACAATATGGCGCCAAAAATCCGCCATTTTTCTATTTTCCAATTTTAATGTAGCCAGTGACACTCGCGAGGTTAAGACGAATCGATTGACGTAAGAATCATCAAAATCGGACAACGCGTTTGGTCTCTAGAACGCCACTAGGTATAAACATACATACATACATAGACTGATAAACAGATTATCCTCCATCGGCAGTGGGGTAAAAATTAAAATAAAAGCAAACTTAAAATAACTGTGTTTAGTCGATAAAAATTTATTCATTGTTAAATTCAATTGTTCGAGTATATGAAATCTAATCGGTGACCACATTAGTTCGTCACTAAATTATTAGTTTTTAGGGTTCCGTACCCAAAGGGTAAAAACGGGACCCTATTACTAAGACTTCGCGATCCGTCTGTCTGTCTGTCTGTCTGTCTGTCTGTCCGTCTGCCTCCAGGCTGTATCTCATGAACCGTGATAGCTAGACAGTTGAAATTTTCACAGATGATGTATTTTTGTTGCCGCTATAACAACAAATACTAAAAACAGTATAAAGTAAATATTAAAGGGGGGCTCCCATACAACAAACGTGATATTTTTGCCGTTTTTTGCTCGATATTAATAACGGCAACAGGTAGACGCTTGAAATAATCACAGAATGTTTAGTTGTATATTTACTTCAAAAAATAATAATTAATAAATTAAAATAAAATAAATTAAGGGGGGCTCCCATACAACAAACGTGATTTTTATGCAGTGTTTTGCGATAATGGTACGGAACCCTTCGTGTGCGAGTCCGACTCGCACTTGGCCGGTTTTTTGAGCTTTCAAAGTGTAAAATGACAGGTTGGACGGCGAATAATTTAGAAATAGCAAAGTATTACGTAGGCACAACTAGTTGCTAATACAATTGAACAGGTTCTAAATGTGGAGAAATTATATTTTTATAATTACTCTTTAACCGTTGATAGCATCTGGTTATGCTTTTAATATGATAACGTACATTGCTCGTACATTGCTACGATAGGCATTTCACAGTCAGATAGTAGGTAATTTGTTCAGATTTTTAATACACCCGCCATTCTGATATCAGGTTGGCGGCTCAAATACTTTTTAGGGTTCCGTACCCAAAGGGTAAAAACGGGACCCTATTACTGAGACTTCGCTGTCCGTCTGTCTGTCTGTCTGTCTGTCTGTCTGTCTGTCACCAGGCTGTATCTCACGAACCGTGATAGTTAGACAGTTGAAATTTTCACAGATGATGTATTCCTGTTGCCGCTATAACAACAAATACTAAAAACAGTATAAAATTAATATTTAAAGGGGGCTCCCATACAACAAACGTGATATTTTTGCAGTGTTTTGCGATAATGGTACGGAACCCTTCGTGTGCGAGTCCGACTCGCACTTGGCCGGTTTTTATAAAAACTGTTGTTTTATAATAGTGCGAAGAAATTAAAATTTTACGTACATTCGGTACATTGCTATCCTTTGTAACCTTAATATTTATAGTTGTGCGCCTAATCACAAATAAAACGAAAAAATTTGTTGTCACAAAATAATCAGGCGCTTTCTATGATATTTTAGCCAAGTTGAAATAAATAGAACCATTGTCTTATAATGATATTTTTTAACACGTACGCCATAAACACTATTCCTACAACAGTCTTCATTCAAAAACAGTCGCATTTATCTTTCCTGAGTACATATTCTGTGTGGCTTCTGCTAGAGAGTAACAGGGTTGTCGATGGCAGCAAACTTTTTTCCCTACGGTCTCTCTCGACAGTGGTCCACCAAGAGGCTGGTGGTCTGCCCCTTGTTCGTTGCTTGGTGTTGATTTTGAGCATTGTCTTGACGGAGTAGCTATCTTCACGTCTCATAATGTGCTCATACTATCTATCTTATCTTATCTTATGGAGGGGCCGAGAAATAACTCGGACACTTCGATCCATTGGGATCTATTGTGGTCCCCTAGATACCTTACTCCTCCTCAATCTCGTTGAAAACCGTTTTCATGAGTTTTACAACGAGACTAGGAGATATGAGCCTGTAGTCTTCTGGTTTTGGGTATCCAACCCCTAGGAGACCCATTCGCTTGCCAGCCAGTGCATCGCATGTGCACAGAAGGTGCTCCATGCGTTCCGTATCTTCCCCACACAACTTGCACACGGGGGTCGTAGTTAAACCCATCTTCATGAGCATGTCGTTGGTTCCAAAGTGCCCAGTGAAAGCCCCAAGCAGGTAGCGGATTTGCCCCCTGCTCATATTCCAAATGCATTCCCGGGCTTTGAACGTAGAGCCTAGAAATTTCTTGGAGTGTTGCAGACCGGTATTAGACAGCCAATAAGTTCGTTGTCTGTGATCTGCAAAGTCCCTGAATTCGGCTTTTACGAGACACGTCGAAATGCCTACACATGGTTCTGGACCCACAAAATTATTTGCTGAGCCCTCTCTTGCAAGTTCATCAGCCACTTCGTTACCATGGATTCCTTTGTGCCCAGGGACCCACATCAGTCTTAACCTGTTGTGCTTCCCAAGCTTATTTAGGGTTTGGATAGCATCCAGAATAAGCCCGGAGTCCACCTTGTAGGATGCCATGGCTTTGATTGCTGCCTGACTGTCACTAAGAATATATATGGATTTACCTCTGGTTCCTCTATCTATATTCTCTTGAGCACAGGTTATTATGGCAAATGTTTCTGCTTGGAATACAGTTGCCATCTTCCCTAAGCTTTTGCTACATTTGTAACCTTTTGCGTATATGCCCGCTCCTGTACCTGATTCCATTTTGGATCCATCAGTGTACCACACCAGACTATCTTGTTCTGGTGGATCGAGTCCCTTCTTCCAGTCATCTACTGTAGGGATTTGGACCTTAAAAGACCTTTCAAACACAAACGTAGTTTGCATTTTATCGGATAACATGCTTGTTACCCGATCCAGGCCTTCATTTTCATCGAATTTTGTATGGTTAGTCTTTGGCTTGGAGGCATCCCATAGTCCAGCAACAGCAAGACGTTGTAATGTCTTCCTTGCCTCGAATTCAACCATAATATGCAGAGGAGGGATATTGAGGTATCTCTCAATCGCTGCCGTAGGTGTTGTCCTGAAAGCACCCGTGATGCCGAGACACACTGTTCTTTGTAACCTGGTGAGTGGCGCTTTGCACGACGCAAGCTTTGTACTTGGCCACCATACTATGCTGCCGTATGTGATAATAGGTATTATCATCGTCCGTCCCAAGTTTTACCGTAGGTGGAACGACACATGCCGAACACTCGAAAGGCCTTTGTCGTTATATTTTCCACATGAGTTTTCCACCTGAGTTCTTTATCAAGCGTTACACCCAGATATTTAACTTCGGTGGACCAGGGCAGCTTTATTCCATTGAGGGAGAGCTCTCCTAGGTTTCCTAGTTGTCTCTTCCTCGTGAATGGAATAATGACTGCTTTGCTTGGTTTGATAGAGAGGTGATTTTTTGTACACCATTCCTCTGTAATCCTCAATGCCTGTTGTAATATTCCAGAGACTATGTTCGGGAATTTACCATTGACCAATATTGCTATGTCATCTGCATAGCCTACTGTGTAGAATGGTCCAGTATTGAGTTTGGTAAGTAGCGAGTCTACTACCAAGCACCACAATAATGGTGACAGCACCCCGTCTTGCGGTTAAACCTCTAGTTGTTTTTGCACTAAGTCTGTCTCCCATCAGTTCCGATCTGACTATTCTGCTTCTCAGCATATAGTCAATCTAGTTGCACGTGGTATCGTTGATGCCATGTTCCTTTGCAGCAATGCGTATGGACTCAAATGTTGTTTTGTCGAAGGCTCCCTCTATGTCGAGGAAAGCCGCGACACAAGTCTCTTGTCCCTCTAGCGCAGCCTCTGCTCGACTCGCAACATAATGCAATGCCGTTTCCGTAGATTTGCCAGGGCTGTAGGCGCACTGTAATTTGTGTAGAGGGAATACTTTCAGTGGTCCCTCTCTTAGATACCTGTCTACCAGTTTCTCCAGAGCTTTTAAGAGAAAGGATGATAGACTGATGGGCCTGTAAGCTTTAGCTTCTTCATAAGTCGGTCTACCCACCTTCGGTATAAAGGTGACTTTGACCTCCCTCCATCCATCTAATATCATACCATCTAAGTCTGCTCTCTCTGATCTTGTCGGCGATTGATGCTACCTTGAAAGATCCTCTTACGTATTCGTTCCGCACTTTATCCAAGTGCGTCACGCCCCCTGCCCAGCGGAGCATTTTCATTTTCACACACCAATCATTCACATTATTATATTTCAGCTCCCTCAGCTTCACGATGATTTTGTTGGCTTCTATCAGCTTTCTTTTCTTTCCTATATACCTATCCTTGAACTGGAACTGTATTATACACTAGCCACAAAATAGAAAGTTTACAGAAGGGCAACTCCCGCCATTTCGAATATTGACACCTAACCTTGACAGACTCACTAGTAGTGAAAAAGGCGCCAAGTTCGACGAAGAAGAGTTGAGATCTAGAAGGGTGACAAGTTTCATAGCCTTTCCTTAAACAAAGCTACAATGTAAAATTTTTTCGTCTGTGGACTTAAAATAATTTATTATTTTCTTAGGTATTGAATTTTTTACTTATCATCTATATTTTTTTTTTAACCTTTATCAATTATTAGCTGTTCCCCGTGGCTTCGCTCCCGTGGCCCACCCTACAAGATTATACAAATAGAATATTTCAATCCGGCATTATGAAGCTTTCTAGTGGTGTAGTGGTTTTTAAATCAGTTTAGTAGTTTGAGTTTTGTTTGTAATGGTTAACCATTACAAACAATTTTACAAACAAATCTTTCCTCTTTACTATATTAGTGTAGAAGAACTACAGTAATAAGCTAAATGGAAAAATAATAACCAGCCAAGTACGAGTCTGACCCGTGTGCCGAGTGTTCCTTAGGACTTAAGATTTTTGTTTAGGTTTCCCTGTAAATTATCAGTAAGGCCTTTTACACCTCAAATATAAATTTATTAAAATATTCGTTACTATTTTCAAAACAAGAAAGTGTATTTTTTATTATTTTAGTAAAATTATTATTTTGCTGTGCCTCTTGTTGTGTTTAAAAAATAAAAGACCACTGGTAGATTAGAATTAGAATACATCGCTTGCGACCTTGTTTAAATGCACTATTATTGTATTTCAATGTTTAGAAAATTCGCATTTTCTTTAAATACATGATGGGGAAACATGTGTAAGGCATTGAAAAATAAATATATATTTTAAAATTCTCTCAAAAGACCGAATGACGTGAAAATCGCCCGTGCTAGCACTCGTAATAGCCGCGACTGAGCTCGGTCCAATATTGCACATTATTCCCTGTAAAATCGTAATGTCAATGTGTTTGTGCAAAATGGTGTTTTTTTCGTAGTGGACTGCGGCGCGCCACCGATTATGTACTTTGTGCTAGAGCCTTTAATTATATCATAGTGTCGGTAGACACAAGCTGACGGCGCGGCGGTAGTAGGTTACAATGGCTCACGTAGTGTAACACCTTTTTCTGGGGGAGTGTATTTCTTTAAAAGGAAATTGTTCCACGTAAGTTCTTCGAAAACGGAAATTTTAGGAAACAGTTTATGGGATTCGGTGTTTGGGGTTTTCGATTCGGTTGTTGTAGTATGAGAGCGCGCCCGGCGGAGTTTTTTAGCAGGAACAAACTGCGTAGGAGGCGTTTTTTGCTTGGGCGGACCGGCCGGATCAGAGCCCGGAGATTGCGAGTGGGCTGGAATTATCACGAGGGTGTCGGCCTCCGTGCGGCAGAGCGTTTCCTGTCTGTACCTGCGTGAATAAACGGAATCCGTGAAGCCAAAAATAGCCGGTCGCCGGTGGCCGCGTGCGTGGTCGTGGATACACGGCCTGGAAGCTGCATGTAGCCGTCGTGGTGTGATCCCTGGCGTGATTGTGTTCCCAAGCTGGGCTCATAATCCTTCACGGTAGGTCGCCTTGTTCAGGAATGACCCCATCGTATTTCATTGTGAGTTCTGTGTGCTGACTTGCTGGTTTCTTTCAGAACGACGTGCCGTGGGGTCGAAATTGGGCCGACCTATTGTAAAACTTTTTTTGTGGTAGATAAAATTTTTGTCAAAAGAAAATTAATTACCTCCTTCTCGCCGTGTTCTCGTCCCGTTTTATATCGCTCCCTCGCTCTAAAACCACCGCTGGGTGGTGGAACCACTTTGGAACCGCACCCTGGGACGGTGAGTTCCCCATAAACACTCTCATTTCACCAAAATAACTTAAAATCACTTGATATCCGTGCACCGAAGCTGTATTTTTGTTTGTTTTGACGGACTGCAGCTGTCATTTGGACGTAAAGCGTTTTCGTTCGGAAACGCGCCCGTCTCCGCTAAGACTGGCTGAATTATTTCTTTGGACTAGCACACGGATAGGATTCGAGTTTGGTTTTGGGATTGCGAGGACGTTGTCCCGCTTCCGTTGGTGTGCCTCAAGGAATTGCTTATGTGAATGGTAGTAGCCTTTGGGTTCAGAAGATTCGAGAACAATCGGATTTTCTGAACGAAACGGGGCAGCGGGGTGCGTTCAAAACTCTCATCCGGGCTGTCAGAGATTGATACTGTTTTGTTGTAATCTGATTTTAAGTCGGGTTTTGGGAAGTTGTAGGATGAGACGTAGGCCTGGGAGAGTGTTTTTCTTTGAGGGAAAATTGTTCCGCGTAAATTCTTCGAAAACGGAAATTTTAGGAAACAGTTTATGGGATTCGGTGTTTTGGGTTTTCGATTCGGGAGTTGTGGTATGAGAGCGCGCCCAGCGGAGTTTTTTTTGGCGACAAGGGCGAACTGCGTAGCAGGCGGTTTTTTCCTTGGGCTGACCGGCTTGAGCAGAGCCTGGAGATTGCGAGTGGGCTGGAATTATCACGAGGGTGTCGGCCTCTGTGCGGCAGAGCGTTTCCTGTCTGTGCCTGTCGTGATTGAATGGAATCCGTGAAGCCAAAAATAGCCGGTCGCCGGTGACCGCGTGCGTGGTTGTGGATACGCGGCCTGGAAGCTGCATGTAACCGTCGTGGTGTGATCCCTGGCGTTATTGTGTTCCCAAGTTGGGCTCATAATCCCTCACGGTAAGTCGCCTTGCTCAGGGGATTGACCCCATCGTATTTCGTTGTGAGTTCTGTGTGCTGACTTGCTGGTTTCTTTCAGAACGACGTGGCGTGGGGTCGAAATTGGGCCGACCTATCTACCCTACGGGTTTTCCTTCCGCCAAAAGGTACGTGTTAGACTTTCTAAAGGCTCTGTCAGTTGGTATTCGGTTTCTTAGGGCGGCCGATACATTTATATTATTTGGGCTGGCCTACCATTTGTGGGTGTTTGTGGACAGGCATCATATAAATATACTTATTTACATACACCTTAGGCATGATTTCCATATACTCAGAAGGCCCATCCGGTATGTTAGCCTGTGTAAAGCCCAGTGTCTAAGATAATATTTCCCGTATTCCAACGATTTGTCTGATCTGTATAACCATAAAATCTGTGTGTTTAATCATAAAGAGTGCCGGACGGCTCATCCGTTGTGTTCACCTATGTAAAGCCCGGTGCGTAAGATAATACCTTCCATGTGTAACGAGTTGTCTGTTCTGTATAACCCTAAATTCTGTGTGTTTAATCATGAAGAGTGCCGGACGGCTCACCCATTATGTTCGCCTATGTAAAGCCCGGTGTATAGGATGTTACTTTCCACGTTTTAGCGACCTGTCTGTTCTATATAATCAAAAACCCTTTATGTTTGATTTGAGTTTTTGTGCTAAGAAGTTTTTATTCTGTAACTTCAGGAGGTGTCTGGTTGGGGCCGATTGCCTGGCTGGGGCTGACTGCCCGCCTAAACCGACCGATCGGCCAAGGCTGAGGCTGTCCGCTCGAGGCAGGCCGTCGCAGAGTGGAGTTGTCTGGCTACGCGATGGTCCAGGAGTGACAGGCTTTCTGATCCTTCTGTTTTTATTATTTTTGTTCTTCCACCCTCAACTTAAAATTTGTTGTTAAATTTTGGACGAAGAAAAGTTTGACCAGCCAACTGCAACCAGCGACCCTCTTAACATATTTACTTTTTGTGACGTGTTCGAGGGTTTCACTAAATAAACATCTATCTCAGTATTTGGTGCTTTATTGTTCCCAAGAAGAAATCACGTTACACTATCTACCCTACGGGCTTTCCTTCCTCCGACAGGTACGTGTTTGACTTTCTAAAGGCTTTGTCAGTTGGTATTTGGTTTCTTTGGGCGGCCTATAAATTTATGTTATTTGAAGCTAGCCTACCATTTGTGGGTGTTTGTGGACAGGCTTTGCCTTAGTCATGATTTCCATATTCTCAGAAGGTCCATCCATTATGTTCGCCGATGTAAAACCCGGTGTTTAAGATAATATTTCCCGTGTTTTAGCGATTTGTGTTGTGGTTTTTTTTTTTATTTTTATTTGTGATGGGTTTGCTCTTGACTCTAGTCTAGGTCACAGGTGACTGAGACAGAGTCGACGATGGAGTGAGCTTACCCAGAAGAAGCCTGTTCACTCTAACTTTGAAGAGTTACGTAAACAAGTATCAAATGCACACATATTATATTCACTTAGCTTATGTATAGGTTGGTTTAATTTCGTTCAATGTTAGTGAATTTTCAGTTGTGTTTAATATTTTAATTGGGTTCTTGCCATTAACTGGTGACCCTATACTACTAGCCATAAAGACACCTTCACATAGCTCTGTCGCACAGACCACGCACTCATCGTTTACATTTGTTTGTATATAATGTATCAATTCCGACCCTGACGCTATATTAAAAGATTGCTTTTCCTTACCACTTAAATCTAAAAGTATCCTAACATTTGATGAAGTGTTTAGATATAATTATTTATGTTCCAAATTGATGCTTGATCTAAACTTGTTTAAAAAGTCATACCCAATTATGCCATCTGCCTTACATGGTAAGGATTTAAAAACATAAAACTTGTGCCTAAAAGTGTCCCTGTGTCTCTAACTGTAAATAAACGAATCCGATTGCTTGTACTTTGCCCCCAATACCATTTATTGAAGTTCTCCGTTATTTGTGTACTGGAATGTTTTATAATTACACTATAGTCAATGGCTGAAATCGATGCTCCAGTGTCAATTAACCATGAATATTGTGATCCATTTAGGGATAGCTTAGCAACTAATGAATTGTCATTACAAAAAATGAATTTACTTTTAGTCTCAAAAAAAATGCAAAACTTTTTCTTCGGCAACGTCATCATCATTATTCGTAGTCACAGAACAGAGAAGACAGTAGAAATCGTATATCGCTTCATTAGTATCGGAACCAGCGTACCCAAACTCACACATATACAGGTTAATTGTATTTCGTAACACTAAGAAATCTTTGGTGTGATTGGTAGTTTGAAAATAGGAAATATGTCAGTCGTCGCTTATTTGAAAATAAACCACATTTTAATGATCATAGAGTTGTTAATTGACTACTCTTTTTAAGTATTTATTACATTTTCCGTTAAAATCACACATGGAATAGTTTAATAACCAAGTTACGCTACCCGCCGCTAGATGTCACTATACTAAATGCATTCAATTTAAAGCTGTATTTCGTTATTAATAAGATTTATATTTGCGTAATGAGGTCATTACAATTCTTTTGCCTCTAGAGATGTACCACCGTCTTTGACTTATTTATCGACAATCCGTTTTATTTTGAAACGAAACAAAATCAACAGCTAGATTCGATAAATATTATTATGCTTGAAATCAAGTGTTTATATACAACTGAATATTTATAATCTTATAACTAACAACAAAACAAACTTACATACAAAGTGGAGAGGGAAAAGGGCTCATAGCTCAAAAAATTCGCTCACATCGATGTCAATAGGAAACGTGCCCAGAACGCTGGCAGCATTGCTACGTTGAATGGCAATGCTGATTCTCTGGCTGAAGAAAAGGCCAGCCCTCTGGTCCCGCGAACAGTCAACTAACCGTTTACTTGTGTCTCGAAGCACTCGATGATCACTCGGACCCCATGGACCTAATGTCTCAACCCCAAACGGGTCATACATATAACTGCCAATAAGGTTGTTATATTTGCGCCGTTTGAGGTTTTCTGCACCAGCAGCAGCTGCCCCAGCACAGCCCGCCGTGCTAAGGGATGGCGCAAGGGTATCGACACATTTTGCATCCCACACCAAAGGCCTACCCAACTTCCAAGGCATTATGGCCATCCCATCCGGCCTATTCCCACCGTCGCGTGCCAAGCCATTGGGTTCTAAAACAGCTGACACCCCGGCGGTGACAAGAGCTCGACGTATGATGTCATTAATGACGGCACCGACGCCCGCAGCTGCGCCGTCTGCGGCGACGTCTACAGCCCACCTCGCGCGCCGCCCAGTTTAAGAAGCGCGAACCTTTCCTTACCAGAAACTCAAGAGCGGTTCCGTTTTCTAAAGTAGCGACCACTGTACTTGTAAGTCATATTTAAAAATAAAGAATTCAAAATAGTGTTTATATAAATTTATTCTAATACTTACGATTTATAGAAAATATAATTAAGAATTGTCATGTTAGACTACTAATCCGTTTTTGAAAATCATTATATTGATAGAAAAATACACCCTGTGGCGTTTACGCAATAGATATTAAACTATAGTCTGATTTTTAATTTCGTACACTAAACTGACATTTGGAGGTTGCCACTTTATCGTTACATTAAAATATTAATTATTCGATTAACCTTTTTTCGATTAGAATACTACCAATAGATTACCCATATCCATGCTTTATTCATTTTAAACTTGGTTAAGGCAGAATTCTAAAAAAAAGGGTTTGAACATGGAAATGACATGTATTTGATTACTAATACTGAATCACCAAAAAAAACCGCACACTGGTTAAAATTTGTTCAGAAAGGTATATCATAGAACACAGAGAACATTGTAAGCTTAAAATATCGATAACTCATTATCGATAACGGCAATCTCTAATTGAGTAGCTGACTGTGACATGTGCATAGTTGGAATCTTCGAGAACAATATGTTTGAATTTAAAAGAAAGTAGACCTTAAATTTAACAACATAAAATCAACTTTTACTTTTGTGTGGGCGGGGCAGCAGACATATGCGGAATAGTGCAAATCCCGGGGTACGCGGGCCCCGCCTACTTGCGACTTCTATTGTAGAAGGCGTTTTTTCTGTTCTGTGTTCGTAGTCATCACCCGTTTGTTCTGAAAACTTCTATTAGTTTGATAACTATTATTAGACTGACCTCGATGTCCACGTCCTGAAGAATTCCCTCGGAAGGGTGGTCCCTGGCTGCCTCGCACAGCTCCGCGCTGGTGACCTCTTGGGTTGCTTCTAAAATTACTGTAATTCGGTCTATTTGACCTTCTCATTGACATAATATTTGATGAAGTGTAATCTGTTGATGAAGTTTCTTCATCTATCGCAGCCTGTATGGCTTCATTTAGCGATTCGTAATTTCTGGCAGTTATAATTGTGCTTAAACTACGGTTTCACAACCCGTCGGAAAAGTGTTTTATTGCAAGCTTTTCATTTACGCTTTTCAATTAATCATAGCCTCATGTCCCTCGGACTGCGAAATCGTGAGCTCAACTAATAAACTCGATAGTTCTTGGCCGTAGTCCGTTATATTTTTTCCATTTTGCTTAATGGACTGTAATTTACTGGATATAGCCGTGAATGATTTTTTGGGTAATAAATGTAACTTCATATCCTTTATTAATTCGGAAACGTTACCATATTTTTTAACGAGTCTCAATTTAGCGAACTGCGATAATCGACTTTTTATAACAAACTCCATTAACTCATTCTTCGACGCATTCTCTAAAACAGAATCATAATATTCTATACCATCTATCAATTGTTTTGTAACTAATTCAGTATCATTCATTACTGGTAATAAGTTAAGCGCTATTTTTAAATCGAATTTCGACATCGTCACAGAGATAATTGGCTCACTTTTACACAAATTAGTAACTTCTAAGTACAAATTATGAAACTTAGCTTCGCACTTTTAAATTTATTTATCCTTTTTATTTCTTCTACATAATTTTTGTATTGTTCATACAAAATATTAGTCTCATCAAGCTTTTTATAACATACATTTCTACTACACTACAATAATGTATTCATCGGTTGGAGGATTTCATCACATTTTTATTTAAATGCCTCGCGGTTTATATGTACTATCGCATTGTTTCTCGGTGTGAGCAGAACCTAAGGTATAAACGTCTGTTGTTGTTTGCTGTCATTTCAAAGGGAACCGATCACTTTTCCGAATTATTTTTGTTCGAATTTCATTTTACCGAAAACTATTGACCGACGTCTTTTTTGCTATATGCATTATTTGACATATTTAAAAATCATCGAAATATCATGTGGCATATGTTTTATTTTACCAAACTACATTTCACCGTTTTACAAAATAACTTTTTGCTTTTGGCCGAAGCCTCTTTTGAATTTTTTTCAATTGCCATATTTTCACCAAACCGAAACAATATTATATATATTTAGTCACAAATATATAGCCGGTTACTTGGCAGCATTTTCAATTTAAAATTGAAATAGTGTCATAGAAAGTCAATATGTTGTGTTACAAAATTTAGTGATAGAAATGTGTGAATGTGACCTTTCATCAACAACATTGAGGCCGGCCCAGAAATAGGTGGCGAGATAATTTGGATGCGTACCATGAGGGCAGGTTCGAGACGGTGCGGGAAAAGAATGTCTGAGAGTCTGGACATGACTTGGGTGTACTCTTTGCCCAGCAATCCCACTATTCCAGCAATGGCTACACAAAAACAATAAAATACCGACATTATGCTAACTAATGCAGATATTTTTTTTAAACAGTAAAACATATCGACAAAATGAAAGAGGCGCCAGTGACAGAAAAGTTTAAAAGAAATCGTTTATCCTGGTATGGTAATGTGATGAGGAGGTATGAAACGCATGTTACTAAAAGAGTTATGAATTTAAATGTGGATGGATGGAGAGGGAGGGGACGGCCAAATAAAATATAGATGGACTGTGGGAGGCGTGATATGAAAGAAAAGGGAGTCAATTATAGCGTGATGTGAATTACAGTCAATTACAGGACGATATGGTAGAAGAAAACGTGTTGCGCCGACCCCAAGTAACATGGGACAAGGACAGGAAGATGGTGACGATTTCGGACAGCTTTTACCGGTAAATAATAGGTTTCATCGTAGTTCGGGTTTTTACAGTAACATCTACGACACATATACGCGGTTATGAGGCATACGCTGTATTTTGTATTTATGTTTTCCCTTTGTTTTTTATAGTATTCGTCGTGCCTGGCACATATACACGTTTTTCTTTCTTCCTTTCTATATATAACAAACAATAACAACAAATCGTTTCAGCCGTTCTCTAGTGATACGCTGACAATCACATACAGCATTTTTATTTATTTATTTATTTAAACTTCATGTACAATGGTCATACATAGGCGGACTCGAAACACATGACTCCTAAACGGGATTGGTAAGGACGTCAAGCCATTAGAAGGTAGCACTGTTACTGTTGCCAATGATGAGAAGATCGACTGTGGTGGTGACATAACTATTAACACTTTGTGTAATGTGGTAAATAGCATCAAAGATGTAGCGTATATACCTAAACTTACTAATAATTTGATTTCTATCAAGAAAGTCGTAGACAAAGGTTTTGTAGTAATTTTTGATAAGAATGGTTGTAGTTTTTATAAAGATAATGATTTTTTAATTAAAAGTGAGGTGATTCTACATGGTTCGGCTAGTGGTCGACTGTACACTCTCAATTGTACAACTAATTTGTAGGCTAAAAAGCAGCAGATGATTGCTCTGTCATCTACTGAGGCGGAGTATATGGCACTAACCACTGCGGCTAAAGAGGCGTGCTACTTAAGAAGATTTGTATCGGAAATAACCGGTAAGTCCGACACTCTTACTTTGTTTAACGACAGTCGGAGTGCACAAAGTTTAGTGCACAATCCTGTCCATCACTTGCGAACGAAACACATAGATACAATATATCACTTTATACGGGAGAAGGTATCTGACGGTATTATAGATATTAAATTCGTCAGATCAGATTTGAATTTTGCTGATAACCTAACGAAATCCCTAGGGCGTATTGCAGATAGATGTGTAGCTGGTTTAGATGTAGCATATTTTTTGATAATGTGGTATTTTCTTTTTTGAGAGTTTTAATTGAGGGCGGATGTTGTAAATGTATACTATTCTATACCTATTATACCTCTCTGATAAGCTAAAGAAGAAATTACTAGTTTAAAATAATGCATCTATTCTATCTATTGTTTTGACAACTCAGAATAAAATTTTCACACCAATAAGCCGTATTTTTCCCTAGAAATTCCAATAATAGAAAGCTTTTACAATCATATAAATATCGTTTATCACAATAAAGATTTAATTCTATTATAACCATTATTCCGGTAAAATTTCACAATGTTACATAATCAAAACAACAAGGGTAAGGCAAAAAACATGACAAACCCTTAAATGAATTTAAGATCATTAGGAATAATAAATAATAAAATTGTTTCTTGACACAAAATACAGGTGTAACATACTTATTTGAAGCCCTGGCTCCTGTGCTAGGTAGCAAACTGTATTACAGGAGCCAAGGAATAAAGTCCATAATATGATACAGATATAGAGTTTCAACACAACCATTAGTAATAATCATATATTACCTAGAGATCCGCAAGAGAACCAGGGATACCGACATAGCCCGAAGAATTGCCAAACTCAAGTGGCAGTGGGCAGGGCACATTGCTCGCAGAACGGATGGCCGATGGGGCAGAAAGGTTCTGGAGTGGCGACCGCGAACCGGAAGACCATGCGTTGGAAGGCCTCCCACTAGGTGGACCGATGACCTGGTGAAGGTTGCGGGGATCCGCTGGTTGCGAGACGCATGGGACCGGTCAATGTGGCGACGCTTGGGGGAGGCCTATGTCCAGCAGTGGAAATCTTTTGACTGATACGATGATGATGAGGAAATAATACATGATTCAAAATTGAAATATCAAAAATTATTTTTTTATTAATATTTTATAGGAATATCATCTGTGGCTTAAATGTAAATTTAGAGTTATTTCCTGTACACACAACAATATTTACTCAGGTAGGTGCTCTAACAATTGTAGTTATTTGACAACACAATAATAATTTAGGTAGATTAGACATTTGTCAGTAGGTCCTACATGCTTAATAAATATGACAGTTTGTATTTTGTAGCAAACCATTGTGCTTAAAAAGTGAATATTGATGATTTAATGACGTCACACGTTCTTCCAATTTCCAGGCAAGCATCCGCAACAGTTATTGTAAAAAATATTTTTTTTTTAAAAGAGAATGTTTAGAGTTTCTTGTGCGTTCTTCTCCATAACAAGCTACTTTTCCGAATGCACGGTAATATAAATTAAATAAAAATAAAAAATTGACGTTCAAAAGTGCCGCTTAATGGCATTATTTAATAAATAATTTCTGAAGTTTTTAAAAAAAAATGCTTATAAATATTATTTTTTAGCTACTTCTTCTTCTTTTCGTATCGATTAACTCAAAATTTTGTCAGCTGTGTCATTAACCACGTTCAGATCCTGAAAAGTGGCTTGGCACGATGGGCAGACAAGGTCGTCCCCTGCGAAGGGGCCCCACATTGGTACTGTGCTTAAGATGGGTCTATAAAATTTCATTTGGCTAGGTTTTTTCTACAGTGGCCTAACTGGGCCCGAAATCGGTTTAGGGATTTCTAGGTTGGCCACTGCGGTGCAAGTGTGATGGGGCAGGGTGTGCATTAAACTACTATGTATAACATTACTGTGCCCGACAACATTTGAACTGGTTCAACTATTGATCTTGTAAACACGCAGAGGTGACAGCGGTCACATTATCATTTCATAACAACATTATTGATAATGCAGCCACTCGGAGTAGTTGCACAGCTGTGCGAGAGCCAGGGATTCGTGACGACTTAAATAGAAAAGAAAGCCTTGCATTTTTAACCGACTGTGGAAGGAGGGTAATGTGTTCATCAATGTATGTAGGTATGTATGTTTGGCCAGGTGGCGTACTAGAGACCAAACGCGTGGGCCAATTTGGATGATTCTTACGTCAATCGATTCGTCTTAACCTTGCGAGTGTCACCAAAGACATGACAGAAATCAAAATATCCTCCACAGCGACCACCAAATGATAAGAAAAACCGGCCAGCAATGTCAAGTGGGGTATCTTTGAATAGGTATTTAAAAATGGTTTACTAATGATAAGCCTAAAATATATTGACATCATTTATATTGGCATAACGAAATTCGGCATGATGATCATTACTCATAACTTTATTCGCCATAAATGTTAAACTATAATGTATATTGCCATAAATACTATTGGCATAATAATAATGAAGCATAATTTTATAAAGCATAATGTTTTAAAAGCATAATGATATTTACACATAATGATCTTTGGAACAAAACAAACATGTTCGCGGCTCATGGGTGCCCCAAGGGCTACCCCGCTTCACCGTAACCTAAGCTAAACTTTTTTTTTGTTCGTGTGTGGAAAATCCCCATTGGATGTCCTCCGCCTTGATAGGGGCGGAGGAGTATGTCAGTCTCACTCTTACCGACTAAAAAGCACCGCGGTGTTCCATCACAAACCTACACTGGGAGTCGCGGGTACGTTGCGAGCAGTGCTATCGCTGCGGTCAGCCCGGCAACAAGACGGCCCAGTGATCCGCGGCGCCGACCTAGGAATGGTGCGGAGGGAATAGATTGTTGGGGTGAGTAATGGTGCACAAATGGCACTCTAACATTAATTCCAGGGCAATATCAATCTAACCAAACATTCAGTTAAACCTAACATTAAATCAAAATTATTATGATGAATAAATATTATGCCTTAAAAATGTATGCAACTCCAAATTATGCTAAAACAAATAAGACCTAATGACAGTTATGCTAAACTTTGCATTATACCAAAGTATTATTATACCACAGTAGTAGTAGCATTATGCTAATAGAAGTTATGCGAAAACGTTATGCTGATCAATATTATGTCTTAAAATTTTATACCAAGACTAAGATAAGATATTTTTTCATTTTAAATAACGGCTTAGGATATACAACGATTTTAAGTTAACAACCATTTTCGCTAATTACCTCATATCTTTAGAACCTTTAGACGGATTTAATTAATTAAGACATCGTTATACAAATCTTGACGGGCAAAAGGAGTTCACTCACCACTTCCTAGTGTTGTGGCTGGGATAAAGAAGTGGCGCAACAAACTGCCCAGCAACACGTTTGACGTTTTTCCAATCGCTATCACGACACTTTCAGTGATAGGATGTCACTTGTCCAGAGCTTTACACACGAGAAACACGACGGAACCCGAGCTATACAGCTTGACCTTGATGACACTTTACAGTGTTGTTTTTATTTTCCAAGTGCTGTGATAAATACATGTGTTTTCTTTCTTTCTTAACTAATGTAAATAAGTAGGGTAATGTGTAACAAATAATATTGATATTTTTTGTACTACAATAGATATTGGATTAATTAATGACCTGATGCAACGGCTGCTATTGTCTGCCTGTCTGCTGTACAGGTATTTAAGCCCAGCAGTCCTAGTTCTGCCACATTGCACTGTCTGCAGCCGCAAGAACAACAGCAACCAACATGAAATTTTCGCTCTCATTCGTCACACTGGTAAGTTTTTTATTATTTTCAATATGCCCTGTTTGTGAGTCTCATACTCTTTTTCTTCGATAGTTTAAATTTATCCTATTTTTATTTATGTTGCAAATTAAATATATTTTGAGCAGAATTTAGCCATGTCGAATATCAGCCTTTCAGGGTACAGGTGTATATTTGAACAGTTTATTTGTGAAACACTCATAGGTACTATAGCACTACTGAACCGAAGTATTTTTTATCTTTCCATCTGGAATTTCTCAGTAGCAGCCTGGAGTTTAGATTAGTGCGCGGTTTATGCAATGGTCTCGCCCCCTATTACATGACTTAAACATAACTGTCGAAATGTGCCTGTGCACCTCTGCCCAACCCTTCGTTATACACGAGTGTTGTTATGTTAGGTATAATACATTCTGTCGGGTAGTAGAATAACAGTTCAATATAAAACAATTTAGTTTTGTCATATAAAACGTTTAGAAAATTGTGGTCTGAATGTAACGAGTATTGCTCTATAAAGATGATGCTTAGACTCTAAGCCTTCTCGTCTAATAATATGTCAGAAGTAACTGTAAAGTGAACGCTGCGGGGATCCGTTAAGTGCATGGCCTATGTCCAGATGCGGATGATGTTAGACATTGGATTACATGTACAATCAAAATATTATTAATGATTATAACTTACGTTTATTTCACAATGTTTAATATTAATTTTGGCAGCTGTTAGTCTTGTGACAAAATATCTATAAGTAAATGAGCAAAGTGATGCTTTTCACTTCATCTTCCGAAGCCTGGCTTCGACCACTGCTGGGCATAGGCTTCTCTTTTCTTGTGTCAATCCCGCCGCTCTGGATATCCCGGAACTACATCAACTGACGTTGCTGGACAGAAATTTAATTTTGGTGCCATTTCTGTAGACACTCTTCGGGTACAGTTTGGCCGGTGCCGTGCAGTTAATAAATGCATTAACTTTGTTAGTTCTTTCAAGGACCCGTTTTTATAAAGTGTGTAACGAAAACGTGTGATCATATTTTAAAAACTCGTTCTGCCCATGTACATGAACAACTTTCTTCCGGAAAGCAATAGAAAATTACCGAAAAAAAAATTGATTTTCCATACAAAGTTCTCGTCAGCGGACCAAAATTTGTATGAGGATATAATTTTTTTACCGAAAATCATCCCGGGCTGGAAGTTTGTATGGTGAACTAATAATTTACTATAGCCCGCATACCTACAATATCATCTATCTATTTTTCTTTTTCCTTCTATATAAATTGGCAATTCAAAGTACTAATGCTACGCAGACGTAGTCGCGGGCAACTGGCTGTTGCCCGTGACTACGTCTGCGTGACACTATACAAAAGCGTTTTACATGCAAATGCATTTAATCCGATGTGTAATGATAATGAATGTGACGGTTATGTTCGCAGGTGGTGACGTGCGCACTTGTGATGCCTGGTGTAACATCAGTTACAAAGAGTAAAGACACCAATGAGTGCATCACACCAGAGCCCACCACACCAGAGCCCACCACGCCAGAGCCAACCACACCTGAGCCCACTACACCTGAGCCCACCACACCAGAGCCCACCACACCAGAGCCAACCACACCAATGTGCCACACACACGAGCCCACCACACCAGAACCCACTACACCAGAGCCCACCACGTCAGAGCCAACCACACCAGAGCCCACCACACCAGAGCCAACCACAACAGTGTGCTACACACACGAGCCCACTACACCAGAACCCACTACACCAGAGCCCACCACGCCAGAGCCAACCACACCAGAGCCCACCACGCCAGAGCCAACCACAACAGTGTGCTACACACACGAGCCCACTACACCAGAGCCAACCACAACAGTGTGCTACACACACGAGCCCACCACACCAGAACCCACTACACCAGAGCCCACCACGCCAGAGCCAACCACAACAGTGTGCTACACACACGAGCCCACTACACCAGAGCCAACCACAACAGTGTGCTACACACACGAGCCCACCACACCAGAACCCACTACACCAGAGCCCACCACGCCAGAGCCAACCACACCAATGTGCCACACACACGAGCCCACCACACCAGAGCCCACCACACCTGAGCCCACCACACCTGAGCCCACTACACCTGAGCCCACCACACCAGAGCCCACCACACCAGAGCCAACCACACCAATGTGCCACACACACGAGCCCACAACACCAGAACCCACTACACCAGAGCCCACCACGTCAGAGCCAACCACACCAGAGCCCACCACACCAGAGCCAACCACAACAGTGTGCTACACACACGAGCCCACTACACCAGAACCCACTACACCAGAGCCCACCACGCCAGAGCCAACCACACCAGAGCCCACCACGCCAGAGCCAACCACAACAGTGTGCTACACACACGAGCCCACTACACCAGAGCCAACCACAACAGTGTGCTACACACACGAGCCCACCACACCAGAACCCACTACACTAGAGCCCACCACGCCAGAGCCAACCACAACAGTGTGCTACACACACGAGCCCACTACACCAGAGCCAACCACAACAGTGTGCTACACACACGAGCCCACCACACCAGAACCCACTACACCAGAGCCCACCACGCCAGAGCCAACCACAACAGTGTGCTACACACACGAGCCCACTACACCAGAGCCAACCACAACAGTGTGCTACACACACGAGCCCACCACACCAGAACCCACTACACCAGAGCCCACCACGCCAGAGCCAACCACACCAATGTGCCACACACACGAGCCCACCACACCAGAGCCCACCACACCTGAGCCCACCACACCTGAGCCCACTACACCTGAGCCCACCACACCAGAGCCCACCACACCAGAGCCAACCACACCAATGTGCCACACACACGAGCCCACAACACCAGAACCCACTACACCAGAGCCCACCACGCCAGAGCCAACCACACAAGAGCCCACCACGCCAGAGCCAACCACAACAGTGTGCTACACACACGAGCCCACTACACCAGAGCCAACCACACCAGAACCCACCACGCCAGAGCCAACCACAACAGTGTGCTACACACACGAGCCCACTACACCAGAGCCAACCACAACAGTGTGCTACACACACGAGCCCACTACACCAGAGCCAACCACACCAGAGCCCACCACACCAGAGCCCACCACGCCAGAGCCAACCACAACAGTGTGCTACACACACGAGCCCACCACACCAGAACCCACTACACCAGAGCCCACCACGCCAGAGCCAACCACACCAGAGCCCACCACGCCAGAGCCAACCACAACAGTGTGCTACACACACGAGCCCACTACACCAGAGCCAACCACACCAGAGCCCACCACGCCAGAGCCAACCACAACAGTGTGCTACACACACGAGCCCACTACACCAGAGCCAACCACAACAGTGTGCTACACACACGAGCCCACTACACCAGAGCCAACCACACCAGAGCCCACCACGCCAGAGCCAACCACAACAGTGTGCTACACACACGAGCCCACTACACCAGAGCCAACCACAACAGTGTGCTACACACACGAGCCCACTACACCAGAGCCAACCACACCAGAGCCCACCACACCAGAGCCCACCACGCCAGAGCCAACCACACCAGAGCCAACCACATTAGAGCCCACCACACCAGAGCCAACCACACCTATGTGCCACACACACGAGCCCACTACACTAGAGCCCACCACACGAAGGACCACCACAAAAACAAAAACCACAAAAAAAACCACCACAAAAGCAACCACCACACGAAGAACCACCACACGAAGAACCACCACACGAAGAACCACCACACGAAGAACCACCAGACGAAGGACCACCAGACGAAGGACCAATTTTCAAATCAGGAAAGTAGTACCAATTTTCAAATCAGGCTGTAAGAGTGATCCCTCAAATTATAGGCCTATATCCGTGCTTCCAGCATTGAGTAAAATCTATGAAAAAATCATGCTGGAACAGATGTTGTCTCACTTCAATTCAAATAAGATCCTGCATAGTCAACAGTTTGGTTTCACGAAAGGTAGGTCGACAACGGACGCGGGAGTAAAACTCATCAGCCACATCTTGGAATCTTGGGAGAAGTCCCAGGATGCCATTGGCATTTTCTGTGATCTCTCGAAAGCGTTCGACTGCGTCGACCACAACACACTGATCTGTAAATTACACCACTACGGAATTCGAGGAAAATCTGCTGATCTTGTGCTTTCCTATTTATCAAACAGACAGCAAAAAGTAAATGTTAATGGGGCGACGTCCTCCGGGTCTCTAGTCAAGATGGGCGTGCCCCAAGGTTCAATTCTCGGCCCTTTCCTTTTTCTTGTTTACATTAATGATCTCCCTTTTATGATGGCCAAATTATCGGATATAATTCTATTTGCTGATGATACTTCGCTAATTTTTAAAATAGATAGGAAAGATACGGATGTCTTACATGTCAACGAAAGTCTGATTGTTCTCTCGAAATGGTTCGCAGCTAACAATCTTTTACTAAATGCGAAAAAAACAAAATGTCTGAAGTTTTCCTTACCAAATGTACCACAACGTGACCTAAATTTAAATCTTGACGGCAAAAATCTTGAAGTTATAAAGGAAACTGTATTCTTAGGGATTACTATCGATTCAAAATTGCAGTGGGGCGCGCACATTAGAACTCTTTCGGGTCGGTTAAGTTCGGCTGCATATGCAGTAAGGAAAATAAGGCAGTTAACCGATGTAGCCACAGCAAGGTTAGTATACTATGCTTATTTCCACAGTATTATGTCTTATGGCATTCTGCTGTGGGGATCAGCTGCAGACGTTGACTCAATTTTCATCTTACAAAAGAGGGCAGTCCGCGCAATCTATAAAATGAGTCCACGAGAGTCCCTCAGAGAAAAATTTAAAGAGATCGATATACTGACTCTACCTTCTCTTTATATATTGGAATGTATTTTGTATGTCCGCAAAAATCGAGGGCTTTTCAAAACTAGAAGCGATTTCCATAATTTAAATACACGCAGTAAGCATGAAATTGTAATACCCAAATTCAGATTAACGAAAACTAGCAAGTCTTTTCTTATAAACAGTATACGCTTTTATAATAAGTTGCCAAAGCCAGTTATAGAATTGACCGATGGAAAGTTCAAAAACTACATCAAACGTGTCCTTATTAAAAAAGCATATTACAAAATCAAGGACTACGTTGAAGATAAAAATTTTAGCTCCTTCTGCGCATGCGGCTTCCCTGGTAACTCATAAACGGCACAAATATGTGGATGTCTCTAACTATTCTCAATCTCATTTTTTACTTTTTTTCTTTCTTTTAATTAGACTTTTTACAATGATTTCAATGATCTTTATAGCCCTTTGCTATGAATAGTTACAGCACTGATAACAACATTTGTGCCACATGTTAAATTTAGTCTTGTTATATATTTTTATTTATTTTTTCCTTTGTATAGATTCTTTTACTGATTGTTTTGTGAATGTGTGAACATTGTAGGCCTTCTAGATTTCTAGACGCTTGTTAACATTTGTTAACTCTCTCGTTTATACAATTTTTTTTTAGTTTCTTACGACTTATTGTCGGGCCTACGTTGTCCCCCCATATCTAAGCACTAATACTGTAACGTGGAAATATTGTAAAAACAAACCATTTTTTTTAAAAGAGTAACCGTGGAGTTTCTTGCCGGTTCTTCTCCACAGGAAACGACTAACCCGAACCGTGCACCTTTTGTCGACGTTTTATAAGTGCCCATGTAGGCCTATGTGAAATAAAAAACATTTGATTTTGATTTTGATTTTGACCACCAGACGAAGGACCACCAGACGAAGGACCACCAGACGAAGGACCACCAGACGAAGGACCACCAGACGATAGACCACCAGGCGAAGAACCACCAGACGAAGAACAACCAGACGAGAGACCACCACACCAATGTGCCACACAACAGAGCCAACCACACCAGAGCCAACCACACCAGAGCCCACCACGCCAGAGCCAACCACAACAGTGTGCTACACACACGAGCCCACTACACCAGAGCCAACCACAACAGTGTGCTACACACACGAGCCCACTACACCAGAGCCAACCACACAAGAGCCCACCACACCAGAGCCCACTACACCAGAGCCAACCACAACAGTGTGCTACACACACGAGCCCACTACACCAGAGCCAACCACACCAGAGCCCACCACGCCAGAGCCAACCACAACAGTGTGCTACACACACGAGCCCACTACACCAGAGCCAACCACACCAGAGCCCACCACGCCAGAGCCAACCACAACAGTGTGCTACACACACGAGCCCACTACACCAGAGCCAACCACAACAGTGTGCTACACACACGAGCCCACTACACCAGAGCCAACCACACCAGAGCCCACCACACCAGAGCCCACCACGCCAGAGCCAACCACAACAGTGTGCTACACACACGAGCCCACTACACCAGAGCCAACCACACCAGAGCCCACCACGCCAGAGCCAACCACAACAGTGTGCTACACACACGAGCCCACTACACCAGAGCCAACCACAACAGTGTGCTACACACACGAGCCCACCACACCAGAACCCACTACACCAGAGCCCACCACGCCAGAGCCAACCACGCCAGAGCCCACCACACCTGAGCCCACTACACCTGAGCCCACCACACCAGAGCCCACCACACCAGAGCCAACCACACTAATGTGCCACACACACGAGCCCACCACACCAGAACCCACTACACCAGAGCCCACCACGCCAGAGCCAACCACACCAGAGCCCACCACGCCAGAGCCAACCACAACAGTGTGCTACACACACGAGCCCACCACACCAGTGCCAACCACACCAAAATGCACTTGACCTAATTTCAACAAATATAGCTTACTTCCGCCGAGCCATATGGTGGAAGCTTAAATAATAAACCTGTGTGCAATATAATATTTCGAGTTTTATTCATTTCAGCCTATAATCTATCATTGGGCTAAACTTTATCCAGGTCCGTTCGGCCGTTCTGGTCTGATTAAGTAACAAACATACATCCATCCATACAAACTTTCGCATTTATAATATTACCTTACCTATATAATTTTTATTTTACATTTGAAACCGTTTACGACGACATCGCACGTAGACCTCTACGCGACATATCCGCGTATTTGACCCAAAAACCCGATAAAAGTCAATGTATATAAAGTAAACAAAGATGATATGAATGATAAGCTCAATTAAAAAGATGCATACCTAATTTTTTTATTGATAACATGACTATAAAGGATTAATTTGATATATAATAAATATTGGTTTAAATAAACGATTTGTCAAATCTAATGTCCTTAAATTCGAATTGTGAATTCAGTAATATTTTCTTAAGTTTCGCCCTAAAATTAATTAGATTACATAAATAATATGTGAACGATTTTGAACTGCATTTAAAAGAAAGAAAGAAAATGTATTTATTTATGACCCGCACAGGAGACAGGAGACACGAGAAATAAGCATAATATTAAACAATAGTAATGCAATTATTCTTCGTACATGTTTTGTTTTCGTAAGTTGAGGTAACTATCCTCCTTTTAGAAAATACTTAAGATTGGGTGCCTAAATTTGCTTATTTTAATTTTTTTGGCGATGTCTTTGTACAAAACAAAATTAATTATGCACTTCATATTCTAATATCAACTCTTTTCGGTTGTAGGTGGTTCTTGGGTCAGAATTGAGACACGAGAATGTTTATTTAATGTGGCGAAAACTAGCACAGATGTGGATATTTTAAAGAAGTGGGATTTTATGGAGAATGCGATAATTAACATACCATCATTTCCCGTTGAACAAATACAAGAGTTTCGCCGCAAATTGATTAATTAATGTTTTATTACACTTTTTCCTGAAGAGGTTACTTAAGTACGTTTCACTCTTTCTCATTTTCCTGACCTCATTAAGTAAAAAATTAATTTTATTAAACATGTTACTGTTTTGAGCTTATTTGTTATTTAAGACCGAAAAATAATTTTGTCCGTATTTTTGAGTCAAATACTTTTATGTGCGACGCTACGTTGGAAGGCCTCCCACTACATGGACCGATGACGTAGTGAAGGTTGCGGGAAACTACTGGATGCGAGATGCACGGGATCAGTCAATGTGGCAACTCCTGGGGGAGACCTATGTTCAGCAGTGGACATATGTCGACTGAAATGATGATGATGAACATAATTACGTAAATCTGAAATAACACTATGGAATACAGTAAATGAATATGAATCGCGTGCGAAAGTTTGTAACAATAAATACAAAATGATTAATATAAGTCCTAGAGAACGAAGCAACTCCAATTAGTCACACAAATTCCAAGGTCCTTTAAGAAATGTTATGATAGATATTTCTGAATAAATTATACCAAAGAAATAATTTAATTCCATCATTTATTTCGGACCATGATCCATAATTTATTAGTAATACACTTATGACTATGTTAGTAAATTTATATAATTTAACAATGTCATCCTAATAATATATATGTCGGGTTTAGTAAATAGTACGGACGTCAAAACAAATCACAAGCACGCAACCTGTCGGCAAATCAAGAACAACTACGCTTTGGCGCGCTTTCACTAACCACTTGCGTGGTGGGGACAGCAGAATAGAGCAGTTGAGTACTAACAGCCTTAGAGGTAACACGTCGTAGAATCAGTGTCGATCCGTAATATTAGTAAGCAAAATTGTAACAGTGAGTTGTGACGAATAATTTGAGTGATTTCATTTTCACGATTGTACCCACTGACCTGCTCACACATGTGTTAACCTAAGGGAATACATCCTGACTCCCCGATGGTTTACATCTATCGGCCACCCTTGATGCGATATATATATCCTAATATCATATCTAGCAGGAGACAGAACAAATAAGGCCGATAGGCACAAAGGGTCGTTTACAACTGGGATATGCCCAGTTGCCTGTTGCCACCACGGATAAAAATTAGGATTAATATTAATGGGTCCTAACATTGTGAGCTGTTATATTTGATTCCAATAATAGGAATGGCAAAAACGCTTGAACGCACGGAATTTTGTTCTAGTTTCCACAAGGTCCGTATAGTAAACAACTCCTTATGCAGCCTGTACATTATTCAACATAGTTTTGCGTTCATTCTGCCAAAGATTACACTCCCATAAGATATGATGTGCAGATTCTACATATTCGCAGTCAGATGTAGAACACTGACACAAAGACGAGGCAACGAGTTTGAAGGAAAATAATTTACTTTTAAAGTTACCATGCCCTGTGAGAAATTAAGCGACACAGTAATATGAAAAAAAAGCGGGTAGTGCTGCCACGATCACTTCGAGTCCGTGTTAAATATACTTTAAAATTGTAAATAGTGCTCTGTTTATAAACGATGTTATCTGAATATGTGCTTAAACATCTAAAGCTCTAGTGACATTATTGGTGAATTAACTGTGACGCGTTAAATAAATAAAAAACGTCTCGAAAACTATCATGGTCAACCTTATCAAATAAGTTGTCAAAAACTTAAAATTGTTTGTAAATATCCAAAGCATCGGAAACAAAGTAGAATTAATAGAACAATTACTTTTGGATTCTGAAATTGATTTTATCTCCCTATCCGAATTGTGGAAAAATGAAAATTATTGTCAATCAATCTTGCCCCAGGGATATAAAATAGCGTCCATTTTTTGTCGTAAAACCCGCGAAGGCGGAGGCGTTTGTATTATTGTTAAAGAATCATTAGATTTTATTGAACGAATAGACATTGTAAATCATTCAAAGGAGTATGTTATAGAATTTAGTGCTAGTGATGTTCCCAAACTAAACTGTATTTTTATAGGACTTTATAGAGCAGATCGTCATATTGATATATTTCATCAACAATTGGGAAAAGTTTTACATAAATTAAATATAAAAAAATCACATAAACACTTAATAATAGGAAGAGACTTTAACATAAACGTGAACATTAAAAATAAACAGACTCTAGAGTTCTTGAACTTTATGAAAACATATAACCTGCAACAAATAATCCGCGAACCAACACGAGTAACCAGGACAACATCTACTTGCATTGACCTACTTTTTACAAACTACCCACCGCTCATAAACAAAGCAATTGTTAAAGATTATGGATTATCGGATCATAAAGCAATAAATGTCCAGTTAAACGTAGACTATTTACCAAATAACAATAATAAAACTTGGTACACCGAAAAAAGATTTTTTACAAAAAATAACGTCGAATGTTTTAAAAACTCACTACAATCCGAAAATTGGGAAGCTATACTAAATAAAAATAATAGTGTACATACAAATTATGAATCCTTCATTACAATAATAAAACACAAACTCAATAAATATATTCCATTACAAAAAAATAAGAATAAAATTTAAACCAAAAAGGGATGGCTTACTAAAGGTCTCAAAAAATCATGCGAACACAAAAGAGTGTTAAGAACTATTTTTAATGAAACCAAAAGTGTTGTTATAAAAAAGCACTATAAATTATTTAGTAAAATATTAAAATCAACTATTAGAAAATCAAAAAAACTAACATATATTAAACAAATGCAAGAATCTGATAATAAGGTAAAGACAATGTGGAATACAATTAACACAAAAACAGGGAAGACAAAAATAAATGGACGTGAAAATATATCACTGAAGATAGACAATGAAGAAGTAAAATGCCCGTTAAATGTATCCAAAAGATTTAACGAATTCTTTGCAACGGTAGGGCAAAATCAAACAACTGACTCGACCAATAACATTGGAAAACCCGTGGTCAACCCCTCTACTTGTTCAATGTATGTACGCCTGGTAGACCAAAAAGAAATAGTTAATATAATAAGGTCAATTAAAAATAAACATAGCTGCGGTATCGATGACATTCCACCAATATTATTAAAGCAATGCGCAATAGAACTTTCCTTACCTCTAATGTTTTTGATTAATCAAAGCTTCCAAGACGGCCAATTTCCAGACGCACTTAAAGTACCTTTAGTAAAACCAATACATAAAAAAGGTGACAAGCATATCCCAAGTAACTATAGACCCATAGCACTGCTACCAACCTTTTCCAAGATATTTGAAAAAGCTATGTGTAATCAGCTTTACATATTCTTGGAAAAGTTTAATATTCTTGACGACGCACAAAATGGATTTAGAAAATGTAGATCAACAACATTAGCAGTATATAAATATGTTCAACAAGCTCTACAACATAATAAACGACAAACAATACGTAATTGGGGTACTACTAGACATGACAAAAGTATACGACAAGGTCCTTTATGACATATTACTCTCTAAACTATACGGTTGCGGCGTACGAGGACCAGCTTATTCGTGGTTCAAATCATATTTACATAATAGGACACAAATAGTACAAATTGAAAATTACGACCATGGAAAACATGAGATCAATACCATTAGATCACAAGAAAAACAAATTACTTGCTCAATCCCACAAGGAAGTGTATTAGAATGCCCACTATTTTTAATCTATATTAATGACCTTCCCAAAATAGTCCAAGAAAATTAGTCAAATTAGGGCAAGAATCTCGGAATGAGAGATAGTTGGCTATAAAGTTGTATAAACCTTTATTTTTACTCCCTAAAACTTGTCTCAAAACCTACGTATCGTAGAGTGTCCGCGTCTACAGATATTCCAAGGTCAAAGGTAAAAAAATCGATGTTTTACACATTTATTGCAAATATCTCGTTTCCTATGGGTTTTATGCTATTTGTATGTATTGTAAATATTGTAGAAGATTAAATCGTCTACAACTTTTGACTTTTGTATACACATTTTTTTTATAACTTGAACCATTTTCGAGATAGAGGGCAGAGCGCGCGCAGTGTTTAACTATTTAGAGTACCATTCGAGGTCAACCTGTAGTCCTGATTAAAAACACGCCGTTTAAAGTTTATAAATTATTAATAAATATATAATTCTAAATAATTTGCATTTTTATTAACTATTATGTAATTATTATTTTTCACTAAATAATCTATTCTTAAATAACTCGTGTAATTATAAAGTTATTAAGAGAAATACTTTAATTACATTTTAATTCTAATCTTATTTATAGTAATTACTGTAGTTTTTGTTATTATACATTTTTTGAAATTTCAACGTTCATAAATGTAAATATAACTTGAAAT
This sequence comes from Anorthoa munda, assembly GCA_945859665.1. Lineage (NCBI taxonomy): Eukaryota > Metazoa > Arthropoda > Insecta > Lepidoptera > Noctuidae > Anorthoa > Anorthoa munda. The sequence continues at coordinate 23,286,675 of OX243904.1, read as the reverse complement.
TTAAAAAAATTAATAATTATAAGAACTACAAGTTCTAATTTCAATTTTATTCTCCCTCTTCAATGGTATTTTTCAATAAAAACATTTAATAAAAAAATAACAATTTTTTTTTTAGTTAGGATGTCAATCTGCCTAGCCTTTTCCCAACTATATTGGGGTCGGCTTACCGGATTCAGCTGAGTACCAGTGTTTTACATGGAGCGACTGCCTAATTGACCTCCACAACCCAGTAACTGGGTAATACGGCACCCCTTGGCAAGGCTGGTGTCAGATCTCAAGCTTCTGACTACCCATAATGACTGGCAAAGATCTTCAAATGACAGCCGGGACCAACGGCTTAACGTGCTTTCCGAGGCACGGAGGAAACGCGTTATGTCGAAATGGTCACCCATCCACGGACCGACCTCGTCAAGCGTTGGTTAACCTTGATGATCGACCAGTGCGGCTGTTATTATTTAGCCACGAGCTCTAATTTCAATTTTCTTCTTCCTCTTCAATGGTATTTTTCAATAAAAACATTTAATAAAAAATTTACTATTTTTTTTATTTGGTTAGGAAGTAATAAGTATAAATAAGATTAATTTAAAAGTTAATAAAAATGCAAATTGTTTAGAATTATATATTTATTAATAATTTATAAACTTTATACGAAGTGTTTTTGATCAGGAATACAGGTTGACCTCGAATGATACTCAAAATAGTTAAACACTGCGTGCGCTCTGCCATCTCGAAAATGGTTCAAGCTGTAAAAAAGATGTGTATACAAAAGTTGTAGACGATTTAATCTTCTACAATATTTACAATACATACAAATAGCATAAAACCCATAGGAAACGAGATATTTGCAATAAATGTGTAAAACATCGATTTTTTGACCTTTGACCTTGGAATATTTGTAGACGCGGACACTCTACGATACGTAGGTTTTGAGACAAGTTTTAGGGTGTCAAAATAAAGGTTTACACAAGTTTATAGCCGACTATCTCTCATTCCGAGGTGAAACCCCTAATTTTCCTGGACTAAAATATTAGACAAAGAAAACGTTTTACCAGTATTTGCTGACGATATTTCAATATTAATCAAGTGTGGAAATATAAATAACCCTAGTCTACAAATACAAGAAACCCTCCAAACTGTGGATACTTGGCTTCAGATCCACAACTTGGAAATTAATAATAATAAAACTAAAATAATACAATTCAGATCATACAAAAAACCACCACTGAATCTAAAAACAACATTTGGAAACACGGAAATAGAAGAAGTTAATACATTTAGCCTACTTGGTATAAATATTGACACACACATTAACTGGAAGTCACACATAGAACATATAAAAACAAAGCTCTCCAGATTCTCTTACGCTCTTTTTCAAATTAAACAAAGCACTAACACACAAACAGCTATGGCTGCTTACTACGCATACGCATACTCATGGCTGCGATATGGCGTCATGCTATGGGGAAATAGTGTTAACGTAAATTAACTATTCATAGTGCAATAGAAGTGTATACGAATTCTAGCCCAAATAGATAGTACGGAGAGCTGCAAACCATACTTTAAAAGATATCTGATCCTAACTCCGCCGTCAATATACATACTTGACATTTGCGTGTTTGTTTTTAAAAATATGGACAAGTTCACTAAAGTAGAAGATACGCACAACGTCAACACTCGCCATAAAAAGAGGTTATGCGCTCCATCTTCAAGAATTAAAATGTTAAGTGATAGCCCATATTATATATATACTTAAATTCCAAGCAAGTGTTTGGGTACGCAAAACCCAAAAGAAAATTGAAAATATTTCACATTGAAAGAGTGTGACCTAATCCCTTCACTCCAGTGTGTTAAAACAGTGACTACTAACCCATAGTGGCTATCCGCACCATACATACCGTAAAACTGCCATAATCTCGTTCTTTTATATAGCGCCATCGGTTGCCTGACTGGTGAACATTTTGAACGCATCGATTGTGCTGAGGCGTAAACAAACTCTGTTTACGATGGCAAAGTGTGGTGCCTGTCGCAAATTCTTATCATCGGCAGAGGCCACAAACTGTAGCAAGTGTGGGTGTTGGTACCATCGAGATTGGGTGGAGATACCGAATGTTGGCCCAGTAGCTACCCCCTGACACTGCCCCGAGTGCAATAAAAATATTGTTTTGGAAAGCCGGGCCGACACGCCGGTAAAGCCTTTGCCTTGTGCAGCCTGGTTACGCCAAGCGACAACAGCCCTATAAATGACACTGCGCTTGACGCAGATTGGCTTCTGCATTGAGGCGTGCGATATAGTGAGCGCTGAGCGTTTCGGAGACAGGCGTATCAACGCGACGCAGGCGACGGCGCCGGTGGAGACCCGCCCGCACATCTTGGTCGTTCGACTCGCGCGTCGCGACCTTCGTGATGGCCTGCTAGAGGGGGCTCAAGTGCGACGCGGCATGACTCGAGGTCAATTGTACTGAAAACCTTGCAGCCTGAGATACTGTGTGCGAAATCATGTATGTGCCTTATCGGATACCTGTCAGGAACGGTTCGGGCGTTGAGTATGCGGTAATCACCGCATGGTCGCCAACTGTTGTCCTTCTTAGGGGCAAGATGTAGGGGTGATGACCAGGGACTCTCCGAGGGTCTAGCAGTGCCATTTGCAAGCATTTGCTGAAACTCTTGCTGAGCAATTTTAAGTTTATCTGGCGCTAGTCGCCGGAATGAAGATAATACTGGAGGCCCTGGGGTCGTGCGTATGTGGTGTACAGTGTTGTGCGGTGTAATGCGCAGTGTACCGGCGGGTCGGGTAATGTCTGGGAAACCCTCCAGAAATTTGTGATACCTCGAGTCGCCAGATAAAACCTTTACTGAAAATAAAGATGAATCTGCACGACTCGAAGCTATTGAGAACACATTTGTTGTACTGTCGACTAGTCGTTGATTTCGACAGTTAACGACTAGCAAGTAATGACATAAAAAATCTACGCCGATTATCGGTTTTGTAACCTCGGCCACAACAAATCGCCACTTAAAGTCTCTACGTAAACCTAAATTTAAACTAAGTTCGACGAATCCATACGTCTTAATGGGTGTGCGTTGGCGGCCACCAGCTGGTAGTTGGCGGGCGCGCGACGCTCGCTGAGCAGACGACGAGGGTAGACGCACAGGTCGCTACCTGTGTCGACCAGGAACTGCGTCTTCGTGCTTCGGTCTGCGACAAAGAGGCGACCAGTTGTAGGGTGGCAGTCGTCTGTCGCCATCAATAGCGACTGCCCGCGGCGTTTCCCTTTTTGAAGTCGCAGGGTGTGATGCAGCGTTTTGCTTTGTCTCCGTGCATCGCATGGTACTTGCACACAGGCTGGCTCCGGTAGCTGGAGTCCGAGCGAGACGACGATCGCTGGTGTGACCTCCGTCTCGCGTCTCGGCTGCGGTTGTGGGAGCGGTTCCGCGAACGGCTGTGAACAATGTGGTAGCGAGAGCGTGATTGCTGTTGCGAGAGTTGAATACCGACTGACGGTGCGTCTCTGCGGGTGGCAGAATATGGTTAGAGGCTCGCGGTGCAGTACCGCAGCAGCGGTTGCGGTAACGTTCAACCAGACATCAGCCGACATTATATCGTATACGATATAAGATGCCGTGAATTTCTGTCAACGGTGTGTTAATGTTATTAAAATAATATATAAATAAATATAACGATATTGTATGTGTATCCTGTATGTTTGTGTATTAAATAAATAAATAAACTATGTGGGTAAATAGCACCCTACACGTAGTTTAATTAATTTGTAAAGTAATGTCTAACGCGGACCAAAAAACGACAATCACTCAAAAACCATTGGCCCTATTTTTATGAAAGTTTCACCATCTAAAAGGTAATTTAAATTGTGTTTAGTAAATCAAGGGTACTCGTATTAGTTTTGCCGAGTAAAGGGCTTATTACACTACACGGTATTCGGGGCCCTAAACCCTAATTTAGGGTAGTGTAATAACTGTTAGGGAGATAGGGTTCTCATAATATCGACCTTATTGCTTCAGAATGATTTAGTGATCCGGTATTCAGGGCACCTGAATACCGTGTAGTGTAATAAGCCCTTAAACTTGGTGCGCGTTGAAGCGGGGGCTCTACCGTGCGACGGGCGGCAGTACATCGCTGACCACTGTCACGGGTAGACGCTGACGCTCGCCCGCTCGGAGCAAAAGGACACAATTTTATTCGCTTGTTTATAAGGTTCGCGCTAAAATGGCTGGTAAATCCAAACTTTTGAAAAAGAGATGCTTTATAATGAAAATAAATAGGTTACTTGGGTAAGTAGCGTATTTTAATCATCAATAAATTTATCAATAATGTCTTCCTAAAGTTTTAATTAGTATAGGTACCTAAATAAAAAAATACATATAACATAAATATAAAGTAAATTTGTAATAAACATACATAAAACATACAAATAATAGATTTAATTTAAATAAATGCAGAGACGAGGCATTCAATGTAACATACTACCATCGTAGTAGGGACAGTCCGGATAACAGTTTCAAAAGTATGTGAATGTATTGGCATTTTTGTAAGTACAGTATTCCAAGTACGTTAAGCTCGGGGAAAATAACTGTGCACTGGGGCTGTCACGTAACTCTGTCGTTCGACTCACGCTATTGGCGCACTGGACTAACGTGGGGCGCCGCGCGGGTAGTCAGAAGTGGGTTCGCAATCCAGCGAGGTGCACATTTATTTTGACCGTGTTGTACCTGAATTACTGTTATTAACTTTATTCGGGTTGAAGGCGTTCGGAAACACAGACGCAGGTAGTGAGTTCCATTAATTCGCTGTGCGCATTATGAAGGATGTTTGGAAGCACTTGATGCGAATTGGTGGAATGGCAACAAGGTAAGGATTTTCTTGTTTTCTTTTACGTTCCTGTATAGCACTAACTATGTAAGACGGGTCGCTTATAGCTATGTTCCTTGCGTGTCTTGAATCTACCAGTTCGGGAAGCATGCAGTAATTGTAAAATTTAACCAACTTATCCTTCATTTTATGTTCCCAAAATGTGTCATCCTTGTAAATTTGTTCTATTTTAACAGGAAAAATTTTCCCAGACCAAATACCAAGTATACATTTAGATTTGCCTGTTATGTGCAGCTGTTCCTCTATTTGTACTTGGGCACTTCTGTGTGCCCTGGCAGTTGAGTGTGTCATGTTCTCTCTAATATCTCTCTGATGGTGGCACATGTGTTGGATCATTCGGTTCCCTTCATGATGGTTGAGCTGAGTGGTGCCGATCCATGCGTCATGTTCGTGAACGGGCGCCATCAGTTGGGATTGGTCATAACTTAGCTGTCTCAGCCTGTTAAAGTGCTTTTTTTTTGTTTTAAATTATTTGTTACTCTAGACGCTTTTACGTACACGTCTTTTTACATCCTTCTCACATATATGTATTCTTTCAACAAGAATGATGTAACCAATAACTTGTGAAAAAAACTGATGGAAAAGAGTGTCCGGGGAGTTTCTTGCAAATTCTTCTCCATAGAGACCTACAGACGCTTGCGAATTAGCAACTAGAGTCATCTTTTTATTAATTTTTTGTTTGACAATTCAAAAGTACTTCTAAAGTTTACTTGAAATAAATACCTTGATTTAATTTGTATTGATTTGAGAAAAACCACATAAAAACAACATTATACGTAATAAACTTTACATTATTACGTTAGTACTTATGGTTAGTAAAACATTTTAACACAAAAATTAAACCGAGTTCCATGTCGGTGTCTTTGGTTTTCGTTTTTGACAATGACTTCCGAAAATAAAGTGTTTCGTTTTGGAAGTCGATTATTTTTTTTTTGTTAAAATGTTTTATTTTTAGTTTTGTTCTTATATTACCATGAAAATACTCATTATTAAAAACTACTCTTCAGATCTTGATCAAATATCATCAAATAGGCCACAATAGGCACCAGCTTTCAAATAAAAAATAATCATCAAAATTGATTCATAATTAGCGAAATAATCGCGTAACAAACTTACAGTCGAACTGGGAACATCCTCTTTTTCAAAGTGGGTTGAAAACTAGGAGGTATCGCATTTTTACATTTTGTTAAAAAGTCCCCCCTCCTCCCAGTATCCGCGCCTGGTGTTTCCAAATATAAATAAATACTCTTTTACTAGTGTTCGCGCGCGCGGGTAATCGGCCACCAACCGCCAGTGCGAACGACCAACGTATCCAAACCTTGTAAACTGTACCTAAACTTACGAAATATAAAATACCTAACCAAAATTCTGTGTCTGCACTTCGCCCGAACATAAGTGGCGACCGTGACAGGACTTCGAGGGCTTGCAGAGCATCAGAGGTCAACACCAAAAGGGAGTAAGCCCGTTCCTTTATTCCTTCCAATTTTTCCGTATACCTACTTACTATTTTCCAACTTCTATTTGCTGTGCTAAGTGAATGCTAACCGATTAAAGTGTCAGAAGGTATCTAGCTTATCGCGTATCTTCCTATTGTACTTATTATTTTTCAATACAGTTGTTAAACATGGCGTACTTTCAGAGGCAATAATTATGATTCGAAAATTAAATCTTATGCATAGGCATCTTTCTGTTACGCGGTCGTGACTTTTGTTTACGAGCTCGATCATTAGTTTTGCAGTTTAGTTTTAAATTTATAAGTCAATTTAAAAAGTTTAGTAGCAAAGAGTTTTCATACATAGAATAAAATGGGATAGATTTTATACGAGGAAAAATGAATGATTCCGTACGTTTTAGCATTGAACTCTCAAAAGTCTTTTTAATGGTTGTTTAATATATTTAATTACCAGTTTTAATTTAATTATTTTCACATCAACATTTGTCTAAAATCGAATAGGCTGTATAGACTGTTTTCGTTGTAAAAAATGTCCATTTGCAAAAACGCGCCTTTAGTTATAAGTCAATTTAAAAAAGTTTAGTAGCAAGGAGTTTTCATACATAGAATAAAATGGAAAAGATTTTATACTAGGAAAAATGAATGATTCCGTAAGTTTTAGCATTTATTTCTCAAAAGTCTTTTAAATGGTTGTTTAGTATATTTAATTACCAGTTTCAATTTAATTATTTTCACATCAACATTTGTCAAAAATCGAATAGGCTGTGTAGGCTGTTTTCGTTGTAAAAAAAATATGTCCAGTTGCAAAACCGCGCGAAAATGTAATTTTTTTGTGAATTAACAAATCTAATTCCACAACTGTATTGAAAAATATCGTGTGACACACGGGCGTGTAGGTTATTGCAAACTCGTGTCATTAAAAACCCTCACCTTCGGCTCGGGCTTATTAATGACAGCTCGTTTGCAATAACCTACTTTCCACCCTTGTATCACAATGTACTATAAACGGTAATTCACGCTTAATAGACAGCTATCGTATTAATTTCCAGTAGAAATGATTAACTATCAATACAGGCCGGCCGATTCACGTTCACACTCCATTTTCCATTTATTTGCAGCCCGTTTTGCATAAAACATTTTGTTGAAAGTACCTACCTACCTAATTACGTTACCTAAGTACTTTTCAACGCCTATTTTGCTGAACCTAGATTACCTAGTTTGCATCTAGCTTTATCTATCTTTCTGTCTATTGTTTTACAATCAATCAACAATTGTGTAAAATAATTAAGCCAATTCGTAAAAATAGTTTATTCAAAAGTAAAATTCCTTTGTTAAATTTAAATAAAATCACCTACCCCGTTTAAAATATAAAAATTTGTAAATAACCAATTTATTTCTGCAATTTTAGAAAATTCTACGAACTTCTAACGACCCTGCCGACCCTACGTTCGTGCTCGGGCGGGTGGTGCCCGGTGCCCGCGCCGTGTCGGTGCCGCCTCCGCGCTCTCGCGCGTGAGTCCCCCAAGCGCAGCCGGTGCAGCGGTGTGTTGGCGCCTCGGCCTGTACTCAACCACCGCGCCGCGCCGTGTTTCTCGTGTGCTGCTCCCGGTTGACGGGCTCGGCAGCGGCTTTGTGGTTTGAACTACTGTCGGTTGGCTAGTTTGTTAATTTATTTGTGTTTATTTTTAATTTTGCCCCACTCATTAATTAAAATGGCTGAAAAGGAATCGACCACGAGAGTAAAGAGTCCGCTTCCACTATTAAAAATAGATTCGACCGGTAAACCCGATGTAAAAGATTATTTAAAATCTCTAATTAAAAAACGTGCGGGGTTTCAAAGTCGACTAACAGTTTTGAAGAATTTTATGGAAAAATATAAAATTTCTGACATTGCCAGGGTATCGAACTTGGAGATGAAAGAAATTTCTTTAAGATTAAATCAGTTAAAAGAATTAATGTCTAACTTTGATCGTGTACAAGCAGATATTGAAGAATATTCTGATAATTTGGATGAACAGATTTCAGAACGAGATATTACCGAAACTAAGTTTTTTTCACAAATAGCTTTTGCTCGAGTTGGTCGATTTGCTTTCAACTAAAAATAAAGAAAGTCACGCCTCAAGTGGAGCAACCTCGGGCTGTTGTCATGGTCATAATAATGATTCAATTCGGCTGCCAATTATTAATCTACCCACTTTTGATGGTAGTTATGCAAAATGGCTTGAATTTAGGGAGAATTTTAAAACCCTTATCCATGACAACGACTCGATTGCGCCCATCAATAAATTTCACTAATTACGAAATTCTTTACAATCTGGTGCCAGTGTCGTAATTAGATCGTTGGAATTTGTCGCGAGGAATTATGAGCTTGCTTGGAATACATTGTGCAATCGCTACAACAATAAAAACATTCTGATCAATAATCACTTGAACGCATTAGATAACTGTAATATTATACAAAAGGAATCTTTCAAGGCTTTGCGGTATTTAATTGATCAGGTGTCTAAAAACTTAAATGCTTTAAATACGTTGGACGTTTCTACCGACAATTGGGACCCGCTGGTGATCTTCTTGGCTTCAGCTAAGCTAGATCCTAGGACTAGCAACAAGTGGGAAGAATACAAAGGCAGATAAGACAATCTCAAACCTACCCACGTTAGATGATTTTAGAAGTTTCATAGAAAATAGGGCTAATGTTTTAGAAACTGCTAGCTGTCGCAATTTAGAAAACAAGTCTACCTATGGTAAAATAATAACAAAGATAGCAGGACCACTAAATCTTTTGCTACCTTCACAAATGATAAGGACTCGCAGCATTACAGAACCTGTCCCGTTTGTGATCAGCCTCATCTCGTGCACCAATGCAACAAGTTTAGAGCGTTGAGTGTTGAGGATAGGTTAGGCGAGGTTTAAAAACACAAGTTGTGTACAAATTGTTTGCGAAGTGGACATACCAACGCTCAGTGTAGTTTAAAGGGGTCTTGTCGTTCCTGTAAGAAAAAGCATAACACATTAGTACACAAAGGTGACACAAATAAAGTACTTACCGACTGTTGCGAGTCTTTTAGTCTACCTGTTAGCTTAGCTGCGGTCTCCTGCGGACAAGTCCTCCTATGTAGTGCAAAGGTGGAAGCTATTAATAAACAGAATAAAACAACTTACCTTGCTCGCGCGTTGCTAGATACTGGCAGTCAGTCGTCATTCATCACGAAGAACCTAAAAGAGAAATTAGGCCTTTCAACTGAAAGTATAGATATACTAAACGTATCAGGCATTAACGGAGTGGCTTGTCCTATAACAGAGCGGTGTCAGGTGAACATTAAATCACGCACTAGCTCTTTCACAAGAAATATCAATTGTTTTATTATTCCGAGGGTGACTGGCAACTTACCTAATGTTCAGGTTGATGTTGAGAAATTAGGCCCGCCCGAGCATGCTTCTTTAGCTGATCCAACGTTTTACAAACTTTCGGAGATAGATATTTTGCTAGGCGCTGATCATTTTTTCGACATTGTTTCGTCTAACAAAATTGCACTAGGTCCAAATAATCCTATCTTACTAGAAAGCGTCTTTGGATGGCTAGTAGCTGGTCCAACAGGTCATAGCACACACAACATACAATGCAATTTTGTGCAAACCCAATCGTCACTTCAAGACATCCATAATTCTATACAAAAATTTTGGGAGATAGAAGAGCTACCCTCAGAAAATAATATTTCTTCGATAGATGAACAATTTTGTGAATCGCATTTTGTAACCAATACCCATCGCTTACCTGATGGTCGATTTTCAGTCATGATGCCACTTAAAGAGTCGGCTGAGGAGACTCTAGGTAGTTCATTTCCAATGGCTATGAAACGGTTTTTATCGCTAGAAAAGAAATTAGATAAAAATCCTACTTTTAAACAACAATATTCTGAATTTTTGAGGGAATATGAAGACTTAGGTCACTTAAGAGAAATTTATAGACCACCATTTTGGCTGTGACTTACCACATCACGGCGTAGTTCGAGAAAATCATGAAACTGCTAAATTGAGAGTAGTTTTCGATGCGTCCGCTAAGACTAGCACATCAAAATCTTTAAATGACATTCAAGCTGTAGGCCCAGTAATACAAAGTGATTTATTTACTATTCTTATTCGTTTTCGAGTTTACCCGTTTGTGCTGATTAGAGATATTGAGAAAATGTACCGGCAGATCATGTTAAACGAATCGCAACGCCTTCTACAACTTATATTGTGGCGAGAACATGCTCATGAACCTATAAAAATAAAACAATTAAATACAATCACTTATGGCATGGCATCTGCCCCGTTTTTAAGTACTAGGTGTCTTAACCAGCTTGCACTCGAATGTCAAGATCCAATTGTGGCCAATACTATCAGATCTCATTTTTATATTGACGATCTAAACACCTGTAGTTTCACTGAGCAAGAATTAAAACATATTTACACAAATGTAACCAAAGTATTAGCCTCAGCAGGGTTTTCGTTGAGAAAGTTCAAGACGAACTGCCCACAAATATTTGATGCTTCAAATAGCCAAACAAATAGCAACCAAGCGCCAATTGAGTTTAGTACTGAAGCTAATGTGCTAGGTTTGAAATGGGCACCTACAGAAGACAGTCTTAAATTTCCTAGTATCATTGAGGTTAATCCAAAAAATCAGTTATCGTCTCGCGCTTGTCTCGTGTGCACGCTCGCTATAACTACCTCTCTTTCTTACCCACATCAGTGTAGTGATTCCAAGAGTCGATTTCAAATTGTCGATAAAATGTTCGAAGACGATACATCGTGGTAGTGATGGAAAGATACCTGCAACGTTCGGACTCGAGTGTTAGTCTCAACTCTAAGAGACCAGCATCTGAAAATGTCGATGGCTGGCGTACGCCTAAGTGGCCGGCTGTAGCCAAACACTCAAAGTTTGATGGTACCCGAGATATTCCGACGCAGAATAAGTATCAGGATCTTCCAGTAGATGGAGTCGCTAAAACATCTGGTAATGAGTATTACCTTAAAGCCACCACCAAAGTCAAGAAGACCGGACATATTCCACCGATCATCCTGGATATGAAAACCGACTGGATCATGAGATTTTAAGAGACAAAATTGCAAATCTGACGAACCGTTATCATCTCCAATACAGAAATGGAGGCAAGGTGGCCATTATTTGTCACACAACTGACGGCCACCAGGCAGTTAAAGAGGGTCTACGTCTTCAGAATGCGTCATTTGTTACTTTCACCCGAAAGGATGAAAAGGTGCCCAAATCGGTGATTCACGGTCTGACAGCGTATGTTGAGGACGATCTACCAGAGGAGCTGGAAAAACTTGGTTTCGTCGGAGCGTCAGTGAAACCTCTTAAGTCACGCAGTGGTGACAATCCCTGTCCACCCTTTCTGGTGCAGCTTCAAGCAGGAGCTGATATTACGAAATTTCGGCTAGTAAAATATCTGTGTAACTGTGTGAAGACCATCAGCAAATTCAAGCCCAATCGATCTCATGGCACCCAATGCTTTCGATGTCAAGAGTTTGGCCATGCATCCGTCAACTGCAACCAGCCCCCCCGCTGCGTAAAGTGTGTTGCTCCTCATGCAACTGCTACTTGTACGAAGACTGACCGTGCTGAGCCTGCTCATTGCTGTAACTGTAATGAAGCTCACCCAGCAAACTACAGGAAGTGCAGGATACGACTGGCGTATCTTGAAAGCATCGAAAAGAAGAAGGCTTTAGAGCGTAAGCCAGTACCTTCAATATTGCAATCGAAGATAATGCCTCCGGCAAATCCTTCAAGCCTGATGTTTCGGCCAACGTCAGCGTGGCCTACTGTAGGCTCTTGCAACGTGGCGTCAGTGAAAAACCAGATTTCCAGTGATCATCTTAGGACCGACCTCAATGATAAGACTACAAAGGAAATGCTAGATATTTTACTTATTTTAAGAAACATAAAGTCACAATTTTCTGCTTGCACGTCCTGGTTAGAAAAGGTCATGCTCATAATCACTCATCTTGGTGAACATGTTTAATTCGGCTGAACTTCGCCTATTATCATGGAACTCCGATGGAGTACGCTTAAAATTTAATGAACTGGATTTGGAGGTAAGTGTTTTATCTGTCGATATTATTGGTATTTGTGAAACCAGACTAACCTCAAACATAAATTTAAACACACCTGGTTTTACCTGCTACCACCAAGACAAACATCACTCTGGCCGTGGGCAGGGAGTTGCTATACTTGTAAGAAAGGATTTGGATCATTCGGTTCTAACTGTCCCTAACACCACAAATATTGAAGCTATCGGTATAGCTATCAAAATATCAGGAATCGAACATGTCCTCTTGTCCATTTATCAGTCACCTAACCTACCAATGCTTCGTAGTGACATAGAGTTACTGTTTGGCTTTGGTTCCCATGTTGTCATCATGGAAGACTTTAATGCCAACCACTCGCACTGGCTCAGTAGCTATACTAACACGCAGGCAGAACTCTCTTTAACCACATGCTCCATTCTGACTACATCATACACACCCCTAGCTTACCTACTCAAGTTAATTATTCCTCCAATCGCAGACCAACGAGCCCGGATTTGGTGCTGTCTTTGAATGTAAACTGCATTAGCGAGGTCGAAACGGTAATAGCCTTGTCATCTAACCATTACCCCCTATTCTTTACCATTGGAGGTACACTGCGTCGTAAGTCAAAATCTCGTTACTTTAAATTTAACTGCGCAAATTGGAACAAGTATCGTTCCCACCTCAATAAAAACATTAAGCTTGGTTCGAAGACACTCAAATCAGAAAAGGATATTGATACTGCCATTGTTCATTTGCAGCAATCTATTATTGATGCTAGAGACCCATCTATACCATCTACGACTACTGTATTTAGTGATACTACCACAAAACTTCCTAGGTACATTAAATGGTTAATCCGCTACAAAAACTATCTACGTCGTAATGAGCAGAATCTGAATAGCGGTTACCTTAAAAGAGTTAATCGTAGTAATATAAACACCCTGCAAAAATATATAAATGGGAATATCCAAAATTACATCGATAACGTCTGGAATGCTAAACTGGCAAAAGTTGATAATCCCAGTCAAGATATTTGGCGTCTGACTAAATCCCTCAAGCCTAGATCTACTGATATACCCCCCCTTAAACTTATAGATGGGTCCCTTACGGCTAGCACGACTGAACAATGTAATGCTTTAGCAAATGCATTTTGCAAAAATATGAGCCTTACAACAAACTGGTCTTGTGACTCTGAGCTCCAGGACAAGGTATCGAATTCCATGACAGTCATAAACACTTTGACGTCTTACTACGTGCTATGCTACGAGCTACATAGACGCGGGACGCACCGACCGCGGACGACGCGTCATACGTTGTGCTCCGTTAAAAAAAAAATCTAAAAATAGTAATAGTGTGTAAAAGTGAATAAAAACCTTTTGAACTTATAAAATATTGACTAATAACTAAGTGACAGTGTTATCTAAAAATTTTACATAAAAACTGTGAAAATAAGACAAAAAAACATAAAATACTTCAAGTGTTCCAAAACAATAACACAAAAGTGACTTAATCAGCAATAAATAAACAAAAACAAACCTCATAAAGTTATTTTATCCCAACATCTCAAAAAACGTTAAATAAACAATAACAATTAAAACGAAGTGAAAAAGTGACTCATACAGTGATTTAAATTCTCAACGGTCACATACAAAAGTAATTTTGTACAGTCATTGTTATTCTATCCAGTGATCTTTGATTTGCGGCAACCAGTCAATAAATTTGACAAATCTATTAACTGTTCAAGTGGCGCAGAGGTTTGGGGCGCTATCTACTTTTGCCTTTCAAGCACCGCCCGATCGAGTGGTCGCGAGTTCGAACCTCAGTGCTAGCTTATACTTTTCGGAGGTCTCCAATATTAATATTTGGAATTAAATATTGATTTTCCTGGTTCCGGCGAGTGAAAGTTGGCTGTCTACTTGTAAGTTTGCAATAATAGCAAAACCGTCCGCAAGATGGCATCACTGGTAAGATGTCATAAATGTAAAAAAGATGTGAACATAAAAAGTACAGCTTTGTGTTCCGCCTGTGATAACAGATATGAGTTTGATTGCGACGGTTATCCAGAACCTACATATCGACTAAAAGATGCGGAAGCGAAAAAAAAATGGAGATGTAAGGTGTGTATTAGAAATAAAAAATATTCTAATACCGACGGAGCTTCCAATATTACCATACGAAAGAAGCACAATTATATTAAAACACCTTCGCCAATAAAACAAACATCGAAGACAAAGAAAGATCTAGTCGATGATACGTCGAAACGTCTGTCTTCAATTCAAAGTAGTGCAAAATTGTTTGACTCTCACATACTTACCGACTGTGAATCGCCTGATGAGTCATATACTACTCCCGATAAACTATCAAGGAGTGTTGACAGAACTGTAACTGACTTAGTATCAGTCTCAGAAATGAAGGATACAATAGCTCAACTTACACTTCAGTTAGAAAGCACAGAAAATGAACTGGGAAATATATTGCTAGAAAATACCGAACTACATAAACAAATAAAAAAGTTATGTACAGAAAATAATACTTTAAAATCCTTATGTCATTCTTCCTCTTTATTCGCATATCCGGGTACAAGCTCCAAGAAAAAGAAGCAAGCCCTGTCACAACAACACTACGTGCATTCTACGTCATCCTCTCCATCGCCATCCACATTGAACGTTGAAGTTACTGATCACGTAAATATATTACGCCTGCAACAGGAAATCCTAACCCTGCAACAGCAATTAAGGACTGCAGAAAAAGAAATTCTAACTCTTACAGAACGTATTACATTATTGATACAGAGTCAGAATACCTGCGAACTTTCCATTGAAGAACCGAAACGGAATACGGCTAGTTTTAAAACTTGCACTGCCAAGCAAGTACAAAATCTGATCTCTGGGAAGAAAATATATATTTTCGGTACTCAACGTTGCGTTGGCTTAGCAGCCGCCTTATCACACTCAAGAGTAAATTCACAATATGAAAATTATCAACTCGTTGCTCAAACTAAACCAAACGCACCATGTAGCGAAGTAACATCCAACTGCAGAAATGTAAAATTGGCAATAGACGATAAAGTTGTAATTTGTTTAGGTGAAAATGACCGTAGCATAAATACTATCTTGTCTCAATTGAAAAATAGTTTGGATATATTTAGTTGTAACACTGTAATTGTATTAAATGTCGTAAAAAATGTATTCATCAATGTCAATAAATTAAACAATTCTATAAAAAATGTATGTAGTAAGTATAAAAAATGTCACTTTGTAAATCAAATAAGCACCGAATTGTCTGATATGTGTAAGTCAATTAATTTTGTTATAGATTGTAATGACTATAATGATAAATATTTGAACCCTAGCGAAATTCGAAAGAGAATAGCAAGTGGCAAATCAAGTTTCAAATTGAGCATTGGTATACATGAAACAAAAAAAGGGACAATTCCCTTCTACTTTAAGAAACAAAGTCGCAGTGAAACTGTTAAGCATCCTAAAAGCAATAACTTTACGGAATCCAATATGAAGGTTAGGAAAGGAACTATACCGTACTATTTTCCTGTTATAAATAAGAGCGACTCATTTTTTCGTACGTAAAGCCACCAACAAATCGCACTATTTTAAAATATTACATCAAAATATCGCCAGTGTTCTATCCAAACAAGAACTACTAGAACTAACCATTCAAGAACTAAAGGATGATAATAATGACCCAGATGTAATATGCCTATCTGAAACTTTTATAAAAAAAGGTTTGGACAATTATGTAAAAATAAATAATTATGTAATGGCTACTAACTTCTGTAGAGAACAACAAAGGGGTGGCACTTGTATATTAGTAAAAAAAGAGCTAAATTTTAAAGAATTGTTAATAGTTAAAAACTACGCCACTCAAAATACGTTTGAAGCCTGTGGAATAGAATTAATGTGTGGTAAATTGGTTATTATATGTGTTTATCGCACTCCTAAATCTGATCCAACACAGTTTTTATTAAAATTGCACAAGCTTTTGCACGATTTAATAAATAAATACAAGTCTAAAGTTAATATAGTTATAGCTGGTGATTTGAATATAAATACACTAAAAAAAGGTCACATTACAAATCAGTTACAAGACTTATGCAATAATTATAATTTGAAAATGCTGATAAATGTTCCCACACGTAAATTGGCTTGTATTGATCATATTTTGAGCAATATTTCCAATGCTACTGCAACCGTACTACCCTTACATCTATCAGATCATGATACAGCACAAATGCTTAGCTTTCCTTCTCAAAATGTACCACAAAAAGCAACAATACACTACGTTTATAAAAGAGATTACAACCTAGATAATATCCGAAAATTCCGGGAATGCTTACAAAGTCTTTGCTGGTCTGATATATATACAAACACAGATTCAAATTCTGCCTTTAATGATTTTCATGATCTGTGGTGCCTTTTTTACAATCTCTGTTTTCCTAAGGTAAGAGTCAGGGTCAACAGTACCGCTAAAAACACGCAAAAGTGGATAAGTAAAGGTCTTAGACAAAGTTGCAAAACTAAGCGAAAATTACGCTATGAATTTTATAAAAACAAAAATAATTCTAATAAATTAATATATAAAAGATATTCCTATATGCTTAAAAAATGTATTTACAGCTCAAAAAAGAATGCGAACATAAAATATATTGAAACACAAGATAACAAATGTAAAGCCACTTGGACTGTCATCAAAAATGAAATAAATAAAAATACCACCTCTAAAGATAATATAGATGCAATAAAATTAAATGGTATTGTAGTTACAGACCCTGTAGAAATAGCTTCTACATTCAATAATTATTACGTGAATTTGACGCAAACGTCACCGCAAGATCCAGCTGTTCAAAATTATAGGCTAAATGGATATGTCAACTCAATGTTTCTTAAACCAATGTCAGAAAACGAAGTGCGCCTTGAAATAATGTCCCTGTCCAACACTAGATCAGAGGGCTATGACGAAATTAGTACTAAAATCATAAAACCTTGCTGTAATGAATTGACTAGTATTTTAACCCATTTAATAAACATGTCTTTTGCAGCAGGAACATTTCCCGATAGGTTAAAATTATCAATTATTAAGCCGTTATTTAAAAAAGGAGATAAATGTGATATTAGTAATTACCGTCCAATTACATTGATACCTATTTTTTCAAAAATTTATGAGAAATGTATGTTTAAAAGGCTAATAGAATTTTGCAATAAATTCCAAATAATAAGTACTGAACAGTATGGATTTCAAAAAAAGAAATCTACATCATTAGCTATTTACTCTCTTACGAAGGCAGTACTTTCAAATATTAATAATAATCATCTGACTACGGGACTATTTTTTGATTTATCAAAAGCCTTCGATTTTGTGTCGCACAGCATATTGTTGGATAAACTAGAGACTATTGGGATTAGAGGACCTGCACTTGAATGGATATCATCCTATTTAGGCAATAGACAGCAACGTGTCATTATTAGTAAAATTAACAGTAATAGAGATATGATACCATACTCATCAGAATATAAGCAAAATAAATGTGGCGTTCCGCAAGGAAGTGTGCTTGGTCCAATATTGTTTCTTTTATATATTAATGACATCATAAAAATAACCAAACATAAATGCATTTTATTTGCCGACGATATATCAATCATAGTGACATCAGATAAAAAGAAAAACAAGACTGACCATGAGTTTGACATAAATAATACAATAGACAAATTACTGCTTTGGCTTGATATGAATAATTTAAAAATAAATTTAGATAAATCAGTTTACATTCAATTTAATCAATCAAATAATAATAAAAACAATATAAAACTTAATATTAATAAAATCAAAGAGGCAACCCATACAAGGTTTTTAGGCGTAATAATAGACAAAGATTTTAACTGGAAAGAACATGTAGATAATGTAAGCACTCGAATCAATAAATTTGTATACGCACTGAAGCAAGTTAAAAACGTAACTAACATAAAAACAGCAATTATGTCATACTACGCTTATGTTGAGTCGATACTGCGATATGGTCTCGTAATGTGGGGTAATGGTACCAATATGAATAGAGCATTTATCGCACAAAAAAAGTGCATCAGAGCAATAAGTGGTATTAAACCTGATGACTCATGTAGACCAATGTTCAAGAGGTTTGGTGTGCTACCTCTACCATGTCTGTATATAAATGAGGTATGTATATTTGTAGTTAACAACAAACATTTATTTAAATTAGCAAATGATGTAAATCCCAGAAGCAGACGAGATCCTCATGAACTGGTATTAAGTGATTTGCCAAGACTTGCGAAATACAACAAAAGCTGCCTTGCAATGTGCGTACGTATTTATAACAAAATACCAAGTCGCTTTAAAATATTGAACTCGAGAAAGTTTAAGATAGAATTACACAAGTGGCTTATTGAATGTAATTTTTACAGTTTAAAAGATTTTATGGATGTGAGATGTTGATTCCTTTTGTTAAAATATAAATTTTTGCATGCTATGTTATATCTTAGCGAAACATGTTGAGCTACTGTAATAATATTAACATCAATGTATACCATGTTTTACGCAAATAAATGATTTACTTACTTACTTACTTACTTACTTATAAAATCACTTCTGACTATATAAAGCACATAAGGCCATTTGAGATTCGTAAAGCGCTGACAAGGCTTAAATCGCGTAAATCTGCCAGTCATGACGAAATCCATAACTTACTCCTGAAGAACTTGCCACAGAAGGCGATAGTTTATATTACGAAAATTTTCAACGGTTGTCTTAGTCTAGGCTATTTTTCAAACATCTGGAAAAAAGCTAAAATAATACCTCTTAAAAAAACCCGGCAAAGACAGTACATTTCCTGTCATAAAAAATTGGACCTCTCGGATTCGTGCCACCATATGAAGCCGCGTCGGACATTTGAACGATGTCATATTCCATCCATAATGGCATAAATGGGTCTTTTAAATAAAAAATAAATTTCGTTAATATCTCACACACATCTTGTTTTATTCAATTTTAACATCGACCCGTCCTTGTTGAAAGACCCTTTAGATATCGAAAAAGCTTTTGATACCGTGTGGCACGAAGGCCTGCTGCACAAATTACATACTCTGAAGGTTCCCATGCCTCTCATTAAACTTATCCAGTCGTATCTTACGGATCGCAAATTCCTGGTTTTCATTAGAGAAACCACATCATCACTCCAAAAAGTACCAGCTGGCGTTCCGCAAGGCTCGATCATTGGGCCTTTTTTATTTCTCCTGTTCTTGAATGATATCCCTATCCAACCTAGAACCAAACTAGCTTGCTTCGCTGACGATGCTGCCTCATATACTTCCCCGGATGATACAGATCTGATCATAGGTCGTCTTCAATATTCTATTGACTTACTTTTTAAGAAATGGAAACTCAAAATAAATGAGGATAAGACGGAAGCTATTTTCTTCTCTCGTGCTAGGCAACCCCCTTCAAGAACTTTGGAAGTTGCAGGCCATATAGTACCTTGGCAAACTTGTGTGCGCTATCTGAGAATCAAAATGGATAATCGATTAAACTGGTCCAAGCATATTTCCGATCTACGTGTGAAGGGCGCCCAAGCTCTTGGTGCTTTAAACCCTGTACTTAATCGTAAAAGCAAATTAAGTAGCAGTACAAAACTGAGGATTTATACTACACTTGTCCGCCCGTGTATAACATACGCTTGTCCCGTCTGGAGTAGCACATGTCTCTCTAACCATCAATTATTGCAAGTTATTCAGAATAAAGCCGTAAAAATATCCTATAACACTAAATTTAAAACAAATCTTAAGAAAATACACAAATATATTAGACTTCCCTTATTATTAAATTACATAATTAAAATATCATCAAGATTTTATAAAAAGAACAAAATTAATACCTCTAACCCCTTGATCTCAAATTTGTGTTCTACAACATTAGAAAAATTACCGTATGTCGATAGTTACAGCACTTACCGCCTACCGCATCACTATCTTTTGTTCCCACCAACTGAGGTGCGAATGACCAGCGGCTTGACCCCTGAGAGGCTCCTTGCCGCCCCGGCCCCGGCCGCTATAGCACGGGAGCGCGGGCGGCAGGGAGGCTCCGTCCGTTGAGCATTCGCTGGTCGCACGGCTACTAATATTTTTAGTTTACCGTGCGATCAGCTGATATCTACTTATTTATTTTTGTTTTGCCGTACCTACATGAATAAAAAAAGTAAATTAAAAAATTCTAAAAACCCGACTGCTTAAAAAGCGAACTAAAAAGAATGTAAACAAGAAGAAAATCATGCTGTGCAGTCGGAGGATACATATTCGCGAGCTGGCTGACCAAAACCAGATATATAGATAGAGGGAGAAAGGGTCCCATATTTTGTTTTGCGACTACCAGGAGCAAAAGATCTATAATTATGAAGCCTTGCTGATGACCGGGGCGTATTTATATTAATTGATGACAGAAGCTGTGAGCAATCCACTCCTTGATTTAATATCTTGAATAAGAAAATTAAACCAGCGAAATCTCGACGCCAGTGTAAAGATTTCATTTTAAAGTAGCTCAGTCTATCTTCATATTTTTTTACTGTATTTCTTATACCTGCCTTATAAGAGAGTCTTTTTATAAATTTTATTTGAACTCTTTCGATGCGTTGAATGTGGATATTTCAGTGCTGCCAAATTACTAAATTGTCTTGTGTTGCGGTTTAAAAATGCTAGCATTCTATTGCTCTTATTAATTACGGTTTCGGTGTGTGTTTGAAATTTCATTTCAGAGTCGATAATGATGCCCAGATCCCTAACTTCAGTCACTTTACTTAAAATTTGGTTCCTCATCATGTATCTAGAATTAAATATATGTTTTTTACGAGAAAATTTGATATGATAACATTTACTAATATTAACTTGCATGTTGTTTTTCTCAAACAACTCGCAGAGCCTGTCAATATCCCTTTGCAGAAGAGTTTCATCGTTCCTTGTCTTTATAACCCTATAACATTTCAAGTCGTCGGCGTACATCTCAAAGTGAGAGTTTTGTATACAATATTTAATATCATCAACAAATATTATAAATAATATTGGGCCAAGATGTGTCCCCTGTGGTACACCAGATGTGGGCGTGAAGGTGTTGGATGAATATCCATTCACTACTACCCTTGCTGTTCGGCCAACTAAGTAAGACTGGAACCATTTTAGAAGTGACCCATGAACACCGAAAGTGATTTTGAGCTTTTGTAGTAAAATACTATGGTCAACTTTGTCAAAAGCCTTGCTGAAGTCGCTATAGATGGCGTCAACTTCATTGCCGTCACTCATGAAAGCTAGGGTACGTTCGACAAAGCTGGCTAAGTTTGTGGCTGTTGATCGATTTCTAAAGAAGCCATGTTGATGTTCCGTAATCGATCCTCTGATATGCCAATTCATAATAGGACATAAAAGAGACCGAAAACCTTAGCCAACGTAGGCAATATACTAATAGGCCTATACTTGTATACATCAGTCTTATCCCCCGATTTTGGAATTGGTATTACTATGGCCTCCTTCCAGATCCCCGGTAAAACTCCTACTAAAAAACAGTGGAGGTATACCGTCAGAACCCGGCCCCTTAGCAACATCTAAGTTTTTGAGTTTTCCTTGTATTCTAGTTTCAGATAGTGTTATTTGATGTAAGCTGTTACTATTGCTGGATTTATAATTACGTGCAGGGTCTAAATCGTCGCTGGAGATAGGGCTGTATAATAGCACACGCTTAGCGGTCCCTTAACAACAGACGAACTAGAACCCTCACTGAGGCTATTACTTAAGTTTAGTCAGTTAACATCTTTCCCAGCTGATATAGCCTATCTCAAACAAGGTAAACCACTTCACAGCAAAAGCCGACTGTTATCTTTAAATCCGTTTGTTGACGACAACGGTCTAATTAGGGTGGGAGGTAGGTTGGAATAATCTGCTTTCGACTACAATAAGAAACACCCTATCATACTTGATGCGAAGCATCATCTTACTAAGTTAATGCTACAATATGAACACATTTAAGGCGATGAGAGCTCAGTGGTAGTGACGTCGGATACCGAGACGAAGGTCGCGGGTTCGAATCCTACAATGAGCTTGAGCTTTCGGTGAAGGAAAACATCGTGAGGAAACCATAGCACGGTGGTAGGGTACTTTGTAGTACCCGCCTGGCTGGCAACCACCCTCAAGTTGAAAATCTGTCGCCAAGCACCTTCCGGTGTGTTCCGACAGCAGCACTTGAGAGCCAGTTCCCTTCTAGGCTTTGTGTGCTTACCACCATCGGCCACATCATCACTGACAACGGTGAGATTGTGGTCAAACACAGGCCTATAAATAGTAAAAAAAAAAAAAAAAACAACAAACTATTTCATGCGGGTCCCCTGCTCCTCTTTTCCACTTTTCGTGAGAATTTCTGGCCTTTAGGAGGCAGAAACTTGGTTCGTGCTATCAGTAAGCAGTGTACTATCTGTACTTGTATGAGAAGTAAAATAATACAGCCTATAATGGGTAATTTACCGGATGTTAGAGTAAATGAAAATTTTCCCTTCAATGCCTGCGGAATCGATTTTGCGGGTCCCTTTATGATCTCTTCCAAAAAGGGTAAAGGAAACCGTGTCACAAAAGCTTATTTATGCATTTTTGTTTGTCTAGCCGTTAAAGCCTTGCATCTTGAGGTGGTCAGTGACCTTTCAACAGCAGCATTCATTATGTGTCTACGCAGGTTCACATCACGTCGAGGCAAGCCTAACATTATCTATTGCGTCAATGGCAAAAATTATGTGGGCGCAAACAATGAGTTGGGCAAAATGTTACGATCCAGCCGGTAGTCAGTGTCAAACTTCGCAGCGAATGAGGGCATACAGTTTATTTTTAGTCCGCCCTATTCACCCCACTTCGGAGGTATTTGGGAGAGCGGAGTCCGTTCCTCAAAGAACCTTTTAAAACGCGCAGCTGGCAATGCTTATCTGACCTTTGAGGAGTTGGCTACACTTTTCTCACAAATAGAAGCTATCCTCAATTCTCGTCCACTTATCCCACTTTCATCCCATCCCATGGACTTAAACCCTCTCACTCCAGGGCACTTCCTGATTGGTCGACCATTAGTATCACTTCCATCACCGCTTATTAATACCAAGAATCCTCACAGATACCAACGCATCGAACAAATAAGGCAGCAATTCTGGGAGCGATGGCGGCGGGAGTACATGGCTGAGCTCCAACAGCGAGGCAAATGGAAGCAGAACTGCACGGCCCTGCGTCGACCTGGTCGTCGTGAAAGAGGACAACCTCATGCCGCTGCAATGAAGAATGGGGAGAGTTTCCAAACTTTATCCAGGACAAGACGGCACTTCCAGAGTGGCGGACGTCTATGTCGCCAAAGGAACCATCAGACGAGCGGTGAACAAACTTTGTCTTCTGCCAATGCCTGCCAACCAACCTATGACACCAGCAACAAAGTAAGCTAACCACTGAAGAAGAAGAAGAATAGGAATTTGAAGGATTCCTTCAACGCCCTGGAGTTCCGGGTTCCGGTTCCGGTCCGGTTCCGGTGAACCAGTTCCGGGTGCGGGGGTGCCACCACACAGGGGGGCGATCGTCTTCGCCACAGCAGACCGGCGCGCGCCAGTAGCCAGTAATCGGCCACCAACCGCCAGTGCGATCGACCAACGTCTCCAAACCTTGTAAACTGTACCTAAACTTACGAAATATAAAATACCTAACCAAAATTATGTGTTTGGACTTCGCCCGAACAACTAGTAAAAAACTATAAACAGTAGCCTAATTGCATAAGTGAATTAAGCAAGGCAAAGGGTTTGACCCCAAAAAAAATATGAACAATTAACCAAAAAACACTAAAATCGGAATATTAAATTAGGGTATGCATTTACCTGTCGGTACTTATTTCCATATTTTCATGATCAATAAACGGAGTTGCTTTTTTCTCCTGTTTTGTATAGCCGGACCTACAATATAAATGTATGTAAGTATAGCTAAACCATTTTCTCATATCATGCGAAATTAGAAAGGTAGTACATGACGTACTGCCGCAAAACAGACCCAAAAAATTTAATTCAGGTACAACACGGTCAAAATAAATGTGCACCTCGCTGGATTGCGAACCCACTTCTGCCTACCCGCGCGTCGAACGACAGAGTGACGTGACAGCCCCTAGTGCTCAGTTATTTTCCCCGAGCTTAACGTACTTGGAATACTGTACTTACAAAAATGCCAATACATTCACATACTTTTGAAACTGTTATCCGGACTGTCCCTACTGCGATGGTAGTATGGTTACATTGAATGCAATCGAAATACTCACCTCGTCTCTGCATTTATTTAAATTAAATCTATTATTTGTATGTTTTATGTATGTTTATTACAAATTTACTTTATACTAATTAAAACTTTAGGAAGACATTATTGATAAATTTATTGATGATTAAAATACGCTACTTACCCATGTAACCAATTTTTTTTCATTATAAAGCATCTGTTTTTCAAAAGTTTGGATTTACCAGCCATTTTAGCGCGAACCTTATAAACAAGCGAATAAAATTGTGTCCTTTTGCTCCGAGCGAGCGAGCGTCAGCGTCTACCCGTGACAGTGGTCAGCGATGCACTGGCCGCCCGTCGCACGGTAGAGCTTCACCGCTTCAACGCGCACCAACCTTTTAGATGGTGAAAGTTTCATAAAAATAGGCCCAATGGTTTTTGAGTGATTGTCGTTTTTTGGTCCTAACGCGGACCAAAAAACGACAATCACTCAAAAGACATTACTTTACAAATTAATTAAACTATGTTATACTACTGTATTTTAAAATTTGCTCAGATCAAATGATTAAGAAAATGGTCTAATATAACATATATTTTTTCCAAAAAATTACTACTAGCCATTTAGACGTGATTCTCATTTTAAAATCAGCTACTCAAGGGAATCGGCGCCTTAATATCTATATCTGTAAATAACCAGAATATTCATTGATTTATTATCTTTTGTTGCAGGAGTAGCTAAATGGAGCCACATTGAAGAATTTCTTAATATGGACAAAAAAATCCTAACTTCGTTTTTGCTCCAGCATTGACTTAGCAACTCCTTCACCCGAATGGCATATAAAAAATGAGAGTTCGGCTAGCTGCTCTAGTTTTGAGTCATTCTGTTGCAGCAGGATTATTTGCTAAAGTAGCTCAAAGTAAGTTTCATCATAATTATGTCGTATGATCTATCATCTTTCTAACCCTTGTATCCGACTGTGCAAAGACCCATAAGGAGGGTCATGCTTTTCTCACGAGTTTGTGAATATGATTATCCATTATTTTTTGTATAATCTTTATGTTCCTTCATAAAGACAAGTAAACTGATATTTGACAAAAGACAATTAAAAAACCGGCCAAGTGCGAGTCGGACTCGCACACGAAGGGTTCCGTACCATTATCGCAAAACACTGCAAAAAAATCAGGTTTGTCGTATGGGAGCCCCCCTTAAATATTAATTTTATACTGTTTTTAGTATTTGTTGTTATAGCGGCAACAGGAATACATCATCTGTGAAAATTTCAACTGTCTAACTATCACGGTTCATGAGATACAGCCTGGTGACAGACAGACAGACAGACAGACAGACAGACGGACAGCGAAGTCTCAGTAATAGGGTCCCGTTTTTACCCTTTGGGTACGGAACCCTAAAAAACAGCACTTAATCTCACATCATCAGCCTATTAATGTACCCACTGCTGGAACACAGGCCTCCTCTCTGTCAGAGGTATGACAAGGCGATTGAACCAAGACTGTTTGGAGATTTTTTTTGGTAGAGTGCGCACCCGTAACGGAAACTCAACAGAACCAACAAGTTAGTAACTTGTGTCAGCATTTCGGAAAATTTTCTTTATCACGATAATCAAACACCCTAAACAGGCCAAATGCAGCGATGATCTCTCAGATATTTTGCTGGAAGGTAACAATTTGTACGCAAGCTAGCGTCGAACAACAATCAACTTCTACTGAACAAATTGCAAATGTTACTGAAATGTCACAAGAAAATAGTAACGATAATCCACCCATAATATCTGCGGATTACAATGCATTTGATATGCCAGAGAAAAATGCATTGGTGTACATATGTGGGTACTTATAAAAAAAATGTTTTGAGCAGCACAAAAATTGTAGTCTTTTGAAATCGTATATAAGATCTTCAAACAGTGCATTAAACTTTTCGCAAGATACGTCATTTCTTCGATACAAAGATTATTGTAAAGATGGAGGAAGCACTTTGTTGATTATACCACAAGAAAACTTTGTTCAATTTGTGAAAGCAATGGAAGAAAAATTTAGATTATTCTTTAATCAAAAATATATAAACTGTAAAGTACTGAAATGTATTTTGAAAGAAGTTCAAAATATATCGTTTTCAATGCCTTGCACATGTTTCACCATCATATATTTAAAGAAACTTTACTTAAGAATGCGAATTTTCTACACATTAAAATACAATAATCGAGCATTTAAACAAGGTCGCCATCGACGAAAATATTTTTCCGTTAATAATTTGTAAAACCTTTACCTTATTTTTAACCCCCCGACGGAAAAAGATGGGTGTTAAAAGTTTGATGTATTTCTGTGTAGGTATCTGTGTCTGTCTGTGGCATCATAGCTCCTAAACGGATGAACCGATTTAGATTTATTTTTTTTTTTGTTTGAAAAGTGACTTTGTCGAGAGTGTTCTTAGCTTGGACCAATTTTGATTATTTTTTTTTGTTTTTGGTCCCATTGCCACCTAGTTAGGTTCTGATGAGGGAATCCCATAGAAATCGAGGGAACTGTTCAAATTGTATAGGCATACATGTAGCAATTTTGATATTTTCATCAATATGGTAAGCATTTGTATTCAGAAAGTATCATTAGGTGAAGTGTAACTGATGAAGAAGTCCACTGATGGCCACTGTAACTTCTCAATGGCTGAGTTTTGAGTAGAAGTTATCCCGAATAGTTAAATGGTTGTGATGAAGCAAATTTAAATAAATGGTTCTAATGAAAATGGTACCATCGAACTGCGGTGATGAAGCCGGAAGGTAGGTACCGGAACTGCGTAATTAAACAATGTATCCTAGTTGTGCTTATGCTTGTTGGAATTGTTATGGAAAGATCTCTAGCTTTAAATGATTTTCACGGTAATATAACGTACTAAAACTAAAAAGATAAAAATAAAAACTTTCTAACATAAATACTAAACAGACTTCCAAAATAAAACACTACAAAGTGAAAAATAACATTCTTTCGGAATTCGGTGACAAAAACGAAAAAAAAATGGTACCAGAAACACCGACTTACGAAAAGAAAGTAATTTTTCACGTTGTAGTGTTTTGTTTTGGAAGTCGGTTTACTATTTTTTTTTATTCGGAATCAATATAGTAGCAACCCTAGTGAATATGTCAAGTTTAGGTGTCAATTTTCGAAACGGTAGGAGTGGCCCTTCTTGACTTAGGTGTAAATAGGTTATAACTATATTATCAATTATCAAAATTAATATTTTGATTTTAATCTTAAATCTAGGGGGATTGCGAGATTCTCACACTGTGGGGCGCTCCGAAACAACTCACGGTTTATTTTCGTGATGCGCTCGGGTACGTAGTTCGCAGGTCCAGGCAAACCGAGTTTGGCAGCAGTCATGCCGCGTCGCACTTGAGCCCCCTCTAGCAGGCCATCACGAAGGTCGCGACGCGCGAGTCGAACGACCAAGATGTGCGGGCGGGTCTCCACCGGCGCCGTCGCCTGCGTCGCGTTGATACGCCTGTCTCCGAAACGCTCAGCGCTCACTATATCGCACGCCTCAAAGCAGAAGCCAATCTTCGCAGCTACCAACATGAATGTGTGGATGCGATTTTCGCCATTATTCTCTGGTATGTTCGAAATTTGGAGGTCACTGGCTAACTACTCCTGGTCACGGTCATTAATATCGCTTCTCAGTTGTGTGATTTGCTCATCCACCTCCGACGCTCGGGATTCTCGGGGCTGAGCCAGTTTTTCCTCCATTACAGCCACCCTTTCCTCCATATGATTCATTCTGTCATTAGTGCTATTTAGAGATCTGACTGATCATCTCGTAGCTGCTGGAATTCATTTTTTATTAATCTTTAAAAAATCATTCTTGAATAAACTCAGTTCTGCCCTGAGGATGTCCAGGTTCAGCTCCGGTGCCGCGTCAAGCGCAGTGTAATTTTTTATTTTTTTTTATTTTTATTTATAGGTCTGTTGTCGCTTGGCGTAACCAGGCTGCACAAGGCCCAGGCTTTACCGGCGGCGTGTCGGCCCGGCTTTCCAACACAATATTTTTATTGCACTCGGGACAGTGTCAGGGGGTAGCTACTGGGCCAACATTCGGTATCTCCACCCAATCTCGATGGTACCAACACCCACACTTGCTACAGTTTGTGGCCTCTGCCGATGATAAGAATTTGCGACAGGCACCGCACTTTGCCATCGTAAACAGAGTTTGTTTACGTCTCAGCACAATCGATGCGTTCAAAATGTTCACCAGTCAGGCAACCGATGGCGATTATGGAAGGAGAAGAACGCGATTATGGCAGTTTTACGGTATGTATGGTGCGGATAGCCACTATGGGTTAGTAGTCACTGTTTTAACACACTGGAGTGAAGGGATTAGGTCACACTCTTTCAATGTGAAATATTGTCAATTTTCTTTTGGGTTTTGCGTACCCAAACACTTGCTTGGAATTTAAGTATAGATTTAAGTTTTATTATGTTTAACACAGAACACAAACACTAGATAACACTGTGACTTGTAAGTTGCACTTAGACACTAAGTTTCACAATAAATGTATATAAAACTATCAGTTATTTTTTATTTATTTGAGAGAAGTACACAGAGAGCTTGTGACT
The DNA here is from genome assembly GCA_945859665.1 of Anorthoa munda. NCBI lineage: Eukaryota > Metazoa > Arthropoda > Insecta > Lepidoptera > Noctuidae > Anorthoa > Anorthoa munda. Next base: position 23,257,358 of record OX243904.1, on the reverse strand, counting down.
GATTGACATCCGTCCACTATCAAGACACAATGTAGGGATGTCCTCAGGGTTCGGTTATTGGTCCGCCTTTATGGAGTTTAGACTTTGATGATTTCCTCGCGATTCCGCTTCAAAGCGGCTGTTCATTAACCAGTTATGCGGACGACGGTCTTCTGCTCATTCCATCAAGTACTCGATCTGGACTCGAGAACTTGGTTGACACTTGCCTACGATTAATATCGCAGTGGGGCGATCGATACCGCCTGACCTTTGCTTCGGACAAAACTAATCAACTCATTTTGAAAGGTTATCTTAAATTGTGTCCAACTATTAAATTTAATAACGTTCCCGTAAAAAGAAAGCAGTCCGTGTGCTATTTTAGTCTAGTGTTGGAGAGGAATTTTGTATTTATAGATCATATTAAAATAGTCGGTGAAAAAGCCAAAAAGAAATTCTATGCCTTATCAAGAATATCTAAATCTACGTGGGGTCTGTCTTTTTAACTTTTAAGACTATTTATGGGGCTACTTACTTGGGTTGTATGTGCTATGGGGCACCTGTTTGGGCTTGTAGGGCCACAATAGGGTACGACGTAAATTACTTCAAAGTCAGCGTTTAGGTTTGATATGCTTATGCAAAGCATATAGGACGGTTAATACTGAGGCCTTGCCGGTACTTTCTGGCGTACTTCTGGTCGACCTTGAAGTGCAGCGACATGCTGCAATGTACCATTCCGCTCGAGAGACCATGGATGCAGACTTTTTAACGCGGAGTGACCGTGAGAAAATTTCTAGATTATTTAAACCACATATTGACGTCTGGGAGGAACTTTTATCCGAATGGCAATGTAGGTGGGATTATTCCATCAAGGGCCGACACCACCATCCATTCGAGGGCGGCTGGCCAGGACGTGACTGGAGGTGGATCACTGTGTCGCTTTCTCAAAGGGCATGGTAACTTTAAAAGTAAATTATTTTCCTTCAAACTCGTTGCCTCGTCTTTGTGTCAGTGTTCTACATCTGACTGCGAATATGTAGAATCTGCACATCATATCTTATGGAAGTGTAATCTTTGGCAGAATGAACGCAAAACTATGTTGAATAATGTACAGGCTGCATAAGGAGTTGTTTACTATACGGACCTTGTGGAAACTAGAACAAAATTCCGTGCGTTCAAGCGTTTTTGCCATTCCTATTATTGGAATCAAATATTACAGCTCACAATGTTAGGACCCATTAATATTAATCCTAATTTTTATCCGTGGTGGCAACAGGCAACTGGGCATATCCCAGTTGTAAACGACCCTTTGTGCCTATAGGCCTTGTTTGTTCTGTCTCCTGCTAGATATGATATTAGGATATATATGTCGCATCAAGGGTGGCCGATAGATGCAAACCATCGGGAAGTCAGGATTTCGGCTGCGAACCGTTACTTTTGGGGTCAGTTCATCACCGTACTTAGCTCTTCGTACTATTCAACAGCTTGCGGATGACGAAGCCGCTCAATTTCCGTTGGGTTCTAAGGTCCTCCGAGACCAAGTTTTCGTAGACGACGTAGTCACCGGGACATGTGACGTCACACATGCTCTGGCTTTACAGCGGGCATTAGTAGGTATTTGTTCAGCGGCTGGTTTCGAACTACGAAAGTGGCAGAGCAATTCGCCAGCGTAACTCGCTGCATTACAGACATCAGAGGCTCATGGCGAGCGGCCCGATAATGTTTCATTTGCTTCAATAGAAAATGATAAGCAAACAAAGGTTTTGGGACTCCAATGGAACCCAAAATCAGATACTTTTTCTTTCAGTTTACAAGTAACTTTAGATAAAGTTACAAAACGGTCCATATTATCCCATATAGCTAAAATTTATGATCCTATGGGGTGGTTATCTCCTATAACCATTTACGCAAAACATCTGATTCAATTGCTATGGATTTCAGGTGTCAACTGGGATGAGTCACCTCCCATAGACATAATAAATTCTTGGTCTAATTTCATCAAGGAATTATCATTGCTATCAAAGTTTCAAATTCCACGTTTTGTGTTTCCAAACAAAAGTTCAATTCAGATTCATGGATTTTCGGACGCATCCGAGCGGGCGTACGCTACGTGTGTGTATGTCCGTGTGACTGATAGTAGCGAGAACATCAAAACATTTCTTTTACTGGCGAAAACACGTGTAACACCACTCAAACCGGTTCTCACTATTCCGCGCCTCGAGTTGTGTGCAGCTGTTTTGTTATCACAACTAATTGATAGGATTATGAAGGTGTATGGAGACCGCGTAAATTGCAATCAAGTTTATGCGTGGTCCGATTCTCAGATCGTGTTAGCGTGGCTTCGCTCGCCACCACACGAATGGAAAACATTCGTCTCCAATCGTTTAAGTGAGATTTTGTCACGGCTTCCTGCCGATTGCTGGAGACATGTTCCATCTGCTGATAATCCAGCCGATGCACCTTCCCGAGGAATTCTTCCTGCTAGTTTTATCGAGAATCATATGTGGCTCCAGGGGCCCTGGTGGTTATCCCGCGATTCAAAATGTTGGCCAATTCCTAAAAGGGTACCAACAGTTACCGAGGAAAAACGTAATTCGTCCCTATCATTATTAACACACTCGTCTATCGCGACTCCAGCGCCTCCGGATGCTGCGGACTACATTGAAAGGTTTTCTACTTTAGGTAAACTTGTTCGAGTCACAGCACTCCTATTTCGATTTTATAATAGATGCAAGAAGGTTCAAATTCAGTATCCAACCTACATAACTGTTCCCGAATTTAATTTTTGCTTGGATCGACTTATTCATTTAGTTCAACATTCGTCTTTTCCCGAAGACATTAAAAATATTTTAATTGGAAAATATCCTTCACTTAAATTACGTAGGTTGAAACCTTTCATTGATAAACAAAATAATTTGCGTGTAGGTGGGCGAATTAATAAGTCTCTGTTGCCATTTGTTTCCAAACATCAATTAATTCTGCCCAAAAGGCATCATCTTACTAATCTAATTATTGATCATGTCCACGTGACTCACTTGCACTTAGGTCCACAAGCCGTACAGTACATTTTGTTACAAAAGTACTGGATCTTGTCTAGTCGCGACGCAATACGTATGCGCATACATCGCTGCGTGCGTTGTTTCCGTGCGCGTCCCGCGCACCTCCAGCCATGTATGGGTCCGTTACCAGCTGCTCGAGTGCGTCCCGAGCGACCTTTTCTCAAGACATCAGTTGATTACGCGGGTATTACGTTCGGGCAAATAAGGTCCGCAATGCTAAAATTGTGAAATGCTACGTTTCCGTTTTCGTGTGCATGTCCGTCAAGGCCATTCACCTCGAACTCGTATCTGAGTTATCAACTGATGCCTTTTTAGCGGCTTTGCGACGTTTCACGTCCCGTAGAGGTTTGTGCACCGATATCTATTCTGATTGTGGAAAAAACTTCGAGGGTTGTAATAACTACCTAAAAGACTTGTATAAGTTTTTACGTGAAGATTCTGTTCAAGCTGCTTTAAACCGTATGACGTTAGAGCAAGGTATCACTTGGCACTTTCAACTTGGTACCCAGACTCACTTATGATGAGATGCATACCCTTCTTTGCCAAATAGAAGCGGTTTTAAATTCGCGCCCACTCTGTGTGTTGAACGCTGACCCGTTAGATCCTTTACCCCTAACTCCCTCTCATTTTTTAATAGGAGGTCCTTTGACGGCCCTACCTGATGTTTTGTTATCTGAAGACTCGCCAAACCGTCTCACTAGATGGCGTAGGGTACAACAGTGCGTACAGCATTTTTGGAGGCGTTGGAGTCGTGAATACTTACATGAGATTCAACAACGAAATAAGTGGTTTCATGATCGCGGATCTCAACTCCGAGAGGGTATGATTGTTGTAGTGCGTGATGATAAATTGCCACCGTTACTTTGGCGACTGGCTCGTGTACACGCGCTTCATCCGGGGTCGGACAATGTTACGCGCGTCGATGGGCAATTGCTTTGTTAAACGGGCAGTAATTAAAATATGTCCTCTACCGTTAGAATAAGTTTTTCTAATTATTACTGTTACGAATCTTAGTTAAGTACCTGCCTGTTAAGTATTGATAGTAAGTATACATTAGTCTTTAGTAAACTTTCATTGCTCTTAGAAGCTATTTCATTTAAGTAAACATTTCATCCCTTTTAAGTTAGGTTAAAAGAATTACATTCTTTTAAGGCGAGCGGCATGTTCCGTACCGTTCTTTGTATCAAGAGTAAATACTGTCCCCACTGTAGGGAAAATAAAATAATAATTTCAAGGGATTTTTCTGGGCTTTTCTTCACCTCACATCGACCATAATTTCATCAATTATGTATTGATTTATTGCAAATTGAGTGGATTTGAGCGGAACCGCCATTTTGGCTCTTAATCATTGGCCGAGCCCTCCGATTGGTGGACAACACCGCAGCGCCACATCTTCTCGCGTGTTTTTTCACTGAACTAATGGACTAGCGCGCGAAAGGGCTGTCTGCCGAACCCTCGCCGGCTATTAAGTGAAATTCCTAGTTTTCCTCTCGCTCATCGAGTATTCTAGTGCTCCGGGTAAGAGAAGTGAGTGATCAGCACCTGTGGAACTGTGCGTTAATTGCTGGATTCAAAACCTTCGCTGTCTGCACGTCGACCGAGCCCACGGTGCGCAAGGCTGGTGTGCGGGAGTTGAAAAGGTGAGTTCTCGTTCGAATCCATACATGAATGCTTTCTTCAATACAATTACTAATAAATTATGGATCATGGTCCGAAATAAATGATGGAATTGAATTACTTCTTTGGTATAATTTATTCAGAAATATCTATCATAACATTTCTTAAAGAACCTTGGAATTTGTGTGACTAATTGGAGTTGCTTCGTTCTCTAGGACTTATATTAATCATTTTGTATTTATTGTCACAAACTTTTGCACGCGATTCATATTCATTTACTGTATTCAATAGTGTTATTTCAGATTTACGTAATTATGTTCATCATCATCATTTCAGTCGACATATGTCCACTGCTGAACATAGGTCTCCCCCAGGAGTTGCCACATTGACTGATCCCGTGCATCTCGCATACAGTAGTTTCCCGCAACCTTCACTAGGTCATCGGTCCACGTAGTGGGAGGCCTTCCAACGTAGCGTCGCACATAAAAGTATTTGACTCAAAAATACGGACAAAATTATTTTTCGGTCTTAAATAACACATAAGCTCAAAACAGTAATATGTATAATAAAATGGACTTTTTATTTAATGAGGTCTGGAAAATGAGAAAGAGTGAAACGTACTTAAGTAACCTCTTCAGGAAAAAGTGTAATAAAACATTAATTAATCAATTTGCGGCGAAACTCTTGTATTTGTTCAACGGGAAATAATGGTATGTTAATTATCGCATTCTTCACAAAATCCCACTTTTTTTTAAATATCCATTTCTGTGCTAGTTTTCGCCACATTAAATAAACATTCTCGTGTCTCAATTCTTAGTCCAAGAAAATTAGTCAAATTAGGGCAAGAATCTCGGAATGAGAGATAGTCGGCTATAAAGTTGTATAAACCTTTATTTTGACACCCTAAAGCTTGTCTCAAAACCTACGTATCGTAGGGTGTCCGCTTCTACAGATATTACAAGTTCAAAGGTAAAAAATCGATGTTTTACACATTTATTGCAAATATTGTAGAGGATTAAATTGTCTACAACTTTTGTATATACAATTTTTTTATAACTTGTACTATTTTCGAGATAGAGGGCAGAGCGCGCGCAGTGCTTAACTATTTAGAGTATCATTCAAGGTCAACCTGTAGTCCTGATTAAAAACACACCGTATAAAGTTTTTAAATTATTAATAGATATATAATTCTAAATAATTTGCATTTTTATTAACTATTAGGTATATTTTTCAATAATTCAGTATCTATTCATTTAATAACACTTACCTACTCGTGTAATTATAAAGTTATTAAGAAAAATACTTTAATTACATTTTATTTCTAATCTTATTTACACTAATTACTTCCTAACAAAATTGAAGAAGATTCATATATATTCATAAGAACGTTCATAAATGTAAATATATCTTGAAATTTAAATAATTAATAATAATAAGAACTACAAGTTCTAATTTCAATTTTCTTCTTCTACTTCAATGGTATTTTTCAATAAAAACATTTATTAAAAATGTAACTTTTTTTTTAGTTTTGAAGTAATTAGTATAAATAAGATTAGAATTAAAATGCAATTAAAATATTTCTCTTAATAACTTTATAATTAGGTATTACCCCCCTTAACCCTCCCCCCCTCCGCGACCCTTAAATCGATGGACATATATGGAAATTTTAATTCTAACCTGAAAACTTTAACCATGGATATCTCCATAACCATGGGGCTCCGAGTAGTGGGGATGGTACTGGGGGGTAGCCAAACCTCCCCCCCTCCCCCCTCCATCCACCTCATGCCAAAAATTAACGGCCCATAATCGAAATTTTAACCCTCTAAATAGTTAAACACTGAACGCGCTCTGCCCTCTACCTCGAAAATGGTTCAAGATTAAAAAAAAATAACACACAAAAGTTGTAGAGAATTTAATCGTCTACAATATTTATACTACATACGAATAGCATAAAACCCATAGGAAACGAGATATTTGCAATAAATGTGTAAAAGATCGATTTTTTGAACTTTGACCTTGGAATATCTGTAGACGCGGACACCCTACGATAAGTAGGTTTTGAGACAAGAGTTATGGTGTCAAAATAAAGGTTCACACAAGTTTATAGCCGACTATCTCTCATTCCGAGGTGAAACCCCTAATTTTCCTGGACTATCTGACCCAAGAACCACCTACAACCGAAAAGAGTTGATATTAGAATATGAAGTGCATAATTAATTTTGTTTTGTACAAAAACATCGCCAAAAAAATTAAAATAAGCAAATTTAGGCACCCAATGTTAACTATTTTCTAAAAAGAGGATAGTTACCTCAACTTACGAAAACAAAAAATATACCGGAAAACTCCCAGAAATACAACTTACACTCTAATGTTCGAATGTGCGTGTTATTTTGTGTCTAATGTTTTCGACACAAAATATCATGAGTTTGTTTTGCGGTTCATACCAACTGCTATATCTACTAAATAATACTCTCGTATTATTTTTAAATAATTGAGTAAGACAGATACCTGGTTCAATAGTATCCATCATAAAAATGTATCTTTAAACGACTCACTTACTTCTAAACCACAACCATCCACACCAGACAACAGTGGAAACCAACAGTGGGCCCTATCAGAATATAAGCGAAGCGTTTCTTTCTTCTTGAATATCGCTGCACATGCTGAGATAGGAGCCTTTTTGGTCTCGCACGGGGTATTTTTTACTATTATTTAATTTTATGCTTATTTCTCGTGTCTCCTGTCTCCTGTCTCCTGTGCGGGTCATAAATAAATATATTTTCTTTCTTTCTTTTAAATGCAGTTCAAAATCGTTTGCATATTATTTATGTAATCTAATTAATTTAGGGCGAAACTTAAGAAAATCATACTGAATTCACAATTCGAATTTAAGGACATTAGATTTGACAAAAAGGGGAGAGAAGCCAGGGTAAGTTTTGGGTGGGAATCGCTGTTGGTGAGAACAGCATTACCTATAAAGTGCCAAAAATATCTTCTTCTGTACTCGTGGTGGAGTACCGTAACAAGCAGAGCCCTAGCCAGTCCGAGTCATCCACGTCCCCGTCGTTCTCCCTGGGACCTGCTGCAACCGCGCCGCCGCGCGTCCACCACTCCGAGTTGCAGCTGAGCTAACGGATGCAGGGCGAAGGGCGAATATTTTGCGCCTTAAAACAGAATCGACTCACTAGGGAGGATACCCGAAAAAAAAACCTGAGCAAATCCGTAGGCTCTAAAGCGGCAGCCCCGCTAGCGGATTAAGGCACAGTGGGCTAATCACTCGCTTGCCCGACAATAACAGATTAAAGAAACCGAAACAGTAAGAAACCGGACCGATACCCTACCGACGACTTTTGCCTTTAAAACACGGACACGAATTGCTTTTTGGAATGTGAGAATGCTTAGCGATGACTGTAGACTAGCCCAAGCAGAAGCAGTAATGCTAAATTACAAACTGCAAATACTCGGTCTGAGCGAAGTGAGAAGAAACGGCGTCGGTGAGCTGAGAACGTCCGGGGGCTTGACTTTGCTGTATTCTGGTAAAGAAAGTGAGGAAGATGTGCGCGAGTATGGCGTAGGGCTCCTCCTTTCTAATACAGCTAGGAATAGTCTCCTGGACTGGAAGCCGATCTCAGACCGTATCATGTACGCCCGTTTTTACTCGAGAGCCCGGAAGATCTCCATCGTACAATGCTACGCCCTAACTAATGCATCACCAGAGGATACCAAAGACGATTTCTACAACGCCCTCAACGCCACCATTAGGAGCATCAAGAAGCAAGATATCGTCCTAGTCATGGGGGACCTGAATGCAAAGGTTGGGAGCGTTAACACAAATCGCGAACGGCACGTGGGTACGCAGAGGGGCTTGGAGTTTGTAATGAGAACGGAGATCGATTTGTCGAGTTTTGCCAGAACCACGACCTGACCATTGGAGGAACATTATTTATACATGGCGACCACCACAAGTACACGTGGAACTCACCCGATGGATTCACCAAGAACCAGATTGACCACCTTGCCATTAGCGCCAAATGGCGTTCCTCATTGCTCGATGTCCAAAACCGCAGGGGCGCCGATATTGATAGCGACCACCATCTGGTAGTTGCTGAAATCCGGCTTAAGGTTGCAGTGGTCCATGCGGCTGGTGGACCCGGCAAGATTGGAAGAAGGTTCGATGTGAGCAAACTGCGTGACCCGGGCATCCGTAAAACGTTCCAACTCGAGCTACGTAATCGTTTTTCGGGACTTGATACCAGTTCGGACTCATTGGACGAGGAGTGGAAACGCATCAAAGGGGCCTATACAGAAACCAGCTCCGTCGTTCTAGGACACAAACAGACTCATTCTCGCGAAGACTGGATGTCACAGCACACTTGGAGCCTGATCGAAGACAGAAGAAACCTTCATCTGAGATTGCTTGAGAAATCAAAAAAAATTAAAATCAAATGTTTTTTATTTCACATAGGCCTACAAGGTGCACGGTTCGGGTTAGTCGTTTCCTGTGGAGAAGAACCGGCAAGAAACTCCACGGTTACTCTTTTAAAAAAAATGGTTTGTTTTTACAATATTTCCACGTTACAGTATTAGTGCTTAGATATGGGTGGACAACGTAGGCCCGACAATAAGTCGTAAGAAACTAAAAAAAAAATTGTATAAACGAGAGAGTTAACAAATGTTAACAAGCGTCTAGAAATCTAGAAGGCCTAAAATGTTCACACATTCACAAAACAATCAGTAAAAGAATCTATACAAAGGAAAAAATATATAACAAGACTAAATTTAACATGTGGCACAAATGTTGTTATCAGTGCTGTAACTATTCATAGCAAAGGGCTATAAAGATTATTGAAATCATTGTAAAAAGTCTAATTAAAAGAAAGAAAAAAAGTAAAAATGAGATTGAGAATAGTTAGAGACATCCACATATTTGTGCCGTTTATGAGTTACCAGGGAAGCCGCATGCGCAGAAGGAGCTAAAATTTTTATCTTCAACGTAGTCCTTGATTTTGTAATATGCTTTTTAGGGTTCCGTACCCAAAGGGTAAAAACGGGACCCTATTACTGAGACTTCGCTGTCCGTCTGTCTGTCTGTCTGTCTGTCTGTCTGTCTGTCTGTCACCAGGCTGTATCTCATGAACCGTGATAGTTAGACAGTTGAAATTTTCACAGATGATGTATTCCTGTTGCCGCTATAACAACAAATACTAAAAACAGTATAAAATTAATATTTAAGGGGGGCTCCCATACAACAAACGTGTTTTTATTGCCGTTTTTTGCGATAATGGTACGGAACCCTTCGTGCGCGAGTCCGACTCGCACTTGTTTAATAAGGACACGTTTGATGTAGTCTTTGAACTTTCCATCGGTCAATTCTTATAACTGGCTTTGGGAACTTGTTATAAAAGCGTATACTGTTTATAAGAAAAGACTTGCTAGTTTTCGTTAATCTGAATTTGGGTATTACAACTTCATGCTTACTGCGTGTATTTAAATTATGGAAATCGCTTCTAGTTTTGAAAAGCCCTCGATTTTTGCGGACATACAAAATACATTCCAATATATAAAGAGAAGGTAGAGTCAGTATATCGATCTCTTTAAATTTTTCTCTGAGGGACTCTCGTGGACTCATTTTATAGATTGCGCAATGACGCCATGCGAGCCGACCTTAACTTGCAGTACCGTCAGAAACGCAGGGAAATCTATCGCAGCACCCGCAAAGATAGGAGGCAGTGGGCTGATGATATTGCTGATCGTGCTCAACAAGCTGCAAACACCGGTAACCTGAAGGAATTATATAATGCTACCAAAACCTTGGCAGGTAACAGTAAATATAAGAAGAAGCCGCTCAAGTCTAAGGACGGTCAGCTCATAGTGACGTCGGAAGGGCAGATCTTCCACTGGCGTAATCACTTTGAGGAGGTCTTCCGTTTGTCAGCTACATTAACACCTGATGCGCTGCAAGTCAGTTCTATACCATCCCGGCCTCTCGACATCGACACGGAACCACCGTCAGCTTCGGAAGTTGCAAGAGCAGTCCTCTCTTTGAAGACTGGGAAAGCAGGACTCGACCTGATAACTGCGGAAATGCTACAATCTGACTTATCCTCCGCCGTCAATGTTCTGACGCCTCTCATTGAGAGGATATGGGCAACTGAAGAGCTTTCGGCCGAATGGAACAAGGGTCTTTTGATAACTGTACCCAAAAAGGGAGATCTTAGTCAATGCGATAACTGGAGAGGTATTACGTTGCTCTCAATTCCCTCGAAGGTTTTCTGCAAGATTATCCTGGACAGGTTATCGAAAGCCGTAGATTCTCTCCTACGCAAAGAGCAGGCTGGTTTCCGCGCGAACCGTTCGTGCACGGATCAGATCAACACTCTCCGTATCATTTTAGAACAGGCATCAGAATGGCAGAGGGAGATCTATCTCACCTTTGTCGATTTCGAAAAGGCATTTGATACGCTGAAGTGGACCAGCATCTGGTCCCGCCTACTGGACATTGGAGTGCCACCGAAAATTGTCCGTATCTTGGAGAGTATATACAAGAATTATTCCTGTAGAGTGACTCACGACGGCCTCATCTCGGATGAAATAGCAGTACACGCAGGTGTCCGACAAGGCTGTCTCCTTTCACCGCTCCTCTTTTAAGTCGTTCTTGACGTGATTTTGCTTCGCATTTTCGACAACAAGCGCCGCGGGATAGAGTGGGGATTATCCAACGTCTTAGAGGACTTGGATTACGCCGATGACCTATGCCTGCTGAGTCATACCCACGCTGACATGCAAGCTAAATTGAAAGATTTAAGTCCGGAAGCGGCAGAAACGGGACTAAAAATAAACACCCGGAAGACCCAAGAGATGAGATCTGGTGTGAAGAATACTTCACCGTTGCTGATTGGCACGGAGGCAGTGGAACGCGTCCACAAGTTCACTTACCTCGGGAGCGTCGTGTCAGAAACTGGAGGTAGTGAAGAGGACATCGCTTCAAGGATAGCCAAAGCACGAGCTACCTTCGCGCAGCTGAGACCCGTTTGGCAATCGCGAAAGCTGGCCCGAAGGATTAAACTCAAAATCTTCGGATCAAATGTCAAATCCGTGCTGCTTTACGGGTGCGAAACGTGGAAGGTCACAAAAGACATCTCACGCCAGATCTAAGTCGTCGTCAACCGCTGTCTTCGTCGCATACTCGGCATTTACTGGTCCGAGACCATCACCAACGTAGAGCTGTTGGAGCAATGCCACGAGAGCCCGATCGACCGCCAGATCAAGCGTCGCAAGTGGAGTTGGATTGGCCACACGCTGCGAAGGGATTCTGATCATATACCGAAGCAAGCGCTCCAGTCCAGCGCATCCCCAAGGCAGAAGAAAGCGTGGCCGTCCCCGTCAGACCTGGCGTCGCACCGTGTTGGTGGAAGCAACGAGCATCGGTATGACGTGGAGCGAGGTGAAGCGTGAAGCTCAAGATCGATTGCGATGGAGGACTACTGTGGACGCCCTTTGCCCCATCCAGGGGACGTAGGACATTAAGTCAAGTAAGTCAAGATTTGACAAATCGTTTATTTAAACCAATATTTATTATATATCAAATTAATCCTAATCTAATCAAGTTATCAATAAAAAAAATTGGTATGCATCTTTTTAATTCAGCTTATCATTCATATCATCTTTGTTTACTTTGTATACATTGACTTTTATCGGGTTTTTGGGTCAAATACGCGGATATGTCGCGTAGAGGTCTACATGCGATGTCGTCGTAAACGGTTTCAACTGTATAATATAAATTATCCTAACCTTACCTATGTAAGGTAATATTATAAATGCAAAAGTTTGTATGGATGGATGGATGTATGTTTGTTACTTAATCAGACCAGAACGGCTGAACGGACCTGGATAAAGTTTAGCCCAATGATAGATTATAGGCTGAAATGAATAAAACTCGAAATATTATATTGCACACAGGTTTATTATTTAAGCTTCCACCATACGGCTCGGCGGAAGTAAGCTATATTTGTTGAAATTAGGTCAAGTGCATTTTAGTGTGGTTGGCTTTGGTGTGGTTGGCTTTGGTGTGGTTGGCTTTGGTGTGGTTGGCACTGGTGTAGTGGGCTCATGTGTGTGGCACATTGGTGTGGTTGGCTCTAGTGTGGTTGGCTCTGGTGTGGTGGGCTCAGGTGTGGTAGGCTCTGGCGTGGTTGGCTCTGGTGTAGTGGGCTCGTGTGTGTGGCACATTGGTGTGGTTGGCTCTGTTGTGGTTGGCTCTGGTGTGGTGGGCTCAGGTGTGGTGGGCTCTGGTGTGGTGGGCTCAGGTGTGGTGGGCTCTGGTGTGGTTGGCTCTGGTGTAGTGGGCTCGTGTGTGTAGCACATTGGTGTGGTTGGCTCTGGCGTGGTGGGCTCAGGTGTGGTGGGCTCTGGTGTGGTGGGCTCAGGTGTAGTGGGCTCAGGTGTGGTGGGCTCTGGCGTGGTTGGCTCTGGTGTAGTGGGCTCGTGTGTGTGGCACATTGGTGTGGTTGGCTCTGGTGTGGTGGGCTCAGGTGTAGTGGGCTCTGGTGTGGTGGGCTCGTGTGTGTGGCACATTGGTGTGGTTGGCTCTAGTGTGGTGGGCTCAGGTGTGGTGGGCTCTGGCGTGGTTGGCTCTGGTGTAGTGGGCTCGTGTGTGTGGCACATTGGTGTGGTTGGCTCAGGTGTGGTGGGCTCAGGTGTGGTGGGCTCTGGAGTGGTTGGCTCTGGTGTAGTGGGCTCGTGTGTGTGGCACATTGGTGTGGTTGGCTCTGGTGTGGTGGGCTCAGGTGTAGTGGGCTCAGGTGTAGTGGGCTCTGGTGTGGTGGGCTCAGGTGTAGTGGGCTCTGGTGTGGTGGGCTCTTGTGTGTGGCACATTGGTGTGGTTGGCTCTGGTGTGGTTGGCTCAGGTGTAGTGGGCTCTGGTGTGGTGGGCTCAGGTGTAGTGGGCTCGTGTGTGTGGCACATTGGTGTAGTTGGCTCTGGTGTGGTGGGCTCAGGTGTGGTGGGCTCAGGTGTGGTGGGCTCTGGCGTGGTTGGCTCGTGTGTGTGGCACATTGGTGTGGTTGGCTCTGGTGTGGTGGGCTCAGGTGTGGTGGGCTCAGGTGTAGTGGGCTCAGGTGTGGTGGGCTCAGGTGTGGTGGGCTCTGGCGTGGTTGGCTCTGGTGTAGTGGGCTCGTGTGTGTGGCACATTGGTGTGGTTGGCTCTGGCGTGGTGGGCTCTGGTGTGGTTGGCTCTGGCGTGGTGGGCTCTGGTGTAGTGGGTTCTAGTGTAGTGGGCTCGTGTGTGTGGCACATTGGTGTGGTTGGCTCTGGTGTGGTGGGCTCAGGTGTGGTGGGCTCAGGTGTGGTGGGCTCTGGCGTGGTTGGCTCGTGTGTGTGGCACATTGGTGTGGTTGGCTCTGGTGTGGTGGGCTCAGGTGTGGTGGGCTCAGGTGTAGTGGGCTCAGGTGTGGTGGGCTCAGGTGTGGTGGGCTCTGGCGTGGTTGGCTCTGGTGTAGTGGGCTCGTGTGTGTGGCACATTGGTGTGGTTGGCTCTGGCGTGGTGGGCTCTGGTGTGGTTGGCTCTGGCGTGGTGGGCTCTGGTGTGGTTGGCTCTGGTGTAGTGGGCTCGTGTGTGTAGCACATTGGTGTGGTTGGCTCTGGTGTGGTGGGCTCAGGTGTGGTGGGCTCTGGTGTGGTTGGCTCTGGTGTAGTGGGCTCGTGTGTGTAGCACATTGGTGTGGTCGGCTCTGGTGTGGTGGGCTCAGGTGTGGTGGGCTCTGGTGTGGTTGGCTCTGGTGTAGTGGGCTCGTGTGTGTAGCACATTGGTGTGGTTGGCTCTGGCGTGGTGGGCTCTGGTGTGGTTGGCTCTGGTGTAGTGGGCTCGTGTGTGTGGCACATTGGTGTGGTTGGCTCTGGTGTGGTGGGCTCAGGTGTAGTGGGCTCTGGTGTGGTGGGCTCTGTTGTGGTGGGCTCAGGTGTTGTGGGCTCTGGTGTAGTGGGCTCGTGTGTGTAGCACATTGGTGTGGTTGGCTCTGGCGTGGTGGGCTCAGGTGTGGTTGGCTCTGGTGTGGTGGGCTCTGGTGTGGTTGGCTCTGGTGTAGTGGGCTCGTGTGTGTAGCACATTGGTGTGGTTGGCTCTGGCGTGGTGGGCTCAGGTGTAGTGGGCTCTGGTGTGGTGGGCTCAGGTGTGGTGGGCTCTGGCGTGGTTGGCTCTGGTGTAGTGGGCTCGTGTGTGTAGCACATTGGTGTGGTTGGCTCTGGCGTGGTGGGCTCAGGTGTGGTTGGCTCTGTTGTGGTGGGCTCAGTTGTGGTGGGCTCTGGTGTGGTTGGCTCTGGTGTAGTGGGCTCGTGTGTGTAGCACATTGGTGTGGTTGGCTCTAGTGTGGTGGGCTCAGCTGTGGTGGGCTCTGGTGTAGTGGGCTCGTGTGTGTAGCACATTGGTGTGGTTGGCTCTGGTGTGGTGGGCTCAGGTGTAGTGGGCTCGTGTGTGTAGCACATTGGTGTGGTTGGCTCTTGCGTGGTGGGCTCAGGTGTGGTTGGCTCTGTTGTGGTGGGCTCAGTTGTGGTGGGCTCTGGTGTGGTTGGCTCTGGTGTAGTGGGCTCGTGTGTGTAGCACATTGGTGTGGTTGGCTCTAGTGTGGTGGGCTCAGCTGTGGTGGGCTCTGGTGTAGTGGGCTCGTGTGTGTAGCACATTGGTGTGGTTGGCTCTAGTGTGGTGGGCTCAGGTGTGGTGGGCTCTGGTGTGGTTGGCTCTGGTGTAGTGGGCTCGTGTGTAGTGGGCTCGTGTGTGTAGCACATTGGTGTGGTTGGCTCTGGCGTGGTGGGCTCAGGTGTGGTTGGCTCTGTTGTGGTGGGCTCAGTTGTGGTGGGCTCTGGTGTGGTTGGCTCTGGTGTAGTGGGCTCGTGTGTGTAGCACATTGGTGTGGTTGGCTCTAGTGTGGTGGGCTCAGCTGTGGTGGGCTCTGGTGTAGTGGGCTCGTGTGTGTAGCACATTGGTGTGGTTGGCTCTGGTGTGGTGGGCTCAGGTGTAGTGGGCTCGTGTGTGTAGCACATTGGTGTGGTTGGCTCTGGCGTGGTGGGCTCAGGTGTGGTTGGCTCTGTTGTGGTGGGCTCAGTTGTGGTGGGCTCTGGTGTGGTTGGCTCTGGTGTAGTGGGCTCGTGTGTGTAGCACATTGGTGTGGTTGGCTCTAGTGTGGTGGGCTCAGCTGTGGTGGGCTCTGGTGTAGTGGGCTCGTGTGTGTAGCACATTGGTGTGGTTGGCTCTAGTGTGGTGGGCTCTGGTGTGGTTGGCTCTGGTGTAGTGGGCTCGTGTGTAGTGGGCTCGTGTGTGTAGCACATTGGTGTGGTTGGCTCTGGCGTGGTGGGCTCAGGTGTGGTTGGCTCTGTTGTGGTGGGCTCAGTTGTGGTGGGCTCTGGTGTGGTTGGCTCTGGTGTAGTGGGCTCGTGTGTGTAGCACATTGGTGTGGTTGGCTCTGGCGTGGTGGGCTCAGGTGTGGTTGGCTCTGTTGTGGTGGGCTCAGTTGTGGTGGGCTCTGGTGTGGTTGGCTCTGGTGTAGTGGGCTCGTGTGTGTAGCACATTGGTGTGGTTGGCTCTAGTGTGGTGGGCTCAGCTGTGGTGGGCTCTGGTGTAGTGGGCTCGTGTGTGTAGCACATTGGTGTGGTTGGCTCTAGTGTGGTGGGCTCAGGTGTGGTGGGCTCTGGTGTGGTTGGCTCTGGTGTAGTGGGCTCGTGTGTGTAGCACATTGGTGTGGTTGGCTCTGGTGTGGTGGGCTCAGGTGTGCTTGGCTCTGGTGTGGTGGGCTCAGGTGTTGTGGGCTCTGGTGTGGTTGGCTCTGGTGTAGTGGGCTCGTGTGTGTAGCACATTGGTGTGGTTGGCTCTGGCGTGGTGGGCTCTGTTGTGGTGGGCTCAGTTGTGGTGGGCTCTGGTGTGGTTGGCTCTGGTGTAGTGGGCTCGTGTGTGTAGCACATTGGTGTGGTTGGCTCTGGCGTGGTGGGCTCAGGTGTGGTTGGCTCTGTTGTGGTGGGCTCAGTTGTGGTGGGCTCTGGTGTGGTTGGCTCTGGTGTAGTGGGCTCGTGTGTGTAGCACATTGGTGTGGTTGGTTCTGGTGTGGTGGGCTCAGGTGTGCTTGGCTCTGGTGTGGTGGGCTCAGGTGTTGTGGGCTCTGGTGTGGTTGGCTCTGGTGTAGTGGGCTCGTGTGTGTAGCACATTGGTGTGGTTGGCTCTAGTGTGGTGGGCTCAGCTGTGGTGGGCTCTGGTGTAGTGGGCTCGTGTGTGTAGCACATTGGTGTGGTTGGCTCTAGTGTGGTGGGCTCAGGTGTGGTGGGCTCTGGTGTGGTTGGCTCTGGTGTAGTGGGCTCGTGTGTGTAGCACATTGGTGTGGTTGGCTCTGGTGTGGTGGGCTCAGGTGTGCTTGGCTCTGGTGTGGTGGGCTCAGGTGTTGTGGGCTCTGGTGTGGTTGGCTCTGGTGTAGTGGGCTCGTGTGTGTAGCACATTGGTGTGGTTGGCTCTGGCGTGGTGGGCTCAGGTGTGGTGGGCTCTGGTGTGGTTGGCTCTGGTGTAGTGGGCTCGTGTGTGTGGCACATTGTTGTGGTTGGCTCCGGTGTGGTGGGCTCAGGTGTAGTGGGCTCTGGTGTGGTGGGCTCAGGTGTGGTTGGCTCTGGCGTGGTGGGCTCTGGTGTAGTGGGCTCGTGCGTGTAGCACATTGGTGTGGTTGGCTCTGGTGTGGTGGGCTCAGGTGTAGTGGGCTCTGGTGTGGTGGGCTCTGGTGTGGTGGGCTCAGGTGTGGTGGGCTCGTGTGTAGTGGGCTCTGGTGTGGTGGGTTCAGGTGTGGTGGGCTCGTGTGTGTGGCACATTGGTGTGGTTAGCTCTGGTGTGGTGGGCTCAGGTGTAGTGGGCTCAGGTGTAGTGGGCTCTGGTGTGGTGGGCTCTGGCGTGGTTGGCTCTGGTGTAGTGGGCTCGTGTGTGTGGCACATTGGTGTGGTGGGCTCTGGTGTGGTTGGCTCTGGCGTGGTGGGCTCTGGTGTAGTGGGTTCTGGTGTAGTGGGCTCGTGTGTGTAGCACATTGGTGTGGTTGGCTCTGGCGTGGTGGGCTCAGGTGTGGTTGGCTCTGGTGTGGTGGGCTCAGGTGTGGTTGTTCTTCGTTTGGTGGTCCTTCGTCTGGTGGTCCTTCGTCTGGTGGTTCTTCGTCTGGTGGTCCTTCGTCTGGTGGTCCTTCGTCTGGTGGTTCTTCGTCTGGTGGTCCTTCGTCTGGTGGTCCTTGGTCTGGTGGTCCTTCGTCTGGTGGTTCTTCGTGTGGTGGTTCTTTGTGTGGTGGTTGTTTTTGTGGTGGTTGTTTTTGTGGTGGTCCTTCGTGTGGTGGACTTTGGTGTGGTGGGCTCTAGTGTGGTGGGCTCTGGTGTGGTGGGCTCTGGTGTGATGCACTCATTGGTGACTTTACTCTTTGTAACTGATGTTGGTTCTAGAGTTTGGGAGTAAACGCCAGGCATCACAAGTGCGCACGTCACCACCTGCGAACATAACCGTCACATTCATCATCATTACACATCGGATTAACCCGGTTGCCCCCGACTTCGTCTGCGTAGCATTAGTACTTCGAATTGCCAATTTATAAAGAAGGAAAAAGAAAAATAGATAGATGATATTGTAGGTATGCGGGCTATAGCAGTATAGATTACTTGAGAAATTATTAGTTCACCATACAAACTTCCAGCCCGGGATGATTTTCGGGAAAAAAATGATATCTCTCATACAAATTTTGGTCCGCTGACGAGAACTTTGTATGGAAAATCCAATATTTTTTTTCGGTAATTTTCTATTGCATTCCGGAAGAAAGTTGTTCATGTACATGGGCAGAAGGAGTTTTTAAAATATGATCACACGTTTTCGTTACACACTTTATAAAAACGGGTCCTTGAAAGAACTAACAAAGTTAATGCATTTATTAACTGCACGGCACCGGCCAAACTGTACCCGAAGAGTGTCTACAAAAATGGCACCAAACTTAAATTTCTGTCCAGCAACGTCAGTTGATGTAGTTCTGGGATATCCAGAGCGGCGGGATTGACACAAGAAAAGACGAGGCATAGGCCTCTCTTTTCTTGTGTCAATCCCGCCGCTGTTGCTGTTGTTGGGCATAGGCCCAGCAGTGGTCGAAGCCAGGCTTCGGAAGATGATGAAGTGAAAAGCATCACTTTGCTCATTTACTTATAGATATTTTGTCACAAGACTAACAACTGCCAGCTGCAGCAGTTATAATCATTAATAGTATTTTGATTGTACATGTAATTCAATGTCTAACATCATCCGCATCTGGACATAGGCCATGCACCCAGCGGATCCCCGCAGCGTTCACTTCACAGTTACTTCTGACATATTATTAGACGAGAAGGCTTAGAGTCTAAGCATCATCTTAGAGCAATACTCGTTCATTGTGACCACAATATTCTAAACGTTTTATATGACAAAACTAAATTGGTTTATATTGAACTGTTATTTTACTACCTGACAGAATGTATTATACCTAACATGACATCACTCCTGTATAACGAAGGGTTGGGCAGAGGTGCACAGGCACATTTCGACAGTTATGTTTAAGTCATGTAATAGGGAGCGAGACCATTGCATCTACCGCGCACAAATCTAAACTCCAGCCTGCTACTGAGAAATTCCAGATGGAAAGATAAAAAATACTTCGGTTCAGTAGTGCTATAGTATCTATGAGTGTTTCACAAATAAACTATTCAAATATGCACCTGTACCCTGAAAGGCTGATATTCGACATGGCTAAATTCTGCTCAAAATATATTTAATTTGCAACATAAATAAAAATAGGATAAATTTAAACTATCGAAGAAAAAGAGTATGAGACTCACAAACAGGGCATATTGAAAATAATAAAAAACTTACCAGTGTAACGAATAAGAGCGAAAATTTCATGTTGGTTGCTGTTGTTCTTGCGGCTGCAGACAGTGCAATGTGGCAGAGCTAGGACTGCTGGGCTTAAATACCTGTCCAGCAGACAGGCAGACAATAGCAGCCGTTGCATCAGGTCATTAATTACTCCAATATCTATTGTAGTACGAAAAAATATCAATATTATTTGTTACACATTACCCTACTTATTTACATTAGTTAAGAAAGAAAGAAAACACATGTATTTATCACAGCACTTGGAAAATAAAAACTAAACTGTAAAGTGTCATCAAGTTCGAGCTGTATCGTTCGGGTTCCGTCGTGTTTCTCGTGTGTAAAGCTCTGGACAAGTGACATCCTATCACTGAAAGTGTCGTGATAGCGATTGGAAAAACGTCAAACGTGTTGCTGGGCAGTTTGTTGCGCCACTTCTTTATCCCAGCCACAACACTGGGAAGTGGTGACAGATGGTCTTTAGGTAGAACTTACTTCTAAACATATACATAACTGGTATATATTTTTTCGACGTCAAGTAAGACACTGCTTTATCCCCTTGGTGCTGCTTTATTGTAATTACTTACCTTTAAAAATCCTTTATGTTGATACTCCACTCGATGGGTTTGAAAGAAAAAAAAAGTAAGGAACAAAAGGGGGCCCAAAATTTGACACGTTTGTTTTTTTTTACGTCACTTTTCTATGAACTCCTTTTGCCCGTCAAGATTTGTATAACGATGTCTTAATTAATTAAATCCGTCTAAAGGTTCTAAAGATATGAGGTATTTAGCGAAAATGGTTGTTAACTAACTATAAATCGTTGTATATCCTAAGCCGTTATTTTAGATGAAAAAATATGTTAGTCTTGGTATAAAATTTTAAGACAATATTCGTCCGGCATAACGTTTTCGCATAACTTCTATTAGCATAATGCTACTACTACCGTGGTATAATAATACTTAGGTATAATGCAAAGTTTAGCATAACTGTCATTAAGTCTAATTTGTTTTGGCATAATTTGGAGTTGCATACATTTTTAAGGCATAATATTTATTCATCATAATAATTTTGATTTAATGTTAGGTTTAACTGAATGTTTGGTTAGATCGATATTGCCCTGGAATTAATGTTAGAGTGCCATTTGTGCACCATTACTCACCCCAACAATCTATTCCCTCCGCACCATTCCTAGGTCGGCGCCGCGGATCACTGAACCGTCTTGTTGCCGGGCTGACCGCAGCGATAGCACTGCTCGCAACGTACCTGTGACTCCCAGTGTAGGTTTGTGATGGAACACCGCGGTGCGTTTTAGTCGGTAAGAGTGAGACTGACATACTCCTCCGCCCCTATCAAGGCGGAGGACATCCAATGGGGATATTCCACACACGAACAAAAAAAAAGTTTAGCTTAGGTTAAGGTGAAGCGGGGTAGCCCTTGGGGCACCCATGAGCCGCGAACAAGTTTGTTTTATTACAAAGATCATTATGTGTAAATATCATTATGTATCACTATGGTAAGATCCTTTTTACCTCAACTCATGACAAAGACAAAGATATTTTATTTCAACTAGGCCACCAAGCGGCACTTTTGAACGTACATAAAAATGATTCTACCGTGCATTCGGAAAGAAGCTTGTTATGGAGAAGAATGCACAAGAAACTCCATACTTACACTTTTAAAAAATTATTGATTTTTACAATATTTAGGAACATAGGTACATATATAGTTATTAGTTCATATATGTGAGGACAATGCACCCAGAATAGCACTACACACCACCATACCACCTACAGACATAAAGCATTAGAAGTACTCACACATGTACTGTGCAGTTATATAATAGATACTAGAAAAACATTAACATCCGAAGCAGTCAAGTTATGACCAATCCCAACTGACGGTGTCCGTTCACGAACATGACGCATGAATTGGCACCACCCAGCTCAACCATCATGAAGGGAACCGGATGATCCAACACACGCGCCACCATCAGAGAGACATTTGAGAGAGCATGACACACTCAACGGCCAGGGCACACACAAGTCAACGAACGCCGCATAGGTACAGTAAATGGTAGATTTACAGTTGGGTACATAGTACTCACACATGTGCTGTGCAGTTATACAATACTAAGAAAATTGAGTTTATACAATACAAATATATTCATACATTCTTCAGCAGGTCCAACAATACCTCAAAACAATAATGTTCTGCATATCACTTGTTATTGCACCCTAGTGGATGTGGATTGTGGAGCAGGACCAAGCCACCCGCAGCAAGATCACCCGAGATCTTGTATATATATCACAGGTAACCTTAGAGCACAGCTATTAATTGATTTCTGTTGCAGATATGTCTCTGCAGCTAGGCTGGTAGGTAGGCAGCGTGGTACCACGATGATGTCGTGTGTCTTCGCCTCGGTCTACATGCCTGAGGCGGAGGCTCTACCGCCGCATGACCTTGTCCGCCTTGTAACACAGTGCGAAACCAGCGGAGAGGAGATCATCATCGGGACCGACGCGAATGCACATCACCCGTTGTGGGGAATGGACACGCAAAACAAAAGGGGTAAGGCATTAGTAGAATACTTGTTCACAACTAACCTTTCCCTACTAAACACAGGCACGGTACCGACGTTTGTAACCAGACGCAGTCGGACAATAATAGACCTGACCTTGACGACAGAAGGCGCAGCGGAAATCATTACTGGGTGGCAGATCTCCAATGAGGCCTCCTGCTCGGACCACAGATGGATCCGCTACGACATTCAGGTCTGCGTAGCACCTACACCACCTCGGCGTAATCCGCGCAACACAGACAGAGCTGTCTACACACGCACCCTCGCCTATAAACTGCCACCCATATGCGAGGAGTTGGCAAATATGGACACAACGCAAATAGATACGCAGGTAAACCAACTTACGGAATCTATGTTAAGCAGCTATCATACCGCCTGCCCAGTAACCACTCCGCGCATTACACCAGGCAAACAACCTTGGTGGGGAGCGGATCTGGAACGCAAGCGCGGTAAGGTAAGGAAGGCCCTGAATAGAACCATGAACACATGCGGGGATGAGGACTGGGACGCCTACTACGCAGCCAAATCCAGCTACAAAAAATGCATCAGATTCAGGCGTACCACGGGATGGCGTAAATACTGTGGGAACATTGAATCTTGCCAACAAGCAAACAGGGTAAGGAAAATACTGACACAACAGAGTGCACCTGGACCCGCCTCACTCCGGAAACCTGACAACACACTCACCACGTCGCCTGAAGAAACGAGACGCGTCCTAGTAGAAACACACTTCCCAGGTAGCGTCTTCGTCCAGGTAACTGACTGGCAAGATACTATCCAAACACCAACAATTGATGATTGGCTCTATGCAAGAAGGATGATCACGCTGGAGAAACTCCAATGGGCCATTCAAAGCTTCCATCCTTTCAAGGCGCCGGGTCCAGACGGGATCTTTCCCGCGCTACTACAGTGGGGAGGTATGTCCGTAGTAGGAAGACTGGTGCCACTGTTGAGGGCGTGCCTGGCCTTTAGATACGTTCCTAAAGGATGGAGGGAAGTGAAAGCGATATTCATTCCAAAGCCAGGTAAGAGTGACTATACAAACGCCAAGTCGTACAGGACCATCAGCCTGTACTCGTTCTTGCTTAAGACAACGGAAAGACTGTGCGAAAGGGAGCTCCGGGACGGCGATCTACTAAAATTACCTCTACATGGCAACCAACATGCTTACAGCTCGGGTAAGTCTACTGAATCTGCCCTTCACTTGGTGGTAAGCCAAATAGAGGAAGCAATTCATCAGAAAGGTACCTGCCTGGGCACTTTTATAGACATCGAAGGTGCGTTCGACAAGACAAATTTCTCCAGCATCAGTGCTGCCCTCTTCGAACATGGTGTGGAGCAGGTGCTCATTGACTGGATCACTAATATCCTGAGCAAACGAGCAGTTCGTCTAGAGGGAGAGCAGCAGCTGGCTTTGATAGCCAAGGGCTGCCCTCAAGGAGGAGTGCTATCCTCCCTCCTATGGAATCTGGTAATTAACGACCTCATCACCAGGCTCAACGAATACCGTTACTATACAATAGGTTATGCAGACGACCTCGCAATCCTCGTACCTGGGAAGGTGACGGGTACTGCTGGATTTGCAACCTTACACAGCAAGCGCTACGCATAGTGGAGCGTTGGTGCAGGGAGTATGATCTATCAGTAAATCCCACTAAGACTGAATTGGTCATGTTCACCCAGAAAAGAGCACTAGGCCCCTTCCGCCTGCCCAAGCTGTTCAATACAGAACTCCAGCTCTCCAACGAGGTCAAATATTTGGGAGTCATCCTTGACAGTAAGTTGAACTGGAGCAGTCATTTAGACAATAAGATAGACAGGGCCTGCATCACCTTCTGGCAATGCAGGAAAATTATAGGTAAGAAGTGGGGCCTATCCCCCAAAATTATCCTCTGGCTGTACAGCGCGGTCATTCGACCCATGATCACTTATGGGGCCGTGGTTTGGTGGCCTCGCACCAAACTAACTACAGCCGTGAACAAGCTACAGCGAATGCAGAGACTGGCCTGCATGGCGATAACGGGCTGCATGAGGACTACCCCGACCGCTGCGCTCGAGGCCATGCTTGGGCTCCCCCCTCTGCATCTGTTTATACAGCAGGAAGCAACGATGGCAGCTGTACGTCTAAAAACACTGGATCTCTGGGGTAAGAGAGATACACAACACACCGCTCTGCTCGAGGGTCTCTACCATGAGTTCCCCATAACTAGAGCCATTAATGACCGGATACCCAAGCAATTCATTTTCGATAAGAAATATAGAATCCAATTGCACGAGGATAACCGCTGCGAGGGACTACGCCCCGAAGAGCTGCGGATCTTCACAGATGGATCCAAAACAGATACTGGCACGGGTGCAGGAGTCTTCTCAGAGGACCTAAACATCCACTTAGCCACACCACTGGGGATCCACAACACGGAATTCCAGGCCGAATTCTTGGGCATTTCCATGGCGGCCTCAGCTGTCCTAGCTAGGGAGGTAAAGGATTTCCCTATACGTATACTTTCGGACAGCATGGCCGTCCTGCAAGCACTAAACAGCCACACGGTCAATTCCGGGCTGATTTACGAGTGTCACCGTCGACTGAACCAGGTTGGTATGCACAATAAAGTAACCATTCAATGGATCAAGGGACACAGCGATTCCCGAGGGAACGATGCTGCAGATGAGCTCGCCCGAAGGGGCTCTAGTATGGCACCGGTGGGCCCGGAGCCCATTGTGCCGCTACCTTTCGGGTACCTACGCGGTCTGGCAAGGCAACGCACCAGGGACCAACACAGTAAGCTTTGGGTTGACCTTAGCGATTGTAGGCAGGCCAAAGAGGCACTGCCCTCCATCAACGGCTGATTCACAAAAAAGGCCCTACGACTGACCAAGATACAGTTGCGTGCTGTCACAGCCGTAACGACTGGACACGGGACCTTTAATAAGCACCTTTTTGTCATAGGGATCACGGACAGCCCACTATGTAGAGCATGCATGGTGGAGGATGAGACAGCAGCTCATCTGCTCCTAAGCTGCCCTGTAATCGCAAGCCAAATACTTCAGTGACCCAGGTACCCTGCAGGAGATAGTCGGCAACATCAAGGCGCTGCTAGCCTTCCTCGAGGAGCTAGGGTGGATCGAATAAACCACCCGTACGCAAAATATGCGCTGGTCGTGGAATTGCGGAAACAGCCCGTCGAAACAATACAATACAATACAAATATCATTATGCTTTATAAAATTATGCTTCATTATTATTATGCCAATAGTATTTATGGCAATATACATTATGGTATAACATTTATGGCGAGAGCGAGGCGAGAGGAGTGGTGGCCCAGTGGTATCGGCCGCGACTTACAAGTCGACTTTGCACTTGACATTGCTGGCCGGGTTTTCTTATCATTTGGTGATATGGCGTCTGGTGGTCGCTGTGGTGACTTTGATTTCTGTCATGTCTTTGGTGACACACGCAAGGTTAAGACGAATCGATTGACGTAAGAATCATCCAAATCGGCACACGCGTTTGGTCTCTAGAACGCCACCTGGACAAACATACATTGATAAACACATTACCCTCCTTCCGCAGTCGGTTAAAAATGCAAGGCTTTCTTTTCTATTTAAGTCGTCACGAATCCCTGGCTCTCGCACAGCTGTGCAACTACTCCGAGTGGCTGCATTATCAATAATGTTGTTATGGCATGATAATGTGACTGCTGTCACCTCTGCGTGTTTACAAGATCAATAGTTGAACCAGTTCAAATGTTGTCGGGCACAGCAATGTTATACATAGTAGTTTAATGCACACCCTGCCCCATCACACTTGCACCGCAGTGGCCAACCTAGAAATCCCTAAACCGATTTCGGGCCCAGTTAGGCCACTGTAGAAAAAACCTAGCCATATGAAATTTTATAGACCCATCTTAAGCACAGTACCAATGTGGGGCCCCTTCGCAGGGAACGACCTTGTCTGCCCATCGTGCCAAGCCACTTTTCAGGATCTGAACGTGGTTAATGACACAGCTGACAAAAGTTTGAGTTAATCGATACGAAAAGAAGAAGAAGTAGCTAAAAAATAATAATATTATAATATTTATAAGCATTTTTTTTTAAAACATCCGAAATTATTTATTCAATTATGCCATTAAGAGGCACTTTTGAACGCCATTTTTTTTTTTTTTTCTTATTTAATTTGTATTATCGTGCATTCGGAAAAGTAGCTTGTTATGGAGATAAACGCACAAGAAACTCCAAACTTTCTCTTTTAAAAAAAATTGTTTTTTTACAATAACTGTTGTGGCTGCTTGCCTGGAAATTGGAAGAACGTGTGACGTCATTAAATCATCAATATTCACTTTTTAAGCACAATGGTTTGCTACAAAATACAAACTGACATATTTATTAAGCATGTACTGACAAATGTCTAATCTACCTAAATTATTATTGTGTTGTCAAATACCTACAATTGTTAGAGTACCCACCTGAGTAAATATTGTTGTGTGTACAGGAAATAACTCTAAATTTACATTTAAGCCACAGATGATATTCCTATAAAATATTAAGTAATTTGTAATGATTATTGTGATGTATCCTGGATTTTATATTGCTATTTTAGTATTATAAGTCCTTTGAGACAATTAGTACAAGACTGTCAGTCAGCATCAATAATCTTTCGAATATTGATCAAGAATGACTAAATAGGCGATATTAAATTCCTTAATTGTCTTGATACGTTTTGAAAAGGTTTCATTACTCAAGAATTGATTGTTGACCTAATTGTGAGATTATTTATAGAAATTTAGAAAATGGTGGGCACATTTGACAAATCGACTCATTACTATAAATAGTGTGTAATTCGTAAGTTGATTCTCTTTGTTGTAAACTACAAGCCAGTACAGGCCAGATATTATGTTGTGATTGTGATAGTGATACTGTGATAGTGATATTGTGATAGTGATACTGTGATAGTGATATTGTTTTCCTGAATTGTTATATTTTGTGAAATATAGACTACACAAGCTTCACGTAAGTTATTTGATATTATATTTAGGTAATAACATGATAATTGCTAATGGTTGTGTTGAAACTCCATCATCATCATCATCTGCCTGCCCTTATCCCATGTTACTTGGGGTCGGCGCAACACGTTTGCTTCTTCCATACCGTGTGTTGAAACTCCATATCTGTATCATATTATGGACTTTATTCCTTGGCTCCTGTAAAGGTGAACGCGCACCTATCCGCGCCGCAGGAGCCGCACGCGCCGCAGTCATCGCATTTTCTCAAGGCCCCGCGCTATCCGCGCCGAACGCGCCGTACGCGCCGAACGCGCCGAATGGCCGAAAGCGCCGCACGCACAGTGTTGTCAGAATCATATTCACTTCTGTATATCTTATTATATGAATATTTTCTGTATAGAACGAACGTACATAGTGTACTATGGCACTTGATCCTGTTATTGTCGGTTTTGCGGTAGAAGAGGTGGAATGAAAGAAAAAATATGGGTTCATGACATTAACTTAAAATGGGAACAGTTGGAGAGTATCGCACATTATTTCCTGACTTGAGATAATTTAAATTAAGATCCGGTGTCCCACTACACTCTCGAAAGCATTCATGTCTTATAAAAATGCTAGAAATTATAGTTAAAAAATTAGCTACCAGTTTTATCAAATAGTAGCTGAAAAATAGCTTGATTTAGCTATAAAGTAGCTAAGTTGGTATGACTGTACGCATGATGTCTCCGCGCCGCCCGCACCGCACTCGCCGCAAGCATCGAACGCGCCGAATCTGATGACGTCATCAGCACGCGCTGGTGGAATCCGTATACCTACAGCATTTTGCTGAAATGCGGCGCGTGCGGCGCGGATAGGTGCGCGAGGCTGCATACGATTTCATATAAAGATTTATAAAATGCGATGACTGCGGCGCGTGCGGCTCCTGCGGTGCGGCTAGGTGCGCGTTCACCTTAATACAGTTTGCTACCTAGCACAGGAGCCAGGGATTCAAATAAGTATGTTACACCTGTATTTTGTGTCAAGAAACAATTTTATTATTTATTATTCCTAATTATTTTAAATTCATTTATGGGTTTGTCATGTTTTTTGCCTTACCCTTGTTGTTTTGATTATGTAACATTGTGAAATTTTACCGGAATAATGGTTATAATAGAATTAAATCTTTATTGTGACAAACAATATTTATATGATTGTAAAAGCTTTCTATTATTGGAATTTCTAGGGAAAAATACGGCTTATTGGTGTGAAAATTTTATTCTGAGTTGTCAAAACAATAGATAGAATAGAAGCATTATTATAAACTAGTAATTTCTTCTTTAGCTTATCAGAGAGGTATAATAGGTATAGAATAGTATACATTTACAACATCCGCCCTCAATTAAAACTCTCAAAAAAGAAAATACCACATTATCAAAACTTATGCTACATCTAAACCAGCTACACATCTATCTGCAATACGCCCTAGGGGTTTCGTTAGGTTATCAGCAAAATTCAAATCTGATCTAACGAATTTAATATCTATAATACCGTCAGATACCTTCTCCCGTATAAAGTGATATCTTGTATCTATATGTTTCGTTCGCAAGTGATCCTGTCCGGATTGTGCACTTAACTTTGTGCACTCCGACTGTCGTTAAACAAAGTAAGAGTATCGGACTTACCGGTTATTTCCGATACAAATCTTCTTAAGTAGCACGCCTCTTTAGCCGCAGTGGTTAGTGCCATATACTCCGCCTCAGTAGATGACAGAGCAATCGTCTGCTGCTTTTTAGCCTACAAATTAGTTGTACAATGGAGAGTGTACAGTCGACCACTAGCCGAACCATGTAGAATCGCCTCACCTTTAAATGAAAAATCATTATCTTCATAAAAACTACAACCATTCTTATCAAAAATTAATACTAAACCTTTGCCTACGACTTTCTTGATAGAAATCAAATTATTAGTAAGTTTAGGTATATACGCTACATCTTTGATGCTATTTACCACATTACACAAAGTGTTAATAGATATGTCACCTCCACAGTCGATCTTCTCACCATTGGCAACAGTAACAGTGCTACCTTCTAATGGCTTGACGTCCTTACCAATCCCGTTTAGGAGTCATGTGTTTCGATGCACCAGAGTCAATAAACCACTTATTTATCTCCAAACACGAAGAACCCAGAGCACTAAAAGAAGTAGTCTCCCTGTCTGATGAACTAACGCCTTTCTTTACCTTATTGCGTAGAGGGCAGTCAGGCCGTTTGTGTCCAGGTTTGGTACATTCATAGCATACAATTGGTTTCTTCTTCTTTGTTTCATGAACTTCAATATCAGTTCGATTTTTCATTTGAAAAGCTGCATCACTTACTGTGGAGTCAGTAGCTTCCTTTTAACTAGCTCGGTACTTACTTCTACATTGCTATTCTCCAATGCCATTATTAGAGGCTCGTATTATGAAGAGAGACTTGCTAATAAGATCGCAGCAATTGAAGCATCTTTAATTACCTTGCCGGTATCAGCCAAATCTAGTGCAGTACTCAAAACAGCATTAATATACATTTCAATATTTCATTTTAGGTCACGTGGTGCTGTTTTTTCTGTATATTAGAGTTTAAAAACAAATAGATAGGGCGCAAAAAACACGGTCATGTAAACTTTATCTATCTGTATAAATAAAAATGTTGTATGTGATTGTCAGCGTATCACTAGAGAACGGCTGAAACGATTTGTTGTTATTGTTTGTTATATATAGAAAGGAAAAAGAAAAACGTTTATATGTGCCAGGCACGACGAATACCATAAAAAACAAAGGGAAAACATAAATACAAAATACAGCGTATGTTACGGATGGTTTAAGATAGTTACAGACCATAAACCCTTACAATGGGTTATGAGCCTTAAAGAACCAGGCTCCAGACTCACACGTTGGAGACTTAAGTTGAGTGAATACAATTTTACTACAGTATACAAGCAAGGCAAAAAGAACACTAACGCCGACGCATTGTCCCGCATTGAAATCAACAACGAGGACGCTATGTCTATAGCGGTAAATGTATCTGAAAAGCCTCACTCAACAGTAGGTTCTGAAACACTGACAGCCCCTACAAACAACCCCGACATACTCGACAACTCTGACACAGCAACTGTTCACACTAGTAACGAAGCCCCTATTCTAGAAGTGCCAATATCAGACGAACCCTTAAATAAATTCAGTAGACAAATCTGTTTTGTACTTGTAGGCGATATTAAAAAACGACCGACAGTGAGTAAGCCATTTGAAACGCATACCCGAACTACCATTCAACTATCTGAGTCTAACCTGACTAACGACGTTGTTAATGCAGTTAAAGAATATGTGAACCCTAAAGTCAAAACCGGTTTAATCATCCATCCTCCTCTTGCCATGTATAAAATAATCCCCATAATTCAAGACAACTTCAAAAGCTCTTCAATGAACATGGTTCTAACTAAAGTTGAATTAGAGAATGTTAAAGACTACCTGCGTCAACAAGACATCATAAAGAAATACCACGAAGGTAAAACAAATCATCGCGGTATCACTGAATGTTACTTAGCCTTATCTTCTAAATTCTACTGGCCTAAGATGAAAGAACACATCTCCAAGTACATAAATGAGTGTACTATCTGTTGTCAGGCTAAGTACGACCGTCACCCCATCAAGCAAAGATTTAACATTGTACCACCCCCTAGTAAACCTTTTGAAATTATCCATCTAGATCTGTTCACAGCTCAAACAGAGAAATTCCTTACCATTGTAGACGCTTTCTCTAAGTATGCACAAGCTATCACCTTAGAGATAGCACCGCTTTAAGTGTAGTACAAGCTCTACTTGTATTTTGCACCCACCATGGGGTCCCATTGACTATTGTCACGGATGGAGGCCCTGAATTCACAAATCAGATTTTCTTAGAATTCAACCGAACTCATAAAATTATTCACCATAAAATATTAGCGCATTCCCCTAACGACAATGGCATAGTAGAAAGGTTCCATTCTACCATTTTAGAACATCTTAGGTTATTGAAATTAGAGAGACGAAATGAACCAGTCGTTAATCTTATGCCTTATGCCATCCTAGCGTACAATAGTTCGATCCATAGCTTCACAAAATGTAGACCCTTGGACTTGATAACTGGACACTTTGACCCTCGAGACCCAATAGATATTGACCTATCTGAACACTTACTGCAACAGTACTCGCAAGACCATAGGAAACGAATGAGTCAAGTATACGACCTTATTAACCAGACATCCTTACATGACAGGACACAACTGACTGAAACCCGTAACAGGGACAGAGAACCCGAGAAGGACTATACCCCTGACCAGCAAATCTTTGTACGCAATCCCATGGCGTCTCGACAGAAGTTAGCCCCGCGTTATACAGGATAATACTATGGCTGATGACCCTACATCCGGCCCAAGGACAAGAGATAACAGTTGAATCACTTGACAATGGACCAGGACTACTTCCCTTCAAATTAGGAGCGGCAAAGATCGTTTCCCATTTCCATTCTTTCCTAAGTCATATAGATTTAGAGAATATCCATCTTCAAATTGAAGTGGTAAAAACACAGATGGCTGAATTAAGTCCCTTAGTTAACAATAAAACCTTATTCCTATTCGACCCTCATCTGAAACATCTCAATAGTAAAATCAATTTAATTACTAGTAAAATTAGTATGTTTGAATCAACTCGTAGTAAAAGAGGCCTTATCGACGGTTTGGGTTCTGTAATAAAATCAATTTCTGGTAATTTAGACTACACCGATGCACTTAAATACGAAAACGCCATAAACACCTTACGTAATAATGAGCATAAATTAGAATTAGAAATTAATAACCATGTTAGTTTAAATAGTAAATTTATTTCACGTAGCTCTCAAATAATAGATAGTATAATTTCAAATCAAGATAAGATTAGTAAAGCATTAAACTTAATTTTGGAAAGTAACGCTAATAGGGATACAGATTTAATTAAATACGCCCATCTGGCCCAACATCTGTTAATCTTAGGAGATAATGTAGAAGATCTTTATGAAGAATTACGAAGTTTAGAGAACACCCTAACATTTATTCGTGCGTCGAGTACCCCGTACTCTTTATTTAATTTAGATGAAATTAAGTATAATTAAATTAAGGATTTTATATGCTAATGACGAAATCCTTGACGTAGAAATTAGGCATTTTTATGAAATAATTAAACTAGGTTACTTCTATTCTAATAAGCAGATAGTAGTAGTTATAAAAGTCCCGATAGTTGTTTCCTCCACATATAATTTGTATAAACTTTCCCTTGTTCCTAACAGAAACCACGAAACTCTTATACCACCCTCACCTTTCGTAGCACTCTCTAGCTCAGACTCTAGGTACATAGAGACAGAATGTCCGAAGGTAAACTCCATATATCTCTGTGAGTCAACAGCCAACCTACAAATCCAGAGCAAACCAGATTGCATCCAGCATCTCATAGTCCATCAAGAACTTCAACCCAGCTGCAAGCTGACACCCGTAGCCCTCACCACCGAAGCCCTGGAAACCCTGGACGACAAGCATTATACCTTAAGTTTTCCTGTACCAACAAAAGTGAAGATGTCATGCGGTCAAGAACAGTACCGGACCCTACGAGGCAGCTATTTGGCAATCATTCCCCTCAACTGTAACCTGAGAACACCCGCCTTCACTATCTCCAACACTGACGACCACATCAAAGGACATGTCGTGAAGATCATTGAGATGCCCTATACAACGAGTCGAGGCCTGAAAATTATCCGAAGCTCATCCTAAATTCGCCAAATCTACAAAAACTTCACACGCTTAGCAACGAGATAGCGACGCAACTGCCTGTACATTTAGATGACGTCACCGATCCCGTCATTTACCACACTACTATACCCATGTACCTCGCACTATCCGGTACATGCGCACTCATCGCCACTCTAATCTATCGTCGGCTACGCATAAGAAAAGCATCCAGAGAAATCACAGAAAACTTCAACAGCAACCCTGAAGTCGTCTATGCAACCCCATCACCACGCACTATCAACCCAAGCCAAATAAGGATTGACCCTGGATGTCTACCAGCGACCATCTTGAACAAGTCCATCGATACTCGCTGTTCTACGGGGGGAGGTGTTACGCATGGTCAACCTTAATAGATCGCTGCATCGGCATACCTGCATATACATTGCACACGGCACCTACGGGCACGAAACGCAAGCTCAGCATAACGTGACCAATTGACGTCAATCGAACCTTTCCATAGAAACATAAAAACGTGGAGCGGCACTTTTGGATTTGACATCGACCAATTGACACTTTAGTATAATTAGTCGTAATTTCAATACTTTGTAATACAGTAATAAATTAGTTTATTAAAATAAATTTGCATTTTTTTGGATCCTCCGGTTGCACCCATCGTAATTCGTATGCCTCATAACCGCGTATATGTGTCGTAGATGTTACTGTAAAAGCCCGAACTACGATGAAACCTATTATTTACCGGTAAAAGCTGTCCGAAATCGTCATCATCTTCCTGTCCTTGTCCCATGTTACTTGGGGTCGGCGCAACACGTTTTCTTCTACCATATCGTCCTGTAATTCACCAGACCCAGTCCAGACATCACGCTATAATTGACTCCCTTTTCTTTCATATCACTCCTCCCACAGTCCATCTATATTTTATTTAGCCGTCCCCTCCCTCTCCATCCATCCACATTTAAATTCATAACTCTTTTAGTAACATGCGTTTCATTACCATACCAGGATAAACGATTTCCTTTAAACTTTTCTGTCACTGGCGCCACTTTCATTTTGGCGATATGTTTTACGGTTTAAAAAAAATATCTGCATTAATTAGCATAATGTTGGTATTTTATTGTTTTTGTGTAGCCATTGCTGGAACAGTGGGATTGCTGGGCAAAGAGTACACCCAAGTCATGTCCAGACTCTCAGACATTCTTTTCCCGCACCGTCTCGAACCTGCCCTCATGGTACGCATCCAAATTATCTCGCCACCTGTTTCTGGGCCGGCCTCAATGTTGTTGATGAAAGGTCACATTCACACATTTCTATCACTAAATTTTGTAACACAACATATTGACTTTCTATGACACTATTTCAATTTTAAATTGAAAATGCTGCCAAGTAACCGGCTATATATTTGTGACTAAATAATATTCCCTATAATGTTGATTCTAACTCCGCCGTTGCAGGTCCCAAGCCCGGATTAGAAAAGAGGAGGGTTGGTATGGAGGAGAACAACCCAACCATAAAAGAAAACAACGCCGAAAATCGGGCGGCGGTCAATTAACCCGACCCCTCCGACACCTGTTGGAGAGTGGCTCACAGAGACCATGAGGAATTAAATAACCTCTAAAATTCTGCAGTGGAAGGATCTGGGTACCCACCACTACGTATTTACCCAAGAAAACTCCCTCAATGAACAGTACGATTGACAGAGCTAGTTTGTTGAGCGATCCGGCTAACCCCCGGCGCCGCTCGGTACCCCGGGCCGGGCGGTGTTAAATTAGCTACCGAAGCCGCTTCTGGGGCGGGACACCAGGCTCTAGACAGTGGACATATTACTGGTGCCACGAAAAGTAAAGTCTCAATCAGAGAGCTCAGACGCATAGCTACCTGGAACGTCCGTAGATTACTAAGCCCGGGAAAGCTAGATATAGTGGAGAGGGAAGTGGAGTTGCACAACATAGCCTTACTTGGTGTGACTGAGACTCACAAAAGAGGACAAGGTCATTACAGGACCTCCAATGGGAGCACCTTGTATTTTTCCGGTCCCGCTAATTCCAGTACTAGGTTAGGTTAGGTTAGGTTAAAACGGGCTGGTTTCCGCAACTCCACGACTAAGCGCGTATTTTGCGTACGGGTGGGACTTAACCTTCCACTAGCTACCTCACTCGATCCATCCCAACTCCTCGAGGAAGGCCAGCAGCGCCTTCGTGTTGCTGACTACCTCCTGTACGGTACCTGGTTCACCGAGGTATTTGGCCCTGTAACCGGCGATTACTGGGCAGCTTAGAAGCAGGTGCGCTGCTGTCTCGTCTTCCTCCATGCATGCTCTGCACAGTGGACTGTCCGTGATCCCTAAGACAAAGAGGTGCTTATTAAAAGTCCCGTGGCCAGTCGTTACAGCTGTAACTGCTCGTAACTGCTGTTTCGTTAGGCGTAGGGCCTTCTGCGTGAAACGTCTATCCAAAGCGGGAAGTGCTTCTTTGGACTGCCTGCACTCATTGTGGTCAATCCACAATCTGTGATGTTGCTCCTTGGTTCGTTTCCTTACCAGACTGTGGAGGTAGCCAAATGGTATTGGCACGATTGGTTCTGGACCCACCACAGCCATACTGGAGCCTCTACGGGCTAGCTCATCCGCTGCATCGTTGCCTCGGGAATCGCTATGCCCTTTGATCCATTGAATGGTTAGTTTATTGTTTGACCCAACCTGGTTTAGGCGTTGGTGACACTCGTATATCAGTCCAGAGCAGACCGTGTGGCTGCCCAACGCCTGCAGGACGGCCATGCTGTCAGAGAGAATGCGTATTGGGAAATCTTTTACCTTCCTGTCTAGAATGGCCGATGCAGCCAGAGTGATGCCCACACACTCTGCCTGGAACACCGTGTTGTGTGCCCCAAGTGGCGCGGCTATGTGTATGTTGAGGTCCTCTGAGAACACCCCCGCACCTGAGCCAGTACCTGTCTTGGAACCATCGGTGAAGATCCTCAACTCGTCTGGGCGTAACCCCTCACAGTGGTGGTCCTCATGGCGTTGGATCTTGTATTTCTTGTCAAAAACAAATTGCTTGGGTATCCGGTCCATAATTGCTGTTGTTAGAGGGAACTCTTTATTAAGGTCCTCGAGCAGAGCCGTGTGTTGTGTCTTTCTCCTACCCCAGAGATTTAGTGCCTTAAGCCGCCCTGCCGCCGTCGTAGCCTCCTGCTGAATGAAAAGCTGGAGCGGTGGCAGTTCCAGCATGGCCTCGAGCGCAGCGGTCGGGGTAGTTCTCATGCAGCCTGTCGTCGCCATGCAGGCCAGTCTTTGCATGCGTTGCAGTTTGTTCACGGCTGTACTTACCTTTGTGCGGGGCCACCAAACCACGGCTCCATAAGAGATCATGGGTCGAATCACCGCGCAGTACAGCCAGAGAATGATTTTGGGGGACAGGCCCCATTTTTTGCCTATCATTTTCTTGCATTGCCAAAAGGTAATGCACGCCTTATTAAGTTTGTTGTCCAAGTGACTGCTCCAGTTCAGCTTGTTGTCGAGAGTGACCCCAAGATACTTTACTTCATTGGACAGCTGGAGTTCTGTGTCGAACAGCTTCGGTAGACGGAAAGGGCCCAGTGCTCTTTTCTGAGTAAACATGACCAGTACAGTCTTAGATGGGTTAACTGAAAGATCATACTCCCTGCACCATCGTTCCACTATGCGTAGCGCTTGCTGAGTAAGGTTACAGATGGTACCAGTCACCTTCCCGGGTACTAGAATTGCGAGGTCGTCTGCATACCCTATTGTGTAATAACGGTGTTCGTTAAGTCTGGTGATAAGGTCGTTGATTACCATATTCCACAGGAGAGGGGAGAGCACCCCTCCCTGAGGACAGCCCCTGGCTACAAAGGCCAGTTGCTGTTCGCCCTCCAGCCGAACCGCACGTTTGCTTAGCATATTAGTTATCCAGTCAATTAGTACCTGTTCAGCTCCGTGTCTGGAGAGGGCAGCACCTATGCTGGAGAAGTTGGTTTTGTCGAAGGCCCCTTCGATGTCTATGAAAGTGCCCAGGCATGTACCCTTTTGATGGATTGCTTCCTCTATCTGGCCCACCACCAGATGGAGAGCAGATTCCGTTGACTTACCCGAGCTGTAGGCATGTTGGTTACCGTGGAGAGGTAATGATTTAAGAACGCCATCTCGTAACTCCCTGTCGCACAGCCTCTCCATCGATTTGAGTAGAAACGAGGTCAGGCTTAGGGGTCTGAAGGATTTGGCGTTAGTATAGTCCCCTTTGCCTGGCTTGGGGATGAATATCGCCTTCACTTCCCTCCATCCTTTCGGAACGTATCTAAACGCCAGGCACGCCCTCATTATTGGCACCAGTCTCTCTACAACAGACGTACCTCCCCACTGCAGCAGCGCAGGGAACACCCCATCTGGACCGGGCGCCTTGAAAGGATGAAAGCTTAGGATGGCCCACTGTAGTTTCTCCGTCGTGATCATCCTATATGCGTAGAGCCAATCATCATCTGTTGGTACCTGAGTAGTATCTACCCAGTCAGTTACCTGGGCAATAACGCTGCCTGGGAAGTGAGTATCTATCAGGACGCGTCTAGCCTCTTCAGGTGATGTGGTGAGTGAGTTGTCAGGTTTACGGAGCGTGGCAGGCTCAGGTGTTTGCGCCTGAGCCATTATTTTCCTTACCCTGTTTGCCTCTTGGCAAGATTCGATGTTACCACAGAATTTGCGCCATCCTGCGGTACGCCTGAATCTGATGCATTTTTTATAGCTGGATTTGGCCTCGTAGTAAGCGTCCCAGTCCTCATCCTTGCTTGTATTCATGGCCCTGTTTAGGGCCTTCCTTACCTTCCCGCGTTTACGATTTAACTCCGCTCCCCACCATGGTTGTTTGCCCGGTGTATCGCGTGGGGTAGTCAGAGGGCAAGCGGTGTGGTAGCTGCTTATCAGACACTCGGTAAGTTGATTGACCTGCATGTCTAACCTCGTTTCGTTCCCTATAGTCCGCGCCTCACATAAGGGCGGCAGTTTCGACTCTAGGGTGCGTATGTATACAGCTCTGTCCGTGTTGCGCGGATTACGCCAGGGGGGCGTAGGTGCTACCCAGAGCTGAATGTCAAAGCGGATCCATCTGTGGTCTGAGCAAGAGGCCTCGTTGGAGACCTGCCATCCAGTAGTGATCTCCGCTGCGCCTTCCGTCGCCAAAGTTAGATCAATAATTGTGCGACTGCGTCTAGTTACGAACGTTGGTTCTGCACCTGTATTTAGTAGAGACAAGTTAGTAGTAAACAAGTAGTCCACTAATGCCTTACCTCTTTCATTGGGCGCTTCCATTCCCCACAGGGGGTGATGTGCGTTCGCGTCGGTCCCAATGATGGCCTCTTCCCCGCTGGTCTCGCAGAAGGTTACGAGGCGGACAAGGTCATGTGGGGGTGGTGCCTCCGCCTCAGGCATGTAGACCGAGGCGAAGACAATCGGCATATCAATGCCACCGCGCTGCATATACAGCCTAGCTGCAGAGGTATCTCTGCAACAGAAATCATTTAGAAGCTGTGCTTTGAGGTTACCTGTAACAAAGATACACGCTCTAGGGTGATCCTGATTAGAAGTAACAAGGAGCTTACCCCCAAGGTTGGATAGTCCTCTGATTTGGCCACCCCTAATCCACGGCTCCTGGATTAAGGCGATGGCAGTCTGTTGAACCTCCAGCCACTTGCGTAGTTGAGCCGTCGCTGTCTGGCTGTGGTGGAGGTTTGCCTGCACAACTTTACAGGCGGACGAAGGGGTCGCCATCATGGGTGGGTCCCTCCTCCTCCTCCTCCAGTTGTAGTCCCGCGAAAGCATCACCCACGATGAGGTCCTCCTCCAACGGGCCAGAGGCTGGCGACAGTGTAATGTCGTCCAGCTCCCCGCTCGCCAGAGGGACCCCAGACGTGTCCTCCTCAGTGGTGCCCTCTTCTGCAGTTGCTGCAGAGTCGGCCACAGAAGCTTCCGGGTTGCTAGGCAGGGGGATGCTCTCCCCTGTGCTGCTGTTCTTGACGAGCTGCTTCGTGATCGGGTCCCAACCACGAGGGACGCACGCAAACTTCCCGTTCGCTCCCTGGAACTTGATGTACACCGAGCCCAGGCCGAAAGACAGCCTGCGCTCGGCGCCCATCAAGACCGGTATGTGGTCCTCGGGGACACCCAGCACCACGAACCAGCACGTCTTCTGCCTATCTGAGTGGATCACCACCCATTTTTTATGTCCACCCATGGGTTCTGATACCACAGCGTTCTCGCTGCGATATTCAGGTCTTGGTACACTGCACTATCGTCCGGTATGACTATACCACAGCGTACCATTTTAGTTAGCTCCGATTGGCCCTTCACGACTAGCGAGGTGCTATCCGGGAGGGGCAAACCGGGGACCGTCCTCTTCAGCCAAGCCAGGGTGAAGTCGTCGCAACACCACAGCTTGAGTGCACCGCTGCCAAATTGAGGTTTAGCGGTGAAGGACGGTATCTGCCGCTCTGGAGTCTCCATCGTGGGAGAGAGGGCTTCTTCGATGATCCGTTTTTGGATCAGCTGGGTCACCAAAGCCGACAACTCCTTGCTGATGGCACCCGTGCGCTCGCATGTCACCGCGACACACAGGTGGGCACTGGCAGCCTGGGCGTAGCTCATCCCACCAGCTCTCCCGGACCGATCAAGCCGCTGCCGCTTGTGCTCTCCACGAGGTGACAAAGTCTCGTTGAGAGCTCGCTTGGCACTGACCTGACCGTCCCGAGCGGTCTGCTGCGATGAGGTCGCCGTTTGTGCTGGTCCGCCAGTCCCTGCAACTCGGCTCGTTTCCGGCGCAGGTTGTGCTTCCTTCCCTTTCGAGAAGCTGATTGAAGCTTTCGCTTTGCCTCTCCTTTGCTCCTGCCGTCGCTGCTTCCGGTTCATGGGCTTATTGCCCTGAGCTGGTTCAGTCGTACTCGCCGGTTCCTTGGCGGGGGCAGAGGTTTGCGTATTTCTACGCTTACCCTTGCCCTTGCCCTTTCCCTTGCGGGTTTGCACTCGCCAAGTCAAGGCAGCCTCGCCAACGGGTACGCTAGCAGCCTCCATTGTACAGGAGGCAGCGACTTCGGAGGATGTGGTTTGAGGAGCCACGAAGTTACCGCTGGAGGCCGCGGCCTTGGCCGCGGGTCCAGGTACACGCGAGGTGCTAGGAGCACCCCGCTTATTTTTATTACCCGTACTGGGACCTGCAGCTTTCGCTGCAGGTTGCCCAAGGTACTTCTTGACACTCCTGACTGCGGTTTTCACCGCAGCCGGAGGGGCGGCAGCAGTTTTCACTGCGGCCTTGGGGGCACCCGCGCTGGATTCTGCGGAGTTAACCGCAGGTCCAGGGGCAGAGGTGGTGCCGGCTTTCGCCGTCACCACCCCTAATGTACTCAAGTCTTTCACAAAATCCATGACCACATTTAATATAAAATTCATCTCTCCGGCTCCCACCCTCCATCGAGCCCGCAACTGGGAACGACCCACCACTTAAGGTGAGCCGTTAGGACTACCATTGAGATATAGGTGCGCAGGGCTGGCTTACAGTGCGACATCAGGTGCTCGTTTGGGCTGGCTTGAACAGAACAACCCTCCCTTACACCGTCAGCGTGACCTTCACCACCACTTCAGCCGTCCGAAAACGACCTCAGTGGACCCCACGCACCTCGCTTATACCCTCAGAAGGAGAGATCAGCCGATTGATCGTGGATAAGCTACTCCCACAACCTCCCGTGTCGTAGGAAATCCAGGCCAAAGTGGCGTGTTGTGTGCAACCTGCTCCACTCAACCACCAGGATCCCTTCATCCCTCCATACGGGTCCCCGCGCACGGCACAAACACGCAGGAGGTCATTGCTATCCAACATTGTGATTGTTCAATGGTGGACACCCAGGGGCATGACCTCGCCACCCCTGTGATACTTCGCCCGGTGATTTCAGTTACGTCTATTTCATAGGGAATTAGACCAATAACAGGGCGGCAACCACGA
Organism: Anorthoa munda; assembly: GCA_945859665.1. Classification (NCBI taxonomy): domain Eukaryota; kingdom Metazoa; phylum Arthropoda; class Insecta; order Lepidoptera; family Noctuidae; genus Anorthoa; species Anorthoa munda. The sequence goes on along the minus strand of OX243904.1, from coordinate 23,216,478 downwards.
GAAGGTTAATCACCGCACTTGCCTTGAGGATCTACACGACCGTAGCGCTCCAGCTCCAGTTAATTCCAGTACTAACGGAGTCGCCATCCTGCTATCTCGCCAACTGAATAACCATGTCATGACCTACAAGCCAGTCTCAGACAGGATCATATCACTGAAGCTTAACACGTATCCCTGTACCTTAAACATGGTCGTTGTTTACTCCCCTACATCAACATCAGAGGAAGCCACATGTGACGAATTCTACTCGAATTTAGAAGGAGTTCTCTCTGAAATACCGAACCGGGAGATCACAATGGTGATCGGAGACTGGAACGCGAAAATAGGCAGCACAATAGACGACGGCCATCTAAGAAACACGGTCGGTAAATACGGACTCGGGACCAGAAATGACAGAGGAACCAGACTTCTTGAGTTTTGCATAGACAAGAAACTCACGATAATGAACACGTGTTTCCAGCATCACCCGAGACGGCTTTACACATGGACATCTCCTGGCGACCGCTGCCGTAACCAGATTGACTATATACTGATTAGTAGCCGCTGGAAATCATCAATAACCAACGTGAAAACCTTCCCGGGAGCTGATTGTGAGTCCGACCATTGTTTGTTGGTTGCTAAGTTTACCCTGCACCTCAAAACAATAAAGAAAAAGTGCCTCAAACCTATGTGTAAGTTAACGCCCGCAGAACAAAAGCAGTTCCAATGTGCACTTGACGCAGTGATTGTTCAGACATCTCCATCAGCGAATGCGGGTTCGGACGAACAGTGGAGACACCGAAAAGACCGGATCAATGAGACATTCGAAAAGGTTAGCAAGAAGCACCCTCTCACACCCTGCCCTAAGCAAACCTGGATGTCAGATAAGACCTGGAAACTAATACAGGATAGGAAGGAGCTTAGAAGCCGTGGGTTATCAGATCCAGCAGACAGAGTAAAGCACTCGGAGCTTTCTAGAACGATCCAAAGACAATGTCGGCATGATAAAAACAACTTTGTTAAGCGCATCTGTGAAGAAGTGGAGGAGCATGCGTTCAGATCACAAAGCTCGGACCTCTTCAAGAAGGTAAAGCTGCTGACAAAACAGTTCAAACCTAGATCATGGCTCGAAGAAGATGAAGATGGTACGCCTCTGCAAGACTTAGAGGCAGTGACGAGGAGATGGCGTAACTACTGCGAGAATCTTTATAGAAACTCACATGAATGCAGCTCACCACAAGATACAACAAACTGGTGCGAGTTAACGATGGAACCACCCATCCTTGAATCAGAGATCACGGCCGCTATAGACGCGCTCAAATACAGGAAAACCCCCGGTCCAGATCGTGTTACATCGGAAATAATAAAAGTCATGGGCCCGGAAGCTGTAAAAGTCCTACACAGAATTTGCGACAACATCTGGCGAACTGGAAGATGGCCTTCAGACTGGACTAAGTCGATCATATTACGACTCCACAAAAAGGGTTCCACTTCTAAGTGCGATAATTATAGAACCCTTGCATTGATATCACATGCCAGCAAAGTGATGTTACATATCATCAATAACAGGATTCGTTACTTTCTGAACTGGCAAATTCCACAGGAACGGGTGGGTTATGTAAAGCGCAAAGGAACCCGCGAGTAAATTCTAAACATTCGCCAACTGGTCGAAAAGGCCTTTTGCTTTATCGACTACAGTAAAGCCTTTGACTGTGTTGTATGGTCGGACCTATGGAAGGTATTTAGTGAACTGGGAGTACCTCAACACCTCGTTGCCCTCATCCGCTCTCTATACCTGGACAATCAAGGAATGGTAAAGGTCGAGAACTGCACATCGGAGCTTTTTAGTTTCGGTAAGGGGGTAAGACAGGGATGCATCCTGTCTCCAATTCTCTTTAACGCCTATGGAGAGTACATAATCAGGCGGGCATGTGAGGTTTGGGAGGGTGGAGTCACAATAGGTGGCACTAAAATAACAAACCTCCGATACGCAAATGACACCACACTCCTTGCTGCAAGTGAAACCGAGATGGTGAACCTCTTGGCCCGGATTGAGAACATCAGTTTGCTGTTGGGTCTAAAAATCAATCATAGCAAAACCAAAGTAATGGTGGTGGATCGTACCAACAGCCTTGAACTAACGGGAACGCTGAATCTTGACTTCGTGAGCGACTTCGTCTACCTAGGGTCTAACATTAGTAACACAGGATCATGCGAAAAAGAGATAAGGAGACGTATAGGGATGGCCAAAAACGCAATGTCCCAGTTGCATAAGATATGGAGAGACCGTAACATCACGCGAAAAACTAAAACCAAATTGGTGACTTCGCTAGTTTCTCCATATTCAGTTATGGAGCAGAGACTTGGACGCTGAAAAAGGCCGACAGAGACCGAATAGACGCCTTTGAAATGTGGAGCTGGAGGAAAATGCTACAGATTCCATGGACCGTCTTTCGCACCAACGTGTCTATTCTGAGAGAGCTTAATGTCAAAACTAGATTTTCCACTATATGCCTTCGCAGGGTGCCGGATATTCAGCATTTAATTCCGGACAATACCAAATGACCAGAATGGCAATGGGACTTAAAACAAGCCCAAATTCGTTTTCAAGAATGATGAACATAGCCATGGCTGGTTTAACATATGACAAATGTCTTAAATATTTAATTTAGACGATTTGGTCGTTTACCGAAAAAGCTTAGATTCAGCAATTAAAAATTTACTAGACGTGTTCGAACGGTTGCGTAACACAAATCTAAAATTGAATCCAGTCAAATGTAATTTTCTGAGGAAGGAGATGTTATATTTAGACCATGTTATATCGCCGGGGGGGAGGTTTTACCCGACCCACAAAAATTAGAAGTTGTAAACAATTATCCAAAACCATGTAATTCGGATGAGGTCAAGCGATTTGTCGCATTTGCCAATTATTACAGAAAATTCATAAATAATTTTGCTGCAATTACACAACCTTTAAACAAATTTATCAAAGAAAAATATTAAATACGAGTGGACAGAAAATTGCCAAAAAGCATTTGACTTACTGAAACAAAAATTAATTTCATCACCAGTACTACAGTATCCAGATTTTTCGAATGAGAATAAGTTTGTCCTTCGACGCATCTGGGTTAGCCATAGGAGCTATTTTAGCTAACCAAAATGGAAAACCAGTAGCTTACGCTAGTAGAACTTTAAACAAAGCGGAAAAACTTTACCCGACAATTGAGAAAGAGTTGCTAGCGATTGTTTGGGGTGTAAAACATTTCAGACCATACCTTTATGGTCGAAAATTTAAAATTAAGACCGACCAACCTTTAATATACTTGTTTAATATAAAGGAGCCATCCAGTAGGTTATTAAAATTTTGATTATCATTAGAAGAGTATGATTTTAGTGTAGAGTATGTTAAAGGCTCGGATAATGCAGCTGCAGACGCATTGTCTCGAGTCGCCATAACATCTAAAGATTTGCAAGACATGCATGAAAGCATGATGAATATATGACGCGGGCACAGAAAAGAATGTTAGTTCCAACACAAGACTTCGGATGCTATAGTCTCTACTGATGACTGGTCTGATCAACCAAGCGTTGTGGAAACTCATAGTAAACCAAAGATGTCTATTGAGCTCAGATTTATAAGTAATCAGACTTTACATAAATTAAGGTTAGAACAAATGATAGAGGGAGAAAATAAAACGTTTATGTTTGTTCCAAAACAAATGATTATTTACATACAACCAGCTACTCGATCGCAACTGACGCCAGACGCTTTTGCGAGAGAACTGGAAACGTTTTGTAAAAAGATAAATATAAATGAAGTATATATTATAGCGACAAATTAAATAATTCTTTTATAGATATAATAGCATAAACTATAAAAAAAATAAGTAGTTAGACCGGTCCCCGTTTATGTGTACTGAAAGATGTTGAAAGTATACAAGATAAATACGAGAAAAGAGTTATTCTCAACGACTTTCATCTGTTACTTACGAGTGGCCACGCAGGTATCAGACAAATGGTCAATAATACAAAAAAAAAAAAAAAACTGGGCAGGACAGCAGCGTGATGTTACATAATTTATAAAGAATTGTGACAAGTGTGACAAGTGTCAAAAGCAAAAGCACTCAGTACGTATTAAAGAACCAATGGTAATTTCAACTACAGCCCACTCCGCTTTTGAAAACCTATATCTTGATGTAGTAGGACCATTAGACAGATATATGTATAACTATTCGTATATATTAACACTACAGTGTGAATTAACCAAATATGTAGAGGTTTATCCGTTTGCACGAGTAACCAAAAGCAGTACTGAAATGGCATAAACCTTCGTAAACAACTTTGTACTACGATATGAAATACCCAAAGAAATAGCAACAGCCAGAAGAGCAGAATTCATGTCTGCCACAATGAAAGAGGTATGTATCCTATATCCTATATCCTATCCAATGCTCTCGTAATGCCTATCATCACGAGAGCATTGGTGCACTCGAAAACTCGCACACGAATTTAGGTGCGTACTTGACATATAATCATCCAGAATCATGAAGCAGTTGGTTTCCTTACTGGAGTTTTAGCTACAATACATCTGTACATTCAATGACCAAATATACACCTTTTGAACTAGTTTCTGGTAACAAAAAATAATTTACCCAGTAATCTAACGAAAACCATTGAATAATCATGATAGCTACCCTAAAGAACTAAGATATCGGCTACAGGTGTCTTTAAAAGAAGCACGTGAAAATTTGATTCAATCTAAAATATTGTGAAAGGGGCAATATGATGAAACTTCAAATCCCATTAAATATAAAAAACCGGCCAAGTGCGTGTCGGGCCACGCGCAGTAATAGGGTTCCGAAGTTGCATAATAATGCGGACTATAAAGAGGGTTTTGTTGTTGTTACATAAACATTAGAACGGTTTCAGCGGCTCACAAAGTCTAAAAACGGGCCCACATAGGATTTTTTAATCTATATACTCGCGTTTGACCACTATCTCGCCTGATGGTAAGCGATGATGTGGTCTACGGTGAAGCACGCTTGCCTAGATGTAATCTATTCAATCTTGACTTAAACTAAATAAGGACTAACTGGTAACTGAAGAAGGAGTTATAAAATCCAACTTCACAACTGAAGTTAGAAAAATATTATATACTTGAGTACCACCGCGGGTGCGAATTGCAAAAGGAGCCGAGCAAGACACGAGCGCGCGTTAGATCCACGGGGAATGGTATAGTTCGTTCTTGGATCCTTGCGTGCACGCTCCTTGTTCATTTCTCTTTCAGAATTAGAAAAAAGTCGAATGTATTCTCCTCAAATCTCCTCTAATACCGCAGATTAGAGGTGAATCCTCTAATCTGCGGTATTCACTATTTCATTCTGGAAAGTTTTACGCTACTCAATTAGTGATGAAGTCGGTTCGAATAATAACTTTATTGAAGAATATCGCTAAAAGAAAATAAGTAATTTGCTTGGAAATCGAATCTAATTTGACTTTACTTTTACGTTTTAATTACAAAACGTCGAAAATACTTCTGCACTAACACAAAATAGAGTCCACCGCGCGCATGCGCCGTATGGACTACGTTCTGGTACTGCCAACGACTCCGGCCACTCCAATGCGTTATTCGAGCTTAAACATTATTAATTTAGAAATCATTATTAAGGATGTTCTGATTTTATTTTTGTATATTTTTACATGGTTCATAAGCATTAATTTACTATCTGTTTTACACAGCTAATAACGATATTTAAGTAATTTTTCAATGGCATTTGTACAAAAATTTTACAGTGCCAAGTACATTTTATAAGTTGGTCGACTATTACTCGTAAACTTGTAAAGCCTGTTATGATTTCATTTTTGTATATTTTTACATAGTTCGTAAGCATTATATTTACTCTGTTTTACACAGCTATCAACTTTATTTAAGTAATTTTTCAATGGCATTTGTACAAATTTTTTACTGTTCCAAGTACATTTTATAAGTTGGTCGACTATTGCTCGTAAACTTGTAAAGCCTTGGTATCCGTGATAATTTTCCTTTTAATTTCGTTATATTTACCACTGCCGTGAATTTTTTCACATAGCCTAGAGCAACCATTTCGCTGGCAGGGGGGGGGGGACACACTTGACTTTACATAAATTTGCAACATAAAGCTTAATTTTACGCAAACGAATCTCTGAATCGAAAAATGGTTTTAACAAACCCATAATATTTTTGAATGGGCTATCCAACGATACCCCACACCACGGGATAGATGAGAAAAAAAAAATACATCCCCACTTTACGTCTATGGGAGGTACCCGAAAAAAAAATATTTTTCATGATTTTATTGTACCACTTTGTCGGAATTATTAATATGTATATACATGCCAAATTATAGCTTTCTATTACTTAGATTCTCTGAGCTATGCTGCGGACGGACAGACGGACAGAGCGAAACTATAAGGGTTCCTTGTTGACTTCGGAACCCTAAAAAGGACGACTAGATTTTAATTCGTAATGAAACTGGTAATAAGTTATCCAACATCTATTTAGGTCCGTATATTGTTTTGAAAGACGAAACACCAAATGTACAAATATTAAAAGACGGCAAACCCGTTACTGTTCACAAAAACCGTACAAAACTGTATATTCCAAAATCATAAAGTTGTATTTTGTAAAAAAAAAAAAGAACTTATCCTGTAATTGTAATCAATTTAGTATTCACTCATGGAGCAAATAATATTGTTAAAAACATGAAACCTTATTATTGTAATCAATTTAGTATTAAGTTTCAAAATAAAATAAACCTATGTATGTTTTATTTTATTTTTCCATACGGAGGGAGATGTAGTGTATAAGCATGTACTTATTATAGTTAAGTCATTTGACGCATGTAACCAATATATAATCGATGTTTATCCGTAATAGAAGTTAGTATCATTTCGTACAAGCTTGTGTTTCAATCTATTCCGATCCCAACATTCTATTAATACAATCTATTTATTCATATATTAATTTAATTGCATACATAATATTATTATGCGTAAAATGTGAATGATTATGTGGACAATCCTGGTGAGTAATAATGGAGGTATATTTATTATGTCTAGCATTCTAGGCATGATTGCTGATAGGCTGTGTTGTATAGAATCGTTGCTCCAGTATTTCAGCTGGAATATTGAAGCAATGATGGTTGCCTGTGTGTAAGTGTTAAATGTTTGTATGTATAAATGTTGTTTGTTGTTATTGTGTTACTAAAGGTATAAGTCTTTATTCATCGTTCACACATATCTATGTTATTTCCCTGTAACCAAATACTTGTAATTGTACAGAGTGATTTGATTGTAATTGTTGTTGAAAAGAGTGTCCGTGGAGTTTCTTGCACGTTCTTCTCCATAGAGACCTACTGATGCTTGCGAATGTGCAACTAGATTCATCTTTTGTTTGACGATTGAAAAGTGTCTTTAAATGTTTTAGTTGAAATAAAGTAGTTTGATTTTGATAAGTTTAATACTGTTACTATTATACACACTGGCAAAATTAGCGGAACAAGAAAAAATGTTCGCAAAACTTTTTATTTTATCATTGCTGGGTGGTTTTCCTTTTTTTTGATAATAAAACCAATTATTCTTAATTGATAAAACAATTGAACTTGACTTTTAATGCGGTTGTTTTAACTTTATTCGAACTTACAACATTTGGAGAGAATTTTGCTTTAAAATTTCGTAATGTTTTCATTAACATATTGAGTTATTTGATTAATTTTTAATGTCTAGATCTTTTCCGAAGTTAAGGTCATCATTGTGCCTAACTTTATCCAAACTGAGAGGGCCTGACCACTTGAGATGAGAAGAAATGATCAAACCTCCAGAGTGCTGTGCTTAATTCAGCATTTACTTGTTTCAACCATTTGTTGCCGTTTCTAATGATTCAAAGTGACTAATGCTTTTGTGAGAGTATCAGGACAAGGCAGAAAACTCGTACTTCTAACAAAAATAATCGTTTTATTAAGTTTCACTTTCGCAAAAACCACCGTTTAAAGGCCGTTTAAACCAAGAATGAGCTGGAGGAAGTTCGAGGTGCAACAGAAAGTGAGTTTACTACAAGAAGAAGGTTGAAAGAACTGGTTTTGGTTCGTTCGTCCCCGCCGATGGTCTAATAATTGTGGTACACCATCTTTGAAACGGAATAACTTTTGCTCGGGAATATCGACTTTGGTCCATGGAATTAGCCCATGGACCAAAGTCAATATTCCCGAGCAAAAGTTTCAAATATTTTTATCTTACTTAGTGTCAAATTGGCTTAAATACGATGACACAAAAGCAACGTCTGGTCGACAATTTATTGCCAAGAAATTAAAAGAACTGCTGATATGGATATGATGAAGATTCAATCACATTATTTTTCTCAAACGGCATCAACTTATTAGTTTCTAACGCGGCGTAGACACAGCCTTGAAATCCGACATAAACTTTTGCAGTAAGTCTCGAATGTAAGTTCCTAGTGAAATTTTTATTTCAGTAGGTTTGCAATGATATTTAAACCTAAATAATAACTTAATTCGCCTATCACTTCCAGGCTAAAATAGCTCCGTCAGTCAGATATGACAGTTATGAGAGTTTTATTTTCTTTATAGAAAATGACAATGTCATCGACATGGAAAGCGAGTATTACTAACTTTACCTTTTCTTAGTATAAATGCATGCTTCTGGAGTTTGGTTAAAACCAATGCATTGTAATATTTTGGTCAGCTTTTTATACCATGCTCTGGAAGCTTGCTTGAGGCCATACAGTGAACGTTTCAGTAAACATACTTTATCTTCTTGACCAGGCTTAGAAAAACCTTCCGGCTGAGTCATGTACACTTCTTCCTCCAAATCTCCGTTTAAAAATGCCGTTTCCACGTCTAAATGGTGCATTTTCATTCCCTTCTCCACAGCCAACAAGAACAACATACGTACAGAAGAACTTCGAACCACTGGAGAAAAAGTTTCCGAGTAATCAACGCCATTAACTTGGTTAAATCCTTTAGCTACAAGTCTCGCTTTATATTTTACTAGCTGCTGCCCGCGACTTCGTCCGCTTGGTTAAGAAGATATAAAGTTTAATGATGTTTAACGCAAACTATTTTTATATTTCAGTTAACAGAAAATGCCAATCACACTAAGCATCATTTTTTAAAGCACGAATTCAGAAGAATGATTAAGCATCATTTTTTAAACTTGCGAGAGCCCTTGGACCTCCTTTATCCGGTCCTGTCGCAAAATCCGTTCTTAGCGGATGTTTACTAACTATGAACTACCTCCATGCCAAATTTCAAGATAGTAGTTCAAAAAAATGAAGCACTTTCATATAAACTTGCGAGAACCCTTAGACCTCCTTTATCTGGCCCTGTCGCAAAATCCGTTCTTAGCTGACATCTACTAACTATAAACTACTTTCATGACAAATTTCAAGTTTGTAGCACAAAAAATGAAGGACTTTCGTGCAAACTTGCGAGAGATACCAAATTTCAAAATTGTAGTTAGTAAAATGAAGCACTTTCATATAAACTTGCGTGAGCCCTTTGACCTCCTTTATCCGGCCCTGTCGCAAAATCCGTTCTTAGCTGACATCTACTAACTATAAACTACTTTCATGACAAAGTTCAAGTTTGTAGCACAAAAAATGAAGGACTTTCATGCAAACTTGCGAGAGCCCTTAGACCCCTAAATCCGGCCCTGTTGTAAAATCCGTTCTTAGCGGACATTTACTAACTATAAACTACCTCCATGCCAAATTTCAAGATTATGGTTCAAACAATTGAGCACTTTCATATAAACTTGCGCGAGCCCTTAGATCCCCGAAGTCCGCCCTGTCGAAAAATCCGTTCTTAGCAGACGTCTACTAACTATAATCTACCTCCCTGCCAAATTTTAAGTTAGTAACTCAAAAAATGAAGGACTTTCATATAAACTTGCGAGAGACCCCATAAATCCGGCCCTGTTGCAAAATCCGTTCTGAGCGTCGTCTACTAACTATAAACTACCTCCCTGCCTTTTAAGTTTGTAGTTAAAAAATTAAGGCTTGTCATATAAACTTGCGAGAGCCCTTAGACCCCCTTTGATTCATAGCGGAAATCTACTAACTATAAACTACCTCCCTGCCAAATTTTTAATTAGTAGCTCAAAAAATGAAGGGCTTTCATACAAACTTCGAGAGTCCTTAGACCCCCTAAATCCGGCTCTGTCGCAAAATCCGTTCTTAGTGGACGTCTACTACCTATAAACTACATCCCTGCCCATATTTTAAGTTAGTAGCTCAAAAAATGAAGGACTTTCATACTAACTTGCGATAGCCCTTAGATCCCCTAAATCCGGCCCTGTTGTAAAATCCATTCTTAGCGGACGTCTACTAACTATGATATTCATCTTTATACGTCAAGCAGTTTTCGATATTTCGTGATAGGTGAATGAGTGACCTTTCGCTTTTATATAGATATAAATAAGATTCTTCAAACAAACTTTGACACCCCCTAAATCGAATTTTGGGGGTAATTTCGAAAAACTAATAATAACAACCTTTATTATTTTTATTTTAGTATTTGTGTAATGTTTCAAGTTTAGTTACCCATGAAATAAGATTCTGCCATACAAATTTCAACACCCCCAGTAGTGTATTATTGGGGGTTCTGCATCACTTGCTCTCGCTTCGCTCGAGCGCGTTATGCAGAACGCCCCAATAATACACTACTACTATGGTCTGCCTCAAATTTGCAATACGGGCTGAATATTTTTATTTCATTCAACGGTGCGATGTCGAACATTGGAATAAATAATAGCGCGTTATGCAGAATGCCTCAATCAACGGTGCGATGTGTACTAAAAATTTATAAACAACCATATCAAGTTCGACTCGTTTGATCAACTTATGTCCCTATATTTTATATTACTTGACGAAAGTGTGATGCTTTTAAAGTAGTTAGGTAAAACAATGTAGAGTGCATCAATTAGTAGTTCAAGAATTTACTTGCATTTTATCTATTTTATTCTTTGGTCTAGCGATTTTAATTTTGCAATTGTTGAGCATGAGGAACCCAGTTTGATTTCCAAGGTCCAGTGTTATTTTATTTTCTATAACGTAATTCTTAATAGCGAGTAGTTTGGATCTGCACCCGATAAATTCCAGCAGGTTCATTAGGCACATGGGAACCGACGTTACACTTTATGCTATTAAAAAATAATAGATATCAACAGACTATTAGCACAAAGCCAAGAATAAAACGATACGATCCTAAGATTTCTTTCGTTGACAGACATACATTTTACAGACAGCCAGACCCGGAGCTAGTTGTAGATCATACAAATATTTGCTGTGTGGGAATTGAACCCACGACACGTAGGGCAGAAGTCAATCTAACCACTGCACCAATCGTACCTCCTTACCATTAAGTAAGTACCTAAAGAATGTTTTGAGCCAGGCTCATACTTGCTCATTTTTCAGAGTATTATTATTATTAAATTAAATAATGGTAAAAATAAAACATGAAAACAAAATCCAGACCGGAACAAATACTTATTTGTTCCGTGCGGGAATCGAACCCGCGACACTTGGGACATTTAGTAGCAGCACGTTTATAAACTAATATTTACATTGTGATGCAGCGAGACGAGCTCTTAAGCAATGCGCCATACGTGTCGTCGAAAAATGTGACAAAATACTGGATCGCTTTGAAGATTGGGAGATTTACGATAATCCTTGAATGTAAAATGCCATACATTTTCCTAAATGTAATGTCTAGGCTTAACTTATTTTGGTAAGTGTTTACAAAACCTCTTGCTACCATTTTAATGTGAGACTTCATAGACCGATATTGAATGGTCAAGGTACATGCAACTTCCTTTTTAGATTTTCGTCTCAGATTGCTGCGACAGAGTGTCGCCACCGCCCCAAAAATGGAATTGTAGGCTGTGTGCATAGTGTCTAATAAAGAACAAATGATTATAGACCTTATTTAAGGAGTGATGAAAATATAATTTACAAGTCAAATATTAGTGAAACATTAAAACAATAGTTGTAAATATTAATATAATCGCTACCTTACGTAAAAGTGTTATAAATAAGTCCCTTCAATGACGCATCCATCAATCATAATCAGTTATTTGTGAATTGTTGGTGTTCTTGTGTTGGTGACGAGTTCCATCATCTTCAGTGATTAAGTGTGCAAATTTATATCTTCCACAACAAGTATGTACGTATCACATTATTTTTTTGTATAACTTACTGCACTTGCAATTTAGTGATGGTAAATGCAATAATCGAAAGTTAAGTCTAGGGTTCGATTCCCAATTTTAAGTATTGTTTATTTACGGGTTTAAACTTACTAGTAACTCAGTGATGATGTAGACTACAAGTATAACTGCTGAACGTAAAATCTTTGGCTCGACTCCAAGGTATAAATATTTAATGTGTTAATTGTTTTTATTTCTTACGTTCCCTGTAGCCCATTCAACATCAGTGTCACCGTCGAATGCAAAGTTTTGGGTTCGATTCCAGATCTAATTAAAATTTATTATTGAGTTATTTTGTTTGCTTCTCGTGCAGTGGTTTAATAACCGTTACTACCATTTCACAACATGAAGTATTGACGCTGAGTTCTAGAACCAAATAACGACTTATTCAATTTTCTAAGTATTCAAGGATCGATTTCCAGATAGAGAAAATTGTTATAGAGAGTGTTCTATTACTCTGTCTATCCTTTTAGGAATCGTTCATTTGTATAACTTCTTATATACTATTTCTTTTTATTTTAGGTCGACATTTGTGAATCCATTTGAATCCGATGTAGAGTCGCATCCCAACGAGCCCTCTACATCGTTTAAACCAAAAAGAAATACAAAGCCGAAAATAAAAGTGGCTAAAGGCAAAGGCAAATCGAAGAAAGTAGCTGCGGCCTCAACTCCACCTGTAAAAGAATTATTTGGCAGTGAGTCTGATTCCGAAACCGATACTTCACCAAAGAGGCCTAAGAAAATCAAGCGGATTTGTGTGGCTGATTCCTCGGTGAGTAAAAAAAATATATATTTCATCAAACATGTGTTTAAGATTTATAATTACCTATAGGATTTCAATCTGACGGCTTGTTCCCACTGCTGGGACACAGGCCTCTCCGTGAGAGGGAGTGGGCCCGGGTGGCGGATACATGGGCCCTGTGCACATATCTTAAAATGTTTGGTTCTAGGACATGCCGGTTTCCTCACGATGTTTCCCTTCACCGTTTTGAGAGCAGTGGTGACGAAATAATTTACTCAAAGTAAATCGCTAGCCTGGGTTCGAACCCACAACCTACAATTTGTAAGTCACGGTCGTTACCACTGGGTCACCACTGCTCTCCTCTGCTCCTCTCAAATATGTTTATCTAATGCTATTTTATAACAATGTTTACAGGAGGAAGAGGGAGATCTTGAACCGGTGAGGGCAGCTGCACTGCGATCGTCCCTGTCCAGAAGAACAGCTTCTGGAAACTCCTATCAGCAGGACCTAACACGGAGCGGTGATTATTATATCGAGCTCCGTATTTATAACCATAGGGACGCTGAAAAATTCGGAAAGGACCGATGGAAGCAAGCGCTCCTCACGTATAGGGCCTCTGTATACTCCGATTCAGCGACTTGGCGCGCCACTAATAATCTTGTATCTGCAGCGAAAGCAGAATTTAAGGGCGTGCAGCCTGTTCTGTATCCAAATAATATTATTTGATGGAATAAAATAATATTATTGTGATACCTATTTTACTCATATACTCTTCTTTATACTTATATTAAAACATTACTTATTAAACGAATGTAATCCACAATATTATTTACATTAGGTATTAAATTGTGATTTATTTACAGGAAGCTCAAATATATGAAACATTAAAAATCTAAATACTCGACACTAAGAATACTCGATACTATTTCAATAATAATATTCGATTTGTAATTTGTTTGTAACTTTCATCCACTTTAAAATATCATATTTAGAATACTCGATACTGACTTATACTAAAACATTACTTATTAAACAAATGTAATCCATATAATATACTTATTAATATTATTTTCATTATATTATTAATTGTGATTTATTTACAGGAAGCTCAAATATATGAAATATTAAAAATCTAAATACTCGATACTAAAAATACTCGATACCAAGAAAACTCGATACTTAGAATACTCGATACTAAGAAAACTCGATACTAAGAATACTCGATACTAAGAAAACTCGATACTAAGTATACTCGATACTAAGAATACTCGATCTGAGAAAAATTCAACAATGAGAAAACTCGATACTATTTTAATAATAATATTCGATTTGTAATTTGTTTTACATTTAAACTTTCATCCACTTTAAAATTCATACAAAAAATACTCGATACTAAAAATACTCGATACCAAGAAAACTCGATACTAAGAATACTCGATACTAAGAATACTCGATACTAAGAAAACTCGATACTAAGAAACAGAATACTCGATATTAAAAATACTCGATTCTGAGAAATCTCAACATTGAGAATACTCGATATTATTTTAATTATAATATTCGATTTGTAATTTGTTTTACATTTAAACTTTATCCACTTTAAATTTCGTTTTTTAATAATAATTTACAGGAAATTAATATCCGAAATCCAGAATATTTAAATACTTTAAGATAGTTTTTGCAATTACAATTATCTAAATATGTTTTTCTGTGAAGTCTGTAACGTTTCAGTTCCGAAATATTCTGCACACAAAAAAACTAATGTACACAAATCGAATTGCTTATTACAGACACGTTTTGATAATGTTCATATAATAGCAACAGCTTTTAGAAATCGGATAATCAGTTATAGAGTGAATCCTAGAATGGTTAACGTTTCACTTGAATTATTTTTAACACAAATTTCTGAAACGATTTGTTACCTTATCAAAGACCAGATGAAAAAACATAAATCGGTAAAAGTTAATTTTGAACTATTTGTTTGGTATATATTACCAAAAAATTATGAAAAATCTTTAAAGTCATTTAACACAAAGTATAATGTAGTCGTGCAAAACACAGATATTTTGTCCTTATATAAATCATTTTGTGGTAAACTTATTTGTAAATGTTCCGAATTTGAACTGTCTGAGTCAGGTTGGACAATTGAGTCTATCAGTCATTTAGAAATTAATATCGTAAAATATAATCCTTTGCGAGGTGGTTCTTATTTACCATTGCCTAAACGTATTGTCAATACTAAATCATGCCTAAACATAAAAAATGAAGACCAACATTGTTTTCTTTGGTGTATTGTAGCTGATATGTTTCCGGCAAAGACCAATCCAAACAGAACTTCTTCATATCCACATTATTCCGAATTATTTAATATTTCTGACATGAGTTTTCCCCCTAGTTTCAATGACATTAAGCGCTTTGAAATAAACAATTCTAATATCAGTATCAATATATACGGTTTAGATAATAATGTTACAGTTACAGGTCCCTTATATAAAACAAAATCACGTCGTTTATACCATGTCAATTTGCTTTACATTAGCAACAATAGAAAGAGTCATTTCTGTTTAATTAAAAGCTTTGAAAAACTTGTACACAAGCAATTGACCCAACATAAAAGTAAAATATATTTATGTGATGAATGTTTTATTTACTTTCACACTGAAGAGAAATTGAATTGTCACGAATGTGCCGGAATACAAACCATATTACCTGAGAAGGGTACTGAAATAAGTTTCATAAATTATGAAAGAACTCAAAGAGTACCAATAGTGATTTATGGTGATTTTGAAAGTTTATTGCGTGAATATTCTGACAAACATAAATCAACACATGTAGAAAATATTCAAGTTCATGAGGCTACGTGTTTTGCTTACTATATTTGTTGTAATTCAAATCCCGAATTAAATGATTTCGTATCTTACCGAGGGCCAGATTGTTCTAAGAAATTTGTCAAATCTTTGACTAATGATGTAAAACGATTATATAAAGTATTATTAGAGAGTGAAAATATGATACCGCTTACTGAGGATGAACATAGATGTTTTATCAACAGCACTGAGTGCCATATTTGTAAAAATAAGTTTTCGTGTAATGATAATATTGTTAAGGACCATGATCACTTTACTGGAAAATATAGAGGACCTGCGCATGATATATGCAATTTAAATGCAAAGCAATGCACTTTTATACCCATAGTGTTTCATAACTTATCCGGTTATGACAGTCATTTATTTATTAATGAACTTTCAAAGATAAACGGTCGAATTCATCTCATACCGAGAACTAAAGAGAAATATATTTCATTTACAAAATTCATAACCATCAATGCAACAAATGTTGTAAAATTGAAATTTATTGACTCATATAATTTTTTAAGCTCAAGTATGGACAAATTGGTTAAGACTATGAACCCTGAAGATTTCAAACATTTAAAATCTTTTTTTAATAATAATACTTTATTTGATATTGTTCGAAGAAAAGGCATTTATTGTTACGATTACATAGATTCCTGGGAACGATATGATGAGAATAAATTACCAGAACCATCAAAATTTTTCAACAAACTTACATCTGAATCTATATCTGATAAAGACTATGAGCATGCCTTAAATGTTTGGAAAACTTTTGATATAAAAAATTTGGGTGAATATACCGATTTGTATCTTAAATGTGACGTTTTACTTCTGTGCGATGTTTTTGAAAAATTTAGGAAAATGAGTTTAAATAATTATGGTCTGGATCCTTGCTATTACGTTTCATCACCATCCTTAAGTTGGGATGCTATGTTATTGTATACTAAAATCAAGTTAGATCTAATCTCTGACTTAGAAATATATCAAATGATAGAAAAGGGTATAAGAGGAGGACTTGCTCAATGTTCACTCAGATATGCTAAGGCAAATAATGAATATCTTACCGACTATAATAGTGAAGAACCTGATAGTTTTCTAATTTATCTTGATTGTGTTAATTTATATGGATATGCTATGATGCAAAAGCTTCCAGTAGGAGGATTTAGGTTTCTCCTTCAGAAGGAAATATTAAATTTTGATGTTATGAGCTTATCATCTGATTCTGATATTGGATTTATATTAGAAGTAGATCTTCATTACCCTGACTACTTGCATGATAACCATTCCGATTTACCATTTGCGCCCGAAAAATTTGTTCCGTTCTGTAGTCGAAATGCTAAACTTATTGCTAATCTTTTCAATAAACATAGATATGTTATTCATTATATTCATTTAAAAGAATGCTTAAATAATGGTTTACAACTGTTAAAAATATATAGAATATTAGCATTTCACCAAAGTAAATTCTTAGAATCATATATTTCTTTAAATACTGGGCTGAGGCAAAATGCAACTTCTGATTTTGAAAGAGATTTTTTTAAAAAACAAAATAATTCTATATTTGGAAAAACCATAGAGAATAAAAGAAAACAAGTTGATGTTAAGCTCGTAAATATATGGAGAGACAAATCTAATCGAACTAAAAAGTTTTACGGGGCTGAAAAATATGTTAGCGCACCTAATTTCAATAACTTTTCTGTTATTTCAGAATCTCTTGTAACAATTCAAATGAACCAAACAAAAATAGTTTTAGATCGTCCAATCTATATCGGATTTAGTATTTTAGAAATTGCAAAATGTCACTTATATAAATTCCACTATTCGGTCATGAAAAGAATTTACGAAAATAAATTAAAGCTTTGCTATACAGACACTGACAGTCTGCTATATTTAATACAGACAAAGGATTTTTACGAAGACTTAAAAGCACATTTAAAATATTTTGATACTAGCAACTTTGAAAAAGATAATGTATTTAATATACCAATGGTTAATGCTAAAACACCTGGTTACTTCAAAGATGAGATGGGTGGTGAAATTATATCAGAATTTGTAGGTTTGGGAGCAAAATTATACTGTATAGATTCTAAAATTTCCACTTTAAAGAAAGCTAAAGGTGTTAAGAAATGTGTTACAAAAAAGCTGAATATAGAAAAATATAAAAAGGTTTTACTGAACAATGAAATACTCAGAGATGATATGTGTATTATTAGATCTAAGAATCATAGAATTTTTACTCAAAAGATAAATAAAGTAATTTTGTCAAACAGCGATGATAAACGACAAATAATGGCTGATAAGATAACAACCTTACCATGGGGTCATCATAAAACAATATTTTAAATGAAAACAAATTATTGATTTTTTCGAATATTATTTATTGCATGTATTTGAGCATCTTGTATTAATAATACCTAACTTGAATTGTTAGTTTGTAGTTTAAGTACTAATAATTATATATTTTAATATAATATGTGAAATAAATAAATTATGTAATCTTACAGCAGTTGTTTGATTTATTCATACTGTCTTATTATACAGGTATAACATGAACCCGATTAATTTAAACATTTCTTTTTGATTTAACAATAATACATTCAAATAATAATTAAATTCACTTTTACAATAATAACAATAACAAACATTACACATTAGATTTGCTTAACTTTTGTACTATTTTACTAACTAAATGATCAGTTTTGTCAACAATATCGTCATAATCACTTGTCACTAAATACTGCACATTCACACTCGCATTATCAGTTTCAGTGTCTATTTCTTCCATATCACGGCCTTCCAAATCAAAAACCATAATTTTTATTAACTGGCGAACACGTCCTTGCTCCTTACGCATGATAAAAGAAGAGTTTTTAAAAGATTTACTTTTTTTCTTCTTGAATCTTCGTTCCTCTATTTTTTTCTTTCGACTCTCCTCACATGTTTTAGCTGCTACTTCCGCATACCAGCTCTCCCCATCTTGAGCATAGTAAAACGGATTGGTGACAGGGTCTGAGTCTTCTATCGCATTCTGAAAGAATACTAAGAATATTATAACTAAACAGCATGAACTATGGATTTAATGTTTGATTTAAGATAATCTTATTAGTTACATACCGCTAAATTTTGCGGGGCGGTCATATCTACAACGGGGCTGTACGATGGTGAGTGTGACATAATTCTGTAAAAAAAAAGGGATGCATTACATACTTATTATTATTAGTTTAAATAATTAATTAATTAAATTAAAAAAAAAACCTTACCTTGAAAATATAAAATCGTTAACAAAACGACCTCCTTATGCATAGAACACCAGCTGTGAAGTGATCGCTTATTTTTATAACACGTGCAAAAATTATTTGATTTGCGATGAGTAATATGGATCATTACGTAGCTCTTAAATATACATACCTATCTTGTAAGATGAGACTAGAACCATTCCTGTTGGGACAAGTCTAAAGATAGCCCCAAATAAAGTATATATGTTTATGTTAGTTAATAATTAAATTAATTGACAAGATGAAGTTGATCAAACAACCCATATCACTTAACGTTAAAAATATAAATCTTGGTGAGTCTCCTAAAGAGATTAGACATAGCGCTTTGTTGCCAAATACGATTCGTTGTATAATTTGCGGCCCCTCAAATTGTGGTAAAACAAACGTTGTGATCAGTTTGTTACTGCATGAAAATGGGCTCAAATTTCAAAACCTTTACCTTTACTCGAAGACTAATTTTCAACCAAAATATTGTTTTTTACGGGAAGTATTAAAAAGAGTGCCTCAGATAAAATTTCATGAGTTCAATGACGATAAAGATGTCATATCTCCGAGTGAAGCTTTACCAAATTCTGTATTTATATTTGATGATGTTGTATGTGAAAATCAAACAAATATCCGCAATTATTTCTGTATGGGTAGACATAAGCTAATTGATTGCTTTTATTTATCGCAAACCTACTCAAAAATCCCGAAACAGTTGTTACGCGATAATGCTAACTTTCTTATAATATTTAAACAAGATGATGTGAACTTAAAGCACATCTATGAAGAACATGTCAACTCTGATGTACCGTGGAATCAGTTCAAAGATATTTGTAAAAGTGTTTGGAGTAACCCTTACAACTTTCTTCTTATTAACAAAGACTCATCATTAAATAATGGAAGGTACAGACAGAATTTTGATTTTTTTTTTAAATTTGAATGAAAGCAAATACATGTACATATAAATGAATTGTATACAAAAAACATTGCTAGTGTTATTCCTTTCTTAGTTGAATACAGTTGTGGTTACATAATATGGAGAAAAATATTAAAATGGAATTAATGAAGTCTGTTGACTCCATAAAAAATAAAATAAAACATATGAAAAATCAGGAACATGCAATGAACTTGTCACTTGATAAAATGCTAAAACCGGTGACAGATCCTCTTCAGACTTTAGTTAATTCTAATAAATCTGCAGAAAAAAATAATAAAAATGAAAATACAACTCTAAAAAATTCCGAAGGAATCGAATCCGATGAAAATAATGCTAGTTCATCTATAAAGTTCAATGACTATTACGATCCAAAAATAAAATCTACCCAATTAGTCGAACAAAATGCTAAAAAGGAATCGATTGATAATTTAGAAATTTCATTAGAAGGTGATGACATCTTTGGTATTTATGATGGTATTAGTATACCGTTTGGAATCAGAAGTGAAAACAATACTTTATTCATGGGTAATTCAACAGTATCATTTTCTAAAGTTGATAGTTTGAATAACGAAAGTACCATTTTAATTAAAATCGGTGACAAAGCTTACAATTTAACTGCTGGTCTAAAAGAACTTTTACTCCGAAGAAAACCTGATTTAAAGTTAATATCGAGCGAAGATAAACTTGTCTATAAGGATATGTTACATTATACAAATGCACATAAAAGAGATTTTAATCCTAAAGGTCAAATAAGAGGTGACAAAGGTATAAAATATTGTAAAATAATCAAACACCTATTTTCCGAATCGTCAAACGATGATAAACTTGTTCACACTAAATTTGGAGGAAACTTGCCAAAGTTAAAGAAGTACAAAAACAACACCGACTTGATATATTGGGATGATCCCAATGAATTGGTTGAGAGATTAAAATTATTAGTAGCTTCGAGAGATGCTGGCAATACCAATCATGATAATGAAATTTTATCGATAGTTGAAGAATTAAAAGAAGCTGACATAATTCAATAATAAATAGTGGAGATGCTATGGTTTTTATTCAGTATCAATGGTGGGTTCAAGACAAATGTTGATATACTGAATTAAAGATATGAGTAAAGCCGACGTAGTAAACGAAATTCATAAAAATGCAAGGGTAAACTTTCCGCGAAGACATGTTATTATGAAAGATATAGATGATTTATGGCAAGCGGACTTAATTGATATGCAATCAATTTCTAAAGACAATAAAAATTTTCGATTTATTCTTGCTGTTATTGACACATTTTCAAAATATGCATGGATCTTTCCTTTGAAAAGTAAGACCAAAGATGTTGTATGCAATTCTTTCAAGATTTTATTGGAAAAAGGGCGTATGCCTAAAAATCTGCAAACTGATAATGGGGCAGAGTTTTATAATGATAAATTTAAAAAACTTGTGAGATCTTATCATATTAATCATTATTCAACCTTCTCAACAAAAAAAGCTTCAATTGTTGAGCGATTCATCAGAACATTGAAGTCTAAACTTTATAAAGAATTTAGTCTAAAAGGAAGCTATAACTGGATCGATAATACTCTTAATAAAGTTATTTATGAATACAATCACACCTATCATCGCACAATTGATGAAATTCCCGCAAACGTGGACAATAATAATAAACAACGCATATTACAAAGATATTTCAGGCTGGTAAAAACCGATAGCATAAAAAGCAAGTTTAAAGAGGGTGATTATGTACGCATTAGTAAGTATAAGGGGACATTTGAAAAAGGATATACTCCCAACTGGTCGACAGAAATATTTAAAATTCGAAAAATTCAAAAAACAACCCCTATCACCTATTTAATTGAAGATGCAATCAGGGGCCAGCCCATTCTAGGTGCATTTTATGTACAAGAGCTTCAAAAGACAAAAAATCCTCATGTATATTTGGTTGAAAAAGTTCTTAGAAGGAAAGGAAACAGGGTTTTGGTAAAATGGTTAGGCTTGCCTTCTTCTGAAAACAGTTGGATTGATAAATCGAATATTTATTAAGTGTTCAGTCCAAATGTTTCAGTCTTATGATGGGTATTGAAGAGAGTAGTCTTCTCAATTGGATTATAAATCATTTACCATTTGAGTTACATTTACCGGGATACAATTATTGCGGGCCTGGCACTAAATTAATTAAAAGGCTTACGCGTGGAGATAAAGGTGTTAATAAATTAGACGAATATTGCAAACAACACGACATTGCCTATCACAAGTCTTCAAACCTAAAGGATCGCCACAAGGCAGATTTAGTTTTGTTAAATATGGCTAAAGAGCGAGCACTTGCCTCAGATGCGACTGTAGGAGAAAAACTGTCAGCACGCTTAGTAAGCAGCGCTATGGCAACAAAAATCAAAACTGGTTTTGGCCTAAAAAAAGAAAGCAAAAAGTGTTCTCCCAAAATTAAACCTGAAAAAGCATTAAAAAACAAATTTAAAAATGTTATTAGAAAAACGAAAAGACATATCAAAAAATTAAAACCGAAATGCAAGAAAGTGGCAATAGAATTAGCTATGGCTGCTGCCAGAAAATTAGCTGATGATTCATCCGTTAAACTTCCTCGTATTATTCCTATACCAAAAACTGGTGGAGTATTGCCTTTGATTCCGATTTTTGCGGGCTTATCTGCGGTGGGAGCTTTAGCAGGCGGTGCAGCTGGTATTGCTAAAACCATAAATGAATTCAAGATGGCAAAAAAATTATTCATAGAATCGAGGAGACACAATGAAAAAATGGAAGCTCTCTGCATCGGAAAAGGACTACACCTTAAACCATATAAAGGTGGACTCGGAATTTTTGTATCGAAAGAAAAAAACTAAGATATCGGCTACCCAATCGAGCCTTGAGTAATTTAGACATTTTGAAGTATGGGAATAATATTCCCTATTTCAGAGGCGTCTTTATGAGAGATAAGCTCCCTAAACACCCTTTTAAAAAAGAATGCGGTGTTATAAATTTAGATAGCTCTAAAAATCTTGGTTCTCATTGGGTAGCCTATGCAAAATACAATGATTATATTGAATATTTTGATAGTTATGGAAATCTTAAGCCTCCAAAGGAATTTATAAAATACTTGGGATCCAAAGTTCATTATAATTATGATAATATTCAGCGTGATCACCCTTATAATTGTGGACATCTTTGTTTAAACTTTTTGAACAATTTTTGGTGTAGTGGAAGAATAAAATAAACAGGATCTGCCGAAAGAAGTCAGTATAGAAGCATGTCTACTACGGTTACCATCTCTGGACATAAATCGGAATTGGTTTCATACTTTCAACCACCGCTGCATTTGTCAGATCAATATGAGTGCGGTTTGATATACTTTTCAGTATTACAATCAACACCAAATAACCCCATTATTAACAGAGGTCTGTCTGTAATCAAAATCGAATGTGATCTTGTTCACAGTTCGTATTGCAACGGATTACCAACTCATTTTATTCACGAATTCGTGTCTGATACTACTCCAGGCCATCAGTGTGTTGAAATACCGCAAAATGTTATTTACTTTCCAGTAAACAAAAATATAATTTCATCAATATCGGTTAAGATTGTAGATCAATTTGGCCACTGTGTTAACTTTGGAGAGAAACAAATTCAGTTACGACTTCATTTAAGAAAAACAAAATGATAGTATATTATAAAAACACTCAAGCGAATGAAAAACGTCTTAGTTCTTCTGCGATTGCTAAGGTGCAAAGACGCAAGAAAAAAGTTAAGAAATTGACTAAAGTAAATAAAGATTTTCTTAAAGCTCTAGGATTTAAAATATGAATATACTACAGATTGCTGAATTACCGCACTTTGACACTTCGATCGAAAGTTATGAAGTCCATTCATACAATCCCTACAATAGCAGCTTTAGAGAAAACGATGAAATCAGAATTCCCCTCCACCAGCAAGACATATACGTGCTACCATCAGCCAGTTCAATTTACATCGAAGGACAGGCGAAGTTCTTCGGTAAAGATGGGAATCCAATCAAGAAAAATGTTACGTTCACTAACAACCCTGTTATGTTTTTGTTTCAAGACATTAGATACGAAATGAATGGTATTGAAATAGACCGCATAAAAAATTCTGGAATAACGTCAACAATAAAATCATACATCTCATTAAATGAAGCAGAAAATAAAGTTGCTGCCCTATGGGGTTGGTGTTTAGAGGGATTTCAAAGTGATGGGCATTTTAGTGCTGTGATACCACTAAATAAAGTTTTAGGGTTTGCAGAGGATTACAATAAAATAGTGATAAATTGTAAACATGAACTTATACTGAACAGAAGTAACACTAATTTAAATAGCATTATCCTTACTGATGATATTGCTAATTTTCAAATAGATGTGCAAAGAGTTCAGTGGAGGGTGCCACACATAAAAGTATCAGACCGAGAACGACTGTCACTTTTAAAACATTTAGAAAAAGATAAACCTATTCAGATGGCGTATAGAAATTGGGATTTATATGAGTATCCATTACTACCTAAAACAACAAAGCATTCTTGGTCTATTAAAACTGCTTCACAATTAGAAAAACCCAGATATGTAATTTTTTGTTTACAAACTAATCGAAAAAATAATAAAACTAAAGATAGTTCAGTATTCGATCATTGTGAAGTAACAAACGTTACGCTCTTTTTGAATTCACAATATTATCCTTATGAACCTTTAGGTTTAAAGTTTTCTGAGAACAAATATAGTATATTATACGAAATGTTTGTGAAATTTCGTCAGTCGTATTACAACTATCCAGTAGACCCGTTGCTTGACCTAAAGGAATTCAAAGAAAAAGCCCCTCTCTTTATCTTAGACTGTTCAAGACAAAACGATAGCCTGAAAACTGGTCCAGTGGACGTGAGGTTGGAAATTGAATGTTCTACAGCAATACCAGATAAGACGACTGCATATTGTTTGATTATAAACGATCGACTTGTAGAATACAAACCTCTCAGCAACATCGTGCGCAGGTTATCATGATTGCTATTGTGGATATTCAAGGCTTTAAAACAGAAACAAATGAATTTATAATAAAAGAAATCGCCATATTGTATAATAAAACATTACAAATATTTTTAATTAAGCCACCATTTCCATTTTCAAAATTAACGAAGCAAGAAAAAAAACAAGTAAGTTGGATTGAACGTAACAGAAAGATACGCTGGCGTGAAGGATTTGTTCCCTATTCTAATTATCAGAATTTGGTTATAGATATTTTAAGAGATAAATGTATCTACGTTAAGGGTTTAGAAAAAGTGTTGTGGTTAAAGCATATTTTAGGAAATAGTCATTGTAATATATTCAATTTAGAAGATAAAGGATGTTCAAGTTTGATAAGCTTATACGATCAATATAAATATTCTCAAGATTTATATAACTGTATTTATCATGACTCTGTATGTGCTTTAAAAAATGTATTGTGTTTAAATAAGTGGTGTGTTGACAATAAAATTCTAAAATAAATATTTTATTGTTTTTATTTCTGTAGTTAGGTGAAATGCATCTTAGTTTTCTTCCCCTTCCTCCTACTTCTGTCCAGTCTTTATATGTTGCTGACAAAAGCTGGACCATACCATTATACATTTGTACCTAATTGAATTAGAAAGTCAATAAAACATGTCTCAAAATGAATACAAGCCTCGATATGACATGTATAACACATTTAAAATGCGTGAATTTTCATTTAATTATTACTGGGGGACACTTAATAAAAAGAAAAGATTAGTGATGGAAATGGCTGACGCAGGATTCTTTTATTATGGAAATAGTATAAATGATATTGCAGCATGTTTCTCATGTGGAGGTGTTATTGAAGATTGGGAGATTTATGATGATCCTTGGACGCAACATGCCATACATTTTCCTAAATGTTTTTATTTAAACGCTGTGAAGGGCACAAACTATATTACAAAAAAGTGTTTGGAATACTTACCCTATTAAAGTGTATATGTATAGGATGTCACATTGCACTTAAAAATGAGTCAATTTATGGGTATATATTACATAGGCGTCGTGCATCACAGCAATTTAACTTTGAATATTACAGTGCAAAGGTTCAATATTAAATTTATTTCTTAAATAAATAATTACATTTATTGATGTTATTTATA
This sequence comes from Anorthoa munda, assembly GCA_945859665.1. NCBI lineage: Eukaryota > Metazoa > Arthropoda > Insecta > Lepidoptera > Noctuidae > Anorthoa > Anorthoa munda. The sequence continues at coordinate 23,190,311 of OX243904.1, read as the reverse complement.
ATGTTTCACTCAGTGAAATCTAATTTAGATGGCATTCGTAAAATGATTTTCAAGAATGCTAGGGGTGAGATAATACATATTCAAGATATGCACCCTAAAAAAAAAATATCGGACGTAGGTGAATTAAAACACCAGGATAATGTTAAAACACAAACAGAAGATTTATTTTACCAGAAGTTGGAAGATCCAGAGAAATCTAAATTGAAAAATACTAAGTATCTTATACTCAAAAGCGAGTCTGGTGAGCTTCTTCGCACATTCGTTAATGTTATCAACAAACAGGTTGATAATGAAAAATCGATTGCGAGTTCGTCAAAGACTAGTGGGAGTAGTATATCGACAGCAACAGCAGATTTATTTCATCAGGAGAGTGATACAGCCCGTGCGTTAGTTTTACCTGCATTAGAAGATATTGATTGCTACCAGATACTGCCAGGGAATGAAATTTGTTTCACATAAATTGTGTCAAAATTTGAGGCAGACCATAGTAGTAGTGTATTATTGGGGCGTTCTGCATAACGCGCTCGAGCGAAGCGAGAGCAAGTGATGCAGAACCCCCAATAATACACTACTACCCCCTAAATCGACTTGAGGAGGAGGAGTTTCAAAAACTAATAATGTCAATCTTTATCATGTACTTAGATTACTATTTGCGCCAAGTTTTTTCATACAAACTTTGCCCCCCTTTTTAACCCCCTTAGGGGTAGAATTTCGGAAAATCCTTTCTTATCGGATGCCTACATCATACCAAGAATACACCTTTCAAGTTTCAGGTCTCTACGTTCAGCGGTTTGGGCTGTGCGTTGATCCGTCAGTCAGTCATTCAGGACAAAGCATTTTATATATATAGATAACATCACCATGACCATTTTTCTTCAACTTATAAATCCATTTGCAAGGTATGAACTTCTTATCTGGTCTGTCAACGAGAACCTAAGTTTTCTTATCAAGCAGTGACTGGTATTCATCTTGCATAGCTTGTTACCACTTGTCATCTTCTGCATTCAAGGCCTGTGAGAAGCTTGTAGGTTCATCCATAAGCTAAGGGGATGGAGTCTGCACGCATACACAATTGGCAGCAGAATTAGGTTTTCTGGGTCTCAAATTATACCCTGGTTGTGCAACTTCAGTATTAGACACAGATTCCTGTGATGTAGGTGTAGTAGCAGGCTGAATCGACTCTTCTTGATTAATAACGTCGCGCCATTGCTCCACAACATCAACATTAGGCTGGATATCTCCTGATATTTGTGCAATACGGGGTTGAATCTGCTCGTCTTCGATGATAGCGCTTGTCTCAGGTATTCGACTATGAGAACTATTCGATAATTGCAGTTGTGAACTTAACAGAAACGGTAAAAATGCTGGTTCAGTTAAATCAGTGCCAGACTTACAAGTTAACGTCCCAGAAAAAAATACTTCTCGGATCATCTGAATATCCGACGAAAATGTGTTCGGATGCTTTCATGTCCAATTTCTTCCGATTACAGTCGGGAACATGTATGAAAGCTCTACATCCAAAAACATGCAGATGAAAAAGATTTGGTATTTTACCATACCACTTCTCATACGCAGTCTTGCCTTCGAGAGCACGGTGAGGAGATCTATTTTTGAGATATATAGCCATCTCCGCAGCATCTTGCCTATACCCCGGAGAAAGAGAACTGTCAGAGAGCATTGATCTAACCTTCTCCATAATAGAACGATTGGTCTCTCCGATAGCGTTCTGTTGAGGGCTTTAGGGAACAGTTGTTTGATGTGGAATTCGTTCACCTTGTAAATAGCTCGAAAATTCAGCGTTAAAATATTTTTTTTCCCATTGTCACTCTTCAGTATCATGATCTTAGCTCCTGTTAGCCGCTCCACTGAGGACTCGAAAATACAAAACTTTTTCTTTACTTCCGCTTTTGAAGGAATAAAGAATACAAAAGTCATATGAGAAAAATCATCTATAAAAAAGAGAATAAATATTTATTGCCTTGAAAAGACTTTTCAGGCAAGGGTCCACAAATATCTGTCTGAATAAGCTCTAGAACTTCAGTTGATATTTTATGAGAAACTTTCTTAAATGGTTTTCTATTCTGCTTCACTTCGATGCAGGGGATACATGGTTCTTTATCTACTCCCATGTAGTCGACGCCAACAGCGTGTCCCTTCTTTAGTTGATCCATTCCAATGCGGCATAAGTGAACAAGTCATCTATGCCAAGGTTTGAAACTGGAAACATCGAAATGTGTCTCAAAAGCGGACAATTGAGGCATTTGGTTTACCGTACAATCTAAAGAATACAGTCCACCACGTATGTAAAATTACATCACCTGTACAAGAAAAAGCATCAGAATCATAAAAATTACAACCAGTTCTATAAAAACTACGCTAAAACCTTTATCTACCGCCTTCTTCACTGAAATAAGATTAGAGTTCAAATTCGGTACGTGAACCACATCAGTAATCTTTTTTATATCAGTGTTGTGACCGCAACTGGTGAGGTGATAGAAATATCTCCAACACCTTTAGTCGGCAGAACATCTCCATTTGCTATAGTCATAGTGACAGTTGACGGACCTCTCACATTTTACATCCAATCCGCTTGTGAAGTCATATGGGCCGAAGCTCCAGAATCGAAAAACCACCTGGAGGGTGACCACAAGCTCTTAGAGCGGTTACAATTTGACTAAGGTCAAATTGATACCGCTCTAAGAACTTGTGGTGAAAACGATGTCTTGGTACGAAAACGCGAATAAGTTTACCATGACGTCGTTTAAAAAAGCTCACTTTAATAACGCTACTAAGTTGTTTTTGTTTAGGCTTTGATAATGTTTGGATGCCGATTACAGTTCATTCAAAATTCAAACCACAGCGTGCTTTTTGACAACTAGCAATATCGTTTTTACTACAAATTTTGGTTTTGTTTTTCAATTAAAAAAAGTTGATTTGACGGGCTTATTACGTTTACCACAGCCGAAATGACAATTATAACTTTTAATTAGTAAAGTTAATTACAACTGATTAATCTACGAATGTCCACTCCAGGTCGATGTGAGAGCATGGAGTGCTTACAATTATTATTTAACAAAACTAATTACCACTAACTAGCCTACAAGTATTGATTCCAACTCGAGTTAGGAATATGGAATGCTTCTTACAAGAAATGATCTTAAATATTAGTTTGGTATCGATGGATTCCTTGACGTCATGGCAGAATCGGTTTTATCTATCAGCATTTATTATCATTTACCAAAATATATACAAAAAATATCACTTCCGTGATATAACCGGTAAGTAATACGTATTTATTTACGCATTTATTGAATTCATAACCTCTGCCAAGCCCTACAGAGCTACAGGCATCATGTTATGTTATTACCTACCTGCGTAGGTAAACTTGTCGATTGATTTATGTATCTCATGCGATTTTAGTGCATGTGGACTGAATTTCTTGTTGGCGAATGCATTATTAATGGCGAATAAACCCATGAAATCATGGAGGCCAGTGCAGATGCTACTGTAACGCGATTTATTTTCGGGAACAATAAAGCACCAAATACTGGAATAACAGTTTATTTTGTGAAACCCCCGAAACACGTTACAAATAAAAAAGTAAATATATGTAGGGTCGCTGGTTGCAGTTGGCTGGTCAAACCTTTCTTTGTTGAAAATTTATCAACCATTTTAAGTTAAGGGTGGAAGAACAAAATAAAATAAAAACAGAAGAATCAGAAAGCCTGTCACTCAATGGCCGCCGCGTTGCCAGCCAACTCCACTCCGCGACGCCCTGTCCCGAGCGGAAGCCTCAGCCTTAGCCGAACACTCGGTTTTAACCGAACTGTCGGTTTAGGTGGACAATCAGCTCCAGCCAGACACCTCCTGAAGTTACAGAATAAAAACTTCTTAGCACAAAACTCAAATCAAACACACAGGTTTTATGATTATACAGGACAGACAAACACGGGAAATATTATCTTAAACACCGGGTTTTACATCGGCGAATATAATGGATGGCCCTTCTGAGAATATGAAAATCATGACTAAGGCAAAGCCTGTCCACAAACACCTACAAATGGTAGGCTAGCTTCAAATAACATAAATGTATAGGCCGCCCCAAGAAACCAAATACCAACTGACAGAGCCTTTAAAAAGTCACGTACCTGTCGGAGGAAGGAAAACCCATAGGGTAGATAGGTCGGCCCAATTTCGACCCCACGGCACGTCGATCTGAAAGAAACCAGCAAGTCAGCATACAGAACTCACAACGAAATACGATGGAGTCATTCCCCTGAACAAGGCGACCTACCGTGAAGGATTATGAGCCCAGCTTGGGAACACAATCACGCCAGGGATCACACCACGATGGCTACATGCAGCTTCCAGGCCGCGTATCCACGACCACGCATGCGGTCGCCGGCAACCGGCTATTTTTGGCTTCACGGATTCCGTTCATTCACGGCAGGCACAGACAGGAAACGCTCCGCCGCACGGAGGCCGACACCCTCGTGATAATTCCAGCCCACTCGCAATCTCCGGGCTCTGATGCGGCCGGTCCGCCCAAGCAAAAAACGCCTCCTACGCAGGTCGTTCCTGCCAAAAATCTCCGCCGGGTGCGCTCTCATACTACAACAACCGAATCGAAAACCCCAAACACCGAATCCCATAAACTGTTTCCTAAAATTTCTGTTTTCGATAAACTTACGCGGAACAATTTCCCCTCAAAGAAATACACTCCCCTAGGTCCACATCTCATCCTTCCACTTCCCCTTAACCCAATTTATAATCAGATTACAACAAAACACTATTAATCACTGACAGCCCGAATGTTTTTTTTTTTTTTCCTTTTTTCGCGCATCGGGCAGGCTATAGTCTTTCAACCATACTGCCTAGTCTTTCGTAGTTATTTTCTTTCTTGCGTAATAGGTTTAGAAATCATGTCTTTCGTTTTTTTTTCCGAATTTTGTACGCACCCCTCCGCCGCGTTTCATTCAGAAAAGCCGATTGTTCTCGAATCTTCTGAACCAAAGGATACCACCATCAACATAAGGAATCCCCTGAGGCACGCCAACGGAAGCGGGACAACGTCCCCGCAATCCCAAAACCAAACCCAAATTCTACCCGTGTGCTGGTCCAAAGAAATAATTTTACTGGTGTTAGCGGAGACTTGCGCGTTCCCGAACGAAAACGCCGTACGTCCAAATGACAGCTGCAGTCCGTCAAAACAAACAAATAGAATCCAGTAAATAAAATTTCGGTGGACGAATATCAAGTGATTTTAAGTTATTTTAGTGATATGAAAGTGTTTATGGGGAATTCACCGTCCCAGAGTGCGGTTCCGAAGAGGTTCCACAATTCAGCAACGAGTTCAAAACAAAGAAGCGACATAAAAAAAGGAACAAAACACAGGCAACAAACCCTCCCTTAGCAAGACCCCCCTCTACAGAAAAAGGTGTTACATTACGTGAGCCATTGTAACCTACTACCGCCGCGCCGTCAACTTGTGTCTACCGACACTATGATATAATTAAAGGCTCTAGCACAAAGTACATATTCGGCGGCGCGCCGCAGTCCACTACGAAAAAAACGCCATTTTGCACAAACACATTGACATTACTATTTTACAGGGAATAATGTGCGCTATTGGACCGAGCTCAATCGCGGCAATCACGAGTGCTAGCACGGGCGATTTTCACGTCATTCGGTCTTTTGAAAGAAGTTTAAAATATATATTTTTCAATGCCTTGCACATGTTTCCCCATCATGTATTTAAAGAAAATGCGAATTTTCTAAAGATTGAAATACAATAATAGTGCATTTAAACTAGGTCGCAAGCGATGTATTCTAATTCTAATCTACCAGTGGTCTTTTATTTTTTTAAACACAACAAGAGGTACAGCAAAATAATAATTTTACTAAAATATTAAAAAATACACTTTCTTGTTTTGAAAATAGTAACGAATATTTTAATAAATTTATATTTGAGGTATAAAAGGCCTTACTGATAATTTACAGGGAAACCTAAACAAAAATCGTAAGTCCTATGGAACACCATTACAAACAAAACTCAAACTACTAAACTGATTTAAAAACCACTACTACTACACTACTACACCACTAGAAAGCTTCATAATGCCGGATTGAAATATTCTATTTGTAAAATCCTGTAGGGTGGGCCACGGGAGCGAAGCCACGGGGACCAGCTAATAAGTGATAAAGGTTAAAAAAAAAATTAACGATGACAAGTAAAAAATTCAATACATAAGAAAATAATAAATTATTTTAAGTCCACAGACGAAAAAAATGCACATTGTAGCTTTGTTTAAGGAAAGGCTATGAAACTTGTCACCCTTCTAGATCTCAACACTTCTTCGTCGAACTTGGCGCCTTTTTCACTACTAGTGACTCTGTCAAGGTTAGGTGTCAATATTCGAAATGGCGGGCGTTGCCCTTCTGTAAACTTTCTATTTTATGGCACTAGTGTATAATACTGTTCCAGTTCAAGGATAGGTAAATAAGAAAGAAAAGAAAGCTGATAGAAGCCAACAAAATCATCGTGAAGCGATTGGTGAAATCGTGATTGGTGAAAATGAAAATGCTCCGCTGGGCAGGGAGCGTGACGCGCTTGGATAAAGTGCGGAACAAATACGTAAGAGGATCTTTCAAGGAAGCACCAATCGCCGACAAGATCAGAGAGAGCAGACTTAGATGATATGAGCACATTATGAGACGTGAAGATAGCTACTCCGTCAAGACAATGCTCAAAATTAACACCAAGCAACGAACAAGGAGCAGACCACCAGCCTCTTGGTGGACCACTGTCGAGAGAGACCGTAGGGAAAAAAAATTGCTGCCATCGACAACCCAGGATAGACTATCCTGGCGTAGACGCACAAGGAGGCATGACCCCAAATAAATTGGGAAGGGGGCAGGTAGAATGATTGGTGTGTCCAGTGGGTGACCTGTGTTTTGTGGTGCTTGTGCTAGTGTCTCACGTTATTGCTTATGGCTGCTTTGCTGTATTAAACCTTGATGTGCTTGTGATGACTGCCTAGTATCATTGTGTGTGATAAGTGTGATAACCATGGACATAATCTCATCTGCATCTTTTTACGCGACTGCGTTAACAATATTGTGTGTATGTGTACCTATCTACTGTGTTGTAATAAATGTTTATGCAGCTGTAGATTCAATATATCTACCTACTTTTATAGCCCACGTGTTGAACATTATATAATATTATCATCAAACTCCATTCTACTATCCCTATAAATATTCAAACAAACTTACGCTTTCTTCCCATGTGGGCAAGCAGAAACTACAACGCTACCTGCTACGGTCCTTAAATAGGTACACCTTTTGCTTCATTTACATGCATAGGTACATCTAGTCATACGAGTACACCGGTAATGAGGACAGCGCTCCTGACCTTTCTGAAGAACATTACCAATTAGATCCGTTTATGACCTAGGACGTCCCCTCCCGGGTGGCGTTCACTCACTTCTGCCTTGTGAATACTTTTTCTTAGTCGCATTTTATTCATCATAAATATATATATATATATATTTATTATAGTTGATAAATAATACGTATACTAACATTATCATTAAAAACGGGATATTTACCATGTTTACTGTTTGTTGCGATTTTCCGATATAATATCCCGTTTCTAATGTTAATGTTAGTTATAGTGACCATGACAGTTTAAGAACTTATAATACGTATGCCTATTTTATTTAACTATATACTTATATATACTAGCTGACCCTCGCGGCTTCGCTCCCGCCAACTGGCCACCTACCCTACCCTACCTACCAATTTGTTAAACTATTTATTTGAATAAGAATTAATACTACAATACGAATGTAAACAACTTTTGTTTCTACGGGCGAACTAATAATATTTAGAACATAAAAGCTGGTATTGTGATTTAACTATGATGGTTAGATAATATTCTCTCGCAGCCTTTTTTATAGTTAATAATAAGTACTTTAATCAAAAAACAATGTTTATGTATCATCAATATTTTTCTCAGCGCAAGGATTTCTATCTTATTTTTTAAATAAATTATAGGCTATGCCACTCAAGAATAAAATAGCTATAAACTGGTGAAATAATTTTTCAAAATCGGTGCACTATATCCAGAGATTAACCCCTACAACCTCACAAACTTTACCTCTTTATAATATTAGTATAGAAGTATAGATTTGGTGTACACATTTTAACAGACTTCAAAAAAGGAGGTTCTCAAACAGTCGGAATCTTCTTTTTTAATGTTTGTTACCCGATTTCTCAAAAAAGCCTGGACTAATTTCAAAAATTCTTCTTTTGTTTGAAAGGGTGTACTTCCCAGGTGGTCCCATCGACATCAGGTCAGGATCCGATGATGCGATCTGGGAGAAATCGAGAGAACTCTACAATATTTTTTTTTTAATAAATCCTTGCCCCACACTAGGAATTTCTGCCAGTATCGTGGGTGCGTTTACAAACATATAAAATCACATACACAAACACCCAGAGCCGGAACAACTATCTGTAGGTCATACAAATATATGTTCAGTGCGGGAATCGAACCCGCGACACGCAGCGCAGCAGTCAATTGCTCAACCAAGGCGCCAACCGTGCGCCCAAAGGCATCGGCATACATATAGCGATTTAGGTAGTATTACATAAATAATACAATCATTTGCAATCAGAAAGTATCATTTGGTGAAGTGAAACTGATGAAGAAGACCACAGATGGCCACTGGAACTCCTTAATGCTAAGTATGTAACGGGTATAAGATGGGAACCGATCACTTTTCCGAATCTTTTTTGTTCGAATTTCATTTTACCGAAAACTATTGACCGACGTCTTTTTTTTAAATACCTATTCAAAGATCTTGACATTGTTGGCAGTTTTTTTATCATTTGGCAATATGGCGTCTGGTGGTCGCTGTGGTGAACTTTGATTTCTGTCATGTTTTTAGTGACACTCGCAAGGTTAATACGAATCGATTGACGTAAGAATCATCAAAATCGGCCCACGCGTTTGGTCTCGGGGACGGCACATGAACAAACATACATACCTACCTACATATATTGATATAAACACATTACCCTCCTTCGGCAGTCGGTTAAAAACGCAAGGGTTTCTTTTCTACCTAAGTCGGTACGGATCCCTGGCTCTCGCACAGCTGTGCAACTACAGTGAGTGGCTGCATATTATTAATGTTGTTATGGCATGATAATGTGACTGCTGTCACCTCTGCGTGTTTACAAGGTCAATAGTTGAACCAGTTCAAATGTTGTCGGGCACTGCAATGTTATACATAGCAGCTTGATTCACACCCTGCCCCTTCACACATGCAATGCAGTGGCCAACCTAAAAATCCCTAAACCGGTTGCGGGCCCAGTCAGGAAAAAGAACTGGCCAAATGGAATTTTATAGACCCATCTTGAACACGGTGCCAATGTGGGGGCCCCTTCGCAGGATATGCCTCATATCCTTATCTGCTCTTCGTGCCAAGCCACCTTCGGGATCTGAAAATTGTTAATGACACAGCTGACAAAAATTTTAAAGGAATTTTATAACGTCACAAAATATTTTCGGCCAAGGAACAGGCTAGCGAGATTACTCAGTATCGATCAGGCAGCGAGAGGTATCCTTGTAAGGGAGACGCGCACTTGAGTCCCAGAACGCAAGCATTTCGTCCCTATACGGTCCAAAACTGTAATTAAACTAACTATAAGGTCACAGTATTTGTGCCGCTAGAAGCCATCAGCAGCCACAGCGGCAGCGCCGGCACAGCCCGTACTGGGAACATGAAAGGGCGTTGCGTTGCGGTTTAAATAATTCGTACTTACGTTCGATAATGAACATAAGTATTTACATAGGTACTTAACGGATTTTTTGTCTTTATTTAGTAACATAATTTAAGTACAACTAATATTATTGCTATTTTTTATAGTTAAATCATAAATAAGCATTCTGTGGCAATGCGATGTGTGCGATTTCTGTAGCAATAAATTATTTTTTAGGGTTCCGTACCCGAAGGGTCCAAACGGAGCCCTACATCTGTCACTTACGTGTCCGTCTGTCTGTCCGTCTGTCCGTCGTCTGTCACACGTGTTGTACGCCCACACAGTTGAAGCTACAGTCTTCAAATTTTAACAGTATAACCATCTTGTTGCAGCTATGCAAATAGCCAAAATAAGGAAATAATGTTTTTAAGGGGCCTCCCATATAGCTAAAAGGGGTAGAAGTTTGTATGTGTGAACCAATAATTTCTCAATTAAGGCGTAATTAATTAATTGCGCGATATAAAAAATAGACTATTCGAAGTACTAATCCTACGCAGACGGAGTCGCGGGCAACAGCTAATATCTATAAATGACTAGCTTAAAAAGTATTTTTTGTGCTATTCCAGACTATAATCTATCTCTGTGCCAAAGAACAATGGCGAAATCTTAGCTGACTTAAATTTGAGCGTCTGAAAGCGAGTTATATACGAAAGAAATTCCATTAAATTTCTACGATTTTTTTTGAGGGGGGTTAGAGGAGAACGGTGACCGTCAGGATGACTGGACCAAATCAGATATGTCCTTGATACCATGTGCACTGTTTAATACCTATTTGCTACTATTTACTACCTACAGTGAAATATTTGCTAACTCTGCGTTACGAAATATATCAATGAAATAAAATGGTCAGCCATTCTGACGTCACGTTGGCTGACCACTTCCAAGTTCTCATTGTTTTAGAGTTGTATTAACCGCTTATTTAATGTAAATATTTACTACCTATTTGCTACCTTAACATATATATTTTTACACAACTTTAAGAAGCTCCTATAAAAAGTTATGAAAGCTCCTATAAATTAACCTTATATTTTTAAAGTGCCTGCAAAACCATTACTAGCAATCTTACGAAACAAAGATTTGGCGTTATTAATTTATGTGCAGGCGTTTTAATGTCTTTAATTAATAACTTTCCGTGTGTATGTATACGGACATGTAAAATATCTCCACCCCTCTCCTCCACCCTCGACCTTATAAATGAAACTACTGAGACTAAAATTTTTAGTCACCGTGTATTTGGAAGGCTGTCAAAGAGAAAAACCAAGATATTCGAAATTATTTAATTACGTTAATTAATACATGATTCAAAATACATATCAAAAATTGGCATCAGTTATTGAGTTTGTTTCTTCATCGGCTACGAGCGAGATAATTGGCCATTATAAATCTCGCTGTGTTAAAGGTACTTCCTTTCAATGTTACGATGACATTTCAAATCGAGTAAACAAAAGTCATAAAAAAATGTTGGCCCATTGCATCATTTATGGCAGAAAATATAAATCTATATATATAAAAGAAGAAACTGGCTGTATGACTGATCGATCAACGCACAGCCAAAACCACTAGGCCTAGAAGCATGAAATTTGGCAGAAAGGTTCCGCGAGTGACGTAAGTGAGCACTAAGAAAGGATTTTTGAAAATTTCCCCCCTAAGGGGGTAAAAGTTTGTATGTAATTTCTATAGTTTGTAAGTTGGACATGTGAAATTTTAGATTTACACTCTTGGTTAATAAAAAGAATTAATGTGTTTATTGGTTTTTGGAAATTCGACCCCTAAGGGGGTAAAAAGGGGGTTGAAAGTTTGTATGAAATATTTACACGTCGCCTTCACTAACTGCATATAAGAAAATCATTTATAGGATAAACGAAATCACGCGAACGAAGTCGCGGGCGGAGTGCTAGTAATGTAATATATAAATAAAATCTGACAGCAATTTTAATCAAAATTAATATCGACAGAAATTTAGATATTTCAATTTTAAATCATGTATTAATTCCTCATCATAATCGTATCAGTCAAAAGATTTCCACTGCTGGACATAGGCCTCCCCCAAGCGTCGCCACATTGACCAGTTTCGTGCGTCTCGCAACCAGCGGATCCCCGCAACCTTCACCAGGTCATCGGTCCACCTTTTTTTTTTTTTTTTTTTCCTGGCGAAGAAAATGCCTAACGCATACCGCCATCCGGGGAGACGCCGCGGTTATGTGGGGCTTGCACCCACTAAAAACTCCGCCTGTGCACCTACTTTCGCCTTGATGGATGGGCCGCGAGAACTGCTATGCATGACATTCACGACCCATCCAGCGTGGCCCACTTCTGGGCTCCTTCTCCTTTGCCCGCCTCCGGGCTCCTTTCTCCTTCGGCGATGTCCGGGTGCACTGGGACATCACCACAACTCCAGGGGCCGTGCAGCATGAACGATAGAGTCCCCGATCTATCGTCCGCTGACCCCTGTTATGGCGGCATCACGTCGGCGTTTCGCCGCCTGCGCCGTCCTGCCCTTCAGCGACGAATCGGGTCAGCAAGAGAGTCTGCCTCCCTGACCCGCTCCGCCGCTTCTTTCTGCGAGATAACATCCTCGCAGAAAGACGCAACCACCTCCCATGCCCCTTTACTGCCAACCATTGCCCTAACAATGGCCGGCAGTGACAGGTCTTGCCCAATTTCTGCTGCCATAACACGGCGCTGCACCTACCAGGCAGGGCATGGCCGTGTCCTGGTTGCAACCGCACTGGTGACACATGGGGGTCACCACCCGTCTTGCCACTGTGTGCAGGTATTTGCCAAAACAGCCGTGCCCCGATAATATCTGCACTAAACGGAAGGACAACGTCCCGTGTCGCCTCCGTATCCACTCCTCTAGGATTGGCTGGATAGCCCCAACAGTCCAGTGATCGGCGCTGGGAGTCTCCAGCCTCTCCGCCCATTGCCTCATGATGGCAGTCTGCGCCTCTCTGCGCCACCTCATCAACACTTCAGGCGGCGGGCCACTGCCATTCTCCGCCCGCATTTCCGCACTTCGTTGGTAAACTTCGGCGAGCACTCGCGCCTCCAGATCCCACGGGGGTGTCCCTGCTAATACGAACGCCGCTTCAGCTGAGATTGTGTGGTATCCTCGTATTACCCTGACGGCCATGACTCTTTGCGGTCTCCGCAGCTGAGCCTTGTTCTGGGCAGTCAGGGAGTCCGCCCACACTGGGGCGCCGTACAGCGCCATCGAGCGCACCACTCCCGTGTAAAGCCGTCGGCAGCTCGCACTGGGTCCACCCAGATTCGGCAGTAGCCGACTTAGAGCGGAAGCTGTGCCGATAAGCTTCGGGGCAAGACGGCAAAAGTGTTCGCCGAAGTTCCACCTACGGTCTAGAACCAGGCCCAGGTATTTCATGTGCGTCCGCACCATAATTCACTCACTACCTAATGTAATGTAAGCGCCCGCAGGTGGCCGGCGGCGAGGCCCATAAAATACCAGGGCTTCCGTCTTCTCGAGCGCCACCCTAAGACCAAGCGCTTCGATGCGGCTAATGACCAGTGACGCACTCTCAATGGCCAAGTGTGCCGCCTCTTCAAAGTTGCCTCCCCGGGCTGTGATGAGAGTGTCATCAGCATAGCAAATGACGCCCAGCCCGGGTGAGAGATCACCACGAAGGGCCCAGTCGTACCCCACGTTCCACAGGGGTGGCCCTAGGACCGACCCCTGTGGAACGCCACACGTAACAGGCCTTCGTATGATTTGACCATTGCGTCCCTGGTAGCTAACACATTGACCTCTCAGGTAGTCTGCCACCAGCTGCCTCAAGTATAAGGGTACCCCATGGAATCGGAGCGCCTCCCCGATACAACCGAATGGCAAGGTGTTAAACGCATTGGCGATGTCTAATGACACCGCCAACATTACCTCCCCTTGCGTTACCGCGTCTATCGCCTGAGTCTTGAGACGCAGAATGGCGTCTACGGTCGAACGCCCGCCTCTAAAACCAAACTGGGCGTCCGACAGGTTTGGGCCAACCGTTTCCAAATGCCGGACGATGCGGGTAGCGAGAATCTTCTCCAGCATCTTCCCCACCTCGTCCAGCAACACTATTGGTCTGTATGCCGAAGGGGACTCCGGTGGTCGTCCAGCCTTTTGCAGCAAGACCAGTCGACCTTCTTTCCAAGGTTTAGGGAACCGTCTCGACGTCAGACAGGAATTGAACAGTTCCCTAAGCCTATCCTCCATCGCATCCAATGCTAGAGCCAACACCTTTGAAGGCACCCCGTCTGGTCCTGGGGCGGTAGTTTTTGAAAGCGCCCGCAAAATCACTGCCTCCATCTCCGCATCTGTGATCACAGGAGTCTCCTCTTCGATGTCCCTGTCCTCAGCTGGTGGAGTTATTGTGGGTGGTGTGTGTTCCACCCGGCTCGGGAAAAGTGCTTCCACGACTTCGGCAAAGAACTGAGGCTGAAGGGATTCCGTTAATGGGGGGCCTTGGGCACGGAGTTTACTCTGGGCCGCACGGTACGGGCGTCCCCAAGGATCTCTGTTTAGGCCGTCTAGCATTTCACGCCTCGCCTGCTCCTTTGCTTGGAAGATCGCCAACTGTAGAGCTTCGCGGGCGCTTCGGTAGGACTCGTGCAGTTGGGACTCCAGCTCCTCATTGCGGCGGCGCAGTCGGCGTACTTGCGAGTAGGACCTCCGGGCAGTAATGCAAGCCCCGCGGAGGTCCGCCAACTCCCGGGACCACCAATAGACCTGCTTTTTTTGGGCCCGACTACGCGCTCGAGGCATGCAGGCGTCGCACACGGCCGTCATAGCATTGCGAAATCGGCCAGCCTCAACATCAACCCCTTCATTGGAATGCGGTGACGATAGCCATGCCTGGACAATGGCTGCCTCCTCCAACAGGTCCCTATCAAGCCGTTTCACTGCCCAGCGTGGAAAGTGTCGAGCTTCAGGGCGTGGAGACCCTCCCATACCCTGCGAGGTGGAGACATCCATACGGATGTACAAGTGATCGGATAGGGTCTCCACATTCTCCAGGACTCGCCAGCTCTGGACACGTGCGGCGATGGCAGGGGTAGAAAATGAAAGGTCTACTATTGACCCCCCCTCTTGTCGCACACACGTATTGGCAGAACCTCTATTTAGGAGACAGAGGCCTACAGCTGCCGCCCACTCCTCGACTGCTTTTCCTCTGGCATCCGTTCTTGGGGAACCCCACGCAATAGATTTCGCATTGAAGTCCCCCATGACCATTATGTGGCCCGGCGTCATTCGCCGAACCGAGGCTCCCAAGTGATCCAGGAAGTCCTCGAATTCGGCCAGGCTCCTGTTTGGGGAGAAATATATTGCGTAGAATATGATGTTACTCCTTGCGACCGCAACATATCCCGGACCTCTCTCTTTGAATGTGAGGGGTGGGCAATGAGAAGCCGTAGCCAATAATGGCAACAGAACCGTCCACGTCGCCCACCCAATAAGGGCGGCGTGGGACGAAATACGGTTCCGCTGCAATGGCTACGTCAATCGACCACTCCACCATGGTTTGAAGGAGCAAGTCCTGGGCAGCGGCAGAGTGGTTAAGGTTCGTCTGGAGGAAACAATGATTACGGACTCGGTTCATAATTATTCCGTAATCATTACCTCCTCTTGCGACTGCTCCAGTCACACCACACTAGAAGCGGCCGGGGTTGAAGCGGTCGCCTGTTTACTTTTTGAAGGGGCTGGCGGCTTGCAGCCCTTACTCCCAACGACGTGGTTAGCCGATAGCTTTGCCACCTCACATATTGGGCAGTGAGGGTCGGCAGAGCATGTCGAAGCTATATGCCCCGGCTTACCGCAGCGAAAACAGAGCCCACTGAGGTCCGTTCCAAAGGTACAATTATGGCGGGTGTGCCCTCTCTCCATGCATTTGTAGCATCTTATGGGCCGAGCCTCCAGAATCCTAACTCTGGCAGAACTCCAGCCAACGAGGAGCCGGCCGGCGTCAGCAAGTTTCTTTGCGGCCTCGACAGGGCATTGGGGCCAAGCAGAGTCTCCTGCACATCTCGTCCAGTTATAGAGTCGTCAAGCCCGCTTAAGCGCATTTCAGCGCATTTTGTGGGTCTGGAGACCTTGACGTCTTCTGTGAAAATGCCCCGCAGCTTCTCCGCAATAAGGTCTGCTCCTTTGGCTCCCTCAGTTCCCGGAAACTCCAGCAGACGCACCCCCGTCACTGCCTGACGGAACCTGATGTCGGTGATACCGAGGTCTGCCAGGTTCACACTTTCCTTGGCCTTCGATATCACCGCCGCGTAGGTTAGCTCCTTCTGTACCGCTTCAGGCTGCAGAGTCAAACCACTGCAGCCGACTTAGGTGCGCGAAGTTGCCGTTTCTGTTGGAGCCAGATTCCAACTTAGCTCCTGTAGCGGATGCCACAGTATTTGTTGCTGGAGGCTTTTTATTTTTCTTGCCCCTTTTCCTCTTAGCAGCGGTCTGCCAACCATCACTGACAGCCACATTCCCGATAGGCGGCGAGGCGCTCCGCTGCGTTTCGGCCGCTTGGGACACCACCGGTGATGCCGCCTGTGATGCTTCTCGAGAGGCCATAGAGGACCTTTTAGACGCCCTGCTGGTATTAGCAGCATTCCCGGCAGCATTTCTGACGTCTGCCGCTAATGGTGGACGGTTATTCTTGGCCGGCAGAAGGCGGTCCTCAATCCCAGTGAACCGGGCGTCCATCATTTTCCCGATTTGGGAGACAGCAGCTCGCAATAACTCGTCTGACGAGGGGTTCTCCATGATCGAAGGGCGCACAGCCTGTGGCTGCGGTTGCGTCAGTTCGAGCGGTTGCCTTCGAATGGAGCGAACTTCTTCCCAAAGACTCTCTATTTCTTTACGGAGGGCTCCAACCTCTTTTCGCAACCGGTCGTTTTCCAGTTGCAGCCTCCGAGTTTCTTCCGAGGAACTTCTACTAGCGAGCTCCTCTATCGCCATTCTGACGCGCTCTGCTGCCTCTTTAATTTCACGTTTGCACGTACCCTTTATGGTTTTTTGATTTCCGTGTGGTGTCCAGAACCACCTGGCTATCCTGAAGGGCCGCTTTCTCCATGGCTTCCGCTGAGCCAGCAGAGCTCTCTCCAATTGCAGAGGAAGGAGTGGTCTGGGTGCTGACTTGCACATCCATGTCTTCCTCTTCACTCGCTTCGGTGCACGTCAGCGGCACGCTCTGGCTATCCGACTCACTTTCTTCAGTTTGTGGCCCGTATGAGCCATCTGGCATGCTAGGCCGAGCAAACCGACCCCTCTTGTCACGGGGGAGCCCTCCCCCTCGAGCAGTCGTCACCTTAAAGCGTACTTTAGAAGGCGGCGACATCTCTCCACTCGTTGCTGCATCCCGTTGCCTTTTATGAGCGTCACGCCTCCGGGAAATGGATGGACGGATAGCGGGCATCCGCACTACTGGCAGCCTTTCCTCTGGTGCGCACTGCGCCACCATCTCCTCTATCAGCTCGGAGCCGGAGGGTCCTTGGTCATCGTTTGGAGTCATCATCGTTTTCCGTATATCGCGCGTGTGGTTGTCGTTGGTGTCTGAAGGGTCAGACGGAAGACAATTGTTGCCCACCCCAGAATACGAAGGGCAGCCCGCCGAAGCGGGGTGGCCCTACCCAACTGGATCGTTTGTCCCAGGTAGACAAAGTCATCCAAAACTTTGAGTGTAGATTCTCCGATCTTGATAGGAGTGGATGTTACGTGGTAATTTACTATGATCATGGTTTTGTCCATGTTCATTTTAAGACCCACTCTTTCGGAAGCTCTATTGAGGTCGTCCAGCATTGTAATGAGGCTCTCCATGGTCTCAGCCATGACCGTTATGTCGTCGACAAACTGAAGGTGAATGATGTACTCGCCATAAACGTTGATGCCTAGGCCCCTCCAGTCCAGAACCTTGAATACATCCTCCAGCGCACAGTTTCGGAGAAATGATGTCTCCCTGTCTCACGACGCCACGCTGGAGAAGGATTGGTTTAGAGGTCTGATCCTGAAGACGGACTGATATGGTGGCGTTTTTGTATAATCACTTCAACACTTCTGGAGAGACTGCAATACAGCCCAAGTCTCGATCGAATCGAAGGCTTTCTCGTGGTCCCCAAACGCTAAGCAGAGAGGCAGGTTGTACTCTTCGGTCTTCTGTATAACCTGGCGCAGCGTATGTATGTGGTCTACAGTGCTAAAGCCTTTTCGGAATCCGGCTTGTTCGGGAGGCTGGAAATCGTCAAACCTGCGCGCGAGACGATTCGTGATGACTCTTGAAAACAGCTTGTAGACATGGCTAAGAAATGAGATGGGCCTATAGTTCTTTAGTAGGGCATTGTCACCCTTCTTGAAGAAGAGGCCTACCACACCCCTGCACCACGCTTGTGGCGTTTTGCCCTCGAATATGACGGAATCAAAGAGCTGCTGAAAGGCCTTAAGGACCGGTTTCCCAACCACCTTCAGGAGTTCGGCCGTGATTCCGTCATCACCCAGCGCCTTGCTGTTTTTAAGCTGTTTCAGAGACATCCTTATCTCGTACAGGCTGACGTCCAGGATATCTTCGGTATAGTGTCGGGTCAATCTACCTCTTGGGTCGTTTGCTAGATTTGCAACGGGCTTGCTGATTGATGTGTACAACTGCCCATAGAATGTCTCGATCTCCCTCAGAAGCTCCGGTTTGGTGGATACGATCCTGCCATTGTCGGTTTACAGTTTCGTGAGCTGACTGCCCAATAGCCAGATGCCTTGAAAATACCTTGGAGCCTTTATTTCGCTCAATCGCGTCTTTAATACGCTCAGTATTAAAGCGGCGGAGGTCTCTTTTCAAGGATTTAGAGATCTGTCTATTGAGCTGCCGGTATTTGCACGCCTCATCTGAAGACTGCAGGATCATCTAACGTCTCTCCTTCACAAGCTTCAGAGTATGATCAGAGAGCATTTTGATTCCATCTGTACGACGGGTCTTGAAAAACTTAGACCCGACCGTATGGACAGCTTCCTCGTTCCCATCGCTGTATTCGTCCACGAAGCTCCCTAGGCACTCAAAACGATTCTGAAGTTCCGAGCTGAAAGCTCTCGGGGTTTTGGACCTGGATCTGTGCTGGACGAAGCGTGGACTTCATCAGTCGAGACCTTTCAAGCTTAATATTAATGTTCAATGTAAAGAAAGAAAAGAAAGAAAATATATTTATTTGGCACAGACTAAAAGACACAACATAATATTATACATCAGATAAAATACAAATAAAATAAAAATATAATAAAGTCTGACGTAAGAAATTAGTAGGAAAGTATGCCTCACGGCTGCGCCAAAAAGGCCCAGTTCAGCAAAAATGCCAGACAACTAGTGCCTGACGCTGGTTTTCAACAGGACCTGATGTTTTTATTGATGTTTTATACTGGAAAGTGACTTGTGTATGTATACTTAAATAAAATAAATTTGTATCCGTTAAAATAGTGACGAATATGGGAATATGTACATAATTAGTGTGAAAACGAGTAGATAACATTGCAAGAATAAAATCCGGCCAAGTGCGAGTCGGACTCGCACACGAAGGGTTCCGTACCATTATCGCAAAACATTGCATAAAAATCACGTTTTTTGTATGGGAGCCCCCCTTAATTTATTTTATTTTAATTTATTAATTATTATTTTTTTAAGTAAATATACAACTAAACATTCTGTGAATATTTCAAGCGTCTACCTGTTGCCGTTATTAATATCGAGAAAAAAACGGCAAAAATATCACGTTTGTTGTATGGGAGTCCCCCTTTAATATTTATTTTATACTGTTTTTAGTATTTGTTGTTATAGCGGCAACAGAAATACATCATCTGTGAAAATTTCAACTGTCTAGCTATCACGGTTCATGAGATACAGCCTGGAGACAGACGGACAGACAGACAGACAGACGGATCGCGAAGTCTTAGTAATAGGGTCCCGTTTTTACCCTTTGGGTACGGAACCCTAAAAACTACCAATTATGTAATGTGCCTCTTACTATGCGGTGATCGCTCCCGGTTTTCACTAAATTGATTACAGAGACATCATTGAACATTTGCTTCTTGGTTGGAATGATGAAGTCGATCTCACTCTTTGTTGCACCATCGGGGCTCTGCCAGGTCCACTTCATGTGTTTACGCTTTTTGAAGAAGGAGTTCATCATATGGCCTCTTTATGATGAACTCCTTTTCCATAAAACCGGCCAGTAGGTGACCCCGGTGGTTCCGACGTCCAACTCCAAATTGCCCCACTTGCAGCTCATCCTTTTCTTGTTTGCCCAGTGTTGCGTTGAAGTCTCCCATGACAACGGTGAAGTGAGTTTTGAAACCATGCATGGCTCTGGAGACATCCTCATACATGGTCTCCACCTCGTCATCGGAGTGGACTGAGTTTGAAGCGTAGACCTGTATGACCTTCAGTGAATATCTTGAGGATATTTTGAATATATGGTACGCCAAGGTCGACACACTCTCGATCTTCACCACGTTGTTCACAAGGGACTTGTGGACGATAAACCGACACCACCCTGGGAATGCCTGTCAACCTCCCGGAAATAGAGCAGGTTACCGGATTTGAGGATAATCAAGTCCTCCCCCTCTCTTCGGACTTCAGATAACTCTATAATACTCCATCGTAACCTGCTCAATTCTTCCTCGAGTTCGGCCATTTTCTCGTCGGTCCGGAGTGTTCGCGTGTTATACGTTGCCAGGTCCAGTCGTCGGTGTTTATTGGGGTAGCCTATACTCGGTGGGATATGCAGATGATATAGCAATTATAATCTCTGGGACATTTGAGGGCATCTTATGTGACCTCATGAGAAGAGCCTTCAATATAATCGAAGGTTGGTGCACTAAGCATGAACTATTGGTTAACCCCTCGAAAATGGAACTAATAATGTTTACTAACAAAAGAGTCCTTGGACCCCATGGACTCCCTAAACTCTTCAACACAAAACTAACTCTTAAGACGAAGTCAACTACTTGGGGGTGATTTTTGATAGCAAACTGCTCTGGAACAAGCACCTTGACTACAAACTTAACAAAATCACAATTGCACTTTACCAATGTAAAAAAGGGGCTCTCTCCGAAGATCACGCTGTGGCTATACACAGCGGTAATCAGGCCAATGTTGGCTTATGGCGCTCTGGTTTGGTGGACAAGGACGGAACTGTCTACCACCATTGCCAGACTCCAAAGGTTCCAGAGACTGGCCTGTTCAGCTATCACTGGCTGCATGAGGGCCACCCCGACAGCAGCCATGAAGATAGCCCTACAATTAACTCCTCTTGACCTATACGTACAGCAGGAGGCAGCGCTAGCTGCCATCAGGCTGTTGCATATGGGGTAAGAATCTCACCAGCCCACACGCTGAAATCCTGGACTGGGCGATTCGGTACCATACTACCAACCCTTCATCGCCGCCCGGTGTGATAGAACACCAAATCAACCTATGTTTAATAAAAACTATAGCATACAAACTGTAGAGTAAAAAACAAGAAAAGTCATTTAGTCTTTAGAGCATGTTACGAATTGAATAAAAACGCTTGAACGATCTGACACATATTAGAAGAGGGGAATCTGAGATATTGCTAACGTTTGCGTAACAGGGATCAGTCTGGAGCCAATGAAGTACGCATTTATACAGATAGCTCAAAAACAGAAAACGGTTCAGGTGCAGGCGTACATTCCCTTGACCTCAACATTAACTTTCACTTACCGCTAGGCATATACAGTTCCATGTTTTAATGTGAATGTGTCGCCCTAACACAAGCCGCTGCTACTGCTGTAAAGCGCTTAGGTATCCATAACTATGGAATCAGATTCTTATCCGATAGTCTGGCAGTGCTCAAAGTCCTAGAAAACAAACAAACCAACAGCAAACTAAACTTTGAATGCCACCTTGCCCTGGAGAGTATATCGACATCCAATCGAATCACCCTACAGTGGATCAAGGGACATAGTGGGTCTTTAGGCAATGATGCCGCGGATGAACTTGCAAGGAGAGGTTCTGAGATGATATAGATAGTGCTAGGCCCGTACCCACTTCTCCCCCTGCCTTTCTCACAAATTCGTGCATGGATTCGCCAAAGATCAACCGAACTGCATAACAACAGATGGTCACGGGCTACAGACTGTAGACAGTCAAGAACGGCCTTACCAGATGTAAACCCGCGATTAACCAAAAATCTTCTTAGCCTAAGTAGAAATAACCTCAGAATAATCATAGGGACAATTACGGGTCATAGCCCTCTTAACAAATATCTTATTAACATAGGCGCCACAGACAGCCCACTTTGCAGGGGCTGTTTTGACGGCGAGGAATCAGCTGCCCACGTCATCCTGGACTGCGAGGCCGTGATTTCCCAACGTGAAGAAATCCTCGGAACAGTGAGGTCGCTCCGCGAAGCCTGTGAAGCCCCCAGGAAGCTTCTGCGCTTTTGGACGGAGCTAGGCTGGTTACTTTAGCCGGAAACCCCACGCAAAACGGACCAAATGGGAGTCTAAGTGCGGAAAAGGGAGTCCTTCTTCTATTCTATTCTCTGATGTTTCCCTTAGTCGGCTCTTCCCACACCTACGGGAAGATATGGGATGGTGAAATTCTTTACCTCCGTCACCATACGGTAGGTATTAATTAACGTAATTAAATGATTTCGAATATCTTGGTTTTTCCATTTTTGACAGCCTTCCAAATACACAGGAGTCTGGTGACTAAAACTTTTAGTCTGAGTAGTTTCATTTATAAGGTCGAGGGTGGGGGAGAGGGGTGGAGATATTTTATATGTCCGTGTACATACACAAGGAAAGTTATTAATTAAAGACATTAAAACGCTTGCACATAAATTAATAACGCCAATTCTTTGTTTCGTAAGATTGCTAATAATGGTTTTGCAGGCACTTTAAAAATTTAACGTTAATTTATAGGAGCTTTCATAACTTTTTATAGGAGCTTCTCACTACGCGGTTAATACAACTCTAAAACTATGAGAACTTGGAAGTGGTCAGCCAACCTGACGTCAGAATGGCTGACCATTTTATTTCATTGATATATTTCTTAACGCAGAGGTAGCAAATATTTCACTGTAGGTAGTAAATAGTAGCAAATGGTTATTAAACAGTGCACATGGTCTCATGGACCTATCTCATTTGGTCCAGTCATCCTGACGGTCACGAGAACGGACCTAACATCTTTTCCAGCCCAATAGTCAACCTCACCTGCACGCGCCTAAGGCGACAGAAAGATACTCTGTGGTCCTCCCTGCCAGATAACAGACGAGACTCTGGCGACCGAACAGTGGCGGTATAACCATACACTTGGCCAGGTAACTGGCTGGAAGAGGCTACAGCAAGCCTTGGTTCTAAAATAGTTCCTAAAATGTCTGGAGTTAGAAGTAAAGAAAAACCATGGAAACAATATTGGAAAAAGTACTACCCCAGGAGGGTACCAGCGATGCTGGAGAATCCCTCCCTGAGTTCAACGCAGGCAGCACCTCGTATTATGGGGGGGGGCACAATCTTGCATCCTATGAGTGATCATAAAAAGGCGAGTACCCAGCCCTTACTGTTACCAAGCAGTACTGGTCCAAACAAAAATAAGACTAATGATGTGGATGTGAGTAACCAGGAATCTATGTCAGTGAATGCTACTGGGAACCGATTTGTTCAACAGGCTTTCCACCCTAGTCTGTTTCTGAGTAGACAAAGAAGTCTATCCGTAGGCAATAAACCACAGCTTGAAGCTACCGACACAGCTCCCACAACGCAAGATCAGAAAAGTCGGTCACCAACTAATAACACACCTGACCCTCCCGAATGGCAAAGAGTTCCAACAGCTAGAGGCAACAAGCGAAAGAAGGTATCACAGTCGCCATCTCCTGAAACGATCAAAACTACTAATAGGTACAATGGCCTACAGATTGACTTGACTGAAGATGAACCTGAACCCAAAGAAAAACGCCCAAGCAAACCTCCACCGATTATCTTGTATGGTATTCTTATAAACAAATTAACTGAATTAATTAACACTGTTGTTGATAAAAATAATTTTATCCTTAAAATTGTGAACAAAAATCAATTGAGGATTAATTCGATAGACATAGATAATAATAATAAAATTATAACCATAGCTCGAGAAAATGGACTCATAGGTCACACTTTTAACAGAAAGGACCAGCGTTGCTGCCGTTTAGTAATTAAAAACTTCCATCATTCAACTCCTCAAAGTACTATCATAGAAGACGTCAAAAAACCTGGTAATAAAGAACAAGGCGAAATTATTAATATAAAGTATGGCCCAGAAAAAAAACCAACGTCGACATTCTTTGTCAATCTTGTGGCGGGCCCAAACAACAGTGCTGCCAAATCAATAAAATCTATTCACAACCAGATTTTTCTAATTGAAGAGCCTAGGAAAAGAAACACAATACCACAATGCCAGAGGTGTCAACAATATGGGCATTCTAAAAATTATTGCATGCGGCCTTATCGCTGTGTAAAATGTGCACAAGATCACAAAACTTCAGATTGTCCTAAAAAGGACCGGAACACCCCTGCCACCTGTGCGTTATGTGTTGGTGCACACCCTGCAAACTACAAAGGGTGTGAGGTGTACAAAGAAATTTTTGCTAGAAAAACAGTTAGATAAAAGCCAACAACATATCACAGCACCACAAAAAATAAACCAAATATTGCCAGACAGCCGAATACAACCATGGAATCACACCAACAATACAAAATGTCTGAGAAATCGAGACACACAAACAAAAATCACATAGAAACAAAATCCTATGTAGATGCTTAAAAAATGCCACCCACAACATATAATAGTAACTTAGAAATACTACTCACACAACAAGCTGTAAAGCTAGATAAATTATTGGAACAAATGAAATAATAATAATGAAATAATAGTTTATGGGTGCTAATTAAACAGGCTTCTTTTTAATATCATTATTCGCCCCCAAAAATGTATGTTGCCTTCTAAATTACTAAGTCAGCCACAATTAACGAGATTCTAAATAATACTATATTAGCCACTAGCTATCTTCTATGTAAACCACTCTAAATACAACTCAGCATGATGGTTATTTTTTAGCATCTAAATTTTTAACATGCATTCTAACAGTAAATTTCTAAAATACTATTAAATGACATCAAAAAATATATTTATTTAGCTTCTAATTTTTTAACTCAGTACGTTTAAAATGTAACTCATCCCATATTAATTGATCGTAAAAAATTTGCTAAAAAATTTCATCAAATAGTATATTGGCCACTAATATTACCAGAAGCTATTGAGGAGAGACAAAATAAAAGACTTTATTTTTTGGTTTTAATATAGAATAGGTGCAAGTTGGATTAGTATTTATGCGACAGAGTCGACGGAGCCCCGCTGCGCGGGGCTCCTATTTCTGTATGCAGGGTTTAAAGTAACCTAACACGAAGGAGATGACGGGAGCTGAGTTCGCTCGCTTTGCTCGCTCACTTCAGCTCCCGTCATCTCCTTCGAACCTAACCTGTCCGTGTCGGGGTGCCCTAAGCTCCCGAGCTCGCTACGCTCGCTCTTGGACTTATTCATTGACCGTCATTTATTATTTTAAATATAATATATTATTTAAAATTCCTCGTCAGAACAGTACAGTGGTACTTCATTTTCACTTTTAGACGTCATAACTAATTATTACTCATCGAAAACTTTAATTTAATTACAGGGAAAACAGTTGCAATACGAACGCACGAACGACAATAAACAATTACATGTGATCAACTCAACTCGTCGTCACATGAATCGAATGGCGCTCTCTGATTGGTGCAAATGGCCGGACGCTGTCGTCTCGCGTACTCGCGCCAAATCATGCAGTGGCTATTTTCACGATAAAAGAATATGATGTATTGTTTTACATGCTAAGTTATAATAAATGATCCTTTCTGTAGAAGCTTGAATTATATTTTTTTGAGGATATTGCGTTGAAGCTGTAAAACGTAAAATGGTGACAAGATATAAAATCCGTGGCCGAGTTAGTAAATTACGTGGCAATGTATAAATAAGAAGGACAAGTCACAATAATTGATGATCTTTACTTGACGCTTTCTGTAGAATATTTAGTTGGCGTTGCAAAAAAGACGAATTAGTTTATTAGAGGCTATGACATTTTCACGTTGCTTAGTTATAAAATTAGAAGTTTAATCACGTGTCCAATAAATAATTTTGTGGCTAGACTTATAATTTCCCATAGTTTATTTGCAAAAGGATTAGCCTAGGTTACATCAGTGTTTACATTACAAAAATGGACATGGCTATTTCACATAATAAGATCCCTGTCCTTCAAACTAGGAAAATCCTGTATCTTGAAGAACAGTTTTCTCTTTATATATTTTTAATAGTTTTTATAAATTGAGCACTAGCTCTGATGTTAACACATTATTATTGTTGCTTTAATTTTTTAAAGTAGTAGTTAGGTTTTAGTTAATTGTGTGAAGTGTTGATGTGAGTGTGTTGGTATGAGGTTTGTCCTAAGTGTATTTTGTATAAATAATAATTAAATTTAATAATTATGAAAATTGACAAATAAAAGTTAAGTAGGAATAAGTTTAATATTATTATTTGATAAATCAAATATTGTAATTATAATATTAAATTTAATTTAATTTAATAGTAATTAATAAAATGTATATGTAACTTCATTTAATTTAAATAAATTTAACCTTTTAATAACTAGTTTATATAATTTAATTTAATTCAATTTCATAATACAATTTCATTTAATGTTTCATTTTATTTTATGTAGTTTGATTTAATCATTTAATTTAATGAGGTCCTCAGTATCGCCATAATTTTAATTTAAGAGCCACGTTAGTATTTTTTTTAAAATTCAAATTTATTTAAATGATTTATTAATAATATCCCGTTAAGCCGTTGGTCCCGGCTGTTATTTGAAGATCTTTGACAGTCGTTACGGGTAGTCAGAAGCCTGAGATCTGACACCAGTCTTGCCAAGGGGTATCGTGTTACCCAGTTACTGGGTTGTGGAGGTCAGATAGGCAGTCGCTCCATGTAAAACACTGGTACTCAGCTGAATCCGGTAAGACTGGAAGCCGACCCCAACAATAATTGGGAAAAAAACCAAGCCGGATGATGATGATGAATATCCCATGCATTTTATTGTAAATTCGGGAACCTAAGATGAAATTCTGGTGGGCAGCAAATGCGGTTCTGAAATGTTCGACTTGGCAAATTCGTGCAGCCCTTCGTCGAGTATGGAGTGCGTTACGTGGTGGAACGGAGGCATGTTTGCGGAGCGTTAAGTGATAAACAAATAGCTGTCTGACGGTGAGCAATTTGCAGTCCAACATAGTTGTTCAGTCGGGTACCTAAACGGTTTGCGTAGCATAACCTTCAGAACAGCTCTTTGGGCTCTCTCCAGCGGTAAAAACGATATTTTTGTTGCCAATCCCCAAACAGGCACACAATATGTCAGTAGTGACTGGCATAAAGAGTAGTAGACAGTCTTGAGCGTGTCAGTGTCTGCTGAGTTTCTAAGCTGTTTAAAAATATAGATAACTTTGCGGATCCTAGATGTTAGTGACGTAATGTGTGCCAATTTAAACGCTCGTCTATTACCACTCCAAGGTATTTAATATAGGAAACTTTGGCTAAGCATGGACAAGTACAATCTGGCTTCAACTGGCCGTTTTGAAATTGAATGTTAAACTCATGTAGAGGCCGACTTTTATTACTTATAGAAAATGGTATAAATTTAGTTTTCTCAAGGTTTAGTGTCAAAAGATTGGTGGAAAGCCAATTTGACACCATGTTAATACATTTCTCAGCGTGACCTCTCGTTTCATTCCAATCTGAGCCATGCACAATGAGTGCTGTGTCATCCGCGTAAGTAAGGATATGACAATTTGTAAGTTTCAGTGTGCATAACTGGTTAATGTAGATTAGGAAGAGTGTTGGTCCCAAGAAATGTCATCAATGATGAACCTTCTCACAACACTAATCAACAAACTTTTCCATTGAAATGGTCACTCTGAAAGTAGCAACTTGGAACACAAATGGGTTGATTAAGCGCAAATATGACGTACAAACTTTTTTGGAAAATGAAAATATTGACATACTTCTTGTATCTGAGGCACACTTAACATCAAGCCATTGTATAACATTAAAAAATTACGCCATATATTCGACATTCCACCCGGACGGAACTGCTCATGCAGGCACAGCTGTAATAATAAAAAATCATATTAAGCATGTGGTTCTTCAGGAGAATAAAACAGAGCCAATACAAGCAACTTCAGTAATGGTGCAAGATAAACTAAGGTCTATTGCATTATCGGCTGTATACTGTCCACCAAAGCACACCTTAAAGGAAGAAGCATTCACAAGCTACTTCAAAACCCTTGGGCATAGATTCTTATGTGGAGGCGTCTGAAACGCCAAAAACGTTTCTTGGGGATCTAGACTTACTTTGCCCAGAGGCCGCGAAATGAAAAGAAGTATAGACAAGAACAACCTATATGTACTAAGTACAGGTGAACCATCGTACTAGCCTACAGACCCAAATAAATCACCAGATCTGCTGGATTTCTTCGTGTACAAAGGATTCTCAAACCATTACTTAAGTGTGGAGACTTGTCTGGATTACTAGTTCTGACCATACACCAGTAATGGCCACAATAAGCACCACCATAATAGAAAGACCAGTGAAAGAGCGACTCTACACCAAAAATACTGATTGGGATGCACTCAGAGACTACATTGACGAAAACCTCAACTTGAAGGTGATACTTAAAACTAAAGATGACATCGAAAAATTTTTGTTTTTTTTTTTTTTGGACAAACCCACCGCACTATTCCCAAACCACTGCAACTCCTGAAAGCCAGAATCAACAGTGGCGACCACCAGAAAAGCGCCGAGGCAATGAAGCTCGACGAAGTCCCGGAGAATGAATTTAACTGTCTTGGATCTCGCAACGAAATTAATCAGAAAAGAATAACGGAGGAGTAGGAAAAAACATAAATTTCCACTTCAAGCAGGAGACAAAACAAACAAGGCCACTAGGCACAAAGGGTCGTTTACAACTGGGATAAGCCCAGTTGCCACCACGGATAATAATAAGAATTAATAATTAATGGGTCCTAACATTGTGAGCTGCTATGTTTGATTCCAATAATAGGTATGGCAAAAACGCTTGAACGCACGGAAATTTGTTCTAATTTCCACAAGGTCCGTATAGTAAACTACTCCTGAGGTAGCCTCTACATTATTCAACATAATATTACGTTCATTCTGCCAAAGAATACACTCCCATAAGATATGATGTGCAGATTGTACATATTCGCAGTCAGATGTAGAACACTGACATAAAGGCGAGGCAACGAGCTTGAAGGAAAACAATTTACTTTTAAAGTTACCATGCCCTGTGAGAAATTGGGCAACACAGTGATCCACCTCCAGCCACGTCCTGGCCAGCCGAACGCGAACGGATGGAAAGAATTGGTGGAGATGTCGGCCCTTGATGAAAAATATGCAATAACTTTGACAAATTTAATACAAACAGCTGCATGGAAATATACACCGGCTACCACATTAACACAAGGTAGTACGAACATACCCAAGGACATAAAACGAAGGAAAAAATTTTTTAGAAAAGAGACGACTCAGAAGAGTGTGGCATTGTAGTCGACATTTTCAAGACAAAAGGCATTGCAGGCATGCATTTAATAAAGCAGCCGCTGACCTAAAACAGTACCTTAAAGCCCTCGAAGAGGAAACCCTACAGAATAAATTAGCAAACTTGCACCCCCAAGCTAAAAACGAGTATTCACTTTGGAATACGGTAAAAAGTAGTAAGGTGGCCCAACAAACTGCAAAACATCCTATCAAAACCAATAACAACACCTGGGCTAGGACTGATAAGGAACGGGCTGAGGCGTTTGGACAATTTTCTGCATGAAGTCTTTACTCCACATGGCGGTGATCTAGAAACAGAAAAAGTGGTTACGCCAGTTTTATCAAAATCATTACTTGCTTTAATTTTTAAATTATATTGAATACTCATAGTTGTTTATGTCAAGATTACTCTGGTTTGGATGCTTGTATGTTACACGGATTAGTGTGACCCTTGCTCGCCATTGGCCCGTTTGGATTGCGAACCCCGAACTGTCATACATCATCAACCAATAAAAAGTTTTCTAATTTCGGCGCTCGTGAGCAAACGCATCTTCCGCCCGCTCCCGTTTTTCGGTTGTTTTTTCTGAAGATTCTACGTAAAAGGACTGTGTGTGATATCAAACCTATGCGCCTGTGGTTCCTGAAGAGGTACATGGAGGCAGGAGCATTCGCCTTCGGGATATGCAGGTACGTTCAAGCCTAGAAACAATTGTCCAATGCGCAACTACGAGTCAGTCAATCAGCACCTATCTTATACAGTCCACAACTTAGCCATTTCCATTAATCCCTTGTTATTTACGCACCAAAAAGAAATAAAAGACTATCTAGAAACTGACCTAGGCAACTATGTCTTCCAATTCAAAGCTGCTCACCTCGCGAAGTCTAAAGAGAAATAAAAGGTCTGCAGTTAAACAAGGCTCCCGGTTTTTGCTTAATAACAGCTGAAATTCTACGACAACTTCCTAAAAAAGCTATAGTCAGTATAACACACCTTTTAATAGCATATTTAGGATTGGACATGTCCCAATGATATGGAAAATATCAGAGATAATAATGATCCAAAAACCGGGCAAACCTCCGCATCTTGTGTCTTCATACAGACCGATTACTCTGTTGCCAACCTTATCGAAACTGTTTGAGAAGATCATCTTGCGAAGGCTAACAACAATACTTAAAGAAAGTGACTCCATTTCTCAGCTTGAGTTTGGTTTTAGAGTTGGTCATTCGACTGTAGAAGAGGTTCACAGAGTGGCCAACAAAATAAGGGAAGCCCTCGAGAAAAAGCAGTACTGCTGTGCTGTCTTTCTCGATGTAGAGCAAGCATTCGATAAGATTTTGCACTTAGGCCTGCTTTTCAAAATGAAGAACCAACTTCCACACAACTTCTACTTGTTGTTAAAATCTTATCTGAAAGATAGATTATTTAGAGTAAAAATCAATGACACCTACTCTGCCTTTCATGATATAAAAGCTGGGGTATCGCAAGGATCCGTGTTGGGCCCTACTTTATATCTTATGTATACTGCAGATATACCCACAACAGAAAATGTCCTGTCAGCCACATTTGCTGATGACACCGCAGCACTTTGCAACCATGTAAACCCTAGTGTGGCGTCGTCAATGTTGCAGAGTCACCTTAACAAAGTTAACGCATGGATGGAAAAGTGGCGCATCAAGGCCAGCTCCAACAAATCAGTGCATGTCACCTTTACTTTAAAAAAGGACAATTGCCCCGCAATTAAACTCAGCAATGACGTTCTACCACACCAAGATTCAGCAAAATATTTAGAAATGCATCTTGATAGGAAACAAACATGGAAAATGCATATTCAAAAGAAACGCGACGATTTAAATTTAAGGCTCAGAAACCTAAACCGGCTAATAGGGCGAAGATTACATGTCACCATGGAAAATAAGATACTTATTTATAAAACCATAATCAAGCCGGTTTGGACGTATGGCATTGAGCTGTGGGGATCAGCAAAGAACTCTAATGTGGAGATTTTACAACGGTTTCAGAACAAAACACTCAATATTATAACAAATACACCTCTGTTTATCAGAACCACTAAATTGCATGAGTACACAGAAATGAAAACCGTTAAGGAGGAAGTCGAACACAGAGCAAAAGCATACAAAGACCGTATAAAAGCTCATACCATCACCCTAGCAACAGCATTATGTGAACCTATAACTGACAGAAGGCTGAAAAGACAACACATATGGGACTTTGTTTGCTAACAAATCCTAATTTAATAAGAGACAGTTTCCTCACTGGAGGAACAGTTCTTTCCTGACAATAACTCCTATAACAGATTTGTTAAGAGCTTGTGAAGCCGATCGCAGGAAGATCACAAAAAAAAACTACGATTTTCAAAGTATGACATTAACTGGTTCACCACAAATAAAAATTATATATAAAATATAACATTATAAATTAAAGTTATTTGATTTTTTCGTTACTTCCAAGCGTAGCCATTTTAAACTTAATCTGACAAGTAGTAACTGTAGTTAGTATGTTCTCTATGGGAACTGTTTAAAGACACTATCATGACGGTAGCTAGTTATGCAACCTGAACCGCAGCGAGTGATCACTGTGAGAGTATGAAATGCACGATTGCAGTTTAGGGTGGCCCTTCCAGAAATTTCCATGCATTTCTGTTAATTTAGCATTTTAAGTAGCAGTAAGTCGTAACATGTAACCGATAGGATTAGATTCAATACACTAGAGCATCCGCTTCTGCTCACACGTATTTGTATTCTTTTATTTTAACTTCATAACGCTCCCAAAAACTTGACTAGCTTGTCAATATATTTACGAAAACATCATGTATGTTAGAAAGAATATACATCTTTTTAGTAAAAACAGCGATAGACATAATTATGTTACTAGAAATAGGGACCAATTAATTTAACCAGGTTTCAGGCTGGCTAAAGTAGCGTCATCTTTTATGGGGTACTGTATAAAATGTTACAATAAAATACCTCCACACATTCTAGAACTGAATGAGTCGAAATTCAAAAATTTTATAAAACGCACACTATGCAGGCAGGCATATTATAGGTTGGGGGATTATATCGCTGATAAAAATGCTTAGCTCAACGCTAGTCCCTGCTCCACAGCCACTAGGGCACAAAAACAAGTGATAAGCAGAATAGTTCTGAAGTATTCTTGGACCTACTGAAGATTGTATGAATATATTTGTATTATATAAACTCAATATATTTTAGTATTATATAACTGCACAGCACATATGTGAGTACTATGTACCAACTGTAAATCTACCATTTACTGTACCTACCTATATGTCGTTTGTTGACTAGTGTGCCCTGGCAGTTAACAGTGTGTCATGCTCTCTCTATTGTCTCTCTGATGGTGGCACATGTGTTGGATCATTCGGTTCCCTTCATGATGGTTAAGCGGAGTAGTGCCAATCCATGTGTAATGTTTGTGAACGGGCGCCATCAGTTGGGATTGGTCATAACTTAGCTGCCTCGGCTTGTTTTTAATTGCCTATGTATTGATATTTTTTTAATTGTTTGTTTTACTCTAGACGCTTTTACGTGCACGTCTTTTTACATCGTTCTCTCCAACAAGAAATGATGTAACCAAATACTTGTAAAACATTTTTTATTTTAAAAGAGTAAGTGTGGAGTTTCTTGTCCATTCTTCTCCATAACTCTTTTTCTACCGTCCATTTCCGAATGGACGGTAGAATAAATTATTGTTACTTTTAAAATATTTTTATTTTTTGTTATATATATTGTGTATGTCAACATTGTGTATGTGTGCGTGGGTTGCGTCCCTGCACTGCTCTTACCAGACAATAAACCAGTGTGCTTCTAGCTGTCAGTTGTTTCACTTGTTCCTACGCACCTACTTAACAGTGGCGACGAGTTTACCCACAATCCAAAAAAAAAAGTATTCCTAGTTGAAAAATGGCACAGTATTTTGTGGAATTTTAACGACTTTCGATCATAATGTTAATGATTGGAAGACTTACAAAGGTCGTATCACGCAGTGGTTCATCGCTAATAACATCGATGCGAAAAATGATGCGGCGGGAACCAGGAGGCGAGCCATACTACTCAGCGCGCTCAACGATGGAACCTACAAGTTGGCAGCAGACTTAGCCTTACCCAAAGACGTGCAAGAGGTGCCATATGAGGATCTAGTGCAGTTATTGGATAATCACTTCACTCCGAAACGATGCGGGTTCAGTGAGCGGTACAACTTTTATGCAGCTTCGCAGCAGCCGGGCGAGACATATACTCAATGGGCAGCAAGGTTACGAGGCCTGACGGCACATTGCGGATTCAGCAATGTTGAGGAGGCGCTGCGTGATCGATTTGTGATGGGGATGGTAGCGGGTCCAGAAAGGGAGAAACTGTTTGCGCAGAACTTGGAGACCTTAAGCTTGGCGAAGGCGGTGGAGTTAGCAGAGAGCACAAGATGCGCGCGCGCGGGCGCGGGCGCTGCCGCTACTGCTTCTACATCAGCAGATCAAGTACAGGTGTTCAAGATCACGAAAGGACAAAATAGTGCCAACCCGAGCAATAGTGCCGCGAAAGAAAAGTGTTCGGTGTGCGGTCGGGCTAATCAAAAATCGTCTCAATGTCGGTTCGCAACTTATAAGTGTAAAAGGTGCAACAAAGTAGGACATTTGCGTAGGATGTGCAATCAAATGAACTACGTGTCATCGGGGGATGTGAGCGAGGACGACGATGGTAAGTCGCTTTATAACATTAGTTCAGCTCGGGGGAAACCTATGACAGAAACGGTCACAATAAACGGTCAAAATTTAAAATTTCAAATTGATAGTGGTTCAGCTGTGACAGTCATATCTGAGGGTACTTATAAAAAGTTATTTGCAAGTATACCATTACGTACGTCACACAAGAGATTTTATAGTTACACAGGTAACCAAATGCAGTGCGCAGGTTATGTGCGTTTAGCAATAACATATTATTATATGCAGCGCACACACACACTTGATGTGTTCGTTATACGTCACGGCGGCCCACCGCTACTAGGGCGCGATTTCATATCAGTATTCAAATTAAAATTAGCTCAAATTAATTTCCTTAATGATAGTCAAAGCATAATTGAGTTGCAAATACAGTTCCCTGAAGTATTTTCAGACAAGTTGGGCGCTTTCAAAAATTATAACGTAAAATTAAAACTAAAAAATGATGCAATACCGGTATTTTTTAAAGCGCGTCCCATTGCGTTTGCCCTGCGCGACAAAGTGGAAAAGGAGATAGAACGATTACTAAACCTAGGAGTGTTAAAACCCGTTAAACATTCGGACTATGCGTCACCTATAGTGCCCGTACTCAAACGAGATGGTTCGGTCAGATTATGTGCGGATTATTCGGTGACCATTAACAAGCAATTAATAATAGAACAATATCCTTTGCCAACCATTCACGAATTATTTTCTAAATTACACGGTGGCCAACAGTTCTCGAAAATTGATTTGTCCATGGCCTACAATCAATTTCTGCTCGATGATGAGTCACAAAACATAACCTGTATTAACACTCACCGGGGATTGTTCAAATACACGCGCCTTGTATTCGGCTTATCGAGCGCACCGTCTATTTTCCAACGCGCAATGGAAACTGTTTTGTCCGGATTGGACGGTGTGTTATGCCTGTTAGATGACGTATTGATAACAGCAAAAACAAAAGATTTGCATATGGAAAAACTACACATAGTTCTCAAAAGACTTCAGGACGCGGGACTAACATTGCGAAAGGACAAATGTGAATTTTTTAAAGACGAAATATGTTATTTAGGGTATGTAATCAACAAGAACGGACTAAAGAAAGATCCGTCAAAAGTAAAGGCAATTATTGACGCTCCCCTACCTACTAATGTTAACACTTTACAATCATTTTTAGGACTTGTTAACTACTATCGGAATTTTGTTCCTCAAGCATCAAGCATACTCAGTCCTTTGTATGATCTATTAAAGAAAGGAGTTAAGTGGCATTGGACAGCAATTCATCAGAATGCATTCAATGAAATAAAACAATGCTTAACGTCAGCACAAGTGTTAACACATTTTGACCCAAATTCAAAAATCATTTTGACAGTAGATGCGTCACCACACGGGTTAGGCGCTATTTTATCGCAAGTAGGTAATGACATGTTAGAACGACCCATATCATTCGCGTCCCGCACGCTCGCGTCAGCCGAAAAACGATACTCGCAAATACAGAAAGAAGCCACAGCGATTATATTTGGGGTAAGGCGTTTTCATCAATATTTGTATGGCAGATCCGAACCATTTGTATTACGTACCGACCACAAACCCTTGATTACAATTTTTGGTCCCTATAAGGGCATACCAGAGGTAACGGCTAACAGGCTTCAAAGATATGCAATGTTTTTAAGCGCATATAATTACACGATCGAGTACGTTCGGAGTGCCGATAACAACGCAGACTATTTGTCACGAGCGAGTTTACGTCACGAGCCGGCACAGACAGAGGAGCGGGGAGACAGCGGCGCGGGCGCGTACGCCGCAGCAGCCGCGGCGCCTATCGACCGCGCCACTTACGTTAACTTCGTGGTTGAAGGCAGTATGCCAGTGACGCTGGACGAATTGCGAAATGAAACTGTCAAGGATATCACATTAACGAAAGTAATTAAATACATTCATCAAGGTTGGCCTAGACATTTATTGTCGGATTTAAGTATTAAGCCCTATTATTTGTGTAGGACACAACTGTCACACGAAAATGGTTGTCTTATGAGAGGACATAAGGTAGTTCTTCCAGAAACGTTGCGCTCAAAACTTTTACACGAGTTACATAATTCGCATTTGGGCATTGTGAAAACCAAAGCTGAGGCTAGGTCACGATTTTGGTTCCCAGGGGTTGACGCGGCGTTGGAGACAATGATCAACTCGTGTGACATCTGTCAACAGTTGCGCCCCTCCCCGCCGCGAACACCGATTGCTCCGTGGCGGTACCCGCCAATGCCATTCTATAGGATACATATTGACTTTCTATTGATAATCAAATGTTTCTCGTGGTAGTAGACGCGCATACAAAATGGGTGGAATTGTACGACGTTACTATGTCAACAACTTCCACAACCGTCGTAGCAAAGCTATACGACTTTATGTCGAAGTACGGCCTACCACATACAATAGTAAGTGACAACGGGACCGCGTTTACGTCATTTGAGTTTAAGAATTTTTGTACAAGAAACGGTATCGACCATTTGACGTCACCAGCCTACAATCCAGAAAGTAACGGGCAAGCGGAAAGTTTCGTCAAAATCGTGAAAAAGGGCATTAAAGCATGTGTTATCTCTTCGCGCAATAAAAGTGATTGCAAGTTAAAAATATTAAAATACTTATTTGACTATAGGAATTCAGTCCATTCTGTCACGGGGTTCTCACCAGCTGAGCTAGTGTTTGGCCGCAAGTTGAGGTCACGCTTAGACTTACTCAATCCGAAAACGCCGGCGACCTCACTCACAACCCCTACTAATAATGTTCATCGTCAACAGTGTTCGCAAATTAAATCAAGTGGACGATATAATAAACAAGTGTTTAAACCAGGGGATAATATAATGTACAAAAAGTTCATAAACAATTTTAAATACCATTGGTGCAGAGGTATTATTAAAAGGAGACTGGGTAAAGTACTTTACCTTATTCAAGACTTGAGTTCGTCGTGTGATGCTAAAAAACATAAGAACCAAATAATATTATATAAAGGTAACAAAGGGAATGTTTCACAACAGCCACAACACCAGCATGACTTTGACGACTTCAACAGCTGTCATAACGAGCCATCGACTGTCAACCTTCAGGGACAGAGTCCCGCGGGGAGGGAAACTGATGAGGCAAACCTGCAATCACCATCGTCTGCAGACGCAGCTATTGTGTCTGATCCAGTTTCAAGGAATCCAGACAGACTTTTGAGAAACATTCCCAGGGTAGATTACAGACCTTTCCTGTAACTGTGGTCTTTACTTATTTAGTTATTTGGGCACAAGTTTGGTACATTGTTGGTCAAATAAGGGGAGGAAATGTTATATATGTGTATGTCAACATTGTGTATGTGTGCGTGGGTTGCGTCCCTGCACTGCTCTTACCAGACAATAACCCAGTGTGCTTCTAGCTGTCAGTTGTTTCACTTGTTCCTACGCACCTACTTAACATTTTTGACGTTTTAAAATGCCGCATAATGGCTTAATTGAATAAAGAAATTTTGTTTTTTTATTTTTTTTTATATCATTTTTGTATTTGTTAATATAATTAAACTGAGTAAATGAATAAAACAATACAGTTTGTGTTTAAGTTTAGGTGTTCCTTGCGACTGGAAAAGTGCCGAAGGCTTGGAAGCAAGCTTATGTTCAGTCCGTGCCCAAGCAGGGTAGCCGAGCAGACCCGGCCTACTACAGACCCATATCAGTAACGTCCATCCTCTGCAAGAGTATAGAACGTGTATTGAATAATAAGCTCCTGGCATACCTAGAAGACAACGACATCCTTAGTGACTGCCAATACGGCTTTCACCGAAATTGGTCAACTAGGGATATTCTAGCGTATTCCATTCACATATGGAGTGAGGCCATCGAGAGGCATGTGGAGGCGCTTGCTGTCTCCCTTGATATATCGAAGGCTTTTGATAGGGTCTGGCACGAGAGCCTTATTGGTAAGCTTCCTTCCTTCGGTTTGCCTAGTGTTTTGTGTGACTGGATTGCAGAATTCCTGAGGGATTAGTCCATCCGAGTGGTTATCGATGGCTACTCAACCGATCAGTTAGGTATTGACGCCGGAGTCCCTCAGGGGTCAGTGCTCTCGACAACATTGTTCTTTTTGCACATTAATGACCTGCTAAAACCTGGAACCTTTTGGGTATGCAGACGACAGCACTGTTGCTGAGAGATACATATCCGGCGCACTAGCTACTAGGTCTGGTCTCTTCGGGTGCCTCCAAAGACAGGTTCAAGTGCTCAACCATGGGGTTGAGCACTTGAACCTGTCTTTGGAGGCAGTTTTCGAATGGGGCAATGCCTATCTAGTCAGTTTCAATGTTGCTAAGACCCAGGCGTGTCTTTTTTTCGCAAAGAAGAGCCAATTCCACCCGGCTCCATTTTTACGTGGTGTAACCGTGCCGATAACGGACCATCTCGACCTTCTTGGTGTGACATCGATCCTCAATTTTGGTCCATTCATCGGGTCTGTCCCAAGAGTCCCATTGGCATCGAAGCAAAGGCTCAGTTGGCTGCAAAAAAGTTGGAGGTCCTTGCAAAGGTGAGACTTAGTCTAGTCAACAAGCTCAAAAACTTGTTAAATAGAAATAAATAATTTATAAAAACAGAGATTGGAAAAAAAATAGTTTTTTAACAATGGTGTAACTTTTTGAAAAATCGGTATAATTTTTTTTCGATCAAGTGTCTAGATTACACCATAATTTATTCAAATTTTTAAATTGTTATTTAATACAGAAAAAAGAAAATTTTAGCTGACATACTGGCTTTTTAGACGGCGCGGCTATGCCGTAACGACTTCGCGGAGCCTTATTTTCAGCGTAAATAAAAAATATAAATAATAGAGATGAGTTCCGGGAGTACTGACTCTATTACTAGAAATTTTCTCTTCTTTCAGGATCTTTTTTTGAAATTCCTTAAATATCATTATTTTAGAAATTTTTAACAAGTCCTGCTCTAGCCAGGTCCTTCGACTGACAGAGTTTATAGAGAATGGGTACGAGGCTAATAGAGTCTCTGGTGTCGTATTTGTTGACCTCTCGGCAGCTTACGACACCATTAACATCAAGAGACTGCTCGGCAAAGTCAGCAAACTTACCAATGATCAGGGTTTTGTGCGTATATTGAGTGAACTCTTGCACAACCGCCGTTTCCAGGTGTGCTTTCAGTCCACCAAGAGCAGATGGCGACGCCAAAAGAACGGACTTCCCCAGGGCAGTGTGCTGGCACCGACGCTTTTTAACATTTATACGAATGACCAGCCCACCACCCAACACACAGTGCGGTTCTTGTACGCGGATGACTTGGCTCTGGCGACACAGGCAGCGACTTTCGAGGATGTGGAACTGACACTGACAATGGCACTTGACTTACTGGGAGTCTACTATGATCGCAATGCTCTGCGACCAAACCCATCGAAGACACAGTCGTGCGCATTCCACCTTCGCAACATGCACGCAAACCGGACACTCAACATCACGTGGCGGGGAACTAAGGTCGAACATTGCCCGAACCCTACATATCTGGGTGTGACGCTAGACAGGGCTTTAACGTATAAATCGCATTGCTATAAAACAAAGCAGAAGGTGGGGACCCGGAATAACTTGCTCCATCGTCTTATTTCCACCAACTGGGGGGCAACACCCGATGTTCTGCGCACAACCGGCATGTCTATTTGTTTCTCTGCTGGCGAGTTTGCGTGCCCAGTGTGGCACCGATCCTCCCACGCAAAGCAAGTAGACACCGCCCTAAATGAGACGTGTCGGATAATATCGGGCTGCTTAAAACCAACTCCACTAAATAAGCTCTACCCACTAGCGGGTATTGCACCTCCTGCTGTACGAAGGGATGTCGCATGCGCGATGGAAAAGAAGAAGCAGGAATCCGATTCCCGACATCCCCTCTACGACCACTTAACAACTCGGGGTAGACTAAAAAGTCGAAAGAGCTTCCTGCGAACCACACGGTCGATCCAGGACAGGCCGTCTAGGGAGAGGAGCAAACTGTGGCTAGAGAAGTACCCACCACCTCATGACTTCATTAAGCCCAAGGCGCATCTACCCCTCGGGCATGAACTGCAGTGGCCCGTGTGGAAGGCATTGAATCGGTTGCGCACCCAGGTAGGCCGCTGCAAATATAATATGGCAAAATGGGGGATTATTGGTCCATTGCACGCTGGGTGCGATTGCGGTGCTCCTGTACAGACTATGCCCCACCTGCTGGAGTGTCCCGACTGTCCATTCACCTGCACCATGAATGACCTGTATAATGCCTCTGACGCTGCAATAAACGTGGCCACCTACTGGGCTCAAAAAGTTTGATCAAATGTACCATCGATACGAAGAAGAAGAAGAAATTTTTAAAACTAAATACATAGGGTTCCGAAGTCAACAAGGAACCCTTATAGTTTCGCTCTGTCCATCCGCAGCTTAGCTCAGAGAACCTAAGTACTAGAAAGCTATTATTTGGCATGGATATACATATTAATATAATCATGAAAAAACAAACAAAGTGGTAAAATAAAATCATGATATTTTTTTTTTTTGGGTTTCCTCCTATAGACGTAAATTGGGGATGTATTTGTTTTTCTCGTCTATGCCATGGTGTGGGGTATCGTTGGATAGGCTATTCAAAAATATTATGGGTCTATTAAAACCATTTTTCGATGCAGAGCTTGCGTAAAATTAAGCTTTAAATTGCATATTTATGTTAGAGTCAAGTGTGTGTGTCCCCTGCCAGCAAAATGGTTGCTCTTGGCTATGTGAAAAAACGTACGACAGTAGTAAATATAACGAAATTAATAGGAAAACTATCAGAGATAAGTAGGCATTACAAGTTTACGAGTAATAGTCGACCAACTTATAAAATGTAATTGGCACGGTAATTTTTTTGTACAAATGCCATTGAAAATTTTCTTAAATAACGTTGTTAGGTGTGTAACAGGTAGTAAATATATGCTTATGAAACATTTAAAAATATACAAAATTTAAATCATAACATCCTTAATAATGATTTCTAAATTAATAATGTTTAAGTTCAAATAACGCATTGGAGTGGCCGGAGTCGTTGGCAGTCCCGGTCCGTAGTCTATACGGCGCATGCGCACGGGGGAGTCTATTTTGTGTTAGTGCAGAAGTATTTTCGACGTTTTGTAATTAAACCGTAAAAGTAAAGTCAAATTAGATTCGATTTCCAAGCAAATTACTAATTTTCTTTTGTCGATATCCTTCTATAAAGTCAATATTCGATCCGACTTCATCACTAATTGAGTAGCGTAAAACTTTGCATAATGAAATAGTGAATACGGCAGATTAGAGTATTCACCTCTAATCTGCGGTATTAGAGGAGATTAGAGGTGAATACATACGATTTTTTTCTAATTCCGAAAGAGTAATAAACAAGGAGCGTGCAC
The DNA here is from genome assembly GCA_945859665.1 of Anorthoa munda. Lineage (NCBI taxonomy): Eukaryota > Metazoa > Arthropoda > Insecta > Lepidoptera > Noctuidae > Anorthoa > Anorthoa munda. Next base: position 23,148,666 of record OX243904.1, on the reverse strand, counting down.
GCAAGAATCCAGGTACCATTCCCCGTGGCTCTAACGCGCGCTTGTTAGTATTGGAAGTACGTGTGACGTCATTAAATCATAAATTTACACTTTTAAGCACAATGGGTTTGCTACAAAATACAAACTGTCATATTTATTAAGCATCTACCGACAAATGTCGAAGTACCTACTTAAATTATTATTGTCAAATACCTACAATTGTTAGAGTACCCACCTGAGTAAATATTGTTGTGTGTACAGGAAATAACTCTAAAATTACATATAAGCTATAGTGATGATATTCCTATAAAACATTACTTAATTTGTAATGATCATTGTGATGTATCCTGGATTTTATATTGCTATTTTAGTATTATAAGTCTTTTGAGACAATTAATAAAAGACTGTCAGTTAGTATCAATATTCTTTCGAATATTGATTAAGAACGACTAAATAGGCGATATTAAATTCCTTAATTGTCTTGATACGTTTTAAAAATGTTTCATTACTCAAGAATTGATTATTGACTTAATTGTGAGATTATTTATAGCAATGTAGAAAATGGTGGGGACATTTGACGTATTGAGACAAGTTGACTTGTTCTATAAATAGTGTGTAATTCGTAAGTTAAGAGGCTTCGTTATGGACTACACAAGCTTCATGTAAGTAATTTGATATTATAACTTGATTATTGCTAATGGTGGTGTTGAAACTCTATTTTCATATTGTGGCCTTTATTCATAATGATGTTAAATTGATTTAAGGGTTAGTCATGTACCTTGCCTTATCCTTGTTGTTTTGATTATGTAATATTGTGAAATGTTACAAGATTCATCATATAATGGCCATAATAGAATTAGATCTGTTATATACGATATTTATATGGTTGTAAAAGATGTCTATGAATACTTTTACAACCATAGTTGCTTCCGTGGAGTTTCTTGCCCTTCTTCTACACGAGAACTAGTTTAGCGAACGGGCGGTAAGCTTTCTGAGCCTGAATATGAATTAATTGACAAGCTATATTGGAATAAATACCTAGTCTTGTCTTTCTGTGCTTTTATTCATAAAACCTTTCCCTTATACACCACATATAATAGAAAAAGAAAGAAAAGAAAAGAAAAAGTGTTTATTTGTCACAAAACGACATACAATATAGGAACATACTTAAGCTAAATCCTAATAGGAAACAGGCTAATAGGAACTCTGATACACAGTAAATAACCATCTTGACATATATCGATACTTTTATATGGAGTTCCATTATGATTCTAACACGCTCGTATCGGCTCCTTTCGCACCCGCGGTGGTACTCAAATAGATAATATTTTTCTAACTTCAGTTGCGAAGTTGGATTTTATAACTCCTTCTTCAGTTACCAGTTAGTCCTTATTTAGTTTAAGTCAAGAGTGAATAGATTACATCTAGGCAATCGTGCTTCACCGTAGACCACATCATCGCTTACTATCAGGCAAGATAGTGGTCAAACGCGAGAATATAGATAAAAAAAAAACATCGTTTTATGTGGTCCCGTTTTAAGACTGTGAGCCGCTGAAACCGTTCTAATGTTCATGTAACAACAACAAAACCCTTTTTTAGTTCGCATTATTGTGCAACTTCGGAACCCTATTACTGCGCGTGGCCCGACACGCACTTGGCCGGTTTTATTAATAACGAGCAGTTGCCCGCGGCTTCGCTCCCGTGGGCCACCCCACAGGACCCGTTTTCGGGATAAAAAAATAGCCTATGTTACTCAGGAATAACGTAGCTTTCAATTGGTGAAAGAATTTTTTAAATCGGTCCAGTAGTTTCGGAGCCTATTCGGTACAAACAAACAAACAAACAAAAAAATCTTTCCTCTTTATAATATTAGTATAGATGAATTGGCATCTCCCAGAGATATATAACAAAATGAGAGCACAATAATATTTCAAAATCATTTACCGGTTTAATTTAGTGTTTCCTTCTACCCTTCCTCTTCTTCTTCTATTCCATTTTCTGATACCCATCTCGGTCCTACTGATGAAGGTTCCCCCTCTCCATCAAAATTCTCTAACGTTAGTTGAGAGCTCATGTTATTAATTAGTTACCTGGTACCCCTGGTTCCTGGTTGGATTAGCGGGCGACAGCTGGTACATCGCATGCTGCTTGCTGCTAATCGCACCGCATCTAACATGCGCACCCAATGGTACTTTCAGGGCTCTTCGTACGGGCTGAGGGCTGGACCCCTTGCCTACTGCTGCATGCTGCTCACTCCCTGCACGCTACCTATGCACACTGCCCAGGTCTTGGCCTGCCTGACTGCGGCCTACCGCCACGCTAGCCGGGGCCAGCGCCGCCTACCCTGCGCAAACCCGAGCAACTACAGTCCCGGCGGCCTATCGCCGAGCCTGTGCTGACAAGCCCCCGCGTCTGTCGCGTGCTGCCAAGGGACGGTACCCATCTTATCTATTAACCGTGTGTTGGTTATCTGTTCAGACTTTAGTGATATTATTTACCCACGACCCAGCTGTACTACCTTAGTTCATAATTATATGTATCAATTTGTCCAGCTGTTTTCTTTGCAACTACCTACTAACTATCAGTAACCGGCCCGCGCAAGCTTACCCTGCGCAGGACCTAGCCGTTACACCTCCTTGCGCAAAAAATGCTCGATACAAACTTCTTGTGCAGAGAATACTCGAATTTCAAACTAATTCGATTTTTTTTTTTTTTTTTTTACTATGTATAGGCCTGTGTTTGACCACAATCTCACCGTGGTCAGTGATGATGTGGCCGATGGTGGTAAGCACACAAAGCCTAGAAGGGAACTGGCTCTCAAGTGCTGCTGTCGGAACACACCGGAAGGTGCTTGGCGACAGATTTTCAACTTGAGGGTGGTTGCCAGCCAGGCGGGTACTACAAAGTACCCTACCACCGTGCTATGGTTTCCTCACGATGTTTTCCTTCACCGAAAGCTCAAGCTCATTGTAGGATTCGAACCCGCGACCTTCGTCTCGGTATCCGACGTCACTACCACTGAGCTATCATCGCCTAAGCCTATTTTAATTTTGAGTTTATTTATATTTAGGATTTTAATAATGATTTTGGTTTTAGTCTAGGTTAATTATTGAAAACTTACTTGGATTTTAATTTTAATTAATTGCAATGGTGTTTAATTAATTATAATTATGTAACATAACGGAGGTGGTCACTGGCTCCTGAAACACAGTTGCTGTTACCTAGCTCAGGGGTCAGGGTTTCACAGTTTTTGTAAATTTTGAAGGTAATAAACCGTTTATATATACATAATACACTTGACATTGCTGGCTGTTTTTTTTATCATTTGGTGGTCGCTGTGGTGAACTTTGATCTCTATCATATCTTTAGTGACACTCGTCATGTTAAGATGAATCGATTGACGTAAGAATCATCCAAACCCACGCGTTTGGTATCTAGAACGCTACCTAGACAAACAGAAATACCTACATAGATTGATAAACACATTACCCTCCTTCCGCAGTCGGTTAAATACGTAAGGCTTTCTTTTCTATCTAAGTCGTCACTAATCCCTGGCTCTCGCACAGCTGTGCAACTACAGTGAGTGGCTGCATATCAATAATGTTGTTATGACATGTTAATGTGACTGCTGTCACCTCTGCGTGTTTACAAAGGCAATAGTTGAACCAGTTCAAATGTTGTCGGGCACAGCAATGTTATACATAGTAGTTTAATGCACACCCTGCCCCATCACACTTGCACCGCAGTGGCCAACCTAGAAATCCCTAAACCGATTGAGGGCCCAGTTAGGCCACTGTAGAAAAAAACTAGCCAAATGAAATTTTATAGACCCATCTTAAGCACAGTGCCAAAGTGGGGCCCTTTCGCAGGGGACCTCCTTGTCTGCTCTTCGTGCCAGGCCATTTTTCGGGATCTGAACGTGGTTAATGACACAGCTGGCAAAAGTTTGAGTTATCGATGCGAAAAGAAGAAGAAGTAGCTTAAAAAAATAATGTAAATAAATAGGAATATATAACGTCGCAAAATATAAGTCAGTCTAATTCTTCAAAATCAAAATCATCTTATTTTATTAGGCCATTAAGCGGCACTTTTGAACGACAAAAATTAAATTTAAATTAATAAAAATTGATTCTAAATTCCATTCGGAAAAGTAGCTTGTTATGGAGAAGAACGGACAAGAAACCCAACACTTACTCTTTTCTTGTTGAAAAATACATACATGTGATAACGATGTTAAAAGACTTGCACGTAAAAGCGTCTAGAGTAAAACAAACAATTAAAAAATACAATAAATAGGTAATTAAAAATAGGCCGAGGCAGCTAAGTTATGACCAATCCCAACTGATGGCGCCCGTTCACAAACATTACACATGGATTGGCACTACTCCGCTTAACCATCATGAAGGAAACCGAATGATCCAACACGTGTGCCACCATCAGAGAGACATTAGAGAGCATGACACACCATCAAATGCCAGAGCACATACAAGTCAACGAAAGACATATAGGTACAGTAAATGGTAGATTTACAGTTGGTACATGGTACTCACATATGTACTGTGCAGTTATATAAAACTAAAAGAAATTGAGTTTATATAATACCAATATATTCATACAGTCAGCCAGTCAGCCAGTATTGCCAGAAGTGCTGAAGTTGGAATGGCATTAATAGCTTTATGGCTCAAAAATAACCTGCTCACACTTAACACAGCTAAAACTAATTACATGTGCTTCAGTATATCACATCGCTCACAACCGAGCTCGGACTTTAGCATTAAAGTACATACGTGTGATGATGAATTTAATTGCTCATGCCCAACACTAGATAAGGTATCACAAACCAGATATCTTGGCATAATTGTTGATCAAAACCTATCGTGGTACCCCCATCTTGAACAGGTCACAATCAGAATTAGAAAGCTCAGTTGGATATTTAAAACACTGAGGCATATTGTGCCCAAAAAAGTACCCACCACCAGAAATTCTCGCAGACACCTACTCAACGAAATTTATGTAGCCTTAGTACAGTCTGTCTTAGCGTACTGCATCCCTATTTGGGGGGGTGCGGCTAAGACAAAATTTATGGACCTTGAGCGGGCTCAACGAGCTCTGATAAAAATAATGTACTTCAAAAACCTTAGATATCCTACTCAAAGTCTTTACCAAATCAGTCATTTACTCTCGGTGCGGAAACTATACATTGTTAAAACGGTACTAAAAAAACACAAAACCCTCGTTTATGTTCCCAGCTTAACCTTAAAAAGAAGAAAGGACATCATAGCGGAGGTTCCTAAAACTAAAACTAAGTTCGCTCAGATACAGTACAAAAATCGTTCAGCTCAACTATACAATCGATTGAACAAAGAGATTTACGTGTATAATAAGAAACATAAAGAGTGTAAAACAATCATAACAAACTGGATTAAACCATTAACTTATGAGGACACCGAAGCCCTCTTGTAGCATACATCGTAATTTTGGCACCTACACTCGCAGTCGCACACATACACTTCACACGCCCTCGCACACATACACTCTACACGCACTCGCACGCATACACTCCTCACGGACTCACACACTTACATTCTACACTTAGCTACCATGATGCATACACAAAACACAATCTATTACCTCCCAACCAACCATTACGTTACTTTTAAGATAGATATTCAAAATTGATAATAGATAACCCTATAACTTTCATTCATTTTAAATTGCTATTATTGAAATTGTGAGTACCACCTAATTAATATAAAAACAAACTTCGGAAGAGCGAAGTGTCCTAACACAGACAATCATTTGCCTAAAGGGACACTTCAAACACTAATGTATTTATTTCTCACTGTTAAAGCAAATAAAATTATTATTATTATTATTAATTAATTATTATTAGTCTTCAGCAGGTCCAACAGACAAAAGCGGTGATGCATGGTGCCTCTATAATATATACACATAATTTGGTTATTTTTTTAGTGCCATATTACATCGTACACATATACATTCTAATAGGGAAAGTATTTTTTTTTTTGTAATATAGCTTTATTCCCTTTACCACGTTTATCGCGATCCAAGGATCAAAGTAAATCTCTCAATCTTCTATAACACCTCCACATGAAAAACATGCTGCTTTATCATTAACACTGTTTCTACAATAGAAAAATAGTCGTCGCTGCCCCATAATTAGTAAATGACAAAATGCACAACTTATACTTGTTATACTCGGTCTATAATACAATTGTAGATTTAATATTGATAACATAAAATATATTTTTCTTCATAAAAAATATTTTGGAGTTCATTTTATATAAGTCATATTCAATGTTAATATGAAAAACCCGATATGACTGGTCTCTAGAATTTCATGATGGTTAAACCCAAATTGTATACAAGTATATACGATTACCTTATAAAAATTTCGTCTCAGTTTTCAGCGACAGCGCGGCGCCGTTTAATAAATCCTCCTAAAGGTCTATCCACACATATCAGGGCCGTGCCCGGGACGTGCACGGGACGTGGACAGACCGTGCCCCGTCAGGGGCTCAAAAAAAACCCGGCCCTGTCACGTCCCGGGCACGCCCCTGATATGTGTGGATAGACCTTTAAATGGTAAGTTAGGGCAACGTTACAATTGAGTATGAATGATGATTAAGAAATAAATAATTATAGATCGTATGTACAATGCGCATAGGGATTATAATTAAATGTCAATCAATATTAGGATACATCTGGTTTTAGTCAGCCAGCTTGCAAATACGTATCCTCCGACTGCACAGCATGATTTTATTCTTGTTTACGGCTTTTTAGTTCGCTTTTTAAGCAGTCGGGTTTTTTGATTTTATGAATTAACTTTATTTTTATTTTTTTATTTTAGTTCTTATACTATGATCAATATGATCGAAGGTCTTGTAGGTTCAGAGGTCAGTGTTGAGAGTGAGTTTATAAGTTAGATTTCCTTGCAGGCAAATAGCTAGGCGTGACAGGAACCTAATTTATAGTATCATGAATGAATTATGTGATAAAAGTTGTAACTAAACGTATGAATGTTTGTAAGTAGACCTTTACAAAATATCTTTATATAATCTTGTTTTGTTTTCAGGTTTTCCAATCCATTTGACTCTGACACTGAAGTGATTCCTATTTCACAAAAGAAGAATCCAAGTAAGCCTCTAACACCTAAACCCTCGAAGCCAAAAATAAAAAATAAAAAACTACAGTCTGAGTCAGAGGTCGACCCTTCAACCGCATCTGCATTTCCGTCTACATCGGCTAAACAGAAACGAAAACTTTGCATCTACCCTGATTCCGAGATAAGTTGAGATAAAATTGTCAATTATTAATTACTAGCTGACCCGGCAAACTTTGTTTTGCCATAAAAACACCAAACTTCATCTACCCTACCTACCCTACCCTAACAACTCTACACTACCTACCCTACCCTGCCTACCCTACCCTAACTACCCTACACTACCTACCCTACCCTACCCTATCTATCCTACCTGCCCTACCTACCCTACCTAACCTGCCTAACCTACCTAACCTACCTACCCTACCCTACCTACCCTACCTACCCTACCTACCCTACCTACCCTACCTACCCTACCTACCCTACCTACCCTACCTACCCTACCTACCCTACCTACCCTACCTACCCTACCTACCCTACCTACCCTACCTACCCTACCTACCCTACCTACCCTACCTACCCTACCTACCCTACCTACCCTACCTACCCTACCTACCCTACCTACCCTACCTACCCTACCTACCCTACCTACCCAACCCTACCTACCCTACCTACCCTACCCTACTTACCCTACCCTACCATAAACGGGATAAAAATCGAGAGTGAGAGAGAGTATCCTATGTCCTTCTCCTGGTTCTTAGCTACCTCCCTACCAATTTTCAGCCAAATCGGTTCAGCCGTTCTTGAGTTATAAATAGTGTAACTAACACGACTTTCTTTTATATATATAAGATATTTTGACGGCTTGGTTAGCGCAGGGGCTGAGCGATTGTTAGCTGCGCTGGTTGTCATGGGTTCGATGCCCGCATGGAATAATTATTTAATGGCCTATAGACTCAGGTTTAGTGGTGGTGTAAGCATACTGATATATATATTCAATTCTCAGGTCTGACCAAGTGTAGATAATTGTGTCAATTTTGAATAATTTTATAGTAGGTAGTATCGTTTACTCAGTAAACGTTAACTCGTGATTGATTAAAGGGATTGAATTAAATAAATAAATGAAGTATACGTATGTCTTAAGATGGTACCTAGCGAGTAGTATAATAGCGAGGCTATTATCTTTTACTTTTAACTCAGACATAAATAGTATGTCGAAGTCATGTATTCTAGTTGATATTAATAGGAATACTAATTTGCAGGTGGTCAATAACTTTAATAACGTTAGCACTCCTGCTATTAATATTTATAATTTAAACTAGTTTGTAGGACAAGGGAAGGTACCAATAACGAAATAGTTAGGAGTACATCTACCAACAAGAAGGTACCTTCTTGCTCTCACATAGTTAATTTTAAAAAGGGGCTAAGCAGAATTCCTTGATATTATTCCATCAAAATATTCAAGGTTTTTCTGCAAAGCAATTGGAAATATAACTGTTTTTAGAAAAGACAATGTTTGAAATTATTTGTTTTACTGAGCATTGGCTGAAAGATTATGCAACGCTTATTAATTATGAAAACTATACTGTGGGCAGTTGTTTTAACAGAAATATTATGTTTCGTGGAGGTTCACTTATATTGGTTAAAAATGGTATTCAAAGTCAAAGTCAAATATATTTATTTCAACTAGGCCAATAAGCGGCACTTTTGAACGTCAAACATTAAATCTAAATTAAAAATGTACAAGTAATAAAAATTTACTCTACCGTGCATTCGGAAAGTAGCTTGTTATGGAGAAGAACGCACAAGAAACTCCATCATATTAAATCAAAACCTAGTAAAGATATTGTAGATCTATCAGTTGAACATAGTGTTGAACTGTCCTGTGTTGAGCTTGATAAGCATGTTATAGTGTGCGTTTACAGACCCCCCAATTATAAAAACTACTGTTTATTTGAATCAGTGATGGAAGATGTTTTGGCAAAACTTGCAACTGGTAATAAACTAGTCATGATCTGTGGTGACTTTAATATAAATATTTTAGAAAATAATTCAGATGGCAGTAGACTATTAAATCTCTTCAAATCATTCTCATCTGACCGTATATACCCCTCGGCCCTCATGATCCTACATATATATATATTTTTTAATATATATTTTATGTATTTTGTAGTATATATGTATACCTTTGTATTTGATTAAACCCACCTTGTCGTGATTTGCTTTCAATATTGCATCACCTAAAGGTTGACTGGTAGAAAATGCCTAAGGCATTAAGTCCGCCTCTGTACGATTGTGTGCATGAAGTGTTAAATAAATAAATAAGTCAACAGAGCTAACGTCCATCAACAATAAACATGCATACAACAATTAAGGACGCTAGACAACAAGAACTTCTCAAGCGGCAGGGAATCATTGCAGAGGGCATCCGGAAAAATGGTGTCAACTTTGGAAAGGATGGCCCTGACCGCAAGAACGCAACATACATAAGGGGTAGACTGGATATCCTCCAGGCGCACTGGAACGAGTTCGAGACGAACCATGGCGTGCTACAAGGTGCCACAGACCGGACCGACACATACTTCACTACAAAAGTATATTTATTTATTTTATTTTATATAGCACACCAACAGTACAACTGCTTAAAAATATCCAAAAAAGAATACATTTAAAATGAAAATTACATAGCAATCATACAAGTTATAGGTATGCATGACATTTACAAAATTTAAAATTAAGACTACAACTAAACTAGGTAAACATTTATCATTAAATATCAGTTAAGGGTAATGAGCATTAAGACCTTGAGTCAAACTCCTAATGCTCATTACCTAATAGGGAGTGTCTGAATGTTATGAACTTCATTGAAAAGACATCAATAGGACTGTCCAAAGAGATGGACCTTTCATTGTACAGCCTTGCCATGCGTGTAAGGGGGCCATTAAATGAGGTATTCAAAGTTGAATGGGATATCAAATATATGATGCTGACGCATACTACGCTGGCTAATCCTAAAGTTAAAATTATTTATCAATGGCGCATCAATGGAACCATTTATAATTTTATGAAGAATTAATAGGTCAGAATTATTTCGCCTTTCCTTTAAACTAATCAATTTGAAATGTTTCAGTCTATCTGTGTATTCCGGAATAACTTTTCGGATGCCATTTTTCACGCATAAATACCGTACAAAACGAACCTGAACAGATACACTACATTATCTGCATAAGTAGAATAATAGGGAGACCATATAGTGGAACAAACCCAAGGGAGCTCCTAACCAATGCATTATAAAGCAGAATAAAGCTGCTGTTATTACGGAACGGCTTAGACATACGAATTATAAAGCCAATCATTTTTTTAGCTTCAGTAACCATACTATCTAAATGATCTCGAAAAGATAGAGATGTATCAAAAAGCACTCCCAAGTCACGAATGACAGAAACTCTGCCAAAATACTTTCCATCAATATGGTATTAAAATTTAATATAATTTATTTTATTTGTTAATGTTATGTATTGACATTTTTTAACATTAAGCGACATCCCATCATCAAAACACCATTGCTGTAGAACATTAAGATCAGTCTGAAGTTTCATACAATCGTTTAAATCTGTTATTTTACTATACATTTTCAAATCATCAGCATAGGCTAGGAAATCGCAGCTTATCATATCCAACAGGTCGTTAATAAATACCAAAAAGAGCAAAGGGCCCAATTTAGACCCTTGTGGGACACCTGAACTTGGAGTGAATGGTACAGATTCGTAGCCGACTAAGGCAACAAACTGAGAACGATTACTTAGATAACTCTCAAACCATCGCAATAGGCAACCGTGAATGCCAGCATGTTTCAATTTTATAAAAAGAATCGAATGATCAACCCGATCAAAAGCCTTTGCAAAGTCTGTATATACAGCGTCAACCTGACCCCTAGCCTCAAAGGTGTAAGTAATATAAGTGGTGTATATAAGTAAGTTGGACAATGTAGAACGGTTGGTAACAAAACCATGTTGCCTTGGACTAATTATGTGACGGAAATGGGAGTAGACTGCACCATAAATGAGACCCTCGAACATCTTAGCAAATTGAGATATAATAGATATCGCTCTGTTACATCATTCAAACTACCCGATTTATGTATGGGAACAATATGTGCGATTTTCCACAAATCGGGTAATACGCCTTCTGTAAGGGATCTATTGTATATTATGTGTAGTGGTTTTATTAGAGCATCAATACAGAGACGAATAAAAACAGGAGGCAGTCCGTCCGGGCCAGCTCCTTTATTTAAATCCAGTTTTTTAATGCTTTCTTTGATATCATTTTCAGTAATGCAGAGAGTTAGATAATGAGAGAGAGTTATTAGACGTGGTAAGATTAGAAAAAAAGGTACTAGGTGGTTGATTGACGCTGTACACAGAGGCAAAGTAATCTGCGAATAGATCTACCACTTCACTGCCTCCATTTTCTACACGATCACCATAAGAAACCCGGTCCGGGACACCTTTATACGTATTTTTCGATTTGATATGTCGCCAAAATGATTTTACATTAGTTTTCAATTCTGTACCGGACGGGCGGTCTCGTGTTGGGTGAAAACTATGGCGAAGTCCAAGCTGAGCCGCTGGCGTCCTGCACCTATAGGTTCCGGGTGCTGCTTCAGTTGTGTGAAGTATGGTGGGATGGAAGTTACTGTTCTATTTGTTTATGGGCGGAGAAGGTGAAGATAAATAAAAGATTCTTTGACTGTTATGACGACTGGCGAACAATACTACGTAACGAATTCTGGACTCGAACTGTCTTCAGCGACGAATAAAACGCAACTGTGAACTGTCTATACGAATGCTAGATCCGAACTGCCCTCAGCGACGAGCAAAACTGAACTGTCTTCAGCGACGAGTGAAACTCAACTGCCCGAATGGCGAGCGCGGTGCTCTTTTATACTACTCCATGAGTCTACGAAATATTCCAGAAAACTTGCCGACAAAGTCGGCCCGCGGCGGAAGATAGCATTGTTCGCTTATCGTGATTTATTACAAATATTTACATTAAAGAGATGCCGACATCAACAAAAGTATACAACAAACTATTCTAGGCGGTCGGCATACGGTCGAAATTCTAACAATAATACAGTCAAGACGATTCGAGATTCCGCGGTCGGCGCGGCTTTTTTTGACCTATTGTATTCACACGTGTTGGCGGTGTCGGTGCGTATAAAGGATTTAGGTACAGTCGGCGGCCGCTTTGAGCAATCAGAAGGTTCGCGATGCCGCCGTCGCGGCACGGCGCCTTTCAACAGTTATCTACTCACAGCAGTAACGTGTATTTCTCGATCTTTCCTATTAATTCCCTATTCTAAATAACTATTCTAAACACTATTGTCTTTTAAATCTTAACTAACACACTGTCATTACACTATTTAATACTATTTACACTACCACTGAACATTCTGTCGCGAACATTTCTCCCGCCGTGCAGCGCGTTTACGCGTATCGGAGCGGTGCTGCATCAATCCGGTGAGCGACGACTTCTCTCGATAGCAGCGAGTTTCTCTGGCGGCCGCTGAAGAATACCACCAGCTGTGCGAAAATTGACAGTCTGGATATGACTGTCTGTACCAGCCATTTCTTTCACTGATGGCGTGGTCTTTCGGTTGTTGACGATGATGACCGAAATGTCGACTTGAATGCGAAGCCCGAACCTTCTTGGCTGCCGCCGGTGACGAAGATCTTACAGGCACTATTGTTGCCCACGCAGTTAATTTCGGCTGAGGATGTGGACCGGAATGCCCACTGCTATGCGGAGCTCGAACACTTGTTGCTCCCGCCGGTAATGAAGATCTGGCAGGCACTATTTTTGCCCGCGCAGTCATATCACGACTCTGTGATTGTCGTGCTGCAGCGATAACATTCTGTGGTCGATTTCTATTTCCACGGTACATTTTGTGGTTACCGATGAAATCATGTGGTTTCTCATAAGTCACATGTGTCTTCTTCGATGCTTGATTTAGCTTGGCACTGTTCATCTCTTTACTACTGATGTTGGAGGTCAGTCTGTTGATGAAGTTGACCTTTTCTATCGGAGTTCTTGCTCGTACACCATGTAGCACCCATCCCAATGGGGTGCACGAAGCGATGGGTTGGTCTTTTGGACCTAGTCGAAAGTCACTTGCTAGGAGCAAGTCACAATTATCCTGCCCAATCAAAATCTTCGGGATGCCATTGATGTAAGTCAGATCGTCTTTCAAACCGCGAAGATGTTTACACTCGGCAATGTCTTCTTCAGTCACTGTTTGTGGTGACAAGTTTAGGCGAGGTACGGTGCGAGCTGTGATCGGTACTCGCTGGCTATTGCGATTGGTGAGTACAACGCTGACTTTTCGGGAACTTGGCATGTCGATCGAAGTGTTCCCAACGGCTTCTATTTTTAAAGGCTTCAGTTGACCCTTGACACCAACTTGTTTAGCTATCTCTTCATCTATTAGTGACACTGTCGAGCCATCATCCAGTAGAGCGAATGTTGGAATCTCTCCCGCCGGTCCAATAACGGTGACCGGAACTATCTTTAGAAAAGCTTGAGGCTTCATAATACACGAGCTGACTATTGCTTCCTCTGGAGCTCTCTGGGTTTCTTCTATTCCTTTCTCCATTTTGTCGTAATGGAGGAGACGGTGGTGTGTGGCGGTGCAACCTTCTGTATCACACCTATTCGGCTTGCATGTGTGTCCTTGACTTCGTGACCGCAGGCAATGGAAGCACAAACTATATTTCTTGGCGAGTTCCCATCTTTCATTCGCGTTCGCTTTTCTAAACTTGTTACATTCAGATGCGTAGTGACCGATTTTGTCACAGATTTTACATTTTGGAGACGAACGACGATCTGTTGTGATGCTTGCGGTGTGTGTTCTATGTGCTACGGGTCTATTTCTGTCGGTGATGTCTTCCGGTGGTGCGAAAGCACTGCAGTAACGTGCGTGCTTTGTAACAAATTCACTGAAGTGTGCAAGGTTTGGCATGGAATCGTATTCTTCAGTAAATGCTCTATACCACTGCATGCGTAGAGAGTTAGGTAGTATGTCGGTGAGGCACCGCAAAAGTTCGGCATTGATGAGGTAGTGGTCTCTCTTTAGTGCTCGGAGTGTGACGACGCTATTTCTGACTCTGCTCGCGAATGTACAGATGTCTTTTGGTGCTTCACTACACCGTGGCAGAGCTCGGAGTCTATCTACTTCAGCTTGGGCAATGGAATCTGGTCGGCCAAATTGTAGTTCAAGTTCTGACATAATGTCATTCGGCCGTGCGTGCCCAATCAGCTCAGAGCTGACAGCTTCTAAAGCTCTTCCTTGTAGGCTTCTTCGAAGTCGCGCAGTATTTTCCACGTCATTAAAATAACCTTGAGTGGTCTCATAAATGGCCTTGAATGATAGCCACTCAGTATGTGAGCCATTAAAAGTAGGTAAAGTCATGATTACCTTCGATACTGATGGGTGTGGTGCATTAACTTGACTCTTTGTTTCGGCGAGTGTGGCGATGGCAGAAGTAAGTTCGGATATAAACGGTCGAAGAGCGTCGACACCATTACTAAATTCTTCTTTAACACTTTATTTACTATATTTCACTTCGTGTCTTCTTTCTTGATCGGGTGCTTAGTGTCCGTCGAAATTAATTTTAACTGATTCTCCTTTTGAGTATCGGTGTTCACTAGATGGGGCGGAGGTAGGTTCTTTTCTATTTCGATGTTTTTATAGGGCTGAGAGGTGCAGTATGGGTTCTCTTCTATCCAGGAACGAACGTATTCATCTTTGGAGACTGCCTCTTCATCAATATCTGAGTCTTCTAGGTTAGCCTTCTGAATTGCGATGCGAGCTAACTCTAAATCAATATTTAAAGATTCTTTTTTAATCTTCAAAAATTGTTCTTGGGCCTCTAGTTTTTTGAGAGACCTATTTGTCTGGTGCGATTTGACGGACTCCACGGGTTGGTCAGCTGTTGATGCTGGCACCGGCAGGGAAGCTTGTCGTGGTGACGAAGGGTGCGATGGTTTAGCATTATCGGCGATCGGTGTGCGTGGCAGCTGGTGGTGAGTGATGGCAGGATTACTAGACGATGGAACGTCACCTAAATCCACCGTCGACGCCTCTGGAGCCTTGCCTTTTGATCTTGTAATCGGCATCTTCTCCCAAAACAACGTCTTCCAATCGACGAAAAACTCTTCTCAAACTTCGGCGAGCATATCCGGCTCGAAGGACCAGAAAATGTACCGGACGGGCGGTCTCGTGTTGGGTGAAAACTATTGGCGAAGTCCAAGCTGAGCCGCTGGCGTCCTGCACCTATAGGTTCCGGGTGCTGCTTCAGTTGTGTGAAGTATGGTGGGATGGAAGTTACTGTTCTATTTGTTTATGGGCGGAGAAGGTGAAGATAAATAAAAGATTCTTTGACTGTTATGACGACTGGCGAACAATACTACGTAACGAATTCTGGACTCGAACTGTCTTCAGCGACGAATAAAACGCAACTGTGAACTGTCTATACGAATGCTAGATCCGAACTGCCCTCAGCGACGAGCAAAACTGAACTGTCTTCAGTGACGAGTGAAACTCAACTGCCCGAATGGCGAGCGCGGTGCTCTTTTATACTACTCCATGAGTCTACGAAATATTCCAGAAAACTTGCCGACAAAGTCGGCCCGCGGCGGAAGATAGCATTGTTCGCTTATCGTGATTTATTACAAATATTTACATTAAAGAGATGCCGACATCAACAAAAGTATACAACAAACTATTCTAGGCGGTCGGCATACGGTCGAAATTCTAACAATAATACAGTCAAGACGATTCGAGATTCCGCGGTCGGCGCGGCTTCTTTGACCTATTGTATTCACACGTGTTGGCGGTGTCGGTGCGTATAAAGGATTTAGGTACAGTCGGCGGCCGCTTTGAGCAATCAGAAGGTTCGCGATGCCGCCGTCGTGGCACGGCGCCTTTCAACAGTTATCTACTCACAGCAGTAACGTGTATTTCTCGATCTTTCCTATTAATTCCCTATTCTAAATAACTATTCTAAACACTATTGTCTTTTAAATCTTAACTAACACACTGTCATTACACTATTTAATACTATTTACACTACCACTGAACATTCTGTCGCGAACAAATTCATTTTCAATTTTTGCAATATAATTTCTGAAGCAGGCTTTCAAGACTTTTTTGGCCCTCGTGCGTAGGCAATCAAAAGTATCATAATCTCGAGGGTTTTTATATTTTTTATACCGAGTCCTATATTTGTGCTTTTCTTTAAGAATTTTAATCAAAGAGGGGAAAACCAAACAGGATAACCGGTTTTTTTTGGTTTTCCTTTCGGAGTGTATTTATCGATCGTTTCCCATAAAACATTATAAAATCTTTGAAGAAACTCATTACAACTCAGACAGTCACAATCCTCCCAATTCACTAGGCGTAGATCACGAACACATGCCTCATAGTCCATTTTGTTAAAAATGTATTTGGGCTGTAAAATTTTACAATTCACATTAGATCCTGAAGATTTGACCACAGTTAATTCCAGTGACGGATGGTGAACATCTGGCTTACTGAGTGCAGGTGCACTGGCAACAGAACCACTAAAGCTCTCATTCACCATGACCAAGTCCAGGATATTATTATTCTTATTGCAAATATTGTTTAATAGACTATAACCCGTGATACTTAGGAAATCCCTCAACGCTAAACACTTTGAATCGCTAATGCCCATAAAAGGGCTGTCAGACTGAAACCATTTGACATCAGGAAGATTAAAATCACCGAGAATCATGTGCTACAATCGGTGTGGCTTAGACAAATTTCCTCAGCTCTGTTCAAGGATTTTCTAAAGACATGGCAATGTATGTAAGAAGGTAAATAAACCAAACGGAGATTAACACAGACACTACCAACATTTATACATATCCATATGTCTTCTACAGATGTTTGCCAATCAATTTTATTCACAAAGCTAAATTTATTATTAACAGCTACTATTATCCCACCACTATAAGCTATAGAATACAATTTTTTTAATTGATCACTGTGATCACGGCGCACAACAGTGTATCTTTGGTCAAAATACTCAGAAGACTGAAACGAGTCATCTAGCCAAGTCTCTGTTATACATATTATGTCATAATCAGAGTTTAAAATGGACTTCAAAAACTCATGTGACTTAGTTTTCAATCCTCATGCATTCTGATAAAAAACTGAAATATTAGCCATCAGAAAAACAATAAAGAGCAACTATGTATGTCAATCATGACATAAAAGAAACCTTATTCATAGCACTTAAGATACCAACTAAACAATTTTATCTAGATACTGTAAACACTGTTCATCCTTAATTAGTATGCTCCCCGAGTTCTCACTCTTACATACGAAAATCTTGCCATAGCGAACCCAGACAAACTTGTAGGATTTTTCTTTGGCCTTTAGTCGTGCAGCAGCGTGTAAGGATTTATACATCGGAGAGAGATGCTCGGACACGTAAATTGGTTCCTTGCCGCCACTGTAGCCCAAGAGGGATGTATTTAGCTTATCATCACTATGAGATTTATTTTATCTGGTGATAGCAGAGTACAACTCGTCGCGACATCTACGGGACTACGCAATTTCACAATCACAGTACGTGGGTGTGACTTATTATTACTTATACTGGCCACACTAGTGCTTTTCATTATATCGCAATCCTTGAGCTCATACGATACAACTTTAGATATTTGGATTATTATGTTAGGTAACACCTCGTTCCAGGGTATTTAATTGAGTTTTCAGCTGAACAATTGTATTCTTCATGCAGGCGTTCTGTGATCGAAGATCAGTACTCTCGTTTTGCATCTTCTGAAATTCAGCAGTTAAATCGTTAACTTTAGAAATATCGAAGGATCCAGATAACTTTAAATCCTCAAGTTGTTTTCTCATATTATCCATTTCTGATCTTAGTTCGCGAATCATGTATTTCACTTCCATTCGCATCGTGTTTCTTATTTCCTCTCTTATGATACGCCGAATATCGCTATCCTTGCTATCCTCGCCATCAGAACTTTCTTCCATGTCAGACACAGGCTTATTTGGCCGATGTTTACACATACAACTCGGACAGTTCCATTTTGAACGTGCTATTTTACTGAGTCTTTTAAATGCTGACACGCTCAGATTAACACATAGGTTATGGCACAACTTATTACAATTAGAACAAGTTATTTATATTATCTTTTTAGGGTTCCGTACCCAAAGGGTAAAAACGGAACCCTATTACTGAGACTTCGCTGTCCGTCTGTCTGTCTGTCTGTCTGTCTGTCACCAGGCTGTATCTCATGAACCGTGATAGCTACACAGTTGAAATTTTCACAGATGATGTATTTCTGTTGCCGCTATAACAACAAATACTAAAAACAGAATAAAATAAATATTTAAGTAGGGCTCCCATACAACAAACGTGTTTTTTTTGCCGTTTTTTGCGATAATGGTACGGAACCCTTCGTGTGCGAGTCCGACTCGCACTTGGCCGGTTTTTATTTTACCGGTATTCCACATTTATCGCAGTCAGACATTTTAACAATCGTAAAAATATAGAAACAATCCCAAAAAGACAGTTCCGTGAATGCGAGGATCCGAACTCACGGCAGCCGGCGAACGGCGGAATGAAGGCGGACACTTACTGCTAAGTGCTATTTGCACCTTAGAAATAATACGCGAAATTGTGAGTCCGTTACGATGGTGCAAATTAGTTTTGTAATTGGCGGTAGGTTGGTTGGTTTTAATTGTTTTTAATTACAACTTTTAAACGTCACTTTTAGTTCACCACCACAATACACTTTAGTTTTAAGATTTATCACATCATAACACCACAATCCGGCTTGAAAATCACATAGAACAGTTTCATCATAGATTCATTTATTAAAGTCATAACAAGACACTGTCGAATAATAACTTTTTACTATAATTTTTAGGGTTCCATACCCAGAGGGTAAAAACGGGACCCTATTACTAAGACTTCGCGGTCCGTCTGTCTGTGTGTCTGTCTGTCTGTCACCAGGCTTCACTTCATGTATCCGCACAATGGAAAGAAATTTAACTCACAAAAAAGATGCAAAATGTGTAATGGCGCACATCACACCACGCTACAAGAACTAACACGTGATACTACGGCAGCGACACTGTCGTCAAGTCAACTGACCGACAACGTGACTAACAACAACTCGCAGCGAAAATCCAATCACGTGTCAGGAAATTTCAACAAAGTCCTACTAGCAACAGTGCAGCTAAAAGTAAAGGCCGCAGATGGATATTACACCGTATTCAGATGTCTTCTAGACCAAGGTTCTCAACTGAACCTTATAACAGAATCTACTGTGCAACAACTTGGCCTCCCACGACGCAACCACAACTCAACTGTGTCGGGAATCGGCACATTTGCCAGCCAGAGCAACGGAACCGTTCAGTTGGACTGTGAGTCGATTTACGGAGGTTACCAGTTTTCGACGCCAGCACTAGTAATGGCTAAACTACTCAACAATCTACCTAACTACTCCCTGAAAAATAAGATTGGCCTCACATAGAAAATATTAACCTGGCCGACCCACAATACAACTTATCAAGGCTGATTGACATTCTATCGGAGTATACGGCGACATAATCATGAGCAGCATCATTCGAGGAAACATACATGCACCTATAGCACAATAAACCAAGCTTGGATGGGTACTAGTTGGAAACACAAATACTTTCAACTGCCATGTCGTGGTGGATACTAACGACATCTCTCGCTTTTGGAAAACTGAAGAGATACCATCAGACGACAAGTCCACGAGTGTCAAAGAGGAGTACTGTGAGAGACTGTATAGTGACACAACAAAAAGACTAGAAGACGGGCTGCACGAAGTTAAAATCCCCTTGGAGACCAACGTCGAACAAAGTATGGGACGATCAAAGCCACAAGCAATCGCGCAATTTAAGCAGCTTGAAAGACGTTTGGCTAGAGATATAAAAAGAACTCCATCCAACTCCTGGCAACATATCAAGTCCGAAGACAATCGTGCGGACTGCGCAAGCAGAGGAATTTCACCATCCGACTTAATAGGTCACGATCTCGGACGGCCCCTTCCTGGCTTCAAAATAACTGCATACCCAACAAGGAATCTTTACTATGAACGAAGAGCAAAGGAAACGAGGTCAAATTTGCGCAATACAAACAACACACGCGCCACTCATCGAGCAACTACTGCAAAAATACAGTTTAATAACTTATGCATCCCGAGTCTTAAGCTGGATCTTACGATTCATAAACAACTCACGTTACGCAACAAAAGCCAAACGCAAGTCACACAGAAGATACCTACTGTGAAAACTGCACAGAACAATACCTTTGGCGATGATATAGCGTACCTATACAAACAAAACAAGGTACGGGCCACAAGCAAACTTTTGAGTATGAGCCCAATGCTAGTTCGCAAGGCAACCTTCGAGTGGGAGGAACACGTGAACATGCCAAGTTAAACAACTCACAAAAACATCCGATCATTTTAACAAAGACCACAAACGATAAGAACTCTTGATTGACCCAACCCACAAGAACACTTGCCATGGCGGTGCCAGGCTTACTTTGGGACACCTACGTAACAAATATTGGATATTTGGTGGCATGAAACCAATGAAGAAACCATTTATCAAATGTGTCACCTGTCATCGCTACAAAACGCAACGGACGGACACGGACAATAAACAACAGAGTCGACTTCGTCGACATCACAATGACAACGTCGGATGAGCCCTAGACAGGAACGGAAGGGTGTTTCGAACTGTAACGTCCTCAAGTACTTAAGCACGTTACTAGTACTCATTAACAACTTGTCAATGTAACAACCCTCGACCCTCCCCGTCTTGTATACTTTGATAAAGCAGCAGACGTACAGATAATACAAGAAGAATAGAGACTGGTGGTTTATTACAACATGACGACTTGCTGGAAGAGTATTTCTATCGTTTAACAATACGTTCAGCAACTACACGGACTTTGTCAACGAAACATAGCGTACTTAACCACATCCACACAATTTTATTCGAGCACGAACTAAACGAGCTCAAACACTACAACAAAGTACTACAATCTGAACACGGAAGACGCAGTAAGCGAGGTCTCATTAACGGAATTGGGAACATTGCTAACTCTCTCTTTGGTGTACTTGATGACAAATTTGCCGATAAATACAACAACGACATCAAACTACTGCACAACAAAGAAGACCACTTGTATAATCTGTACAAGCAACATACTTCAATAATAGAAGGAGAGTACAACCTCCTGAAGAGGAACGAGTAAGTAATAAACCGACAATTCATCGTCATCAACAAAAGTCTCAGAGAGTCGCTGCAACAACTAAAAACAGAACAAGACCAAGCAACTTCCCTAACTGGTATTAAAACAGCCACAAAAATGTGCGAAGCAGACATCATAAACCATCGGGGAGTATCCAATTGCCGCACTGAGGTATCGAATTGCAACAATGAATGGAAAAAGTCAAAGACACACCTTTGACTTTTTCCATTCATTGTTGTGTCCACGCCCCCGAGCAAGGGGGCTTGGATGTTTACGTGTTGCGAGAAATGCACTGTGCGCATTTTCTGTCCAGTTGGAATTACGTCACATACACTACGTAATACAGGCACAATCACCTTAGCGACAGGTTGCATGATGCGCGGCGATAAACAACTGATTCATTCGCACTACAATATGCAAAGCACAATGGAATTAGGAAATGAGCAAGAGATCTACTTACCAGAAATAAACCTTAACGACCTATTAACAAGCAATAGTTAACTTACAAACATAACAAACATGGAGATAGAAACACATGAAGAACAACTAAAAGGTCTTAAGAGAAAAATTTAACTTGTCAAAGAATAACAGGACATCCAAATGGTTAAATCTGTGGATGCGGAGCAACATCACTACGTCCTGTACGGCTGTATGATGACCTGTGCAAGAATATTCAGCATATGGGCTTTAAAATAAAAGCACGCTGTCTCTGCCTACCTCAAGTAAGCAGAATAGTAACACAAGCGCACAAGGAGGAGATTGAGACGGTACCAGGACCTACTTAACTGCATCTTCCTAGAGAAAAACAAATAAAGGCAGATAAGCAGACAAAAGAAGAGGACATCGGACATCTTCCTAACAACAACAAAGTGGATCGCGAAACATCACCAATAGCAGTCAGTGGCGAACGTAGAACCTTCTAAGAACGTTCTTCACATACTTTAATTACTTTTTGATAATGCGTTCTTACTTGTAATTTGTATTTTTTATAGTTGGCAGGATGTAAGAGCATCGCCACATGATATGTATTGTTTTAGTTTTTACCTGATCAAGCATTTGGTAATACACCGATTACTTGTGAACATTCGCTGACTAGGCTATCGTGCCCACCACTAGTAACCTATACTTTATGTAATATATAATTTAATGTTTTATCAAATAATCATTACGGACACATAACAGTGATTTTATTTCCTGTACACATCCCGTGTGATTCGTCCACCTACATACTACATCTCAGTGCACGGAGTTACTGCCCGTACAAAGAGTCTGTCGGAAATATCCAGCAAATACAAAAGTAATCCCGCCCATGAGAGCAGAGGAGTTTCTAATATCTTTTAAGGTTCTATCCACGGCCTCTATATGTGCTCTATGGCTCATGGTGCATTCACCCCACATAATCAATGAGGCGTCTTGTAGTAATTTACCAAGAGGCCCGTTTTTGCGGAAGGAACATATAGATTGTTGCTCAAGGTCTACAGATAGTGGAAGTTTAAACGTAGAATGAGCAGTTTTCCCATCCGTTAAGAGAGTTGCAGCAATTCCTGACGAAGCAACCGCTATCGCTATCTTTCAGCAATTATCAAATTTGCAAGACACAGATAGAAAAAAAAAATCTCTTTTTATTAGTCACACTGTCAACTATGGTCTCAAAGGCGTGTCTTTGATCTGGGACTAATTTTAGCAGATTTTCATTGATAAAAGCGGTCAAATTATTTGTATTATAGTGATGTACCATTGTATCTGTAGCATTGTTTTCTGTACGAACTGAACGATTACCTTCTCGGTAATCCAAAATCACTTAAGCTTGTATCATTTAATTGCAATAGTTTATTTTCTATTTGTATCAAATCTTCGTTATAAATAATATCCTCACTGTATGGTAAGGCGAAGTAAGTAAGTATGTAAGTCTTGATTTTGCTGTCTGATTGTATGTCTAATATCTTCACATAAATCGTCTTTGAAATTGTCCCATAATTTTAATGGTTCCGATGGCTGACAAAATAAAAGTATTAGCACAAACAGCTCTCTCAGTGGTACTGGACATTTTGAAAGCGATGCTTCTCTCAGAGTATTTTCCCAATGATCATCGTATTCTAGCAAACCTCTGTCACGGCAAGCTGCTTGATAGGTCTCTTTGAGAACTCCGTCAACGGTTTTTAAGTACTCGAATGAGGTTGGACCGCGAACGTGATGTAGCAACATCCTAAGATAAAAACATTCTGATTGAGAAGGATGTACTGTTGGCGCCTCGTGCTACTTTCATAGCAACAAGCGTAGTTCATATATGAGACGCAGTTAAATGTCAGGCGTTTACTTTTTTCTTAGTGTTTATATGATACCCCACATTACTTTTATATTATATTCATTTTTGCACAACATTCACGTTATTTGTGTCGAAATATAAGTATTAAACTATCCGAGGGTTTCATTTATGTCCAATAAAATCTGGCGACCGTGACAGGACCTTCCGCAAAACGAAAAACTATCAAGAAATACGAAGCCCGGTCAGCTTGACCAACTAAGCTACAGCTCTACTACATCAAGAAACGATATTTTGGAGTATTTGGAGGCTCAACCGTTGCAGCCTACACCTGATTTACGGTCTCATAAGAATCTCAAGTCAGTCCGTTTTCGGAACGGTCACACCTCGGCAAGAAGGAGCCGGGTGGAACTGGCTCCTTTTAGCGGAAAAAAGACACGCCTGGGTCTTAGCAGCATTGACCACTCTTTGTTGGAGACTGGGACGAGTGCAGAAATTGTTTCCTGGATCAGACGGAGTTTCTCGAGTTGCTGATGTGAAGACCCAACGGGAAGTTATACGACGTCCTTTAGTTCGCCTATGCCCTCTGCCTTCCTCAGAGGTATATTTCCTCTTCTGAGGATTGAAAACTGAAGATTTCAACGGCGGTAGGATGTTGGCGCCTAGTGCTACCTTCATAGCAACAAGCGTAGTTCATATATGAGACGCAGTTAAATGTCAGGCATTTACTTTTTTTCTTAGTGTTTATAAGATACCCCACATTACTTTTATATTATATTCATTTTAGCACAACGTTTACAACGTTGATCTGATGTTGAAAAATGGTGTAATTAAAGGTAGATTAACATTGTTCGCAAATTATATCAATAAGTTAGATAAATCGTGTTTAGATGCCGTGATTAAAACTCAAGTGCAAATGCGTATTCAAACGGCAGCAACTTTTTTTACCGGGTTTAACGACGTGCAATCTAAACTAGAAATAATTGTGGATGAAAAAGAATTACTGATACATCTAGATTACAGAGATGAGTTCCAATATTATTCAATAGTAGCTAGATCGTTTGAGTGCCAATATTATTCAATAGAAGCTATAGCAAAGCACATGATAGGCGACGGTGAGCAAAATGAATTAAATAATTCTCAGTCCTTTTGCGGTAATTCTGTATCTATTAAATTACCGCAAATAAAGTTACGCGCCTTTGACGGCTCCTTCGATAAGTGGTTAAAATTTAGGAATTCATATGTGTCAATGATACACGATCGGGCCGACTTGGATCCTATTCAGAAATTTCAGTACCTAGTCATTTCTCAGTGGATCCGCTTTACAAGTTATCAGTTCGTTAGAGTTTACTGCACCTAACTATTCTCACGCTTGGGAGCTGCTTGAAGCTAGGTATCAAAATAATAGGTTATTGATACACAACCATGGCTTTGTTTGCAGCACCTTCATTGGGTAAGGAGTGTCCGGCACAGATCAGAATGTTAGTCGATTGCGTTTTGCGTAATCTGAGAGCCCTGAATTATCTTAAAGAATCGGAATCTTCATTCGAGGATATGCTTATCATTTATTTGGTTGTCAGTAAACTTGATTCTGCTACTGAACGCGAGTGGGAGAATTATAGAAACTCACTTATCTCTGATTCTAACAAAGCCTCTCAACCTATAAAACTAGAAGACTTATTAACGTTTTTAAATAATAGGTCTGACATGTTAGACATGATTAATTCGGGTAAAGGTAAAAATAATCAGTCTCATTCACAAAGTAAAATTAAGAGTAAGCAGTCATCTGATCATAAAAAACAGTATAATTCTCAAACTACACTTAGTTATGCGAACGCGAGTAATAATAACAATAAGGTCTCAACAGGTCGTAAAGATAAACCAAATAAACAAAACTTGACATGCCCGTTGTGTAGTGGTAGTCATGCATTATATTCATGTGTTAAGTTTCTAAATATGTCGGTTCAAGAAAGATTACATTTTGTACAGTCAAAAGGCGTTTGTCAAATCTGTTTACGTACACGCACTCAAACAATTGAAAAATGTAATTACGGTCCTTGTAAATTATGTCAACAAAAACATATTATACATTTTTTAAATTCAATTCAATTTGTATTATACATTTTTAAAATTATTTCTTTAAATATTTACACCATTACAATAAATTTGAAATGGTTCAATTGGTAAAAAAATTAGGTTTCATTTGACATATTGAACGCTTGTTTTGGATCACTGTACGCTGAAATATATATAAATATATTAAAATTTGATATATATATATAATATAGAATAGAATAGAATAGAAGAGGGACTCCCTTTTCCGCACTTAGACTCTCATTTGGTCCGTTGTGCGTGGGGTTTCCGGCTAAAGTAGCCAGCCTAGCTCCGTCCAAAAGCGCAGAAGCTTCCTGGGGCTTCACAGGCTTCGCGGAGCGACCTCACCGTTCCGAGGATTTCTTCACGTTGGGAATTCACGGCCTCGCAGTCCAGGATGACGTGGGCAGCTGATTCCTCGTGGGTGGGCTGTCTGTGGCGCCTATGTTAAAAAGATGTTTGTTAAGAGGGCTATGACCCGTAATTGTCCCTATGATTATTCTGAGGTTATTTCTACTTAGGCTAAGAAGTTTTTTGGTTAATCGCGGGTTTACATCCGGTAAGGCCGTTCTTGACTGTCTACAGTCTGTAGCCCGTGACCATCTGTTGTTATGCAGTTCGGTTGATCTTTGGCGGATCCATGCACGAATTTGTGAGAAAGGCAGGGGGAGAAGTGTGTACGGGCCTAGCACTATCTCAGAACCTTTCCTTGCAAGTTCATCCGCGGCATCATTGCCTAAAGACCCACTATGTCCCTTGATCCACTGTAGGGTAATTCGATTGGATGTCGATATACTCTCCAGGGCAAGGTGGCATTCAAAGATTAGTTTGCTGTTGGTTTGTTTGTTTTCTAGGGCTTTGAGCACTGCTAGACTATATATAATATATATTATAACATATAATTTTATATATAATACATGTATAAAATTTGAGTTTTGATATTACCGCTTTATTGCCCGTGGCCAGCGATATATTTATTACCAGTACCTACTTACTGAAAAATATTGGTTTAGTTCTGAAAATAATTTTTATTTAGTTCTAGAAAGATCTTTTTTGTTGAGTTGAATTAACTACTAAGCGAATTCAAAATATTTTCAAGCTAGTATTATTCGATTCCGCACACGACCGCTGCGTAGGGGGGAGCTGACCGCGCGAATGAGCAGTGAGCCGCGCAGCACTTCATTTCTTGACATTGACTCCCCTCCCGTGCGGCCCGTGCCCCAGTGAAGCCTACATGCTTCATCGCAAGTTTTTTCTAATACTTACATTTTTAAACTCTTATATATCTTTCGAATGGAATGTCTGAATTGAATAATTCAAAAAGTTATATAAAGGTATTGAAGCAGTCTTGAATATGAAGTAATTTATTTTGATAAGGATTAATACCAAGACACAAATAAAGAGCTTTTCCTAGCGGCGGCCTTTTCTAGTTTAGATACGTATACGCGTAATTTTAAATATTAAAGTCTTGGTCTATTACTTAAAATCACTTTTTTGTGAAGCGTGTTTACACGTCGAATTAATTAGATACCTCGAGGTCCTACTCAAATCGCACGGGTTATAAAATAAGAGATAACGCGACGCGTGTCCAGCTTAGTGCGAGTTTTTACTCACGCTCAATCGCGTTAACTTTAACGCCAATTTGTATTGAAACTGGATAAGCGCCGTCTGGTGACGGTAAGGCAAAACCTGCAGCTTGCCGTCCGAGTTTACGCGTCGCATGGTAGGTACAGTTTGATTCAAACTTAATGACGGCTCGAAACACTTCGTGAGCCACTACGCGCTAGCAATTTCATGTGACAGCGGGTTTGAGGGGTAGGGTAGGTACTGCGCAGCGAGTAGGGTTTTTTTTACCCGACTGCCGAAGGAGGGTAATGTGTTTATCAGTCTATGTATGTATGTATGTATGTATGTATGTATGTATGTATGTATGTTTGTTCCTATGTGGCGTTCCAGAGACCAAACGCGTTGACCGATTTTGATGATTCATACGTCAATCGATTCGTCTTAACCTTGCGAGTGTCATAGGCCACATTAAAATTGGAAAATAGAAAAATGGCGGCTTTTAGGCGCCATATTGTGGGGGGCCAATTTTATTTTTTCTTCCAAACCCATCGTGTGGGGTATCAAAATAAAGGGTTTCAAGAGGTGATTTCAAAAATATATAACACTTATATATTTAAATGTACCTAAATCGAAAAAAATGTTAACTAAAAAGTTATAAATAAAAAAGTTAATTAAAAAAATCAAAATACCCGACTGCTTAAAAAGCGAACTAAAAAGACGTAAACAAGAAGAAAATCATGCTGTGCAGTCGGAGGATACATCTGGTTTTGGTCAGCCAGCTCGCGAATATGTATCCTCCGACTGCACAGCATGATTTTCTTCTTGTTTACGTCTTTTTAGTTCGCTTTTTAAGCAGTCGGGTATTTTGATTTTTTTAATTAACTTTTTTATTAAAACATCATTTAGTTTGAATCGACGTCCCGTTAGTAAATACGTAAATAATAACAAAGTAATTTTTGTCCTTGTGATTACACGGCTCCACTGCTCGTACAGTTCGATTCAAACTTAATGGCGGCTTGGTGTTCAGGCCATAACGCCTTCAACAAAAGTAACGGCAATCACGCGATGCGTCGTATGATGAGCTCTTAATACTCAAGCAGGCGTAACTTTTTTTCTTCTAATAAATTGTATAGTCATACTTGACTTGCCTAAGAACCAACGTCCGTGTAACATCTTTTTTTATATAATAAACATATTTGCGATTCTTGGGACTTTAATTTGCACCAGTATATCCTCCAAAGATATTACATGGTGGCCCATGAGGGGAACAAAGAAGAATCCGCGGAAATAAAGAAATAAAGTTAAATTAATTTGGTACGAGTACGACACGCGCGCAGCGGCACCGAACCCCAAGATTTGGAGACCTGCAGTGGAGGGACAAAATCCACGGGTTCCAGCGTATGGAGGACTGTCGCCTGGTCAATACAAGGAGCCAGGATTCGAGCGGTGGTGCAGCCAAAGCATCACATCGAGCAGGGCGTCAACGTGTCACCTCAAAGTTAAGTGCCCATCCTTTGTTTAAAATCCATCCATTCATCCAAAATACCTATAATACCTATTAAAATATTGAGAATAGCATACCATTTGTGTAAATTAAAGATTTTTCGTGCATATTATTGCCGAAATCCCCTAAGAATTGCAATATTGCATCAGATATTTTCTTTTTCATCTACCTTCAACAAAAAATAAAATTGTTAAAAAGTTTAGAATAACGCTAGATTACATCGTTTAATTATAACGAATTCGAATTATAAGTTAATTTTCTATTCTGCTTCATTATTAAATTTATATTTTCAAAAAATAGGCTCGGTTAAGGACCTCTTCTATTCATTTTATTTTTAGTTCTGGCTTTTATTCACCATAGTGTGCCGACTATTCCAGGTCACGCCCCTTCGAGTGGTACCGGCCACCCGGCCCGGTCAAACGAAAACTTCCCGACCGTCCGGTTGGCGTAAGGCTGATCGTGCGCACCCGGCTTCCTTATCAGCAGGTGACACCGAAACGAGGAACGTGAGCCCAATCATTTTCTTAATTTCATTATGTAAATTGCCCGCTAACATTTTTAAAGTTGAATTCTTAACGCTGTTTATTCACAATGGCTGAAAGTAAGCAGCCGTATAAAGAATTATTCACAAAAAGGGCGTCCGCCAAAGGACAGATTACTAAATTTAAAAATTATTTGCATAATATTGCAAAAGAAAATGAGTTGAATGATATTCAATTAACAGATAAAGCAGCTAAATTTAAAACTTGCAAAGTTTGAGGCATTATCTGTTAGGGTTGATGACTTGCAAAGTGAAATAGAGGTTCTGAGTCCTGAAAACATTGCAGCTGAAATTGACGTGCGCGATAATATTGAGAGAGAAATAATAATGAACATAGCCACTGCTAAAAATTTGGTTGCCATGTTTTCTCGAAAAAATTAATGCGAACAAAGGCGCAATTCTGTTCATAATGCTTCATGTTGTGCAGAAGATCATCACAGTGTAGGGTTGAAACTCCCTCAAATTCAAATCACAAGATTTAACGGTGATTATTTCCGTTGGTTAGAGTTTAGAGACACTTTTGAGAGTTTAATTCATAACAATGATCATTTTTCCGAGATTAATAAATTTTATTATTTAAATTCATATTTACAAGGCGACGCAGCCAGAATCATTACTAATCTTGAAGTTTCCGCTAAAAATTACGCAGAAGCATGGAAGCTGCTTTGTGACCGTTACAATAATAATAGAATATTAATAGATCACCATCTTAATTCATTATTAAACATAAAGCAACTTTCTCGAGAGTCAGAGCGATCTTTAAGATATTTAGTTGATCATATTTCCAAAAATCTACGCGCTTTGGTCAGCCTAGGACAACCAACGGATAATTGGGACGTTTTAATCATATTCATACTGTCATCTAAGCTGGATAGTCAAACATTGCTGAAATGGGAGGAGCATCGTAACGGCATATCAGATGCGAAACTAAATTTAGAACAATTCTTTAAATTTATTGCAAACCGCGCAAACGTTCTTGAGTCCGCAAACCGCAGTAACAATCATTCTGACAATATCGCTAGGTCCTACTCAAATCGCACGGGTTATAAAATAAGAGATAACGCGATGCGTGTCCAGCTTGCCGCCCGAGTTTACGCGTCGCATAGTAGGTACAGTTTGATTCAAACTTAATGACGGCTCTAAACACTTCGTGAGCCACTACGCGCTAGCAATTTCATGTGACAGCAGGTTTGAGGGGTAGGGTAGGTACTGCGCAGCGAGTAGGGTTTTTTTTACGAGATACGTAAATAATAACAAAGTAATTTTTGTCCTTGTGATTACACGGCTCCACTGCTCGTACAGTTCGATTCAAACTTAATGCCGGCTTGGAACACTTGTATGAGTCGCTGCGCACCCCTAAGCACCGCTGGTACAATTAACTAGATTTAAAAAATATGTAGGGAAGACCGTGTAGTTGTCAGGAAAAGCCATTATTGCATGGGTTCTTTCGGGCTAGATGTTAAACAAACCAACTTCTTTGCTTGTATGTAGGCTCACAATGTAACTAATCACGTTATGTATTGGCGAATAACTTAAACGACATTTCACTATAACACGTAGTTTTATCTACACGAACAATCGGTAACTCTCACTGTATTTCTCTTTAGGTTTTTATCACGAATTCACAACTCCATCCAACCCGTCATATTCTCACTCGATCTCTTGTCCTTTTCCTGTTCGCGCTAAAAACTAGCGAATAGTGTTAACGTCAAGTTGACATCTGTCAAAGTCATTTGAAACCATAGCGCTCTTCAGAACGATATCTTAAAAATGCCGACACGGCCTCCTGACATTTTGCGAGGCCGCGAGCATTTAACAATCCTTATAATGGCCCGTCAAATCTCACACACCAAAGAAAGTAACATTGCATTTGGATCCGCTCGTCCATTCCTGACATGCATACTCTGCGATATCATACGGCGTAGACCAGGCGCACAAGATCCTTTTTAATCAACCAACGACTCATCATATCAAGCAAAGTATACCGGGCGCACTGGGCCCTTTCGACCATCCAACTATTCACAGCGTGGCATGAAGCGGGCGTGCTGGGCCCCTTCGACCATCCACCTGAACAACGCATGGCGTGGACCGGGCGTACTGGGCCCCTTCGACCACCCACTTACTCACAGCGCGGCATGGACCGGGCGTACTGGGCTCCTTCCACCACTCACCAACCTACCTAACGAACCTAGCTCGCAACAAACGTCAGGTCGGTCTCGAAGCACCAAGGGTGCCAGATACCTTCCAGATGCTTAACACATCATACTATGTCACACCAAACAACAGGTCACCAAAGCACCGGAGGACCAAAGTTCCTACCTTCCATCAGACAGCAGGTCAACAGGTATTATGGGTGCGTTCACAAACACTCCAAACTCACAAACAGTCAGATTCAGAACAACCACCTGCAGGCAAACATCTACTCCACATGAGAACGGAACCCGCAACACACAGAGCAGCAATCAGTGGCCCAGCCACTGCGCCATCACAACGGCAGTAAAAATTAATGAACGGCATAACCCCATGAAGACACACTACCAATATGAAGAAATTACAAGATTTCTGTGATAAGTACTGTCACTAAAGCACTAACCACTATATCCTACTTCCTACTAATATTATAAATGCGAAAGTTTGTGAGGATGTATGTTTGTTACTCTTTCACGCAAAAACTACTGAACGGATCTAGATGAAATTTGGCAAAGAGATAGATTATAGTCAGGAATAGCACATAGAATACTTTTTATCCCGGGAATATGTTCCCTCGGGACAATTTTCGACATTCACGCGGGCGAAGCAGCAGGCAGAAGCTAGTTATGACATATTCGAATATCTTAACATAGAGACAATTTTATAACACAAAATAACATGTCTGCACTCACCAATCGATGTCTGCAAGCAAAGGTGTATAGCGCACCCTTAACTCACCAACCAAGTTCAAGCTTCAAGCAATAGGATACCACTACATGTTGTCCAGAGATTCAACCCTAGACCCCAAGTAATAATTGTGGACAAGGCAGTCAAACAATTGGTAACTAAAAAACACACAGCAAATAAAAAAATCAATCATCACTAGTAAATTGTAAAATGAATACACCGTCAATGAGTAACAGCAAAGATTATCATACTATGTTTCTAAGGCACAAAAGTTAGACTTCAATTTGAAACAACTTTGAATCTGTAATGTGCATTCAATTGCTTTTTCGTTTTCTCCACTTATTTTCTTTTAACAGACAAAAACATTGTATATTGTAGTGTACAAGAAGTTCAACGGCTTTACAATGTAATTATTGTTTATCCAACTGCAGTGTTTTTCTTTTTCTCCACTTATTTTCTTTTAACAGACATACACATTGTATATTGTAGTGTACAAGTTCAATGGCTTTACAATGTAATTTTTGTTTAACCAACTGCAGTGGAACCACAAAAGGGGGTAATGTTTCTTTTTCCATGAACATCAAAACAATAAGAATAAAGTACCTTACCAGCTACTGTAGATACTTTCCGTAACCAGATGTTTGTTAAATCTGAACTTTCTCATGCGCAGCAGATTCTTCAATTACCATTACTTTTAACACAACATACTACCAGGCAGGTAGCGTTAAGAATCCCATCACTTGAGGTACTTTTCAAACTTGTTAACCATGTTTCCAAAATAGTCATGATTCTCACCGGGCCATGATTTGCAAAATCAAGTCTTGATTTTAGTTCCTGGTTTTTCTACCAATTTATTGGAATCTTTCCAGTATTCTTACAATTAAACTGAACAGCTGAGCTCAAAAGCTATTATTGTAAACTCTCCAAATTTAATTGAGCAAGAAGTAGACCTTTCAATAAGCTTTCAAACCATCATGATCAAACTTTATGGTTGAGGAATGTTTTTCAGTCACTCCTTGTGCTGCAAATAAGATTATGTTCTGACCGAATACCCGTCACACAAGTCTTCATGTATTTGAAGTTTCCCGCTAGGTACTAACTTTCTTTCAGTAGGTAATTTCACTGATCACAAGTTGTTCGATTGTTATGTCACTAGTCTCCTAAATATCAAGCTCTTATATCCCACGATCTGATGTAGGGTCTTCCCTACATCAGATCCGAGACCGTGTAGTTGTC
Source organism: Anorthoa munda (assembly GCA_945859665.1). Classification (NCBI taxonomy): domain Eukaryota; kingdom Metazoa; phylum Arthropoda; class Insecta; order Lepidoptera; family Noctuidae; genus Anorthoa; species Anorthoa munda. The sequence continues at coordinate 23,115,138 of OX243904.1, read as the reverse complement.
AGGAAAAGCCATTATTGCATGGGTTCTTTCGGGCTAGATGTTAAACAAACCAAATTCTTTGCTTGTATGTAGGCTCACAATGTAACTAATCACGTTATGTATTGGCGAATAACTTATACGACATTCCACTATAACACGTAGTTTTATCTACACGAACAATCGTTAACTCTCACTGTATTTCTCTTTAGGTTTTTATCACGAATTCACAACTCAATCCAACCCGCCATATTCTCACTCGATCTCTTGTCCTCTTTTCCTGTTCGCTCCAAAAACTAGCGAATAGTGTTAACGTCAAGTTGACATCTGTCAAAGTCATTTGAAACCATAGCGCTCTTCAGAACGATATCTTAGAAATGCCGACAAATATATAACACTTATGTGTTTAAATGTACAAAATTCTAAAAAAATGTTAAATAAAAAAATATATTAAAAAAAAACCAGAAACCCGACTGCTTAAAAATGAACTAAAAAGACAAAAACAAGAAAAAAATCATGCTGTGCAGTCAGAGGATACATATTCGCGAGCTGGCTGACCAAAACCAGATGTATCCTCCGACTGCACAGCATGATTTTTTCTTGTTTTTTAAGCAGTCGGTTTTTTTGTTTTGCTGTGTCTTTTGCGAGTCGCCATTAAGTTTGATTCTAGTCTACATCAAATTTGTTCAAGTAGCCCATGCTACGTACCTAACTAAAGTATTAAAAGTAATAATTTTTGTAAAAACATCCTGTTCTTTCTAAGTACTGTGAGAACTCCTTGCCTATATTAAGACTGGCAAGCAACAGATAAATAGTCTTGAAAGGTAACTGAATTTCGAACATAAAATAAATGAAGATGTTTTTGCTAGACTTTTCCATGTATATAAAGGCTCCTCTGTGCTTTGTCGCGAATTCTGATAGAAACCGCCTAAAGGCAGGCATATTGTACATTAATATAAATATATCTCAGACCAACAAAAAAAGATAGTAGCGCGTCGTGAACATCATAAGTGAAGCCACAAAACCATGCTCCTCCAAGTAAATATACATGCTCACGCACACACCTACACTATACTATGCTCACAGAACAGAGAAGACAATAGAAATCGTATATCGCTTCATTAGTATCGGAAGCAGCGTACCCAAACTCACACATATACAGGTTAATTGTATTTCGTAACACTAAGAAATCTTTGACGTGATTGGTAGTTTGAAAGTAGGAAATATGTCAGTCGTCGCTTATTTGAAAATAAACCACATTTTAATGATCATAGAGTTGTTAATTGACTACTCTTTTTAAGTATTTATTACATTTTCCGTTAAAATCGCACATGGAATAATTTAATAACCAAGTTACGCTACCCGCCGATAGATGTCACTATACTAAATGCATTCAATTTAAAGCTGTATTTCGTTATTAATAAGATTTATATTTGCGTAATGAGGTCATTACAATTCGTTTTCCTCTAGAGATGTACCACCGTCGTCGACTTATTTATCGAAATACCGTTTTATTTTGAAACAAAACAAAATCAACAGTTAGTTTCGATAAATATTATTATGCTTGAAATCCAGTGTTTATATACAACTGAATATTTCTAATCTTATGACTAATAACAAAACAAACTTACATACAAAGGGGAGAGGGAAAAGGGCTCATAGTGCATCAAAAAATTCGCCCACATCGATGTCAATGGGAAACGTGCCCAGAACGCTGGCAGCATTGCTACGTTGAATGGCAATGCTGATTCTCTGGCTGAAGAAAAGGCCAGCCCTCTGGTCACGCGAACAGTCAACTAACCGTTTACTTATGTCTCGAAGCACTCGATGAGCACCCGGACCCCATGGACCTTATGTCTCAACCCCAAACGGGTCATACATATAACTGCCAATAAGGTTGTTATATTTGCGCCGTTTGAGGTTTTCTGCACCAGCAGCAGCTGCTCCAGCACAGCCCGCCGTGCTAAGGGATGGCGCAAGGGTATCGACACATTTTGCATCCCGCACCAAAGGCCTACCCAACTTCCAAGGCATTATGGCCATCCCATCCGGTCTCTTCCCACCGTCGCGTGCCAAGCCATTGGGTTCTAAAACAGCTGACACCCCGGCGGTGACAAGAGCTCGACGTATGATGTCATTAATGACGGCACCGGCGCCCGCAGCTTCGCCGTCTGCGGTGACGTCTGCAGCCCACCTCGCGCGCCGCCCAGTTTAAGAAGCGCGAGCCTTTCCTTACCAGAAACTCAAGAGCGGTTCTGTTTTCTAAAGTAGCAACCACTGTACTTGTAAGTCATATTTAAAAATAAAGAATTCAAAATAGTGTCTATATAAATTTATTTTAATACTTACGATTTATAGAAAATATAATTAAGAATTGTCAGACTTCTAATCCGTTTTTGAAAATCATTCTATTGATAGAAAAATACACCCTGTGGCGTTTACGCGATAGATATTAAACTATAGTCTGATTTTTAATTTCGTACACTAAACTGACATTTGGAGGTTGCCACTTTATCGTTACATTAAAATATTAATTAAACAATAATTAATTAAAATATTAATTATTCGATTAACCTTTTTTCGATTAGAAAACTACCAATAGATTACTCATATCCATGCTTTATTCATTTTAAACTTGGTTAAGGCAGAATTCGAAAAAAAAGGGTTTGAACATGGAAATGACATGTATTTGATTACTAATACTGAATCACTAATCAGAGAACATTATAAGTTTAAAATATCGATAACTCATTATCGATAACGGCAATCTCTAATTGAGTAGCTGACTGTGACATGTGCATAGTTGGAATCTTCGAGAACAATATGTTTGAATTTAAAAGAAAGTAGACCGTAAAGGACATGGCTAAACAACTGCCCTTAGCACGTCTAGAAATGTCTCACAGCTCGTAACATTCAAATATTCATTAATGAATTATTACAATTTTATTATTCTTCTAGAACTTTTGTTAATTAATCAAATAATTAAAAGTTTTTTCATGTTTTTGTTTGACAAGAAGAACATAAGATTTCGTTCTACGAAAAATTGTAGTCAATAAACCTACTTTTAAATACATTTTCGTAAGTCGAAACGAACAGTATTCATTATTATTTAATATTATACCTATCGCAATACATCTCAAATATTCATTAATGAATTATAACAGTTTTATTATTCTTCTAGAACTTTCGTGAATTAATCAAATAATTAAAAGATTTTTCATGTTTTTGTTTGACAAGAAGAACATAAGATTCCGTTCTACGAATTGTAGTCAATAAACCTACTTTTAAAGACATTTGCGTAATGCGAAACGAACAGTATTCATTTTTATTTATTTTTGTACCTTTCGCAATACATCTCAAAACCTTAGAGATTATTTGATTTCTAGAAATTATTGACAAAATCTGGAAAGCAACGGCGCTTAAATAGTGCTGACACTAAAAAGTTCGATTCGATTAGAACCAAATAAAAAAAAACATGTTGGGGGTGTCATGGGAATTCACTTTGAACGAAGTACCTTTCGCCGGGTATTTTGTATTAATACAGAGCCAACTAGTATGGTCTTAAGTTTCAATTGCGTATTGATTCATCATGAGATGCATAAACTGTGGTGTAGCAACAAATGAAAGATCTTCAAATGACAGCCGGGACCAACGGCTTAACTAGCTTTCCAAGACACGAAGGAAACTCGCTATGTAAAGATGGTACACGATGGAACCACGGAATGACCTCGGCTAGCGTTGCTTAACCTTGAAGATCGACCTGTGCGTCTGTTATTATTAAGCGACGAGCTCCTCTGAACGCCTTAATAAAGTATAATAGCAAAATCTTATTATTTTACAAGTTTGTATACCTATTAATGTAGGCGTTTCTACGATTTTATTTTCAGGATTGTGACGATATAAAAAGTGTCTGTAACTTTTTTCATACGAAATACTCATATTCAGCTATTGAGAATTACATATTACTAGTTAAAATGTATATTCATTGCTAGGGCAGTCGTCCATACTTTATTTAGCCATGTCCTTTAACAATGTTGAGTCCCAGTGGTAGTGTATGCCTTGGTAGGGAAAGTAATTGAAAGTCACGGACACAGAAGTCTCACAGTAGTTTATTATTCTCACTCAAAACTGACATGTTTAAGTTGTAGCCTTTAGTCTATACACATGTTGTTACTACCGCTGTTCATTAGGGACTGCGCTCCCGCACACAATGTATCCAGTCGTCGACTATACATTTTGTCGCGTCAGCCCCCACAATATTCCCCCCTTTAAAAAATAAAATATTACAAATAACTGAAAAATATCCTATCTGAACATGAAAGTTTCATCAATTTCGATACATCATTTCTTACATTTTAAACAATAACTTTATCGTCGCCAGAGCGCTCAAGTAAGGAACAAACAAGGCGTCAGCACATTGCTCGCTCGTCACTTGATCGCTTTTACTACCTAGCTATACGTCATACAATAACAAAGTGTTGTGAATCTGAATCTAAAAATAAATGTCTAATAACGAAACATTGTTTTACTTAATTACGTACAATTGCCTCTCTTATGGGGCTTTCAACTATAATATGAGACAGACATACATGTTTTGTTAAAATCACTACTGTTAACTACATTAACTTACTTTTAATATTTATCTTAATTTAAATTCACACGTTGGACACAATCACGAAAAATATAAGAAACTCACTGGATTTAGGTACTCAATAATGCACCGTAACAGGTTGAGGGTCTGGCTGAGCTGCTGTTTTAGCTAGCTGAGTTCCACGCCCTTCCTCCATACTTGACACTACTTGCTCGATCATTTTGCTTTGCATTTTCCTGCCCCAAAACCGGCAGGAAATAAATAAACAAACTGCACTTATCAAAACAACCATCACTTTGGTTATTAAACTGTAGTATTCTAATTTCCTCTCTAATTCAGCTTGGGCCTGGTTACCTGCTCCATTTTGAGCGATAATTACTTCAGCGTTTTTAGACTGTTCCTTGCCCATGTTCGCGAAAATAGGCATATGCTATTCAAAATACTAAGTGAGTTAGAATGATGTCCAACGTTTGAATTTGTTTAAATCTAGGTTTTAGAAAAACGCACTGGTGGCTTAACTGTTCTGCCACTACGTGTGGTATAAGTAACAAACTTACTAACTATGCTATTCCTACTGCTAATGTTTTGTTTTTCACTGGTTGTATTAGTTTCGGCCAGTTTAATTTGTTCCGACTGCTCTAACATATAGGCTGGTTTTAACCGTTCTATTGAGATATTTACTTGCCTTTTGGGGAGTTGTACCCTGAAAACCTTGTTGTCCCTACTTATGACGCTGTAAGGGCCATCATATGTTGGAATTAAGGGTTTCTTTACTGCATCGTTCCTAATAAATACATGAGTGCAACTGCTTAGATCTTTGTGTATGAACAGTTTCCGCGAATCGCTTGCGCTTCGTGACTTGGGACGGAGATTGTTTATAGTTTCTCGCAATCTCTCTACGTACGTATAATCATCACCATTGTACTTTGGACTTACCTCGCTGTAAAATTCGCCGGGTAAGCGCAATGTCTGACCTAGAACTAACTCGGCTGCGCTAAGACCTGTGTCACACCGACTGGCTGCTCGCAAACCGAACAAAACGGTAGGTAACTCGTCGTCCCATGACTTGTTGTCCGATAACCTAATAGACAAAGCTACCTTTAGAGAACGATGCCATCTCTCTATCTTTCCGTTACTTTGGGGATGATATGGAGTAGTTCGGATCCTCTGGACTCCTAGTAACTTTAACAGATTAGTAAAAAGCTGACTCTCGAACTGTCTACCTTGATCGCTGGTCAGTCTACTTGGGCAACCAAACCTGCATATCCAGTTTTCATATAATGCTTTTGCTACTGTCTCCGCAGTTATATCTTCAACTGGTATCGCTTCCGGCCAGTGTGTACAACGGTCTATAATTGTGATACAATACCTGTTACCGTGTCGTGTCGTAGGCAGTGGACCTACTATATCCACATGTAAGTGCTCGAAACGTTGGCTGGATTCAAATTTACCTATTCCTGTTATCACATGACGGTTTACCTTGCTTCTCTGGCACTGTATGCATGTTTTTGCCCATTTACCTATTTCTTTGTTCATACCTGGCCAAAAGAATCTTTTAGCTATCATCCTACGAGTTGTTCTCACGCCTGGATGACTGATATTGTGTACCGATTCGAAAACGATTTTTCTAAATGTCGGTGGTACATACGGCCTCATATTCCCATTGGCAACGTCGCAGTATACGCTTTTGCTGACGTTGGGAACATGTACTTGCTTTAATTGTACGTTGTTCGATGTGGCTCCACCTTGTATTAATTGTGTAATCTGATCGTCTCCTTCCTGTGCCGTTGCTAATTCTTCGTAATCTATGACGGTTGGGCAACCGATAGTTTCGACACGTGACAAAGCGTCTGCTACCGGATTATCGGTGCCGCTGATATGTTGTATATTGCTAGTGTATTCGCTAATGTACAGCAATTGTCTAATTCGCCTAGGAGTTTCTTTGGTTGAACTTACCTTTGAAAGTGCGTATGTTAGAGGTTTGTGATCGGTATGAATGGTTAAATCTCGACCCTCTATCATATCTCTACAGTGCATGATAGACATGTATATGGCGAGTAATTCCCTATCGTATGTGCTGTAATTTTGTTGTGTGTCTGATAACTTTTTGGAAAAATAACCAAGTGGTTGCCAGGTATCGTCAACCCTCTGTTGCAGTACGGCGCCTACGCAGGTATTGGAGGCGTCGGTCATCAACGATAATGGAGCTTCAGCGACCGGATGAGATAACGTTACGGCGCTTTGTAGGCTTACCTTACATTTCTCGTACGCGGATTCCGCTTTGGCGTCCCATTCTATTTTAGTTTTATCCTTCTTTTTTGAGTTGTGCAGAAAACTATTGAGATACATATGACATTCTGCTGCTTTGGGTAAATGTGACCTGTAGAAATTTACCATACCGAGAAAACGTCTCAGCTCCTCGACTGTCTCTGGTCGCGGATAATCAATGATAGCCTTTACCTTCTCGGGTAGGGGACTTATCCCTTCTGGTGTAACCTTGTAACCTAAAAAATCGATTTCTTTCAAACCGAAAGAACTTTTCCCGAGATTTATGGTCAACCCAATACTGTGGAATCGCTCGAATACTTTCCTGACATGCTCTCTATGTATGACGTCATCTTTTGACGCTATGATGACATCATCAATATAACAAGACAGTGATGACTCATATTCATTACCTATTTTCTCTCCAATGTTCTCGATTCCTTGCAGAACCGTATTGTCCATAAACCTCTGGAAAGTCTGTGCTGCGTTCCTAAGACCGAAGGTCATGCGTGGAAATTCATACAAACCGAAAGGTGTCGTGATAGCGGTTTTTTCCACGTCTTCAGGTGCGACTTCAATAAAGTGATATGCCCTATTTATATCGAGATGAGTATAAACTGTTTTACCTGTCAATCCGTAAGTGAAATTTTGCAGTCTGGGTATCGGGTATCTATCCGGTTTTGTTACCGCGTTCAGTCGCCGATAGTCTCCGCAAGGTCGTATATTTCCGTCCTTCTTCTGCACGACATGTAAGGGACTGGCCCACTGACTTCTAGATGGTCTACATATTCCTAGTTCCTGCATATAGCGAAATTCGTCTTTAACTTTTTGATACTTACCTGGTGGGAGTGGTCTCGGCTTCGCGTACAGTGGTGGTCCGGTCGTATCGATGTGGTGCTTAACCGAATGCATAGGCAATGTTTCTTTAAATGATACGGGCTTAGTAATGTCAGAAAATTCCTCCAACAAGTCACGAAACGGATGCGTTTGCTGTATACTCTTGATTGTTGACTCATTGTACTTTACAATGGTGCCCACAGTATATAAATAAGTAACTGAATCTACTAACTTCCTATTATGTAAGTCTACTAATAGTCGATGCGTCTTTAAAAAATCTGCACCTATTATTGGCTTAACTACGTCACAAATTATAAACGGCCATTTAAAACTACGCCTTAAACCTAAGTTAACTTCTAATGTTATAATGCCAAACGTTTTAATTTCGGTGCCGTTGGCGGCAAAAAGCTTATAATTACATTCATGGTTACGTTTTTTAGAGCTAACTTTGGTGACTGGTATCACCGATACATTGGCACCTGTATCAATAAGAAAATCCATACCATTTTTTGAATCCGTAACGCACAAGCGATGGTTTTCGTTGATGTTGATGCATGCTACCACCGCCTCGGGCTGCACCCTCTTCAGTTTTCCTGCTTGTTCAACTTCGCCCAGTTACATGGTGTCTCGCATCGCCGTGCTGACTCGCGGTACCGAAAGTGGTATCGGCACAACCAGTCCGGATTGTGCCGTGTCCGCTGGGGTGTTCGGGACCTTTGACGAGAACGGGAACGATTATGTCTCCATCGTCCTCTACCACTTTGTTGTTGTTGGCGCAGACCGATGCTGTTTACGTCGTTGCGAAGTGTTTTGAGCTCCAATGACATGTTCCTGAGCTGGTTTAGTAGCTCTATGTTTATATCTACCGTTGGTGAAGTAGGTGCTGGGCTATGGGCGTGTGTTCCATCTACTGCGGAAAGCTCCCCGTTGCGTAGATTGTCCATGATCTTGTCGGCCATATCTGCAAGGTCGTCCAGTTTGGTGTCTGATTTGTTAGTGGCCAGTATCGCACGAACCCATGCTGGTAGCCGTGTCAACCATAGGTTTTTCACGGTGTCTCCCGCAGCTCCGGAGTTTTTTGCTAGTTCACTCATTTTGGCCAGCAGTTGGGATGGGCGCTGCTGTCCTAGGTCCATTTCAGAGACTAGTTTGTTAAATTGAGCTTCTGCGCTGGTTTGGAACGTCTTCAGTAGTCTGTTCTTTAGAGCTGTGTAGCGCTGCTGTTCCGGTGGGTTGTTTATTAGATCTCCCACTTGGCTCAGTTCCTCCTTTGCTAGCTTGCCTAGGAGCATGTCATATTTGACCTGCTCGCTTTGATGTTGTGGTCCCATTACGGCCTCGAATTGTGTGAACCAAATTTTGGGCATGTCTGACCAAAAAGGTGGTATTCGCGATGATAACCCGATGGCAGCTAAATCGCTCACAACTGTCGGTGTTGGTTGCGCCATTATCACACTATTCCCGGACACTGATTATATTTGCACCGTTCCCTACTCAAGGCTACGTCGCGCGTTGGCGTCGGTGTCGGGGTCACCAATGTTGAGTCCCAGTGGTAGTGTATGCCTTGGTAGGGAAAGTAATTGAAAGTCACGGACACAGAAGTCTCACAGTAGTTTATTATTCTCACTCAAAACTGACATGTTTAAGTTGTAGCCTTTAGTCTATACACATGTTGTTACTACCGCTGTTCATTAGGGACTGCGCTCCCGCACACAATGTATCCAGTCGTCGACTATACATTTTGTCGCGTCAGCCCCCACAACAACATAAAATCAACTTTTACTTTTGTGTGGGCGGGGCAGCAGACATATGCGGAATAGTGCAAATCCCGGGGTACGCGGGCCCCGCCTATTTGCGACTTCTATTGTAGAAGGCGTTTTTTCTGTGTTAACATATATTTATAAAAAAAATAATTATGCCTTCCTGTGTAGTGAAAACTTGTAAAAACACAAACGCAAAGCACATAAAAAGTCTCACGGAATCACTTTTCATTTATACCGCATTTACACAATCGTGTTCGCCATTCGCCTCGTCACTCGACGAACATTCGACGAAACATTCGTATACGAGTGCCGTCGCAAACTACTGTTCACACATTCGCGGAGTGAATTATTTTGACATTCGCACACGAACATGGAGCGCTCGAATCGCGAGGCGAGGCACGAAGCGAATAGCGAGCGTACTGTTTACATATGCGTGTTCGTTATTCGCCTCACCATTCGCCTCGCGATTCGCACGAATGTGTAAATGCGGCATTACAAGTACTTAAAATAACATCGTTTATTTATTAAATATACTGTAATGCCGCATTTACACATTCGTGCGAATCGCGAGGCGAATGGTGAGGCGAACAACGAACACGCATATGTAAACAGTACGCTCGCTATTCGCTTTGTGCCTCGCCTCGCGATTCGAGCGCTCGCGTTGGGAGCGGTTTTTTGGACGCGAATCAAAGGGTACGAATGGCGAACACGAAGTTACTGTTCACACATTCGCCTGCATTCAGTTGACAGCTAGCGCCCGACCCATTAATTCATTAATGGCCTGTTTTAATTTTTTTTTCTCCATCGTCTGCTTCGACGGTTCTTTTTTACGCAGGATATCTATATAATTTTATAAACTCATTAGATGTAGCATGCATGCCGATATAATTTTCACGTCCACGTATACATGTTCGTGTGCGAATGTCAAAATAATTCACTCCGCGAATGTGTGAACAGTAGTTCGCGAGGGGAAACGTATACGAATGTTCCGCGAGTGACGAGGCGAATGGCGAACACGATTGTGTAAATGCGGTATAATAAAAAAAAATAAAAAGACAGGCCATTAATGAATTAATGGGTCGGGCGCTAGCTGTCAACTGAATGCAGGCGAATGTGTGAACAGTAACTTCGTGTTCGCCATTCGTGGCCTTTGATTCGCGTCCGAAAAACCGCTCCCAACGCGAGCGCTCGAATCGCGAGACGAGGCACGAAGCGAATAGCGACCGTACTGTTTACATATGCGTGTTCGTTGTTCGCCTCGCCATTCGCCTCGCGATTCGCACGAATGTGTAAATGCGACATAAGGAACAGGCAACCCCACGTGATCCCACGTCACCGGACCGTCTATAAATAGCGTGTCAGTTGACTGCTCTTCCTTTTTCATTGGCGGTCAACAACGTGCGGACGTCTCTGCGGAAATCTCTGTCGGTTTGAGGTCACGTGAGCTGTTTTTATTTTTAAAGCGTGCAATCGTTATTTTGTAATTTTCCTAATTATAATCGTAACTAACTTACTGCCACACTCAGAAAGATTCATTAAATTAGCCCTAATGTGTACTTAACTAAGTATCATTAAATCCGTTAATTAACGATACATCCCAGAGACATAATTTAAGGGTTCATTAGTTAATGACAATTTTAAGTATCCGTAGGGTTGTGTATACACATTGAAAGCATGTAAATAAGTAATATAAATGAAAATAAGTTCTTTTACTGATCGTTTTTAATAAAAGTCAAAGCGATACAGCTGTTTTCATATAAATAAAGCAACCGGACCCGTTTTACCCGACTGCCGAAGGAGGGTAATGTGTTTATCAGTCTATGCATATTTGTATGTTTGTTCCTATGTGGCGTTCTAGAGACCAAACGCGTTGGTCGATTTTGATCGTTCTTACGTCAATCGATTCGACTTAACCCTGCGATTGTCACTGGCTACATAAAAATTTTAAAATAGGTAAATGGCCGATGTTCGGCGCCATATTGTAGCGGACCAAATTTTATTTTTCTTCCAATCCCGTCGTGTGGGGTATCAAAATAAAGGGTTTTAACAGGTGATTTAAAAAAGATATATCACTTATATGTTTAAATGTACCTAAATCGAAAAAAACAATAACTAAAAAGATGTAAATAAAAAAAGTTAATTCAATAAATCCAAAAATCCGACTGGTTTTGGTCTGCCAGCTTGCGAATATGTATCCTCCGCATCCGACTGCACAGCATGATTTTCTCCTTGTTTACGTCTTTTTAGTTTGCTTTTCAAGCAGTCGGGTTTTTCGAGGTTTTGTTTTTCTGGTATCATTTATAGCTAACTATCAATGTTATAAAGTGTCAAGGTTATAAATTGTTTTACCCGGCAAAAATAAAATTTCATGTTGTAAATTTTAATTACATATTTATCATAATATATTATTAGAAATCTATTGTTTCTTTTAGTGGTTTAAAATAATAGTATTATAATTTGATTAATTTATGGATTTTCATTTATTACCTATATAATTCATCTTTCTGCCCTTGACCCATGTTGCTTGGGGTCGGTTAAGAATTTCATATAAAGAAAAAACATTTCAACCAAAGATATTTTATTTTTATTTTTTATTTAATTTATAATAATTTTTATTTTATTTACAATAATTTTTATTTAATTTAATTTATAATAATTTTTATTTTATTTAATTTATAATAATTTTTATTTTTATATTATTTAATTTATCAAGGAAAACCTTTCATCTAAAATATACGCACCATAAAAACGAATTCTCTATTAAAAATAAGAATATAATCTCAAACGTACATGTCAAAATCAATCGTTAAACAGTTAAGTAAGGGTTTTGCTATACTTAACTTTAATTGTCATTAAGGGACGTTAAGGAACCGTTAACTGTCTCTGAGAGTGTACTTTTTTAAATCTTCACTAAGGAACGACTTAAGTAAACGTTAAACGTCTCTGAGTGTGGCAGTTAAACTATAAAATTGTGTATGTATGAAAATAATTTGATTTTGAGCTATTAAACGGTTTTTTTATTGAAATGTGTTTTTAGGGTTCCGTACCCAAAGGGTAAAAACGGGACCCTATTACTGAGACTTCGCTGTCCGTCTGTCTGTCTGTCTGTCTGTCTGTCTGTCTGTCTGTCTGTCTGTCTGTCTGTCTGTCTGTCTGTCTGTCTGTCTGTCACCAGGCTGTATCTCATGAACCGTGATAGTTAGACAGTTGAAATTTTCACAGATGATGTATTCCTGTTGCCGCTATAACAACAAATACTAATAACACTATAAAATTAATATTTAAGGGGGGCTCCCATACAACAAACGTGATATTTTTGCCGTTTTTTGCTCGAGATTAATAACGGCAACAGGTAGACGCTTGAAATATTCACAGAATATTTAGTTGTATATTCTCTTCAAAAAATAATAATTATTAAATTAAAATAAATTAAGGGGGGCTCCAATACAACAAACGTGATTTTGTTGCAGTGTTTTGCGATCATCATCATCATCATCATCATCAGCCCACAGCAGTCCACTGCTGGACATAGGCCTCTCCAATAGCACGCCATTTGTTTCGATTTTCGGCAACTCTTATCCAGCTGCTACCAGCCACCCCGCGAAGATCGTCACTCCACCTAGCCTGAGGGCGCCCCACCTTACGTTTACCAATTCGCGGTCTCCACTCAAGGACACGTCTACCCCAACGGTCATCGGTTCTACGGCTTATATGGCCAGCCCATTGCCACTTCAGCTTGCTTATTCTGTGAGCTATGTCGACAACTTTGGTTCTCTGCCGAATCACCTCATTTCGGATTCGATCCCTTAGAGAGACTCCGAGCATAGCCCTTTCCATAGCTCGCTGAGCAACTTTGAACCGATGAACCAGCCGTATTGTGAGTGTCCACGTCTCGGCGCCGTAGGTCATAACAGGTAGGACGCACTGGTTGAAGACTTTGGTCTTCAGGCTCTGTGGAATACGTGACGAGAAGACTCGACGAAGTTTTCCAAACGCCGCCCAGCCCAGCTGTATTCTTCTATTAGCCTCTTTCTCAAAGTTGTTCTTACCAAACTGCAGAGTTTGCCCGAGGTAAACGTATTCCCGAACAACTTTGAGAGCACCGCCATTGACCACAATCGGTCCCGGAGTGACGTGTGAATTGAACATTACCTGGGTTTTGTCCAAGTTCATCCGGAGACCGATTCGCGCAGAAGAACCAGCTAGGCCGTCCAGCATCAGCTGCAAGTCATGCAGTGACTCTGCCATTATGACGATGTCATCCGCAAATCGCAGGTGTGAGATGTACTTGCCGTTTATATTAATACCGCGTCCTTCCCAGTCCAGCGTCTTAAACATATCCTCCACCGCGTTGCTAAATAATTTCGGGGAAATTACGTCCCCTTGCCTAACCCCTCGACGCAGTGAGATATGCTTAGTTTGCCGGTCCTGATTTTGGACGGTCATTGTTGCGTTTGCATAAAGACATCTCAGCACTTGGATGTATCGCCAGTCCACTTGACATCGCTGCATAGACTCCAAAACAGACCAGGTCTCGATAGAGTCAAAAGCCTTCTCATAGTCCACAAAAGCAAAGCACAGGGGCCGATTATATTCTTCGGACTTCTGTATAATTTGCCGCACTGTGTGGATGTGGTCTATGGTGCTGTATCCACTTCGGAACCCGGCCTGCTCCGGTGGTTGGAACTCATCGAGTCTTCGCGCTAGACGATTCGTGACGACTCTCGAAAACAACTTATATACGTGACTAAGCAGCGAAATGGGTCTATAATTCTTCAAAAGGGTCTTGTCACCCTTTTTGAAGAACAGAACGACCACGCTCCTTTGCCACGCTTCTGGAGTTCTCCCAGAGAACAGGACAGAATTGAAGAGCTCCCCAAGCTCTTTCAGTACCGGACGTCCTCCCGCTTTCAGTAGCTCGGTAGTAATCCCGTCCTCGCCCGGGGCTTTTCCATTTTTAAGCTGTTTGAGAGCCGCCTCGATTTCGTCTTGGCTTATCTCAGGCAGGTCTTCTGTGAAATGGCGGGTTAAGGTGGCTCTAGAATCCTCATTTTCGGGATCAGGCCGAGATGCATGCGTTGCGTACAATTTGCCGTAGAAGTTTTCAACTTCCGAAAGAATCTCCGGCTTCGAAACGACGATATTCCCATTAGATGTAGTCAACTTCGTCAGATGGCTCCTCCCAAGTGACTGGACAAACACTTTCGACCCCCGGTTTTGCTCAATCGCTTTCTCTATAGAGAGCGTGTTGGCTCGTCGGAGGTCGTGTCGTACCATTTTTCTTATATGTTTATTGAGTGCCCGCTGTTCTGACGAAGTGACCGGTGGATTTTCACGTCGTTCCATCATAAGCTTCAGAGTCTCCTCCGAAAGTTTAGACTTCCTGCCCGTACGCCGCATCTTACAAAATCTCGCACCTTCCTCCCTGAGGATTTCCACCATTTGGTTGAGCGCCTGGTCAACGCTATTTGCGGTTTCCACGGCAGCGAAACGGTTCTCCAGGTCTGACTGGAACGCTTCAGATCCCAACATTGTTTGGAGCATATTTGGACGGAGCCTAGACTTCATCAAACGAGTTCTCTCAAGCTTGCAATTGATATTCAGGGAGCCTCGAACAAGTCTGTGATCGCTGCCGGTATTAAACCTGTTGATCACTGAGACATCCCTGAATATGTGCTTTTTATCTGTTATGATGAAGTCTATCTCATTTTTGGTCACGTTGTCGGGGCTTCGCCATGTCCACTTCCTCTGGGGCTGTTTCTTAAAGAAGGAATTCATTACGAAAAGCCCCTCTCTTTCTAGGAAGTTAACAAGCATTTGCCCCCTATGATTCCTGCTACCAAACCCGTAGGATCCTACTACCGAATCACTGCAATTTTGTACTCCCACTTTGGCGTTAAAATCCCCCATGAGAACGCTGTAGTGGGTCTTAGTGGTGGAATGCAAGGCCTTGGAAATGTCCTCAAACATTTCCTCCACTTCGTCGTCCGAGTGTGCCGAGGTCGGTGCGTAAACCTGTACAACCTTGAGGCTATACCTCTCGGTTAGCTTAATTATGAGGTACGCTACCCTGTTCGAGACACTGGAGACTTCCACAACGTTGTCACAGATGGATTTGTTTACCAGGAACCCGACGCCGCCTTGGGATAGCTGGTCTCCCTCTCGGAAATACATAAGGTGGCCTGATTTGAGGGTTACTGTATCCTCTCCCTCTCTTCGGACTTCACTCAGCCCTAGAACGTGCCACCTTATACTCTCGAGTTCTTCTTCAAGCTGCACGAGGTGTTCATCAAGCCGTAACGTGCGTCCATTATACGTCGCCAAGGTCAGTTGGGTTCGGCGGCCATCCGTAACCCGGTGATTCTTCGCACCCCCGAATGCCCTGCCGTCTCCGTGACCGCCGCCATAATCAGGTATAACAGCAGGGCGGCCGGGAACTGGGGGCCGTGGTTTATTTCGACTTATCATATTGGAGGGTTTGCCCATAATCGCCACGCTGGGCATGCGGGTTGGCGATCGCAGATCGCAGCTTTTCGCACTGGTGACGCTGCTGCCCATCACCAGTCTGTACCACTTAGCTGCGAAGATTTGTTAAAATGGTTATACCGCCATTTGTCGGTGGTCGTCAGAGCCTCGTTTGTTATTTAGCAGGATGCACCGCGAGCAGGTGAGGTTGACTTGGGGCACTTAGATCGTGAATGTACCCCCTAACATCCCTTTGTGTGTGTTTTGCGATAATGGTACGGAACCCTTCGTGTGCGAGTCCGACTCGCACTTGGCCGGTTTTTTTTTTATTCTATTCTACTTTTGAACCTTACATCAGAAGTCGGATAAATAACTAGTTTGCCCACTGTATTTAAATTGATCAATTTGCTTCAACTTTTGAATAAGAAAACCGTTAATTTTTATTTTTTTCTCGCTTTGTTTTGAAAAGTGTAACGATTACCCGGTTTTTTAGGGTTCCGAAGTCAACAAGGAACACTTATAGTTTCGCTCTGTCCGTCTGTCCGTCCGCAGCTTAGCTCAGAGAATCTAAGTACTAGAAAGCTATAATTTGGCATGTATATACATATTAATAATTCCGACAAAGTGGTAACATAAAATCATGAAAAATATTTTTTTTTCGGGTACCTCCCATAGACGTAAAGTGGGGATGTATTTTTTTTTTTGCATATATCCCATATTGGGGGGTATCGTTGGATAGGCAATTCAAAAATATTATGGGTTTGTTAAAACCATTTTTCGATTTAGAGATTCGTTTGCGTAAAATTAAGCTTTAAGTTGCAAATTTATGTTAGAGTCAAGTGTCCCCACCCCCTGCCAGCCAAATGGTTGCTCTTGGCTATGTGAAAAAATTCACGGCAGTAGTAAATATAACGAAATTAAAAGGAAAATTATCACGGATAACCAGGCTTTACAAGTTGACGAGTAATAGTCGACCAACTTATAAAATGTACTTGGAACAGTAAAAATTTTGTACAAATGCCATTGAAAAATTACTTAAATAAAGTTGATAGCTGTGTAAAACAGAGTAAATATAATGCTTACGAACCATGTAAAAATATACAAACATGAAATTATAACAGGCTTTACAAGTTTACGAGTAATAGTCGACCAACTTATAAAATGTACTTGGCACAGTAAAATTTTTGTACAAATGCCATTGAAAAATTACTTAAATAACGTTGTTAGCTGTGTAAAACAGACAGTAAATATATGCTTATGAACCATGTAAAAATATACAAAAATAAAATCATAACATCCTTAATAATAATGATTTATAAATTAATAATGTTTAAGCTCGAATAACGCATTGGATTGGCCGGAGTCGTTGGCAGTACCAGAACATAGTCCATACGGTGCCTGATTTTGTGTTAGTGCAGAAGTATTTTCTACGTTTTGTAATTAAAACGTAAAAGTAAATTCAAACTAGATTCGATTTCCAAGCAAATTACTTATTTTCTTTTGTCGATATCCTTCTATAAAGTCAATATTCGACCCGACTTCATCACTAATTGAGTAGCGTAAAACTTTCCTGAATGAAATAGTGAATACCGCAGATTAGAGGATTCACCTCTAATCTGCGGTATTAGAGAAGATTAGAGGTGAATACATACGATTTTTTTCTAATTCCGAAAGAGATATAAACAAGGAACGCAAGGATCCAGGAACGAACTATACCATTCCCCGTGGCTCTAACGCGCGCTCGTATCGGCTCCTTTCGCAATTCGCACCCGCGGTGGTACTCAAATAAATATTTTTCTAACTTCAGTTGCGAAGTTGGATTTTATAACTCTTTCTTCAGTTACCAGTTAGGCCTTATTTAGTTTAAGTCAAGAGTGAATAGATTACATCTAGGTAAGCGTGCTTCACCGTAGACCACATCATCGCTTACCATCAGGCGAGATAGTGGTCAAACGCGAGAATATAGATTCATGTAACAACAACAAAACCCTCTTTTAGTCCGCATTATTTTGCAACTTCGGAACTTTATTACTGCGCGTGGCCCGACACGCACTTGGCCGGTTTTTTTATTTTTAATTACTTCGTGGTTTATATTCTGTGATTGTGTGTTAAAATGGTGCGTACGGGATCATGTAGCCGTGAACGGCGTCGTACTCGAGATGGGCCGCGTGATCGGCAGAAGCGTCGTTCTCGAAGTAGGCGGGTCTCGCAGACTAGGTTACGTGAACATAGTGATGCCGATTCGCGGCGTAGCTCGAGTGATGAACGACGTGATCCACGGAACAGCTCGCGTGTCCGAGATCAAAGCGATTCACGTAGTATCGAAAGACTTCGTTCGCGTAGTTCGCGTAGAGGTTCACGTGTTCGTCGTCAAGATCGTTCGCGAAACGATAGCGATGATAGGTCGCGGTCTAATCCACGTAGTAGAAAGCGTCATACTCGCGACAAACGCGGATTCACACCTGAAGCACCAAACCCTGTGCTTTTGAGCGTACCACCACAATCGCACAGTACGTACATAGGATCCGGTGCACCAGGTTCTGAGGCGTCCACTCTTGCACATGCTTTGATGCATGCAATTAAAACTATGCAGCCTACGAGGTCACAACACTATTATGTGTCTAATTTTGACCCTTCGATACATAGTATTGAAGCATGGTGCGAGGAAGTGGATCGCGCGAGAGACTCAAACAACTGGAACGATCACGAGTGCTTATCACGTGTGGCTTCTTGTCTGAAAAGGGACGCTAAAGTTTGGTTGAGTGAATGGGTCACCAACGATAGGACATGGACTAATCTTAAACGAGAATTTAAGTCTCTTTGTCCCAGTAAGCTCGATTACGCGAATATTCTATTAGACGCCATGAACACGACTTCAGACAAATACCCTACATTCGCTGAATATGCGCGCCGTACTTTGTTACGTTTGAAAATAGTCCAGGGGTTAAGTGACGAGTTGAGAACGCTTATTGTTATCCGTGGCATAGACAGCCCTCAAGTGCGAGCAGCTGCTGCTAACTCGGATCTTACTCCAGACACTATTGTTTCGTTCTTGTCGATTTATACGAAAGCTCCAAAACGAGATCATTTAGCCTTTAAGAAACAAACCCAAACAAAGCCTTAATAATCGGCTGGGTCTAAAATGTTTTACTTGCAACCAAAAGGGGCATGTTAGTCGCGATTGCAAACGTCAAAAAGCTAACGTGACTTCCAACACGCAACCGGCACCAAGCAACATATATGCTTTTTGTAAAAAACAAGGACATACTGAGGACAATTGTTTTGCAAAGGCACGTTCTGAATCGCGAAACCAACGGAACGTTAATCTTTGCTCCTATCGGTCCAATTTTGCTCAAAATAAGGACGTTACTTCCGCAGTGGTAGATGGGGTGCCAGTAGATGTACTCATTGATAGCGGTGCCCTTGATGTGTCCCTCATATCTTCAGACGTTCTTAAATATATTTCATGCCAACCAAAACCAAGACGTTGCGTGTTGAAAGGCATAAGCGACAAGGAAGTAGTTGTCACAACTTACGTCACAGTCACAGTAGAATTCAGTGACATATCTATTGAGGTAGACCTGTTGGTGGTTCCATCTTCTTTTATGAACACACCTATCATAATAGGTACCGATGTACTGAATCGCGATGGAATAACTTACGTTCGAACCAAGGGCAATCAGTATCTCACTCGTAACGATACTCACGTTTATAACGTTCAATCAAACGACCAGATCAACGTACATACTCCTCTTCAGAGAGAGATAGATGGCGGTAGTTGCCATGTAAACATCGTGCTCCCATTATAAAATTCTATAAAATAGTTTAATTAACAGTATCCGCTTAAGTACACTGTAATAGTGCAGATAATAGTTCAATAAGTGTGTGAAAATGTTATCTTAACAAACAATTTAGTGTGAGCTATATAAACATGACTTTTAAATGTGGTCAAAATTTAGTGACAAAAACAGTTTTGTGTGTGATATTTGATACTTATTGGAAGTGAACAACAACAAATACTTCATTAACAATTGTTTGACAAACAAAACTTATACAAAAACAGTGTAAAAGTTTAATACCAAAATGTGACACATAGTGAGAAAAAAAAATTCAAATAACTTAAACTACAACCGATTTTTTAACGAACTTTTACACAGAGGAGACTTGTGACTAAAAATTTCACTTAACTACGTAACTGTCGTGGTGGCGTAGGTATCTAATGACTGCCCTTGGAGACCGTGACTCGAGTTCAAATCCCACAGCCGGTTTAGTCTTTTTGGATTGTTTGTAAAATTGTTAAAACAATCTTAATTGAGAAACAAGCTAAGTAAACAACAGAGCAAGGACACGTTCCGCAATAAGTAATAATACCTGCCTTTTCCTAAAATTGTATTAAAATGAACTTCCTCGAAAATATTACGTTCCGTCGCACGCAAACAACATCTGACTCCATGGCAAATGTTATTGAAGTAATGAATGAAACCTTAGATGAAACAGCCAATAGTCTGCCCGATACTTCTATCGACAGCAGCAATGAAGAAGTGTTAAGATTAAAAGATCGAATAAATAAACTTGAGCTTGAATTAAATAATGCTCATCAAGAAATTGAATCTCTTTCTGCAGAGAATAACAAACTTAAAAAACAAAACATAGAAATATTAAAGAAAGATGATTCTTACGATAAAACGACCCGCAGTCCAGAGTCTTCTACAAAAATTAAAGCTCGTTCACCTTTGAAAAAGGGGCAAGGGAAGAAGAAAACCAAACAGACAGAGACTCCATCTACACAACCGCTTACAAATAAAAATAAGTCTGATAGTGATTCCCAGTGCAAAACCGGAAAAGAAATACAAAGGGTCTGTTCTGAGAAAAAAAGAAGGCCAAAAAAGCGAAAACTACACATTATTAGCAACTGTAATTACTTAGGCGCACTAGAAAATATAGATAATACTTTCCGAGAACAGTTTGACTACTATCATTTTGTATCACCGGGCAGCGGATTAAAAGAAATACTGACAAATATAACTGACAAAGTCCAAACTCTCGCCATTGATGACTACTGTATGATTATGATCGGAGAAAAGGATTTCAGAAGCGCTGGAGATTACATTCAACTGGTCAAGCTAATAAGAGAAACTCTGAGACCAATCACTCACACAAATATAATCGTTTGTTGTCCCACGTATGTGAGAGGAAATCTTATCCAGAATTACCGCGTAGAAATATTTAATAATTTACTTTACTTTGACATAATTAATAATAACTATGCTTATTTTTTTGACACAAATCGTGATGTCCCTTTGGAAATGTTTTCTAATCACACAGGCAAATTAAACAGACAGGGCACAAAACGCATTTATGAAAATATTTTTAATCGTCTTATTATTGACATAAAAAACTATCCAATTGACTCTGCTATTATTGATACCTCGGATAACAGTGATTTTTTTCGTATATTTTTTTTTTTTTTTTTTTTTATTTAGATATAGGCTCGCGCTTGACCACCATCTCACCTGATGGTAAGCGATGATGTGGTCTACGATGGAGCACGCTTGCCTAGAAGTAACCTATTCACTCTTGACTTAAAGACCCCTAGATTGTAGCTATCGGGAAACACAGACTCCGGCAGAGAATTCCACTCCTTAGATATAATAATTTAAACATTCTTCATCAGAATATTGCTGGACTATTGAATAAATCTGACATGCTTACTGTTCACATTCAAGAACTATCTCAGCAGAAAAGTGACATAGATATAATTTGTATCACAGAACACTTTATTATGGCTGGACATGAAAAATTATTGAATATTACAAACTACAAGTTAGGAGCAATTTATTCAAGACGATCACAGAAACGTGGAGGAGCATGTATTCTGATTAAAAAATGTCTGGATTATAAAGAACTTTCGGATGTTTCGCACCATTCTATAGCTAATGTCATTGAATGCTGCGGCATAGAATTAAAAAACCATAATTTAATTATAATATGTATTTACAGGCCACCAAAGTTTAGTAACTTAAATGTATTTTATGATAAATTAGAGATTATTTTGAAAAAAATATGTACCAAATCTGATAAGAAAATAGTCATGTGTGGGGACTTCAACATAGACACGTTAAAAAGAAATAGCTTGACTTTAGACTTTGAATACTTTCTATTAGGCTACAATCTTAAATTAGAACTTCGTCAACCCACCAGGCTCGGCAGCAATACTTGCTTAGACAATTTTGCACGCAGCTCTCAATTAAAGTGTACATCAGAAGTATTGGACCTAGCATTGTCTGACCACACTGCTCAACTATTAGAAGTTAAGGTGATGAAATCATATAGAATAAATTCTTGGCGGATAAAAAAACGAGACCTGTCCAATGAAAATATGACTAGGTTTAAAAGTTACCTTAAATGCCTTTCTTTTACTGAAATTTACCAAACCAATAATGCTAATAAAGCATACGATTATTTTTTGGAACAGTTTCGCTGGTTGTACGATCTTTGCTTTCCATACAAATTGGTTAATGTTAGGATAAATAAAAACATTAAATGGGTCTCACGTGGCATCCGAGTGTGTAGTAAAAAACAAAGATATTTGTTATGGAAATACAGACGCGAACCATCAATCTTTAATAAAATCACCTTCAGAAACTACTCGCGCAGGTTTCGGAAAATTATTAAATTAACGCAAAAAGCGCAAAATAATTATTTTATTAACACCTCAAGCAATAAATCTAAAGCATCTTGGCAGGTTATAAATAATAAACACCGAATTACCGAACCGATTTCCCAAATCAAAATTCAGAATAAGACCATTACTGATACGACAGAAATCGCCAACGCTTTTAATGATTATTTTATAGACCAAACACAAAAAAATATGACGACACCACTGGACACTAAGAATTTGACTAGTTACCCAAACTCAATGTTTATGCATCCAGTATTACCGCAAGATGTTTTAAGAGCGATACAATCGTTAAAAAATAAACATAGCACTGGATATGATGGTATATCTACGAAGGTCGTAAAATTCGTATCGGTTGATATCGCCTCACATTTAAGTCACATACTAAATGTATGTATTAGCTCTGGTGTATTTCCGGACAACTTAAAAACAGTAATAGTCAAACCACTTTAAAAAAAAAACGATAAGAAAGATCTCGCAAATTATAGACCAATTGCATTAATACCAATTTTTGCAAAGGTTATGGAAAAAATCCTCTATGACTCGATCAATAATTTTATATCTAAATATGACATTTTATGTGCAGAACAAAAGGGTTTCCGAAAGAATAAAGGCATAAATATGGCCGTTTATGATCTGATAAATGTTATTATGCAAAATGTTGATAAAAAAGTACCAGTTTGTGCAATCTTTACGGACATGACGAGGGCATTTGATTGTGTTGATCACGAAACCTTAGTAAATAAATTAAATGCCGTAGGAATCAGAGGAAATGTACTTGAACTCTTAAAATCCTACCTCAGCAACCGTAAGCAGCA
Source organism: Anorthoa munda (assembly GCA_945859665.1). NCBI lineage: Eukaryota > Metazoa > Arthropoda > Insecta > Lepidoptera > Noctuidae > Anorthoa > Anorthoa munda. The sequence goes on along the minus strand of OX243904.1, from coordinate 23,091,741 downwards.
TACAGAGATCACAAAAATATGCCTCAAAACTAAGAGTGAGAAAAAATTTATATCTAAAGTTAGAATAATTAGATTTGGTGTACCACAAGGCAATGTGCTGGGCCCTTTATTATTTTTACTGTACATTAATGACTTGCCACGACACATTGAACATCCTATGGTCCTTTTCGCTGACGATAGCACTGCCTTGATTAAATGCTTTGACAGAAATACATATGAAGAGAACATAAATACTACGTTAACGGATATTATACACTGGCTTGACCAAAATAATTTATTGATTAATATTCCAAAAACGAATGTTATGCACTTTTATCAACGAATTGAACCAGAAATCTTGCATCTATTTTATAATGGACAAAAAGTTGACCAAGTAACAGTTGCTAAGTTCTTAGGTATAATGATAGATAGCCAACTGACTTGGAAGCCACAAGCAGAAGAAGTATGCAAAAAACTAAGTGTAGCTGCATATGTGCTTTTTAACCTGTCTAAAAAAGTGAGCATGGCCACAAGGTTAGTTGCATACCATGGGTTAGTTGCGTCGATTTTGAGATTCGGCTTAATATTTTGGGGCAATTGTAGCCTGAGAGAACAAGTATTCAAGGCTCAAAAACGATGTTTGAGGGCAATGTGTAATTTAACGGTAACAGATAGCTGCGTACCTATGTTTAAGTCCCTGAAATTATTAACATTGCCATCTCTTTATATCTTCGAAATTGCTGTCTTTGTTAAATCAAATATGTATCTTTTTATTAAAGTATCTGATAATAGAAACAGGCCAATAAGGAAACAATATAGAAACATGCTACATGTTGGTAGTTATGACACCGCCTTATTAAAGAAAAGTGTTTTATGTATGGGCCCGATCATATTTAATAAAATACCTGATAACATAAAAACACAGGCTATTCCAGTCTTTAAAAAGAAATTGACAGATTTGTTGACTAAGAAATGTTATTACTCGATTTGCGAATTTTTAAACGATGAATATTTAGATTAATCCTGACATCTGTACCAATTTCTATGTATTAATTCAATAATGACAGACTAATTAAACAAACTAAGATGATGACTGACTAGAATAATAATGATATGGCTATCGACTGGAATTCATCCTAAAAATTTATCATTAATAATGTATATTTATAAATTTAATTTAAATTTATTTTGACATTGTGCTTGTACTATGCTTGTGTTATGCCTGTATTGTTTTAATTAAGTTTGATTTGTTTTATAAAACTATTTTGCATGCCTTAGTTAAGGTAGAAAGTATAAGGATCACTTAATATTATAATAACTTCTGAATCTTGTACCTACTTTCTGAGCAAATAAATAATTATTCTATTTCTATTCTATTCTATTCTATTCAGGGTGACGAATTGGAAAGCCTTATGTCGGTCATTAATGAGTTTGCGACTTTCTTAATAACTGGTACTGCCACGACTACAGTTCGAACCGGTGAGATGGACATAAGGCTAACCAAAACGACACCAGTAGTCTACCGACCATACAGGCTCTCACACCAGGAAAAACTTACGGTTCGAGAGATTACTAAAGACCTTTTAGACAAGGGGATAATTAGGCGTTCTAATTCGGAATTTGCAAGCCCTATCATACTAGTTAAGAAGCGTGATGGCTCGGATAGGCTCTGCGTTGATTATAGAGCGCTGAACAGAATCACAGTAAAAGACCAGTACCCCCTTCCATTAATAGAAGATCACATTGACAGATTAGGCGGTTATAAATATTTCTCTAGTCTCGATATGGCTACCGGTTTTCATCAGATTCCTCTTAAAGAGGAAAGTATTATTATATTAGTATACCTTACTGGCTTCGTAACGCCCGAAGACCATTTTGAATACGTCAAAATGCCTTACGGACTAGCAAATTCTCCTATTGTATAACAACGCATAATAAATGACACCTTACGCAATCACATTAATGAGGGTAACGTGTTAGTTTACGTCGATGATGTACTCCTTATGAGTTATACCGTGAATGAAGGAATTGAGTTATTACGTAAAGTACTGAATACCCTTACCAGGGCGAGATTTTCGATAAACCTTCGTAAATGCTCTTTTCTTGTAACTGAGGTAGAGTATTTAGGCAGAGTAATAAGTAAGGGCCAGGTTAGGCCGAGCCCTCGAAAAGTAGAAGCTCTAGCTAATACCACGCCGCCAGAAAACGTAAAACAAGTACGCCAATTCCTTGGTTTAGCGGGGTACTTTAGGAGATACATTAAAGACTACGCTGTCCGAACCGCTCCAATTGCGCATTTAACCCGTAAGGATGTAAAATTTCAATGGTCACCGGAATGCGAGGCTATTCGCTAATACCTCATCAAACGACTTACAAATGAGCCAGTTCTTTCGATTTTCGATACAAACCTTTCAACCGAGGTTCATACTGACGCCAGCAGTGCAGGTTATGGTGCCGTTCTCATACAAGTCCACCCCGACTCAAAAAAACACGTCGTAGCTTATTTCAGTAAGTCTACCCAAGGGGCCGAGCGTAAATATCATTCTTACGAACTTGAAACCCTTGCTGTCGTTAAGGCTCTTCAAAATTTCCGGCACTATCTCGTAGGATTGAAATTCGTAGTAGTAACGGACTGTAATGCCCTTAAGTCTACTGAACGAAAGAAAGACTTGTTACCACGTGTCGCCCGTTGGTGGATCTACCTCCAAGACTTCGAATTCTCGATTGAATATCGGAAAGGAGTAATGATACCACATGCAGACTACCTGAGTCGAAACCCAGTAGTTGACGTCAATCAAATATCACGACCTCGCAACTGGGCTCAAATAGCTCAATCGGCAGACAATGAAAGTCGAGACCTTATTGAAAAACTTCGCGATGGTAGTCTGGATGGGAATCGTTACTCGGTGCAAAAAGATATTTTGTACTACAAATACGTCCCGATAGGTGAACAACCTCGAATGCTTTGTTACATTCCCAAGGGTCACCGACTCAGTCTTCTTAGGGTATTCCACGATGAACACGAACACATTGGTGTGGAGAAGACCCTGGATCTCATTCTGAGACATTTCTGGTTCCCATGCCTAAGACAATTCGTAGCTAAATACGTGGCCCATTGTCTCATATGTATTTCCCAAAAAAGAGTTCCCCGTGCCCCATTACAAAATATAACTTCCTGGGAAAAACCAGACGCGCCTTTTGACACCGTGCATATCGACGCTTTAGGTCCTTTGCCAGTATCGGAAGGGTACAAATTTATCCTCCTTATAGTAGATGCTTTCACTAAGTATTCCTTACTGTACCCCATCGCTAGATAAGATTCCACAGAGCTGAAGCGTGTTATTACACAAGCTGTCTCATTATTTGGAGTTCCTAAGCTCATGATTACGGACAGAGGTCGTATTTTTGAATCCAATGACTTTGTAACATGGGTAAACGAACTTGGTTGCAATTTGCATTACATAACTCCGGAGATGCATCACGCTAACGGCCAGGCCGAGCGATATATGCGAACTATCCTCAACATGTTGCGTATACAGTCGAATTACAAGAAGACTAGCTGGTCAGGTACGTTGTGGAAGCTCCAGTTAGTGTTAAATATCACCAAACAAAAAACAACCCAAGTTTCCCCACTTAACCTCTTGATCGGTACCGAAGCTACAACTCCTGTGGTTCGAGCGTTGGTTCGCGACGTGGCTTTGGAAGGCAACGCACCCAACCGGGAAGCCTTACGCGAGATCACCAGAGGAAGAGCTCGTCAATTGCTGAAGCACAATCAGGATAAGCAGGATGAACGAGTTAACCAAGGGCGACAACCACCTCGCCAATTTAATATTAACGATTGTGTGTTCGTAATTAAGTTTTCTCAGGTAACGGGAAAACTAGATCCCGGTATGCGTGGCCCCTACAAAGTGGTAGAGGTGTTACCTAGTGGACGCTATACCCTGCGCTTGTTGAGCGGTGGCTATGGCAAGACCACGCAGGCGGCGGCTCAACACATGGTGCCATGGCAAGACGAGTGGAGCCCAGACACTTGTGCTGCCTTCTTCGAGAGTGAGTAATTTTCACCAATTTGCTTAAGTGTAAGTGCTAGTCGCTGTGGTACTAGTCACTCGGGCGTTGGTTGCTTGGCGTTTATCGCTACACTTTGATGCTTGTTGCTATTGTGCTTGATGTGTCTCAAGCTGGATAAGCTGGCTAGTATGGTCAACTTAAGATCCTTTTGTCGGACGTCTCTCATGTATGGATATGGCCTGCATGTTAGACAAGCTTACACGTACGAATACGGTCTGCGTGCTAAGCGGCTTGCACGTATGAATACGGTCTGCGTGTCAAGCAGCTTGACGTATGAATACGGTCTGCGTCAAGCGTGTTTCAGACTGGTCGTCAAGGACAGTCGGCACGAGGTGCAGGGAGCTGCCCCGAGGACAACGGAGACCTTCAAAATAAAGGCCTCAGTTGGGTTTGAATTTTTAAAACGGAGAGACGTCTCTGCATAGTTCTAGAATGATGAATGTGTGGTTACTCTGTGAATCCTTTGATAGATGATAAGTGAATTAATTGAAAGATGATGTAGAGAAAGTTGTGAATGGTGAAATGTGTTCATTTGGTTTTGTTGAATTGTCTTCTTAATGTAATTTTGTATCCAGGTGACCATGCGGAAGCAGATGAGACTGTGCCTGCAGCCGGATCACAGCGTGTGGCTGACCCGTCTATGCCTCTGCTGAATGACGACGCGGAACGAGCACCGACGACATCCACCGCCGTGAACTCCGACCTCACTCACTCTGCGCGACTCACTCATGTCGGGGACGACATACAGTCAGGAGAAGCCGTGTAAGAAACAGGCAACCCCACGTGATCCCACGTCACCGGACCGTCTATAAATAGCGTGTCAGTTGACTGCTCTTCCTTTTTCATTGGCGGTCAACAACGTGCGGACGTTTCTGCGGAAATCTCTGTCGGTTTGAGGTCACGTGAGCTGTTTTTATTTTTAAAGCGTGCAATCGTTATTTTGTAATTTTCCTAATTATAATCGTAACTAACTTAAACTATAAAATTGTGTATGTATGAAAATAATTTGATTTTGAGCTATTAAACGGTTTTTTTATTGAAATGTTTTTTTTTTTATTCTATTCCACTTTTGAACCTTACAATACTATGAATTTTAGGTTACTTGGAACAAAAAACCTCAAGTGACATAAAGTGCGATAGTTGCCATAATATGATTTAAAATTTCCCCATTCGATTAAACATATTTAAAAATGATTTCTTACTTGGAGTTATTTTGAATTTAATAAATTTGATTGAAAATATAATTCAAAACAATTTACATAATGACTCATACCCATGACGATGTTATGATTTACGCTTCAGCAACCTTATAACGTATAATCGAATTTCTATGAGCATGGTTATAGGAAGAAGCTGTATTTCACTTCTTCCGATCCCAAGACACTGACAGGCAGGGCTAACTTACACCTAAACATATACCCCATAGTAGAACTAAATATGTATACTAATTTTAACTCATACACACTACACACCCTCGCCCATTAGCGCACTCTCACCTATACACCCACACATCACACAAATACGCGCATTGTTTACCCGACTGCCGAAGGAGGGTAATGTGTTTATCAGTATATGTATGTATGTATGTATGTTTGTTCCTATGTGGCGTTCTATAGACCAAACGCACTGGCTGATTTTGATGATTCATACGTCAATCGATTCGTCTTAACTCTGCGAGTGTCACTGGCCACATTTAAATTGGAAAATAGAAAAATGGTGGATTTTGGGCGCCATATTGTGGGGGACAGTTTTTTTTTCTACCGTTCTGAGTATGATAGCAAATAGGTTGGACTGTCCTTATGTGCGACACTGTTGTGACAGGCAAGTTACATATAGTGTCGCACGTAAGAGACTACTGTAATTAATAATTTTGATTATGGAATATGAATTTATTTGATGTGTTGATATTATTTTGTATTTATTTGTTTGTATTTATCTGTGTGATTTTGTATTTATTATTGAATTATTGATTTATTGTCTGATATGGGTTTAAGACCTGAAATAAATGAATTTTAAATTTTTTTTTTTTTTTTTTTTAAATCCGTCATGTGGGGTATCAAAATAAAGAGTTTTAAGATGTGATTTCAAAAATATATAATACTTATATGTTTAAATGTACCTAAACCTTTAAAAATAAAAAGTCGTGAATAAAAAAAAAACGCCCGACTGCTTAAAAAGCTAATTAAAAAGCCGTAAACAAGAAGAAAATCATGCTGTGGAGTCGGAGGATATATCTGGTTTTGGTCAGTGAGCTCGCAAATACGTATCCTCGGACTGCACAGCATGATTTTCTTATTGTTTATGGCTTTTTAAGCAGTCGGGCTTTTTGATTTTTTGAATTATCTTTATTTTTCTCTGTATAACGCTCGTTCACTCATAGTTTGCTTTTTCTATTATTTAAAACGTATCTATTTATATTTGTATTTTTTTCTTGCTTTCAATTGCAAATGAATGGATAATGCTAAGCGGAAGAGTGAAGTCTCCTAACACCAGCAAGTCTTGCATAAAAGGTGATCTCCAAATCATAAGTATATAAAACCATTTTCTAATTGATTTTATTTTTAAATTAATTAGTAATGTAACGAAAAATTTGTTATTTTTTTCGGAATAGAAGTTCTTCTAAACAATTGAGTTACAATACCATACTCAACAATATCTTACTTGAACAATATTATCCTACCCTTACAATAATATTATTACCCATTTTATTTTCGAGCGCGCTCGCCTGCTGGCTGTGGGTGAGTGGGAGTCGGGCCTCTGGCTTCACGCACTACCGTCGTCGAACATAGGCACCTTGTTTGACGACACTACTTTCCGCCTCGCTGCTTCCCTACGTCTTGGCGCTCCTTGCTGTACTCCTCATCGTTGTCACTGTGGCGAAGTTGTCAACAGCCTCGGTCACCACGGTCTATCATGCAGCCGAAGTGCGGGTCGCCTAGCGCGTCACGGAAACTTAAACGACATCATCCGACGTGCTCTCGTCACCGTCGGCGTTCCGGCCGTATTGGAACCCCATGGCCTGGCACGTGACGATGGCAAAAGACCGGACGGGATGTCTTTGTTTCCATGGAAGATGGGTAGGCCTTTAGTGTGGGACGCTACTTGTGTCGACACTCTTGCGCCATCCCATCTTCCTAGCTCGTCGTGCTGTGCTGGCGCTGCCGCTGCGGCTGCAGAGAACCTCAAGCGGCGGAAATATAATAACCTCTTCGGTAGTTATATTTTCGAGCCGTTTGGGGTTGAAACTCTTGGTCCGTGGGGTCCGAGTGCTCACGCTTTGTTTAAAGATCTTTCCTAACGCTTAGTTGACACTTCGCGTGACCCAAGGGCTGGCTTTTACCTCGGTCAGAGAATAAGCATTGCCATACAACGTGGCAATGCTGCCAGTCTTTTGGGCACATTACCAGTGGACAACGATGTGGAGGAGTTTTTTGACGCCATATTTTAGATTAGGTAAGTGAGTAGTTTTTGGTTTAAGTGTTTGTTTGTAGTCTTAGTTAATTAAGTATTTTATACAGTGTATATACTTTTATATGGAAAAAAATTAACAAATGTCAACCCTTCCAAACACACATAGATAAAAATGTGGCTTCACTTTTGATGTTCGTGGCGCGCCGTCTATCTTTTTTTGTTGGTCTGAGAAATATATCAGATAATAGTACATTGTGATACAAGGGTGGAAAGTAGGTTATTGCAAACGAGCTGTCATTAACAAGCCCGAGCCGAAGGCGAGGTGAATGTTGATGTGAAAATAATTAAATTAAAACTGGTAATTAAATATATTAAACAACCATTAAAAATACTTTTGAGAGTTCAATGCTAAAACGTACGGAATCATTCATTTTTCCTCGTATAAAATCTATCCCATTTTATTCTATGTATGAAGAAAACTCTTTGCTACTAAACTTTTTATATTGACTTATAAATTTAAAACTAAACTGCAAAACTAATGATCGAGCTCGTAAACAAAAGTCACGACCGCGTAACAGGAAGATGCCTATGCATAAGATTTAATTTTCGAATCATAATTATAGCCTCTGAAAGTACGCCATGTTTAACAACTGTATTGAAAAAGTAATTAATTTGTCTTTCATTACGTAGCGCCCTGGCTACGTCCCCTACATTTGGTGAAGTTGCGCCGGGTACGGTAAAATCCCGATAATAATAAAAATAAAGAAGATATAAAATATATTTCGCGTGTATACGGCGTACAGTATACGTATAAGTGAATAAATAACGAAGAAAGTGTTTAAAGACAGTATTGTTTGCGTGTGCATGGCGATACAGTGCACGGAAGTCGTATTGGCGTACATAAGGCGAGATAAATAATAACAGAGAGGGCTGTTACCTCTCATTCCCTCCCATAAGCGGATGGAAATATAAGGAGAAGTTGGAGTAAAGCTAAGTAGTTTTGTTATTTAGTGTAAATCAGCATAAAGCACAAGCATGATGAATAATTATTATTCAGGCACGGACGGATACTGCATGGAGGAATTCTTAACCGAATTCAAGTCAATGGCCGAAATAAATGAATGGAGAATGAGTAACTATAGCCTGATCTTAGGAGGGTTTTTACACGGAGCAGCGTATTACTGTTATCGTTTGGTTTTTAAATATGACATGGACTTTGCAGTATTGTGCGATTACTTGAGGAGTGAATTCTTAAAATTTCACCGCAGATGTCGTTATTGCGAACAGCGCATAATAAAAATTCCACAAACTAAAACAAAATTCGCTGTTGTACAATGCAACAAACGTTCTGCTCAGCTTTATAATAGGGTCAACAAGGAGGTATACATATACACTAAACAATTAAAAGAATGTAATAAAATTATAATAAATTGGATAAAACCATTTACCTACGATGATACTGAGGCGCTGTTGCAGCATATGGTTTAAATCACCCATTTTTCTGTTCACACACACACACATTGACACACACACACACAAAACACACTCAAACCATCCCCGTACACGAATAAACAATCACGTAAATAATTGTCTTGATAGCGGAGTCTCTTATTACAGGCATTTTTTTTTGCCTGAAAAGAGGCTCCAATCATAACTTGTTGTTTTTATTTGATTAAGAAATAAACAATTTTAATTTTAATTAATAAACGATGAAATAAAAGCCGATAAAAAACGGGTCCGTGGCTTACGCCCCCAGTGGTCGAGGCACCCGTGGCCGACGCCTCCGATTCGATTAATTTAATATAAATATTTTTTTGTGCTTTTTCACTTAGTACAATAAATGAGAAAAGTGTTTCACCATAATCAAGTACTTTCCTTGCTAAACAAAATTTATCTATCTAATAGCAGAGAGAATAGATCGCCACTTAACCTTATCCTTACACAACTTTTTCTCCGTTTAATTGCATATTATAATGCAATTAAACGACCAACCATTATGACCAACGTCAATTTCATATTTTTATTCAAATATGTAATTTATAATTACGCCATAAGATTCATGTTTTGGGAGTAGTTTTAAAAATAGATTTCTGGTCTTTAGGCCAGTATTGGGACAGGTAAGTTCATTTATTGGTTCATAAAATCTAGTGAATGAACTAACATTTTTCATCATGTTCAAATATTAACTTTCGTCATGAAGATAGAACCAATAAATGAACACACACACACACATTTAGACCTAGATTTTATAATTTTATGATCTAGATTTCATCCATAAAAGACCTAGATTTCATCCTATATTTTCAATTTAATTATAGGCCCATCTCACTTTTTAGCCATATCTACAAGTTGTTTTCAAGAGTCATCACAAATCATCTCGCTGCACATTTGACGATTTCCAGCACTCTGAACAAGCCGGATTCCAAAAAGGCTTTTTTACCATAGATCAAATATTTATATGCTGCGGCAGTTTATACAGAAGACCGAAGAGTATAACCTGCCCTTCTGCTTAGCGTTTATGGACTACGAGAAAACCTTCAATTCTATCTAGACTTGGGCTGTACTGCTGTCTCTCCAACGGTGCCAAATTGACTACCGGTACATCGAGGTGTTGAAGTGTTTGTACAAAAACGCCATCATGTCAGTCCGACTTCAGGATCAGACCTCGGCACCCTATGCTTCTGCAGCGAGGTGTGAGACAGGGAGACATCATATCTCCGAAACTGTTCACCGCTGCACTGGAGGATTTCTTAAAGGTTCTGGACTGGAGAGGGCTAGGCATTGACGTCAATGGCAGTAAATCACTCACCTTCGATTTCCAGACAATATAGTGGTCATGGCTGAGACTGTGGAGGATCTCAGTGCAATGCTTTATGACCTCAAGTGGATCTTAAAATGAACTTGGACTAAACGAAGGTCATGTTTAATGCCCATGTTACACACACTCCTATCAAGATCGGAGACTCTACACTCGAAATTGGAGACGATTATGTCTACCTGGAACAAACGTTCCAGTTACTTCGGGCAAACTTCGAGAAAGAGGTCAACCACCGATTCCAACTCGGCTGGGCGTCGTTCGAGAAGTAGCGCGGAATCGTCTCGTCCAACATACTACCGTGTCTCAAGACAAAAGTCTATGACCAGTGTGTGTTGCCCGTGATGACATATGGCACTGGGACGTGGTCGCACACAAGGCCCTCATCCACCAGCTTAAAGTCACCCAAAGGGGAAAGAAAAGAGCTATGCTTGGAGTTACCTTACGTGATCGAATCAGGAATAAAGACATCCGCAAGAGAACCAGGGTGACCGACATAGCCTGAAGGATTGCCAAACTTAAGTGGCAGTGGGCTTACTTGCAGAACGGATGGTCAATGGGATTGAAAAGTTCCCTCTAGATGGAGCGATGCCTTTGTCAGGGCTACTGGAAACTGCTGGATGCGAACCGCGCAGGACCGACCGAGGTGGCGACACTCGTGGGAGGCCTATGTCCTGCAGTGGCCGTCCTTCGGTTGAAATGGTGAATGATGATGATTAAAGTTTAAATAAAGTTTGTTTTAACATTTACGTCTAACTTTACAATTATTGTTAACTAGTTAATTAGATACTGGTTTTTAATTTTTATTCTGATATACCGTATTAAAATATATTTTATATTTGCCTTGAATTTAAAGATATTAACGCTAGGGCTATATAGGTTTATAATGTTTAGAAGATTTGTTAAAAAATATGTTTGTTAATATTTGTCACAGATTTTGAGACAGAGGATTCATGTTCGTTTATTTAGTTCATTGTTGGACTGCATTTTTTTATATTAATAAGGATTTTGCTGTAATATTAATTAGACAAACATTGTGTTCATTTACTGGTTTTATTTTGTTCATTCACTGGAAAATTTCGTTCATTCACTGGGGTTTTAGGGTATTTTTCAATGTATTGCTAAATATCTAAGAAATTATACAGGTTATGTCATAAATCCAATTCAAAAATATTTTTGAATATATCCTTATTACCAAAATATAGCTTTGCACCGTATCCCATAGAGGCAACATACGTTAATAATTTTTTGATGTTCGAAGATTCCTTAAATGTTCATTCACTGGAGCATTTAACCTAAATGCCAAGAAAGCATAGTTATCATTTTAAGAAATGGTTTGACACATAGTGCCACAGATAACACAAAAAAGCACAGTGTCAAAATCTTGTCAAAAGTAAATCATAGTTTTCATTATAAGAATTGGTTTGACTCGTAGTGCTAAAGCACAGTGTTCATCACATCAGAATTACATTTAATTATACTCTTTGCGCCGTCTTAGTCACTGATTAGTTAGGCCGGACCATAGATAGGAATACTCATTTAGAGTTATAAGGTCCGTTCCAGATAAATAGAAATTTGGTGAATAGGAGAGTTAGGCCTAGATTAGATATATGTAAATAGGTTAATGTTATTTAGTGTCTTAGGTCCCCTTTATTATTATATAGGAAAAGGCCCTTTATAAAATTTAAAAGGAAATAGGAATTTCAACTGTCAATATGACACATCGAAGTTAGTAGGGATGGGAAAGTAGGAAAAATGTATCGATAATTTTAATGTAGAGTTTTTTAAATAAGATCGATATTAACAAATTTTCTCTTTTGCATGTTCTGACGTGCTGATGAGTCGTATGCTGCTGGGCGAAGAAGAGGCTGGCAACATTAACGAAGCATCGAAGAAACGTCTAATTATTTAGTAAACAAATTCGTATAGGCAGAACTACAACCAGTGCACTTTAATTCAAGATTTATTAATGAAATACAATTCCTCTTTGATGGAAGAAGAGGAATGGTTGTAACTGAAACCGACTTTGCTGACGGGGCATAGCCTTTGCAAAGGATGTGAGATGATTGCGAGTTGACATCATTGGTCCAGTTAATGACTGTTGTTTAAGTAAAAGTAAATGCATTTATAATGATAAGCCCTGGTGCAAGTTCTGTAATAGGATTTGAAATTCGATGCGATCCAGCCTTTCCTTCTCTGGCCTGATAAATGCACGAGATCGAAATTTTTTATCACATCTGAATTTTTGAAATTTAAACCCCATGCGGGTCGATGTGAGTTGACGCATCATTCCTGTTTGTGTCGGGAGGACGCCTTGTTACTTTTTCGGAGGTTTTGTTCAAGAAGGTTCAAGCAAAAGTTGAAATTAAAGTACATATTCGGTAATTCGTATGTCATGACTTAAGCCTACCCGTTTTAAAGGCCGTACCTCAATTGAAAAATGATTCCTCCGTTAGGTAAATGTTCGGGTTAGGATAAGGTAGGATTGATGTTAGCTTTCAAGACATAGAATAGAAGCACCTCATATGATTCTGCGCGTCTATTCGTAGGGGCGTAGCTCATGTGAGAACTCCTTGCCTATATTAAGACTGGCAACAGATAAATAGTCTTGAAAGCTAACTGAATTGCGAACATAAAATAAATGAAGATGTTTTTGTTAGACTTTTTCCGTGTATATAAAGGCTCCTCTATGCTGCTGTGCTTTGTCGCGAATGCCGATAGAAGCCGCCTAAGGGCAGGCACATTGTACATTAATATAAATATATCAGATAAAAGTAATTAATTTGTCTTTCATTACGTAGCGCCCTGGCTACGTCCCCTACAGTACTTTCCTAAAATAAAAAAGGATAACCCTTATAGTGAATAATAAAATGACATGAAGTAGGTACCTACGGGTGTATCCCACTATTTCCAAGGAAATATAAAATAGAAAGGACTAGCGTTTTTTACAAATTATATCCCATTATTTCTATTGCGACAAAAAAACGCAGTTATGTTATTTGAAAGGTTTACCACTTTTAATGTATAAATTAAAATTAAAACAGGACTTCACGGTATTCAAAAAAAATGGAGAACAAACCATTTTATAATATTTTAAAACGAAGAACTAGAAGCGTTCTTTTTTTTTGTTTTCCACCAAGCAGTAACAAAATTTCAGCATGAAGATTTTATTTAAAACTAACCCCGAAACGGCGAACTTCGAATTTCAAACGCTTAGCTTAAATATAAGGGCCATTTTTAATAAGAATTGTTCAGGTGATTCATCGCCTTGGAGTAATTTCATTTGTTCATCTAAGAAATCAAAATCAAAATCAAAATTTCTTTATTCAATCAAGCCATTAAGCGGCACATTTGAAAGTCAATTTTTTTTTTTTAAAGTAACAATAATTGATTCTACCGTCCATTCGGAAATGTAGCTTGTTATGGAGAAGAATGGACAAGAAACTCCACACTTACTCTTTTAAAATAAAAAGTGTTTTACAAGTATTTGGTTACATAATTTCTTGTTGGAAAACAATGCATATATGTGAGAACGATGTAAAAAGACGTGCACGTAAAAGTGTCTAAAGTAAAACAAACAATTAAAAAAGACGTGTGGCACTCGGGGACTGCCGCGGTAAAGCTATTGCATAGCATTTTGTATCAACTTATGCAATTATAGTTCTCGAAAATGGCTTTATCACATTGTACTGGGATCGGTCCATCATCACTGACAGGACTATTGTAGCCAATAAGCCTGATATTGTGGTGGTGGACCGAATCGAGAGGCGTACAATGATTGTTGACATTACCGTCCCGCATGACGGGAACCTCGTGAAAGCCGAGAAAGATAAGCAAATCAAGTATCTTGACTAGCCAGGAGGTTCCTCTCTCAGGAGCCCTGACCACCGGTAGCTTGGACCCTGTTCCCGATACCGGTGGGCTACTATTTTTGTATTTTTAAATGTTTTTTATTTTTTTTTTATATAGAATAATATTTAAAAATGTTAAAATATGTAAATAAAATAAATAAATGGAATAATAATAATAATTATTATAATTATTAATAATAATTATTTATAATAATAATATTGTTATTATTTATATTATTTATTTATTTATTATATTTAACCATTAATGTACACACACATAATAAATAGACAAGAATAAGGAACAGAAAATAGGTACAAAGGTATGCTTATTTCTAACGAAATCTCTTCCAGCATACCTGCGAGAGGAGAGTTGCAAAAAAAAGATATGTAGACACCGTGTGTAGAACGATAAAAAGAAAAATATATTAAACAATTCACAATAAAGAAGAATACTGTATAGATAATTAATATATACTCTTATATACATGCATATTATTAAATTAAATATTACAATAATAAATACTAACTAATATCATAAATACTTAAATAATAATACATATTAATATGCAACTAAGACGGAATGGAAAGATAATGCTCTTTCACTCTCTTTTTAAAAACTGCAAGAGTTTGGCAGTCCCTAATATCAGGCGGTAACGAGTTCCACAACCGCACCGCGTGCACAGTAAAGGAGTAGGAGTAAAAGTCGGTAGTGTGGGAAGGTATTTCAAGGAGATGCTTAAGATGCGACCTGCAAAGTGCATCGGAAGGACGGGAGTAGGAGAAGCGTTCGCGGAGGTAAGAAGGCATTTTAGGGTTGTGAAGGACTTTAAATAGCAAACACAAAATCCGAGAGTTCCTGCGAAGTCGAATAGGGAGCCACTTGAGCATTTTGCGAAAGCCTGAAACATGGTCATACTTTTTGAGATTGAAAACAAAACGAATACATATATTTTGCAAACGCTCAAGTTTATTTAAAAGCTCCTCGGTGGCATCCAAATAACAGGCGTCGGCGTAGTCAATGATGGGCCGAATAAGAGTTCGGGCAAGGGAAATTTTGGTGTTCAAGGGCAAAAAGCTCTGGAGGCACTTCAGCGAGTGGAAAGTGTAGTGCACCTTGCGACTGACTTCAGCGACGTGGGCAGTCCATGATAAATAAGAGTCCATGATCACCCCCAAGTTTTTAGCTGTCCTAGCGTATTCAATTTGAACTCCATTCAAACTGAGAGAAGACAGCACCGCAACATCCAGCCTGTTTCGCATATGCCTACCGCCGATAACCATGGCCTGAGACTTCTTAGGGTTGATTTGCAGCCCAAAGGACCGTGACCACTCCCCAATTAATTCCAGGTCACTGTTAATGGCGGTCACTGCGGCTTCTGCATCTTGAATAGGAAAATGATGGTAAAGCTGCAAGTCGTCAGCATAGAGATGGAAGTTACACGAGATTACTCTAGTGACAGAGTTAATAAAAATAGAAAAGAGAAGAGGAGAGAGAACGCCACCCTGTGGCACACCCGCAGTAAGAGAGCACCAATCCGAAGAACTCTCGTCGAGGTGTACCCGCTGCGAGCGGCCTCCAAGATAGGAGTTGAACCAATCAATAGTGGAAGAGGAGAAATTGAAAGATTTAAGGATCCCAAGAAGGATATCGAAGTCAACAGAGCTGAAAGCGCTGCTGAAATCGAGAAGTACAAGTAAAGTAAGAGATTTGTGGTCCATAGCCCGGCGGATATCGTCAGTAACCTTTAAAAGAGCTGTAACAGTGCTGTGACCGGGCCGGAAACCAGATTGAAAAGGACTAAGAAGATCATTATTAGAGAGAAACAGAGACAATTGCTGATGGACAATGTGCTCAAGAACTTTGGAAAGATAAGGAAGTATGGAAATGGGTCTGAAATCGGTCAGTGTGACCGGGTTAGGGATTTAGGGTAGTGGAATAATATGGGCTAGCTTCCAAGCATCGGGAACAGTGCAAGAAAACAAGGAGAAGTTAAAAATGTGGGTCAAAACGGGAAGTAATGTGGAGAGGATAGGAGAAATCATTCTTGAGCAAAGCCCGCCATTCCCAACAGCGGAGGAGGAGATAGCACAAATAGATTTTTTGATATCACTTTCACTCATAGGACTGAAATCGAAAGACGAACACCGCGGCACTGGCAAAACGGAAAGTTTATTTAATGTCGATAATTTGACGTGTGGATCCAACGTCACGGGTGAAAGTGAAAAATGTTTGTTTAGAGCACACACGTCAATGCCTTTGCTAGAAGCGGCAGGAGACTTACCAATGCCGACAGTTTTCAAAAACTTCCAGACTTCAGAGGAGTTCCGGTTGTCAAGAGAATTATGGAAGTAGCGTCTCTTTGCATCTCTACACATACGACTACAGCGATTACGCATCTCTCTACACGAACTCAGGTTGTGCTCGGAAGGACGGCGCTTTAACCTCCTTTTAGCTCGGTCTCTAACTGCCATTGTTGAAAATGTGAAACTCAACTAATAAAACCACCTGCACGCTGTTGTTGGAAGAGATTTACAAAATATTAAAGATAAAAAAAGCAATCGAGAATATCAGTCATCACAACAAACTAAAATAAACGCACAGTGTAACGAAACGTAAAACAGGAATTATGAAATTGACAGATGTCAAATGTCAAGATTGTCAACTGTCAAGTAAAATATAAAGGTAAACAAATAAAAATAAAACAACTACCGGCAGACATTCAGAGTGAAAAGTAAATAAAATAGATGTTACAGCAAAGATTGTAAGGTTAGAATAATAGAAGAACAAACAAGTCCAAAAGTGTACCGACATGACTTGTTACGTCATTACTAAGTGGCCGAATTAAAATATGTACGGGGATCAAACAAATGAAACCGTAGACTCAGCGACGGGTCTTCCTCATAATCTTCGCTCTAGGCGTAGCGGTTTTAGGCAAAGTGGCAGCGGCAGCAGGCCCAGGATCGTTGGATGAACCAGCACTGGCTGCAGTGGGAAATAGCGCGATTAATTACTGAAGCTCACCCATTGATGCAATCTTCCGGCGAGACTTGTCAGGAGTTTATGATTAGGATTATTATCTCCTTTATTTATTTATCTTTCTTATTATCTACATTTTTAAATATTTTATAAAATAAATTAAAAAACAAAAACATTTAAAAATATAAAAAATAGAGGCCCACCGGTATCGGGAACAGGGTCCAAGCTACCGGCGGTCAGGGCTCCAGAGAGAGGAACCTCCTAACAATGCGAGCCGTGTCCAGCAGTACTGCTTTCTGGATCAGGCCCTTGACCCAGCCGCCTAACGAGAGCCTCCTAAGGTGTTGGTCGAGGCTCGTGGCTATTAAGCCATTGGCCGACACGACTATCGGTACAATGATCGCTGTGTCCACATCCCACATGTCGACAACCTCGCGAGCCAAGTCAAGATACTTGATTTGCTTATCTTTCTCGGCTTTCACAAGGTTCCCGTCATGCGGGACGGTAATGTCAACAATCATTGTACCAACAATTATTGGATTATTATTATACATATATATTTATATTTAGTTTCGTAGAGTCGTACAATACGTCTTATCGCACACAACGCCGTGTCGAAGACTGCCGAACTGAAACGACGTTAGACGATGCACGGCCTTCAAGCCACACCTCCTTGCCCGTCGGAGTGGGGAGCGTGAGGTTTTTTTTCGTTACGGAATTTCTGGATTCGGTCCCCGCGCTCAAGGCCCGCGATAGAAGCTATGCAATAGCTTAAAAAAAAATCAATACATAGGCAATTAAAAACAGGCCGAGGCAGCTAAGAAGATCATCTCATCTTTTTGCAATTGGGCTATTACTCGTTTTCGGGAATTATTTGTTATTGAGTATTCGTTTAATTTATCACCGTAATTATTATGTGCAAACGACCCAAGAGCTAGATTGACCCGACACTATACCGAAGATATCCCGGACGTCAGCCTGTACGAGATTAGGATGGCTCTGAAACAGCTTAAAAACAACATGGCGCCGGGTGATGACGGAATCACGGCTGAACTCCTGAAGGTGGGTGGAAAACCGGTCCTTAAGGCCCTTCAGAAGCTGTTTGATGCCGTCATACTCGAGTTTTCAAGAGTTATCACGAATCTTCTCGCGCGCAGGTTTGACGATTTCCAGCCTCCCGAACAAGCCGGATTCCGAAAAGGCTTTAGCACCGTAGACCACATACATACGCTGCGGCAGGTCATACAGAAGACCGAAGAGTATAACCTGCCTCTCTGTTTAGCGTTTGTGGACTACGAGAAAGCCTTCGATTCGATCGAGACTTGGGCAGTACTGCAATCTCTCCAACGGTGCCAGATCGACTACCGGTACATTGAGGTGTTGAAGTGTTTGTACAAAAACGCCACCATGTCAGTCCGTCTTCAGGATCAGACCTCGAAACCAATCCTTCTCCAGCGCGGCGTGAGACAGGGAGACGTCATTTCTCCGAAACTGTTCACTGCTGCGCTGGAGGATGTCTTCAAGGTTCTGGATTGGAAGTCGCTTGGCATCAACGTTAATGGCGAGTATATCACTCACCTTCGGTTTGCCGACGACATAGTGGTCATGGCTGAGACCATGGAGAGCCTCAGTACAATGCTCGATGACCTCAATAGAGCTTCCGAAAGAGTGGGTCTTAAAATGAACATGGACAAAACCAAGGTCATGATGAATGCCCATGTAACACCCACACCTATCAAGATCGGAGACTGTTTACTTGAAGTTGTTGATGATTATTTCTACCTGGGACAAACGATCCAGTTGGGTAGATCCAACTTCGAGAAAAAGGTCAACCGTCGAATCCGACTCGGCTGGGCGGCGTTCGGGAAGTTGCGTGGTATCTTCTCGTCCAATTTACCGCAATGTGTCAAGACAAAAGTCTATGACCAGTGTGTGTTGCCAGTGATCACCTATGGGACCGAGACGTGGTCGCTCACAATGGGCCTTATCAGAAAGCTTAAAGTCACCCAAAGGGCAATGGAGAGGGCTATGTTCGGAATTTTCTTGCGTGATCACGTCAGAAATGATGATATCCGCAGGAGAACCAAAGTTACCGACATAGCCCGCAGAATTGCACCGGAAGACGATATGTTGGAAGGCCTCCCACTAGGTGGACCGATGACCTGGTTAAGGTTGCGGGAAGGCGCTGGATGCGAGACGCACGGGATCGGTCAATGTGGCGACGCCTGGGGGAGGCCTATGTCCAACAGTGGACGTCTTTCGGCTGAAATGATGATTATGTGCAAAAATTGAACAATGTTTACATTTTTTGGCACCAGTCTATTTAATTTTCTATTCCAAGATTCCACCGCATTATTAGTGCGGTGACGTTCTCCAAACACACATCACACCCTTGAAAATATATTTTTCATCCAGTTGTTCTCTATGCAGTTCTTGAATTTATTTTCGGCTTCACTGTCACCCATGGTATAATAAAATACTCCGTATACTTCGCCTATACCATGCTGTCACCCATCTCTGCTAAAATGTAATTCCAACCATCTTGTATTTTATTTTTGGGCAAAAGCGGCAATCTGCAGGTGAGTTGTATTATCAATGTCATGCGGATGGACTTTCTAAATCTCTTTGCATGCCAAGAGATTTAGCTTTTATTAGTCAATGATTTCACAAAATGAAAATAGCAGCCGTTTATTTTAGCTTCAGGAAAACTTGCTGTTAATGCAGAAATCAAAGCCCTTTCAAAATTAACTGTCAATTTAGTAGGGCTCCATTCAGGTAACCTTTTTTTAATAAGATCAAATAAAATGCAATACGCTTGCCGTGATTTAATCGATAAAAGCGCATAAATCACTGGCACCCCTTTGCTATGATTCCAGTCACTTCCAAAATCAGCGTGGATTGACAGTAATTGTGCAAATGGCACTGAAAACGCAAAGAATGTCCCGTCAATAAAATAATTGCCGCTTTTTAATTCGCTTCTAGTTTCTTCACGACAAAATATTATTATTCTTAAATTGGAGTCAATATAATCAGCAAGCACAAAGTCTTCTAATGTTACTGGAATTTGTACTTCTTGAACGGTCTTGTAACACACCTTTTTAACATTTAGAGCTTTGTTACGACGTCTGTACATGGAAGACTTTTAGAGGTGTATTGTGGCAATGGTTTACCAAGTAATGGAATTCCTTGGTCAATGAAAGAATTTATTGCGTTATTGAAAGATTTAGGTATTGTTATTTTGCCCATTGCAGTTTGATCAAAACTACAACTCATTGCAACTTCAATCGCGGATTGGTTACTGTCGGAAATACAGTGAGAAGAGTGTTCAATTGTTCTCGCTATGGTGTTATCCTAAGAAGAAATTTCAAATAAGTATCAAAAATACAGTAGACAAAATAAATGTACTTACGCCAACTACCGCCTCTGGTAAAGTGATGGAAACTTACCGGGGATACTGTTATCGACCTTTTGCATTTTGTTTTGTGGCGCTTGTTGCATTTCCACAACGTATCATTATTCTTGTAAACTATCTGCCTAGTGTATTGATAACCCTCGTACAACAGTATAACACCCTTCCCCCTTTTTATAAACTCCATTATTAACAATATTATTATTTATTAAATTCAGAACCAACACCTATCTCGTAAAGCAATAATAGCAATTATAATGGCAGCTGTCTATCATTAACAGTCAATTACAACCATAATACAACTATGATCAAGAGGTTTTATCTAAAGAGGAAATAAATAAATAGTTTCTATGTGCACGCCGTCATATGAGGTGAAGCAGCGTTTTTTTGTCGCAGCCGACAGCAATAGAAATAGTGGGACAATCAGTCTGAATCAGGCCCAGTATTTCTATCAATAGAAATACCTAATATAAATAGTGGGATACACCCGTACCAACTTCATGTCATTCCGTTGCCGCGGCAGCAAGCTACCTACCTACATTTAGTTCTACAAGGAATTATAAAGTTATGATTGATTTGGAATATTGGTTTGGTTTTGGTGAATATTGTGAAATTCGCTACACAATGCGACCACTTAGATCTAAGAAGTTACCGCGGTCTGAGCGGAGTCTGTCCCGATCATACCTAATGTTATTATTACGAATACGAAGTAAGCGTTCAAGGACAACTGGCAAATAACGTCTCTGAGTACATGATGCGATTCCTCTCTTAAATTGCCATATGATTTAGTATCTAGGCAAACTACTAGATAGTGTTAGAAAACCAAAGTCTCGGGCTATTAATGAGTCACTGGTGCTGCCGCTTGTTAAAAATATGGAGAAAGAAAAAATAGCTCGACCAATAGCCCGACTAAAGGAAGTGACATTTCTTTGTATGGGATTGGGTATCTGTACTGTAGTATTAGATTATCTGTGACTATACGCAGAGGACAATCAATGCCCTGCGCGTTCAGTATAATAACGCTTTTAGGATGCTGATGCGGCTGCCGCGGCACTGTAGCGCATCGGGCATGTTTGCAGATGCACATGTCGATGGCTTTCATGCCATCCTTAGAAAAAGAGCCGCCTCGCTGCTGTCGTGTCCGCGGCAGTGGCAACAGTATTTTCAGCGTTGTAGCGGGCCGAACAGACTGCCCAATGTTGTGGCATTGTGTTCGATTACATGTCGAGAAGTAATAGATTTTGTAAATTTGCAATTTGACCTCTACTGAACACCTCTACACACACTTTTATTTTACAAATTTTAATGAATGTTACAGAACTTTAATCAATTTTAAATTAATCTTAATGTATTTTAATTATTTTTTTGGATTTTACAAGGCATTTTATTTTATTGACATTAATTTTAAATGGTATATGTACATTGTATCAAACTGCATAAATTAATTATTTTAGTGTAGGTAGTTCAATTTTGACATGATGTGTATGTGTATCTAATTTTAAGTGACTAAAATAGTATATAAGTATTTGAACGTATGAACAAAACTGTGGATTTCATATCTGAGATAAATTTCTTTGGCCGCCTGAAAAAGGTATTAAATAGCCTTTTGTCAGGTGGTAATAAGGTGACACATTAGGAAGAAACCACCAAATAAATAACTTGGCTTTTATTAACTATAGAAATCAAGTCGTAAATAAACTAATGAATGACAGACAATTATAACATTTCAAGTGACGAGTGATGGTTGTCAATATCATAGATAAATATCGGTAGCACGAAGGAGATTATATGTCATTCTCCCCCTCTATGGTTTCTGCATCAAGAAGATAGTCATTGAGATGTAAGGGTAATCTCTTTGGCCTTGTAGATCTTCTGACTTGTGGGGCCTCAGCATTTTGCAGTGGGGTTCTAAAAACTTCTTCTTCATGTATTCCCCCATCATCAGCCCTGTCTTCCAGTACGGGCCTTTCAAAGTCTTCGTTGTCGACTATCGGGTTTTCATCATCCACTATTGCTGGAAGTGGGGCTAAGTGTCTGTTCGATACGGTTGTCTCTTGACCATTACGCTGTCGCACGTAAGAGTAGCTGAGGTTTGTTTGAAGCAACTCAACAAATGGTTCAGTTTTCGAACGAACAAACTTTTTTTGAAGTATCGGACCGGGAACAAGCCACGACGGTAGCAATTCTCCAACTGACGTTCTCCGAGGAGAGTTGAATAACTTCTCGTGGGGAGTAGGTGGCATTTATTGAAGTGCATAGTAGTGAACGCACACAGTAAAGGGAGGGCTTTAAAACTTGCTCCTAATGTTCTATTGACAAATTCTTGGACGTGAGACTTAGCTATATCGTCCGCCAGAGCGTTCCATTAAGCCTCTTCACCTGGCCGTTCCCCTGCGGATTATAAGATGTCGTGCGAGAAGTGGCAATATTACAGTTTTTGAGAAAGGTCTGTATTTCTTCCGACATGAAAGAGGATCCTCTGTCGCTGTGTATGTACAAAGGCACGGAAGCATGTTGACTGTATTCGTAAAAAAGATCTCTTAGACACTTAATAACAGTAGCCGAAGTAGTATCAGGACATGCGTATGCAAATGGATATCTTGAAAATTCATCGATAATTGTCAGGATGTACTTGTTTTTTGTATTTGAAGGCAAAGGACCTTTGAAGTCTATGTTTAATCTTTCGAACGGTGATACAGCTTTAATTAGTGTCCCTTTTGAGTTGGCAAAGCGAGGTTTGACTTCCGCACATACAAGACAAGAAGCGGTCATCTGTTTAATATCGTCTAAGGAGTAAGGAAGATTCTTTAATTTAATCCAGTGATACATTCTGGTTATTCCTGGATGAGAGAGTGCATCGTGCAATTCGTATAATTTAGAGGTATTCATGAGTGCACACACCCTTGACAGTGCATCCGCGGCAACATTTTCGATTCCTTGTCTGTAGATTATGTCATATTTGTAACATGACAGTTCTAGCCTCCATCTTTCGATTTTATCGTTTTTTTAATTTACTGGTATGGTTTTGATTAAATATAGCTGACGGATTTTTGATCCGTAATAAGGAGAAAGTGTCTGTTAATAAGGTAGTGACGCCATTTTCTGAGACTCTCGACGATAGCGCAAGCCTCTTTCTCAACGAATGCATGTTTACGTTCACTGTCCGACAACGTTCTAGAAAAGAAAGCGACAGGGCGTCCATTCTGGGCTAGCGTCGCGGCTATGGCAAACTCAGATGCGTCAGTCTCTACAGTTAAAGTTTCTTTGTCGTCTATGGCGACTAATGCAGCCTTCACAATATCCGATTTTAATTGATCGAAACTACGCCGTCCGCTTTCGCTTAATGGGAAGTTTACGTTGCTGACGAGAGGATGCACTTTTTCGGAGAATTTTTGTATCCATTTGGCATAGTGAGCAAGGAGACCGAGAGCTCGTTTGAGTTCAGCGGCGTTATGTGGTGATGGCAGTTTTAACAGTGGATCCAGTCTGTCTTTATCAGGCTCTATTATATTGTTTTGAATAGTATAGCCCAAAAGGCTAATAGACGTTATGCCAAAATTACATTTTTGTTCGTTTTGTGTTAGTTTGTACTTCTCTGCTGCAGCCATGAACTGTCGTAAGTTTTTGTCATGTTCCTCCTTATCTTTACCACAAATCGTGACATCATCAAGATACGCAAATGTTCCTTGTAAAATTTCTTTCCCGATAATGTGTTCAAGTGTACCTACGTTGAAAGGCAGCGACTCCGTTAGTTACGCCGAATGGCATTCTTTTGAATTGGTATAATTTGCCACAGGCTTCAAACGCCGTATAAATTTTTTCCCGTTCTACAAAAGCGCTTACCACCAAGTGTAAGCGCTTTTTAAATCTATTTGGCTAAAATAATTAAACTTAGCCACTTTCGTCACAATTGTTTCAATATTTGGAAGTGGGTAGGCGTCCAAGTACGTAAATTTATTGATTGTTCTTGAATAGTCGACTACCATCCTCCTTCGATGAGTTCCACCTCCCGTGACAAGGACCTGAGCACGCCATGGAGATACGCTCGGTTCAATTTTTCCATCTTCTAAAAGCTTTGATATCTCGGCTTGGATGAATTCTTCTTCATCTTTATTATGACGTCTAGATTTAATGGCAATAGGCGTGATGTCAGCAGATAAGTGCGTACAGACAGATGCTGGTGGCACTGAAGCTTCCATAACGCAAACTTGTAGAGGCTCCCTGGTACCGCCGAATTGAAATTCTAGCTTTGCGTGATCTTTAAGAATGTCGTGTCCAATGATGATATCTGCACACAAGTTGTTAATTACAAGAAGAGGTCACTGTTTGTATATGTGTTTGTTAATTTCAAGCGTTACGAAACATAGTCCGTCAACATGTGATGTATGGTTTAGCGAAGCCAGATTTATTGTTTGTTTACAAGGTCGTTGCTTGAGGTTCATCATTCGCGCTATGTTGCGATCAATAAAGCTGACGGAGCTCCCAGTATCTATCAACGCATCGGCACGAGTATTATTAACGGTGATGGAAATCGTAGCTTTTACCAAACTGGACG
Source organism: Anorthoa munda (assembly GCA_945859665.1). Lineage (NCBI taxonomy): Eukaryota > Metazoa > Arthropoda > Insecta > Lepidoptera > Noctuidae > Anorthoa > Anorthoa munda. The sequence goes on along the minus strand of OX243904.1, from coordinate 23,066,670 downwards.
GAGATGCAGCTGAGTAAATGGTGCTTATCGTTTGAGAAGAACTTGTTGACTGCACATATTCGACGGGAACAGTGGGACTCGGACAAGAAATAGCATTGCTAGTTGAAGAGTTGTTGCGAGAACGGCAAACTGAAGCGAAGTGTCCTTCCTAAAGCAAAGTTGACAATAGGCGTGGAATGCTGGGCACTTAACCCTTTGATGTATTTTTCCACCGCAAAAGAAGCAGCGTCTTGCATTTGGAGGAGGTGAGGACGAAACCGCTGCATTGTTTGAACTCGGTGTTAAGTGTTGAGGTTGTTCTTGTCGTGGGACATTCACTGGTAAAGCATTCAAAGCATTTGGTACATCAACGCTCATTATTGCGGAGTCTTCATTTTCAGCTGTTTCAAGGACAACGGCTCGGTTGAAGGCTTCATCCATCGAAAGCGTTGAGTTTTCGAGTAACCGCTCTCTTATTTTCGCCGAAATAATTCCTGCGATGAAAGCGCTCCTTATTGCTTGGTTTCTATGTTCATCGGCGGAGACAGATTTGAAATTACAATTTTGCGCTAGAAGTTGTAAAGCGCGACAATATTCAGTAATTGTTTTCGCGCGCCGAGGACATATCGAGCTAAGATTTCGTTCTGGGGCTTGAGATATTAAAACATATTCAGAAACAAAATAGCATCATCATAAGTTTGACAATCTTTAATGTGCATGTAAATGTTTGCAGTTAAATGGTTTGCTAGTAATTTTAGTTTTATTGAATCCGTGACGTCAGCAGGTATTTCTTCAATCAAGAAGTTTGAAAAGGTGTGTTGCCAATGAGCCCACTGTTCTCCCGTTGCGGGTGCATTAGGTTCCACGTCGAATCGATCAGGTCGAAGATACCTAGCCAAAGAACATGTTATCTCCGGTTCTTTCTACTTATCAGACATAGTTGTATATAGGTATTAAAATTGACAAAAAAAAATTGTAATAAAATTGATTGATTGGTATTGAAATTGATTGATTGATTTTTTAATTAATTGATTGAAATTGAATTTTAATTAATTATTAAAATTGAATTGATTTTATTACCCTATATATTATTTTTCTCTGTGATTGACACATTAGGAAGAAATAAACAAAAAAATAACTTGGCTTTTAATAACTATAGAAATCAAGTCGTAAATAAACTAATGAATGACAGACAATTATAACATTTCAAGTGACGAGTGATGGTTGTCAATATCGTAGATAAATATCGGTAGCACGAAGGAGATTATATGTCATAAGGTGCGCGCCTTCAACAGTTGGGTCATGACGGTTTTGATGTACTCTTTCGGCATACTCAAATGGACTCAGACCGAGCTCGACGCCCTCGACAGGAGGTTCCGGACACTGCTGACCGCAAACCGGATGCATCACCCATGATCATCGGTGATGAGACTGTACATCCCGCGGAAGTGTGGGGGTCGAGGCTTTTTAAACGCCAAGACTTCACAACCGCGAGGTGTGCAGCCTCGGAGAATACTTTTTAAAAGCTGAAGTGGGTATGCACCGGGATGTGGTCACAGTGGACAAGGGTCTCACCATGTTGTCCATGGCTAAAGAGAACTGGTGCAAGCCTGTAATACTAACGACTGATGAACGCAAAGAGGTATGGCAAGGCAAGGAGCTACACGGGCGCTTCTATCGGGCTCTCCATGGGCCCGAGGTAGATTTTTCAGCGTCCGTATCCTGGCTACGTTTCGGCGACCTTTTCGGGGAAACTGAAGGTTTTGTCTATGCAATTATGGACGAAGTTATCCTGACGAATAACTACCGGAGACATATAATGAAGGACGGGACGGTTGACATATGTCGGGCATGCCACCGTCCGGGTGAATCCACCAGACATATTATCTCTGGTTGTTCTCGTCTAGCTAACGGCGAGTACTTACACGGGCATAACCAAGTGGCCAGGATTATTCGCCAGCAACTTGCTTTGAAGTACAATCTAGTGGAATCGGAGGTACCGTATTACAAGTATGTGCCCTACCCAGTTCTCGATAATGACCATGTCACGTTGTATGACTATTGCTGCCAATTAGCCGGATATAGTGGTGATAGGCCGATTAGCGCGCCACATAATGATAATCGATGTCACCATCCCGCATGATGAGAACCTTGTGAAAGCTCAGAAAGAGAATCAAATCAAGTATCTCGGCTTAGCACACGAGGTTGTCGACATGTGGAATGTGGACTCGGCGATCATTGTGCCGATTGTCGTTACGGCCAACGGCAGTGGTAGGTGGCGGGGCCATTGACCTTGACCCGTCACAGGGGGACCAAGGGTGCCATACACGGGGTCGTCTGGCGCCCATGTGCTGATTGGTCCCTGGGGTGGTCACGGCGTGTAGTGTGTTCTGTTGCGCCGGTGATGGGGGGACTCCCCCGAGGAGGGTCCGGTGACGGACAGCCGCGGCGGGTTCGCGGTGAGTGCTAACGCGTAGCCGTGCTCTCGCCATAAGCGGCACAGGAGGACACCGTGGAGTTTTAGTGGGTTAGAATCCCACATAACTGCACTATTTCCCCGTGGTAGTGCAGTATGCATGAGCATTACTCCGCGAAAAAAAGAAAAAAAAAAAACATGGCATTTTCCTGGTTTAAGTAGAGCTATCACTGTTTCCACAATTTGGGGATCTTATAATCTTCAAGGCACGAGTTGAAAAGTGATATTTGGTCGACAGTAATGTAAATCGAAACCAGCGGCTTCGCCATTTTTTAAGTGTTTAATCCCATATATTATGTCTGACAGTGTAAAAGGCTTGGTGAGATTGGTGGTAGTGTCATTTGCTTCAATCAGCCTTTTTGTTTAGCATTACCATGTGGGAGTTTTCCATAAAGGATAAGTTGGTGGGCAACTTGATTGGCGGTTACCTGGCCCGGGTTCCCAGCTTGAGGGGATTTTTTTTGTAAGTTTATGGATAGTGTTTCAAGCCTTTTTGCTGTTGTGTGTCATATCTATTTCAGTGACTAGTGTCATCCATTTTTTCTTGCGGCTACAAACTACAGACTCTAATAATAGATTGTAAAATAAATAAATAAATAAAAACTGAGGAAGTCTACTCCAATGATGGCTTTTGATAGATCTGCACTTTTGAAGTTCCAGCTGTAGTTTCTCTTGAGTGAGGACTCAAGAGAAACTGCGGTCTACAACTGCAACTGGAACTAAACTGAGGAGTTTAGTTCTAGTTGCAGTTGCAGACCGTAAGTGCGTATTCTGGGTTGTGTTGTTTGCCGCTACCAAATCGTAATTAGATTCTTTGCAGAGCGTCTTGACAGCAGACTGAGGAAAACACATATGTCTAAGCCAGTGTCCACAAAAAATTGCAATTTTGTCGTCCGATCTTTGATAAATAGACGGCCTAAAGAAGAAGGGCCGTCGTTGGCCACTACATGCGACCACCCCTCCTATTTTCCTCCACGAATGAGCAATGAGTATGGTTGTTTACATTTTTGTGCCTTGTCTCCATATGTATAGTGGTAGAAACAGTGTGAGTGGTTCTGTGGTGGTTTCTGCGGTCTGGACTGGACATTTCCTGATCTTGCGTCAACCACCAATGTAAACACTAGGCACACTTCTATTCTTCAGGTCCACCAGTGTCTTGAAGTCTTGAGTAACGCGGTAGTCGAGGAAAACCAATGTGGGGTATAAGTGTAATACTTATTCCTACGATACACGGGAATCTAACCCGTAAAGTAAAGCGATTAAGCACTTTAATAGCAAGTGAAGGTTAGTGGGAATAATGAGTACGAAAGACGAAGAAATGAAAGACGTTATTAGAAATAGATGAAAGCATTATATAATTAAAAAAGAAGTAAGTTATTACAGTGACTGGTACTAGAAAATTAATGAAGATAACAGAGAAGCAACAATTATTATAAGCCCGGCGCGAACGGTGGCTGGGTAGGTGGCTAGCCAGATGAAGACTGAGGCGTGTCGCTCTGCCTCTGCCCGCCGCCCGGTGTCCGCACGCCGCTGACGTAACATCGAACGATGGATCACCTGATGTTAGGCTCTGGCGCAGATTCATAAGCGACAGCGTTTTTCTCTAAATTGTAAGGTGGTCGTCCATGTAATTTCCGCCACACCGGTATAATGTTACCTCGGTATGATAAAAAACCTTTTCAATACAGTTGTTAAACATGGCGTACTTTCAGAGGATATAATTATGATTCGAAAATTAAATCTTATGCATAGGCATCTTTCTGTTACGCGGTCGTGACTTTTGTTTACGAGCTCGATCATTAGTTTTGCAGTTTAGTTTTAAATCAATTTAAAAAGTTTAGTAGCAAAGAGTTTTCATACATAGAATAAAATGGGATAGATTTTATACGAGGAAAAATAAATGATTCCGTACGTTTTAGCATTGAACTCTCAAAAGTCTTTTAAATGTTTGTTTAATATATTTAATTACCAGTTTTAATTTAATTATTTTCACATCAACATTTGCCTAAAATCGAATAGGCTGTATAGACTGTTTTCGTTGTAAAAAATGTCCAGTTGCAAAAACGCGCCTTTAGTTATAAGTCAATTTAAAAAAGTTTAGTAGCAAGGAGTTTTCATACATAGAATAAAATGGAATAGATTTTATACGAGGAAAAATGAATGATTTCGTACGTTTTAGCATTTAATTCTCAAAAGTCTTTTAAATGGTTGTTTAATATATTTAATTACTAGTTTCAATTTAATTATTTTCATATCAACATTTGTCAAAAATCGAATAGGCTGTGTAGGCTGTTTTCGTTGTAAAAAAAAATATGTCCAGTTGCAAAAACGCGCGAAAATTTTATTTTTTTGTGAATTAACAAATCTAATTCTTTGATTTGTTTTTACTATTTCCCACAACTGTATTGAAAAATATCGTGTGATACACGGGCGTGTAGGTTATTGCAAACTCGTGTCATTAAAAACCCTCGCCTACGGCTCGGGCTTGTTAAAGGCAGCTCGTTTGCAATAACCTACTTTCCACCCTTGTATCACAAAGTACTATTTTCAATACAGTTGTTAAACATGGCGTACTTTCAGAGGCTATAATTATGATTCGAAAATTAAATCTTATGCATATGCATCTTTCTATTACGCGGTCGTGACTTTTGTTTACGAGCTCGATCATTAGTTTTGCAGTTAAGTTTTAAATTTATAAGTCAATTTAAAAAGTTTAGTAGCAAAGAGTTTTCATACATAGAATAAAATGGGATAGATTTTATACGAGGAAAAATAAATGATTCCGTACGTTTTAGCATTGAACTTTCAAAAGTATTTTAAATGGTTGTTTAATATATTTAATTACCAGTTTTAATTTTATTATTTTCACATCAACATTTGCCTAAAATCGAATAGGCTGTACAGACTGTTTTCTTTGTAAAAAATGTCCAGTTGCAAAAACGCGCCTTTAGTTATAAGTCAATTTAAAAAAGTTTAGTAGCAAGGAGTTTTCATACATAGAATATAATGAAATAGATTTTATACGAGGAAAAATGAATGATTTCGTACGTTTTAGCATTTAATTCTCAAAAATATTTTAAATGGTTGTTTAATATATTTAATTACCAGTTTCAATTTAATTATTTTCACATCAACATTTGTCAAAAATCGAATAGGCTGTGTAGGCTGTTTTCGTTGTAAAAAAAATATGTCCAGTTGCAAAAACGCGCGAAAATTTTATTTTTTTGTGAATCAACAAATCTTATTCTTTGATTTGTTTTTACTATTTCCCACAACTGTATTAAAAAATATCGTGTGATACACGGGCGTGTAGGTTATTGCAAACTCGTGTCATTAAAAACCCTCGCCTTCGGCTCGGGCTTGTTAATGACAGCTCGTTTGCAATAACCTACTTTCCACCCTTGTATCACAATGTACTATTCACGAGGGCGACGCCGCCGCCGCGGGTAGAAGTTATTTTATCCAATTGGTGTTCCGATGGAGATTGGCAGAAGGCTGTAGGAAATGAATAATATCGAAATAATATTTCACACAAGCTTATTTTAAGCTTCCACCATAAAGCTTGGTGGAAGTCAGCTATAGATGCTGAAATTAGGTTAACATTTGTGTGGTGGACGGTGATGTGGTGGACGGTGGTATGGTGGTCGGTGGTGTGATGGACGGTGGTTTGGTGGACGGTGGTGTGTTGGACGGTGGTGTCGTGGACGGTGATGTGGTGGACGGTGATGTGGTGGACGGTGATGTGGTGGACGGTGATGTGGTGGACGGTGATGTGGTGGACGGTGATGTTGTGGACGGTGATGTGGTCGACGATGATGTGGTGGAAGGTGGTGCGGTGGACAGTGGTGTGGTGGTGTGGTGGACTCTAGGGTGGTTGACTCTGGTGTGTGGCACATTGGTGTGGTTGGCTCTGGTGTGGTTGGCTCTGGTGTGGTGGGCTCTGGTGTGGTTGGCTCTGGTGTAGTGGGCTCGTGTGTGTGGCACATTGGTGTGGTTGGCTCTGGTGTGGTGGGCTCTGGTGTGGTTGGCTCTGGCGTGGTGGGCTCCGGTGTCGTTGGCTCTGGTGTGGTTAGCTCTGGTGTAGTGGGCTCGTGTGTGTGGCACATTGGTGTGGTTGGCTCTGGTGTGGAGGGCTCAGGTGTGGTTGGCTCTGGTGTGGTTGGCTCTGGTGTGGTTGGCTCTGGTGTGGTTGGCTCTGGTGTGGTTGGCTCTGGTGTGGTGGGCTCTGGTGTAGTGGGCTCTGGTGTGGTTGGCTCTGGTGTAGTGGGCTCGTGTGTGTGGCACATTGGTGTGGTTAGCTCTGGTGTGGTGGGCTCAGGTGTGGTGGGCTCTGGTGTGGTTGGCTTTGGTGTGGTGGGCTCAGGTGTGGTGGGCTCTGGTGTGGTTGGCTTTGGTGTGGTGGGCTCTGGTGTGGTTAGCACTGGTGTAGTGGGCTCGTGTGTGTGGCACATTGGGGTTGTTGGCTCTGCTGTGGTGGGCTCTGGTGTAGTGGGCTCGTGTGTGTGGCACATTGGTGTGGTTGGCTCAGGTGTGGTCGGCTCTGGTGTGGTTGGCTCTGGTGTAGTGGGCTCGTGTGTGTGGCACATTGGTGTGGTTGGCTCTGGTGTGGTGGGCTCTGGTGTGGTTGGCTCAGGTGTGGTCGGCACTGGTGTGGTTGGCTCTGGTGTGGTTAGCACTGGTGTAGTGGGCTCGTGTGTGTGACACATTGGGGTTGTTGGCTCTGGTGTGGTTGGCTCTGGTGTGGTGGGCTCAGGTGTGGTGGGCTCCGGTGTAGTTGGCTCTGGTGTGGTTGGCTCTGGTGTGGTTGGCTCTGGTGTGGTTGGCTCTGGTGTGGTGGGCTCTGGTGTAGTGGGCTCTGGTGTGGTTGGCTCTGGTGTAGTGGGCTCTTGTGTGTGGCACATTGGTGTGGTTGGCTCTGGTGTGGTGGGCTCAGGTGTGGTGGGCTCTGGTGTGGTTGGCTTTGGTGTGGTGGGCTCAGGTGTGGTGGGCTCGTGTGTGTGGCACATTGGGGTTGTTGGCTCTAGTGTGGTTGGCTCAGGTGTGGTGGGCTCTGGTGTGGTTGGCTCAGGTGTGGTTGGCTCTATGGACGGCGCGGCGTAAGGCGCTAGGCGAGCGCATCGCCGCGGAAGAGCGGGAGGCCGTGCGGCGGGAGGCGAGGGACGCCATCGTCCTCCATTGGACGGAGGACCTCGCCACCGCCGCCTTTGGCCGCCGGACGTTGGACGCGCTCGGTCCAGTCCTGCAGGGCTGGCTCGAGCGGCCACACGGTTTCCTCTCGTTCCGTCTGGTGCAGGTGTTGTCCGGACATGGTTGTTTCGGAACGCACCTGCACCGGATCCGGAGGGAGGAAACCCCGGCGTGCTATGACTGCGGAGCAGTAGAGGACACGGCGCAGCACACCCTCGAGGTGTGCCCAGCCTGGGCTGAGCTGCGCCGTGCCCTAACAAGTGTGATCGGGCAGGACCTCTCGCTCCCCGGCGTGGTCAACTCCATGCTGGGGAGTGAGGAGGCCTGGGCAGCGGTTGCCTCCTTTTGCGAGGTCGTGATGTCGCAAAAGGAGGCGGCGGAGCGTGCGCGGGAGGACGATCCTCTCGCGCCGCCGCTCCGCAGGCGGAGAAGGGGAGGGAGAAGGCGGTTGTATAATTGTCTCCTCCCTCCTCCTGGTGGTGATTAGCGGACGAATGGTGCGGGGGCACCTTCGTCCGCATTGCACCAATCACCACCCTCGTTGGGCGGGAACGGCCGGGCACTCGCGGTCGTTCCCGGGCCCCTCCACTAAGGGAGGGGCGTGAAGGCCCCGCTGTAAAGGCGGGCGGTCGTCGGCGGAGGACTGGAAGTAAAGGCTGTGCCGGTTTCCCAGTCCTCCTCCACTCAGACGATGCGGGAGTGCCGCTGGGTTATTTTAGTGGGTATACCGGGTCAGTCAGCCCGGGGAGTCCCACATAGCCCCCCCATCCCCCGATGGGCGGGTATGCGTAATGCATTTTTTACCAGCGAAACAAAAAAAAAAAAAAAAGGTGTGGTTGGCTCTGGTGTGGTTGGCTCTGGTGTAGTGGGCTCGTGTGTGTGGCACATTGGGGTTGTTGGCTCTGGTGTGGTGGGCTCGTGTGTGTGGCACATTGGTGTGGTTGGCTCTGGTGTGGTTGGCTCTGTTGTGGTGGGCTCAGGTGTGGTGGGCTCTGGTGTGGTTGGCTCAGGTGTGGTCGGCACTGGTGTGGTAGGCTCTGGTGTCGTTAGCACTAGTGTAGTGGGCTCGTGTGTGTGGCACATTGGGGTTGTTGGCTCTGGTGTGGTGGGCTCAGGTGTGGTGGGCTCTGGTGTGGTTGGCTCAGGTGTGGTCGGCTCTGATGTGGTTGGCTCTGGTGTAGTGGGCTCGTGTGTGTGGCACATTGGTGTGGTTGGCTCTGGTGTGGTGGGCTCAGGTGTGGTGGGCTCTGGTGTGGTTGGCTCTGGTGTGGTGGGCTCAGGTGTGGTGGGCTCTGGTGTGGTTGGCTCAGGTGTGGTTGGCTCTGGTGTGGTTGGCTCTGGTGTAGTGGGCTCGTGTGTGTGGCACATTGGGGTTGTTGGCTCTAGTGTGGTTGGCTCAGGTGTGGTGGGCTCTGGTGTGGTTGGCTCAGGTGTGGTTGGCTCTGATGTGGTTGGCTCTGGTGTAGTGGGCTCGTGTGTGTGGCACATTGGGGTTGTTGGCTCTGGTGTGGTGGGCTCTAGTGTGGTTGGCTCAGGTGTGGTCGGCTCTGGTGTAGTGGGCTCGTGTGTGTGGCACATTGGGGTTGTTGGCTCTGGTGTGGTGGGCTCAGGTGTGGTGGGCTCTGGTGTGGTTGGCTCAGGTGTGGTTGGCTCTGGTGTGGTTGGCTCTGGTGTAGTGGGCTCGTGTGTGTGGCACATTGGGGTTGTTGGCTCTGGTGTGGTGGGCTCGTGTGTGTGGCACATTGGTGTGGTTGGCTCTGGTGTGGTTGGCTCTGTTGTGGTGGGCTCAGGTGTGGTGGGCTCTGGTGTGGTTGGCTCAGGTGTGGTCGGCTCTGGTGTAGTGGGCTCGTGTGTGTGGCACATTGGGGTTGTTGGCTCTGGTGTGGTGGGCTCAGGTGTGGTGGGCTCTGGTGTGGTTGGCTCAGGTGTGGTCGGCTCTGATGTGGTTGGCTCTGGTGTAGTGGGCTCGTGTGTGTGGCACATTGGTGTGGTTGGCTCTGGTGTGGTGGGCTCAGGTGTGGTGGGCTCTGGTGTGGTTGGCTCAGGTGTGGTGGGCTCAGGTGTGGTGGGCTCTGGTGTGGTTGGCTCAGGTGTGGTGGGCTCTGGTGTAGTGGGCTCTGGTGTGGTTGGCTCTGGTGTTGTTGACTCTGGTGTGGTTGACTCTGGTGTGGTGGGCTCAGGTGTGGTTAGCACTGGTGTAGTGGGCTCGTGTGTATGGCACATTGGGGTCGTTGGCTCTGGTGTGGTGGGCTCTGGTGTGGTTGGCTCAGGTGTGGTCGGCTCTGGTGTGGTTGGCACTGGTGTAGTTGGCTCTGGTGTAGTTGGCTCTGGTGTGGTTGGCTCTGGCGTGGTGGGCTCTGGTGTGATTAGCACTGGTGTAGTGGGCTCGTGTGTGTGGCACATTGGTGTGGTTGGCTCTGGTGTGGTGGGCTCTGGTGTAGTTGGCACAGGTGTGGTTGGCTCTGGCCTGGTGGGCTCTGGTGTGGTTGGCACTGGTGTAGTGGGCTCGTGTGTGTGGCACATTGTTGTGGTGAGCTCTAGCGTGGTGGGCTCTGGTGTGGTGGGCTCTGGTGTGGTGGGTTCTGGTGTAGTGGGCTCGTGTGTGTGGCACATTGGTGTGGTTGGCTCTGGTGTGGTGGGCTCAGGTGTAGTGCGCTCTGGTGTGGTTGGCTCTGGTGTGGTTGGCTCTGGAGTGGTGGGCTCTGGTGTAGTGGGCTCGTGTGTGTGGCACATTGGTGTGGTTGGCTCTGGTGTAGTGGGCTCAGATGTGGTGGGCTCTGGTGTGGTTGGCTCTGGTGTGGTGGGCTCGTGTGTGTGGCACATTGGTGTGGTTGGCTCTAGTGTGGTGGGCTCTGGTGTGGTGGGCTCTGGTGTGGTTGGCTCTGGTGTGGTTGGCTCTGTTGTGTGGCACATTGGTGTGGTGGTCCTTCGTCTGGTTGTTCTTCGTCTGGTGGTCCTTCGTCTGGTGGTTCTTCGTCTGGTGGTCCTTCGTCTGGTGGTCCTACGTCTGGTGGTCCTTCGTCTGGTGGTTTTTCGTCTGGTGGTCCTTCTTCTGGTGGTTCTTCGTCTGGTGGTTCTTCGTGTGCTGGTCCTTCGTCTGGTGGTTCTTCGTGTGGTGGTTGTTTTTGTGGTGGTCCTTCGTGTGGTGGGCCTTCGTGTGGTGGTCCTTCGTTTGGTCGTTTTTCGTGTGGTGGACAATCGTGGGGTAGGCTTTGGTGTAGTGGGCTCTAGTGTGGTGGGCTCTGGTGTGATGCACTTATTGTTGACGTTACTCTTTGTAACTGATGTTGGTTCTAGAGTTACGGAGTAAACGCCAGGCATCACAAGTACGCACGCCACCACCTGCGAACATAACCGTCACATTCATCATCATTACATATCGGATTAAATGCATTTGCATGTAAAACGCTTTTGTATAGCGTAACTAGCTGTTGCCCGCAAATTCTTCTGCGTAACATTAGTACATCGAATTGCCAATTTATAAAGAAGGAAAAAGAAAAATAGATAGATGATATTGTAGGTATACGGGCTATAGTAGTATAGATTACTTGAAAAATTATTAGTTCACCATACAAACTGGTGGCAACCCGGGATGATTTACGGGAAAAAAATTATATCTCTCATACAAATTTTGGTCCGCTGACGAGAACTTTGTATGGAAAATCCAATATTTTTTTCGGTAATTTTCTATTGCATTCCGGGAGAAAGTTGTTCATGTACATGGGCAGAAGGAGTTTTTAAAATATGATCACACGTTTTCGTTACACACTTTATAAAAACGGGACCTTGAAAGAACTAACAAAGTTAATGCATTTATTAACTGCACGGCACCGGCCAAACTGTACCCGAAGAGTGTGGCACCAAACTTCAATTTCTGTCCAGCAACGTCAGTTAATGTAGTTCCGGGATATCCAGAGCGGCGGGATTGACACAAGAAAAGAGAGGCCTATGCCCAGCAGTGGACGAAGCCAGGCTGCGGAAGATGATGAAGTGAAAAGCATCACTTTGCTCATTTACTTATAGATATTTTGTCACAAGAATAACAACTGCCTAATTTAATATTAAAACATTGTGAAATAAACGTAAGTTATAATCATTAATAATATTTTGATTGTACAAGTAATCCAATGTCTAACATCATCCGCATCTGGACATAGGCTATGCACCCAGCGGATCCCCGTAGGGTTCACTTAACAGTTACTTCTGACATATTATTAGACGAGAAGGCTTAGAGTCTAAGCATCATCTTTATAGAGCAATACTCGTTACATTGTGACTACAATATTCTAAAAGCTTTATATGACAAAAATAAATTGTTTTATATTGAACTGTTATTTTACTACCCGATAGAATGTATTATACCTAACATAACATCACTCCTGTATAACGAAGGGTTGGGCAGAGGTGCACAGGCACATTTCGACAGTTACGTTAAAGTAGTGAGATTGTGGTCAAACACAGGCCTATAAATAGTAAAAAAAAAAAAAAAAAAAAAAGTAGTAATAGGGAGCGAGACCATTGCGTCAACCGCGCACTAATCTAAACTCCAGCCTGCTACTGAGAAATTCCAGATGGAAAGATAAAAAATACTTCGGCATCGAACCCAAGATCTCATGCCCAGCAGTAGTGCTATAGTAGCTATTAGTGTTTCACAAATAAAACTATAAAAATAAACTAATAAACTCTACCCTGAAAGGCCTGAAAGGCTGATAGTCGACATGGCTAAATTCTGCTCAAAACATATTTAATTTGCAACATAAATAAAAATAGGATAAATTTAAACTATCGAAGAAGAAAAATATGAGACTCACAAACAGGGAATATTGAAAATAATAAAAAGCTTACCAGTATAACGAATGAGAGCGAACATTTCATGTTGTTTGCTGTTGTTCTTGCGGCTGCAGACAGTGCAATGTAGCAGAGGTAGGACTGCTGGACTTAAATACCTGTCCAGCAGACAGGTAGACAATAACAGCCGTTGCATCAGGTCATAAATAATTCCAATATCTATTGTAGTACAAAAAAATATCAATAGTATTTGTTACACATTACACTACTTATTTACATTAGTTAAGAAAGAAAGAAAAACACATGTGCAAAATATTAACAAAACTGTAAAGTTTCATCAAGCACGAGCTGTATCGCTCGTGTTCCGTCGTGTTTTTCGTGTGTAAGGCTCTAAACAAGTGACATCCTATCAACGAAAGCGTCGTGATAGCGATTGGAAAAACGTCAAACGTGTTGCTGGGCAGTTTGTTGCGCCACTTCGTCATCCCAGCTACAAAACTAGGAAGTGGTGACGGACGGTCTTTAGCTATAATTTATATCTAAACATATACATAACTGGTATATATTTATTCGACGTCAAGTAAGACACTGCTTTATCGCCTTGGTGCATAATCTACTATTGTCATTACTAACCTTTAAAAATCCTTTATGTTGATACTCCACTCGATGGGATTGAAAGAAAAAAAAATTGGGACCTCCACAAAAGGGGGCCCAAAATTCGCCACGTTTGTTTTAATTTTTTACGTCGCTTTTCTATGAACATCTTTTGGCCGTCAAGATTTGTCTAACGATGTTTTAATCATATAAATCCGTCTATAGGTTCTTAAGATATGAGGTAATTAGCGAGAATGGTTGTTAACTAACTTTAAATCGTTGTATTTCCTAAACTGTTATTCAAAAATTAAAAATGGTGAATGGAACCTATTTTTAAAGGGAATCCCCTCTTCGTAAAAAAATTTAAGGCATAATATTGATCGGCATAACGTTTCCGCATAACTTTTATTAGCATAATACTACTACTACTACTGTGGCATAATAATAATTTGGCATAATGCAAAGGTTAGCATAACTGGTATTAAGGTCTAATTTGTTTTGGCAGAATTTGGAGTTGCATACATTTTTAAAGCATAATATTTGTTCGTCATAATAATTTTGATTTAATGTTAGGTTTGATTGAATGGTAGGTTAGTTTGATATTGCCCTGGAGTGAATGGTAGTATGCCATTTGTGCAATCCATTCCCTCCGCACCATTCATAGGTCGGCGCCGAGGATCACTGGTCCGCCTTGTGGCCGGGCTGACAAAACATTATGCTTTATAAATTTTACATTAATTGCCCCGGCATTCATACAGTCAACACATTCTTTGTTCTGGCAAATAACAACGCTAACACAGATGTTTGCGTGTCTTTAATTCTACTCAATTCAAATAAAAATCATAATAAACAACACCTCAGTGACAATTAAACACCAGTGAAGTGAATTTCTAAAGGAAATAAACGCAATAAAGTGCATAAACTTAACTTATAAAGTGTTAACAGCTCAAATCAGAAGTCGTCACAATCTAAGAAGTCCGTTGACGTTTCTCATTTTGCATGCCGCGATAAATTTCTACATGAAAAATTTAAAAATCCAATTCATAATCCTAATTAAATACTATGTTACCGATACACTATGACAACGAGACTCATTCGCAAGCATCAAGTTTACTTATTATTATATCATATTCTATAATATACACAAAACAAACATATACAAATACAGAAGGACAATTTATGTGCGAAGGCGAGCTTAACCCATAATTGGGTTCCCTTACAGCAAACCTCAGTGTTATAGCGAGATTTACACAATTAGGACAGTTAACAAAAGCAACAAAAGTTTTTTTTTTGTTTTTTGTTGTGCACAAAAAACAAAAAAGAAACTTAAAGCAAATTAAAATTTCAATTCTTTCTTCACAATGCATAAACATATAACATACTATATAATATATAACAAAATAAATACATATTTATGAGTCATGGTGACAGGAAATGTTCCCTAGCTCTTTTCCTGAAGATCTCAAACGAAGGGCTATGCCGTATGGTGTGAGGAAGATTATTCCAGAGGCGGACAGCACGAACTGTAAAAGATCCACCTTAACGACTTGATGAGTAAGGAGGGAAACGAAGAAGAAGAGATGATGAGGAACGGCAAGACTTTCCTCTCGGATCAAGATACTCAAAGCGCTCCTTATGATACATAGAATACTATTAAGTATTTTTAAAGCTGTCAAAACGGGCCTTTTATTTTTTTACAACTTTAAATATTTTAAATCACAACTGCGGAGCGGGCATGGGCGTACCGCAGTCGGCTAAGTTATTGGTTGAGTTTAGTGTGCGTTTTTGCTTACGAATGTTGCCTATTCGTAAAATCCATCCAAGCACTCGTATTACGCGTTTACAATTACTGTTTTTATTCACAATTCTTATATGTGACCGCGCAGCTATTTTTTTCTGCAACTCAGTGAATTAATGAAATAAATTCCGCTGCCGTTACGTCAACTCTGATTATATAAGTGATCTAAATCGAATATTGAAAATGTTTATAAATGCTCTCGCCAACATTTACAGAGGGCATTTAGATACCCATCTATATACCTACTGCTAAACAACTGATCGAACAGCAAAACATAATATCCGGAAGGTTTCCACAGGGATTGTCGTTACCTGTAAAGGACATTTAAAGGGATTTGAAAAAAATCTATTATCTCATCCATGTGAAGGCTCGAATAACAAACATCTACATGCTATTTGAAATACACATCCCCTTGCTGAGTGATGAAGACTACAAGATATATTGAGTCAGTGCTAATACCGTTCCTTAGACAAGGACATTTCAAACTCGTACAACCAAGTTCAAGCTTCATCGCAATCAACTTTACTTTACTTTACTCATACGGAGAAGACGAATTCACTTGTGTCTCACGTAATCCTGTCTACAACAAGCACGATAAAGAAGCCCCATGTGAGGCCCAAGTCTTCAACCAAGAAGTCTTTATCATGCGTTCTCATTGACGTAACATGCAAAGAAACCTGGACAAAGCTTCATAAATCGAACATGTGGATATTTACATTGTGCGGGAAACAGCTGATGCACGTCATATGTAACATGTTGTTGTTTTTATTGGGTTTCTATTATAATTTTCTTCCATTTTCTTTTTTTTTCGTTTGTTGTGTGTTTGGACATTCTTTTATTCTTCAAATTATTTATTCGTGTAATTTTTGGTAATTTAGAGTAGGTCCTATAATATTATAATAAAAATGTGCGCAAAAATCTACCCATTGGGTTTACACTATTACTAAGAATAAAATATTATCGACATTATTTATTTTATTATTTTATGTTATTTTATTTGTTTTAAGAAGGCTTACAGTCTAATTACAAATAATAATAGGTAACCACAACATATTATCAAGTTGCTAATAACAAGCCTCCACATATATGTAGCATTTCGATTAAATAAAAGCTGAACAGTTACAGTCCAATGTGTACATAAATAAGTATGTTATTTCTATTTATTTACTTATGTTACTAAATATTAGTTAAAGAACCACTAGCCGGTGCATTATTCACAAAAAATTATTTGGCTAAGACCGTCCTTGCAGTGCTTATCTTAGTGCAAAATAAGTCAACATCGTGCTCAGAAGATACATCATTGAAACTTCGAGCGCTTCTTATAAGAAAAGCATTACGCCTATAATTAGTAGTGGTAGAAGGCACATCCAGAAGCGGCCTTTTACGTAATCCAATAGTTAGTGTGAAATGCTAACTTTGTTAGTAGTTCAGGACTTCGATTTCGCGTTCGATTTTTGCTGAGAGCAGTTGTGTTACATGCGATCGCGCGCGTACCACAGTGTAAAAGTGCTTACGCATCAAAATAACGCCGGTGAATCGGATGCTCCGCAATGACCTAGTTATTGCGTAATGCTGACGGCTGCAGGTGAATATTATTGTTAAGGCGAAGTTAATACTTGATTAACTTCTACAATGAGTTCGAAAAAGCAAAAAATCTGCGTAAACTTATCAACAGAGACTGAACATCTGTTGTACAAGTACCTTTGTGAAGAACAAAGGCAGAGTGAAAAGCTGCAAAAAAACCTAAATGACTTAAAAAGTCAGATAGAAAACCTCCAGCAACAGCTGAAACTTCAAGCGGAGAACTCACCGATATCAGATACTACAACCGCCCCTGAGACTTCTTCCCCGCCTGTTGAATATACAACGGATGAAGAAGAACTCGCTCGAGAAACAGGATGGATACGGCAAAAAAGCAGGAAGAAAAGAAAATTGAACACCTCTCCCGCCCAACCCACTCTGAATGAACAAGGAAGTGAAGAAAATAAAGGTAAGGAAAAAACCATTAAAACTCCTTTGCCACCACCTATTGTAGTAGATGGTATCCAGGATTACCAGAAATTCTTTGATTTTCTGTCGGAGAGCCAACCAGCTGACGCGTTCAGCATCAAAATGGTGAACGGCGATACAATCAAAGTAAATGCCAAAAACTATGATTCATACAGAGCAATTACAAAGGCTGTAATATGTTGACGAGGAGCTCTCGAAGAGAAGAGAAACTCAACGTGGAGTGTTGAATATGTTTATATTTAGGTAGTCTCCATAGTAAAAGTGACAAGTAAACACATTACACTGTCTTTTATATTGTAGCAAATGACCCCAATTCGTACGTCAATATGTTACGGTAATTACTATAAATGTAGCAGTGCAACAGTGAATTATGACATATACTACATCTCCCCCGAAAAGACACCCTTTACACCACCGGATTAAAAAAAAAAAAAATGTATGACGTACGCACTTGAGTCTTACATTTTTATATGTTAAACTTAGACTAGGTAAAAATAACATTGGCATATTAGTAAATATACAATTTCTTTTGTTTTAATTAATGAAGTTATATAATAATAATTAATTAATAAAGTAAATAACACATTGACAAAGGTCATGGTTCACAAAACAATTTAGTATTATCTTTGTGGACAATATAGGATTTATTATTTTTCATTATTTCAACATTAGGTGATAAATCCTTAAGAACTCTGTATGGTCCTAAATAAATGTTGTCTAATTTATGTCCAGTTTGATTTTTCAAAAGTACAAAATCACCTGGCTTATAAGTTATCGAATTTAACTTCTTATCATATAATGATTTTCTCTTAAGTTTACTGATTATCAGATTATTCCTAGCATCTAATAATGCGCGCTGTAGCCTATATTTTAATTCCAAGGGGTAACTGTCAAAATTATAGAGTGGATCTACTCTGTCTAAAGTATAGTTGAGGTTACTAGGCAAGTTACATAATTTACCAAATACAAGCTCATGCGGTGTATATTTTGTCTCCGAGTGAACAGTGGTATTAAAAGAAAAACACCAATAACTTAACCAGCTACTCCAATCTGTTTTATTTTGGCTACATTGAATTCTAAGATATGCACCTAAACTCTTATGAGTGTTTTCTAATCCACCTATAGTCTGGTGGTGGTATGCAGTAGAATGTAATTTGGTTATTCCTAATAAGCTACATACATCTGACATAACACTTGACAAAAATTCTGTTCCCTGATCCGTTATGATCTCTTTGGGGATGCCATATCTTAAAATAAATTTATTTACAAATGTTCTACTTATGGATTCAGAGTCCTTATTAGTTAGAGGGTAAGCCTCTACAAATTTTGTCAAATGACATTGTAGGGTTAAAATGTATTTGTAGTTATAATTGTCTACATCTAGAGGTCCTACTATATCTAAGCTAACTCTCTCAAATCCTGTATTAGGGGTCGTAGTTACAGACATTGGTTGTTTTGTTTGTTTATTTGAGTGTTTTTTAATTTGACACTCTTTGCATTTATGCACATATTCAATCACATCATTACTTATGCCTGGCCAGAAGTAATATTTTTTAATATTATTCAACATCCTGTTTACTCCTGCATGTCCGCTAGTAGGTAACAGGTGGAAATCATTTAAGATAACTGTCTTTTCGTCTTTGTTACTTATTCTTATTAGATCTTTAATTACTAATATTCTTGGTAAATCAGATTGCAAACTTTTCATGCATCTTAAGAACTCGTTTATTATGTGTGAATTTTCTTTATTCTTGATCACAACAATTTCGTTAGTATTAAGTCTTTTACAAAATGACTCCAAGTCCCTCGCTAACACACTTACGGTAGGAAACGATCGGGATCGTAGGTATATTGTTGACTCGTTTTCATTGAACTCAAAGTGACCACTGTCGCTAAGTAGGTGTGGTCTATTTGAACTGTTCTTTACTACTTTTCTTGAAGTTAGAATTAGTTCTATACTATTAATAGGTTTTTTAAGAATTTCTACAACTTTTGGGCTAGAGGTTCCAGAAGTTAAAGGGATTTCAGATGTCAAATCGGCAGTATCGGAGCCGCTTGCTTGTTTACGAGATTGGGCCCTTGTCATAACTGATATTACATTTTTGTTAATTCTTTTTAAATCTGTTATATTCAAAGGAAGACGACTTAAGGCATCTGCGGGTCCATTGTGTCGACCTGGAAGATATTCGACAGTAAAATCGTATTCTTCCAAAAATAATCTAAATTTTGTTAGTCTACTTGAGGGATCCGTAATTCCGAATAAATACACTAATGGTCTATGATCTGTCACAACTTTGAATTGTTTACCGTATAAATAAGGTTTAAAATGCCTAATCGCCCACACAATAGCTAGCAATTCTAACTCTATAACTGGGTATCGTGTTTCGGCGGGTTTCAAATTGCGACTCGCGTAACCTACTACTTGTCCGTTACTGTTAGACAATACGGCGCCCAGACCTGTTTTTGAAGCATCTGTGTTTAAAATAAATTTATTTTTATCTGTTAAATCTGGATAGCCTAACACTGGAGGATTGCAGAGTGCACGTTTTAAAGTATTAAATGCTGATTCGCATTCATGGGACCATTCAAAAGATGCGTTTTTCTTGCTTAATTGATTGAGAGGATATGCAATGTCAGCAAATTTATTAATAAAACGCCTGTAATAATTTGCAAAGGCAACGAATCTTTTTACTTCGTCGACATTTGTAGGTCTTGGATAATTTTCTAACACGATAGCTTTAGATGGATCGGGATAAATACCTTCTGGAGTAATTTTATGGCCTAGATAAATAATTTCTCTGCGTAAAAATTCGCACTTAAGAGGATTTAATTTTAAATTAACTTTTCTAAGACGTTCTAAAATACAAGTGAGATTTTTGTTGTGGTTAATTAAGGATTTACCCAGAACGATACAGTCATCTAAATAAATAAAACATTTATCGTAGTTCAATCCCGCCATCGCAATAGTCATAAGTCTGGAGAATACACTTGGACTCGTTTTTAGTCCCATCGGGCACCGTTTCATTTGGTACATCTTATCAGTAGTGAATGCTGTATACTTCCGTGAGTCTTTGTCTAAAGATAATTGATACATGCGGTCAAGATTAAAAGCCGTGTATTTTCTAGAGTTTTCTGTAAGATTTATTTGGTAATAACTTTGAGATAAATCAAGTTTAGAAAAATATATATTACCGGAAAGTGAATCTAGAATTTCTGTGATATTTGGCAAAGGGAATTTGTCATCTACAATTCGATTGTTTAACTGACGATAGTCAATTACTAGCCTCCATTTCTTCTCGCCTGATTTATCTGATTTTTTAGGCACAAGAAGAACGGGACTTGACCACTCTGACGTAGTTTCTTCTATAATATCATTATCGAGCATTTCTTGTATTTGTTTTTGTACCTCATTACGCAAAGCGTACGGGATCCTGTAAGGCTTGCTATACGCAGGGCTCACGTCATTTTTCAGTGTTATACTATGTTCTAATAAGTTGGTCGTACTTAATTTATCGCCTGGTAATTGGAAGACATCTGAGTATTTTGCACTAATCTTTTCAATGCTTATTTGCTCTTCTGTATTTAAGTATGTGTTCAATTTAAGTAGGCCAAATAGAGCTTTTACTCTATCAGAGTTAGATATCGTATTCTCAAAGTTCAACACTTCGAAGCTGTTTGTGGAATTTATTTCTAACCCTGACAAGTCTAGTTCCACCTTGCTATTAGTTGTATTTAGAATTCGAATTGGGATTTCCCCATTTTTAGATTTCGAAATCAGTCCAGCAATGAAAACACCATCGCGTATTTCTTGTGCTAATGTAATACAATCCCCACGTATGGTGGTAGGTATGTACCGGATAACCTCGCATCGCGGCGGTATTGTAAACAAATATTTATTATAATTAGTCCTTAAAATAGGTATACTAATATGATCTCCATTATTTTCTAACGTTAAGGATTTTTTTTTATAACTTATGACAGCATTATATTTTATAAAGAAATTGTGCCCTAAAATGGCGTTAGCTGCACAAGATAAGGTTTGAAAAACGTAAAATTTTTCCTTGAATATCAGTTTGTTAAAATATAAATCTAAATAAATATATCCTAGAGAGGTTAGATTTCCACTTACACCCTTTATTGTTACCTTCTCCGGAACTATATTATTAATTAATTGGGTCTTAGATCTTAACCACTCGTGCTTTAAAACGCATAGGCTAGCTCCACTATCCACTAAAAGATCTAAGGCATAAGTAGAATCTACAGTGCATTCAATTATGCTAGTATTATTATAATTCAAAATAGAGCATTCTAATTTAGTAACGAAAAAACTGATTATCCGTAATATTAGTGTCATGGATATTATTGGTCTCCGTGTCGACACTATTGTCTACACAGTCAGTGTCATTTTGCTGAGTGTGCTCGGTGTGTTGTACGTAAGGAGTACGTCTCGCATTCCATGCACCAGTTGCCTGAGTTCGTTTACCTCTTTGACCTGTATTTACAAACGTACGAGTTCGTGAATAATTATTATTTGATTTGTCGAACTGATAATTTTTATTATTACGACTGTTCGAGTTTTTGTAACCGATAGATGTATTATTCGGTCTGTACGCGTCTGAACGTCTAAAATTTAAAACTTCGTTATGCCTTGGTGATGAAGAATCTTCGTCTAAAGCGCTCCTAATCGCTTCTGGAAGTGATGAGAATTGCCTGGCAGCAATAATTGTGCTCATCCTCGCATCAGACAAACCATCCGCAAAACGTTTGATGGCAGTTTTTTCATTTATAGGACGTAATATTTCGTATTTGGTCGGATCATCGTCTGACTGAGAAATCGTCAGGTTAACAAAAAGTTCCTCTATCTCATTACCAAAAGACTCTATAGACCGACGTCCTTGAGAAGAATGATATAATTGAGATTGAATAGCTTCAGCCGACCTTTTAGGCAACAAATGCTTTCGCATATCATCAACTAATACTTTTACGCTATCATAAGATAACTTCATGCGAAGTTTAGCACTAGGAGTTAATCTAGTTTTGAGAATAAAATTCAATAAAAGTTTCTGAGAAGTGTTGTCTATCATGCTACTGTATAGTGAAATGGCATCAATGAGCTGCTTCGTAACTTGCTCTTGTCCTGTCATTACAGGTAACAAGGCTATCGCAGTCTTTAAATCAAACTGAGACATCTTGGTATCTGGTTCGTCAAGTGTTTGAGACACTGAATCTACGCTTGTTAGTAAACTTTGTATTTTCTGATAAACGGTCTTAATTTGTTCCACTAAGTTATTGATCAAATCAATGTCTTTGCTACTAAATTTTGACTGTTCAATCTGAGACAAAATATTTTGCGCTTGACTGTATATCGCTTTAGCTTCTTCCAATTTCTTATAAGCTATCTCTTTTTGCCTACGTTCTGGTCCTATTTTTACCAAATATTCCCTAATTTGATGTAATTGATCTCGACATGTTACTAGATTATCAGTCATACTAATTAATAATATACTGTTTAAGTGAAGTCCTATTAGACTTTAAAAAAATGTACTTAGCTAGGAAAGTGGGTCAATTGACTGCTGTTCATTTCTGCTGACGGTGCGGAGCTGCGAACGTTGACCGGGTAACTCGATGACGAAGTCACGCGGCGCTCTGCGTCGTTGCCGTGCGACTCGTTGTTCGATGACTGGACCGGGCTATACCCTGGATTCAATGGGCCGGGATTTCCCTGGACACCGCTCGTTCTGGCCGGGCTATACCCTGGACTCGTCTCCGTCTTCTTTCAGGAACTGGCAATGCATCTTCTATAAGTTTACAGAAAGTCTTCTATAGGGTTACAGGAACTCTTCTATAGGGTTACAGGAACTCTTCTATAAGGTTACAGGAACTCTTCTTTGATGATAGAACAAGTATTGATTCTTCTGGATGTGGTTTCTTAACGCCATTCCGTATCGACGTGGCAGGGTCGCCATGTAATATGTTGACGAGGAGCTCTCGAAGAGAAGAGAAACTCAACGTGGAGTGTTGAATATGTTTATATTTAGGTAGTCTCCATAGTAAAAGTGACAAGTAAACACATTACACTGTCTTTTATATTGTAGCAAATGACCCCAATTCGTACGTCAATATGTTACGGTAATTACTATAAATGTAGCAGTGCAACAGTGAATTATGACATATACTACAAGGCCCTCTCACTCAACAATTGCCTTTGGCACTCGTATGAGAACAAGCAAGAGAGACCGATAAGAGTTATGGCTAAAAAATTGCATTTCACATGCATTCCGGAGAGAATTGTTGAAGATTTGCGTGGCAAAGGCTACAAAATTCTAGAAGCAGTCAACAAATTGAGTTGGAAAACCAAAGAGCCACTCAATATGTTCATGCTACAACGATGAAGAAACTAGCAAAATTTATAACATCAAAACTGTATTGGGATGTAATGTGGAAATAAAACGCGCGCAATCACTACCGATCTTTAAAAGACTGGTAAAGGATCACTACCTGTCACTGTGATCTGTATTGTTTTCTCACTGTCATCTTGTTGGAGCTGTATTGTTTTCTTGCCTGTATATATATATGTATGTATGTATTTATGTATCTATTTTGGTATTTTATATTTAGTGATTTCTATGTTTGTAACTTATTATTTAATTTTAAAATTGCACCAAGTGCAACCCCATGTCGTGTCCAGGCTATCTCTCTCCATTCTGGGTTGCCTGGAAGAGATCGCTGAACGCGATAAGGCCGCCTGTTGTATGTTTCTTGTTACTTTAAGGTTTCCGTATGTAATCTTTTTATCTTGGTACAATAAAGTGTATATAAATAAATAAATAAATAAAATCCACAAAACTGGTACCTCAGTGCAAACGATGCCAGGCTTACGGCCATACGCAAAAGTACTGCTCCAAAGAACCGAGGTGCGTAAAGTGCACAGGTAAACATCTCACGAAAGATTGCAGAAAATCAAAAGAGGAGAAGCCAAAGTGCGTTCACTGTGGAGCGCCACATCCAGCTAACTACAGGGGATGTATCGTAGCCAAAGAAATCCAGCAGATTAGAAACAAAAAATTGAAAGGCAATAATGCTGCCCCTCAACAAAATACACCTACTGGAAGGGTCGAAGTCCCCACCCAGTACAAACGAAGGCTAAGCACTACAACTAAAAATGTATCTTATGCCCAAGTAGCTACAAGAGGCATAGCCAAGGCGCCTTTGGTTGATATGAACAGTGACAAAAAGTTAGATGAAATCTTAAAGTTAATGTCATCATTCGACGAGAGATTGAAAAAAATTGAAAATAGCATTAAAGCTGCTACTTCTAAGCCACAAAAATGAAAACTACACTAAAAATTATGGCGTGGAACTCAAATGGGTTACAAAAATATTAGAACGAGTTACAAGTAGTATTAGACATAGAAAAGATTGATGTGTGCCTGATATCAGAAACTCACTTCACAAAGCAATCTCACATTAAGTTTAAAGGGTACAAAGTATACCATGCACTTCACCCAGACAATTCTGCAAGAGGTAGTAGTGCCATTATAGTGAAAGAAAACCTACAGCACTTTGAAGAATTTAAACACGAAGAGAAGGACATCCAAGCAGAGGCGATTTGTCTACAAACCAAAAAATATCCTGTAACAGTATCTGCAATCTACTGTCCACCACGATATATGATAAAAAAGGACCACTATATGAACTTTCTAACTCACTTTAGAACTCGATTTATCTTAGGAGGTGACTTCAATGCTAAAAATACGTCTTGGGGCTCCAGACTAACAACTACTAAAGGCAAAGAATTACTAAATGCCATAAAAGAAATGAATGCCATGAAAAAAGAATGCCATGAAATGTGATGTCATATCAACTGGCAAGCCCACCTATTGGCCAACAGATCAAAATAAAATTCCGGACTTTATGGATTTTTTTATAACCAAGGATTTATCAACTAGTTATATAAAATCGAAACAAAGCTATGACATGAACTCAGATCACTCTGCAATCTATCTAGAAATTAGCGAAACCATTTTGTATAAAGAAAACAGGCCCACTCTTGTTAATAAGTGTACAGATTGGGAGAGCTTCAAGTCCAGATTGAATGATCAGATAGACCTTAAAGTTCCACTAAAAACACCCGAACATCTAAACGTCGAAGTAGAAAAGTTCATAATGCATATCCAGCGAGCAGCGTGGGAAAATACACCTGACTTCAATAAGAGGACGAAAGGAAATACTTACCCGCTCAGAATCAAGCATCTCATTATGGAGAAAAGAAAACAGAGAAAAACGTGGCATCAATCTAGGTGCCCTGAAGACAAACGAAAATTGAATTGTCTTACAAAAAAAGTAAGAAGACTAATCCAAGACTTTAAAGACGAGTCAACTAAAACCTATCTTCAGAGCCTAAGTAACGACCAAAGGACAGACTACTCTCTTTGGAAGGCTACTAAGCACTTAAAAAGACCGATTACCCAAATCCCACCTATCAAATGTGAAAACGGACAATGGGCAATAACTAACGAGCAAAAAGCGAAGAGGTTTGCAGAGCACCTAGAAAATATCTTCCAACCAAACGACGGGGAAATCATTGAAGATCACACGTTGCTTAATATGGTGACATCGGAAAATGAAGTTACCATAAAATTATTAACACCGAGAGAAGTCGCACGAGAAATAAAACACAATATAAGCACAAGAAAATCACCAGAGTACGATTTAATAACAGGAGAAGTACTTAATAACAGGAGAAGTACTTAATAACCTACCGAGAAAGGGTCTGGTTAAATTAACGACCCTTATCAATGCCGCACTAAGGCTTAAATATGTAGCAGACTTATGGAAGGTGGCTGAAGTAATAATGATAGCTAAGCCAGGTAAACCGGCTCACGAAAAATCATCCTATAGGCCTATTTCCTTGCTACCAATAATGTCCAAGCTATTTGAAAAACTGTTCCTCAGACGACTTAAACCTATAATAGATAGCAAGAACATAATACCAGGGCACCAGTTTGGTTTTCGAGAAAAACACTCCACTATTGATCAAGTACATAGGATCACAAACGTAATAGAAAACGCCCTTGAAGACAAGAAAGTATGTTCTACTGTATTTCTAGACGTGGCGCAAGCGTTTGATAAAGTATGGCATGAAAGCCTTATATATAAATTGAAGAGCCTGTTACCGAAGCAATTTGCAGATATATTAGAGTCCTACGTTCTAAACAGATTCTTTAGAATAAGACAAGAAGATGCCTACTCAGAACTGAAACAAATAAAAGCTGGCGTAACGAAAGGAAGTGTTTTAGGTCCGGTCCTGTACCTACTATACACTTGTGATATTCCTAAATTAGAGCAAAACACGATTGGGACCTTTGCTGATGATACAGCTATTATGGCTGTAGGAAACAGCCACGGAGAAGCAGTAGAAAAGGTCCAAATGGCTGTTAATCAAGTTTATGACTGAACCAAAAAATGGAGGATTAAACTTAATGAATCCAAATCTGTTCACATAGATTTTACCAACAAAAAACATCAGTATTCTCCAGTTTATAGTAATAATAAACAAGTACCATACGAGAATACAGCCAAATATCTCGGTATCACCCTTGACACAAAGTTACGCTGGAAAGCCCACGTCAAGAAGAAAAAAGAAGCACTCGACCTCCGATATAAAAAAGTGTATTGGCTGCTTGGAAGAAACTCCATGCTGTCTGTGCAAAATAAATTATTGCTATACAAACAAGTCCTGATGCCAGTTTGGACTTATGGTATTCAGCTATGGGGCTGCACCAAACAGAGCAATATATTAATTATACAACGATTCCAGAACAAAGTGCTAAGGGCAATTGTAAATGCACCGTGGTACATACGAAATGTAGACCATCGGGACCTAAAAGTTGAGTTCATCGATAAAGTGATCCAGAAATTTGCAGAAGCTCACGAAAAGAGACTTCATCAGCATGTGAACGTCGAGGCAATCCAGCTTCTCGACCACACAAACATAGTGAGAAGACTAAAAAGAACAAAACCGTTCGAGTTAGTGTTTAGTGTTAGTGAATAGTGTAACGTACAAAAGTACCAAACAAACACAAGAATGAAGTGTATTCGCCTTAATAGAGACAATAAGAAAAGTGCTATTGGACACATTCTTAGTAAAGACAATGTAATAGTTTAGGTTATAATTAATTTACTTATTAGTCTATTTATAAGGCTAGATTGTAATAAAAGTAGGGTCCATCCTATTGATGAACCCTAGAAAAGGGAAAAAAAAAATGTATTTAAGGACAGTCAATCGAGCCATTAGCTATGTTAATCAAAAAACACACATCATTAATGAGCCGCCTACGATCCAATGGCAGAAAATAGTATCTCTTACAACGGTGACTGTAATCTATAGATACTTGGTGCGCCTTATAATCTAGATATCTCAGAAACTTTTTCTGGATACCCTCAATGCGTGACTTATGGATCCCATATTGAGGATTCCAGACTTGCGATGCATACTCCAAGTGGCTGCGCACGAACGAACAATATATAACTTTGATAGGTTTCAGAGAACGGAAACAGGCTGAAGCTCTGATTACAAATCCTAGTGCCCTCGAAGCCTTGCCCACAATACCGTCAATGTGTTGGTCAAACAGTAATTTGCTATCTTGTATAATACCTAAATCCCTTATGCTGTTAACTTTACCCAAGGTAAGTTGGTTGAGACTATAGATTGAGTTTACTATAGATTTCTGGCGTGTGAAGGTCATTTGAAAACATTTAGAGACATTCAATTGGAGTAAATTATGTTTGCAATATTCTTCAAATCTATTCAGATCAGATTGTAACTGGTGAGTATCCGAGATATCACGTATAATCTTGTGAACCTTCATGTCATCAGCACATAGCAACACGTAAGAGTGCTTGAAGCAGTTTACAACATCAGCAATAAACAGAGTGAAAAGCAAGGTCCCCAAAACTGAATCCTGTGGCACACCCGAGGGAACCGATGTCCAACCCGATGTGTATCCTTGGAGAACCACAGCCTGACTCTGATTCTCAATATAAGACGAAAACCATCTGTAAAGGTCTCCGTGTATACCGGCTTTAAGCAACTTCTCCAGCAGCAGACGATGGTCGATACAGTCGAAGCACTTGCTGTAGTCGGTATAAATGACATCCACCTGCGCGTTGATCCATACCACCCGATATAAACTCATGCGATAACACCAAGTTAGTCGTAGTGGATCGCTTTTTGGGAAGCCATGTTGTTCCTCCCCGAAGTTACTTTCCATGGCCGCATATACATCGCTATACACTATACGCTCAAGGATCTTTGAAAATAGACATAACTTAGCTATTGGGCGATAGTTCGTAACATCAGATTTGTTTCCTTTCTTGTGAACAGGTGTGATGAATGCTGATTTCCAGATTTTAGGAACTATCCCCTCAGAAATAGATCGATTGAATAGGATACACATGCATGCATGCATTATACATGCAATAATAAATATTGTATTCTTCTATGTTAATATTATATTAGTATAATTAGGAAAATTTGGAGATAAAATTGTATGTGTCACACTTGACAGGCCAGGCCACAGATTATTATATTACTAGCTTCCACCAGCGGCTTCGCCCGCGTGAATGTCGAAATTTTTCCCAAGTGAACATATTCCCGGAATAAAAAGTTTCCTATGTGCTATTCCTGACTATAATCTATCTCTGTGCCAAATTTCATTGAGATCCGTTCAGCTGTTTTTGCGTGAAAGAGTAACAATCATACAAAAACACTCACAAACTTTCGGCTAATTACGTAGGCTACTGCCGGAGGACTCAAAAAAACCGAATTTATTACAAACTAATTTATTTTAATAAATAAATTACAATAATTAGACAATCAAGTTGACCCGATCGATAGTGGATACAAAGTGCGCGGCGTCGGTCACGTAGACGGTGTCTTCGGGCCTCGTGTTCTTTGTCAGCAGTTTCCCCTCGTAGCAACTGGGTTGTCGATGATGCGCGCGTGTTGAGCCTCGTGCCTTTGTGTCAGCGCTTTACCTACTAGTGATGCGCGTAACACCTCCCTCCTCAGATCGACGACTATTTCAGATTTAGAGATGAAATATCGTCGAGAGTTTAGATTGATCTTGAGGTACCGGCAGCAGCGGGTTTCAGATGTTTCCGGCTCGGCGTACATGGCTTCATCTGGGGTTGTCATCTGCTTCTTCTAGCGGATGTGGACTTGGTATGTTAGTATTGCTCCCAGTCCTAGTAAGGCCAGTAGTGTACCATAAATAGTGTACCTGTGGCATGGTTGATCCTTCGATGTCATCTGGCACGCTGCTTATCTTCATAGGTTGTCCAATAATGTGGTCGTTGATGTTGACGATGGTGAACTCGTCTGTTCGTAGCTTGCAGTTAAGTGGAATGGTGGCTAGGAAGCTTTCGGTTAGAGTTATGGATTCTTCCTGTTCGCAGATTAACTGGACTTGTGTTGGTTTCGGGAACACGAGAGCGTAGCGGCGGTCATCTAACTTTTGCATTGCGGGCTTCTTCAGGCTGATAGTAATCGTGTTGCATGATTTGTGTGGTGTTTGACTTCCAATGATATCGCAGATGCAGTCTGGATGGGTTCTCATTTGGTGGTTGAGTTTTCTTCGCAGAGATACTCTGAAGCTACCTTCGGGCATTCTGCCTCTATGTACGCATGAATATTCCCAGTGATTGCTATGAATGGATAGGACGGGATGATGGCTTGCTTACTTCTATTTGGTACGATGACTAATTTATACAACAGGAATTTTAGTGGAGACGTTATGGGAAATTTGAATGCAAAAACTATTTGACTTCCACGATAATAAGCTAATGGCTTAATGATGTTATATTCTCTAATTTTAATTCTTGGTAATTGGTCTTTATTATAAAGCGCGCTTAGTTTGCGTATCATATTGCTTAGTACTTCTGTACCTAACATGGAATGATGAGTATGCGTTTGACCGGAAAGAGCCATCGCGTTTTCTAACCTACTCAATTCGCTTAATAGACTATCTACGTTATTGCTAATTATTTGCAGTATTTGCGAGAACTTTGCAAATTTTATGAGGTTGTGTTGTTTATACTTATCGGCGTCAAGTAAAATATGCAGACTGTCATTTAATTGTACTTGGTTTTCTACTAATTTCGTAATAATTTTTATATGCTCATTCATCAGACCTTTGCTAAGGCTTATATGATGATTTTGCTCAATAGCTATCTGCTGCTGATTATCATTGAGGGCCTTAAGGGCGTTATCGTACTAGATGGCATCTGTATGGTCCAGATTTCCTGTAATGCTCTTTATAACGGATCCAAGACCATCTATTAAACTTCTCTTGAATCGATTCGATCTCTTTGTAGATGAGATGAGGCTTTATTTAATTTGGCATTCAAGCTGTCCGTTTGGAGCTCGTATAAAGTGCGAGTGTAATTGTCTAGTTTATCTGTGGCTTTAATAACTTGGATTCGTATTTTGTTAATATTGTTGTCTATGTCTGTTAGTTCAATATTCTGCAGGAATGTATGATAATGAGTAATGAGTTTCATGGGCCCTAGTTTGAAGGGCAGTAGTCCAGGTTCGTTCTCAAGTCGTTCTAGATTGATCTCCTGCGCCCATGTTAGGCTAAGTGACAGCATCAGGGGTATCCTGCAACAATTCCGCGGTTTTAGGGACGCGCTTTAGTCTAGATTTAGCAATAGGTCCCTTTTTCTTGGAGGTGTAAATGTGGGTGGTGTAAATTAGCTAGAACGGTATCTTGGCTGTATCTGGGTGCGAGTTTAGATCTACTAGCGGATGGATTACTGATGAATATTTGTTGGTTGGGTTCATAGTTGACTTCATCCTCACGGGTTTTATTACGACTCTCTATAAGCACCGTTCGATTAGTGAGAGATGTCTCATTGATTAATTCGTATACTTTTTGCATACGTTCTCTATGTGTTTCTGTATACTGTTGTAATAGGTGTCCGGTCAGATCTATGTCAGTCGGGTCTCGTGGGTCAGTGTGTCCTAATATAAGGTCGTATGGTTTGCATCGCGTGAAAGAATGGATTGAACTATTGTATGCTATGATAGCATATGGCATCAGATGTACAACTGGCTCATCTTTGTGTTTTAGTTTCAAAATACGAAGATGCTCCAGTATGGTGAAATGAAAGCGTTCTATGTTACCGTTAGCGTTGTGTGAGTATGCGAGTGTTTGGTGATGGATTATTTTGTGAACCTTGCAGAACTTTTTGGGGGCTGAGTCACCCGCGTCCGTAGGTGAGTACCCCTTTTGTTACCCTACACGTGGTCCCCGGGTGGTGCTAAACAGGTGACACAAACTGGTGGTAGGTTTCGGCCGAAGGCTTGCGACCACCCACCGAGCAAAGACGTACCGCCAAGCGGCCTAGCCGTGTTCCGGTACGATGCTCGGTGTAGCCACAAGAGGAGTTGGGTCGAGATAGTTGTTCCATTGCAGGCAGACCAGCCTGACTCGCGTTGTTATGGGCCAATCGTGGGACTAGTCGCGGAGGGTAGCGGGATCCGAGGCACGGTGCGCCGCTGGCCGACCGCAGGTAGTTGGGGGCCCAAGTAGTGTGCCAGCCACACACGAAAGGCTGCCCCGCCAACTGTCGAAAAATCCCGGGATGCGCCATCGTGCTGGTTGGCGACCAGACGAGAGTGCCCGATGGACATTCCCGGGGGGGCTCGGGCGTCCCCGCAGTCTCCAGACTAGTCCCCCAATGATGACGTCCTGTCTGCGCGTGTCTGAAGGTTGCCAGCGTGGAACCTCATCTCACTTCCTTCTCCTCACCTTCCTTCACTCACAATCATAATGCCAAGGAACAAAAAGAGAAAAGCTGAACAGCGGCAGCACTCACTCTCACATAAGGTTCACCTCAGTAACATCCGAGGTCTTCACTTTAACCTTGATGCAGTCCACCATCATCTGAAGACTGATAAACCAGCGCTTTTGTTCCTTTCGGAGACGCAGATCGGATGTCCGTCAGATGTGGCGTATCTTTCTTACCCAGGGTTTACCCTGGAGCACACGTTCAAGCCACGTGCGGGTGTATGCATGTACGCCCGTGACGACATCTGTTATCGGCGTCTCCGAAACCTTGAAGACTTTCGATTCTCAGTGCTCTGGGCCCTGGTTGACACAGGCCTAGATAAGATTATCTATGCTTGTGTCTATAGGTCGCACAGCGGAGACATGGAGACAACCGGGCTTATACAATACCTTAGTGAGGCGGCTGATGAGGCTCTGCAACGGTACCCAACCGCCCAATTGGTGATACTGGGGGACTTTAATGCCCACCATCAGGAGTGGCTCTTCCCGTACCAGTACACTGACCATGCTGGGCGAGAGACGCGAAAGCTTGCACTAGCGTTAAATCTTACTCAGCTGGTCCAGGGGGCAACGAGGGTGCCGGATGTTGAATCGCATACGGCTAATTGCTTGGACCTTCTGCTGACCACAGATCCAGACCGTTACTCGGTGTCGGTGCCTTTGGGTAGTTCCGACCACTGTCTGGTGAAGTCTGTATCCGTCTACTCCCCGCCCGATCCCAGCCCAAGAGGCACCCGGCGGGTATGGCGGTACAAGTCAGCAGATTGGGATGGCATGCGATCTTTCTTCGCATGCTATCCTTGGCAGCTTTGCTTTTCTTCGTCTGATCCAACGTCGTGCGCGGACGCTGTGACGGATTTGTTGCGTCAGGGAATGGAGTACTACATCCCGTTCTCTGACGTAACAATGTCTAGCCAAGACCGACCTTAGTTTGGCACCGATGCGCGTAAACATGAGGCGTACCATGCCTGGGTCGACGCTAGAACGCGCAAGGCGAGTGACGTTGGTCAGAGGAAGAAAGCTAACGCTAGCGCTGCCAAGTCCTACAAGAAGGTGTTGCGAAGGGCTCGGTTCGACCACATTAGCCGGATAGGGATCAAACTTGCTTCCTACCCAGCAGGTAGTAAAGCGTTCTGGTCCCTGGCTAAATCGGTTGAATCGAATTTCTGCCGTCCCTCACTACCACCACTGCTGAAATCCGACGGGTCGCTGGCCCACTCCGCTGAGCAGAAAGCAAACTTGTTTGCCTCTCTTTTTGCGGAGTCTTCGCGTCTGAATCCTGGTGGCGCGCGCCCCCCTCCTTCTTCTGATGGATGCGAGACAAGTATGTAGAAAATCGTTAGGATCACCGATTTTCTAACAAACCGGGTATCTAACCCGTATTGTTATTATAATTAGCGGAAGGTGAAGCGTAAGGATGAAAGAATTATGCAAGTATAGATGAAGAAATGAAGAATATTATTAGACAGTTAGAAAGTTATATTTACATTAAATTACATGGGCACTTTAAATACAGATTACTAAAATATACTAGGTTTAGCGCGGCGCGATCCGAATGGTACGGTATGCGAGCAAACGAAGACTGTCGGTCCGCGGCTCGGCTCGTCCGCCGGTAGAAGTAAGTACATGTTAGCGTGCGGTCACTCGGTGCAAACTATGTGTGATTTTCGTTTGGCCCAAGATTCATGAGCGGAGCGATTCCGCTCTAAAATGTAAGGTGGTGGTCCAATAGTTTATCGTTCCGCCACATATTCCCCCCGGCCAGACCGTAACTACGGTCGATAAAAATCGGGGAATCGTACTCGCCGTCCGCTTCTTGTCCTCTTCACTGTGTCTGTTGTTGCTGGTGTTGTAATGGCTGTTGGAGCAGCCGTTGGTGTTGACCTGACTTCTGGTTGCTTTTCCTCTTCTTTCAAAATGTAGGCGGGTTTTAATCTGTCAACGGAGACGTTAGTTTTCCTTCCTTTTACCTCTATTGTGTAATACTTAGGATGTCTTTGTATCACTTTGTAGGGACCGGCATAAGGTTGTTCTAGTGAGCTTCGGACGTAGTCTCGGCGTAGGAAGACGTGTGTGGAGGAATGCAGGTCTCGAGGTATGTAGAAGGGAGAAGTTGTATGCCAGGAGGTCGGCCTGGGAGTGAGTTTGGCCATGTGTGCACGAAGACGTGTTGCGTATTGTGTGACATCGGCTGCAGTGTAATCTGTAGCAGACACAAAATGGCTTGGTAAATGGAGGGCTTCACCATACACAAGCTCAGCAGGCGTGGCTTGGATGTCTTCTTTCCAAGAGTTACGCATGCCGAGTAGCACCAGCGGTAGGACTTCTGTTCACTGCGAAGAAGTGTGGCACATGATGGCTGCCTTGAGCTGCCGGTGTAGCCGCTCAACGATGCCGTTCGCAGCTGGGTGATAGGCGGTGGTGCGGAAGTGGTGTGCACCGACCAAGGTAGTGAGGGCCTTGAACAGGTGGCTCTCAAACTGGCGACCACGGTCTGTAGTCACCCTTGCCGGACAGCCGAATCTAGCTATCCAGCCGGACACCAAAGCAGCTGCGCAGGTTGCCGTGGTTACGTCCTTCAGCGGGTACGCCTCAGGCCACCGAGTAAATCGGTCGATGACGGTTAGGCAGTACCTGTAATCACAAGAAATGGTTAAGGGCCCTACGATGTCGAGGTGTATGTGGGTAAATCTGGAAGATGGAGTAAGGAAAGAGGAAAGAGGAGTTACGGTATGGCGGGTAATTTTACTTGCTTGGCATTGCAGGCATTGTCTGGCCCACTCTCTACAGTTCTTGCGGATCCCCGGCCACACATAGTTTTGTGTCACCAGTCGCACTGTAGCAGAACATCCTGGATGATGTAAGTTGTGCAACGATTGGAAGACTTGCTTTCTTAGTTGTGGTGTCACATATGGGCGTGGCATTGGCATTGAAGTATCGCAAAAAATGTGTGCGTTACCCGTAAGTGTAGCGACCTTTTCCAGCTTGAGTGAAGAGCCGTTTCGAATCAGGTCTTGCGTTCTGGATCTGTTTCCTGAAATTTTGCAAGATCCTCAAAGTTTATTGCCGCTGACACTTCTTCAACCCGTGACAATGCATCAGCGACGACATTTTCTCTGCCAGGTATGTACCGTATGTCTGTAGTGAATTGCCCTATGTAATCTAGGTACCTGAATTGTCTTGGCGAATGGCTGTCTCTGTTGGTTTTGAAGGCGAACACCAGTGGTTTATGGACGATGAAGATGGCAAAGTTCCTAGCCTCGACCATATGCCGAAAGTATTTTACTGCTTCATATGCCGCTAACAATTTGCGGTCGTACGGGCTGTATTTCTTTTGAGCACCACTAAGTCCGTGTGAGTAAAATGCTAGAGGTTCCCAGTCGTTTCCTTTTCGCTGTTGAAGCACAGCGCCGATAGCGGTATCAGACGCATCAGTGACTATTGTCAATTCAGCGGATGGATCTGGATGTGCGAGGAGACTAGCTTTGCATAATGAAGTCTTAATGTCTTCGAAAGCCTTTAGGAGTTCAAGAGTCATGTCGACTGGATGTGCTCCTTTAACTTTTGGGCCAGCAAGGACAGCATTTAGTGGGGCTTGGAGATTAGCTGCGTTTGGGAAAAATCGGCGATAAAAATTTATCATACCCAAGAATCGTCGAAGCTCCTTGACTGTCTTAGGGGCTGGATACTCCTGGATTGCCTGAATCTTGGTCTCGAGAGGTTTTGTCCCTGCAGCTGACACACTGTATCCCAGAAAAGTTACCTCTGAGTGTCCGATATTACAATTTGCTGTGTTTACTATATACCGTAGTCTTTCAAACGGTCGAACAGTTGCCGTAAATGCTGTTTATGCTGGTTAGGAGTTTGCGAAAACACGAGAATGTCATCGATATACCCGTAGCAGAAGTCCAAATCCAGCAGAACTTCGTCGATGAACCTTTGGAAAGTTTGAGCAGCGTTCCTTAAACCAAAGGTCATGTAGGGGAACTCGTAAAGACCAAATGGTGTAGTAATGGCAGTCTTTGGAATGTCGTCTGGGTTGATGGCTATTTGGTTGTATGCCTTGACCAGATCTATGGTGGAAAATACTGCGCACCCTGATAGCTGGTAGGAGAAATCATGAATGTGGCGGATGGGGTACCTGTCCGGTATCGTCCTTGCATTTAGTGCTCTGTAGTCGCCGCATGGTCTCCATCCGTCGTCCTTCTTCCTAACCAGGTGAAGTGGAGCAGACCAGGCACTCTCCAATCGTCTGGCCACGCCACTCGCTAGCATGTCTTCAAACTCCTTCTTAGCAACTAGAGTTCGAGCAGGATCAAGGCGTATGGGTTTACTTGCTACTGGTGGACCTGGGGTTGTCCTTATGTGGTGCAACGTTTTATGCTTACCTGGTAAATGTGTACCGGGTGGTCGTGTAATTTCCGGATACTCTCGTAGAATTTCGTGGTAGTCTGTGTTACCAACTACTGCCTTCACGGATGCAATATCGTCCGTTGACTTGCAATGAGCTCCTGGTACTGATAGTGTCGTAATGTTGTCGATCAAGCGCTGGTTTCTGCAGTCTACGAGTAAGTTGTAGAAACTAAGGAAGTCGACCCCTATGATAGGTCGTGACACATCTGCCACTGTGAATCTCCAGGTGTAGTTTCTCCTGAGGCCTAAGTCAAGTCGCAGCTGTGTTGGTCCATACGTGTGTATCACTGTATTATTGGCAGCGACTAATTCAAATTTCGATTGTTTGACAGGCGTCTTTACTGCCGACCGAGGGAAAACACACAAGTCTGAGCCAGTGTCCACAAGGAACTGCATTTTCGTAGTCCGGTCGGTTATGAATAAACGGCCTGTTGAAGTAGGGCAGTCGTTAGCCGCTACTTGCGACCGCCCTGTGAGTTTTCCGATGTAAATGTACAAGGTTGCTTACACTTGTTCGCTTTGTTCCCATAGGTGTAGTGGTAGTAGCAATGCGGGTGATTCAGTGGTGGCTGCTGGGGTCTAGAGCTTTTTGAGCGAGATCGATCATACCTTTTTTGGTTACGCTGGGATTGTGAGCGTGAGCGGGAACGTCCTCTCCAGTTACCGTTCCTCTGCGATGTCAGTAGTGCCACTTGCCTCGTGAGCTCGCTTATTTGCTTGAGCAAGTCTGGTGAAGTGCTGGTAGAAGCAGAGGCAGCAGCGACTTGCGGTGTGGATGGTACAATATCGTACACCCTATCAGCAATCTCGGCTAGTTTTTCTACCTGTAAGTCGGC
Organism: Anorthoa munda; assembly: GCA_945859665.1. NCBI lineage: Eukaryota > Metazoa > Arthropoda > Insecta > Lepidoptera > Noctuidae > Anorthoa > Anorthoa munda. The sequence continues at coordinate 23,029,734 of OX243904.1, read as the reverse complement.
AATCTGTGAAGCAATAACAGTTTGTATATTTTGTGGCAAGCGGTTAGTCCAGATACTCTTCACAAATTCCGAAGCCCCTGCGGGTCCAGCTAGGTTTTGCAGGTGCCAAAGAAACTGAGATGGCCTGCGATCGCCTAGCTCCTCATGAATTAAAAGTTGCTGTATCCGCTTTTCCTGAGAGGCAGACAGGCGTTTAATAAGTTCGGTTTTTAATTTTTCATACTTGTCTGTTTCCGGTGGTTTTTTTATGATGTCCTTTACATGCAGTGCATATTTAGTTTCCAGCTGTGTAGTCACGGTATAGAATTTCGTCGTGTCACTGGTTATCCTAGACAGGATAAATTGGCCCTCTACTTGGGCGAACCATAATTCCGGTTCCTCAGAACAAAAAGGTGGACAGCGTAATGGCAGTCCTATCTTCGACACTTCTCCAGAGACTTCTTTAGCGTCAGCATCGGCAAAATTCTCGGTATCGGACATTTTCAATAATATATAAAATCGCTCACCGCTTATGTTTTGGACCACAGCCTACTTTTTCTTCGCTCTGATGTAACAAACCAGCACCAGTTCAATCACCACTCTTGTTGCTTCACTGAAACTGCTTGCTCCTTTCTGAACTTGAGTCTCCACATGCGCGGTAGTCGAGGGTCACCAATGTAGAAAATCGTTAGGATCACCGATTTTCTAACAAATCGGGTATCTACCCGTATTGTTATTATAATTAGCGGAAGGTGAAGCGTAAGGATGAAAGAATTATGCAAGTATAGATGAAGAAATGAAGAATATTATTAGACAGTTAGAAAGTTATATTTACATTAAATTACATGGACACTTTAAATACAGATTACTAAAATATACTAGGTTTAGCGCGGCGCGATCCGAATGGTACGGTAGGTGAGCAAACGAAGACTGTCGGTCCGCGGCTCGGCTCGTCCGCCGGTAGAAGAAAGTACATGTTAGCGTGCGGTCACTCGGTGCAAACTATGTGTGATTTTCGTTTGGCCCAAGATTCATGAGCGGTCCAATATTTTATCGTTCCGCCACAAGTATGTTGGACATTTGCATCCACCAAAAGGGCGTACGTAGGGTGCTGCGCAACCTCGATGTGAATAAGGCTAGCGGACCCGATGGTATACCAGCAATTGTTCTCAGAACCTGTGCGCCTGAATTGTCTCCTATCTTGACGCGCCTGTTTCGCCTTTCTTATCAGACTGGAAAAGTGCCGAATGCTTGGAAGCAAGCCAACGTACAGCCCGTGCCCAAGAAGGGCAGTCGTGCTGACCCGGCCAACTACAGACCCATCTCTGTAACGTCCATACTCTGTAAGAGTATGGAACGCGTACTTAATAGTAAGCTCCTGGCATACCTAGAAGCTAACGACATCCTTAGCGACCGCCAATACGGCTTCCGCCGAAATCGGTCCACTGGGGATCTTCTAGCGTATGCCATTCACATCTGGAGTGAGGCCATCGAGAGGCATGGGGAAGCGCTTGCCGTCTCCCTCGACATCTCGAAGGCTTTTGATAGGGTCTGGCACAAAAGCCTTATTGGTAAGCTTCCTTCATTCGGTCTACCCGGTGGTCTGTGTGACTGGATTGCAGACTTCATGAGGGGTCGGTCCATTCGAGTAGTAATCGATGGCTGCTCTTCGGACCTATTGGATATTAATGCCGGGGTCACTCAGGGGTCGGTACTCTCAGCGACATTGTTCTTGCTGCACATATATGAACTGCTGAAACCCGGCACCTTTGGGTATGCAGATGACAGCACTGTTGCTGAGAGATACTTGTCCAACGCTCGTGCTACCGGGCCTCAGATCCAGTCTCTCCGGGAGGCCATGGTGGAGCGCTTGAACCTGTCCTTGCAGGCAGTCTCCGAATGGGGCGATGCCAATCTGGTCAAGTTCAATGCCGCAAAAACACAGGCGTGTCTCTTCTCCGCAAAAAAGAGCCAATTTTATCCGGCTCCATCTTTCCGAGGTGTAATCGTACCGATAACAGACCATCTTGAGCTTCTTGGCGTAACGTTGACATCGACACTTAATTTTGGCCCATACATTGAGGCAAAGGCTTAACTGGCTGCCAAAAAGTTGGGGATCCTTGCGAAGGTGAGACGGTACTTCACGCCAGAACAGCTGCTTAAGTTGTATCAAGCGCAAGTTCGATCTTGCATGGAGTACTGTTCTCATCTCTGGGATGGATCTGCCAAGTACCAGCTTGATGCTCTAGAGTCGATCGAAAAACGGGCCAAGAGGCTCATCGGCAATGAGGCACTGGTCGAGTCAAAGCTCCAGAGCCTTGAACATCGTCGTCGAGTTGCCAGCTTGTCGGTTTTTTATCGGTTGCATTTCGGAGAGTGTGCGATGGAATTGCATGATCTAATTCCGCCTAGCCCGTTTCATCATCGGACTACAAGACGTACACCAATGCGCCATCGGTACATGGTGGACATCCCACCCATACGCACTAAACGTTTTGGAAATACTTTCATTATGCGTACAGCTAAGGAGTGGAATTCCCGGCCGGGGTCTGTGTTTCCAGATAGCTACAACCTCGGAGTCTTTAAGTCAAGAGTGAATAGGTTACTTCTAGGCAAGCGTGTTACACCGTAGACCACATCATCACTTACCATCAGGTGAGATAGCGGTCAAGCGCGAGCCTATCTATAATAAAAAAAAAATAAAAAAAAAAGAACTCGGAGAACATCTGGTTGGTGAAGTCGGTCCCTTGATCTGTAATAATGGTTATTGGTAGGCCATGATGCGTGCTGAAAGTTAGTAAAGCTTGTATGATACTAACTGCAGTCCCATCTCGAAGGAGGTATGCTTGACCATACTTTGAGAAGGCGTCTATGAATGTAACGTATTTTTCATTCTGTGCTGAAAAGCTATCCATATGTATTATTTCGAAAGGCCTGGTGGCCGGGGGCACTATATTGAACTTCTGCTTTATGGGGCTCCTGCTTTATCGTACTTTGCTTGCCCACATATTGTGGAGTCATTTATGAATTTGGTTATGTGCTCTCGCATCTTAAGCCAATAATATTTAACAGATAAAGCTAGAAAACACTCGTTGATACCACGGTGGTTGGTCTTGCCTTCGTGGTAGTGAAGAATAATTTCCTGCTGCCTTAGGTATTCCTTTACGTTTTCAAGTTCCTTCTTAATTCTTAATTCTTTATTGTACACCAAAAAAAACAACATTACGTACACTGTGATAATGAAGTACATGTACAAAGGCGAGCTTAACTCATTGTTGAGTTCTCTTATAGCAAACCCTATGGTGTACAATATTATAATAACCTATGAAGAATTAAATTAAAACATAAATATACTTACTTAAATACATACCTATCCTTTTTTGCCAATACCAATTTCATGGAAGATTTTTTAAAATATTTTTGTAGCAGAGGGATAATGAGGGGTGGATTTATTAACGAGGCAGTTTTGATCTTAGGATTGACATACTCCTTGATGGCGTTAATTAGATCCTGTTCCAGGTTGGATTCAGATAGCTGGATGGATGTTCGAGTGTGGGTGTCAAATGTCATGGTTACCATAGTCCGTCTTTTAAAGTCGCCTACAACGGTTAAGCATAACTGTCGGTGAAATTTGTTAAGTGGTTCGTCGGTGATGGGTATTTCAGGTATGGGGTTTGCCTCAGAGGTGTGTGCTGACAAGGTGTTAGAGTTATCTAGGGATGGTGGTCTGTCAGTCGCGTTTGCAATCATCGAACTAACTTCCTCGTTGTAGATCTCAACTTGAGAAAGAGTGTCGGCGTTGGTGTTGTGTTTGCCTTTTTTATAGATGACGGTGAAATCATATTCGCTTAACTTTAACCGCCACCTAGTTATTCGTGAATTTTGTTCCTTGAGGCTCATAACCCACTGTAATGGTTTGTGATCCGTAACTATTTTAAATGACAAGTCATAAAACTACAGAAAGCTGTGTGCCACTTTTTAAATCTTTGAAAATTCTTACATTTCCGTCCATGTATGTACTAGAAGTAGCCCTTTTCGTCAGTACGAATAAACACTTGTTCAAGTCAATGATTGATATACGACAACGCACAGGACCGATTAGGTCTTTATATAAAAACCAACTTTAAACAGGTGGTCATAAGACAGCTTTATTAAAGAAAAATATTTTATCCATGGGTCCGCTTATTTATAATAAATTACCTAAGAATCTCAAAGAATTACCCATCCAAATGTTTAAAAACAGCTAACAAGGCTGTTACTAGACAAGTGTTACTACACAATTAAAGAATTTTTAAATGACAAAACTATCAGTTAAAATGTACCCACTTGTTTTTGTAATTATTTAGCTGACATGATTATTTTGAATTTCTGATGCTTTTGACTGCAACTGTACTTAATTTTAGTAATACAATTTGTTGACATGACACTACCATGACTATGGTTGCATTTAATTAATTATTTTGTTGACATGATTATATTTTATTCCTGATGATTGACTATGATTTTATTTAATTTATTATTTTGATGACATGATTATTTTTGGTTCCTAATGACATTATTATGTTTAATCGTGAATATTTTGATTATTTATTGCTATATCAAATTATTTTGTAGACATATTACTGCCGAAAATTTTTTTAATTATTGTTGTATTAATTGCTGATCTTTTTAAATTATTATATTCAACTGATCAATTTTGCACGCTGTAAGGTAAAATGTACCGGGATTCTGATTCTGATTCTGAACTTGCATCCGAAGAGGTAAGGCCGAAAGTATTTAGTTGCCCATACAATAGCTAGGAACTCTTTTTCTATTGTACTGTAATTTACCTCACTTTCATTAAGTGTCCGCGACGCATATGCTGGGTTTATCCGAGCCAATAGAACCTTGTGAGAGTATCGCGCCGACTGCAAAATTTGAGGCGTCTGTGGTTAATATGAATTCTTTGTCAAAGTCTGGGTATTTAAGGATCGGGTCGTTGGTCACGACGACGTTACATTTCTCAAAGCAGTTAATATAGTCTGAGTATAAAGTTATATTTTTCTCTTTCTTCAAACATTGGGTCAGAAGTTTGGTAATGCGAGAAAAGTCCGGAATGAATTTTCGGTAATAACCGAGAAGTCCGAGGAACTGTTTAATTTCTTTAGGTGTTTTAGGTATGGGGTAATTTCGAATAGCTGTGATTTTGTCTGGGTTAGGCTTTCTCCCTTCTGTACTGATGAGATGACCTAGGTATGCGGTTTCGAGTTTTAAGAACTCTGATTTATCTAGCTGGATTTGAAAGTTAGATCCTCTTAACCTCTGGAACACTTTCTCTAGATTGTTCATATGTTCCTGGAGAGAAGTACTGAACACGATTATATCGTCGAGATATACAAGACATATAACATTTTGGAGTCCCCTGAGTACGTTATCCATCACTCGTTGGAACGTGGAAGGGGAATTTTTAAGTCCTATGGGCATTCTCAAGAATTCCCCATTGAAGAGTGAGTGCCCATGTTCAACATTAAAGGCGGTCTTGGGAATGTCACTGGGGTTCAATTCCACTTGGTGGAAACCTGATGCTAAGTCAAGAGTAGTGATATATTGGCACTTGCCTAGTTTGTCCAGTACGTCTATTATATTCGGGATAGGGTATTTGTCATCGATCGTTTTTTCGTTTAGCTTCCAAAAGTCAATGACTATACGCCATTTCTGTTTTCCAGCAACTTTTCTTTGGGACGACCCAAATTGGTGAGCTCCATGCGGATTCAGACGGCCTATTGATTGCCTGATTTAACATTTTCGCTATTTGGTCACTAACATCTTGGCGGTGTATAAACGGATAACTGTAACTTTTGGTATAAATTGGAACTTCATCTGTGGTCTTAATACTGTTCTTTACTTTGTTGGTGAAAGTTAATGCCTCGCCTTCAATATAAAAGACGTCGGCGTACTTTGAACATAGTGCCAATAAGTTTGCATTTTTCTTCTTTAGGTGATCGATACGTAGTCGGGATGTAACATCTCTAGCGCGAGGTGACAGTTGCTCGGTGCATTCAACATTAAGTATCGTTTCCTGAGTGGCATGGTCCAGTATAAATGTTATATCGTTGTGGGTTGGGTTGGTCACTTCGACTATACCGCGGTTATTTGAAACGGTTGTAAGGCATTCAGATATAATACAGTTGCAAATTATCTGATCCTCTACGAGAACCTCACCATCCGTTGCGTTAATGGGTAACCGTATTAATTTAGAACTTCCTGCTGATATGATTTCCTCATAGAGATTTAAATGCGTGGGTAGTCAAAAGTGAAACAACAATTTTTCTTCTCTTGATTTTAAATTAATTAAAAAAATAGAAATAGATAATAATTTTATAATTTAATGACACATATTATTAGTTAATTGCCTCTACCTGCCGGTGAAGTGTTATTAGCTCAAAAACACAACATTTATTATTATATATTTATACATTTAAATTTGAACATCATGGAAGCAATCAACCGCACAATCGCTGAAATGAGCAGTCTGTTTGGTGAGAGAATGTCTGCATTTGAGAAGGAATTGCAGAAGACTCCATCCACCACAGCAATCACCACCTCAACTTTAGCAGCGGAGTTTGCCTCTTTCCGGAAATTTGTTGTTCAGGCGCTTGGTGCTCTGCAGAAGCAGGTTGCCATGTTGGGGCAGAACCTGGATAACATGGAGATGCGTAGGCGGCGAAAAATGCTTCTATTGCACGGAGTGTCTGAGGGGCAGGACGAGGTGACTGCACAAGTGGTGGCTCGTATTGTCAAACAGCATCTCGATATTGACTTGACTACTTCTGGCATCAAGAGGTGTCACAGAATGGGACGCAGTACATCTCACAAACCCCGACCAATCCTGTTCAAACTGCATGATGTGGCACTGCGGGATAAAATCTGGTTCGGCAAAACAAAGCTGAAGGGGTCTGGTGTCACGGTGTCGGAGTTCCTCACGAAGACCCGACACAACATCTTCATGGCGGCGCGGGACAGATTTGGTGTGACCCAGTGCTGGACGTCAGAGGGCACTGTATTGGTACTGGATTCGAAGGGCGTTCGGCATCGAGTCACTTCCTCTGCTGACCTCAATGGGATCGCGCAGCAATCTGAACTGATGGCCGCCCAGCCGGAGCAGGTCTCTGGACAGCCGGAGCCGGGCGTGGCGCAGCCGGTCGCAATGGGAAAGGTCGCCGCTTCAAAATCAAAGCGCACTGTGGCCAGGAAGTAAAGTCCTTCGATGTTGTTCTTGGTGGTCCAGGTATTTGTTGTGTTTTTCCGTAGGAACTGATTTGTTATGTTTCCTTTAGTTCGCACCTACTCTTATTTAATTTCTCGTTTGTTACTATCACACCGTACAGTTTTTGTAATTTGATTTCATTTCGTCAACACAGCACATCAATGTCATGTCATGTCAATGTCACAAACTGTCAATGTCTATTCATGTTTGCGTTCCATTCCACTGCATTGACAAATGTCATTCTTATACATTAAATTTAATATCGTTCTGTTACACGGTCCTAATTTTCATTTATTTTAATTTGCTTTGTTATTAAACTTGTTATATTATTCTATATGCCTGGACTACAGAATTTAATTATGTGTTTTGTTATTTTTGCTTTTCTCTCATGTTAAGTACAACCGGCAGGTGGACGGAAATTTATTAGCCGCGTAGTTTTTTATTGTTTTGTTATAGATATTTATTTTATATATTTTATATTTATGCTCAGTCCTAGCAGTGACACTGATTCGTTTCACTCCTTGGATAGTGATGCTCCTTCCTTAGCCGACACTCTAGTTTCACTTTTTTCCGATGTCTCTAGGAACTTTAATGTAGTCCACATAAATGCCCAGAGTATTCCGGCCCACTTCCCTGATATGCTGGCAAGTTTTGACTGTAAGAATATTCATGCGATTCTTATTTCCGAATCATGGTTAAAACCTTGTCTTCCCTCTTCCTCCTACTCCCTACCGGGATTTCAACTTATCAGGAATGATCGCGCGGTCGGTGGTGGTGGTGGGGTGGCCATATATCTTCGTAATTATATTCCTTTTTCCATTGTTAACATGTCCACACAGCCACCCCCACCGAACGCTGGTGAACATCTTTTCTTGGAAGTTGAATTACATCATACTAAGATTCTCCTAGGGGTCTACTACTGTCCATCTCTTCGGATTAATTTCTTCTCTTCTTTCGAACGTATTTTAGAACTTTTAATCCCCTCTTACAGTCACAGTATCATAATGGGCGATTTCAATACATGTCTACTTAAAAAAGATTCCCGCTCTTCTTCTCTTCGCCATATTGTTGAATCTACCAATCTTTGTATCCTTGATCTTGGTGCCACTCGCCATTTTCCTAACTCTGTCCCCTCGCTTCTTGATCTTATTTTTGTTTCTTCTTTCGATCACGTCGCTAAACATGGTCAATGTTCTGCCGACGCATTTTCCTATCATGATCTAATTTACACTTCCTATAAAATTCGACCACCTAAGCATAAGTTCAAAACTCTTCTGCTTCGCAATTTTGATGGCATGGACATTGATCGTCTGCAAGATGATGCCAGTAACATTGACTGGACTCCGCTGGTCGCATCCTCGTCCGTATCAAGTTGATATCTTGACGTCTACCCTCATTCAACTTTACGACACATATGCACCTATTCGAGCTGTACGAGTTAAGCATCTTCCAGCGCCATGGTTAACTAATGAAATTAAAGTTTTACTAGGCAAAAAGGCAGCTGCGAAGTTTAAGTATAAAATTAGGCCCAACGACGTCAACAGGGAGAAATACGTCTCTATAAGGAACCAATGCAGCAAGGTGTGTAGGAACGCACAACGCCAACATATCCATAATTCTGTTCAAAACGGTGATACAGCCAAGGTCTGGAAATTTCTGAAATCATTAGGTATCGAAAAAAGTCTCATGACACGGTTCCTAAAGACTTGGACTTCAACTTACTTAATAGTCATTTTTCTACTTCGCCCATATTGGATAGGGCCACTAAAGCTACTACGCTTAGTTATCTTTCAAATCTTCCGATACCTGATTATTCTCCTTTTGTGTTAAGTCAATTAACTGCCTGTGATGTTAAAAACAGTATTTTATCGATTACATCCAACGCTGTTGGTAGTGACTGTGTCAGCCGTAAGATGATCATCCCCATCCTTGATAACATTATCCCTGTCATACTTTATATCCTCAATTTCTCTATTTCCAGTGGTGTCTTCCCACAATCCTGGAAAGATGCCCAAATTATTCCTTTACCCAAAAAATCTCATCCTGCATCTTTTTCTGACTATCGTCCCATTTCTATTCTTCCTTTCCTATCTAAAGTCCTTGAAAAACTTGTCCACCATCAACTCAGCACGTTCCTTACCAAACACAATCTGCTAAATCCTTTCCAATCTGGTTTTCGACGCGGACACAGCACTACCTCAGCACTTGTACACATTACGGACGATATCAGGTCAGGCATGGAAGTGGGAAAGTTAACGGTACTTGCTCTGCTTGATTTTAGCAATGCCTTCAATACCGTTGACTTCGACATTTTGCTTGGCGTCCTAAGCTCTTTTAACATATCTCCTCCGGTAATTGACTGGTTTCATAGTTAACTGTTTGGCCGCCGGCAGCGTATTTGCACTGATGAATCTTTTTCTTCTTGGTGTCACACCTCTGCCGGTGTGCCGCAGGGTGGCGTTTTATCTCCTCTTCTCTTCGCACTCTTTATTAATGCTATCACTCATCGACTATCTTCTTTCTACCACCTGTATGCTGATGATCTCCAAATTTATACCCAAGCCCCTCTTGGAGAATTACCTGATGCCATTGAGACGATTAATATAGATCTGGCTCGAATAGGTGACTGGAGTGCTGAGTTTGGGCTGAAGATTAATCCAACGAAGACTCAGGTGACTGTCATTGGTAGTTCCCGGACTGTTTCTAAGATTGATTGGTCGACGCTTCCCCAGGTTTCTTTCAACAACACCATTATTCCTATTGCTAACACTGTGAAGAACTTGGGGATTTACATCGACAGCACTCTTGCCTGGACCAAACAACTGCAGGAAGTCAGTCGTAAACTGTTTGCTTCTGCGGGCTCCCTGAGACGTCTTCGAAATTTTCTTCCCATCGCCACTAAAATTGCGATAGCACAATCTCTTCTTCTCCCTATCCTGGACTATGCTGATGCCAGCTATCTTGATCTCACCCAAGACCAATTGGATAAGCTTGAGCGACTTCAAAATCTCTGTATTAGATTTATATTTGGCTTGCGCAAATATGATCACGTTTCTGAATTTCGTACTAAGCTCAAATGGCTTCCTATTCGCCTTCGCCGGAATGCCACATACTCTCTTTGCTTTATAATGTGCTCTTTAATCCTTTTACTCCTTTTTATCTTAAAGAACGTTTTCAGTTCCTCTGTGACACCCATTCTAGGTCCTTGAGATCATCGGAGAATTTAAAATTGACTGTTCGTATGCATTCCACTTCCTTCTTTGGCAAATCTTTTACGATTCAAGCGGTGCGATTGTGGAATGCATTACCTATAGAAATAAGACGCGCACAAACACTGCCAACATTTAAGAAAATGGTAAAGGAGCATTACCTTTCACTATAATTTTTTAGTCTTTTCCTTTCCCTGTCATATATTCAATATTTATTAGTATATTAGATATGTAGTATAGTATGTATGTATTTTATGTTTTTATGTATAAGTAAGTTATATTATTTATTATCTATTGTACACTGACTGCCCTTAATTCTTCTCCTATCGTTCAGTCCATCCAAAGGTTGTCTGTAAGAGATTGCCCTGTGCGATAAGACCGCCCATTGTACACTTTGTTTGAAAATGTTTGTCCTTTATGTTTTTATTTTGTGGTGTACAATAAAGTTTATAATAAATAAATAAATAAATAAATAAATAAATTTTGAGAATTATAAATTTGTATGGGATTAATAATAATAATAATAAAGAAGACATATGTGAAGCGATAAGCGCTTACAACAAGCAGACGCAATATAATCACTTTGCGAGCCTGGGTCAATCAAACATCTGACAAAATGTTTCTTGTTATTATTATCGATAATTATAATTTTTGCGGTCCCCAAAAGGGTAGTAGTTACAAAACGATCCGAGTAATCGCGTGAAACATTACACATAGAAGTGGCAGATGTGCCATTAGATTGATTGTCAACCTTATTGGTATGGGACAGAGGGTCGCCCTTTGCAGGTAAAGCGGATGTACTTTCCAACTGAGACACACTACCATTCTGCGATGTAGTGGACTCATTCCTATTGGGAACAGTATTATGAACATTATTAGAATTATGTAGTTCTCCGAAATGAAATAATGTATGATGCTTAGCAGCACAATGGGAGCAAGTTTTTTGCGAAGAGCATTTAAAAGTTCTATGTTTGCAACTTAAACAGTTATTACAAAATGAATTATTTTTTACGTAAACAAACCTATCGTAAGGTGTTTTGGACATAAAAATTGGACATTGATATAAATGTTCATGTGATTTAATTTTACACAAAGACGTTTATTAACCTTTTGTGTATTGTTCATATCCATGTTCATAAAAGATTTCGTAGGTTTTGGAATTGGAATTTTATTATTACGGGAGTTATTAGATGTATCTGGCCTTTGACCAATAGAACGAGACATAACCTTACTTTGTTCCTTTACAAATTCAATAAGACTAGAATATGATGGAATTTTTTCTTTTCGGTACATCGTCTCAAATAGTTTAACTGTGTCCAAATCTAGTTTTCGTAACGCAATGTGTAAGAATATAAAATCTGAGATATCTAAAAGTTTTATTCAAAATCTGCAGCACTATTATTGGTCAACGGCTTAAAAACATCGTTCCCTGTCCCGTTTCCCGAGTATTTTTGTCTTAATTAATTTTAACTTATTCTACAGACTGCACAACATCACAGAATACTGCTCAGTTATCTGAGCTACGTTCATCACACACTGGCACGGTTTATGTCTCCTTTTGCTTGACAATTTGTGGAAGTAAAATTGACCAATGTATTTATAAATAAATTAAAACAATTGTTAATTAATAAAAGCTATTACACTATTGACGAATATCTGACGGATAAATTTAATAATAAATAAAAATAACTTATAACTCGATAAGTAAATGACATTAATAATTAATTGACACAAAATATAATATGGACATGTTAAGTATTAGTTTTATTAAAAATAAAAATTAAGTTAGATAACCTATAGAATTAATTAACTCAAAATATATTATGGACATCGTTATTAGATATTTAGTATTATTTTTTATTAAAATGAATATAATTGTTAATTTGATAAGTAAAATAATATAAATGATTAATTGACTTAAAATATAACATGGACATATTGAATATTAATTGGATTAAATATAAGCTATAAATAAACTAACTGTAATACAAAAATTTTAGCAATAATTATTCATAATTTTACATGAACATAGAAAGGCACACACATATTAGTAGACTTAACCAAATAAACGCAGATAGATAGGAAACGAATAACTGAAATTTTAATTATAAAGAAAAATATTAAGCGCTATTCCTCTCTCCTAGACACTAACTGTATCTATCATGTTGCTGTGGCCGACAGGGTCCATAATTGTTTCTGTAACTATTATTTACCACCTGTATGTATATTATGGATGCAATAAATTTAATTTGAATTTGACGACAATAACATTAGCCCAGACAATAAATAAACATTACATAATATACTGCACAAAATAATCGTTGTAGGTTTCTATTAAAATCTTACATGGAAAGTGTAAAAAATTTCATAAATAAAGGTTTTAATTGGGTTGTTGAATTAAAAAAAAAATACGATTTTTTTAATGTATTTTGAAACTTTACATATCATAAATTATATTGTCGTTGCAGAAATCTCTTAAATATTTTTTTTCAATTTATTATAAGCAATTGAAAATCGATAAAATTTTAAAAAGAACCACCTGTCTACAAACGGGCCATGATTGATCGCCATGTTGGTGACGTCATAACGTTCAAGGAATTGCACGATAATACAGTGTCAACTGCACGTGAATTGACTAAAAATATCCGAAAATTAGTGCAAAAATATTATTAAACAACAAATTTGTGTGATAAAGGATTCATAAAGGCTAATGTCGATAATATATCCACCTGATGGACGATTTGGAAGTTTTGAGCATAAATAAAGTAGTCGTAATGATTATTACGTGTAAGGACCCGTGTTAGTTATTGTTGTTTACCAGGTACATTTAGAAACATAATTGTCATAAAATAATCGTTTTTACATATGGGTAGGTGATATTGGTGTAAAATAATAAAACCGACCAAGTGTGAATCGGACTCGCGCACGAAGGGTTCCGTACCATTATTATCCAAAAAAACGAAAAATCACGCTTGTTGTATGGGAGCCGCACTTAAATGTTTATTTTATTCTGTTTTTAGTATTTGTAATTATAGCGGCAACAGAAATTCATCATCTGTGAAAATTTCAACTGTCTATCTATCACGGTTCATGAGATACAGCCTGGTGACAGATGAACAGACAGACAGATGGACCGCGGAGTCTTAATAATAGGGTCCCGTTTTCACCCATCGGGTACGGAACCCTAAAAAGTAAACAAACACGAAAGGCGCGAAACTTCGACTTTGGATATCAAAAAATTTCAATAGATACCACTAAATATGATACACATAAACATAACATTTTCGTTAATTCACATTATTTACATATCCCTTAATAATATTAAACACTAATATCTATATTACATATTTACAAACACTAATAATTTGTAGAACAGAAACGTGAAAATACATTGAGGTATTAATGTACTAATGTGAAAATATTAACTTGGTAGATTTTCCTTACACTAATTCGTCAGTAAATATCTCTTAAATGCGTCGACCGATTTTCATAATTCAAACAGAAATATTAGTTTTACGCCTATATCTGTCATTTAAGAATAAAATAATGGATATATCTCCATAAACAAAAAATCATGTTTTCAAGTTACGTAATTATACAACAATGTCAACTTTGCTCGAAAGTTCCCATAAAAATTTACTTTTCTCAGTCTTTCATGATCATAGTAAGAAATTAATACGGATCTAATACTAAATTAAAACAAGATTAAAACATAATTAACACATTATAATTGGAATCTAGTAGACATAGAACATTTCTCAAATTTAGTACAGATTGCTAGGTATTTGGCTATTGCGCGAAACACATAATCTTTTTGTAGTGTTTGTACATAATGATTCGAAGCAAGCACGATAACTTTTAAGGTTCGATATCTATGATCAATATATTCGATATTCATCAATATATTGACGATAATAACAAGATTGAATCGGTTAAAAGTCAAAACACTGTATAAGCTATGTGCCACAATAAGTAGAAATGAACGTTGTGACGTCACACGGGCTCGGGTTTGTTCGGAAAACTGTCGGGGTGTTTTCGGTACTGGATTAAAAAAAATATTTTCGTTTCGATTTTACTTTGTAATTACAATGAAAAAAATAAAACTAAAAATACTTTTGTACGAAAACGTATATATGATCTTTCCATTTTTTACAAAAAAAAAATTGATTCAACAAACCAATTGTAGCCTGTAATTTAGTAAAAAGTCAAAGCAGTGTTTTCCATAGTTCTTTCTATTGTTTTTACTCATTAAAATTTTCCATTTAAGTCTTAAATTTATCTATCTGTAACAGCTATACTTTCTTGATATTATTAACTTTTAAACATTTTCTTTAGTATTTTTTAACATTCATGGTTGCTCTTCCAAATTATTAGAAATTGAATTATTTGTAGAAAAATCCAAATTTGATATTATTTGTCTGACAGAATATTGGTTAAAAGATCACCAAGTAAGGTCCATTAATTATGAAAATTATTGTGTAGTTAGCCATTACAGCAGAAAACGTGCATGGCGGAACATTAATACTTATTAAAAATTCTATTAAATCAAAAGAAAGAAAAGACATTGTTAGACAGTCGGTTGAACACACCATTGAATTGTCCTGTGTTGAGCTTGATAAGCATGTTGTAGTATGTGTCTACAGACATCCAAGTTACCAGATTCTATCTGTGTTTGACTCTATAATGGAAGATGTGTTAAAAAAAGTTAGTACTAGTAGTAAATCAATCGTCATATGTGGCGATTTTAACAATAACTTATTAGAAAATAACTCTTAACAGTATCAGGTTATTGGGTCTTTTTAAATCATTTAATCTGGCAAATGTTTTTATGGAGCCAACTAGTAATAAAAAATAAAAAATGTTTATTGGAGCAAAAAAGGTTACACTACAGTTTAAGTACAGCTATATTGTAAGAATTATTCCATTGTAACCATTTTAAGTAATGAACCCTGCCTCTCAAACTAGGGCAACCTGTATCTTGAGAGACAGTATTCAGGTAGGATTTAATACAATATGAGCAATAATTTATACAATAAATGGTAGGCACATAGTCGTCGCGATAACAATTCAGTATCATTAAACTATTCAAGTAAAACCTTAATTAATAAAAATAACATTTAAAGTAAAAATTAAAAGAAAAAAATAAAATATGTATAATAAAATAAAGTAAAGTGTGTATAGGTGAGTAAGGGAATGTGGAGTGGAGTGTGTTTTTCTTTAGTTTTGAGGTGTTAATCATTTGTCTAAGAGAGATAGGTGAGTAACGATTCCGTGTAGGAATAGTCCTGGTGTAGTAGCCACTCAGTGACTTTAAATTTAAGTGTGTGTCTGTTTAGGTCTTGTATGTTGAGTTGTTTATGAATTTGGTTGTATATGTGGGTGCATAGTGTGAAATGTTGATGCCTCGCAAATGTGGTTTTATGCTGTGTAAACGTGGTTGGGATCGTTTGTTAGTATTGGTAGTGGGTATTTTGGAATGTGTTCTGAGGGTGGATTTAAGCACATAGAGTTGTCGAACTGTTAATACCTTGCAGTCTGAGTTTATCTAGAGTGACAGCTTCTTCTGCGACTTGCATAGATAACGTTTTTTGTAATTGTGATTACCTAAATAAAGGAATTGTAAATAAATTAACATCTGATCACAGTGGGCAAACAATAACGTTTAGCACCTACATTACCTTTGCAAAAAATGCAAATAAAATTTAGACCAATTACAAGTAAAAATTTAAAAAAAATTAATAAAACCTTGACTAGTAAATTATGTGTTCAAAACTTTTTTAATATAGATGACCCAAATGAGTTCTATGCCGAGTTTTTTAAAGTACGCAACATGCAATTTAATGAAACTTTTCCACTGTAAGCGAAAAGTATTTACACCAAGTTCGTATTTAGCGATTGGGTGACTCCAGGCATTCGCAAAAGCAGGGAAAGCTATATGAACTTTATGGCCTAAAGCAACATATGAATAATACAAGTTTTGATAAGTATGTTGTGAAATATTCAAAAACCCTTTAAAATTGCATGCAAAATAGCTGTATATTAGCAATAAAATAAAATCAGCAGACGATAAAATAAAAACTACCTGGAAAATAATAAATAATGAAACAGGTAGGAAAAAACAGCCTAATACTGAATTTAATTTAGCGACTGCACATGGCCCCATATCCTCAGATATAGAGGTAGCTCAGGAATTTGAAAACTTTTTTGTTAATATTCCTCTTAAAACTACAGCAGCCTTAAACTCCTCACCCACACTCGCTGCTGCCTTACTAAGAAAGAACGTAAATGCGTGCCCATCGGAGTTCAAGTTTCAACATACAAATCCCCAGGCTATTTTAAAAGCTTTTAAAGATCTTAAAATTAAATCAACAGAAGATCTTTGGGGACTATCTGTAAAAGTGTGTAAACCAATCATTGAAACTGTTGCACCCTATTTAGCTTTCATATTTAATACTAGTGTCGATCAAGGAGTTTTTACAGATCTCATGAAACACAGTAAAGTAGTTCCATTGTTTAAATCCGGGGATAGCAAAGAAGAAAATAATTATAGGCCAGTGTCAATACTGCCGGTTCTCAGTAAGGTCTTCGAAAAGTTAATGCTCAACCAATTGCTGCGTCATTTTAACAAACATTCTATATTTTATGATCAACAGTACGGTTTTACCAAAGGGCGTTGCACAACTGACGCCGGTGTCCCTAATAAAGAACATCTTTAACGCCTGGGAGGAAGCACAAGACGCCATTGGAATCTTTTGCGACCTCTCGAAGGCGTTCGATTGCGATAACCATGAGACAATATTGTTTAAGCTCGAGCACTATGGAATTAGACATACAACCCTTGGGTTACTTAGATCATATTTAAAAGCCAGACAAGTTAAAGTTCAGGTAAACGGCGTAAAATTACTAGGGTCTGAAATGACTATGGGTGTTCCTCAAGGCTCGATATTGGGTCCATTACTCTTTTTAGTTTATATTAACGATTTACCTCAATTACTACAAAATCAACCGAAAATGGTGTTGTTTGCTGATGACACACCTTTGATATTTAAAATAGATCGGCGGTCACAAAATGTTAATGATGTGAATAACTCGATTCTTCAGGTCCAAAATTGATTCACGGCAAACAATTTGGTACTAAATGAAAAAAAAAACCAAATGTATAAGATTCACATTGCCGAATGTTAGAAGTAGCGAATGCGACATCACATTGAATGGCGAAAAGATGGACTTTGTAAATCAAATAGTGTTCCTAGGAATCACTCTAGACGACAAATTGCAATTGAGTTCTCACATAACTTGCGGGTCGGCTGAGCTCGGCCGCTTAGGCTGTTAGAAAGATAAGACAGTTAACGGATGTGGAGACCGCGCGTTTGGTCTATTTTAGTTACTTTCACAGCATTATGTCATACGTTATTTTACTGTGGGCCGAGCGGCTGACATTGAATCCATATTTATATTGCAAAAGAGAGCTATCAGAGCCATATATAATTTAAGTCACCGAGAATCTCTTAGGGAGCTATTTAAAAATATTATTATTATGACAGTTTCTTGCCAATTCATTTATGAAAATATTATGTATGTAAGGAAAAATATACATCTCTCATCTCTCTTAGTAAGGTTAGTGATAGACAAAATTGTAATACGAGAAATAAAGATAAGTTAGATCAACCATCTTATAGACTAGCAAAAGTACACTCATTTTTCATGGGGTACTGTGTTAAATTCTATAACAAAATACCTTGTAATATATTAAAACAAAATGAAATTAAATTTAAAAGCACACTTTGTAAACAAGCATATTACAAATAAGATGATTATATTCAAGATAAGAATGCTTGGCAACATGTTGGTCCCGCTCCGTAGGGCAATCTTTGGTGTGGACTAAATCAAATATGCTAATTTATATTCCTATTTATAGTTATTGTATTCTTATGTTATTTTTTTATATTTTTCCAGAATTTGACTCACACACTGTTCCGTTGTTGTTGAATTAGGTATTTTACCTATGTTTGCAATATTTGTAAGTATGAGAAAACCATGTTCCTATTTATCAAATTAATGAATTTACCTGATAGTGCTTTTATTACTTTATACCTGTACGTAGTATAGTGTGTAGAGCTATTTTTGGGTGCATCGTCCTCACATATAGGAATTAATTAATGTATGTACATAAGTAAACATTGTAAAACACCTATTTTTTTTAAAAAGAGTAAGTATGGAGTTTCTTGTGCGTTCTAGAAGCTACTTTTCGAATGCACGGTAGAGTAAATTTTTATTACTTGTACATTTTTAGGGTTCCGTACCCAAAGGGTAAAAACGGGACCCTATTACTGAGACTTCGCTTTCCGTCTGTCTGTCTGTCTGTCTGTCTGTCTGTCACCAGGCTGTATCTCATGAACCGTGATAGTTAGACAGTTGAAATTTTCACAAATGATGTATTCCCGTTGCCGCTATAACAACAAATACTAAAAACAGTATAAAATTAATGTTTAAGGGGGGCTCCCATACAACAAACGTGATATTTTTGCCGTTTTTTGCTCGATATTAATAACGGCAACAGGTAGACGCTTGAAATATTCACAGAATATTTAGTTGTATATTCTCTTCAAAAAATAATAATTATTAAATTAAAATAAAATAAATTAAGGGGGGCTCCCATACAACAAACGTGATTTTTTTGCAGTGTTTTGCGATAATGATACGGAACCCTTCGTGTGCGAGTCCGACTCGCACTTGGCCGGTTTTTCATACTTTTGAGAAGGCAGTTTGGGAACAAATACCAATCCTTGTTAAACTTTCTCTCAAATTTATATTGTTACTTGCTCAGAAACCTCAATAAATTAAAACTTAATATTTTATAGTCTTCTGCTTGTATTATATACAACAAATTAGCCTACCCGATCACTAATCTGTTGGATTGATCTACTACTTGACTACATACTAATACATCTTATTGATACTCCATTGATTTTGAATGGGGTAGTTATATTTTACCGTTGCTATATTTTATTAAGTTTATTGTAGTTGTTTCGACATAGTTTTTTTTTTTTTCACAAATAAGTTTGTCTCGGCAATCCAGGATTCATTTAACATAAATAGTAATGCTCAAGCTGTACTGACAAAAATAAATGCGGTAATCGTCGATCACTACGATACCTATTTCAATCAATGTATCATAATGATTCTCCTGATTAGGAAGCATCAAATGAAGAACACTATTCACAGAATTTATTCTGATGTTTTAAAAAAACAATAAGCAGAAATAGTATTTCAATATTTTGTTAGACATCTCCTTTATCCCATGGATTTGGCTAGTGACACTTATACTGAATTTATAAATAACTAGCTTTTAACCGCGGCTTCGCTCGCGTAAAACGTAGAAAAAGAAACACAGAGTAGTAGTACAAAAATAGTGTATTGTGCGTAACATAAAATGCAGTAGGTACTAATTTGATTTTTGATTCTTATAAATATTGTTTAGGTCGTCAAAAGTGTGGAAATAGGTTGTGAGCACAGAGTTGTAATTTTTTATAACTTACTTTTTAACACAGTTGTGTAAACAATATTTTAGTTTTACCATCTTTTGCTAAAACATATTGATTATGTGGACTTGATACTCGTGAACACGCTACATGCAGTTGCCCATGGGAAAATCAGTATTTTTCTAAATTCACTCCTGCAACTTTCAGTGTTTACCCTTGAGCTTTATTTATGGTAATCGCAAATGTCACTTTAGGGGAAATTGCATCCTTTTAAATTGGAATGGCATATTGGTTGGGATTATCGGAATACGTGAAATCATTACATCTTCTCCCTTTGCTAATCCTGTCATAATTGTTGCCCTTACTATATTGCGTCCTAGGTGTGTTATTTGTAGTCGGGTGCCATTACATAATTTTGGTGCGTCCAGATTTCTCATTAACAGGACTGGGACACCAACTTTCAGCCTCAACGTATGGGACGGCACCCCTGATAATTCTAAAGAGTGAAGAAACTCTACAGGGTAGAGTTTCTCACCCTGTAGACTTTCAGGGTTAGTCACTCTGCTGCCACTTGCTTCAAGCTTGCTTTGTAGGATGTATTATATTTTCTTATTCTGCTTAAAAAACGGCGCGATGCATCACTGTCATACAAAAGCAAAGACTTGAGTGGTCCTTCTGGCTCACCAAGCGTTGGACCTGAAACTTTTCCACCAGAGCAACACATACCCGGTGTCTCATCATTCCACTTGAGTGCTTCACAATATCTACATTTTTTATCCATGTTCCCTATGATAACTAATCGATGGTTAGTGTAATCAATCAATGGGTCATAATCAGACGCAGCGTTGTGGAACGACTCCCATGTATTTCTTGCAAACGTACGTCTCCTTTCAGACTGCCGTTGAGCTCGTAAAACCGGCGTGTTTTTGGGATTTTTAAGGCGTCTCAGCAGCTATCGATGACGCGTGACGTTCGACATCTAAAATCCGAAGAGCCTGTGTTTGCTCAAAGGTCTCACCAGCCCTTTGAGTTGCGTGACGCTCAGCATCTGTGAGTTGGCGGGTTTGAGTCTGGTTGAAAGTCGCAGCAGCCCTTTCAGTTGCGTGACGCTCAGCATCTGCGAGTTAGCGAGCCTGAGCCTGGTCTAAAGTCTCAGCAGCTCTTTGAGTTGCGTGACGCTCAGCATCTGCGTGTTGACGAACCTGAATCTGGTCTAAAGTATCACCAGCCCTTTGAGTTGCGTGACGCTCAGCATCTGTGAGTTGGCGAGCTTGAGTCTGGTTGAAAGTCGCAGCAGCCCTTTCAGTTGCGTGACGCTCAGCATCTGCGAGTTAGCGAACTTGAGTCTGGTCTAAAGTCTCAGCAGCTCTTTGATTTGCGTGACGCTCAGCATCTGCGTGTTGACGAACCTGAATCTGGTCTAAAGTCTCAGTAGCTCTTTCAGTTGCGTGACGTTCATCATCTGCGAGTTGGCGAGCCTGCAATGATCGAAAGTCTCAGCAGCTCTTTGGGTTGCGTGACGCTCAGCATCTAAAATTAGACGGATTGAGTCTGCTCCTCTGTTTCTTAGCTTCTAGCTACTTTTGCTGTTCGAGCTCTGCTAGAGCTACGGCTCAGAGGAGATTTACGCTTGCAAGGAATATCCACAACATAAAAATACCCCCCTAATAAAAATAAGCAGTACAATAGTTTTAAAGTTTTGCTTATATTACCACTTTCACGGACACTGACATTAAGTTGACTTTTTCAAATTGACACTCAAATCTTTCATAAACAATTATATCATGCCTACAGCCGAATAAGAAGGACGCCTTATAAAGAAGTTTCATATTATTTTCATATTTTATAACTACTCCACCCCATTTCTCCCGCAGCTTGCTTTATACAAAAAAGTAGCCTATGTCCATCCCAGGATTTCATACTATCTGCTTACTAAATTTCATCTAAATCGGTTCAGTGGTTTAAGCCATAATAAGAAGTTTCATACAAATCTAACCCACCCCCCCTATTTCTTCCCCTTTGTGTTTTATGCAAAAAAAAGTAGCCTAAGTCCTGCCCTGGGTCTCAAACTATCTTCACACCAAATTTCATCTTAATCGGTTCAACGGCTTAAGCCATAATAAGAAGTTTCATTCAAAATTAAACCCCCTCCCATTTCTCCCACTTCGCATTTTTTGCAAAAAAAAGTAGCCTATGTCCGTCCCAAGGTCTCAAACTATATTCTTACCAAATTTCATCTAAATCGGTTGAGCGGTTTAAGCGTGAAAAGGTAACAGACAGACAGACAGACAGACAGACAGACAGAGTTACTTTCGCATTTATAATATTAGTATGGATTATAAGTCACTAATCGGGAGTACTTTGAGATTGATCGACAAAAATTTATTATCTGTTTTTTAGCATTGTCCTTTTTTCAGAAAGGCATGACGTTAGTAGTTATTCTTTCTAGGAAACAATAATGTAAAGTTTCGTTAAATAAGAGCCCGATTATCCAGTCATTGCTGATTAGAGAGAAACACAATAGAAAATATTATTTTCTCGGCATAAACGTGTTTATTTATTGTTCTTAATCCTAGCTCATACCAAATTTGTAAAATTAACAAAAAAAATACAATATTTAACGAATGAGCGCAATTCCGATATTAATATCGGAATTCCGATATTGAGATCTAATATCGGAAGCCAATATCGAAATTGAAAATCTTCCGATATTACATGCCCTACTGCCTACGCGGAGACTAACCGATCCGCTTGCAATCGCCTACCTTCAACCAACATAATAAAACAATGAGTATGTTTTTTAGAATAAGACTATTGTATTATAATAATGCGGTTTGCAATAGAAAGAAAATAATTATCGATGCGGGGTGCATAAGAATATGACTTAAATAGGGATAATTACTTCAATCTTGTTACGATAAATTATACGTAAGTTGTAAGCGGTGGTTAAGAATAACCTTTTTAACGGTAGACAAAATGAATCGTATTTGAGTAAAATAAAGATTGTTATCCGGCCGAAGTGACCAAAAATGATGGGGAATTTATAGGTATTACTCCTTAAAACAATCAAATCGATCAATCGATTTTTCGGTATGATATCGGATTTCCGAGCGAGCATTTTTGACAGCCCGATAAGTATTCGTTACGATCGTTAACATTGGTTTTAGAGGTTATAAAAACAATAAATAAATAATAATTAGACAAAAATTTGGCTGTAGAGTATTTAGCGTGGGATTTGGTCGTGCTCGAAGACAGACGTGATATTTTAATAGTGTTAATACAGCGACAAATTGCACAAAACCGGCGTGAAGGTGAAAATCCTTTGGATTTAGAGGATGGTAAATTTCTCTACCTTCACCGAGTAAACAAGGACATGTTTCATGAGCTCGTTGGTGAACTTCGCCCATCTATTCAAAGACGACGGCCTTACGATTTTTCTGTGGAGTCTCAAGTGTTTTTGTGATGGGTACCTACCGTGCCTAAATAATATTTCTATTTATTTTTTCTAATATCCAAGATGTACTTATAATTTTCTTCTTAATAGATACAGACGGCACTCCGATTTTACGCAAGTGGATGCTACCAACTACCTGTTGGCTTGCAGCATGAGTCAATAGTCAGTAAGGCGATAAATACATGCTGTAAATTTTGGCTATTAATGAAAACCTTTTAAAAAGATACGTCAAATTTCCCATGAACCAAGAAGAATAGTGTGTAATTAGAGCAAAGTTTCGTAATACTCCACAGCCATTCCCAGATGAGATTGGAGCCATAGACTGCACACATATAAACATTTTATCAATTGGGACCACCGTACATGGCTGCTTGGTATCAAATAATAAATGTTCATTATAATCTGTCTGGAACAGGTTGCCCATTAGACTGCTGAAAGTACACTCTATGTTTTATCTTTTAGGTGATGATGGATATCCTCTGGAACCATGGTTGATGACTCCTTTAAAAAACCAACACTCAGTGACACCAATGTACTCTGTGGTGACACCGGAGTATCAATACACAAATGCTGCAAATGTTCAGCCAGGAACGTCGTTGAAAGATGCTTTGGTGTGCTTAAGTCTGTTTTTAGGTGTCTGTCCCACCAACGCATAAATATAATATAAATTACATGAACCAGAGGCCAGCACACCCACATAAATAGTGGACAATGATGGTAGAGATGAAGAAGATGGCCTAGAAGTTACATGTACCTAACCAATTGTAACGCGATTTCTTCTTGGGAACAATAAAGCACCAAATACTGAGATAGATGTTTATTAAGTGTAACCCTTGAACACGTCACAAAAAAAGTAAATAAGTTGAGAGTGAGGGTCGCTGGTTGCAGTTGGCTGGTCAAACTTTTCTTCGTAAAAATTTATCAACTAATTTTAAGTTGAGGGTGAAAGAACAAAAAATAAAAATAATAAAAAATAAGGATCAGAAAGCTTGTCACTCGTGGACCGTCGCGTAGCCAGCCAACTCCACTCTGCGACGGCCTGCCTCGAGCGGATAGCCTAAGCCAGGCAATCAGCCCCAACCAGACAGTCTTCAGCCCCAACAAAACTAGACAGTCTTCAGCCCCAACTAGACCCCTCCTGTAGTTACAGAACAAAAACTTCTTAGCACAAAAACTCAAATCAAACATAAAGGGTTTTGATTATATAGAACAGACAGGTCGCTAAAACATGGAAGGTATTATCTTACACACCGGGCTTTACATAGGCTAACATAATGGATGGGCCTTCTGAGTATATGGAAATCATGCCTAAGGTGTATGTAAATATGTATATTTATATGGAGCCCAAACAGTAGGCCAGCCCAAATAATATAAATGTATCGGCCGCCCTAAGAAACCGAAAACCAACTGACAGAGCCATTAGAAAATCAAACACGTACCTATCGGAGGAAGGAAAACCCGTAGGGTAGATAGGTCGGCCCAATTTCGACCCCACGCCACGTCGTTCTGAAAGAAACCAGCAAGTCAGCACACAGAACTCACAACGAAATACGATGGGGTCAATCCCCTGAGTAAGACGACTTACCGTGAGGGATTATGAGCCCAACTTGGGAACACAATCACGCCAGGGATCACACCGCAGCAACAAACAGCACCCAGGTCGCCGGCACACGGAACACGTGGACAAGCGACACTGACACACCAATCACCAACACACGAGCAGCCTCTGGTCGCCGGGACGCACTCACGCGTCCCAAAGCAAAACCGGCCACTCTCTCAGCAACCACTTCAACCTACAGGTTCCTGGTTAGGGCTTCGGCGTAACCAGCACGCTGGCAGGCGGGTGACGGAAGCTCCGTTCACCGCGCCGCCTCGCCGAAAAAGAAAAAAAGATCACCGCACGCACAAACCAAAACGTCAAATCACCCAGTGCCGTTCGGATACGCATCGCACAAAAATCAAATCACTTTGATTTCAACTAACCCACGAATCAATTTCAATCCTTGCAGAAATGACACGGAACAATCACCCTTCCATAAAATACACCATCCCAGGTTCAAATCACATCCGTCAACTCATTCAAGTTCAATTTATAACTAAATTCTATAAAAACACAAATACTAAAGGTCACTCCGGTTGACATATCTGGACGCACGCGTCGTCTGCCATAGTCGAGTGACACTTGACATTTCAGAACGATCTAAGCCGAAACTTCTAAATAAAATAAAAGTAATCGCCTGACCGACATAAATCTGGACAACAATCTCCCGTCATCCCAAAACAAATCTTGAATTGAACTCAATCGCTGACTAATAAAATGATTTTAAATATGTAATGCTTCCAGCTAACCATTTGCGCGTTTCCGAACGCAAAGTCGAACGCCCAAATGACAGCTGGCAGTCCGTCAAAACAAACAAATAATATCTGGTAATTTTATTGTTATTTTAGTGAAAAGTATGTATTTATCGGGGAGATTATTATGCCAGAGTGCCGTTTCTAAGTGGTTACACAATTCAGCCACGAGTCCTGAATAAAGAAGCGACATAAAAAAGGAATGCAATATAGTGAATGAAATATGATAATCCAGGTAACAAACCTTCCCTTAGCAAGATCGCCTTCTACCAAAAAAAAGTGTTACACAATGATTTATTTTAAGGTATTCATTAAATGTTTTATTATATTATATTTATTAATTAGATATATCTATATTTGCAGAACATATAATTTTCCCTAGATCTTTATACCTACTTCATTGGCATCTCCATTTATTTGACCCAAAGTTGATAGATAACGGCTTATAGCATCAAGTCCAACTTATGTAACACCATTGTATGAATACTCCTAAAATCTTGATTTTGTTATACAGGATTTGTGGCCGAGCTGTTGTAGAGCACATAAAAAGAAGACTGGGGTCCCTCTGTGATTTAAATAAAAAACATATTAAATCATATATTATTTTTATTTACAAAAGTTGTAAAAGCGTTAGCTATTTTATTTGCAGCCTACGCAAATAGCACCGACGCCTCGGCTTGTGCCTTGCTATCTCAGCCTGCATCTTGGCAGCGTCTGCTTGCACTTGAGTTGCAGTTATCAGCATCTGTAAAAAAGTTAGATGTACTAAAATGTCTCTTGATGCCTTCTAGCGTGCTAGTGATACTAATAATAAAAAAGGAAATAGCTTAACGTCCGGGCAGTCGATGCCAAATGTGTACTCTACACCAATTAAGGATTTTATATGTCTCCCCATCTCAGTCAAAGGAGCAGTAATGATGCCATGGTTGCCAGATTGTATGATTTATTTATTTAATTTGCCACCTTAGTGCAGGTACAACTTTTTAAGCCTCTCCAAACCTGTAATTAGAATAATGTATTCTACTAAATATACATAAAACCGACGTGGCTTATACTTACAGTTAAAAACAGTAATTGAACGAATAAGTACGCTTACGAACGCATACAAAGGATGCCTCTAAGTAGTGCTCCTAACGAGTTAAACGTAGAAAACAGTGAGGAGAGTTCCTCCACCGAGTAGGAGAGCATATTTTGAAAATTTTCGACAACTCGTTCCGCAGAAACGTTCTAAAAGAGTACTTATAAATCCATTGGGTTCTATTATAAAATTAATAACTGGTAACTTAGATCACGATGATGCCGTTAGATACGAAGAATTTATTTCCAAATTAAATCATAATCAAATAATTACTTCAAAAAAGCTAACAATCATCCGCAACATATTTGATAGTTTCATCAATGTAACTGAAACAATAAATCAGAACACTGCACACTTTCATAATCGTCTAACAAAGATAGAAATTCGAAAGATTTATCGGCTAAGCAAAACAATTGGATTTTCTTTACTTACCTAACTGGATTATTTTCTGTATTCACGAGTAGTTTTCGTACTATCTTTACTAGGCTAAGTGAAATTGAAACAATACTAGTGTTAAGTAAATTATCTATACTACATCAATCAATTGTGAATTCTACAGAATTATTGTATCATTTAGAATTGATTTCTTACTCTGGTAACTTAGTGTATAAAAATAGAGGATTTTCAATAAATTTGTTTCCAGTGGCGGAAACAGACCAGACAGACCATTTGAGTTATGTATTTATTAAAGATAATCAGATTACATTTATAATGGAAATTCCACTTGCGGGTAACTCATCATATAACTATTTTAAGATATATTCTTTACCAATCTTTCATGTATCCGAAAATAAAACCTTGGCTATTATTCCCAAATATCCTTACCTTCTGGCGAAAGTAATGAAATACTTACCGCTAATAAAATCATGTCGACCACTTTCTGCTGGCGATCAGTTTTTTTTTTTTAATTCTTAATTCTTAAAGGAGGCTTTTATCCACAATTGCATTACAGCCTCATCATAACTTAAACTTGTTCGAAGCTACACCTACCAATACATTATACATTATTAATTTTAAACACATCAGTAAGTAGGTTTGCTATCTCAGGTGAAGATTGCGCTAAAACTTTTACATATGGACCAATATCATATTCGTTTACTTTTACTCTGCTCAAAAGTATCTCTCTTTCCTTCTTATCCTTAGTACACTCCATAAGTAGATGGTGAACATCTTCAACCGTTCCGCATGTTTCACAATTGGGAGAATTCACTTTCTTCATCAAATAATCAAACTTGCGGGATGGGTAGTGACCAGAGCGTAATCTATGAAGCAGAACAATATGATACCCACTCATTTCCTTGATAGCAAACTACGGTATTCGATAAGGCTGATATTGTATAGTTTTATACCAGATACCCTTTTCCCTACATCGTTCGTCAAAATATTCCTTCGCGCGAATGAAAATTCGCGCGAATAAAAATCGCAATGCGTGCTACGCCTTATACTATGAACTTACCTGTGTAGAACAGTTCATGAAATTCGAAGATGACCATACTCCTTGTAAACAACGTGAAATCCAAATTGAGAATGTCAGGGTCCAGCAAGTCAGCAAAGCTAGCTGGCTTCTTTATAGTAGATAGAGAACAACACTGACTAAGCAATGCGGTGAAGAGATCAGCAACCAACTTGTATTCGGCATTTACCGGGTGACCATTGACTAGCCTTGTGACCTGCAAATTTATGGAATTCACCTTCACCATCGTATTTCTGTGGAGTTGGAAGTTGTGGAGAAGATTCCCATTGTCACACTACACCAGTTGCACGTGAAAGTCACTCTCTGCAAATCGAGTGTAGTGAATATGAAAGGAATCAGTTTAGACGAAATGAAATATATGGCCTTTTCGTTAAAGCATAGTGAAGTGATCGAAAGTGTTTTGAATGAAATGCATTCCGTGGATGGATTATTGTTTTTATTGGGATGACATTATTATTAAAATATAACAACATAATTATGTAAATTTACTATTATAATCATAAGTGTATTACTAACATATTATGGATCATGGTCCGAAATAAATGATTGAACAATTACTTCTTTGGTATAATTTATTCAAAAATATCTATCATAACATTTCTTAAAGAACCTTGGAATTTGTGTGACTAAATTGAGTTACTTAATTCTCTAGGACTTAAGCAAGCTAGGACTTTGCAAAATTATTTTGCGGTCTTAAATAACACATAAGCTCAAAACAGTAATATGTATAATAATAAAAAAATAAAAAATAAAAAATAAAAAAAATGGGCTTTTTATTTAATGGGGTCAGAAAAATGACAAAGAGTGAAACGTATGTCAGTTACTTCTTCAGGAAAATTTTTAATAAAACATTAACATAATCATTTTGCGTTGAAACTCTTGTATTTGTTCAACGGGAAATGATGGTATGTTAATTATCGTATTCTCCACAAAATCCCACTTCTTTGAAAATTCCCTTTCTGTGCTAGTTTTCGCCACATTAAATAAACATTCTCGTGTCTCAATTCTGACCCAAGAACCACCCACAACCGAAAAAAGTTAATATTCGAATATGAAGTGCATAATTAATTTTGTTTTGTACAAAGACATCTCCAAAAAATTAAAATAAGCAGGCACCCAATCATAACTTTTTTCTAAAAGTAGGATAGTTACCTCAACTTACAAAAACAAAACATATACCGGAAAACTCCCAGAAATACAACTTACGCTCTAATGTATTATATTTTCGACACAAAATATCATGAGTTTGTTTTGCGGTTCATACCAACTGCAATATCTACTAAATATTACTCTCGTATTATCTATCTAAACCAATAAAAGAAAAAAGTGACTGACTGACTGACTCACTCACTGACCATCTAAGCACAGGCCAAACGGCTGAAGCTTAAATCATGAAACTTGGCACGTAGGTTCTTTTGGTAGTGTAGGTGAGCACTAAGAAAGGATTTTTGGAAATTCCACCCCTAAGAGCGTGAAATAGGGGATGAATGTTTGTATGAAAATCCGTCAGTTTTAAAGTCAGGATCTTCATATTTTGGGTTTAGGCTGAAGATTAAAATAGTAGTTTATGCAATGGCCATATAATAGGGGTTATTAAAACACGAGCGTAGGTTTATCAAATGAGGCGAAGCCGAATTTGATAATAATATTACGCGAGTGTTTTAATACCTAATTATATGCCGTTGCACACACTACTTTATCTTCACTCATACAGTTGAAATAAAACAAAAGTGGAAAGCGAAAAATACTTGGTATGGCGGGCAATTTAGATTCTCATTGCGCAGCGCGCGCATCCACAGACAATGAAACTTCTTTACTACAGCCCATACGCGCCAGAAAATTAAAAAGTAAAAGTGTGCTATAAAAATTAAAAAGTTATTTTATGATGCAGTTGTTTGAAAATCGAAGGAAAATGTTGAACTGTAATGGTTTTTTTTAAAATTTTACCTATCCACGAATACAAAGTACGTGTTTATACAATATTTTTTGAATTTGTATTTGGAACATTACGTTGTGAGTGTAGATAAAATAACTTATACATGTCTCAGCGATTTTGAAGATTCCACCCCCATGAGGGTGAAAAGGGGGATGAAGTCATGCGAATAATGAAATCGTCTAGAGACATGATATTTTGCACATAGATACTTTATACCGTTTTTTTTTTTCTTAACACTAATCCCCACCAACGAAATTGGCGCCTTATGTCCTTAACCTCTGTCATTCCGGTCAATCTTTTATGCCTCTCGTTCACTTTATACTGTGCAAGCATCCACTAAGAAAGGATTTTTGTGTATTCCACCCCTAAGGGGGTGAAATAGGGAATGAAAGTTTGTATGAACGTCGGTCAGTTTTGAAGTTAGGATCTCCGAATTTTGGGTTTGGGCTGAAGATTAAAATCTAACGCAAATTAAGGTCTTTTGGGAATTCCGTCCTTGGGGGGGGCGGATCATGGGGGATGAAATGTTGTGTACAAAAGTCCTTCTTTTACAAAGGAAAAATTATTAAAAATACTTTCAATACTTTAAAGTCTGTTGGTAACTATAAAATGGCTCAACGCATAAATATAGGAATTAAATAGGGACGGGAAAATCTGCTTCGCCATGACAATTAATAAGGCTCAAGGACAAACTCTGATGGTGATGATTTGAGGGAGAATTGCTTTTGCCATGGACAGTTCTATGTAGCGTGTTCACGTGTTAGCTCATCAAATAATCTGGTGATATTGGCGTCGACATCCAAAATGGTTAAAAATGTTGTTTGTAAGGAAATACTTTAATTTAATTACTCACTTTTGCTTATGATTACTTATTATTAGTCATGGATAAACACAGAAATAGTGAAGGGATAGGGACGGAACAAGGATAGAGCGTATTGATGATAAAGTAGGTAAGTATAAGTCTGTCCTAAGAAACACTTTCGCATTACATTATTGGAACGAAGTTTTGGAACGAAGTTTCTTATTGCGCGTTGCGAAAGGGGGCTTGATGGAAAATATAAGACCAAAAAAACGACACTTTTTGCTATAGTTGTATAGTTGTAAGCCGTGCGGCGTGCGCATGTTTCTCTGTCTCTCATAGAAAACAAGCCAGTCGTTTCGTTATTTACAACTACAACAACAACTACAACTCAACAACAACAACTCAACAATAACTACAACTATAACTACAACAACTCAAGAACAACAACAACCAACAACAACAACAACCAACAACAACAACTACAACAACCAACAACAACAACTACAACCACAACTCAACAACAACAACAACTCAACAACAACAATAACTTTGCAAGTCATCTCAATAGCAAAGGATATAATAACTGGATCTAAAAATCAAGAACAAGAAGCTTCTATTAGATTACAACCACACAAAAAATCTGTCAACGATACTGGAGGATTACCTTACCAAATCACTTTTGTAAAAGGAAAGTATTACCTAACCACAACAAACATCGATTTAAGTGATGGATTAGTTAATGGTGCCGTTGGTATATTGGTATATATGTGTGTGTGTGTGTATGTATATGTACAATTTTTTTGCTTTTTTTATTTCAATAGCGAATCAACTAAAGCATCGACTACTGAGGTACAAACTATAACATCAAGGAAAAAGACAAATGCACAAAGATGTAGAGAATATTGTGAGAGAAAGAAATTACAAAATACAATGGTACAAAACATAACTGCAGAGAAATCAGATGAATGTAGTGAGACTGATCAATTACAAGCAAAAAAACCTAAAACTAATGCAGAAAGAAGAAAAAAACATTATGAAGCGCAGAAATTAAAGATACAAGAATGTAAAAAAATGCTTAAAACTGTTAAACAAAAAAATAAAGAATATTACGATAGGAAACTCCATCTGGGTGTCCCTTGACACCTCTCAAGTTTTTTTTTACTTTTTCTCTACATCCTGTTAAAATATGATAAGGAGAAACATGTAGTCTACGCGTGCGAAGCCGCGGGCAAAAGCTAGTTTTTAAATAATTGAGTAAGACAGATAGTAAATACCTGGTTCAATAGTATCCATCATAAAAATGTTTCTTTAAACGACTCTTAACTTCACCACTTACTTCTAAACCACAACAATCCACACCAGACAACAGTGGGAATCAACAGTCAGTCCTGTTAAACTCCGAACAAAATATTTTTGTAGGGAATTAGTAACCTTCTTTAGCCAACATTCAGAAACACACGTCAAAATCACAGTTTTACCAACATTAGACTATTAAAACCTAGAGGTTATCTATGCACAGAAACAAACATGTCTGCCTTCGCGTCTTTCGTAATCGTGTTGTGATTTTTCAGTTTGTGTTTTATAGATTTCGGAATGTAATATAACAGAATAATTTTTATGATTGAATGTTTAACATTAAATAAGTGATAATTAGTGCTAATGTGTAAACTTTGATGTAACCATTTTTAATTAGTGCCAATAAATGATTATGATATGAATGATTATGATTATGACATTGAGTAAAGCATCCACGTTGTTACCATAGCGGGGGTACCACGGGACAAATAATTTGCCCATGGTACCCCTTTGTCCCCCTTGGGAGTACCACGGGCAAAAATATTTGTTCGTGGTACCCCGAGGGGGACTAGACTGGGGGACCACGGGCAAGTACCAGTATAAAATATAATGTCTTAGACTTTCTGAACATAGTATATTGAACTTAGAACTTTTATGTATGTATGTGAAATACATTTATTTAGCAGTCAATCTACATACTAAATTATATTGTAGGCACAAATGTTTTAATACATTTCTTCATCAGAGTTTTAGCTAATCTTGATTGATGGCCCGAGGGTCGTATTACAGAAATTGAATGATGCTAATAATTTACAATAGGTTATTTACAATAATTAGCAATATGGCAATAGGTGTCGGTACTCACCAGTTTGGATCCAGTGGAAACCTGGCAAAAATCAACTTATTTCCGGTATGCCAGGCCTCCTTGATACCGCAAACTTCACATCTTCTGTGACCCTTACCCATGATGGTTCACAAACTTAAGAGTCACTGTCTCGCTATTGAAGAGTCAATATCTCTAAAAAACTATGTGAGGGTAAAACGGATGTGCACGGGCAAAAATATTTGCTTGTGGTACCCCAAGGGGAACTAGACTGGGGGACCACGGGTTTTATACCTGTGACATCATTATGTAAATACTGAGAATATGAAATAAATATAAGTGTTTTACCTTCAAATAAAACGCTTGTTGTGTCCGGAGACTCATTCGCTTAAAAGTAACCATTTATATTTTGTATCTTCCAGCTGTCGAGAGTGGCTAAAATCAGTTGGTAATGAAGAACTGGTGCATCTAGCAATATAAAAACTACATGAGCAACGAAATGTATGCTAACCACTTTGGTAAAAAAGATTTCAACAAAAAGGGAAATGGTCTGAGAAGACATGCAATCTCATCGTTGAATTTGATGGCCTTACCTCTCACTGACGGACAATTAGCAGAATTTCCACAACATGTTGTGACTACACGTCATTTATCTCTATGTTATAATATTTAAAACTGCGCATTGCCGGCCAGATGTGGAGAATACATTAAGACATGGACCTTCGGGTTTAAAATATGGTCTGAAAGGCAACCTCATAAACTATGAAGTTTTATTCAGTTTAAAAGGATAAAACAATATTGGACCTCTAAAAAAAAGGCCCTTCGGTTAGAAAGTCATGGGAAAGGATGTCGACAAGGGAGATTCTATACGAATTCTAAGAAGTTACCAAGTGGCAGCGATAACATTTGCTGGCCGTCCCAAAACTATTAGAAATTGCACAAAAAAACGGTAATAAATTGACCCTTCGTAGCGCTGCCTAACTGTGGGAAGTGAGCTCGTGGTTTGGAGAGCAGCGGGTAAGGGACACGGGGAGAGGGTAGGGAGACGAGGTTTAGAGGCGGACTAGGACAGGGGACTTGACGGAAGGCAGGCAGAGAGGAAGGACGAAAGACGAAGAGTGGCTATGGAACCAATAATCAAAAGTCGTGTCGTGGTAGATATCGTGGTAACGAGTTTAATAATAAACTAATTATAATTAGTCTAACCCCGTATTAATATTGTGAGTGAGTGAGTGCCGGTATGTTTGGTAAGTTTTAATCATTATATTACATAGGTAGGAACAAATCACTAATGTACCTTTTGATTCTGGCGTGGCGAGACATTGTATTTATTTCCTAATCCATACCTTGGCAGATATTTGTCACTAGCATTTGGTCTAGGGAAGCGGTGAAGTCTTCTTTCACACTTTCATACCCTAATTCATCATTTATACACTAAACAATTACTCATTTGATTAAGGGCCTTTATTGAGCGTTAACTGACATTACATACATGGAAGGCGGAACCGCTAATATTCATTTCTATAAAATAGGCTAAATATGGCCGCTCTTAATTGGGCACGTAGGGCAACCAAATGTTAGTTGTTAAAATATACTGTTCCCTATAGAAGGTCTAGCTCAGAACACTTCACGTAATACTTGCTGTCGCTCAGATCCAGGGAGATGGGGTAGGCTTCACAAAGAACCCCAAATTAAATCGTCTAATGACGTCTAGGGAACGTGTCTCGTTAAAACCACTCCAAGCCAATTGTAAAGGCAATACTAAATCGTCACTATTTAGCGAGACACGATATTGGATGGCTGCCGCTCCTAGCGACCCCGAAAATCCACGCAATGGGCACATTAAGGAAATGAGAAGCGACGAATAAATCCGCTCCGACGTACAGCAACTATCTGTCGCAATAAGTTCTGCTACAGACTGAGTCTACGATACGCTTGCATTATTTTTGTATTGACTTTGTAAAGGGTGTTATGTCGAGAGAGAGCTATTTACCATAGCGCGCGTCCAATAATTCTGGTAGCATGTCTCGCTCAAATGGCAGAGGCAATTAGGCACAAAACTGACCACTGTCTTAGGACTGGGCAAGGCATGCTAGAGCATAGGGAGCTTGTACTCTTGGAGCCGCAGCAGATTCTCTCTAGAACCAGCAGTCTAGGCCCGGCAGTACACGTTACGACGTGCCTGCTGCTGAAAGGCGGCCTCACGTCACTTGGATGGGAATTGAAACCAATGTATTACTCAAAGCAAGCGTAGCGTTCTTTCCTCTGACGTTCCGTTAGGTATATAATGCACTTTGCAACCCCTTTGTCTAATTAACTTCATACATCACTATTGTTTTACTAATATAGTCCTTATGGCTAACGGACAGAAAAGTGTGCTGGGAAGTTTGTTTCATAATTTCTTTTTACCAGCTATTACACCTAGGAAATAATGGCGGGATGGGCGCGTTTTGGGGCTGTCTGTAGGAGATTTGATATCGTCGTAGTCATAGAACAACGACGGTTGTGATTTTATAAAAAAAAATTTTTTTTGCTTCTTTTTAGTTTATATGTCGTGCTTTATAAGCCAATAACTTTTTTTTAAGAATTATTTAAAACAACCAAGATACTGACTGGGAATACTGACGGATTTGATTTATAAACACAGTAAAATGACGTAACAATAATTTCGCCGTTGTACTGCGCTGGCCCTTGCCCCCCGCGCCCCGCTTACGCGCGGTGCATGGTTAGTACCGCCCATGTTCTATGTTAAGACGTGCGTGGCACTAATTATTACGCTAGTATATTTTTATTTAACAAATATGCTAAATTAAATTTTCAGAATAGTATTTATTCCTTAAACTAATATTAGTTATGTCGTCGAAAAGGTCCCTGCAGATATTAGCCTTATTAAACACAGCGAATAAAATGTAAATGATCAATAAATTGATGATTTTTCAAAAAAATACTCCGAGTATCAGTTTTTCCATAAGGCAGGTAAGATATTATTGCTTATTTTAATATTTTATTTCGAATTTTATTGTTGTTTTAGGTAGCATTCGTTTTTAATTATATTTTCGCCGTACAGCGACGGTTAGTGAAATCCGTCGTTGTTCGTGGAAATCTGAAGCAGTTAGAATTTGTCTCTTAGTTATTACGCCAATACCTATTTTAAACTACTATTAGTTTATTACTAGTTTTTAATTACAACTAAACTCAATTTATTTTTCGGGCACGAATATTAAAATCCTTCTATGTTCTACGTACTTATAATGAACGTATGATACAAACCGTCATTTTTTTACGGATAAGTGCACGTTGGATGTGCATAACCGACGTTAATCTTTGGACAGATTTTCACATACGTCGTTGTTTTGTTATATTTTACAGTTAAAATAACTTTTTTTAATATTCAATTTGAGGTATGTTGTTTATACTTTTGAAACATAATTAATGCATGCTTTGAAATTTTATTTTCCGGTTGAAATACAGAATTTTTCGCTATTATCACCAGAAACGAGTGCAATACTATCGTCTGAAGAAATGCAAGGCGTGTGGGGTGATGTATTTTAAAATAATGATTACAGGAATAATCAAATTAATACTAATCTAATCATGTTATCAATAAAAAAATTAAGTATGCATCTTTTTAATTGAGCTTATCATTCATATAATCTTTGTTTACTTTGTATACATTGACTTTTATCCGGTTTTTGGGTCAAATACGCGGATATGTCGCGTAGAGGTCTACGTGCGATGTCGTCGTAAACGGTTTCAACTGTATAATATAAATTAAAAAATTAAATACAATATTATAAATGCGAAACTTTGTATGGATGGATGTATGTATGTTTGTTACTTATTCAGACCAGAACGGCTGAACGGACCTGGATATAGTTTAGCACAATGATAGATTATAGGCTGAAGGAAATGAATAAAACTCGAAATATTATATTGCACACAAGTTTATTAATTAAGCTTCCACCATACAGGTCGGCGGAAATAAGCTATATTTGTTGAAATTAGGTCAAGCGCATTTTGGTGTGGTTGGTTTTGGTGTGGTTGGCTCTGGTGTGGTGGGCTCTGGTGTATGGCACATTGGTGTGGTTGGCTCTGGTGTGGTAGGCTCTGGTGTGGTGGGCTCTGGTGTGGTGGGCTCTGGTGTGGTTGGCTCTGGTGTAGTGGGCTCTGGTGTGGTGGGCTCTGGTGTGTAGCACATTGGTGTGGT
The DNA here is from genome assembly GCA_945859665.1 of Anorthoa munda. Lineage (NCBI taxonomy): Eukaryota > Metazoa > Arthropoda > Insecta > Lepidoptera > Noctuidae > Anorthoa > Anorthoa munda. The sequence continues at coordinate 22,992,396 of OX243904.1, read as the reverse complement.
TGGCTCTGGTGTGGTAGGCTCTGGCGTGGTGGGCTCTGGTGTAGTGGGCTCTGGTGTAGTGGGCTCTGGTGTGGTTGGCTCTGGTGTGGTTGGCTCTGGTGTAGTGGGCTCGTGTGTATGGCATATTGGTGTGGTTGGCTCTGGTGTGGTGGGCTCTAGTGTAGTGGGCTCGTGCGTGTGACACATTGGTGTGGTTGGCTCTGATGTGGTGGGCTCTGGTGTGGTTGGCTCTGGTGTGGTTGGCTCTGGTGTGGTTGGCTCTGGTGTGGTTGGCTCTGGTGTGGTGGGCTCAGGTGTGGTGGGCTCAGGTGTGGTGGGCTCAGGTGTGGTGGGCTCAGGTGTGGTGGGCTCAGGTGTGGTGGGCTCGTGTGTGTGGCACATTGGTGTGGTGGTCCTTCGTCTGGTGGTCCTTCTTTTGGTAGTCCTTCGTCTGGTGGTCCTTCGTCTGGTGGTCCTTCTTTTGGTAGTCCTTCGTCTGGTGGTCCTTCGTCTGGTGGTCCTTCGTTTGGTAGTCTTTCGTGTGGTGTGCTCTGGTGTGGCGCACATTGGTGTGGTTGGCTCTGGTGTGGTTAGCTCTGGTGTAGTGGCCTCTGGTGTGGTGGGCTCTGGTGTGTGGCACATTGGTGTGGTTGGCTCTGGTGTAGTGGGCTCTGGTGTGGTGGGCTCTGGTGTGTGGCACATTGGTGTGGTTGGCTCTGGTGTGGTTGGCTCTGGTGTAGTGGGCTCTGGTGTGGTGGGCTCTGGTGTGTGGCACATTGGTGTGGTTGGCTCTGGTGTTGTGGGCTCTGATGTGGTGGGCTCTGGTGTTGTGGGCTCTGATGTGGTGGGCTCTGGTGTGTGGCACATTGGTGTGGTTAGCTCTGGTGTAGTGGGCTCTGGTGTGGTGGGCTCTGGTGTGTGGCACATTGGTGTGGTTGGCTCTGGTGTGGTAGGCTCTGGTGTGGTTGGCTCTGGTGTGGTGGGCTCTGGTGTGGTTGGCTCTGGTGTAGTGGGCTCTGGTGTAGTGGGCTCTGGTGTGGTTGGCTCTGGTGTGGTTGGCTCTGGTGTAGTGGGCTCGTGTGTGTGGCACATTGGTGTGGTTGGCTCTGGTGTGGTGGGCTCTAGTGTAGTGGGCTCGTGTGTGTGGCACATTGGTGTGGTTGGCTCTGTTGTGGTGGGCTCTGGTGTGGTGGGCTCTGGTGTGGTTGGCTCTGGTGTGGTTGGCTCTGGTGTGGTTGGCTCTGGCGTGGTGGGCTCGTGTGTGTGACGCATTGGTGTGGTTGGCTCTGGTGTGGTGGGCTCTGGCGTGGTTGGCTCTGGTGTGGTGGGCTCAGGTGTGGTTGGCTCTGGCGTGGTGGGCTCGTGTGTGTGACACACTGGTGTGGTTGGCTCTGGTGTGGTGGGCTCTGGTGTGGTTGGCTCTGGTGTGGTAGGCTCTGGTGTGGTTGGCTCTGGCGTGGTGGGCTCGTGTGTGTGACACATTGGTGTGGTTGGCTCTGGTGTGGTGGGCTCTGGTGTGGTTGGCTCTGGTGTGGTGGGCTCTGGCGTGGTTGGCTCTGGTGTATGGCACACTGGTGTGGTTGGCTCTAGTGTGGTGGGCTCTGGTGTGGTTGGCTCTGGTGTGGTGGGCTCAGGTGTGGTTGGCTCTGGTGTAGTGGGCTCGTGTGTGTGGCACATTGGTGTGGTTGGCTCTGGTGTGGTGGGCTCTGGTGTAGTGGGCTCTGGTGTGGTTGGCTCTGGTGTAGTGGGCTCGTGTGTGTGGCACATTGGTGTGGTTGGCCCTGGTGTGGTGGGCTCTGGTGTAGTGGGCTCTGGCGTGGTTGGCTCTGGTGTGGTGGGCTCTGGTGTCGTTGGCTCTGGTGTGGTTGGCTCTGGTGTGGTGGGCTCTGGTGTCGTTGGCTCTGGTGTTGTGGGCTCTGCTGTTGTGGGCTCTGGTGTGTGGCACGTTGGTGTGGTTGGCTCTGGTGTAGTGGGCTCGTGTGTGTGGCACATGGGTGTGGTTGGCTCTGGTGTGGTGGGCTCAGGTGTGGTGGGCTCTGGTGTGGTTGGCTCTCGTGTGGTGGGCTCGTGTGTGTGGCACATTGGTGTGGTGGTCCTTCGTCTGGTGGTCCTTCGTTTGGTAGTCCTTCGTCTGGTGGTCTTTCGTTTGGTAGTCTTTCGTGTGGTGGGCTCTGGTGTGGCGCACATTGGTGTGGTTGGCTCTGTTGTGGTGGGCTCAGGTGTGGTGGGCTCTGGTGTCGTGGGCTCTGGTGTGGTGGGCTCTGGTGTGGCGCACATTGGTGTGGTTGGCTCTGGTGTGGTGGGTTCCGGTGTGGTGGTCTCAGGTGTTAGTGAGGCGCATATTTGTGTGCATCCCACTGGTGTGTAGCACACATCGGTGACGCCAGTAACAGAATACACGCCAGGCACCACAAGCGCGGACGTCACCATCTGCGTACAAAACCGTCACATTCATCATCATTACACATCGGATTAAATGCATTTGCTTGTAAAACGCTATTGTATAGCGTCAATAGCTATTGCCCGCGACTTCATCTGCGTTCGAATTGCCAATCTATATATATATATATATAAAAGAAGAAACTGACTGACTGATCGATCAACGCACAGCCAAAACCACTAGGCCTAGAAGCATGAAATTTGGCAGAAAGGTTCCTCGAGTGACGTAAGTGAGCACTAAGAAAGGATTTTTGGAAATTCCCCCCCTAAGGGGGTAAAAAGGGGGTTGAAAGTTTGTATGTAATTTCTATAGTTTGTAAATTGGACACGTGAAATTTTAGATTTACACTCTTGGTTGATAAAAAGAATGAATGTGTTTATTGGTTTTTGGAAATTCGACCCCTAAGGGGGTAAAAAGGGGGTTGAAAGTTTGTATGAAATATTTACAGTTTGTAAGTTGAAGACGTGAAATTTTAGATTTATGCTCATGGTTGAAAAATAAATTAATTTATTTATTGGTTTTTGGAAATTCCACCCCTAAGGGGGTAAAAAGGGGGTTGAAAGTTTGTATGTAATTTCTGCAGTTTGTAAGTTGGACACGTGAAATTTTAGATTTATGCTCCTGGTTGATAAAAATCATTCATGTGTTTATTAGTTTTTGGAAATTCTACCCCTAAGGGGATAAAATAGGGGTTGAAACTATATATGAAATTTCTTCGGTTTGGAAGGTAAAACATCTGAAATTGTAGGTTTACACTCTTGATTAATAAAAAAAACAATGAGTTTAAACATTTCCGGAAATGCCACCCCTAAGGGGGTAAAAAGGGGTTGAAAGTTTAAATGAAATATTTACAGTTTGTAAGTTGGAAACGTAAAAGTTTAGATGTACGCTCTTGGTTGATAAAAATAATTAATATATTTATTGGTATTTTGAAATTCTACCCCTAATGGGGTAAAAAGGGGGTTGAAAGTTTGTATGTAATTTCTACAGTTTGTAAGTTGGACACGTAAAACTTTAGATTAACGCTCTTGGTTGATGAGAAGAATCAATGTATTTATTGGTTTTTGGAAAATCCACCCCTAAGGTGGTACATAGGGGTTGAAACTTTATAAAAAATTTCTTCGGTTTGGAAGGTAAAACAGTTGAAATCGTACGTTTACGCTCTTGATTAATAAAAAAAAACAATGAGTTTGTTGATTTCCGGAAATTCTACTCCTAAGGGGGTTAAAGGTGATAAATTTGTTGGGCTTATATATTTGAAACTTCACATACATACTAACAGCAAATAGTAAAGGTTTTCATTACAAGTTTTTCAAAACTACTCCTAAAATACGATTTCGGGGGGTGTTATTTTTGTTGATTTTTGAAGAATTTTACTGTACAAGGCTTCTTTTTTTTATGATGTAGGGGAGCAAACGAGAGATATTTGTTTGGATGAAAAGTCTAATTCCTCGGGAAAAATAATAAAGGTAACATTAGTTATAAAACTTATCGGACACATCATTAAAGTTTCGTAAATCCTAACTTAAACAATAGCTTATTTTTAGTCGCCTTCACTAACCGCACATAATAAAGTCATTTGTACCTACTTAGTTGAATAAAATACGATATCATGCGAACGAAGTCGCGGGCGGAGTACTAGTAATATTATAAAGAGGAAAGATTTTTTTGTTTGTTTGTTTGTTTGTACCGAATAGGCTCCGAAACTACTGGACCGATTTAAAAAATTCTTTCACCAAGAGAAAGCTACGTTATTCCAGAGTAACATAGGCTATATTTTTTATCCCGAAAACGGGTCCTGTGGGGTGGCCCACGGGAGCGAAGCCGCGGGCAACAGCTAGTTATTTATATAAAGAAAGAAAAATAAAGATAGATAGACGATATTGTCACCATACAAACTTCCAACCCTTAAGGATGATTTTCGGGCAAAAAAAATCCGGGAGAAAGTTGTTCATTTCTGACATGATCACGCAAGGAAACGCCGAGCATAGCCCTCTCCATTGCCCTTTGGGTGACTTTAAGATTTCTGATAAGGCCCATTGTGAGCGACCACGTCTCGGTCCCATAAGTGATCACTGGCAACACACACTGGTCATAGATTTTTGTCTTGAGACACTGCGGTAAATTAGACGAGTAGATACCACGCAACTTCCCGAACGCCACCCAGCCGAGTCGGATTCGACGATAACCTCTTTCTCGAAGTTAGACCAACCTAACTGGACCGTTTGTCCCAGGTAGACATATTCATCTACAACTTCGAGTGTAGAGTATCCGACATTGGTAGGAGTGGGTTTTACATGGGTATTCACCATGTCCTTGGTTTTCTCCCTGTTCATTTTAAGACCCACTTTTTCGGAAGCTCTACTGAGGTCATCGAGCATTTTGCTGAGGCTCTCCATGGTCTCAGCCATGACGACTATGGCGTCGGCAAACCGAACGGTGAGTGATGTACTCGCCACTAACGTTGATGCCGAGCCCTCTCCAGTCCAGAACCTTGAAGACATCCTCCAGTGCAGCAGTGAACAGTTTCGGAGAAATTACGTCTACCTGTCTCACGCTGCGCTGGAGAAGGATTGGTTTCGAGGTCTGATCCTGAAGACGGATTGACATGGTGGCGGTTTTGTACAAACAATTCAACACCTCAATGTACCGGTAGTCGATCTGGCACCGTTGGAGAGACTGCAGTACCTACTACCCAAGTCTCGATCGAATCGAAGGCTTTCTCGTAGTCCACAAACGCTAAACAGAGAGGCAGGTTATACTCTTCGGTCTTCTGTGTAATCTGCCGCAGCGTTTGTATGTGGTCTATGATGCTAAAGCCTTTTCGGAATCCGGCTTGTTCGGAAAGCTGGAAATCAACAAAATTGCGCGCGAGACGATTCGTGATGACTCTTCTAAAACAACTTGTAGACATGGCTAAGAAGTGAGATGGGCCTATAGTTCTTCAGACGGGCATTGTCGCCCTTCTTGAACTAGAGTACCACCACACCCCTGCACCATGCCTGTGACGTTTTGCCCTCGAGTATGACGGAATCAAACAGCTTCTGAAGGGTCTTAAGGACCGGTTTCCCACCCGCCTTCAGGAGTTCGGCCGTAACTCAGTCATCACCCGGCGCCTTGTTGTTTTTAAGCTGTTTCAGAGCCAGCCCAATCTCGTACAGGCTGACGTCCGGGATATCTTCAGCTTTTATAAAATAACGAAGGTCTGGCCGTCGTGGGCTCTTGCTCTATTATTTATAGAAATGTAGAGAATGGTAGGGTAATTTGACAGGTCGACTTGTTGCTATAAATAGTGTGTAATTCATAAGGTGACACACTTTTTTGTGAACTACAAGCCAATACAGACCAGGGGGGTGACCATGAGCTCTTAGAGTAAGGTTATTTTGAGATCGCGTAAGTGACAGATGTATACAAGTCATATACATCTGTCCCTTACACACACTCAAAATAACCTTACTCTAAGAGCTTATGGTCACCCCAAAGTTTTTTTTTTTTTTTTTTTAAAAAAACGTTGCCCCTCACTAGGAATTTCTTCCTGTATCGTAGGTGCGTTTACAAACATATAAACTCACATACACAAACACCCAGAGACGAAACAACTATCTGTAGGTCATACAAATATTTGTTCCGTGCGGGAATCGAACCCGCGACACGCAACGCAGCAGTCAAACGCTCAACCACTGCGCCAACCGTGCGCCCAGTTGATATGTTGTGATAGTGATATTGTTTATCTGAATTATTATATTCTGTAAAAGATGGACTAAACAAGCTTCACGTAAGTTATTTGATATTATAACTTGATTATTGCTAATGGTTGTGTTGAAACTCTATCATATTTTATTTCCTTTATTCCTAATTATGTTAAATTGATTTAAGGGCTAGTCATGTTCTTTGCCTTACCCTTGTTGTTTTGATTATGTAACATTGTGAAATGTTACAGGAATAATGGTTATAATAGAATAATATCTTTATTGTGATAAACTGTATTTATATGATTGTAAAAGAGTTCTATAAATACTATAGAAGAGCTTCCGTGGAGTTTCTTGCCCTTCTTCTCCACGAGTACTAGTTTAGCGAAATGGCGGTAAGCTCTCTCGAGCCTCAATATGAATTTATTGACAAGCCTAATTGAAATCAATACCTAGTCTTGTCTTTCTGTGATGTTCTTCATAAAACCTTTCCCTTATATCACACATACAAAGGAACTCTGATACACAGTAAATAACCAACAATCATCTTGACATTCCAAGCTTGCTATCTTCGTAAATATTTATACTTTTATATGGAGTTCCTTCATGATTCTAACACACGCCTCATCTAAAGTCTGCAGGATCATATCACGCCTCTCCTTCATAAGCTTGAGAGTAGGATCAGAGAGCTTTTAGATTCTATCTGTACGACGGGTCTTGAGACGGCTCTAGACCCAACCGTATGGACAGCTTCCACGAACCCATCACTGTATTCATCCAGATAGCTCCCTAGGCACTCGAAACGATTCTGGAGTTCGAGCTAAAAGCTCTCGGGGTTTTGGACTTGGATCTGTGTTGGATGGAGCGTGGACTTCATCAGTCGAGACCTTTCAAGCTTAATATTATAGTTCACGGTTTTCACCGAATTGATAACAGAGACATCATTCAACATTTGCTTCCTGGTTGACATGATGAAGTCCACCATCGGGGCTCTGCCAGGTCCATTTCCAGTGTTCACGCTTTCTGAAGAAGGAGTTCATCATTAAAGAGGCCCTCCTTCTACTGGCCAGTAGGTGACCCCGGTGGTTCCGTAGTCCAACTCCAAATTGCTCCACTTGCAACTCATCATCGTCTCGTTTGCCCAGTTTCGCGCTGAAGTCCCCCATGATAACGGTGAAGTGGTTTTGAAACCATGCATGGCTCTAGAAATATCCTCATACATGGTATGCACCTCGTCGTTGGGGTGTGCCGAGGTCGGGGCGTAGACCTGTATGACCTTCAGCGAATATCTCAAGGATATTCTAAGTATAAGGTACGCCACCCAGGTCGACACACTCTCGATCTTCACCATGTTATTCACAAGGGACTTGTCGACGATAAACCCGACACCACCCCGGGACTGCCAGTCACCCTCTCGGAAATAGAGCAAGATACCAGATTTGAGGATTATCGAGTCCTCCCCCTCTCTTCCGACTTCAGATAACCCTACAATACTCCATCGATACCTGCTCAATTCCTCTTCGAGTTCAGTGATCTTCTCGTCGGTCCGAAGTGTGCGCGTGTTGTACGTTGCCAGGACAAGTCGTCGGTGTTTGTTGGGGTAGCTGGATCTCGTCTGGAGATTCTTAGCACCCCTTGCCATGCCGTAACCTCAACCGCTACCGTAGTCAAGGTTAGGCAGGCTGCCTGGCACTAGGGGCCATTTTTTATTTGTGCTATTTATGGGGGGGGTTTTGCCAAAATTGCTACGCTTGGCAGCCGGGTTGGCGATCGCAGTATGGTTGTTATAGATGCACAGAGAACGCTACTGCCCATTCTCTGGTTTGTCCCTTAGTCGCCTCTTACGACACCCGAGACGAAATTCTTTACGTCCGGCACCATACGGAACCATGTTTTTGTTAAACTCTGTATAAAACCAGGTCCTTGAAGGAACAAACAAAGTTATCGCATTTATTAACTCTACCCGAAGAGTGTCTACAGAAATGGCACCAAACTTCAATTTCTGTCCAGCAACGTCAGTTGATGTAGTTCCGGTATATCCAGAGCGGCGGGATTGACACAAGAATAGAGAGGCCTATGCCCAGCAGTGGATGAAGCCAGGCTGCGGAGGATGGTGAAGTGAAAAGCATCACTTTGCTCATTTACTTACAAATATTTTGTCACAAGAATAACAACTGCTTATATTAATATTAAGAGGCGAGTCCTTAAGAAACACTTAAAAAGGCACTCACGGTTTTCGATATTTCTAAAAATTCACCGCATTGAATTACACAAAAAAAATAACGAAGAACCTTAATAGATGTGCCAACAGTTTCACCACGAGATATTTACTAAATAATCCTAAATTCCGAGAAAAAAAAATGTTGAAACCTCTCAAAAACATCTAATTCGACCTTTTCTATTTGCACTATTATCATAATTATAGAAGCATATATAAAAATCTTTTTAGTTAAATCATGACACGAAAGTATGAATATGACGTTCACCGTTTTATTATTCTAATAAGTCAAACCAAATGATAGTAATCTACGTTTTAACATTGTTATTTTTTTTAGACAAATTGTTTTCTGTTCCCCATACATTTTAGTATGGAGCGTTACTCTCCCGTATTTTGATTTATAAAAGAGCACGCGCGCGAAAACATTCAGTGCCGTCTTAGAATTCAAGGTGAGAGCATGTCCATTTGTCATCCGAGCCGATTTGGCAAAACGGCTACGCACACATACACAAAAGACATAAGGGTGGGTCGCCAGTGTCGTGACTTGAACGAGCTATTTTCGCACTATTCGAGCAATATGATAATATAATCAGGGCGCACGGTTGGTGCAGTGGTTGAGCGATTGACTGCTGCGCTGCGTGTCGCGGGTTCGATTCCCGCACGGAACAAATATTTGTATGATCTACAGATAGTTGTTCCGGCTCTGGGTGTTTGTGTATGTGAGTTTACATGTTTGTAAACGCACCCACGATATAGGAAGAAATTCCTAGTGTGGGGCAAAGTTTTCATAAAAAAAAAAAAAACTTTGTGCCGTAAATGAAAGCTTGCACCTTTTATAATGCGGTAATGAAACTTGTCTCAAGATTAGTCAACAATGATAAAAGCTTAATTTATAAAGTCAATAGTAATAGTAATATAGCAGAAGTTTTTAACAGTGTTGTTGCAAAGTTCGTGGGAGGAAAACGAATTAATTTCTCAACTAGACAATCGTATGCAGCTCGTTGTGCAACATCGGTTGTGGCATTTAACACTAAGCAGCCACAAACCTACTTGTACAATAAAATCATATACAAAAATCCTAACATATTTATAAGCCATCTTGAGTTGAAGAAGAAGGAAATACGCTTTAAATCGAAATCCAGCCGCATACTGTATTCAACTTCTTCTTCAAATAAAAACAATAATGTCATGGATAAGGATTATGGTCAGTTTTGTCAAAAACCAGACTTAAATGAAATTAATTATAATTTTTCTAAAACGGAACATTAAAAAAAAATAAACCTCACAGAAGTGTAAAGAAAAGCTCTTGAAAGAAGAACTAAATTGCAAGCGGATTCCATGGAATGGATTCAAGAAAGAAGACAGCGCTTGACTGCTTCTAGTTTTGGTAAAATTTGTAAAAGAGGCCTTATTAAATGCGGACCTCTGGTGAAAAGTTTACTTTGTGGAACAAAATTAGACAACGTGAAATCAATTCAGTACAGTAAAGATCACGAACATATTGCGCTGGAACAATTAGCAGTTCTACGAAGTGTTGAGAGCTCACCCTGCACCATAGACAATCAATCAATCTGCCTAGCCTTTTCCCAACTATATTGGGGTCGGCTTCCAGTCTTACCGGATTCAGCTGAGTACCAGTGTTTTACATGGAGCGACTGCCTATTTGGCCTCCACAACCCAGTAATGGGTAACACGGAACTCTTTGGCTAGACTGGTTGTCAGATCTCAAGCTTCTGACTACTCGTAACGACTGTCAAAGTTCTTCAAATGACAGCCGGGACCAACGGCTTAACGAGCTTTCCGAGGCACGGAGGAAACTCGGTATGTTGAAATGGTCACACATCCGACCTCGTCAAGCGTTGCTTAACCTTGAAGATCGACCCGTGCGGCTGTTATTATTTAGCCACGAACTCCTCCTCCTCCCTGCATCATAGACAAATGTGGCTTATTTGTTGAGCCAGAGTTAGGAGCTAGTCCAGACGGATTATTAGGAAACAATAAAATTGTGGAAATCAAGTGTCCATATACCTGTGAAAAAAAATGAAAAAGATTAACTTCTGGAAATAACCTGAAACAGGAAATCTAATAATAAACAAAAACCATGACTGGTATTATCAGGTCCAAGGACAGCTTCACATTACCTAAAAAAATGAATGCATTTTTATGGTTTGGACCAACGTAGACACGAAGGTTATTTGATTGAGGCAATTAAAAAACGAGAAGCTAAAAGAGAATCGAAGAAACGGAACAAGCATTTTTTTTTTAATAATATCTTTACTGTATTACTTATAGTATTTTTTTTTTCTAACAATCAAACTACACAACCGATTACACTGTGACCCCACCCTTTGTTCACGACTATAATACTATGGGCACGCGTGCCTTGCGGTGCGTTGAATTAATAGCTAATACATTGCGCGTTTTTGCAACATGCTTACTAGTCCTTCAGAAGCGAACGCGCATTGAATGTATATTATGTCCGTTGCGCCGCATGATTTTTCATTTGTTCTTCGGTACGTGTACACTACAATGTGTGATGCAACTGTGTTAGTGAAAATGTCGATGTGTGGGTTCGAAAATAAGTTCTCACGCTCGCAAACCTCCCTCTTAAACATTGTGAAATAAACGTAAGTTATAATCATTAATAATATTTTGATTGTACATGTAATCCAATGTCTAACATCATCCGCATCTGGACATAGGCCATGCACCCAGCGGATCCTCGCAGCTCACTCACTCACTTCACAGTTACTTCTGACATATTATTAGACGAGAAGGCTTAGAGTCTAAGCATCATCTTTATAGAGCAATACTCGTTACATTATGACTACAATATTCTAAACGCTTTATATGAACTAAATTGTTTTATATTGAACTGTTATTTTATTACCCGACAGAATGTATTATACCTAACATAACATCACTCCTGTATAATGAAGGGTTGGGCAGAGGTGCACAGGCACATTTCGACAGTTATGTTAAAGTAGTAATAGGGAGCGAGACCATTGCATCAACCGCGCACTAATCTAAACTCCAGCCTGCTACTGAGAAATTCCAGATGGAAAGATAAAAAATACTTCGGCATCGAACCCAGGACCTCATGCCCAGCAGTAGTGCTTTAGTAGCTATTAGTGTTTCACAAATAAAACTATAAAAATAAACTAATAAACTCTACCCTGAAAGGCTGATAGTCGACATGGCTAAATTCTGCTCAAAACATATTTAATTTGCAACATAAACAAAAATAGGATAAATTTCAACTATCGAAGAAGAAGAATATGAGACTCACAAACAGGGCATATTAAAAATAATAAAAAGCTTACCAGTATAACGAATGAGAGCGAACATTTCATGTTGTTTGCTGTTGTTCTTGCGGCTGCAGACAGTGCAATGTAGCAGAGGTAGGACTGCTGGACTTAAATACCTGTCCAGCAGACAGGTAGACAATAACAGCCGTTGCATCAGGTTATAAATAATTTCATTACAATAGATATCTATTGTAGTACAAAAAAATATCAATATTATTTGTTACACATTACCCTACTTATTTACATTAGTTAAGAAAGAAAGAAAAACACATGTATTTATCACAGAACTTGGAAAATATTAACAAAGCTGTAAAGTTTCATCAAGCACGAGCTGTAACGGGTTCTGTCGTGTTTTTCGTGTGTAAGGCTCTAAACAAGTGACATCCTATCAACGAAAGCGTCGTGATAGCGATTGGAAAAACGTCAAACGTGTTGCTGGGCAGTTTGTTGCGCCACTTCTTCATCCCAGCTACAATACTAGGAAGTGGTGACGGACGGTCTTTAGCTATAACTTACATCTAAACATATACTTAACTGGTATATATATTTTCGACGTCAAGTAAGACACTGCTTTATCGCCTTGGTGCATAATCTACTATTGTCATTACTAACCTTTAAAAATCCTTTATGTTGATACTCCACTCGATGGGATTGAAAGAAAAAAGACATTGGGACCCCCACAAAAGGGGCCCAAAATGCGCCACGTTTGGTTTTTTTACGTCACTTTTCTATGAATTCTTTTTGGCCGTCAAGATTTGTATAACGATGTCTTAATTATATAAATCCGTCTAAAGTTTCTAAAGATATGAGGTAATTAGCGAGAATGGTTGTTAACTAACTTTAAATCGTTGTATATCCTAAGCCGTTATTTAAAATGAAAAAATATCTTAGTCTTGGTATATTTTAAGACATAATATTGATCGGCATAACGTTTTCGTATAACTTTTATTAGCATAATGCAACTACTACTGTGGCATAATAATACTTTGGAATAATGCAAAGGTTAGCATAACTGTCATTAGGTCTAATTTGTTTTGGCATAATTTGGACTTGCATACATTTTTAAGGCATAATATTTATTCATCAAAATAATTTTGATTTAATATTAGGTTTGATTGTATGTTAGGTTAGATTGATATTGCCCTGGAGTTAATGGTAGAGTGCCATTTGTGCAATCCATTCCCTCCGCACCATTCCTAGGTCGGCGCCGCGGATCACTGGGCTGCCTTGTGGCCGGGCTGACCAGCTGACTGCAGCAATAGCACTGCTCGCTACGTACCCGCGACTCCCAGTGTAGGTGTGTGATGGAACACATACTCCTCCGCCCCCTCAGGGCGGAGGACTTCCAATGGAGATTTTGCACACAGGAACGTAAAAATAAGTTTAGCTTAGGTTAAGGTGCGGCGGGGTAGCACCCATGAGCCGCAAACATGTTTGTTTTATTCCAAAGAACATTATGTGTAAATATCATTATGCTTTTAAAATATTATGCATTATAAAATAATTCTTCATTATTATTATGCCAACAATATTTATGGCAATATACATTATGGCAAAACATTTATGGCTAATAATATTATGCGTAATGATCATCATGCTGAATTTCGTTATGTTGTAAATGATGTCGAATTTATATTGTAAATGATGTCAATATATTTCATGCATATCATTAGTAAACCATTTCTAAATACCTATTCAATGATACCCCACTTGACATTGCTTACGGTTTTTCTTAGCATTTGGTGGTCCCTGTGGTGAACTTTGATTTCTGTCATGTCTTTAGTGACACTCGCAAGGTTAAGTCGAATCGATTGACGTAAGAATCATCCAAATCGGCCCAATAATGCGCCTAAACGCACGCGTTTGGTCTCTAGAACGCCACCTGAACAAACATAGATTGATAATATGATAATGACATAAACCTACATAGATTTATAATCACATTACCCTTCTTCCGCAGTCGGTTAAAAACGCAAGGCTTTCTTTCTATTTAAGTCGTCACGAATCCCTGGCTCTCGCAAAGCTGTGCAACTACAGTGAGTGGCTGCATTATCAATAATATTGTTATGGCATGATAATGTGTGTCGGGGTACTTCGCGAGGTGTCGGTGTTTTAGAGGTGAAACAAGGTTTACATGGAACACTATTTATTTCTTTACACTCTAATGTTCTTAATGACTAAAATGTTACAAAATGTTAAATGAAATGTTTGAATACACCCGGCTAACGCGGTAGACAAAAGTGCACTGATTATAATATAATTAAACTAGGTTAACGCATCAGGCCGATATTGCAAAGTAAGGTGTTCGGTGAAAACACCGAACATATTCCGGGGCACGAAAGATACGGATGCTGAGATGATACAATGTTATGTTAGTAAAATAATGAAATGATCATGATTATTACAAGGTGAAAACAATCAAACTTGAAATGTTAGTTGACCTAAAGTAAAATTTATAAATTAGCAAATCACGATCTTATTATCCCTAAAGGATTCCTAGGTACGCTAGGACAAGCTCTATTCACCACTGTACTGTTTAATTGTTCATACGTATGAGTATCACTGGCTTGGTCAATGTTTTGACGCGCACTGACACTAACTCTATTCACATTCACATCACTAACGCTTCGGGTAGGTTGAAGCTCCATGTCCGATGTGATGTGAGCGCGGCGCGCTCGCCGCCGCAGCCACCTGTACAGAAGCGCTCCCGCTGCCAGCGCCAGCGCGCTGACCAGGATGTAGCTTACGGCATACTGATGGATATCATGGGTGGATAATACATCTCCCACTTCCACTTGGCTGTTTTTCATAAGATCGATGCGGTTGTGAAGTTTTTCTAATGCGAATTTCATCTCGCCTGAGTCTGTTTCGTCTTTATAGTGTTCTAAAGGCATGGTGCTGTTAATTATGGAGTTTAATTGATCCATCTCAGGTATAAAAATGTCCGGACTCATTTCGATTTCATTTTTCTTTTGCCTCTGAATGTTCAGGGTAAAATCTTGACCCTTCAGCAGGCAACCTGGTTCTAAGTAAATTATACCCGCCTTGCTGAGCTGTATTTTGATTACCTGTTCCCCGCAGATTATTTTTACGGCGTAAGTATTGCAGCAATGGTATAAGAAAAGTGACGGGTTTGCTAGGGATGTCAGCTTGTTTTCACATCTGAACTTTCGTACCTTACATTTGTCTGTGTCTCGGTCGCGGTCACAGAAGTTGTTCTCTTTGTTTAGGTGGTATATTGGTTTGTTCCAATCGCAAAGAAATATATCATCTTCTTGTTTACAAAGGGAAAATTCTTCTGGCGTAATCGTTAGGTATGCGTCTCTTTTTAGATCCGTAGCGACGTATTCCGACGACGGGATAAACTCTATCATGGTGTTATTCATCTGATGTGGTATCGGATGGATTTTATACACTTTATATCGATCTCAACTGATAAGTGGGAATGTTATTTGGAAGAGGAAGTATTCCTCAGTTATCCGTGCTTTAATGCTTATCAGTGAATATAACTTTCGGATATCGTGGGGATCAATAGGTAATGTTAGGTCTTAGGGTTAAGTTCTTTTTGGAGCTGTTCTGGCGTAAGCAGATGAATGTTAACCTGTCCATGGTGTACATTGGTAAGGATATTCAGTAAAATGTCTTGAGTTCTTTTCAAGTTATGTAACAAATTACTGGCAGTTAATGCTGTCATAGTAAATTCTTGCAGTAAGGATATGTTGTTAATTTCATTTTGTAACTTATTTGAGATGTTGTCTAGCGTAATCAGGTGTTTGTTGATAATTTTGTGTTGTTTAGGCATAATTTCTTCTGTTCTTTTCAACAAATTGTACTCTGATTCGACAATCGACGTCTGATTCTTCCATAAGCCAGCTAGATGTTTTTCGTTTTTTTGGATCATGTTGATGTCCCGACTGTACTTTTCCGCGAATTGTTCGTCCAATACGCCGAATAGGGAATTTGCAATGTTGCCGACTGCATTGATAAGTCCCCGCCGCCGTCTGGAGTGTCCGCTTACGTGTTGCGTCATCAGAAGTTCATTGTAGTATTTCAGTTCATTACACTCATGGATCAGCTGAGGGACTATCATGTTACACTGTCTGCCTGTTGTTTTGCATGTTTTGTACAGATATGTTGTTACTTTTTCAAATGCCTGCATACCTTCCCAATACGGAGACATGTTATAGAATACCACTAGGACCCATCTGTCTTTTACGAGACTGATTTTAGATATCAGGTCAAAGTAAAAGTATTGGTTGTTATTTAATGATGTTATGTTATAGCTGCAGTTTGCAACGCTGCAGAGTGACATAAAGAAAGTCAATGCCATGGCGACATACGATAATGCACCTGGTGTCATATTAATTCATGAATTCCTTGTATTTTTCATTTTTTTAGGTCTCTAAAGGACACCCATTGGTTGTGGTTCCCGTTAAAGTTCGGTATCTCCAGTTGAGGTGTTGACTTTTCCCTGTGCGCGACTGACCACATTTTCGTGTTAATAGCCCTTTTCAGGTTGTTGAATATGTTCTCATACTTATCATACATGTTGTTGTATTGATCGTTGTCTCCCTCTAGTTCGGTCTCGATCTCCCAATAAAGCTGGTCGATAGCTGACCATCTAGCCTGTAGTGGCCTCAATGCGTCCTCAAATTCCCACTTATCGGAGATAGAGTCCACGTCCATGTTTGCGGTGGTACGCACAAATGCTTTAAAATTAGCATACTGTTTTTTCAATAAATCGTCTAGCTTACTGTTAGGCTCCCTGTTCGACACCTGAGATGGTCGGTCGCTCAGCTGCCTTGAGACAGTTGGTCCCGCCTCCTCACATGTTTCCTCCTCTGCGCGCATACTCGGCGTCGCCGGAAATCTGTCTCGAGCTGTTGTTTGCTCACCTGTTGAAAGGCTTCCTGTCTTCATGAACCGAAGCTGATACTGTTGGTTGATCAGGGCCTTGGTTGACTCATATACCGTCCTTGTTTTCTCATATTCTCGGTCGGTAAAATAAGGATCAGTCTTACTTACCTCCATGTTAATTCGCTCATGATTACCTTGGTAATCATTCCAATAGTTCTCCAAAGTGTTAAGCTTACGCTTAAAATACTCTACTGTTTTCCTATCAGCACTATCCTTTTTCAAGTTAATGCCAAGTTTTATGATGCTATCATAGATCATTGATTGCGTTTCAATGAGGTCCGACATTGTTATAGGATGTTGAATACTGTCCTTATTGACTATAAATAAGGAAATTTATTACTTGTTTTCTCCGCTGTTGGTACTCAGCCTTTGCTGCTGCTCCACTGTTCAGCTCCAATGTTCTCTCCGACCGCCTCACAACGTACACACACTGATATTTGTTACGATAGTTCAGGTCACGCACACCGAAATTCCGAATTTCCGAAATTACGCGACGCGTGATCCGGCTCGAAGGACCAAAAATTATGTCGGGGTACTTCGCGAGGTGTCGGTGTTTTAGAGGTGAAACAAGGTTTACATGGAACACTATTTATTTCTTTACACTCTAATGTTCTTAATGACTAAAATGTTACGAAATGTTAAATGAAATGTTTGAATACACCCGGCTAACGCGGTAGACAAAAGTGCACTGATTATAATATAATTAAACTAGGTTAACGCGTCAGGCCGATATTGCAAAGTAAGGTGTTCGGTGAAAACACCGAACAATGTGACTGCTGTCACCTCTGCGTGTTTTACAAAATCAATAGTTGAACCAGTTCCAATGTTGTCGGGCACAGCAATGTTATACATAGTAGTTTAATGCACACCCTACCTCATCACAGTTGCACTGCAGTGGCAAACCTAGAAATCCCTAAACCGATTGCGGGCCCAGTTAGGCCACTGTAGAAAAAAACTAGCCAAATGAAATTTTATAGACCCATCTTAAGCACAGTGCCAATGTGGGGCCCCTTCGCAGGGGACCTCCTTGTCTGCCCAT
Source organism: Anorthoa munda (assembly GCA_945859665.1). Lineage (NCBI taxonomy): Eukaryota > Metazoa > Arthropoda > Insecta > Lepidoptera > Noctuidae > Anorthoa > Anorthoa munda. The sequence goes on along the minus strand of OX243904.1, from coordinate 22,974,806 downwards.
CGTGCCTTTCGGGATCTGAACTAGGTTAATGACACAACTGGCAAAAGTTTGAGTTAATCGATACGAAAAGAAATAAGATTCCGAGTATATGGACCTGGTATGATGTTGAGTCCGACACTATGGTCTACCGAAAAAATAAAGTCAAACGTTGCCATTATCATTGAGAATTTTCTGTTCAGACACGCAGCTGCTGCCCGGCGAGCACGGCCTACTGTGAAATGGCCTAAGTCACACTTTTTATCACAGTTTGGGCGATAAAGCCATTTTGTCTTCTTTTGTCTCGATAAGACCGCCCATTGTACACTTTGTTTGAAAATGTTTGTCCTTTATGTTTTTATTTTGTGGTGTACAATAAAGTTTATAATAAATAAATATATAAATAAATATTTTCTTGACTTGTGGCATTCTTGTCTTGTCTTCTTGTCATTTATTTGTTTTCTTTTTCGGACATTTGCCAATTTTATGGCAGTTTTGGTTTAACCTTGGCCATAAAAATCATTTAGGTTCAGAGAAGCATAGCCCTACGACGCACTATTTCCGAATTATGGGCCTCCGAATTATGGGCCTCCTTTTATTTTATTTTACGTAAAACGCTCTATATCTCGAAAACGGTATATGCAAAAAATAACCAAAATTTAGCCACCCCCCCTTTGCTACCCCCATGCTAGCAGCATCCCAACATGAAATGAAGAAAAAAAATTTTTTTTTTTACTTTGCTTGGTTTTCGACTTGAACTACAAATTCTTAACAGAAAATATTTTGGGTCATGACAAGTTATGATAAAATATGTCATGTCTTACAATTTGTCTTAAATGCTAGCACGGGACAACCATGTGACAAAGTTTCAAGACGCGACATGCCTTTCTTGTAGCTGACTTCATAGTGCGACATAATCTGAATAGACGACCAAATAAAATAATATTTATAAAAGTGTGCCGTTCATACAGATAAAAATCTTTTTAATTTTGTTGGGTACAAATTAATATTTGACCCACGACCATAGACTTATGCACACTATATTTTTCATTGTTTGTTTGATAACATATTAAGTGTTTGTTAGAAAGATATAATTATTTTGAAAATTTTAATAATTAATTAAAAATATAATAGCTTGGACCCAGTTCCCGATACCGGTGAGCCCCAATTTTGTTGATTTTTTATGTTTTTTGGGGGTTTTATTTAAGAAATAATTTAAAATGTAGAAAGTAAGAAGAATATGGAATAAAAGAAAATAATTATAAAAAAGTAATAATCAAAATAAAAATAATAATTAAAAATAGGAATAACAATAAAAAAATAACATATATAAAAAAGTAATAAAATAGAATTAATTTATAATCCTGTAACATTTCAATTAATTAATAAGCATTGATCACCACACACAAAATAAATTTATTGCCACTTGGTGCAGTAATTAGAAGGAAAATATTTTACTTTTCAACTATAAAATTTTATCACCACCTCCGAACGAAAGTGATACATTTTTCTTAATCATCTGTCAAAATGTGACGTTTGTGACAAAATGGGTGCGCCCGTATTAGCAAATAAGATCCGATTAGTCCCAAATAAACGTCAGGAAATTTTCTCACGCCGCCGGTACTAGTATTTAAGATAAAATGGCTTTATCGTCCAAACTGCGATGAAATGTGTGACTAAAGCCATGTCACAGTAGGCCGTGCTCGCCGGGCAGCAACAAGAAAGGCATGTCGCGCCTTTAAAATAAGTCACATGTTTGACCCGTGCTAGCATTTAAGACAAATAATAAGACATGACATAATTTATCATGTCTTGTCACAAATGTCTTGGGTACGCCCATGCTCGCTCCGCTGCAAATAGTATTCTAATTAGAACCGAATGTCTAAGTGTATTATATCAAAATAAACCTCAGGATTCAAGCTTTACGAATAACTATAGATATTAAATAGGTTTTTTTACGAAATATTATTAAGTAGGTTCAAAGTGCGTTGAAACGAGAAATATCGAAATGAAAACTAGGTGTGAGCCGCCATGATAGGCTGGGCACTTTCGTAATATTTTTGTTGTGTATTGCGATGATCTATTGAAATATTGTTTGTAAAATAGAAATTAGTTCATTATTAGTATTTGTGACCACTTTCACGGTAAAATACATCGTAATTACGTAATATTTTCATATTGAACATTCCGTTCCACACGCCCGGCGGCGACAAGTTGATGTGTGAAAGGGTTGTTTGTTTTGGTTTATTGTTCGACTCAGATTAATCCAAGCATGGACCTATGTGTATAAAAAAAAGGTTATATGGTCTAGTTTAATGATGCATTGGTTTTTTTGACACAAACTACAAAATAAAAGGCAAGAACGCAATGTTTATAATGTTTTTTTTCTACCCATGCTTTCAACTATACATTTGTTTCTCGCGCCGGCGAAGATTGTATATCGCTCTGATGACTCCTTTTTGCAGAATTAAAATTGACAGAATGTCTGCTGCCCTTCCCCAGAGTAATATACCGTAAGACATAATACATACTGTAACAGTAACTAAAATAGACCAGCCTTGCGGTATCTACATCAGTAAATTGACGATTTTTTTAACAGCATAAGCTGCCAAACTTAACCGCCCTGCAAGTGGTATTAAATGAGGACCCCATTGTAACCTCGAGTCTAGTGTGATCGCCAGGAAAATTGTTTAATCGACGAATTCTAGCTTCTCCTTTTTAAATATAATGTCACAATCATAACTTTTGACATTCGGCTAGGCAAACTTTACACACTTAATTTTTTAGCATATTAAACTAAATTGCAGTGGAACAATTTTGAATCTGCCGTAAGGCATTATTTACGTTGGCAGCGTTACTCATACGTATATTTATCTGAAAAATCAAAGAAGTGTCATCAGAAAATAACACCATGTTTAGTTTGCTTTTCAATAGATGGGATAAATTTTTAATGTAGACTAAAAATAACAAAGGATCTAAAATTTAACCCTGGGGTATCCCCATTTTCACGTTTAACTCCGACGAAATGACACATCGTTTATTTGAACTAATTGCTGTCTATCATTCAAATAGAATTTTACTAAACTTAATGCTCATTGGCAATGCCCGTGATGCTCAAGTTTCTAAGTTAATAATTAACTAATTAATACATAAATATAACAATTAACGCAATCTATCAATCTATCTGTTCGGTAAGTTGACCTGGTCGCGTGATGTAAATAAAGTCAAAACGAGAGCTTCTGCCTACTTGTTGTTGGCGTCACACAGAACTGCTGCATTCCGTGGAAGTTTCAAATTCGCTGCCTCTCGTATCTGGAATGATCTTCCTCCGCCGTTTCGTGCTATAAAAACGATTGGCACATTTAGTACTAAATTCAAGCAGTTCTTATTACTTAAGCAAAAGGAATCCGAAAGATAAGCTTACCCGGGGTTTGCACGCAGTTGGTATAATGACCTTTACCCATTTTATTTATTTGAAGTTTCTTGCGAACACCACACCACACATAATAACATGCACACCACTCTGTTTTATCCAATACTTGTAAATACTATCCTATGTATTCTTTTCGCCAGGTTTATTTACACAATACACTTATTTATTTACACTATTTCATAACAAGTTTCTATTGACAGCCGACCATAGATTAATAGATTTCTTCCATATTTAATAAATTACTTACTCTTTGGTCCGCGCTTCGTTTGTCTATGATATCGACAAATAATCTATAATAGGTCTACCTACATTTAATATGTTTTATTTATATACTTACACATATTTTGACCCATTTTCTGTGTTTATTATATTTCTTTTGTTATTTATATATACTATTTTATTTTTTTATTGTATTTTCCGTTTCCGTAAGTGTGTCCGTGGCATGAACAGAGGGCCCTATCAGAATATCAGCGCAGGGTTATTTCCTTTTTTGGATATCGCTGCACATGCTGAGATAGGAGCCTTTTTGGTCTCGCACGGGGTTTTTTATTTTGACTATTGTGTAATTTTTATGCTTATTTCTCGTGTCTCCTGTGCGGGTCACAAATAAATATTTTTCTTTCTTTCTTTCTTTTCTTTCAATCAAACGCCTTTGACAGGTCGCAGAAGATACCTATGACATCTTGTGCCTCCTCCCAAGCATCAAAGATGTGTTTTAATAAGGTGACACCAGCGTCGGTTGTACAACGTCCTTTGGTGATACCATACTGTTTATCGTGTACGATATTATTTCTATCTATATCTATACTATTACTATTTTATTTAATTTTTATAATATAATATAATAATATTATAAAGAGCAAAGATTTGTATTTTTGTGTTTTTGTATGTAAAGAATGAACTTAAAAACTACTGGACCGATTTCAAAAATTCTTTCACCGTTGGGAAGCTACACGTGGCTACACTATCCCCGGGTAACATAGGCTATACTTTATATCCCTGTATTCCCACGGGAACGGGAATTACGCGGGTGAAGCCGCGAGGCGTCCGCTAGTTCGTATTAAAATAAATGAGCATTTGATTTAGCATTACCTTTTCAAATACCTTGCTGAAAATCGGCAACACGGATACTGGTCTATAATTATTTATGTCTTTACTGTCCCCGGATTTGAAAAGTGGTATAACCTAACTATGTTTCATTAGATCCGGCAAGATTCCTTGATCTACACACAAATTAAAATTAAAGCTAAGTACGGCGCTATAATCTGAATAATGGAGGTATAAACTTTGATGGACATTCCACATAGATCTTTGGTCAGTTTGATCTTGATTTGCTTATAAGCTTTTATTTCTGTTATTGGGTTTGTATGTGAAAAGTAAAATTCAGTTGGACAGGCTCAAACGTTAGTGTTTAATAAACCAAAAGCGTGCGAGGGCGAAGAATTTAAGGTATCAGCAGCTTTTTTATTATTTTTTATTAAGTCCATGTGTACCTAGTCTCAAGCGTGTAATCAGGGTTATTTCTTTTGTTCCTGTTCGTTTCATTGTTTATAATTTTCCAAACTGTTAGCTCGTAGATGAAATGATTGGACTGTATTTTTAGGCGAATGGTTTAATACCGGTATAATTACAAATTTCAACTGTCCCGGACAAACAATGCGAGATTCGGAAGAGGTGTCGACTGGTGCGGTGGAATCCGTGGTAGCGAGTTTCACCGAACCGCGCCACGTCGCCACCGCCACCATGCTGCGCACTCACACACCGATGCCGTGTGGCTTACGCAGATGTGTTTGCAGCGTAGATGCCGCGCTCCGGCCGCCCGAAGTGTTGGGATGAATCCCCAACCTGCTGCCTAGGTTGAAGCGATGGCTTCATAAGTCTGGAAGGGGACATTTATTATTGAAGGCTCTTCGTATGGTGCCTCTCTTTGTATTTATCTCAGCGACTTTGGTGATTCCGTCGCCGCTAGCGTAGACATGCATGAACCTTCCCAAGGACCAGAAAAGTGGAGGAAGAGCTCGGTCTTTGACGATGACCGGGGAGCCCATCTTCAGATCTGTCTTTGGTTACTGCCACTTCACCTTCTGCTGCAGTAGTGTAACGTATTCAAGGGAGAACCGCTGCCAAAAGTGCTGTTTGATATGTTCTACCCTCTTAAAGCACTCCAAGCGATTAATGTTGATGTCAGAAACCTGTGGATGAGGAAAAGCATTCAGTGATCGTCCAATTAGGAAGTGAGAAGGTGTTAGAGCGGAGTAATCATGGGGTTCTGTGGAAAGAGGAGTAAGGGGACGGGAGTTTAAAACTGCTTCAATTTTAACGAGGCAAGTAGCCATTTCCTGATAGGTCAGGTGAGTGGTTTGAAGTAGCCTTTTAAGGTGATGTTTGGTGAAACGAACTGCCGCCTCAACTAAGCCGTTGAAGTGGGGACTATAGGCGGGTATAAATTTAAAGTCGATGCCTTCTTGAGCTAGTCGACCTTCGAGGTCCGACTGTATAAATAACTCTGATAGCTCATTGTAGGCGCCGATAAAATTTGTGCCATTGTGGGACGTGAAGCGTACTGGTTTACTTCGACGTGACACAAAGCGGTTACTTGCAGCCAAAAAAGCTTAGTTAGATATTGCAGTGACAAGCTCGATATGACAGGCCTTCGTGAAATTACAGATGAAAATTGCCAAGAATGACTTGAGGAGTCTGCAGCCTCTACCCTTCATGTCCGCTATCATCACTGGCCCGGCCTTGTCAACACTACCATGTAAAAATGGGTATTCTAGGCTTGCTCGGTTTTCGGGTAGCTGTCCCATTATGGGTTGTGCTGATTCCGCTTTGTACCTGCAACATCTGATACATCTACTCACTGTAGCCTTGGCTAGATTTTTGCCACCCAAAAGCCAATTAAAGTCTAAATTATCGATTACTAGCAACGCACTACCCCTTAACGACTCACGTAGGTAGTACAATTTATTTATGTTATCGATGTCTGTCCGTGAGTGAATAAGGGAAATATAAGTGTCTCTAAACTCGAGCCAGTGTGTATAGTGACTTTAGAAAACCGGTTTATTTTTGGCAACCTTACATAGTTATTCAAAAAACCACCTGCCTGTACATCCCTGTCACCTGTCACGGTACCGTCCTGAAAGCTGCTTGACTGAGGTGGACGAGCACCAAGCATACTCTTTGTCGTCGCCACCAGCTTGTAATATTGATTTTCGAATTGCTCTCTTTCCTCGCTTTCATCATCAGGGCTGTCCGACATCGTCAACAGCTGGATGTCACCCTGCAATTTGTCTAAGACCTCGTATAAGTTATCAAATTTCCTGTATCTGGTTTCTAAATCTAATAGTTGCAGACTGCCGAGCTCGCTGCAACTTTTTTGCATTTGCAGGTAGAGTCATTAAAAATTGGACCGCTCGGATTCGTGCCACCATACGAAGCCGCGGCGGACATTTGAACGATGTCATATTCCATCCATAATTGGCATAAATGGGCCTTTTAAATAAAAAATAAATTTCGTTAATATCTCACACACATCTTGTTTTATTCAATTTTAACATCGACCCGTCCTTGTTGAAAGACCCTTTATTAACGGTGAATATAAACTTGTTTACCCGATGTTGCGAATGGTAAGAAAAAAAATACAAATGAGTTATGTACCTTATAATCACCCGACCGACGGTGCGAAGTGCGAACAAAGGAACAGCTGTACTGGGTATGTCGTCGCGCGATCAGCCGATAAACATAATTGTAGTAATGTTTTGCGTAAACAATCTTTTAGTTTTAGATGCTGGTTGTTATTGCTTTTTAACAGATGTGGTGATGATGGAGAATTATAAACAGTGATTTCCCTTTATAAGCTGAGATGAAGGTAGTTGATAGCACTCACTTAAATATAGCTTTTTAAACATATAAATTAAGAAAATAAGGGATAAATTGGAACGAACTGTCGAAATGTCGATACCCTCCACTGGACTGACGATAATCGCCAAGTTCTGTGTCCGTTGCGATGACTAGACCGTTCGACGATGTTCCGAAGTCCGTCGTTGGTCGACCTCTTGATGCTTTCTTCTCCTCTGGGCGTGTGCGGGTGCTCGGCAAAGTCTCCCGAGCAAGATGTTGACTCCTGCTGGAACTGCCGCTGCTGTAGACCGCAACTGTAGACCGCTGCTTTGAGGTAGTCGATTTAATTCCGGAAACCATTGAATTCAAATTTTAGGTAGATTAGCATTAGGTATACATGTAGTAACACATACAGTGTCGCCTATTCGCACTGATTTTTGAGAAAGATTATAAAAATAAATTAGTTTCTTTAGTTTTTTAACTTTCTAGTCTTGCCCGGGCGCAGTACTCGTCATTCACAGTTCAGTGCTCCGCCGCTTCGCATATGAACTCAATTCGTCAAAATGGGTAAACGCTCTCGTACCGAGCCTAGAGACTATGAGTCGTTAGCTAAAAAGTTTAAAAAGTTAGAAGAAAAATTGTTGCGCGCCCGCCGGAACGAACGACAACACGCGCCGCGCCGCTGCCTGTCCTCCATGTCGTCGTCGTCGTCGTGCACCTCGTGCTCGTCGAGCGGCAGCTCCACCGGCTCGGCTAGCAGCCCCGCCAAGCACCCGCAGCCCTACACCCGGAACACTTGTTTTGTATTGAAGGTTAGTAGGTATATCTAACGCGTGTTAATTTTAACTTGTGGGGTTAATTTTAGTTTGGTACTGCTTTTAACTTGTGGGGTTATCACTTTACCGAATAAAAAGTTAATTTTATGCGTTAAAAATTTTTGTTGCGGGCAGTCTTTGAGACTCACTTCACAAAATTACCTCTTATTAATATGCTATATAAATGTGTTGTTGCGGGCATTTTATGCGAATGTCACTCTACATACGTAGCTCAAGTAATGCGGTCAGTTTTTGGGACTGTCACTTTACACTTTATAAATACTGATGACATCTAAATACCTACCTTGTCAGGGTTTTGCGGGCAGTCTTAGGGACTGTCACTTATCCACTTGTCACTTTAGCTTTTGACATAATGTGTGGACGAAAATACTATCGCGAATCACGTCGATCCCAGGTGTACCTACGATCGAATACATACCTGAACCGACTCGCAGGTGACACCGCAAATCAATGATGAGATTATGCAACTGCTTGGTGAGGACACCTCCCAAAAAAGAGTGTACGCATCGACGCACCCTCACTGAATCCAGAGGTGTAGGTTGACGTCTACGAAGCTGTCCACAAAAGGAACAAGGGTATTGAACAAAACCAGAAGCAAATCGCGTCCGCTATAACCTGTATTGCCGAAGTTCTCACCTTGCTTATAACACCTGAGCAGACCGCGTCGCCCACAGAGCTTATTAAGCTCTTGATGGATGCACATAAAATATTATGCGATAGCCAAAACTCTGATTCACTTGTGAGAAGGCAATTCATACTTTTCAACATGAAAAAAGAATTTGAAGATCAGCTTCAGGCGACTAAAATTGATAAATTTGTTTTTAGTACAGAGCTAGCAGAAAGGCTCAAAGCTGCAAAAGCTATAACTAAAACGGGAGACGACATGAAACCCACGCGTCCCACACAGCCTGAAAAAAAAATGACTAACCCCAATGTACAGAAAAATCCTTTAAACTGGCGAGCCCCTCTCCAGAGCCACAGGCCGAAGGGAACCCAGAGGAGAAAAGAACCTGAATCCAGGAATCGGCACGGGGCCTCCTCGAGACAGTCATCGCGTCCAGCAGAAAGCTGCGGCCGCCGCTAGACCCGGTAATGGACGCCGCCGCCGTTCGTCTATCTAATTTTCTTGACCAGTGGTCCCTTATCACTAATGATAAGACAATACTGTCTTGGGTCACAGGCTATCGCATTCCCTTCTCGCAAGGTGTAATACAACATTCACCGCCTATAGCAAAAACACTTACTCCTGCAAAGTACAAATTAATCAATCAATAAAAGATCTTTTAATGATCGGTGCGGTCGAAGATTGCGATCCCTGTGATGGTCAATTCATATACTTGGGCTACCTCCCTGGTTCTTAATTATTTAACATCGTGGTATCCTAAAGAAAATTTTAACTTAGAAAAAATCTCTAAAAAACTTGCAATCCTCCTAGCCTTTACTACTGCACACAGAGTCCAAACCATTTCAAAAATATACATAAATAACATAGAAGTTCTTCCAAATGAAATTCAAATAAAAAAAACCCGATTTAAAAAAACGTCCCGTATCGGCACTACTTAGCCTACTCTCATCCTCCCGTTTGTTAGAGATCAACCAGCCATATATCCAGCTGCCACATGAAATTCTTACCTGCTGATGACGAGCCCACTACGTGGCAGTGAAATTCACTTATTTATTGGCCTTAAAAATCCTCATAAGGCTGTTACGTCACAAGCTCTGAGAAGGTGAGTTTCGGGGAGTGTGCGATGGTATTGCATGATTTAATTCCGCCCAGCCCTTTCCATCATCGGACTATCAGACGTACGGCGATGCGTCATCGGTACATGGTGGACATCCCACCCATACGCACGAAACGTTTTGGGGACACTTTTATTATGCGTACAGCAAAGGAGTGGAATTCCCTGCCGGAGTCTGTGTTTCCCGATAGCTACAATCTAGGGGTCTTTAAGTCAAGAGTGAATGGGTTTCTTCTAGGCAAGCGTGCTTCACCGTCAACCACATCATCGCTTACCATCAGGTGAGATAGTGGTCAAGCGCAAGTCTAAAGAAAAAAAAAAATTAATAAAAAAAAACAAAATACCCGACTGCTTAAAAAGCGAACTAAAAAGACGTAAACAAGAAGAAAATCATGCTGTGCAGTCGGAGGATACATATTCGCGAGCTGGCTGACCAAAACCAGATGTTAAATAGGCGAGTATATAAACTATAAGCTATGTGTCGCTTCGTCGCGAACAAGAACCTTCTCCTAACAATAACAAACGCAACAAAAAAAGAATAAGCGAAATCGGTCCAGCCGTCCACGCGTGATGCCGTGACCAAGGGAAATAGGGATTCATTGTTATATATATTTTTAGCGACCAGAATGGAAAATCAAATAAAAAAAACAATTCACACAAACTAAAACGAATTTATTTCAAGTAGCTTAGGTACCGACAACCTTACCGTGCGACGACTCAGGAGCAAATGACCGATCCTCGCTCGAGCGCACGTTTTTATATTAATGGGTAGGTACCACCACTACCAACAATAAGTTCTGCTTATACGGCCTCTCCTGATCTTGCACCGCCCTCGGCTGCACCTTGGACATCTTCTTCAGAAGCACCAGCAGGTACGGCGAGAGTTTGATCGCCGTTTTCGTCCGACTTGGTCCCGTCCGTTGTCCGAGCACCAGTTGGACCAGTAGGACCAGCAGATCCACCTGAAGGCTCACCCACATCGTCAGAGTCGTTGTCATTGCAATCTGTATGAGAAACAAGTGGTTAATTATACGTGATAACATGTACACCTTTGCCTATTCTGTCATTCATCACGCATACAAGGCCCTCATACAAAGATACACTTTCACGACCAAGATTAAAACACTTCACTTTCAGAAGTATGCATACATCGTCATACATCAAATCTCAGTCATACTCATACTTTAACTTGTACAAGTTCACCAGGACTGCGCCTGCCAGGACAGCGCCTGATGCGTGTTCCCGGAACACGACTTCCGGGACAGCGCCCGATGCGTATACATAGTACACGACTTCCGGGACTGCGCCCAATGCGTATACATAGTACACGACTTCCGGGACAGCGCCCAATGCATGTTCATAGAACACGACTTCCGGGACAGCGCCCAATGCATGTTCATAGAACACGAATTCCGGGACAGCGCCCAATGCATGTTCATAGAACACTTCTTGGTTGAAGACTTGGGCCTCACATGGAGCGTCTTGATCGTGCATGTTGTAAACAGGTTTACGTGAGACACAAGTGAAGTCGTCTTCTTCGTAAGAAGTACATTGACGCATGTCTAGGTATTCCATTATAATGTAAAAGTTTTTTACAAAGTTGATTGCGATGAAGATTGAACTTAGTTGTACGAGTTTTAAATGTCCTTTTCTAAGGAACGGTATTGGTATGACTCGATATAATCTGGCAAACGAAAGTAGAGAAAATATCAGCATAGCAACCCTAAAAACTAGTATGAAATACCTGGAATAACCTATTTTGATACTTTAGAATTATTTATTTTACTTCGACTGAATAAAAATACTATAGGCACTTTATATGGGTAATACTTTAGATATTATGTAACAAGATGAATAAAATAAAATAAACCGTATTCTATAATAATTTTGGTTTATTCACACCACACGTAAACAATCTTGTTTTTGTTTGAATTCGGCGTCTTTCTCCTGTTGTGTTTCTTGATATTTAGACATCATGCGAAACAACATCTCCCGTAATCCACTTTTAATTGTTTTATTCATTTTTCACATAATAAATGCTATTATCAAGACTATAACAAATCAGGTTGTCATTAGTATAGTATTGCCATATAAAAAGTTTGCAATATATTGCATAATACAAATATATTTGCACAATACCCACTCTAAAATACTTAAAACGCTTGAGTATTAATAAAAAAAAACAAAAATTAGAATTCTGATAAAATACTTTAAGTAAGCCTTTTAACGGAATATAAAGTTCCATATAAATTTACATCTCTATGATTTTTTTTATATCCTACCTTAGTGGATGCCTCCGTCATAAGAGGAATACGTGTGCGGAAATTTAAGTTCCTAGCCCTAAGGGTTTGGCCTGTGCGTTTGTTTCAATCTTTCATCCCCTATTTTACCCTCTTAGGGTTTGAATTTTTGAAAACGCTGATATACGTAACTTATTATTTTTGCCGTACTCAATTCATACGAAATTTCATGCCAATATGTCCAAGGAATAAAAAGTTTCATACCAAATTTAATCCCCTATTTCACCCCCTTGAGGGATGAATTTTGAAAAATCCGTCCTTAGTGGATGCCTACGTCATAAGAGAAATACGTGTGCGAAATTTTAAGTTTCGTTTTAGGGCTACCTAAGGGTTTGTCCTGTGCGTTGATACATCAATCAATCACTTTTGCCTTTTATATATATAGATACCCAAGTAACACAAAAGTGCTGTATAGTAGCTGAATCACTGTCCACAATAGAATCCTAAGCTGAACAAGCCTTCTGAATAAGAGCATTAAAGGCGCTGTTTCAGCTGATATAACTCTGGTTTGGGCACAAATTAAACAGCTGTTAGCTGAATAACTGTAACTGAGTTTATTGTCAAAAAGTATATGAATATAGGTGAAAGTTTTAACGCGCTTCAAAATATCACTGTTTACTTGAAAGTTATAGTATAAAATAAGTTGATGATATATTATAAAAAAATAATAATTTTATTTTGCATTTGTAATTTGACAATAAGCTGTTTGCGTATAAAATCATTAGATTTTCTATTGAAATCCAGTTGTTATTTTCGTTATTTAACAAAGAAAAAATGTTAATATATTATTTTACATAGGTTAGAACCTAAAAAATGGCAGACAAGCAATGTGCACTGTATTAAACACAATTTAGCGGTATGTGCTGTTTAAGTATCCACTATTGGTACATAAATCAGCAACGAGCTGAGTACAGTTCAATCAGATACGAGTAGTTCTTGTGTGAATCAAGTCAGCCACAGATTCCTGTAAAGCTTGATATTGGGTAACATGTACGCAAATATTGTTGGTAATCATCAGTGAACCACTAAAGTCTCAGCAGAATTTCTAGGGATCCATGGATCTTTTTTACAAAATTATACGTCTGTTGTGTCAATCCTTTTATGTTATTTGGTTACCTACCTACATCATCCCAAGAAACACTCATCTGATTTTCATTTTTTTTTTTGCAAACTGGTATGCTGAAAAGATACGTCTACAAGATCTTATTTAACTGCATAAGTAGATTAATTGCCGACGCTAGTACACGTATTCAGCTCTAACCGGGATCATAGGTAACGTGTGAGCTAATTTATAGCATAGCAGTTTGCTGTAATTTAGCATCATATAAGTTCACCCATAGTGATCATGTGGGCTATATAAGTGCTATTATAAGTTTGCGTGTGACAAGCTGATTAACACTACTAAAGTACAACTATGTGCAGCAAGACGCATTATATCATTGTTAATTGAAGTCACAGACTAACTGATTGCATTGTAGTAGCTCACATGTTCTTTCTTAAAATGCAAGCGGTCTAAGGGTACACTTGTGGCCTTCAATTCAGAATATAGCTGAGTTAAAGTCCATAAAAATGCTTAATTGCAGCTTACAGTACTAATACTGAACTGCATACCTATATTAACGCTTGCAGCATTACAGTGTTGTCTCCGTGACGCATAAAAGCATTATTATACAGACGAAAGCGTAATTTTCAGCTATTGCAGTTCGAGTGTACTGTAAAGATCTATCCACACATATCAGGGCCGTGCCCGGGACGTGGACAGACCGTGCCCCGTCAGGGGCTCAAAAAAATATCGGTGGGAACATTTTATATGACATCGTTCACACACGTCAGTGCACGGGCCCGGGCACGTCGCATTTAATATGTGAAAAATGAATAAAACAATTAAAAGTGGATTACGGGAGATGTTGTTTCGCATGATGTCTAAATATCAAGAAACACAACAGGAGAAAGACGCCGAATTCAAACAAAAACAAGATTGTTTAAGTGTGGTGTGAATAAACCAAAATTATTATATTATAGATTACGGTTTTTTTTTGTTTTATTCATCTTGTTACATAATATCTAAAGTATTACCCATATAAAGTGCCTATAGTATTTTTATTCAGTCGAAGTAAAATAAATAATTCTATAGTATCAAATTAGGTTATTCCATGTATTTCATACTAGTTTTTAGGGTTGCTATGCTGATATTTTTTAAATTTGCCGCGCTTTTTCAGTCTCTACTTTCGTTTGCCAGACTCTATCGAGTCATACCAATACCGATCCTTAGAAAAGGACATTTAAAACTCGTACAACTAAGTTCAATCTTCATCGCAATCAACTTTGTAAAAAACTTTTACATAACAATGGAAACCAAGACATGCGCCAATGTACTTCTTACGGAGAAGACGACTTCAGTTGTGTCTCACGTTATCCTGTTTACAACATGCACGATAAAGACGCTCCATGTGAAGCCCAAGTTTTCAACCAAGAAGTCTTTATCATGCGTTCTCATTGACGTAACATGCAAAGAAACCTGGACAAAGCTTCACAAATCGAACATGTGGCGATTTACATTGTGTGGAAAACAGCTGATGCGCGTCATATGTAACATGTTGTTGTTTTTATTGGATGTCTTTTATATTTTTTTCCATTTTCTTTCGTTCTTTTTGTGTGTTTGGACATTCTTTTATTGTTCAAATCATTTACTCGTGTGATTTTATGTAATTTACATTAGTGTGATTATTATTTCCTTTATTTAATTTATTTTCTTATTGTTTACATTTTTAAATATTTCATAAAAAAGAAAACATTCAAAATTTTTAAATAACAGAGGCCCACCGGTATCGGGAACAGGGTCCAAGCTACCGGTGGTCAGGGCTCCAGAGAGAGGAACCTCCTAACAACACCGTGTCTAGCAGTACTGCTTTCTGGATCAGGCCCTTGAGCCAGCCGCCTAATGAAAGTTGCCTAAGGTGTTGGTCGAGGATCGTGGCTATTGAGCCATTAGCTGACACGACTATCGGTACAATGATCGCTGTGTTCACATCCCACATGTCGACAACCTCGCGAGCCAAGTCAAGATACTTGATTTGCTTATCTTTCTCGGCTTTCACGAGGTTCCCGTCATGCGGGACTGTTATGTCAACAATCATTGCACGCCTCTCGATTCGGTCCACCACCACTATATCAGGCTTCTTAACGATAATAGACCAGTCAGTGATGATGGACCGATCCCAGTACAATGTGATATTGCCATTCTCGAGAACTGGGTCGGGCACATACGTAGAGTGCGGCACTTCCAATGCCACAAAAGTGTATTTCAGAGCAAGTTGCTGATGGATAATCAGTGGATGACGGCAGGAATTCAGATGGCTATGCGTCGCAGGGACCGAGCGTTCCGTAAATATAAAAGGGGTCGTACTGACGAGAACTGGATGCTATTTAAGGTTGCAAGGAATAGATGTAACCAGATGATACGCAATGCTAAACGCCGCCACATTCTAGAAAATATTTCTTCTTCATCCTCTGCCGATATTTGGAAATTCCTTGGAACACTTGGTATCGGCAAATCGCGACATTTAGACCTTCCCAATTCGGTTGACTTAGATGATCTCAACCGTCATTTCTCTACTGTCCCTGCTATGGATCGTCTAACCAAACAACAAACTTTGTCTCTTATCTCTGGTCTGACGCGTCCTCATATTAATCCTTTTCGTTTTATTCCAGTTGAACCGGGAGAAATCAGAAAGATCATCCTTTCCATCAAATCTAAAGCGGTAGGATGTGATAATATCACTCGTGGTATGATCACAACTATTCTGGATCACCTCCTATCTGCGATCACCCATATTGTAAATTTTTCCCTGTTCACCGGTGTATACCCCTCCTTGTGGCGTAAAGCCTATGTTCGTCCATTACCCAAAGTTGCCAATCCCACTCTTCCAACCCACTTCCGCCCAATTTCTATCCTTCCCTTCCTATCCAAAGTGCTTGGCTTGTGTCCACAAACAACTCTCTAACTTTGTGCAGTGCAACTCACTGATTAGCCCTCTACAATCTGGGTTCAGGTCCGGGCACAGCACTGTCTCCGCCCTCCTTAAAGTGACTGGCGATATGAGGGCAGGACTGGAAAACACCAAAGTCACTTTACTAGTGTTGGTCGATTTCTCGAACGCCTTCAATACCGTCAGTCACGAAATCCTCTTAGTCATTTTATCCTATGCGATGGTCTCTCCCGAAGCACTGGAATGGTTCACCTCCTACCTTCAGGAACGTCAGCAGTCTGTTCACGTTGGGGATTCTTCGTCTCGCTGGTGTGATTTTAAGACTGGCGTTCCTCAAGGCGGCATTCTTTCTCCACTTCTGTTTTCTATCTTTATTAATCTCATTACTGCCGAACTTCAGTGTGCGTATCATCTGTATGCAGATGACCTACAGTTGTACTGTCGGGAAGGGAGGGTCGACGAAATACCTGACGCTATCGACAAATTAAATAGAGACTTGTTGGCCATAAAAACTTGGTCTGATAGATTTGGTGTTGCAGTAAACCCCAATAAGTGTCAGGCGATCGTCATTGGGAGTCTTCGAAACATCACTAAAGTAGATGGGGCATCTCTGCCACCTGTTTGTTTTACAGTACGATCGTCCCATTCAGCACTGACGTAAAGAATCTAGGCTTACGTATTGATAGAACTCTGAGTTGGCACAGTCAAGTCGATAGTGTCAGTCAGAAGGATACTGGAACGCTCCGGGCTTTGTATCGTCTGAAAAACTTCTTACCATCTAACACAAAAGCAATGCTTGTGCAGACCCTTATTTTTCCTATCATCGATTATGGTGACGTGTGCTACTATGGCTAAAATTGTGGGTAGTTGTACCAATTCACACTAAATAAAAAACGCTCGTAATTAAATTTTTTTTTTTTTTTTTTACTATGTATAGGCCTGTGTTTGACCACAATCTCACCGTGGTCAGTGATGATGTGGCCGATGGTGGTAAGCACACAAAGCCTAGAAGGGAACTGGCTCTCAAGTGCTGCTGTCGGAACACACCGGAAGGTGCTTGGCGACAGATTTTCAACTTGAGGGTGGTTGCCAGCCAGGCGGGTACTACAAAGTACCCTACCACCGTGCTATGGTTTCCTCACGATGTTTTCCTTCACCGAAAGCTCAAGCTCATTGTAGGATTCGAACCCGCGACCTTCGTCTCGGTATCCGACGTCACTACCACTGAGCTATCATCGCCTCAAATTAATAAATAATTTAATTTAATTTAATAGTATTTTATAATATTTTATGAAATATTTTAAAAGTTTATAGTTATTACCTGCTGGTGAAGCGTTATCCTTACAATAATATTCACTACAAAATACTTTTAACATCACACCAACACTATGGATTCACTGACTAACACTTTGAGTGATCTAAAGGAGTTGTTCCACACAAGGATGTCCATCTTTGAAGCTGAACTGCAGAAAGCCCCTCCATCACCGGTCACAAGTTCTGGCCTGGCAGTTGAATTCAACATGTTCCGGGCATTCATCTCTCAAGCCCTCAACACACTTCAGCGACAAGTGGAGCTTCTAGCCCGTAGTGTTGATCAAATGGAGATGCGAGGACGGAGGAAGATTCTGCTTTTGCATGGAGTGAGTGAGGAGCAGAAGGAGGACACCGCCAAGGTTATCGCTAAAGTGGTTAGTGATAAACTACAGTTAAGCGACTTCACTGTAGCTGACATAAGCCGATGTCACAGAATGGGTCGAGCAGTGGCCAATAAAACCAGGCCTATCCTGTTTAAAGTTCGCAGTCTTGCGGTTCGGGACAGGATCTGGTTTTCTAAGATCAAACTGAGGGCCTCGGGCATTACTATGTCCGAGTTCCTTACAAAGGGGCGGCATGACGTATTCCTGGCTGCTAGGGAGAGAGTTGGCGTCTCCAGGAGCTGGACTAAGGCGGGCAGCGTCTATATTCTTGGTCCCGGCGATACGCGACACCGGATTGAGTCTCTCGCTGAATTGGACAAAATTGTGCCGATTCTCATTGACGCCGAACAGAGTGAATCTAAAGCAGCGAAGCCGGACTCTGTTCCAACTACTGCTTCTGTGAAGACCGCAAGGCTGAAGCGTTCTACTGCTATGAAGAAGTGATTGCCTTCCTTGTGATGTTTTTATGAAGATCCGGGTGATATTTTATACAGTTTTTACCTTCACTATTGTTTATAATAAAACTTCGAATTATTGTTAACATGTTGTCTGTCACGTCTTGTCACTGTCACTTATACTAAACGTCAATTTATATTCCTATCGGTGCGTTCCGTTTTAAGTAACGGTGCACTGTCAAATCTTTATTTGTTTGCTACACTGACCTCTAATATATGTTAGAGGTCAGTGTTTTGTTAATTTAATTTTCTAGTTGCTCCATTTCTGTTTTATACTTTAATTTGTTTCGGATTCTGTTTTGTTGCCCGGATTCACCAAATTTTTTTTTTTTTTTTTTTGTATATTATCTAATATTATTGAACGCAACTGGCAGGTGAATTTATATTATTAGTATACATTTTCGAGATAGGATTTTATATATTTATATTATTATACTAGTTATATATTCATGTCTATTAATGAAAGCAGCGATAGCAATAGTTTTTTTCTCTGACTAGTGGTGACGACAGTTTTGTAAGTGTACCTTCTCTTGTAGACAGTCTTACAGCGCAGTTTTCCGATGTTCCTAAGAATTTTAATGTTATACATATCAACGCCCAGAGTATTCCGGCTCATTTCCACGATATGCTGGCAAGTTTTGACTGCAAAGACATACATGCCATTCTTATTTCCGAGTCATGGCTTAAACCCTGTCTCCCTTCTACTAGTTACTCTCTTCCTGGATTCGTGCTTATTCGAAACGACCGGACGCTTGGTGGTGGTGGTGGTGTTGCCATATACCTTCGCGCATATATTCCTTTCTCTGTTCTTAATGTGTCTGCACAACCACCGCCATCGAATGCTGGTGAGCATCTCTTTCTTGAGGTCGACCAAAATCATTCCAAATTACTTCTTGGCGTCTATTATTGCCCCTCTTTACGTATCAATTTCTTCTCATCTTTTGAAAAGCTCTTAGAAATGCTTATCCCTTCTTACAGTCATAGCATAATCATGGGTGACTTTAATACTTGTCTCCTGAAGAAAGACCATCGTTCTTCTTCCCTGAGTAATGTTTTGTCTTCTAGTAATCTTTCTATTCTTCCACTTAGTGCCACCATTTTCCTAACTCTACTCCTTCACTTCTTGACTTGATTTTTGTCTCCTCTCCTGGCCGCGTCGCTAAGCATGGCCAATGCTCGGCCGATGCCTTTTCTTATCATGATCTGATTTTTCTTTCATATAAAATTCGTCCACCTAAGGCTAAAGCCAAAACTCTCATGCAGCGCAATTTTGGTGGTATGGACGTTGACAGTCTTTGTGAGGATGCCAGCAACATAGATTGGTCTTCTCTATTTGCCTCTACTTCAGTCGATGAGCAAGTTCTTACGTTCACGACGAAACCTGTTGAGCTTTACGACCATCACGCTCCTGTTCGGGCAGTAAAAGTAAGGCATTTGCCAGCGCCGTGGCTGACAGAGGAAATAAAAAGCATAATGAACAAAAAATCTACGGCAAAAGCCAAATTTAAGCGTCGGCCTACTGACGCTAATAGGGAAAGATATGTCTCAATCCGTAAACACTGCAATAAGGTGTATAGGAATGCCAATCGCCAACATATTCATGATTCTGTCCGAAATGGGGACACTTCCAAAGTTTGGAAATTTCTAAGGTCATTGGGTGTCGGAAAATCGAGACAAGAAACTATCCCTAAAGATGTAAATATTGACGCAATGAATAATCATTTTACTGCTTCGTCCAATTTTGATAGGACAACTAAATTAAAAACATTGAATCATCTTTCATCTCTCCCGACTCCCAGTTATTCTCCATTTGTTTTTGGTAAATTTTCTGCATGTGATGTTAAGAAGAGCATACTATCGATTTCGTCAAACGCAGTAGGAAGCGACTGTATCAGCCGTAAAATGCTACTCCCGGTGCTGGACACCATCCTGCCCGTCATTTGCCACATCCTCAATTTTTCTGCGTCTAGCAGTGTCTTTCCAAGTTCATGGAAAGATGCTCAAGTAATTCCTTTACCTAAAAAGTCCAATCCCACATCCTTCTCTGAGTATCGTCCAATATCCGTCTTGCCATTCCTATCCAAAGTCCGTGAAAGGTTAATCCACAACCAAACAAGCACCTTTCTCTTCAAAAATAATCTCCTTAACCCCTTCCAGTCCGGCTTCCGCCCTGGTCATAGCACAACTACAGCGCTTCTGAATATTACGAACGATATAAGGTCTGCCATGGAGATGGGTAATCTAACGGTTTTGGCTCTACTGGATTTCAGTAATGCCTTTAATACCGTGGATTTCGATGTTGTACTTGGTGTCCTTTGCTCTCTTAACATATCTCCATCGGTTGTTGAATGGTTTCGTAGTTACCTGTTTGGGCGCCGACAACGTATTTGCATCGGGGAGACCTTGTCTTCCTGGTGTAGTACTTCTGCCGGGGTACCTCAGGGCGGCGTTCTATCTCCCTTACTCTTCGCAGTTTTTATTAACTCAATATCCAATGAATTAATTTCTTCCTACCACCTTTATGCAGATGATCTTCAAATTTACACACGATCTCCTCTTGCTAATCTATCTGAGGCTATCTTGACCATAAATAGTGATCTGGCCCGTATATGCGACTGGAGCAAGAGGCACGGACTTACGGTGAACCCTATAAAAACGCAAGTTATGGTGGTGGGCAGTTCAAGGTTGGTCTCAAGGATCGACTGGACGACTCTTCCCCAAGTTTCTTTTGATAACTCTGTTGTATCCTTTAGCGATAATGTTAAGAACTAGGGGATATTCATTGACAAGAACTTCTCTTGGACTGCCCAGCTACAGGAAGTTAGCCGCAAGCTATTCGCATCTGCTGGGTCTCTGAGGAGATTGCGTAATTTTCTGCCGACTGCCACTAAGATTGCGCTTGCTCAATCTCTTCTTCTGCCCATCCTTGATTATGCTGATGCCAGCTATCTTGACCTCACTGAAGCACAACTTGATAAACTTGAGCGTCTTCAAAATTTATGTATAAGGTTCATATTTGGTTTGCGCAAATATGCAAATATAACCATGTTTCAGAATTCCGTGAGAAACTCAAGTGGTTGCCAATTCGCCTTCGCCGGAATGCTCATATTCTTTGCCTCCTGTATAATATACTTTTTTTCCCATCTACCCCTCTTTACCTCAAAAACCGATTTCAGTTTTTATGTGACTCGCACACGAAAGTTCTTAGGTCATCGGATAACATAAAACTTAAAATGCCAATGCATTCCACTATCTTCCTGGACAAATCTTTTACTGTCCAGGCCGCTCGTCTATGGAATGCATTGCCTGTAACAATAAAACGCGCGCAATCACTACCGATATTTAAAAGACTGGTAAAGGAGCACTACCTGTCACTCTGTGTATTCTACTTGTTGGAGCTGTATTGTTTTCTTGACTGTATATTTATATGTATGTATGTATTTATGTATCTGTTCTAGTATTTTGTATTTAGTGGTTACTATGTTTGTTACTTATTGTTTTATTCAAACTTGCACCAAGTGCAACCCCATGTCGTGTCCAGGCTATCTCTCTCCATTCTGGGTTGCCTGGAAGAGATCGCAGAACGCGATAAGGCCGCCTGTTGTATGTTTGTTTTAATTTTAAGGTTTCCATATGTATTATTGTTTTTTATCTTGGTGTACAATAAAGAATATATAAATAAATAAATAAAAATATGACCTGAATGCAGATCTCCTCAACAAACTTGACCGTCTTCTAAATTACTGCATTCGATTTGTTTTCAATTTGCGAAAATATGATCATGTCTCTGCGCATCGATCGCTTCTAAAGTGGTTTCCTATACGCCAGCGCATAGAGCAAAGGGCTCTAACTACATTGTACTCATTTCTTGACTCTCCTAATTCCCCTAGTTATCTGGCCCCTCACTTTCAATACATCTGCGACAACCACAATAAAAATCTACGATCTTCCAATAACCGTCTCTTTCAATCCTACTCACCGCACTGACTTCATTCACCGTTCTTTCTTTGTCCAGTCTATTTCTCTGTGGAATACGCTCCCCCAGGAAATCAGGATGGCAACCAACCGACTAACCTTCAAAGTCAAAGTTCGCGAACACATTCGCAAGAAGTTGGCAGCAGTATCGTCACAGCGCTAATTTTTTCCAATTATCTATTTCTACTTATTGTTTAGGTATATTCTTATATTTAATTTATTATTTATTATGTATATTATATTATATTTAAGTATTGTATATACATTTAAATCCATTCATAATTGCGATTGCACCTACCACTATTTATCTCTGCATCACCCAAAGGTTGACTGGTAGAAAATGCCTAAGGCATTAAGTCCGCCTCTGTATATTTGTGTGCTTAAAGTATTAAATAAATAAATAATCCTGGCTACAAGGTTGTGCCTATGCAAGTACTCTTCGTTAGCTAGACGAGATCAACCAGATATAATGTGGCGGATCAATTCACCCGGGCGGTAACATGCCCGACAGATGTCAACCGTGCCATCCCTCGCAATAAATCTCCGGTAGTTATTCGGCATTAACTTCATCCATAATTGCACAGACAAAACCTTTGGTTTCCTCAAAGAGGTCACCGAAACGCAGCCAGGCTACGAACGCTGATTTGTATTCATCGGACCCATGTAGGGCCCGGAAAAAGCGTCCATGAAGCTCCTTACTCTGCCATACCTCCCTGCGGTCGTTGGTGTCAAGCATTACAGGCTTGCGCCAGTTCTCATTCGCCAAGGAGAGCGGGGTGAGTCCCTTGTCCACTGCTACTACATCTCGATGCATACCCATATCGGTGTTTTGACAGTATTCCCTGAGATTGCTTATCATGCTAGATTGCTTATCTTGATATTCCCTCTCACAGAGAGGAGGCCTGTGTCCCAGCAGTGGGAACATTAATAGGCTGATGATGTGATGTGATGTGATGTGATGTGATGTGTGCTTATCTTGCGGTTGTGGAGGTTTTTGGCATTTAAAAAGCCTCAGCCTCCAGACTTCCGTGGGATAAACAATCTCATGACCAACGATCGTGGGTGGTGCATTCGATATGCAGTCAGCAGTGTACGGATCCGCTTATCCAGGACGTCGAGTTCCGTTTGAGTCCATTCGAGTATGCCGAAAGAGAAGGTTAGAAATGAGATAGACTATCTCATTTCTAACCTTTCCATCTAGAGATATCCAAGTCCATTTAGATTTTAATTTTTTGCGGAATATGGAGTTTAGCAGCGTTAAATTATGTTCGAGCAGGAACTCTACCAGTTTTTCACCATTGTTGCTTCGTTTGCCTCTTCCAAATTTTCCTATTACATGTTCTTCTCCAGGTGTTTGAGCACCTACTTGCATTTAAAATCTCCCATGATTACTATATTATTGTCCGAGTATTTTTCAGTAACTTTGCTAAGACTGTTGTAAAACATTTCTATATCTGTTGCAGTAGCTTGTTCCGTCGGTGAATAAACTTAACGAATAATGGTCCACTGTTTTATATATTTCAGGTATGTTCATGTGAACTATTGCTATTCGGTCCGATATGCCTTCAAACCTAATAATTTCTTTTTTGAGTTTTGACTTTATCATGAAGCCTACTCCTCTGTGTCCAGCCACTTCATCTTTGTTGAACATAATATAGTGACTCCTCTCTTCTATTCCTTCATCCACTCTCCGCATCTCGCTTATGCCCAGAATGACCCATTTGATATTTTCGACAGCCAGCTCTAGCTCCTGTAAACTTTCTGGTGTTCTCAGCGTTCGTGTGTTCAACGTACATAAATACAGATTATATGCATTTCGTTTCTGTTTTGTTTCATTTGTTGGAGGGTATCGGTCTTCTTCCCCCACGGTGACCAGCCGGCTTGGGTCTGTCACTTACGCGATCCCAAAATAACCTTACTCTAAGAGCTTATGGTCACCCTCCTGAGCTAACCAGGGCTGTTGCGGAGCAGCGCTTGGCGCTTGCAAATTTGAGATTTTGCCCTTCTCCAAGAAACTTAGATATTCTTAAAGAAAAAATTAGCACCGCACAAAGACATTCGTGTTGCTAAGTGTAAATCTTTTCGGCAGTTTTGTTCATCTGAAGATGAAACCTCTTCAGCTTATGAAATCTGGCGTAAGATAAGGTGGTTAAAGGGTCGGCAAATTCCTAACTCTTGTGTGGATAAAGAAAAAGCCGAGCGTCTGCTTAGCGATCTTACTCCAGATTTTGTTTGTCCCTCGCAGCCTACTTTTAATTCCAATAATGCTACGTTGGAGACACCAATAACAATTCCAGAATTAGTAAACTGTATTAAAAATGCCGACACAGCTCCCGGGTCAGGGGGCCTACTCCCGAAGCTCGAAGTTCGTAGTTTCGGGCTTAGTTACGGGCATTTCCTACTCCCTAACACCTACGGACGGATGATTCGTACGGGGCCCGAACGAAGAATGAATGACAACACAATTTGACAGTTGTACCTACTCCCTAAGCGTTTTTATCCGTCCGAAAAATTGAACTTGACACTTATTTTATCGGATCGTTATGTCAGATATTACGACATCAAAATAGTTATCGTGCGGTCGACGGAAGCCAAAATTCCAAGCGGTGGCTGCATTTTTAATGCTCGAAGAAGCTCTACAGAGGCCTTAGTGCGAGTTTTTACTCACGCTCAATCGCGTTAACGTTATCGCCAATTTGTATTGAAACTGGATAAGCGCCGTCTAGTGACGGCAAGGCAAAACCTGTTTTTTTGTATACATTTTGACATAAGAGATCGTTTACGTTAACGCGATTGAGCGTGAGTAAAAACTCGCACTAAGGGCACTGGAAGAGCAGAGGCAACGTCGACGATATTTACGCCAAAACACACTGTTGGAGAGTATTCCCGACGTTGAGTTCATATGGAACTATAGGCTCACTTGGGAATTATTCGAGGACTTGTGTGAGGACCTAATAACTCTTTTGCCTCGA
This sequence comes from Anorthoa munda, assembly GCA_945859665.1. Lineage (NCBI taxonomy): Eukaryota > Metazoa > Arthropoda > Insecta > Lepidoptera > Noctuidae > Anorthoa > Anorthoa munda. The sequence continues at coordinate 22,949,594 of OX243904.1, read as the reverse complement.
CACATAGGTACGACGAAGTGGTGTTGATCCAACAATGAAGGTAAGGATATATTAAAGATTCTGCAACATTGAGCTGTACCAAAGCATCACATCCGTTTTATTTCAGATCCCCACAGCTCTTAATTTTTATGCCCGGGGGGTTACCAAGGTGCAGTGGGCCTTATTAATAAAAAAGTATATAAGGTTTCCCCAGAATTTGGCTGGGAGGAACCTTATAAAAAGACAGTAAGTTTAAAAGCTTGTACCATTTTTCTAAAATCTAAAAGTCATTTCAATAATGACTACCTATGCTTTGAAGCGTGTTTATACCTATAACTACTTAAAGAGTACACTTAAATAAATTGTATTACGGATCACCCCATGTTCATGTGGATGTAAAAAGGTTGAAATAATACTCGGAAGTACGTCAGCGAAAAGTTTTTTATTAAACATAATATAACTAAAGTCATTAAACGGCGGCGAATCTTAACACCGCGATTTAACTTTAAAAGAATCCAGTAAAGCGCCATCTATCGGCCAGAATCTTAACTAAATTTATATAACGTTTTGAACTACTTCAAACACCCCAATAGACAATAACATGCCCGGTCTAATAAACAGCGTATATTTGCCATTTTAAAAGGCCGATTAAGATGCCTCTTAGCAGCAAGAGAGCTGCTTTATGCACCAGTCATAGTTGGTATTTGTCACTATTTATACTAGGTATAGCTATGTTTTTCTAATAATGAATTGAACGGGTGAACAGTATTTTTTTCATCTATTTAAGAGCATATTTTAATTATTTTTTCAGGTAAAATTGTCATTGCCTGCTGTGTTATACATAATATGTTTAATCAGGCGGACTTAGAAGCACCTTCCCTCAGCAAGAAGATCTACAATTTGAGCGCAGTAGACAGGGAGAAGTGTCTACAAATATCAAGCTCTTCAGCAAGGGCAAAGAGCAAGAGCAATTGCTGGAAAGAAATAGATATTTACGCAGTCTCACAAGAAAACTTTACAAATATAAATGCATTGGGTATGTGTATGATTAGATGTATGAATGTGAGTGAAGCAAAAGAAGTATGTAAGGATCGTAGCAGGTGGCATACTGTAGTTTCTGCCTACCCCCATGGGAAAATGGCGTGAGTTTATGTATGTATGTATTATTGACTTTTCACAATAAAAGCATTATTTTCATTAATTTTTTTTTTATTTTTCCATTCAAAACTGAATAAATTTAACAATTACAACACACTATGACAACTACAAAAGGCAAAAAAACGTTTCATTTCGTAATCAAAGTTGTTTTGATTTTGGCACTTGATTATTTACCGAAATTAAGTGTTGATAGGAAAACAACCTTTATGGGTATGTGACTTTACCCTACTTTAAGTACAAAAATCGCCAAAATGTTCAAAGAAAAGAAAAATTATCTATTTGTGACCCGCAGAGGAGACACAAGAAATAAGCAAAAAATTAAACAATAATAAAAATACAACCCCGTGCGAGACCAAAAAGGCTCCTATCTCAGCATGTGCAGCGACACCCAAAAAATAAATAATGCTGCGCTGATATTCTAATAATTTATATTGACACTTCAATATGGTTTTCCTTTTACTTATCAGTCTTAAATTATTGCTAGGGCCTTAATATCTCTTGTCTACTGAGACTCAAATACCTAATAATCTGAATAAAATTAACACTTAACACACTATAACAATCAAAACATATATTTCCATTTATTTATCAGTCTTAGATTATTGCTATGAACTTAGTTTTTCAAAAATATTCAGCTTGACTTCATCGAGCATCTCATTTCTCCTAGTTTTGATTATAAGCCTTCGCACTTCCACCTTCGGCAGGTGAAGCAGCATGGGTGGGTGTGATGGCGGCTGGCTCTCTTACTGGTGTACCCTGTACAACAAAAACTTAATATCATTGACGGATACAACAAAAAATATATGATTGTGTGCCTGAAATTTATGAATATTTAGTAAAAAAAAATAGTCTACTACGATAAATATAAATTTTGTTAAGTATACCATTGGAAAAGCTGGTTGGACTCTTGACTAGGTAACTCCATTTGGGAGCGGGTTGGTGCTATCAATGGACCTGTAGCACATGCTGACCGTCTGGCAGCTCCAGCAGCTTTCAAGGCCAAATATTTTTAACAGCCCGCACCTAAAATTTGGATATTTTGTTAATTTTAATAGCATGAAAGGTATAATATATAAAAACACTATACTCATAAGTACACCCACAGATAATAATCCAATTAGTAAATAAACAAAAATGCTTTTGCCAAAGCTGGGTTAGTGATGATTTTCATATATGTAATCGTGATTGTAATCCCTACTAACTGGGCTATAAGTATTTGCAGGATGACTGACTATGATTGTATGCACTTTACTGAGGACAAGACCTTAAAATCATATTAAATTATTATATATTAATGTATTAAACTCACCTTTTGCCACTGCCCCACAGAATTAGTGCAACTTTCCATTGAATTAAGTTAGTTGCACAGGTTTTCCCACAGCCGTTATGAGCGAACTTATGAAGTCGACGAGAGCCTCAATTTGCGTGTAAACTGCTGCAGCGGTTGGGTCATTTTAATTAATTATTATTGAATTCCAAGGTATTTATTATTTATTTCTTGACATTTCATTTGACAGTTGCCGTCATAAAGAAAAAAAAGCAAAGGTTTTAACAGGATAATGCTTAGATAAAGTACCTATAGATTAAGCACTGGCGTGGCCGCACATATGACAGCAATAGTACTGGTGTTACAACAAGAACAAGAACACTACAACCCACCATCGCACTGACACTTATTATCTATAAATAACCCAAATTCCTTGTCTCAATTAACACATAATACCACGAAATCATAGAAAATCAAACAAAACCGAGTTTGTTTGTCAAACCTGCCATTGTATTAGAGTTTGACAAACAACAGAAACCGGCCGTGACAAAGACAAAAATAATCTTTTGTCCTTATTATTTACATGGAGCTGCCAATTAGCCATCTCGCTCTATCAATCAAGGTCATTTTAAGGCTTAATCTATAGGTACTTTATCTAAGGGATAATGCCGCTTTCCGGAAAAAATAGCAAAAGTAATTAATTTCTATATTTATAGACATAAAAAATGTAAATTGTTAAAAATATGGTCATTTCCTAACGTAAAATATATTTTATTTTTTGTTTAGTAAGCTTGAAACCACAAACTAGGGAAACCGGTAATCGACCGATAAAATAGTGCAACTCTAACGTCATCCATCGTTCGTTCACGAATATTGTCTATGATCCCGTTCAAAGCTCAATTATCCGAAATCGATAGGGGGTAGGGTTCTCTCCGAAGTTTCGGAATACTTTCGGACGGCCCGTAACTTCGTCGACGAAGATAGGGAGTAGACGCCCAGCAGTGGACGTCTTTCGGCTGATATGATGACGATGATGATGATGATGACTGTTATTGGGTTTATACGTGAAAAGTTAAATACAGTCGGGCAGGCTGAAACGTTAGCGTTTAATAAACCAGAAGCGAACGCGCAATGCGTTAACTAAACTATTCGCTTATACGTAGCAGTATATGTTTTAAGTTTTCGTTTATTTGACTGATTTTGGTTTAGTCGATAAAACATCTCAGTAGTGCCCTCTTCTTTTTACTACAGGCTCTGATTCCTCGTTACTCTTACTTTTATTTTATTAATTGGAAAGAACAGATGATAGAACATGGTAAACGTTCCCACAAAAAGGGCGTAGGGCCTTGTCTGGATCATAGCATTGATATACTTCTGAAAATTTAGTGTTTTGCATGCATTTTCTAAACTTTTTCTTGTTTTCTATACAAAAGTCTCTCCATTTTATATACCAATGATTTAAAAGAAAGGTTCTTTTTATGTTTCATTTCAATAGTTGACAGGTGTGAACTGACAAAGCAAATTCAAATACGTCTGCTTTACATTTATTGGCAGTTGCCAAGATTATGCGCAAAGTTGTCGATGCATGTGTTACTTTTTAATCTGGTTGGTTGGTTAAGTTCTAACTTTAAATTAAAATTAAGTAGCAAATACTCTAGATCTAAAGATATATTATTACGTTTTAGTGTGTCAATATTGAAATCGCGGCATATTAATTTTTTTTGTTTTTGTTTTTTTGTTACTAACTTTAGTAACTTTTCCAAGCGGTCAAAAAATACAGTCAAATTATTTGCTTTTGAGATTCTGTAAATACAAATAACAGTGATGCTTTATTGCGTTAGTTCGATAGCACAACATTCAAATGATTTACTTATTGCTAGTTGTTTTATATCCGGTAAATCTACCCACTGAAGTCCTTTTTTAACCAATATACAAGTTCCACCTCGTTTTGTTTCCACCCTACTAAGACATGCAGCCAGATTGTAGTTGGGAATAGTCAGAAAATCTTCATAGCCTGACATAATGAAGTGTTCAGAGATGCAAATGACATCAACACTGACGTTCTTCGTGATAAGCTCTTCTAGACACACAGTCAGAGCATCTGATTTACTTAGGAGTCCTGCTATATTTTGATGTATGATATGCACATTGTTGTCATAGAAAAAACTGATTGCTAGGAAATTCGTCAGTTTGGTATGGCGTGGTTTCTATATTAGATAAGTCATATATTTTAATACCTTGAATGAAGTTGTCAATGTCTATGAAGATGGTGTGCATGCTGTGGAGTCTGAATAAGGGCGCTTGGTAAAATAAATTTTAATCGAAGGACCGAAAGTTATTGGTGGAAAGTGCTGTACCTAAAAAACCCCCCATTGAAGTGACGATATTGCTCAATACACAGGGTAGATAAAAAGGCCTGACCACCAACCTGAATATCCCAGCCACGGCACCAGATCTCAGCTTCAGGAAACACCACAGCAATTCGGCACTCGCGTGGGAAAAATGTCTCGATGAACGCACGTAATTAATTGCACGGCAATTTATGTATGTCCAGAAAAATGTTCAGTTTTGAGTTTATAACACGTAAAATGACCACATCTAATGGTGATCCAGATCGAACTGGGAGAGGCTTCACACCCGGGCGCGGGCGCGCGCGACGTCACTCCACCAATCCATTCACCGATTTCCAAGTGCGGGTAGGAGAACAGACGAGCGGACAAGCCAAGTTAAAACTACCCTACGTTTTTATGAGCAAATATCGAACACATGCCATAGTTATTAATTGATCCAGTGCGTTTTAAAAACATCGTGTAGTCATTTGAAAGATTCTTATTCGAGTCCAGAAAGTATGCATGCTCATGTGTCAATATGTCCAGATATAGTAGGTTGTTAAATACTTCTACCCTCCAATTTTGTATTTGTAAGTCGGGGCACAGAGTATAATATTTTTATGTTTTGTTTTTCGTAGGGCCGTCCGAATACACAGTACAAGCTGGAAATAGTCCTTTGTTGTGTTGAAATCTTCCTCCCCTATCAATATAACACAAAAATCCTTGTATGTAAATTTTTTTAATCTGCTTTCTATGTCATACAATAACTGTTAGGTTTTACAGTTCGGCTTTATATAATGACATGTTTTTCGAATGTTTACTAAGTGTATTTTCTGCAATGTTTCTTACTTTGTTTTTGTTGTACGTACTCAAGATGCATATATTACAGTCTGTCGTTTCTATTTGTAATCTTTGTTTAGGTTTAGGGTTTGTTATTGTAGTAATTGGTTTATTTTGCTTGTTGGGGTAGGCGTTTTTGTTTTATTTTGTACGTTGGGGGTAGAAGTTTTTGTTTTTGTCTGTAAACAATGCAGAGATTCCGGTTCTGGAGATAACGTTGCTTCGTGATGTTGTGATATTTCATGGGGTGATATATTATTAGTTTGTGTTGCCTGGTGAAATTTCTACAAAGCATTGCTATCTTTGTTTGGGGTCGACTTTCTAGCTTTACTCTTCTTATTTCGATTTGGTGTTAGATTTGTGTTATCTGTTAAACTAAGATTTTTGTATGTTTCAACGACTTTTAAGCTCTTGTTGAGGTCAGACTTTAAGCGAAAGTTTTCCATATTAAGGTTCTCAATTTCATGATGATCATTAGTCAATTGGTTTGTTAGTTCAATTATCTTCCCATTTAAATCAATTACCTTTTGACTTTCGTTAAGTGACGTGTTCGGGAGGCTTATCATGGTGGTGTAAAAAAGATGAGGTTCACTTCTTGAAAGATCATTAAGTGAACTTGCTCGTCGGGGTTTGCTAGTGCGATATGTGATATTTCGCTCGAGATCCATGATGAATATATAATATAATGCTACGTAATCAGAATTAAGTCAAAAGATCAGTATCCAAGTTAAGCAGCTGTCGGTAGTGCAATTTCCGAACGAATATTATTCTATCACTGATTATTTGTTGATCTGTGATTGGCTGAAGATCTGTGGGGAATGTCCATCAAAGCTTGTACCTCCATTATTCAGACTATAGCGCCATACTTGGCTTTGATTTTCAATTTGTGTGTGGATCAAGGAGTTTTTCCGGATCTAATGAAATATAGTAAAGTTATACCACTTTTTAAATCTGGGGACAGTAAAGACACAAATAATTATAGACCAGTATCCGTGTTGCCGGTTTTCAGCAAGGTATTTGAGAAGATAATGCTAAATCAAATGCTCATTCATTTTAATACGAATAACATCTTGCATGATAAACAGTATGGTTTCACCAGAGGACGTTGTACAACTGACGCTGGTGTCACCCTATTGAAACACATCTTTAATGCGTGGGAAGAGTCGCAGGATGCCATAGGTATCTTCTGCGACCTGTCGAAGGCGTTTGATTGCGTTAATCATGAAACATTACTTCTGAAACTTGAGCATTACGGGCTAGGTCAAGCAGCGTTAAGTTTGGTTAAATCTTATTTGAATGATAGACAGCAATTAGTTCAGATAAACGGTGTGAATTCGTCGGGGTTAAACGTAAAAATGGGGGTACCCCAGGGCTCAATTTTAGGTCCTTTCTTATTTTTAATATACATAAACGATTTACCCCGTTTATTGGAAAACAAACTAAACATGGTGTTATTTGCTGATGACATATCTTTAATTTTTAAAATAAATAGACGTACTTGTCGGGTTGACGACGTAAATAACGCGCTTCGGCAGGTTCAGGATTGGTTCACTGCCAATAATTTAGTTTTAAATGGTAATAAAACCAAGTGCGTAAAATTTTCCTTGCCGAATGTCAAAAGTACTGATTGTGACATTATATTAAACAAGGAGAAGCTAGAATTCGTCGATAAAACGGTTTTCCTGGGGATCACGCTGGACTCGGGGTTGCAATGGGGTCCTCATTTGGTATCCCTTGCAGGGCGGCTGAGTTCGGCAGCGTATGCTGTTGCAAAGATTCGTAGGTTAACCGATGTGGATGCCGCGAGACTGGTCTATTTTAGTTATTTTCATAGTATAATGTCTTACGGTATCCTACTATGGGGAAGGGCTGCAGACATTGAGTCAATTTTTATTCTGCAAAAACGAGCCGTCAGAGCAATATATAATCTTCGCCGGCGCGATTCTCTAAGGGAACTGTTTAAGGACATTAACATTATGACGGTTCCTTGTCAATATATTTATGAAAACATCATGTACGTGAGAAAAAATTTACATCTTTTTAGTAAAAACGGCGACAGACATAATTACGTTACTAGAAATAGGGACCAATTAGTTCAACCAGGTTTCAGACTGGCTAAAGTAGCCTCATCTTTCATGGGGTACTGTACAAAATGTTACAATAAAATTCCTCCCCACATTCTTGAACTGAATGAGACTAAGTTTAAAACCTGTATAAAACGCACACTATGTAGGCTGGCATATTATAAGTTGGGGGATTACATCGCTGATAAAAATGCTTGGCTCAATGCTAGTCCTGCTCCACAATCCACAACCACTAGGGCGCAATAACAAGTGATATGCAGAACATTATTGATTTGAGGTATTGTTGGACCTGCTGAAGACTGTATGAATTATTAATATTTGCATTGTATAAACTCAATTTCTTTAGTATTGTATAACTGCACAGCACGTGTGTGAGTACTATGTACCCAACTGTAAATCTACCATTTACTGTACCTATGCGTCGTTCGTTGACTTGTGTGTGCCCTGGCCGTTGAGTGTGTCATGCTCTCTCAAATGTCTCTCTGATGGTGGCGCGTGTGTTGGATCATCCGGTTCCCTTCATGATGGTTGAGCTGGGTGGTGCCAATTCATGCGTCATGTTCGTGAACGGACGCCGTCAGTTGGGATTGGTCATAACTTGACTGCTTCGGATGTTAATTTTTTTCTAGTATCTATTATATAACTGCGCAGTACATGTGTGAGTACTTCTAATACTTTGTCTGTAGGTGGTATAGTGGGTAGTGCTATTCTGGGTGCATTGTCCTCACATGTATGAATTTAATAATGTATGTTCCTAAATATTGTAAAAAAACAATTTTTTTTAAAAGAGTAAGTATGGAGTTTCTTGTGCATTCTTCTCCATAACAAGCTACTTTCCGAATGCACGGTAGAATCATTTTAATGTAACGTTCAAAAGTGCCGCTTGGTGGCCTAGTTGAAATAAAATATCTTTGTCTTTGTCTTTGTCTTTGTCTGTGATTGGCAAATGAATAATCAGCTGTCCTTTGTTTACTTAAAAAAATACGATTTCAAATCTGTAACTGTTCTTACGATATTTTCTGGTCCAGTATTTATTTTGTCCATGCCAATCTAGTTTTAATAAGAATAGAGTAAATAAATATTTGAAAGCCAACCTGGTATTGTGATGTTGGTTTTTGTATATTTCAATCCATGCTGATTGCCAACTAATTATGTTCTTGCACTGGTGTTGAGATATTCCAGGAGAAACAACGTTTTATCTTTGATAATACTTTCACTGATACTCTTCGGGACGTAGTTATGTATTAAATTGATGTATTTTGCAAGTAAAAACAATTATTTTGTTGAAAACTTTCACAGAGCGATGTTGACAGATTGACGGTAGAGGTTTTTTTTTTCCAGACATTTGTTACTTTATGGCCAAGCTCCTCAATAGCTATTTTTATTTCTTCTTTATCTGTCGATGCGTGTAAATTTTTGAGCACCACTCTAAAGCTGCGATCTTGTTTAGGCTGGTAACTGAAGAATTTTGTGTCTTTAGCCTTTAGTTCTTTGTAAATAGTGGAGTTTGATTCTGCTGTTTGCGATTATATTTAACTCTGTCGCTTCTTAGTACTTTAGTTTCATACTCTCCTTTTGCAACTTCTTTTAATAATTTTAGTAAAGGTTGGATATTTTTGACGCCGTCAATAAACAGTGGTGGGGGTCTTATAGATTTTGGTGCTTGTATTTCAGGTTTATCTGCTTGCTCTATATCGTCGAGCCCTGTGAAACTGTTGGATGTTGGTACTGCTGGTGCTGCTAGCCAGTAACTCAATTTTGTTTGTATTTGGCTACGCATTATTGCGTCTGGGCTTTGGTTTTTGCCATAGTGCACTTCTGTGAACTAATGTTCTTCGGATTCTCTATCTGTTTCATCTCATAGATCAATGGTCACTTTGTCTTGATTAATTATTCCGCTAAAGAAACTTGATCTTGGCCGATTCATAAATATTCCTTTGTGGAAGAGTTGTTGAGTAAAAGTTCAATGAGTTATTCTTATATAATTTTAGCATATTTTCAGAGGTATTTAAATTGTTTATTTTGTTCCCACGAGTGAGGACGATTTAAAAGTCGCTACCTGGGGTGACGACTATTCCCAGGAGAAGGCAAATACAACAGTAGTTGCTAGTTCCACTAAGGTTGGCGTTAGAGACTGATTTCCCATATCAGTCATACATCCTCTCAGCACGTTAGGATTGGGGTTATATAACTAATAGTATAGAACTAATAGTATAGAACTAATTCTAACTTCAAGAAAAGTAGTAAAGAACAGTTCAAATAGACCACACCTACTTAGCGACAGTGGTCACTTTGAGTTCAATGAAAACGAGTCAACAATATACCTACGATCCCGATCGTTTCCTACCGTAAGTGTGTTAGCAAGGGACTTGGAGTCATTTTGTAAAAGACTTAATACTAACGAAATTGTTGTGATCAAGAATAAAGAAAATTCACACATAATAAACGAGTTCTTAAGATGCATGAAAAGTTTGCAATCTGATTTACCAAGAATATTAGTAATTAAAGATCTAATAAGAATAAGTAACAAAGACGAAAAGACAGTTATCTTAAATGATTTCCACCTGTTACCTACTAGCGGACATGCAGGAGTAAACAGGATGTTGAATAATATTAAAAAATATTACTTCTGGCCAGGCATAAGTAATGATGTGATTGAATATGTGCATAAATGCAAAGAGTGTCAAATTAAAAAACACTCAAATAAACAAACAAAACAACCAATGTCTGTAACTACGACCCCTAATACAGGATTTGAGAGAGTTAGCTTAGATATAGTAGGACCTCTAGATGTAGACAATTATAACTACAAATACATTTTAACCCTACAATGTCATTTGACAAAATTTGTAGAGGCTTACCCTCTAACTAATAAGGACTCTGAATCCATAAGTAGAACATTTGTAAATAAATTTATTTTAAGATATGGCATCCCCAAAGAGATCATAACGGATCAGGGAACAGAATTTTTGTCAAGTGTTATGTCAGATGTATGTAGCTTATTAGGAATAACCAAATTACATTCTACTGCATACCACCACCAGACTATAGGTGGATTAGAAAACACTCATAAGAGTTTAGGTGCATATCTTAGAATTCAATGTAGCCAAAATAAAACAGATTGGAGTAGCTGGTTAAGTTATTGGTGTTTTTCTTTTAATACCACTGTTCACTCGGAGACAAAATATACACCGCATGAGCTTGTATTTGGTAAATTATGTAACTTGCCTAGTAACCTCAACTATACTTTAGACAGAGTAGATCCACTCTATAATTTTGACAGTTACCCCTTGGAATTAAAATATAGGCTACAGCGCGCATTATTAGATGCTAGGAATAATCTGATAATCAGTAAACTTAAGAGAAAATCAATATATGATAAGAAGTTAAATTCGATAACTTATAAGCCAGGAGATTTTGTACTTTTGAAAAATCAAACTGGACATAAATTAGACAACATTTATTTAGGACCATACAGAGTTCTTAAGGATTTATCACCTAATGTTGAAATATTGAAAAATAATAAATCCAAAATTGTCCACAAAGATAATACTAAATTGTTTTGTGAACCATGACCTTTGTCAATGTGTTATTTACTTTATTAATTAATTATTATTATATAACTTCATTAATTAAAACAAAAGAAATTGTATATTTACTAATATGCCAATGTTATTTTTACCTAGTCTAAGTTTAACATATAAAAATGTAAGACTCAAGTGCGTACGTCATACATTTTTTTTTTTTTTTTTAATCCGGTGGTGTAAAGGGTGTCTTTTCGGGGGAGATGTAGTATATGTCATAATTCACTGTTGCACTGCTACATTTATAGTAATTACCGTAACATATTGACGTACGAATTGGGGTCATTTGCTACAATATAAAAGACAGTGTAATGTGTTTACTTGTCACTTTTACTATGGAGACCATAGATTTAGAATTTTTTTGCTACGCCAAATGGAGACTACCTAAATATAAACATATTCAACACTCCACGTTGAGTTTCTCTTCTCTTCGAGAGCTCCTCGTCAACATATTACAGATACTTTAATATGACCGAAATCGCTGCAATTATTCATGTCTATATCGTCATCATCATCATCATTTCAACCGAAAGATGTCCACTGCTGGACATAGGCCTCCCCCAGGCGTCGTCGTTGTCTGTATATTGTTTTCACAAAATAACATAACATCGCGCCGGTACACTCTGAAGGGGTATGCAGATGTGTACAGTTCAGTTTCCTGGTACACTCTCATTTCACCAGTTATGTTCAAGTTCCTTGTTATTGGGGTTATGATTATTCTTTTTGTGTTTGTGTAGTGATAGGTCCATGGTGGCCCCATAGTCGTTATTTCGTTTGCATTGAACCTTGAAATTCCAAAATAAAACATTTGCTGTTATATTTTGGAAGTTCAAGGACTCCGTACGTTAAACTTTTAGTAGGAAATGTATAGTGATTGAGATATGTATAACGCTATTGTCAAGTACCAGTTCAAGAAATAATCTTAAATCTATACTATAAATACTATCTATACTAATATGTACCGAATAGGCTCCGAAACTACTGGACCGATTTAAAAAATTCTTTCATCAATAGAAAGCTACATTATTCTTGAGTGACATAGGCTATTTTTTTATCCCGAAAACATGTCCTGTGGGGTGGTCCACGGGAGCGAAGCCGCGGGAAACAGCTAGAATTATCGCAAAACCGTAAACCGCGTATTCTAATCGATAGTAATTAATATAATAATTATCAAATTAAGCCAAATATTTTAATGTTTAAATTTTAATGTTTAGGCCGAGTCTCTCACCTCTAAATTATCGCAGAATTAATGTGAAAAATTGTCAAGCATGCCTTATCTGCTGTGAATGGCTGTTAAAAATTCATTCAACCAATCACAGCAGATAACGCGTGCTTGACAATTTGTCACATTAATTCTGCGATAATTTAGAGGTGAGAAACTCAGCCTCATTTGTAAATGACGCGAAATTAGCAAATGATCAAATACCACGCTAGTTAACTGACTAGCGTGGTATTTTATGATTTGCGGTACGATTAGAATGAAATTGGTGATAAATATGGTCCCGGACTAGGCTGGAAGCCAAGCGGATTGCGTTGAAATTATAATAAAAATGAAATGAAGCCCTTACCTATAAGTCATCAGTCATGTACATACATTACATGATAAGATAAAGACATTTTATTTTGCATGAACATATTTTATTACTCTGGGACGATAAAAATCACTTTTATCTATGTTGAGGACAGCGGACCTCTGGCTGCAATGAAACACTAGGGCTATTTACAACCAGATTTATTAGCGTTTTATCCACAGGTTTACTCTATGACAAGATACTGATCAAGGCAGGCAAACAGAGCTTCAAACTATAAACTAACTTAACAATACGCGGTTACAAAATACGAAACGTGTGAACCTTGAAAGGTTTTGAAGGCGACTGCCGCTAACAAAGAAAGATGATACATATTTTAACTATTTCCGGTTCTGGAAGCTTCTAGAACATTCTACATGTAATCTAGATCTAAATACAGTACTTCCCCTAGCGTCAAGTAGCGACAACTTGAGTATTCATTGATAAATACAAAAACCCATTCATAATGTCCCTCTGGTGGCGAGCAGCGCAAGTAATATTTACTATTTTTCCATTCATAAATGTCCGGTCATTCATAAACACAACGCCCTCAAGCAGCAAGAGGCGACAACTATACTAGTATGCAAGTTGGCAATTTGGCGCCTATTGTGAACTAACCAATCAACTTATAGAGCGCACAGAACGCGGAGGCCACGCCATTGGCCAGTCATCGCTGCGTCAATAGACTAACCAATCGCGCGCTCAGAATGTAACCCGCGTTATACCCGCCAACCTACATAGCGGTGATCACATAATATTTCCCGCTGCCCGCCAACAGATATCACTATTGGTATATATCAGTCACATTTCGCCCGCCGTGTACATAAAATGTACATAATTATACCATTCTAGTGACTGGTATACACCAAAGCGAAATAAATGATAACAATTTAACGAACTCTAATGTAACAAGGTCAAAGTTTACAATGTAAACAACATCTGTACTTAATTCAATAAATAATTTAACACATATATAAGTATAAGCTAATGGTAGTCACTGCAGGATCTTTACTCTGCAATATATTAATTCAAATGAATTAAAAACTTCTCCAAACAGTATGATCCTGCAGCAACGCCAATACAACACAAATAACCTGCCTATCAAGGATATAAATCCACCTCCAATTATACAATACTAAGGCCGGGCTTCTCATCGCTAAATCATCGCAGAATAAATTCACCCACCTACATACTACGGTATTGACCAGAGCATTCAAGCGCGGCGAGTAACAAACATCCATAACATCCATCAACCCTTCCATCCATTCAAAGTTTCACTTTTCTTAATTCTTCTATTTCCTCGACCCGCAAGGGTCGTAGCTTCTTTAAAATTAAAAGTGAAAAGATTTTTTTAAATCCTACTGAGTACCAAAAAGTGCTCGTTCAAACAAATAAAACCGGTCAAGTGCGAGTGGGACTCGCACACGAAGTGTTCCGTACCATTATAACAAAAACGGCAAAAAACCATATTTGTTGTATGGGAGCCCCACTTAAATATTTATTTTATTCTGTTTTAGAAATACATTATCTGTGAAAATTTCAACTTCCGGTTCGTCCCGTTTTTACCCTTTGGGTACGGAACCCTAAAAAAGCACTCTTCAGCTGTATAAATTAGTATCTTACTACTATTATAAATCTATTGTACGTATTTGTAAAAATATTCTATTCGCTATTGTTTAGTTACAAAATTAAGAAAATACTTTCGGCTCACATAACAAAAGGTTTGGCTGTAAAATATTTTTGAACAATTACACTTTACAGATTTTTATCAGATCAATTGTGCAGACATTGAACCTATTCTGGGTCAAGCTCGCCTTTGTAAGCTTTCCTATTGTATTTGTATCTGTTTGTGTGCATTGAGGAAAAATAATAAAACACTTGCAAATTTACCTGCATAAAACAATGGATAGGCACCTGAGCGACCACAAAAATTCCCAAATCGTAGAATCTCTAATATCTGCCTACTTTCAAAAAACGTTATCTAATAAAAATACCACATGCCTGAATCCGTACTAATAGTGAACGTAACTCTGTCTGACGGTTACCTTTTCAAGTCTTAAGGGATGATCTAAATAGATGACACGTAGCACACGGGTAGACCAAATCTTGGATTAAGACATAGGATGCTTTTTATCTCGGGAGTACGTTCCCTTAGGATAATTGCCGAATATCTGGCGGGCGAAGCCGCTGGCAGAAACTAGTCTAGTTATATTTTTCTAGTTAAGTTAATCAGTTGCGCCAAAAATAATATTCTTAATACATATTTTTGGCTTCTTTGTACTGTTCTTGTAATCGGATAAAAACTATGTCACTATGTGGGTGGGTTTTAGTCAGTAAAAGTCTGACACGCCCTCCCGCTTCGCCCAGAGCTGGAGAAGTCATTGGATGATATCCCATCCAAAAAAAAAAAAAAAAAGTGGATATCTATTAAATCGAAAAAGTATTTTGATACTCTAAAATATTTAAAAAAAAAACAACCGGTAAAAGGCGAGTAGGACTCGCGCGCAAACGGTTACGAATTACCCGTCACATCACATCATCAGCCTATTAATGTTCCCACTGCTGGGACACAGGCCTCCTCTCTATGAGAGAGAATAGGCCGTAATCCACCACGCGGGCCCAGTGCGGGTTGGTGGATGTCACATGTCTTCGAATTTTTGGTTCTAGCACATGACAGTTTCCTCACGATGTTTTTGAGAGCAGTGGTGATGAAATAATCTACACAAAGTAAAGGCGCCTGCCTAGGCTCGAACCCACGACCTACAACTTGTAAGTCGAGGCTGCTCGAATTACCCGTATCTATAATTATTTATTATGATTTTCTTTTTCATCGACATGTTTTCTTGTGCTTGAATTAAACACGAAATGTATTGATTTTTGGACATGTTTTATAATATTTGTCATCAAGTTCATACTCATACCATTATCTCATTAAACACAATATTCAATTAGTGATCCATTTTTCTAGCCTTCCTGGCACCCGAATAAACTAAAACTTGGCGAGATTATGTAACTTTGGAGTTGGAATTTCTATGGAGCTGGTCTCATGATGGAGCCGGAAGGTGGCTATAGCAACTCCTCAACCAGACAAGATAGCACCATCGTGTTTGGATTTATTGGATGTGTGACAAGTGATAGTAAATTTAGGACCTACCTTTCAATGTTAGATTAATGGTTGGGATAGATTTGGACCTTGGAGAATGACACAGAATATTTTTTTACACTGCGAGTACGTTCCCTTGGGATAACTGCCGACTTTCACGCGAACAAAGCCACTGGCAGTAGCTAGTCTTACCATACATTATTTATTAATAGCAAACTACACTATCGATGTGTGTTATAGGCTTCTTTATGCCTCGAAAAATACCGGGTTCTGCGAAGTATGCCGTTTTCTATGGAAGTTGTATGGGCGTCGTGTTATCTGACGTCAGATGGCACGTCGAAATTTTCTTTCCAATTCTGAACTTTGACTCTTTATAACTTCGTCTCTGATCAAGATATTTAAAAAATCTTTCATATTTGTTCGACGTAATTAAATATTTATTAATTTAGAAAAAAGTTACATGCATATTCCCTATTTTGGGCCATCACAAAAAAATAAGCTTCTGTTAAATATCGGGGAAATTGTACGATCTTTACTCCCTGAGGGGAAACGGGGGGTGACGTCATAATGTCATCAGTTCCACTCTAATAACTTATTCATATTACTGGGGACCGTTGCTATCACTAATTTTATTCTAATAGTACTGACTAGATTGGTATTAGTTCATTTGCTAATTTCGCGTCATTTACTACAAATTTTTCAAACATTGAAATATTTAGCTTAATTTGATAATCATTTTATTGATTAGTAAGTTACGCAAAAGCGTCGTATTCTAATCGATGGTGATTAAAATACGACGCTTTTGCGTTAATGATGTGTTGAATTTTCTCTGGATTTATTTTATGTAGAGTATTTCTTTAACTAGTACTTGACAACTTAACTTGACAGCGTAATACATATTTTGATCACTAAACATTTCTAACTTAAAGTTTAATTATGAAGTTTATTTAATAAGTTTGATATGGTTACTAAATACATCCCATTTTTAATAGCAATTTAAATTTGTTGAAAACAGCTATAAAATTGTATATTAGTACTTTAAAAATAATAATGCATCTATAATTTAATATTATCAGTTTAATAAACATGAACCAAATTTACAGAATAAATATACACTATAAAGTAATAATTTCTTAAACAACATAATTAAAACACCTTAAAAAAATAATGGTTTGCACTATAACTGTCGAAAACCAACTCCAAAACTAATTAGTTTCTGAACGCACTTTAATCTCTTCAATTAATTTTAAAGCTAAACATTTTAAAAGTGCGTTTATATATGCCCCAAAGTTTAAAATAAGGAAATTGCTATTATATTTTTGAAGTTTAAGGTCTAATGCAAACAATATGAGGAATATGTGCCACCATAGAGCTATAACTAAACCAAGATCATCATCAAGATCGATTCATAAGAAAAAAGTATACCCAAATAGATAACCCCAATAACAGGGAACTTTAACACAACTGGTGAAATAAAAGTGTACCCGGTTGAACTGTACACAGCTGCATACCCCTTCAGAGTGTACCTGCGCGATGTTATAAAACAATATAAAGACATGATTGCAGCAAATTCGAAAAATTTCCGTCATATGTTGAAGAGTTCCACAGAATATCTCCGAAGTTAAACCCAAAGTCACCAACCACCACCAAAATCACCAAAGTTAAATAAAACGAATTCGGAAACATACTCTTTTAAACAACATGATATCAAAATTTGTTTACAACTGGCGAAGATATCGCTGAACATACATATAAAAATAGACGAATTGAGAATCTCCTCCTTTATTAAGTTGGTTAGAAAGATGTGTCAAACTTTTTTTTCTATAGAGAAATTTCTACGTTAGCGTTCATTTCTTTTGTTGTTGAAAAGGTACTAGATCATTCAGTCCAAAAACAAACCAAATTGTGAAAACCCATTCTATGTACATAACAAGGTACACCAAAAAGGAAAACCATACTATTTTTGATATTTACAATCAACTCAATCTTACGTTTATTTTTTGCGATAACTTTGATAATTTCATCGATATCCAGGCTTCCAACCTTTTGAGCCCAGGTAATCTTTTTTGAGCCATTGATGTTTATCAAGCTAAAGTTTATCGAGCACAGAGCAGAAAACGATTTTAAACTTGTCCGCAGTAGCAAAGCTAACCGGAGTCTAGTATTTGTAATAGTTTTAATGTTTGGGTGCAATTCTTGGTCGCATGAATAAAAATATAATAATAAGCAATAACATTTGTCGACAAAGGTATTTCGCTAACCGTTAATCTGCGGCGATCCAGGGTGCCTATTCTTCTAATAATAATTAGTTAAAGGCTAACATTAACATTACAAGCGGGATATTTACCATTTTCACTGTTTGTTGCGAGTTTTCGATATTTTGTGTTTTGTATTTTAGATGTTTTGTTTACTTCTAATATGGTAGTGTTAGTGACCATGATAGTTCAAAAACTTAGTTAAAGGCTTTCTGGAAACAAACTAAACTTTCAGTTAAGCTTCCCTTTGTATATGAACTACCTAATCACTATTCATTAGAACATAATGAGCAGTGATTAGATAACGATGTTCAGTGAATAATAAAGAGTTAATGAAAGATATAGCTATACAATGGCCACAATGTCCTGTCTTTTTTTCGTTCTGTCGTTTCATCCCCTGCAGTAAGACGGCAACAGGCCATTATTATTAATTTCTGTAAGACACATAAAATAAGGTGTTCAGTTCACGGTCAACACCATGGAAAGGTACCTATTATAGCAGTATATAACCAGCGGAAATCTATATTTTTATTGCAAATTTCTCAATATGCACAAGGTTTATGATTGTTTTTGTTTAATATACAGTTATTTGTAACCTATTCATCTAATAAGTCTACAAAATTTGATTCCGATATACGAAAAAACTTATTTAAAAACATCCTAACGAAAGTTTTTACGTGAGCACGAAACACCAGGTTTTTCAATTGCTTTTTAGTTGTTCCATAGTCATATAACAGAAGGTTCATGTTAAAAATAACCGTATATATTTTATAGGTGCCGACTGTAGTTTAAAAATTGTTTGCAATATTATATACTTTGTTTCAAATAACAAAAATAATATACATGTTTACTAACATAAAATGTATTTTCCTTACAGGTACTTACAGTACAGATCTACCACATATTGGAATATTGTGTATGGGACACTAACTTCCTGCGCAAGCTCCGAAACCGAGGTATTATTGTAATGGCTGGCTGTATCGAAGCAATTTAAATTATCTTTTTCTTTGTGATCGACGATCGACGACCATCTACAGAAAGTGAATCTACAGTTCTCGCTACTCGTTTTTAAATAATTAACTTGTGCAAGATGGTTGACCAAATTGATATGGCTTTAGATGATATCATGAAAGCAAACAAGAACACACCCAGAGGTGGAGGAGGTGCTGGAAGAAAATTCAATGCAACCAGAAAACCTATGGGTTCCCGTAGAGGATCTGGTGCTGATGGTGGAGTTAGAAATGGCCATGTGGGTGGCGTCTTACGTGGAAGAACTCGTGGCGGTATATCTAAAGCAGCAAATTACACAAGGGGCGATGTTAATAGCGCATGGAAACATGACATGTTCAATGATTTTGGTGAAAGAAAGATACAGAGAAATGCCATGCCGTCTATCACTACTGGTCCTACTAAGTTGTTAGTATCCAATCTGGACTTTGGAGTCTCCGATGCAGACATGCAGGAGCTGTTTTCAGAATTTGGCATTCTGAAAAGTGCAGCTGTAAATTATGATAGATCTGGAAGATCGTTAGGTACTGCTGAAGTAGTATTTGAGAGAAAAGCTGATGCTTTCAAAGCCGTGAAACAATATAACGGGGAGCTACTTGATGGGAGAGCTATGAACATACAACTAGCAACATCTGAAATCAGCACCTTTAGAACTGAAGAAAGAAGTCACATTGGTGGTGTCAAAAATGGCGATGGTAGTGGACCAATGAGGAGATACATGGATGGAGGTGGTGCAAACAGAAGTCAAGGTGGAGGTGGACCTCGTGGCAATGCCCGCCATGGTGTTAGCGGCGGTCGTAAAAGAGCTGGAGATGCAGGGCGTGGGAAACGTCCTGTGCCCACTGCTGAACAACTGGATGCAGAGCTTGATGCCTCTGTCAAAGAAATCAAGTTAAACATTAGTAATGCTAAGTGTTGTGCAAAAGAAACTAAGTTAAGAAAAATATTGTAATCAGATATTTTATGATGTATTTTGTCTTTATGTATTGTATTTGTCTTCTTTCTTCGATATTTACCGACAGATGTCACGATTCGGTATAGTTATTGATGGTTTGAGACTTGGCTGTAAATGCTTTTGCCACTCGATACAAGATTGCGCTGACTTCAATTTCATTAAATTGATTCTGTTTCTACAAATTGCCCGCACTTGCTCGATATTTCGTAACTAATTCGATTTTTGCCTTGTGTGGTTTTCACTGTTTTCGTATATTTTGTGTTATTGTTATTTTTCACTGGTCTGTCACTGTCAAACTGTACGTTTGAAATAATATTATTTTATAATAAATAACAATTTAAATTGATAATAATATACAATATTCATGTATATTAATATAATTTAGTTATTACTGATAAATATCAAATAAAACTAATAATTAATTGTGCAATTTTGTATTAAATATAAATTAATGACACCTACGTATACTATAAATGTAGCAATGATAAAAATATTATTGTAATTAATGTAAATATAGTTTTTTTTTAATGTATTGTATGTATAATAATAATTTGTAAAAGTGCATGTAAATGAGAAATGAATAAAGGCTTATTTATTCATTATTATTTATATATATTTTTTCGTGGTGTACAATAATGTATCTTTAAATTAAATAAACAATGAACAATTCAATTGCAAACTATTTTTATGGAAATTTTACTTTCTATCCTGACAACACTTACTTGAATGGAAATAACAGTCATAATATGACAACACCTTTATGTCAAAGACAAAGAGTATGTTTCAAATGAAAACAAATATCAAACTAAAACAATTTTTTACTTAAATATAAAAAATATCTTTATCTAATTCTTTGGTCACAATATCTGCTACATTTTCTTTTGTTGAAACAAATTTCGTATCCATTAACTTCTTGGCATAAACATCTTTCTCAAAATGCACCTTAATGTCAATATGCTTTGATCTTTTAGTGTTTTCATAGTTAGTGATCATCTTAATCACAATTTGTTTGTCTAGATTTAACACTGGATTGATACACTTATTACACTCTGACGAAAGTTCCATCACTTACAATAGTTCACTAGTACACATAGCTGCTGTGACATACTCGGCCTCTGCAGTAAATAAGGCCACCATTGGCTGTTTCCTAGATGTCCATGAAATAAGGTTATCGTCATTTGCACATTTTTCTCGTTCTTGAGTTTTATATAGTTTACTTCCATAGGTGTTGCTGCCTGTTTGCATTCTGTCATACCATACTGTTCTAATAATTTATCAATAAATATTGTTTGTGAAATATCAAGTGTATTTTTATTTCTTACAACCTGTGCCCTGTGGTTTAACCCACGTATAACTTAAAGAAATCACAAAGAGCAGACTTATACTATTTCAGGATAAGTAGGTTAGAATTGGGGGTTCTGAATAACATGCAGAACCCCCGATTCTTGTTGCCGTCGGTCTGTGATACTGTTTACAGATTGAATATTGTATTTCATTCTACAGCGCGATGTCAAACTGATGCAGTGAAACAAAATTAATTTTACTCGAGCATGTGATCTAGCCTAGATTTACCCAATCATACACTATTATCGTGATCTGCTATTTGGGGTTTCTGGCTTAGGTCAGATCCAGAAACACCCAATTACTACATCATTCATTATTTTTCAATCATAATCTAAACCGATCTTGGTCTAAAGCTTACTTTTGAATAATAAAAATAAATTCAATTCATTCATTAACTTTGAACTAGATTACATAACAAGTTTCAGAGAGATAATTAATACTAGGGACAACATTCAGACCTCTAGAGTAGAACTAATACAGTATATGGTGTCACAATTTATATGAAACAAATTACATTTCCTGGCAGTATCTGGTAATGCAGTTAAAACTAACTAATAAGCTGGAAAGATCTCGACTGATGAAGTCTACGCTCTGTCCAGCACAGCTCCAGAATCGTTTCGAGTGCCTAGGGGGACAACTACAACTATAGGTTCGTGGAAAATGTCCATACGGTCGGGTCCAAATTATTCAAGACCCATCGTGCAAATAGGAACAAGAAACTATCCGATCCTAATCTCAAGCTCATGAAGGAAAGGCGTGAAATGATCCTACATTCTTCAGATGCGTGGAACTACCAGCAACTCAATAGACGGATCCCCAAGTCTTTAAAAACGACTGTTTGCAAGAGATCTGGCTATTGAGCAGAGCCAACTCACGAAACTGAAGACCTACGATGGCAATCTCGTATCCACCAAACCCGAGTTTCTGAGGGAAATCACACTTAAGAACACGCCAATTTTTACCGACTTAAAAAGGAGGTTTTCTATTCGACACGTATGTATGTAATATTGTTGGAATTGCATAATATTGACATTCTCTATGTGGGTTTCTAATCACGTGTACCAAATGACATAAGTATATGTAGTGTATGTTTGTGTGTTTGTATGTTTGCATGTTTGCATGTTTGTATGTTTGTATATAATAGATTAGTGCACCTTTTATGTGTGAGTCGGGGCACAGATAATGTTGTTTGTGTGCGTAGCATTCTTCAAAGCATTTTTTAAGTTGCCCAATATTTTAATGTAATTGCCATCCCTCAAATCATCTCTACTAATAAATATTAAGCAGTAATCGTTCATTATAAAATCCTTTAGTTTGCTATCAATAGTATTTAATAAATCTTTTGTGGAATTGTTCGGTAGAATGTAATGAAAGTAATTCAATGTTTTTGAGAAGACTTATTCAATGCCCGTCAGAGTTCCTTTTGTGCAGTTGCTACTTATGATGCATAATTTACTTCACGGATTAAAAACCAATGTAGTGCCTGGTGAATTTTTGTTAGCAACGTTATGCTGGTCGTTGGCTGTTGTTTTGTTGGCCCGGATTGGCAACAGGCGTATTGGACGTGTGTGTAGCTTTAAAGTATGATTCCGATCTCGACATCACGCAGCAGTGCTGCCGCGACACTACTGGTCCCCATACAATTTCTATAAGCTTATATCAGATTACATTCCGAGCTAGGCAGCAATATCTACTACATTGCTGCCGCGATCTTCACCAAAGTTACGAATTCGGAAACATACTCTTTTAAACAACATGAGAATAATCAAAATCGGTTAACAACAAAAATACACAAGAAAAAATCAGACGAATTGTGAACCTCCTTTTTTTTTTAAGTCTTTCTTTTCAGTAGCGTTTATTTATTTTATTGTTGAATATAAACTCAATCATTCAGTCCAGAAACATAAACCAAATTGTGAAGACCCATTCTATGTACATAACAAGGTACACCAAAAAGGAAAACCATACTATTTTTGATATTTACCTTAAACAATCAACTCAATCTTACGTTTATTTTTTGCGATTACATCGACAATTTCATCGATATCCAGGCTTCCAACCTTTGAGCGCAGGTAATCTTTATTGAGGCATTAATGTTTATAAAACTAGATTTTACCCAGCACAGAGCAGAAAACGATTTTAAACTTGTCCGCAGAAGCAAAGCTAACCGGAGTCTAGTATTTGTAATAGTTTTAATGTTTGGGTGCAATTCTTGGTCGCATGTATAAAAAAATAATTATAAGCAATAACATTTGTCGATAAAGGTATTTCGCTAACCGTTAATCAGCGGAGATCCAGGGTGCCTATTGTTCTACGAATAATTAGTTAAAAGCTAACATTAACATTAGAAGCGGGCGCCATTTTTACTGTTTCTTGCGAGTTTCCGATATTTTGGATTTTAGATGTTTTGTTTACTTCTAATGTTATGGTAGTGTTAGTGACCATGCCAGTTCAAAAACTTAGTTAAAGGCTTTCTGGAAACAAACTAAACTTTCAGTTAAGCTACCCTTTGTATATGAACTACCTAATCACTATTCATTAGAACATATTGAGCAGTGATTAGATAACGATGTTCAGTGAATAATAAAGAGTTAATGAAAGATATAGCTATACAATGGCCACTGGAATGCTTTTTGTAAATGAGCTTAACAAAACTTCTTTCTCCAAAACAGCTATTGTTTGCAACAATTAACTTTCGGGAAGACAGCGTTGCTTGAAAATCAACACGTGCGCAGTGGTGGATTTACACTTCCACCAGTAGGCTATTGAATCCGCCTCTACCGACCTCTACAATTCGATACACTATATGACAATCACATAAGTAAAAATAATCTGTTACTATAATCTATAGGTATGTCAGTTCCTAGATTAGTTTTACGCCATTATGATTCAGTTAAGATTGCATAAGCAATAAATACTTTTTGGTTATATGTATTTCCGAGCTAATAAAAGTTCAATTATGTACTATTAATAAGGCGGGGTAAACGCGGGGGAACGTAAGTTAAGGCATACCACCTTAACTTACATAATAATATACGTCCGGTAAACATAATAAAAAATTCAACCGAAATAATGAACTTTAAGAAGATTTAGTCTAGCATTTTGAGTTGGCGCCAAACAAACAAACAAATAAGAAAATTAATTACCTAAAGTGTAAAATGAAATGCCTGAATGCATAATTGTGTGTGTGTGGTTGTTTTTTTTTTGTTTTTTAGTTCTGTATTTAAAATAACCATTTTAAAAGTAAACAGGTTTTATTCTCTTTTCAGTTTACTTAATTTCAACAGAATCGGGTCAGTATTAAAAATTCAGTAGAAAAATTATCAATAAATCCTTAATTTTCTACCTTTAGGAGTGGATATTCTTTTTAAAATTTAATTGGAACCAATTTCGAGGTATACTGTTTCGAATAAGAATTCTTTTTTTGAAATCGGGCCACTCTATAAAAAGTAATGCGTGGTCATACATAAAAAAAATATTAATACATGTAGTATTGAGAACCGCCTCCTTTTTTTGTCGTTTAAAATAGCTAAAAATGTTTTGAAAAACACGCGACACTTTAAATAAATCTTGCAATCTTAGATTATGTGCATACATAAATAATTGTAGTCTTTAACTGATCCTATTCGTCACTTAGGGCATTGAACGTTAGCCTCCGACGGATGTTCTTTGATAACATTCCTCCTTTTAATCGGGGGGTGTTAAAATTTTATTGTATTTTATTTCTATTACTACGTTTATGTCCGTCGTGGTGGATATTAAAAATGTTTTATTTATTTAAAATAGCACAGCCACATCACATGCATTACAAATCGCCATCAAAACAATCTTAATAACTATTGGACCAACGCTTATAATAAGTACGGCGTACATAGCCCTCTTACATTGCCGCCCTAAGATAGCTATAAATCATTATATAATTCAGAAAATAATAGTATAGCGTGATGGGGGACAGGACGATATGGAAGAAGAAAACGTGTTGCGCTGACCCCAAAAAATATGGGATAAGGACAGGAAGAAGAAGAAGGTTAAAATCAATATCAAAGATAGATAAAACAAAATAACAACTTGTTAAGTTATTATTTATTATTATATTATTTATAAAGTAACTACGGGGCGGGTTGGTATCGCCGCTCTATTTCTATTTCTCTCGAACTTAACCCCACCACGCGCGCGGCGCATCCTTACCTGCGACACCGCCCCGGCTCCTGTGACGGGCGAGCCTCGCTCGTGCATTAAACTTGGCCAGACACCCTTAGTGAACAGTCGTGTAACTCGTTCCCGTGCTGCAACCAAACGCGTCTAAGCCAATTAAAGGAAAAAAAATCGAAGTGGTGAATTATATTAAATTGTGTGTGTGTGGACCTGAAAACTTTTAGGTAAGTAAATATTAATCCTTTTAATTTCTGTCGGTGAAAGATAGTTAATTTAAGTTTGAAATCGCCAACCCGCCTTGAGCAATCACCACTCTTTCTCATATGCTCGTGTCTTCTCTGTATGAGAAGACTCCTTTGCCCTGCATCATCATCATCTTCCTCTCCTTGTCCCATGTTGCTTGGGGTCGGCGCAACACGCGTTTGCTTCTTCCTTAACGTGCTGTCTTTTTTTCATTCTGTCGTTTTATCCCCTGCAGTGGGACGGCAACAGGCTGTTATTATTAATTTATGTAAGACACATAAAATAAGTTGTTCAGTTCATGGTCAGCACCATAGAAATTAAGTTCAAAACAGGTGTAAATTATGGCAGTATACAACCCAACATCCAGCAGAAATCTATATTTTTATTGCAAATTTCTCAATATGCACAAGGTTTATGATTGTTTTTTTTAATACACAGTCATATGTCACCTATTATCTAATAAGTCTACAAAATTTGATTCTGATATATGATAAAACTTATTTAAAGAAAATACTAACAAAAGTTTTTACGTGAGCACGAAACACCAGGTTTTTCAATTGCTTTTTTAGTGTTCCGTAGTCAACAAGGAACACTTATAGTTTCACCATATCCGTCTGTCCATCCGCAGCTTAGCTCAGAGACTCTTGGTACTAGAAAGCTATAATTTGACATGGATATACAGATATTAATCATGCCGACAAAGTGATTAAATAAAACCATGTGTTGTTTTATATGGAAATTTTAAATTTTACCTCCTGTACACGTAAATATTGGATAGGCCATTCAAAAATATTTCGCGTTTGTTAAATCCATTTTTATATTCAGGGATCCGTTTCCGAAAAATTAAGCTTATAGGTATATAGTCCATCCATTTATTTGGCACTA
This sequence comes from Anorthoa munda, assembly GCA_945859665.1. Classification (NCBI taxonomy): domain Eukaryota; kingdom Metazoa; phylum Arthropoda; class Insecta; order Lepidoptera; family Noctuidae; genus Anorthoa; species Anorthoa munda. The sequence continues at coordinate 22,922,836 of OX243904.1, read as the reverse complement.
GCTTTTGCCAGCGGCTTCGCTGGCGTAAAAATTGTTATAATTATGATCAACCATAGTCAATAAAGTGCAATACTTCATAGACACTTACAATAGTTTAGCGACGTCCTCTTTAGGCCCGATATACCGATGGATTAAAATTGAAAATGAATCGAATTATTTAACAGTAAATATAGCAGTGCAAATAAAATATTTTAATTTTATTATCATAAAATATGTAACTATCAATAAGATATGTGTGATAAATACCGAAAAAAGTAATATTGGTTATAGAATTTACATTGGATGTAGATTAAAGTTTTATAAAATGTAATAGTTCATAGTCAATACTCTTAGTTAAAAATGTGTTATATCGGTTAATAATAGTTCGTAATTATTAAGATTTTTTTTATTCGATTGTTGAAAATATCGAATCGGTAATGCATTAGGACATCACAAAATGATAAGATTTTGAGCTGCCAAATGTAATTTAAATAAATGGAAGGAATTTAGTAAGCCTACGAGTTTAAATTTTAAAGTTTATTGATAAATGATTTTATTTCTGTAAGTTGGTTTGTACAAACTTTTTACATGTCGATCATATTTTGTAAAACTAGATGTGGTCGGCGTTTTCTATCTGACTACTTTGAGAAGAAGGGCTGAAACAAACTCAGAGGTCGCAGTCTCTTTTAAAGTCCAGACAAAATCTTGGTTAGATCACGTAAAGACCGTGTAGATTGATGTCTGAATTGGTCTTTTAAGTAAAGAACCAGCCAGATTGCATGCATTTGTCAATAACCGTGCAGCTGAACTCAGAATTTAAGGAGCTCAACGATTCGATGAACAAAACCAAAGAAAGGACATTCGAGTAGGCCGCACTAATTACTCAAACTACCAGACCATTTGTTTATTTATTTATTTATGTACACAAAAACACTTTACAGAGAAAATAAATAAAAGAGAAGAGCACAAACATGAGCAACAACAAGACCATGATTAAAAACTAATTGATAAAATTAAAACCAAAAAAAAAGAGTGATTCACATAGTCTTCACATTCACAATAATTAAAATTAAATAATATACTTTATTATACTTACTTTACTATACTTTAAAAATTAAATATTCTTGTCATTGCAAGAAAACCAAAAAACATGATTCAGGATGCAAAAAATTGTTTATTAATTGGAGCAGCTCAATCCCAAGCGTTTTTTTTGTCCTCAACTTAATTTTGACGATATAAAACTCTTTCTGGCACAACTTACGTTTAATGAATAATTTGAATTTATTAAAGGTTAGATCTTGATATAATTAGTACTTAACAAAAAGTACTCCACGCGGCAATAACTCAATTTTGTCAAAGCGCAAGGCTGTCGTCTTTTCGTAAAAATATTTTGAATTTAACAATGTGTTAAATATTTTGTGTTAAATTTGAGGTGTCTACCGAATATATTTTTGTATTTTATTTTAGAGTATTCATTTTAATTTAATAAATGGTCTTGCCGGTCTAATGAGCCGATCAAGCCGATGCGTTCGCACGCGATTTTTGGGTATTTTATAATGCCTCACACATTATGAAAATTAATCATATAACCGAGCATTAAAAAATAATCACCTTTGGTTAATGAGAAATTTGCGCTAAAAAGTAGGTAATTTCTGTTTTAGTTAGCGATAGGATTCACCCTTAAATGTAAAAAAATATTGAAAATAACAGTTTCATCCCTATGCAGACTTACACTCGGCCACTACAACTGGTGGCCGAATGTAAGTCCACGCCTCCTCCATAATATTCGCGTTCGTGACAATTAATTTTGCGAATGTCTAAATTCCTTGAGATGCACCGTAAGCTTCCCAAAATTAAAATCCCCTTCCTACCAACTTCTATTCCGTCTTGACTTTTTCCCCTAAGTAAATTGAATTTCTATCAAGTTTTTTTAAACATAAACGATAACAGAAGGTTCATGTTAAAAATAACCGTATATATTTTATAGGTGCCGACTGTAGTTTAAAAATTGTTTGCAATATTATATACTTTGTTTCAAATAAGAAAAATAATATACATGTTTACTAACATAAAATGTATTTTCCTTACAGGTACTTACAGTACAGATCTACCACATATTGGAATATTGTGTATGGGACACTAACTTCCTGCGCAAGCTCCGAAACCGAGGTATTATTGTAATGGCTGGCTGTATCGAAGCAATTTAAATTATCTTTTTCTTTGTGATCGACGATCGACGAGCATCTACAGAAAGTGAATCTACAGTTCTCGCTACTCGTTTTTAAATAAATAACTTGTGCAAGATGGTTGACCAAATTGATATGGCTTTAGATGATATCATAAAAGCCAACAAGAACACACCCAGAGGTGGAGGAGGTGCTGGAAGAAAATTCAATGCAACCAGAAAACCTATGGGTGCCCGTGGAGGATCTGGTGCTGATGGTGGAGTTAGAAATGGCCACGTGGGTGGCGTCTTACGTGGAAGAATCCGTGGCGGTATATCTAAAGCAGCAAATTACACAAGGGGCGATGTTAATAGCGCATGGAAACATGACATGTTCAATGATTTTGGTGAAAGAAAGATACAGAGAAATGCCATGCCGTCTATCACTACTGGTCCTACTAAGTTGTTAGTATCCAATCTGGACTTTGGAGTCTCAGATGCAGACATGCAGGAGCTGTTTTCAGAATTTGGCATTCTGAAAAGTGCAGCTGTAAATTATGATAGATCTGGAAGATCTTTAGGTACTGCTGAAGTAGTATTTGAGAGAAAAGCTGATGCTTTCAAAGCCGTGAAACAATATAACGGGGAGCTACTTGATGGGAGAGCTATGAACATACAACTAGCAACATCTGAAATCAGCACCTTTAGAACTGAAGAAAGAAGTCACATTGGTGGTGTCAGAAATGGCGATGGTAGTGGACCAATGAGGAGATACATGAATGGAGGTGGTGCAAACAGAAGTCAAGGTGGAGGTGGACCTCGTGGCAATGCCCGCCATGGTGTTAGCGGTGGTCGTAAAAGAGCTGGAGATGCAGGGCGTGGGAAACGTCCTGTGCCCACTGCTGAACAACTGGATGCAGAGCTTGATGCCTATGTCAAAGAAATCAAGTTAAACATTAGTAATGCTAAGTGTTGTGCAAAAGAAACTAAGTTAAGAAAAATATTGTAATCAGATATTTTATGATGTATTTTGTCTTTATGCAATATCTTTATACAATAGTATTTGTCTTCTTTCTTCGATATTTACCGATAGATGTCACGATTCGGTATAGATATTGATGGTTTGGGACTTGGCGGTAAATGCTTTTGCCACTCGATACAAGATTGCACTGACTTCAATTTCGTTAAATTGATTCTGTTGGATGAATTTTTCTACAAATTGCCCGCACTTGCTCGATATTTCGTAACTAATTCGATTTTTGCCTTGTATGGTTTTCACTGTTTTCGTATATTTTGTGTTATTGTTATTTTTCACTGGTCTGTCACTGTCAAACTGTACGTTTGAAATAATATTATTTTATAATAAATAACAATTTATATTGATAACATTAACATGAATATACAATATTCATGTTAATTAATATCATTTAGTTATTATTACTGATAAATATCAAATAAAACTAATAATTAATTGTGCAATTATGTATTAAATATAAATTAATGACACCTACGTATACTATAAATGTAGCAATGATAAAAATATTATTGTAATGAATGTAAATATAGCTTTTTTATGTATTGTATGTATAATAATAATTTGTAAAAGTGCATGTAAATGAGAAATGAATAAAGGCTTATTTATTCATTATTATTTATATATATATTTTCGTGGTGTACAATAATGTATTTATAAATTAAATAAACAATGAACAATTCAATTGCAAACTATTTTTATGGAAATTTTACTTTCTATCCTGACAACACTTACTTGAATGGAAATAACAGTCATAATATGACAACACCTTTATGTCAAAGACAAAGAGTATGTTTCAAATGAAAACAAATATCAAACTAAAACAATATTTTACTTAAATATAAAAAATATCTTTATCTAATTCTTTGGTCACAATATCTGCTACATTTTCTTTAGTTGAAACAAAGTTCGCATCCATAAACTTCTTGGCATAAACATCCTTCTCAAAATGCATCTTAATGTCAATATGCTTTGATCTTTTAGTGTTTTCATAGTTAGCGATCATCTTAATCACAATTTGTTTGTCTAGATTTAACACTGGATTGATACACTTATTACACTATAAACACTTATTACACTCTGACGAAAGTTCCATCACTTACAATAGTTCACTAGTACACGTAGCTGCTGCGACATACTCGGCTTCTGCAGTAAATAAGGCCACCATTGGCTGTTTCCTAGATGTCCTTGAGATAAGGTTATCGTCATTTGCACATTTTTCTCGTTCTTGAGTTTTATATAGTTCATTTCCATAGGTGTTGCTGCCTGTTTGCATTCTGTCATACCATACTGTTCTAATAATTTATCAATAAATATTGTTTATGTAATATCAAGTGTTTTTTTATTTCTTACTACCTGTGCCCTGTGGTTTCACCCACGTATAACTTAAAGAAATCACAAAGAGCAGACTTATAGTATTTCAGGATAAGTAGGTTAGAATTGCGGGTTCTGAATAACATGCAGAACCCCCGATTCTTTTTGCCGTCGGTCTGTGATACTGTTTACAGATTGAATATTGTATTTCATTCTACAGCGCGATGTCGAACTGATACAGTGGAACAAAATAATTTTCACTCGAGCATGTGATCTAGACTAGATCTCCCCAATCATACACTACAATCGTAATCTGCTATTTGGGGCTTAGGTCAGATCCAGAAAAACCCAATTACAACATCATTCATTATTTTTCAATCATAATCTAAACCGATGTTGGTCTTTTGAATAATAAAAATAAATGACAATGATAATGAATAATTAAATTGATTCATTAGCTTTGAACTAGATATATATAACATGTTTCAGCGAGACAATTAATACTAGGGACGACATTCAGACCTGTAAAGAAGAACTAATAAAGTATAATATGGTGTCACGATTTATATGAAACAAATTTAATGAATATTTTGAAATGAATATTTTATAATGCAGTTAAAACTAACTATTAAGCTGGAAAGATCTCGACTGATGAAGTCTACGCTCTATCCAGCACAGCTCCAGAATCGTTTCGAGTGCCTAGGGAGCTCCATGGACGACTATGGTTTGTGGAAAATGTCCATACGGTCGGGTCCAAGTTATTCAAGACCCATCGTGCAAATAGAAACAAGAAACCATCCGATCCTAATCTCAAGCTCATGAAGGAGAGGCGTAAAATGATCCTGCAGTCTTCTGACTATGCGTGGAGCTACCAGCAACTCAATAGACGTATCTCCAAGTCTTTAAAAAGGACTGTTTGCAAGAGATCTGGCTATTGGGCAGAGCCAACTCACGAAACTGAAGACCTTTTTTTTTTTTTTTTTTTTTGCGTGTAGAAATGCTCATGCATACTGCACTACCACGGGGAGATAGTGCAGTTATGTGGGACTCTAACCCACTAAAACTCCACGGTGTCCTCCTGTGCCGCTTATGGCGGGAGCACGGGTACGCGTTAGCACTCACCGCGAACCCGCCGCGGCTGTCCGTCACCGCATGTGTTTGCATGTTTGTATATAATAGATTAGTGCACCTTTTATGTGTAAGTCGGGGCACAGATAATGTTGTTTGTGTGCGTAGCATTCTTCAAAGCATTTTTTAAGTTGCCCAATATTTTAATGTAATTGCTATCCCTCAAATCATCTCTTCCGATAAATATTAAGCAGTAGTCGTTCATTGTAAAATGCTTTAAATTGCTATCAATAGTATTTAATAAATCTTTTGTGTAATTTTTCGGTAGAATGTAATGGCAGTAATTAAATGTTTTTGAGAAGACTTATTCAATGTCCGTCAGAGTTCCCTTTGTGCAGTTGCTACTTACTACCTGTTACTAGAGAAATTGGAGGCAAATGGTATTAGAGGACTGCACTTCAATGGATATCGACATATCTAAGTAACAGGCAACAGCGTGTTATAATTACAAAAGTAAATAGACATAATGACATGACACCACACTCTTCTGAACTTAAATGCAACAAATATGGCGTCCCGCAAGGAAGTGTGTTAGGCCCAATTTTATTCATATTGTATATTAATTCTATTACTAATATAAATAATCATTGATGTATATTATTTGCTGATGACATTTCCATTATTGTGACATCTGATAAAAATTATAATACAATTGACGATCATGAAACTGACATTAATAACACTATTGACATACTGATTGAATGGTTAAATAAAAATAATTTATCATTAAATCTTGCAAAGTCTGTTTTTATCAATTTAACCGATCAAATAATTCTAAATTTAATAATAAAATGAATATAAATAAAATTTTTGAGGTAACACATACTACATTTCTAGGCGTTACTCTGGATCAAGACATAAACTGGAAAACCCATGTCGATACGGTCTCGAAACGAATACATAAGTTTGTATATGCGTTAAAAAAAATTAGGAATATAACAAACGTCCGGTATTTCAGAAACTTGGTTTGTTACCGCTACCGTCTCTTTATATATATGAGATATGTATGTTTGTGTGGAAGCATAAGGCATTATTTACAAAAGCAGACGACGTACATCCTCGAAACCGGCGTGACCCTCACAGGCTCGTACTGGATGTCATGCCAAGGCTAACTAAATATAATAAAAGCTGTTTGTATATGTGTGTACAAATATTTAATAAGATACCAAGCGACCTAAAAATTCTAAGTACCAGATTATTTAAAAGTAAATTATATAATTGGCTGTCCACTTATAGTTTTTAGTGTAAAAGAGTTTTTTGACAAAAACATTTAAATGACTGTATTGTATGTACGAAAAATTTGCACGCTTATAATTTTAAGCAAAACATGTATGCTCTGTATTTAATTTTGTACCACCTTCTATACTATGTTTTATGCGAATAAATGTTATTCTATTCTATTCTAACGAACATTCATTCATTCGCATATTCGTGGTGAGGCATGTGCTACGACAACTCAAATCAAAGCAAAAGGCGTGCGTTGTGCGCTGTTCGTGGCGCATGCCTCGCAAAGTCTGTATCCATCTATACACGTAGAACGAACTCTGTACCACTCACAGTGTGCCTGCATTGCGACCCGACACCCCATCACCGAACATGGCAGGGTCGCCATGTAAGGTTGGGTATAAGAGGAGAATCAAAAGCTCTGACTGTTGATAACTCACTTATTTATTTATAATTATTGGTATTTAAGTACACGAGTAATATGCATAGGTATATGCAAACTTAGAACATAGCTTATACACGTGATGGAGGGTGATGTGGTGGAGGGTGGTGTGGTGGAGGGTGGTGTGGTGGTGGGTGGTGTGGTCGGGTGGTGCACGCCGGTGTGGTGGACTCTGGTGTGGTGGACTCTGGGATGGTGGACTCCGTTTTCATGCACTGTGGTGTGGTGGACTCTAGTGTGGTCGTCTCTGGGGTGGAGGACTCCGTTTTTGTACTCTGTGGTGTGGTGGACTCCGTTTTGGTGCGGTAGACTCTGGAGTGATGGACTCTGGAATGGTGGACTCTGGTGTAGTGGACTCCGGTGTGATGGGCTCCGTTTTCATGCATTGTGGTGTGGTGAACTCTGGTCTGGTGAACTCCGGGTAGGTTGACTACGGGTAGGTGGACTCTGGGTAAGTGGACCCTGGGTAGGTGGACTCTGGGTAGGTGGTCTCTGGGTAGGTGGACTCTGGGTAGGTGGTCTCTGGGTAGGTGGTCTCTGGGTAGGTGGTCTCTGGGTAGGTGGACTCTGGTAGAGTGGATTCTAGTGTGATGCACACTGGAAGCGTGGACTCTAGGGTGGTGGACTCCGTTTTTAAGCACTGTGGTGTGGTGGGCTCTGGGGTGGTGGACTCCGGTGTGCTGGACTCCGTTTTGGTGCTGTAGCGTTACGTATAGTTCAAATGAACTATACGTAAGCCACGTTAATAAAATTAAAGGTAAACTATAAATTAAAACTAAGAAAAGGATATAAATAACAAATTAAGGTCCGGCTTGACACGATGTGGGCAGCTAGGAAGATCCGGCTTCGCACGACGTGGGCAGCTACGAAGATCCGGCTTCGCACGACGTGGGCAGGTATTTCTTAGCAGACAGTCAGGCTAGGCAGCTGGACGGTCACGAAGGCGTGGAATGCCCGAGGTAGGCAGATGAGCTCGCAGATGAATCGCTTACTCGTGGATAATCAGTAGGGTAGCCAGCAGAACGAATGGGCTGGCACACAGTTAGATGGTCAAGGCTTGAACCAATTGTCAGGCTAACAGACAGTAGCACAGGTGCAAGAACAGGCACCAAGGATTGCGGTGGCCGGGGTGTGGCTTAGCACGCCGATCAAAAGAGCCCTTTAAACATGAAGCGGTGTCCGACAAGGTCAATGAAATTAAGGTTCCACACACAATAAATTTATATTTATTGCACTTCTAAGATTTTAATACATTCACATGCCATATTTATTATAGTTTTCAAGAGTTTTAGATTCTTTCGTATACTTCATAGTATTAACAGAAAAACGGACTACTGGCGTTCAGTCCAGATTCAAGACTAAAAAAGTGACACCCGTTTTTCTTCGTTCCGACATGTCTTCTCAATTTTAAATTCAAATATGAATTAAAAAATCATGAACGAATAAAAACGGTTTACAGAGGCGCAGTCTGCCGCTGCCCTTATAATGAAAAATATAATGTACAACGAGCTTAATAAGCTATAGAGAATGGTATCTTATGTCTATGGTTTAAGAAAATAAAATAATGACAATGTCATGTCAGGTAAAAATTTCAAGAGTTAAAAATAATATAATAGTTTTGGATGAATCAACAAATCTTATGATTTTCAGGTTTATACCAATGTAAAGAATACATAAAAAAGGAAAACATGAGATGATACAATTTCAAAAGTAACGGTGATGAAATTTGTAAAATATATTATAAAACGTAAGTAAACTAAAACATGTGGAATGAACACCACAGTGCACACTGGAGTCGTGGACTCTGAAGTGGTGGACTCTGGTGTGGTATACTCAGTTTTGGTGCACACTGGAGTCGTGGACTCTGGGGTGGTGGACTCAGTTTTGGTGCACACTGGAGTCGTGGACTCTGGGGTGGTGGACTCTGGTGTGGTGGACTCCGTTGTCATGCACTGTGGTGTGGTGGACTCTAGTGTGGTCGACTCTGGGGTGGAGGACTCCGTTTTTGTGCACTGTGGTGTGGTGATCTCTGGTGTGGTGTACTCCGTTCTGGTGCACTGTGGTGTGGTGGACTCCGTTTTGGTGCGGTAGACTCTGGAGTGATGGACTCTGGAGTGGTGGACTCTGGTGTGGTGGACTCCGGTGTGATGGGCTCCGTTTTCATGCATTGTGGTGTGGTGAACTCTGGACTGGTGAACTCCGGGTAGGTTGACTACGGGTAGGTGGACTCTGGGTAAGTGGACTCTGGGTAGGTGGACTCTGGGTAGGTGGTCTCTGGGTAGGTGGACTCTGGGTAGGTGGTCTCTGGGTAGGTGGACTCTGGGTAGGTGGTCTCTGGGTAGGTGGACTCTGGTATGGTGGATTCTAGTGTGATGCACACTGGAAGCGTGGACTCTAGGGTGGTGGACTCCGTTTTTAAGCACTGTGGTGTGGTGGGCTCTGGGGTGGTGGACTCCGGTGTGCTGGACTCCGTTTTGGTGCACACTGGAGTCGTGGACTCTGAAGTGGTGGACTCTGGTGTGGTATACTCAGTTTTTGTGCACCCTGGAGTCGTGGACTCTGGGGTGGTGGACTCTGGTGTGGTGGACTCCGTTGTCATGCACAGTGGTGTGGTGGGCTCTGGAGTAGTGGACTCTGGGGTGGTGGACTCCGTGGGCATGCACTTTGTATGATGGTGTGGTGGGTGGTGGTGTGGTGGATGGTGGTGTGGTGGATGGTGGTGTGGTGGATGGTGGTGTGGTGGAGGGTGGTGTGGTCGAGGGTGGTGTGGTGGACGGTGGTGTGGTGGACAGTGGTGTGGTGGACGGTGGTGTGGTGGGGTGGAGCACTCCGGTGTGGTGGACTCTGGGAGGGTGGACTCCATTTTGGTGCACTGTGGTGTGGTGTACTCTCCACCACTCTGAACTACAATCGCGCGCGTCACCACCTGCAAACATAACCGTCATATTCATCAACATTACACTTCGCATTAAATGCGTTTGCATGTAAAACGCTATTGTATAGCGTCACTAGCTGTTGGCCGCGACTTAGTCTGAGTAGCATTAGTACTTCGAATAGCCAATTATTTATATCGCGCGATAATATTGTAGGTGTGTGCGCCCCCTTACTTGAGAAATTTTTATATCATCATATAAAATTCCACCTCTTAAGGATGATTTTCGGGAAAAGAAATATGTCTCCAATACAAATTTTGGTCCGCTGATGACAATTTTTTTTTCGGTAGTTGTCTATGACATTCCGGGAGAAAATTGTTCTATATGAACAAGGGCGAAAGGAGTTTTTAAAATATGATCTCACGTTTTCGTTACACTCTGTATAAATCCAGGTCCTTGAAGGAACAAACAAAGTTAACACATTTATTAACTACATGGCACCGGCCAAACTCTGCCCAAAGCGTGTCTACAGAAATGGCACCAAACTTCAATTTCTGTCCAGCAACGTCAGTTGACGTAGTGACGGGATTTTCAGAGCGTGGAGATTGACACAAGAAAAGAGGCCTATGCTCAGCAGTGGGCGAAGCCAGACTGTGGATGATGATGAAGTGAAAAGCATCACTTTGCCCAATTAAATTCTTATGTCAAAATATTTATAGATATTTTGTCACAAGAATAACAACCGCTCTTTTATTAATCATGGTGAAATAAACGTAAATTTTAATCATTCAAAAAAATAAAACAATATGAACAATCAATATTCAATAAAAATACAATATTTCAAAATTTCCCGATACACAGCTGACAGTTTTTGCAGATGACACCAACGCAATAGTTGAAGCCAATGACATACAGGAGCTTTCTGCTAAGATTAATACGGTGTTGAAAGTTTTTAATTCTTGGTTTGAAAGTAACAAGCTCATAATTAACACAGACAAAACCAAAATAATATTAGTACAACAGCTCGTAATAAAGAAAATATGACGATCGCACTTAATGAATTTAAAATTGACATAGTTAATGATGTAAAGTTTCTAGGGGTATACATTGACAAATATTTAATTTGTTAAAGGGAATTGCAAGCCATTGATGCGTATATTTCCTCAACGTGTTATGTTTTACGCAGTCTTAGGGATGTTAATAGACATAAAACACCTTAAAATGGTATACTATGCTCTAATAGAATCAAGGTTGAGATTTATAGTGTTCAGTTGAGATATAGTTCTGGGGGAAAAGTTTTAAATATAATTGTCAGAGAGCTTTTGTACTCCAAAAGAGAGCCATACGAACCAAGGTCCGGATATTACAAATAGAGAGCTGTCGGCCACACTTTAAAAAAAATAATATTCTTACTGTGCCCAGCCTCTATGTTTTGGTACTGTTGGTGAATTTTAAGAAATTCCTGCGTACCTATGAAACGGATGAGGAGAGATAGTTGAGAGAAAGTACGCGCAGGAAAGTTTTTAAAAACAAAATAGAACCCAAGCTCAATATTGTTCAACATAGTGCAATATCAAGCAGTTCCTGGAGGTAATACCTTAACAGGTTGATATTGGACATAAAAACCATAATTTACAAGAGCTCATTTAAGTCGACACTCAAGGCGTTCCTATTGGAGAAATGTCTGTATTCGCTAGATGATGACATATCCACGTTTTAAATTTTATTTTGGTTAATGTGTAATATATGTAATAGCTTGTAATGTTGTCGAATTTTTAATTGTGTTGAATATTTAAATTGTACTGGGAAAATTATTGTATTGGGAAAATGATTGTATTAGGAAAATTATTGTATAATGAATGTATTAGTTTTCTAATTTTAATGAATGTGATTTTATTTATTTATTTAGATTAAAAGTTCAAACTCAATGTAAATTGTTCATGAATACAATTTAATTGAATTTGAATTGAATTCATAATATTTTGATTTTACATGTTGTCCGATATCTAACATCATTAGCATCTGGACGTAACCCACGCACCCAGTGGATTCCTGCAGCCTTCATTTCACAGTTACTTCTGACATATTATTATACGACCAGCCCGTTTCATCATTGGACTACCAGACGTACGGCGATGCGCCATCGGTACATGGTGGACATCCCACCCATACGCACTAAACGTTTTGAGAATACTTTTATTGTGCGTACAGCTAAGGAGTGAAATTCCCTGCCGGAGTCTGTGTTTCCCGGTAGCTACAATCTAGGGGTCTTTAAGTCAAGAGTGAATAGGTTACTTCTAGGCAAGCGTGCTCCATCGTCGACCACATCATCGCTTACCTTTAGGTGAGATAGTGGTCAAGCGCAAGCCTATAACAGATAAAATTTAAAAAATGACGGGAGGCTTAGAGTCTAAGCGTCATCTTAGAGCAATACTCATAACATTGTGACCACAATATTCTAAACGCTTTAAATGACAAAAATGTTTTGTTTTAAATTGAACTGTTATCCGACAAAATGTATTATACCTAACATAACATCACTCCTGTATAACGAAGGGTTTGGCAGAGGTGTACACGCACATTTCGACAGTTATCTTTAAGTCATGTAATAGGAGGTGAGACCATTGCTTCAACCGCAAACAAATCTAAACTCCAGGCTACTACTGAGAAATTCCAGATGGAAGATACTACCCGATCCGGGCATCAAACCCAGGACATATGTATGAGTGTTTCAAAAATAAACCTATTTAAAGCATCCTGAAAGGCCTGAAAGGCTGATAGTCGACATGGCTGAATTCTTGTCAACACATATGCAATATGCAACATAAATAAAAATATGATAAAATTACATTAACGAAGAAAAAGAATATGAGACTCACAAATAGCGCATATTGAAAATAATAAAAAGCTTACCAGTATAACGAATGAGAGCGAACACTTCATGTTGGTTGCTGCTGTTCTTACGACTGCAGACAGTGCAATGTGGCAGAGGTCGGACTGCTGGGCTTTAATACCCGTCCAGCAGACATGTAGACAATAGCAACCGTTGCATCAGGCAATTAATTATTCCAATATCTATTGTAGTACGAAAAAATAATAATATTATTTATCACGCATAGGGTAACTATTTATTTACATTAGTTAAGAAAGAAAGAAAACACATGTTACGCGCATCATTACTAAATAAAGCGCTGACACAAAGGCACAAAGAACGCGCGCGCATTTTCAACCCGGTAGCTAAGCGAGGGGAAACTGCTGACACAGAACACGAGGCCCGAAGACACCGTCTACGTGACCGAGGCCGGGCACTTTGTATCCACCATCGATCGGGTCAATTTTATTTTCCAATAATTGTTATTTCTTTATTAAAATAAATTAGTTTGTAATTATTTTTATTTTTATTGTAATAAATTCATTTTTTTTTGAGTCTCTGGCAGTAGCCTACGTAATTGGCGCAGTGGGTAGGATTCCCGGGTCGTACTTGCGATTACCGGTATATCGCACCGCGTTCGCTACGATAGACTTTCAACGTCGCATGTGGAAATCCTGAACAACGAGACTACGTCGGAGATCCAAATATCGATACCGCTTAGCGAAGACGAGAATGTTCATGTAAGTCCGCTGAATTTTCTTAGTGGTTGCTTGCATCCTTTTGTGTGTAGATTCCATATACCTTGTCCAACATTTTGTATCCACGTAGAAAAAGTACATGTAGGTTAGTTAATAGCAGGAATAAAAGTGTAGATCCTAGACACAATTATAATCCAGAAATTGAACCCGTAATGGCCGATTTAGACAGTTTATTTAAAGCCCTCCGCTAAGTTCCCGATTTTGTTGGGAATCCGAACGTACTTACCAGGTTCATCAAATTGTGTGACCAGTTAGTAGTTGAATTCATCTGAGAGGGGCAACCGTTAAATAACTTAACGCTTTTAAACGGCATATTGAACAAAATTCCGGGATCCGCCGCCCGTCTGATTAACACGAACGGATACCAAATGATTGGGCAGGCATATGTTGTGCTCTTGTAAATAATTTTGCTGACCAGCGAGATGAGACCGCTCTCTACAACGATTTGGCTTTACTTACACAGGGTTCCGGCACACCGTAGGAATTCTATGAGCGTTGCCATGGACTTTTCAGCACCGTCAGTACATATGTTTCATTGCACGATACCCTAGATTCAACTATTGCGGCAAAACGTGATTTATATCGCAAACTAACTTTGCAGGCCTATCTCCGCGGTTTGAAAGATCCCTTAGGCTCGCGTATAAGATGTATGATATCAGAAACCATTGAGCAGGCTCTATAGTTTGTGTATGAGGAGACTAATACTATGTATTTGCAGAGCAGAAATGATAACTTGTCGGCTAAAACACCTTCAGCGCCACTTATTATGCCACTTAATCAACATAATTAAATAAATCATAAAATACCAGTCCATCCAAGTAACAATATGCTTGTTCCGTTTAGGCCTAATCCTTTTAACATGCTCGGTTCGTTTAGACCACAAGGACCGCAATTTATGACCCGGTCTTGGCCATCTCAGCACCAACCAGGAATGCCTTTTAATCCGATTTTTTTTATTTATTTTTTTAATCTTTAATCTCGCGTTTGACCACTATCTCGCCTGATGTTAAGCGATGATGCGGTCTACGGTGAAGCACGCTTACCTAGAAAAAACCAATTCACTCTTGACTTAAAGACGCCAAGGTGTAGCTATCAGGGAACAAAGACTCCGGTAGGGTGTTCCACTCCTTAGCTGTGCGCACAATGAAAGTATTAGCAAAACGCTTTGTGCGTATGGGAGGGATGTCCACCATGTACCGATGGCGTATGGCCGTATGTCTTGCAGTCCGATGATGGAAAGAACTAGGTGGAATCAAATTGTGCAGTTCCGTCGCTCACTCCCCGAAATGTAACCGATAAAAACCAGACAGGCTGGCAACTCGGCGTCGATTTTCGAGGCTCTGGAGCTTTGAGGCGACCAGTGCATGGTTGCCAATAAGCCGTTTGGCCCGTCTGTCAATCGACTCCAGTGCATCAAGCTAGTCTTTGGCTGATCCATCCCAGAGGTTGTGGTGTTCATTCCACATGTCTTAGTTTAGTTACGTTTTATAATATATTTTATAAATTTCATCTTTATAACTTTTGAAATTGTATCATCTCATGTTTCCTATTTTTATGTATTCTTTACATTAGTAAACACCTGAAAAGAATTCAGGAACTTATTTTTACAACTAATTTGTAAAAATCATAGAATATTTTAAACCCTGTCATTTTTATTGACATGACAGATGTCTATTTTATTTTCTTAAACCATAGACACAAGATACCATGGACAACCTTCTTTAAGCTCGTTGTACATTATAATTTTCATTATAAGGGCAGCGGCAGACTGCGCCTCTGTAAACCGTTTTTATTCGTTCATGATTTCTTAATTGATATTTGAATTTAAAATTTAGAAGACATGTCGGAACGAAGAAAAACGGGCGTCACTTTTTTAGTCTTGAATCTGGACGGAACGCTGATAGTCCGTTTCCTACTGAATACTATGAAGTATACAATTCTATCTAAAAACTCTTGAAAACTATAATAAATACGGCCTATGAATGTAATTAAATCTTAGAAGTGCAATAAATATAATTTATTGAGTGTTGAACTTAAATGTGTGCATTTTACTGGTTCATAAACTACATCGGTCACCGCTTCATAGTAAAGGGATTGATTGATCGGCATATTAAGCCACAGCCCGACACACTTCTATCTGTCAGTGCCAGCCTACTCTACTGTGTGTGGAGAGGTTGGAACTAGGTATGGTGTCCCACAAGGCAGTATTCTTAGGCCAATCTTGTTCCTAATATACATCAATGAGCTATGTAAGCTGGACTTTCCCAATTGCAGCATTTATACATATGCAGATGACACGGCCCTCTTTTATTCAGGGAGACAACTGGTCGGAAACATACAAAAACGCTGAATCTACCCTCACTGTTGTAATGGCATGGTTAAGCTCTAACCTCCTAACCCTCAATATCGCCAAAACACAGTACATACCGTTTTAGATCATGTCCAACCAATCCCCACCTGGTAATTACATATTTTGAGCCCACACATGCGCTTCATCTTCGGAAGTTTGCACCTGCCTAACTATAAACAGGCCTCTTATTGTAAAATACTTTGGGCGCACGGTTGGCGCAGTGGTTGAGCGATTGACTGCTGCGCTGCGTGTCGCGGGTTCGATTCCCGCACGGAACAAATATTTGTATGACCTACAGACAGTTGTTCCGGCTCTGGGTGTTGTGTATGTGAGTTTATATGTTTGTAAACGCACCCACGATACAGGAAGAAATTTCTAGCGTGGGGCAACGTTTGAATTAAAAAAAAAACTTGTGTGTTCTAATCGGATATCGCCTTGACTGGCGCGAACATTTGCACAGCCTTACCTCACGCATGCGAAGGCTGATAGCTGTTTTCAAGAAACTGCGTAATGCCGCTGATCCACTTATTTTGAAAACAGTCTACTATGCGCTGTGCCAGTCAATGGTCTCTTATTGTCTTCCGGTTTGGGGTGGTGCAGCAAAAACCCGTCTTCTCCAAGTTGAGAGGGCTCAGCGTGCGATTCTGAAGGTTATGTTACGCAAGCCGTTCAGATACCCTACTGTCCAGTTATACGAGGACTGTAAAATACTGTCTGTTAGACAGTTATACATGCTTCAATGTGTTTTGCGTAAACATCTAGTTCGTCCGCTTGAAGCTCCAACAGGTAGAGTGAAACTACTTTTGCTAGTCGTCACTACCTTATAGCTTGTTCTAAGATATACAATACCATCAACAGACACCTTAGTATTTTCGGCCTGAGTTACTTTCACTGCAAAAATACATTGCAGACATGGTTGCATGGTTGCTCGGCCTCAATTACGATGAAACAGAGGACATCTTGGCTGAACAAATAAAACACCTACATACATTTATACTGACAGACATATATATATACATACATCCACATTTCTACACACACGAACCACACACTACACACAACCTACACAACTCACGCAATGAACACATACACACACTCGCTGATTCCAATAGGAACACTGTTCCTGACCACAGTTTAATATTGTTATCGTGGAAATTATTGGTCGAATTTTAATATTATATAATTTTGATTTTAATTATGGTTTTAATTTTAATGTAAGTAATTTTACAATTATGATAATCCATGCAATTAATATTATTTTGTAATAAGTTAGATATTTCTATAATTCATGTATTGTTCATACAGTATTAAAATGGAACCCTACTTTAATGGAAATATTAATATATTTTTGAATTTAATTTAATTTCACTTTATTTCTTTAATTTGATGTTAACTTAGATTTAGTTTCTGATTGTATTTTCTGCAATGACTGACTTTTGTGTGAAAATTCTAAGTGCATGCATGCTCTATTAAAAATATTTGTAATTTTCTTGCCTGGAGGGACACTGACTTCTAAGATACACAGGCATCCGCCTAGTTTGGAAGTCAGGGTTCCATCATTTGTATTTCGCCTTTTCGTGTATTACTTATTTGTAAACATTTTTTGTATGGCTTGATGAATAAATGAATTATGACAAATACAAATCCTGCTTGAAATCCTGCAATCAATCCAGCTTGATATGGAGAGAAGTGGAAATTTATTCCAACTCCTCCGTTATTCTTTTCTGATTAATTTCGTTGCGGGATCCAAGACAGTTAAATTCATTCTCCGGGACTTCGTCGAGCTTCATTGCCTCGGCGCTTTTCTGGTGGTCGCCACTGTTGATTCTGGCTTTCAGGAGTTGCAGTGGTTTGGGAATAGTGCGGTGGGATTGTCCCTTTAAAAAAAAAACATACTAATCAGCTGCTGCTATGCAACCTTGACTTACCTATACTCGTATATGGTATCAAAATAGCCACAAAATGTGCGAAGCAGACATCATAAACAATCGAGGAGTAACAAATTGCCGCACTGAGGTATCAAGTTGCAACAATAAATGGAAAAACCTACACAGCAAGGGGGCTTAGTTGTTTACGTGTTGCGAAGAATGCACTGTGCGCATTTTCTATCCAGCTGGAATGACGTCACAAACACTACGTAGTACAGGTACAATCACCTTAGCGATAGGTTGCATGATGCACGGCGATAAACACCTGATTCATTCGCACTACAATATGCAAAGCACAATGGAATTAGGAAATGAGCAAGAGATCTACATACCAGAGATAAACTTAAACGACCTATTAACAAGCAATAGTCAACTTACAAACGTAACAAACATGGAGCACGCAGACAGAAACATGCACAAAGATGGAGTCTTAAGAGAAAAATTGAACTTGTTAAAGAACAACAGGACATCCAAATGGTTAAATCTGTAGATGCAGAGCAACACCACTACGTCCTGTACGGCTTTATGATAACCTGTGCAACAATATTCAGCATATGGGTATTCTTCAAAAGAAAAGCACGCTGCCTCCGTCTACCTCAAGTAAGCAGAATAGCAACGCAAGCGCACAAGGAGGAGATTGAGATGGTACCAGAACCTACTCAACGGCAACATCCTAGAGAAGAACAAATAAAGGCAGATACGCAGACAATAGAAGAGGACCACGGACATCTTCCTAACAACAACAAAGAGGATCGCAATACATCACCAATAGCAGTCAGTGGCGAACGTAGAACCTTCTAAGAACTTTCTTCACATACTTTACTTACATTTTGATAATGCGTTTTACTTGTTATTTGTATTTTTTATAGTCGGCAGGATGTACGAGCATCGCCACATGATATGTATTGTTTTAGTTTTTACCTGAACAAGCATTTGGTAATTCACCGATTACTTGTGTTCATTCGCTGACTAGGCTATCGCGCCCACCACTAGTAACCTACTTTATGTATTATATAATTTGGTGTTACGTTAACATCGACCCTCAATTTTGGTCCATTCATTGAGGCAAAGGCTCAGTTGCCTGCAAAACAGTTGGGGATGCTTGCAAAGTTGAGACGGTACTTCACGCCTGAACAAATTGTATAAAGCGCAAGTTCGGTTATGCTTGGAGTACTGCTCTCACCTCTGGGATGGATCTGCCAAAAATCAACTTGATACACTTGAGTCGATTGACAAACGGGCCAAGAGGCTTATCGGCAACGATGCACTGGTCGCCTCAAAGCCTTGAACATCGACGCCAGGTGGCCAATCTGTCGGTTTTTTATCGTTTACATTTCGGGGAGTGTGCGATGGAACTGCACAATTTGATTCCACTTAGCCCTTTCCATTACCGGACAACAAGACGTACGGCAATGCGCAACCGGTACAAGGTGGACATCCCACCCATATGTACAAAGCGTTTTGCGAATATTTTCATTGTACGCACAGCTAAGGAGTAGAATTCCCTGCCGGAGTCTTTGTTTCCTGATAGCTACAACCTTGGGGTCTTTATGTCAAGAGTGAATAGGTTTCTTCTAGGCAAGCGTGCTTCACCGTCGACCACATCATCACTTACCATCAGGCGAGATAGTGGTCAAACGCGAGCCTATAGATAAATAAAAAAAATAATAGTATTTTAACTATTTATTTATTATTATTATGTCAATCATTAACGGACACATAACAGTGATTTTATTTCCTGTATCCCTTGTGATTCGTCCACCTACATACTACATCTCAGTGTACGGAGTTACTGCCCGTACATTAACAATAATTAATATTTATTTTAATACAAACCTTCGTAACAACCGAAATATGCAATAGAATTAAAGACTTTTTATTTTATTTAAATAACGCAAAATAACTGAAAATATGTGTAATATTTATTTTAAATTAGCACATGAATTTTCATCATGAAACTAACATTCGTCCATCCTGATAAATTTCGCGTCTACGCGAATGACACTTTTGAGAAAAAAGTTAATTCAAAAATTCCAAAAAACCCGACTGCTTAAAAAGCCAACTAAAAAGACGTAAACAAGAAGAAAATCATACTGTGCAGTCAGAGGATACATATTCGCGAGCTAGCTGACCAAAACCAGATGTATCCTCCGACTGCACAGCATGATTTTCTTCTTGTTTACGTCTTTTTAGTTGGCTTTTAAGCAGTCGGGTTTTTTGGATTTTTTGAATTAACTTTTTTATTTATAACTTTTCAGTTAACATTTTTTTTCGAGTTAGGTATATGTATGAAAACATACAAGTGTTATATACTTTTGAAATCACCTCTTTAAACCCTTTATTTTGATGCCCCACACGACGGGTTCGGACGAAAAAAAAAATTTGGGCTTCCACAATATGGCTCCCAAAATTCGCCATTTTTCTATTTTCTAATCTAAGGTAACTCGCATAGTTAAGACGAATCGATTGACGTACGAATCATCAAAATCGGCCAAGGCGTTTCGTCTCTGGAACGCCACATAGGAACAAACATACATACTAACATACATAGATACATACATACACACATAGACTGATAAACACATTACCCTCCTTCGGCAGTCGGGTAAAAAGTAAATATCAGATTTCATCAGAAATAAACACAAGGCAAAAATCATAACTGAATGATTGAAATCAATAATAGTTTTCTAGAAAATACAAATTATACACACAAATCAAGTAAGAGTATTTCAAAACTTTATTTTTCAGAATCATAAATTATATTTCAATGGTTGTGCACTTTGTACTTCAAAACTTATATTCGCTCATAGTGACTTTATCGCACATTGCATTAAAATGTATTTATCTATTTTTACGCTCATAGCAGTTTAATTAAACAAAATAAATCTACACTAACACTTACAGTAGCATAGATGAACCAAAAAATAACATGGTCGCTCATAGCGAATAGTCGTTTCATAGCAGTGTAGAATAATCATAAAAACAGGGTCGCACATAGCGAAATAGTACTTAGCTATACACTCATAGCAGTGTAGGTTAACCATACAAACATGGTCACTCATAGCGAATATTATAGTAGTTAACTACAACTTACGCTCATAGGAGTGTAGAATAACAATAAAAACAAGGTTGCTTATAGCGAAATAGTAGTTAGCTACATGCTCATAGCTGTGTAGGTTAACCATAAAAAATCATGGTCGCTCATAGCGAATAGTAGTTATCTACACTTTACTCTCATAGCAGTGTAGATTAACAATTTGTATAATTCATACTATTTAACTTATTATAAAAATTGGATATACTAAATCATTATTCTCCATCTAGCATAATATCTGATCATATTTATTTGACATAAATGGTTATGTAATATTTTTACTCAAAAAAGTAATCTACATGATAAAGTATGTACTTTATTAATTTCTAGACACAAATAAATATTATTGGCACAATTACTTATCTAAATCATTATTTAGTTATCATCAGTACAATCGGTTTCGCTAATAGACGATTCACTACCTTTGTTACTCGTATTGAAACAAACCCAAGGATGTTTTTTATCGCCAGAAAATACACCTATATACTTTGACGTCCTTTTTCTAGTAAATAGGTGTATCTGCGACCTCATACCTATCGTTGTCCAAAACTTTAGTAACTCTGTACAGCCCTGAGCACTTCACTAATAGCTTTTTACTTTTACCTACAGAATGTTGCTCTTTCGAATCTCACCAAGTCCCGAACCTTAAACTACATTATTTTTTTTATCAAATCTGTTCTTCTGCTTTTCTTGAGACTTTTTTGTATACTCACTCATCTACTTCTTCCATAATCTTACGCAAGCCATCAAAACCGGTGTTTACTAGAGAAGGGCTGTCACGTAGGAAGTGTGGGAGAGAGTTCTAGAGATGCACTGCTGTAGCAGAGAAAGAGCCATTATAGCGGCTAGAAGCGTATCGTGGAGGACGAAGGAGAAGAGAAGTGGCAGTGTGACAGGGTTTACCTCTCGGCACGAGGTATTCAAAGCGTTCACGAAGGTATTGAGGAGTAATAGGATTGTGCATGATAGTATAGAGAAGGTATAGGATATGGGTATCTCGACGACGCCGAATCGGCAGCCACTTTAATCTGTTTCGAAACTCCGACACATGGTCGTATTTGCGGAGGCCAAAAATAAAACGGATGCTCAAGTTCTGCAGCCGCTAGAGTTTATTAGGGAGTACCTCTATTGCATCTAGAAAATAGACATCCGCATAGTCATAGTCTGCATAGAGATGATAGTTAGAACAAAGGACCTTAGTGAAAGCATTTATAAAAATTGAGAAGAGTAGGGGAGAAAAGGATGACGCCCTGAGGAAAGCCCGCAGTCAATTCACACCATTTAGAGGAACACTCATCGGATTGAACAGGCTGCAAGCGGCTTCGAAGATAAGATTTGAACTACTCAATTACTGGAGCAGAGACATTAAGGGTGGAAAGTATTCCTAAGAGAATGTCAACTGAGTTGAAGGCACTGCTCAAGTCCAGTTAAACCAATACAGATAGAGATATATTATCCATAGCCAGCCTTTTGTCGTCAGTTATTTTAACAAGTGCTGTGACAGTACTATGGCCAAGTCTGAAACCAGATTGGTAAGGACTCAGCAGGCCATTAGAGGACAAATAACAAGACACTTGCTTCTGAACAATACTCTTGAGGACTTTGGAGAGGATTGGGAACATGGAACTTGGATGGCAGTGGGATGGTAAGAAGGGATTTCAAACTTTAGGAAGCGGCAAGACCTGAGCCTTCTTAAAGGCTGTAGGAAAAGAGTTTGTGAAATGTGAAAAATTTACAATGTGAGTTACGACAGGAACTATTTCAGTCAAAATAGGCAAGAACGGCTACCCCAATAAACACCGCAGTGGACCTGGGAACATATAACACGCGAACACTCCGGACTGACGAGAAGATAGCCGAACTCGAGGAAGAATTGAGCAGGTTACGAAGGAGTATTATAGGGTTATCTGAAGTCCGAAGAGAGGAGGAGGACTCGATAATCCTCAAATTCGGTAACCTGCTCTATTGCCGAGAGGGTGACCGGCAGTCCCAGGGTAGTGTCGGGTTTATCTTTCACAGGACCCTTGTGAACAACGTGGTGAAGATCGAGAGTGTGTCGACCAGGGTAGCGTACCTTATACTCAGAATTTCCGGAAGATATTCGCTGAAGGTCATACAGGTCTACGCCCCGACCTCGGCACACCCCGACGACGAGTAAGAGGCCATGTATGAGGATATCTCTAGAGCCATGCATGGTTTCAAAACTCACTTCACCGTTGTCATGGGGGACTTCATCGCGAAACTGTTCAAACGAGACGAGGATGAGCTGCAAGTGAGGCAATTTGGAGTTGAACGTCGGAACCACCGGGGTCACCTACTGGCCAGTTTTATGGAGAAGGAGGGCCTCTATATGACGAACTCCTTCTTCTGAAAGCGTGAGCAAATGAAAAGGATCTGGCAAAGCCTCGATGGTGCAACTAAAAATGAGATCGACTTCATCATGTCAAACAAGAGCAAATGTTCAATGATGTATCTGTGATCATTTCGGTGAAAACCGGGAGCGATCACTGAATGGTAAGAGGCACATTGAACATTAATGTTAAGCTTGAAAGGTCTCGACTGATGAAGTCCACGCTCCGTCCAGCACAGATCCAGGTCCATTACCTCGAGAGCTTTCAACTCGAACTACGAAACATAAAAAATACAGTAACATCACAACATTCAAAATCGCGAAGACAACTTTTCATCGAAAATCATCATGGGCAAGCTCTATGAATATGTAAATAAGCAAAATTGTCACCTCTGTACACCTAAAATCCGCGTATAATCCAGACAGAGTCATTACACCCGCTCAAAGTTACAGCTTGGTGTGTTTTTACGCTGGATGCGTGATCGCGCTGCCAAACCACTACTGTGGTCGATGAGGTCACAGTGCCATGATCAACATATTTCTCTATCCTTAATAGGAATCAATTTGGATCCAACAGGATAATGCAACGACGGTTACTACACAAGCCGCAACCGAAATTCTGACGGTGGCATTTCCCGGACTTGCACTAGCCAGTAAGATCGCCTGATGTAACTGTTCCAGACTTTCTGTGGGTTTTTTAAGTCAACAAGCCTCAGACTTCTTGAAGCCCTCAAAGATAATATCCGCCGGCAGTTCTGGCAAGAGTGATGGCAAATGTATGGCAACGGGCCCGAAAGTTTATCAATTCTGACGAAGCGACGGCCGTATCAAATTGTTATGAAATAAAAGATGAAATTGTAGCTGGTCGGTACTAGCCACATTCGAAGTCCCAATGCCATTTTGGTTTATTATTACTTCTTCTCGTTTGAAGTGGTAGAATTGCACATTGTAAAAGTTTATGAAAGTACTCGAACATAGTTCAATAATGAAACTTACACTTAGACCGAAAGTCTGTACCACACACAGTGCGCTTGCATTGCGACCCGATACCCCATCATCAAACAAGGCAGGGTCGCCATGTAAGATTGGGTATTAGAGGAGAATCAAACGCTCTGACTGTTGATAACTCACTCATTTATTAATAATGATTGGTATTTAAGTTCACAAATAACATACATAGGTATACGCAAACTTAGAACATAGCTTATACACACATTAAAAAACTTAACACGCGGGCGACGCCGCCGCCGCGTTTATAAATTAGTTTATCCAATTGGTGTTGCAGCAGTGGTGTTGGAGCAGTGGTGGCCCAGTGGTATCGGCCGCGACTTACAAGTTGTAGGTCGTGGGTTTGAACCCAGGCAGTCGCTTTACTTTGTGTAAATTATTTCATCACCACTGCTCTCAAAAACGGTGAAGGAAAACATCGTGAGGAAACCGGCATGTCTTAGAACCAAAAATTCGAAAACATGTGACATCCACCAATCCGCACTGGGCCCGCGTGGTGGATTACGGCCCATCTCCTCTCACAGAAAGGAGGCCTGTGTCCCAGCAGTGGGAACATTAATAGGCTGATGATGATGATGATGTGAATAGGTGTTGCAATGGAGATTGTCAGAAGGCTGAAGGAAATTAATGAAACTTGAAATAATCATTCACACCAATGCTTATTATTTAAGCTTCCAGCATACAGCTCGGTGGAAGTCAGCTACATTTGCTGAAATTAGGTTAACGTTGGTGTCGTGAACAGTGGTGTGGTGGAGGGTGGTGTGGTTTAGGGTGGTGTGGTGGAGGGTGGGGTGGTTTTGGGTGGTGTGGTGTGGTGGTGCACTCCTGTGTGGTGGACTCTGGTGTGGTGGACTCTGGGGTGATGGACTCCGTTTTGGTGCACTGTGGTGCGGTGGACTCTGGTGTGGTGGTCTCCAGTGTCGTCGTCTCCAGTGTGGTGGACCGCGTTTTAGTACACTGTGGTGTGGTGAACTCTGGAGTGGTGGACTCCGTTTTGATGCACTGTGGGGTTGTGGACTGTGGGGTGGTGGACCCTGGTGTGGTGGACCCTGGTGTGGTGAACCCTGGTGTGGTGTTGTCTGGTATGGTGGGATCTATTATGTATGTGAAGCTTACTGACATGGTGGATTTTGGGGTGGTGCATTCTGGTTTGGTGGACTCTGTTGGGTATGGAGTTAGAGAGTACACGCCAGGCACCACAAACGCGCATGTCACCACCTGCGAACATAACCGTCATATTCATCATCATTACACATCGGAATAAATGCATTTGCATGTAAAATGCTATTGTATAGCGTCACTAGCTGTTGCCCGCAACTTCGTCTGCGTAGCATTAGTAATTCGAATAGCCAATTATAATTATTATTATTCCATTTATTCATTTTATTTACATATTATTCAATTTTTTTATATTATTCTATAAAAAATAAAATACAAAACATTTAAAAATACAAAAATAGTAGCATAAGGTCCAAGCTACCGGTGGTCAGGACTCCTGAAAGAGGAACCTCCTGAAAATACGCACCGTGTCCAGGAGTACCGCTTTCTGGATCAAGCCCTTGATCCAGCTGCAACGAGAGCCTCCTCAGATGTTCGTCGAGGCTCTTGGCTATTATACCATTGGCCGTCACGACCATCGGCACAATGACTGCTGTATTCACATCCCACATGTCGACAATACGCGAGCCAGATCAAGATACTGGCATTTCTTATCTCTCTCAGCCTTCACAGGTTCTCGTCATGGGGGTCAGCTATATCGACAATCATTGCGCGACGCTCTAGTCGGTCTATCACTATTATGTCAGGCTTATTGGCAACAATAGTCTTGTCAGTGATGATAGACCGATCCCAATACAAGGTGACATTGCCATTTTCGAGAACTGGGTCGGGCACAATCTTATAGTAAGGCACTTCCGATTCCACAAGATTGTATTTAAGAGCAAGTTGCTGATGGATAATCCTGGCTACAAGGTTATGTCTATGCAAATAGTCTCCGTTAGCCAGACTAGAACAACCGGAGAAACCGGCCGGGGAAATCAATCCGTCACATTGTCTATGTGACGGATTGATTTCCCCGGCCGGTGACATGCCCGACAGATGTCAACTAAGCCGTCCTTCACAATTTATTTCCGTTAGTTGTTCGTCATCATAACTTCGTCCATAATAGCAAAGACAAAAGCTTCGGTTTCCCCGAAAAGATCACCAAATCGCAGCCAGGCCACAGAACCTAAAAGATCTACATCGGGCCCATGTACGACCCGGAAGAAGAGTCCGTGAAGCTGCTTGCTCTGCCATATCTCCCTGCGGTCATTAGTATCTAATACAATAGGTTTGCGCCATTTCTCGTTAGCCAAGGAGAGCGGGGTAAGGCCCTTTTCCACATCTCGATGCATACCCACGTCGGCTGCCTGGAAGTATTCCCTAAGACTGCATACCTCGCGGTTGTGCAGGGTCTTAGCATTTAAAATCCACGACCTCCGCACTGATGCATACGATTTGCGGTAAGCGATGTGCGGGCCCTCCTATCCAAGGCGTCAAATTCTGTCTGAGTCCATTTGAGTATGCCGAAAGAATACATCAAGACCGGCATGACCCAGCCATTGAAGGCGCGCACCTTGTGCCCGCCTCATAAAAGACTATTACCACCAAACCCACCCATACGATAAATACGTAACGTAAACGTTTTGGAAATACTTTCATTATGCGTACAGCTAAGGAGTGGCATTCCTTGCCGGATTCTATGTTTCCAGATAGCTACAACCTCGGGGTCTTTAAGTCAAGAGTGAATAGGTTACTTCTAGGTAAGCGTGTTACACCGTCGACCACATCATCGCTTACCATCAGGTAAGATAGTGGTCAAGCGCGAGCCTATTTATAATAAAAAAATTAAAAAAAATCTTTTTTCAGGCAGCCAAAGAAGCGCTTCTTCAACGACTGTTTCACGTCAGTAGCACTGATGCCTACATACCCAAACACTTGTAAGTTTCGGTTGAGGAAAGGGATTAAGGGTCTATGGAATCCGAGAGTTGTATTTCCCACGGATTTCATAATCTCCCCTCATTATTATTATTATATCGTGCAATAATATTGTAGGTGTGCGGGCCCCCTTATTTGAGAAATTATTATATCACCATACAAACTTCCACCCCTTACAGATGATTTTCGGGAAAAAACATTATAACCCTCATAAAAATTTTGGTCAGTTTAGACAATTTTGTATGGACAATGCTTTTTTAGTTCGGTAGTTGTCTATGACATTCCGGGCGAAAATTTTTCATATACCGCTGCTCATAAACTAAAGTGCCACAAATCCAAATTTTTGAAAATCTGGTGTCTTCGTAAAGTATGAAAATAAGGATGATTTTGGACACATTTTTGAATTAAAAGCGATTTTCAAAAATTTGGATTTGTGGCACTTTAGTTTATAAGCAGCGATACATGGGCAAAAGAAGTTTTTAAAATATGATCATACGTTTTCGTTACACTCTGTATATAACCATGTCCTTGAAGGAACAAACAAAATTAACGCATTTATTAACTATATAGTGTGATAACTGTGTAAAACAGCTGTTTGTGGACTAAAATAATTAGTGATTCAAACAAATAATCAGTGAGCTAAATACGAAAGTGTCATTTTGAAACGAAAGTGTTTTCGTACCACCCCCAAAATTTTTCTTCAAATTTGTATTCTATTAGTTATGTATTTCAACTTCAAAATGTCATCTGACGTTTGGAAAACTGTTGCCACCTATAATATAATTTAAATCTCTCCATATCCAATCTCCACCATAATAATGAGTTCAAACAAAAATCTGACGCAACAAATATTCCACCCTGGTTTATTTAACAAAACAAAGTCGTCATCTTTGATTGAAATTAGCAATGACTCACAAGACACAAACAGTTGCAATCCTGTCAATGAATCAAAACCAGCTAATGTGAACCGAATTCCTACCATCGGGACTGCTTGTCTACCTAGTACAACCAAAGAGATAGCAATTATGTCATGTATCCCATCGGTGCCATGGCAAAGAGTCCCCATACAAAAACAAAAGAGAAATCGATCACCTGATGAGACAGAAACAAATGGAATCTCTGCTAAGAGAATACAGTCAAGAGATCAAGAACTAAATAAACACCGAGGAATTACCACTCAAAATATTCAAGAAGCCCCAGTGCCAGAATTAAACACAAGGAACAGATCGTCAACAGATTCTCGTTGTTAAACGTAGATGAACCGCCTCAGGTCCCTACCGAATCAAATCAAACCAGAAAACCCTCCAAACCTCCTCCCATAATGCTCTATGGCATTGATGACCTAGAGAAACCAACTGAGTTTCTCGAAAAAGTGGTAAAAAACCGACTACACATACAAAGTGGTTAATAAAAACCAGTTAATTATTTCCACAACCTCTGTTGAAATATATAAACAACTAATAGAACACATAAGAGCAAAAGGTCTCATAGGGCACACTTTCACCCGAAAGGACGAAAAGGGCATAAGAATTGTCATTAAACACCTGCACTTCAGCACTCCCAAAGACGCCATAGTAGAAGCGATAGAAAAAACAGGCAATAAAGTCAAAGGTGAAATAGTAACAGCGCGTGCCAATGGGAAAAGGATCCACTAAACACATTCTTTGTTAACCTATTCCCTCACGAAAACAATCGAAAGGTTAAAGAAATCAAATATATATATCATCAAAAAATCACAATTGAAACCCTAAAAGGAAAAATACAGTGGTACAGTGCACGCGATGTCAGCATATGGGTACACTAAGAACAATTATATAATATAGCATAATGAGGAACTTGATCATAACACTCATAAGTAAACAACAACCATGACTTCAATACGCATAGCAATCTGGAACATAAACGGCTTAGCGCCAAACAAGACAAAACTAGAGGTGCTCTTAAAAATAAATAAAATAGACATTGCCTTAATATCTGAAACTCATCTCAACGACCGCAAACTATTTAAGATGAGTAACTATTGTGTATACTGCACCAATCACCCTGACAAAACATCTCATGGTGGCGCTGCTGTTATTATAAAAAATAATATAAAACACCACCTACATAGCGAGTTCAAAGAAAATTGGCTACAAGCGACTACAATCACCATAGATGAGAGAATTGGTCCCCTCAACATAAGTGCAGTATACTGTCCACCAGGTCAAGAATGATATGTTTGACATATACTTCAACACGTTGGGCCACAGGTATATAAGTGGCGAAGACTGGAATTGTAAACATACCTGCTGGGGATCTAGACTCATCACAACCAGAGGACGTGAGCTGAAAAAGAGTGTTGAAACCCACAGACAAACTCTGCTCTCGACTGGCGAACCAACTTACTGGCCAACTGATACAAATAAGACACCGGACCTTCTGGACATTTTTATTGTCAAGGGACTGTCAGATATCAACTTTAGTGTGAAGTCGTCATTCGATACACTGTCTGACCACTCCCCAGTTATTGCAACATTTAGTGTTGCAGCAATCCAGAGAGAGCCAAAACTAACCCTGTGTAATCAAAAACTGACTGGGACTCATTTGCGGACTACCTAGAAGAAGAAGTTAATCTTAAAGTGAAACTGAAAACTGAAGAAGACATAGATTTTGCCACATTCTACATAACTAATGTTATACAAATGGCAGCATGGTGCGCTACACCTACGCTAGACAC